>CM041727.1:2807571-5207571 GCA_023373845.1 Nibea coibor
AGTCAGAATTTTGGGAAAGAAAACTGTCAGACTTCTGGGAGAAAAAGTCAGAAATTTGGTCAAAAGACGGTCAGAATTTTGGGAAAAATGTCAGAATTTTTTGTCAAAAAAGAGTCAGAATTTTGGAGAAAAAGTCAGAATTTTGGGAAAAAACGGTCAGAAATTTGAGGGAAGAAGTCAAAATTTTGAGGAAAAAAAGTCCGAATTTTAGTTAAAAAAAAGTCAGGATTTTGGAAAAAAAAAACAGAATTTGGGGAGAAAAAGTCAGAATTCTGGTCAAAAAACAGTCCGACTTTTGGGGAAAAGAAGTCAGAAATTTGAGGGGAAAAAAGTCAAAAATTTGGGAGAAGAAGTCAGAATTTTGGTCAAAAAACTGTTCAAATTTTGGGAAAAAAGTCAGAAATTTGAGGGGAAAAAAAGTCAGAATTTTAGTGGAAAAAGTCAGAATTTTGGGAAAAAAGTCAGAAATTTGAGTTTAAAAGGGGAAACTTAAAAAATAAATAGCTCAGTGGGTAGAGCATCTGTCCCATGTGTAGTCCTTGTTGCAGTGACCAACGGTTCAAATCCCAATGAGGTTTGGACAAAAAAAATTAGACTTTCATGGGGGAGAAAGTTGAATTTCAAGGAAAAAAAAGTCAGAATTTTTGGAAAAAAACAGCCAGAATTTTGGGAGAAAAAGTCAGAATTTTGGTCCAAAAAACGGTCAGAATTTTAAGAAAAAAAGGAGTGAATTTTCATTGAAAAAAGTCAGAATTTCGGTGGGAAAAAGTCAGAAATTTGAGTTTAAAAGTGGCAATTTGAAAAAATGAATAGCTCAGTGGTTGAGCATCCGTCCCATGTTTAGTCCTTGTTGCAGTGACCATCGGTTCAAATCCACATGAAAGTCAGAAATTTGAGGCAAAAAGTCAGAATTTTAGTAAAAAACGGCCAGAATTTTGGGAGAAAGTCAGAATTTTCGTCAAAAAAACGGTCTGAATTTGTTTTTTCTCTGTATGTTTTTCACGAAGTTTTTACTAACTTTTGTACAAAGTTTTTTCCGATGTTTTTTCCGAATTTTTGTACAAAGTTTTTTCCGAACTTTTTTCCGAAGTTTTTTCCGAACTTTTGTACAAAGTTTTTTTCCGAACTTTTTTACGAGCTTTTGTACGAACTTTTTACGATGTTTTTTCCGAACTTTTTTCCGAAGTTTTGTACGAAGTTTTTTCCGAACGTTTACGAACTTTTGTACGAAGTTTTTTTACGATGTTTTTTACGAACTTTTGTACGAAGTTTTTACGATGTTTTTTACGAACTTTTGTACGAAGTTTTTTATGAACTTTTGTACGAACTTTTTTACGAACTTTTGTACAAAGTTTTTTTCAAAGGTTTTTAAAGAATTTTGGGAGAAGAAGTCAGAATTTTGGTCAAAAAACAGTTCAAATTTGGGGAAAAAAGTCAGAAATTTGAGGGAAAAAAGTCAGAATTTTTGTGGAAAAGTCAGAATTTTGGGAAAGAAAACTGTCAGACTTCTGGGAGAAAAAGTCAGAAATTTGGTCAAAAGACGGTCAGAATTTGGGAAAAATGTCAGAATTTTTTGTCAAAAAAGAGTCAGAATTTTGGAGAAAAAGTCAGAAATTTTGGGAAAAAACGGTCAGAAATTTGAGGGAAGAAGTCAAAATTTTGAGGAAAAAAGTCCGAATTTTAGTTAAAAAAAGTCAGGATTTTGGAAAAAAAAAACAGAATTTGGGGAGAAAAAGTCAGAATTCTGGTCAAAAAACAGTCCGACTTTTGGGGGAAAAGAAGTCAGAAATTTGAGGGGAAAAAAGTCAAAAATTTGGGAGAAGAAGTCAGAATTTTGGTCAAAAAACTGTTCAAATTTTGGGAAAAAAGTCAGAAATTTGAGGGGAAAAAAGTCAGAATTTTAGTGGAAAAAGTCAGAATTTTGGGAAAAAAGTCAGAAATTTGAGTTTAAAAGGGGAAACTTAAAAAAATAAATAGCTCAGTGGGTAGAGCATCTGTCCCATGTGTAGTCCTTGTTGCAGTGACCAACGGTTCAAATCCCAATGAGGTTTGGACAAAAAAAATTAGACTTTCATGGGGGAGAAAGTTGAATTTCAAGGAAAAAAAAGTCAGAATTTTTGGAAAAAAACAGCCAGAATTTTGGGAGAAAAAGTCAGAATTTTGGTCCAAAAAACGGTCAGAATTTTAAGAAAAAAAAAGAAGTCAGAAATTTGAGGGGAAAAAAGTCAAAAATTTGGGAGAAGAAGTCAGAATTTTGGTCAAAAAACTGTTCAAATTTTGGGAAAAAAGTCAGAAATTTGAGGGGAAAAAAGTCAGAATTTTCATTGAAAAAAGTCAGAATTTCGGTGGGAAAAAGTCAGAAATTTGAGTTTAAAAGTGGCAATTTGAAAAAATGAATAGCTCAGTGGTTGAGCATCCGTCCATGTTTAGTCCTTGTTGCAGTGACCATCGGTTCAAATCCACATGAAAGTCAGAAATTTGAGGGCAAAAAGTCAGAATTTTAGTAAAAAACGGCCAGAATTTTGGGAGAAAGTCAGAATTTTCGTCAAAAAAACGGTCTGAATTTGTTTTTTCTCTGTATGTTTTTCACGAAGTTTTTACTAACTTTTGTACAAAGTTTTTTCCGATGTTTTTTCCGAATTTTTGTACAAAGTTTTTTCCGAACTTTTTTCCGAAGTTTTTTCCGAACTTTTGTACAAAGTTTTTTCCGAACTTTTTTACGAGCTTTTGTACGAACTTTTTTACGATGTTTTTTCCGAACTTTTTTCCGAAGTTTTGTACGAAGTTTTTTAACGAACTTTTGTAAAAAGTTTTTTTACGAACTTTTGTACAAACTTTTACACGAAGTTTTTTCCGAAGATTTTTACGAAGTTTTTTACGAACTTTTGTACGAAGTTTTTTACAAAGTTTTTTTATGTTTTTTACGGGAAAAAAGTCAGAAATTTGAGGGAAAAAAGTCTGAATTTTAGTAAAAAACGGCCAGAATTTTGGGAGAAAGTCAGAATTTTCGTCAAAAAAACGGTCTGAATTTGTTTTTTCTCTGTATGTTTTTCACGAAGTTTTTACGAACTTTTGTACAAAGTTTTTACGAACTTTTGTACAAAGTTTTTTCCGATGTTTTTTCAGAACTTTTTTACGAAGTTTTTTCCGAACTTTTGTACAAAGTTTTTTCCGAACTTTTTTACGAGCTTTTGTACGAACTTTTTTACAATGTTTTTTACGAACTTTTGTACGAAGTTTTGTACGAAGTTCTTTACGAACTTTTGTACAAAGTTTTTTACAAAGTTTTTTTACGATGTTTTTTACGATGTTTTTTCCGAACTTTTGTACAAAGTTTTTTCCGAAGTTTTTTCTGAACTTTTGTACGAAGTTTTTTACGAACTTTTGTACAAACTTTTTTACGAACTTTTGTACGAAGTTTTTTTATGTTTTTTACGGGAAAAAGTCAGAAATTTGAGGGGAAAAAGTCAGAATTTAGTGGAAAAGTCAGAAATTTCGGAAAAAAAAACGGTCAGAAATTTGAGGGAAGAAGTCAAAATTTTGAGGAAAAAAGTCAGAATTTTAGTGGAAAAGTCAGAATTTTAGGAAAGAAAACTGTCAGACTTCTGGGAGAAAAAGTCAGAAATTTGGTCAAAAGACGGTCAGAATTTTGGGGAAAAAGTCAGAATTTTTTGTCAAAAAAGAGTCCGAATTTTGGAGAAAAAGTCAGAAATTTCGGGAAAAAAACGGTCAGAAATTTGAGGGAAGAAGTCAAAATTTTGAGGAAAAAAGTCCGAATTTTAGTTAAAAAAAAGTCAGGATTTTGGAAAAAAAAAACAGAATTTTGGAGAGAAAAAGTCAGAATTTTGGTCAAAAAATAGTCCGAATTTTGGGAAAAGAAGTCAGAAATTTGAGGGGAAAAAAGTCAAAAATTTGGGAGAAGAAGTCAGAATTTTGGTCAAACAGTTCAAATTTTGGGAAAAAAAGTCTGAAATTTGAGGGAAAAAAAGTCAGAATTTTAGTGGAAAAAGTCAGAATTTTGGGAAAAAAACTGTCAGACTTCTGGGAGAAAAAGTCAGAAATTTGGTAAAAAACGGTCAGAATTTGGGAAAAAAGTCAGAAATTTGAGTTTAAAAGGGGGAAACTTAAAAAAATAAATAGCTCAGTGGGTAGAGCATCTGTCCCATGTGTAGTCCTTGTTGCAGTGACCAACGGTTCAAATCCCAATGAGGTTTGGACAAAAAAAATTTGACTTTCATGGGGGAGGAAGTTGAATTTCAAGGAAAAAAAAGTCAGAATTTTTGGAAAAAAACAGCCAGAATTTCGGTGAGAAAAAGTCAGAATTTTGGTCCAAAAAACAGTCAGAATTTTAAGAAAAAAAGGAGTGAATTTTCATTGAAAAAAGTCAGAATTTCGGTGGGAAAAAGTCAGAAATTTGAGTTTAAAAGTGGTAATTTGAAAAAATGAATAGCTCAGTGGTTGAGCATCCGTCCCATGTTTAGTCCTTGTTGCAGTGACCATCGGTTCAAATCCCCATGAAAGTCAGAAATTTGAAGGCAGAAAGTCAGAATTTTAGTAAAAAACGGACAGAATTTTGGGAGAAAGTCAGAATTTTCGTCAAAAAAACGGTCTGAATTTGTTTTTTCTCTGTATGTTTTTCACGAAGTTTTTACGAACTTTTGTACAAAGTTTTTTCCGATGTTTTTTCCGAACTTTTGTACAAAGTTTTTTCCGATGTTTTTTCCGAACTTTTGTACAAAGTTTTTTCCGAACTTTTTTCCGAAGTTTTTTACGAACTTTTGTACAAACTTTTGTACGAAGTTTTTTCCGAAGATTTTTACGAACTTTTGTACAAAGTTTTTTACGAAGTTTTATGAAGTTTTTTATGTTTTTTACGGGAAAAAAGTCAGAAATTTGAGGGAAAAAAAGTCAGAATTTTAGTGGAAAAGTCAGAAATTTCGGAAAAAAAACGGTCAGAAATTTGAGGGAAGAAGTCAAAATTTTGAGGAAAAAAGTCAGAATTTTAGTGGAAAAGTCAGAATTTTGGGAAAGAAAACTGTCAGACTTCTGGGAGAACAAGTCAGAAATTTGGTCAAAAGACGGTCAGAATTTTGGGGAAAAAGTCAGAATTTTTTGTCAAAAAGAGTCAGAATTTTGGAGAAAAAGTCAGAAATTTAGAAAAAAAAAAACGGTCAGAAATTTGAGGGAAGAAGTCAAAATTTTGAGGAAAAAAGTCCGAATTTTAGTTTAAAAAAAAGTCAGGATTTTGGAAAAAAAAAACAGAATTTTGGGAGAAGAAGTCAGAATTTTGGTCAAAAAACAGTTCAAATTTTGGGAAAAAAGTCAGAAATTTGAGGGAAAAAAAGTCAGAATTTTAGTGGAAAAGTCAGAAATTTCGGAAAAAAAACGGTCAGAAATTTGAGGGAAGAAGTCAAAATTTTGAGGAAAAAAGTCCGAATTTTAGTTAAAAAAAAAAACTAAAAAAAAAAGTCAGGATTTTGGAAAAAAAAAACTGAATTCTGGGAGAAAAAGTCAGAATTTTGGCCAAAAAACAGTCCGAATTTTGGGGAAAAGAAGTCAGAAATTTGAGGGGAAAAAAGTCAAAAATTTGAGGGAAAAAAAGTCAGAATTTTAGTGGAAAAAGTCAGAATTTTGGGAAAAAAACTGTCAGACTTCTGGGAGAAAAAGTCAGAAATTTGGTTAAAAACGGTCAGAATTTTGGGAAAAAAGTCAGAAATTTGAGTTTAAAAGGGGAAACTTAAAAAAATAAATAGGTCAGTGGGTAGAGCATCTGTCCCATGTGTAGTCCTTGTTGCAGTGACCAACGGTTCAAATCCCTATGAGGTTTGGACAAAAAAAAAATAGACTTTCATGGGGGAGAAAGTTGAATTTCAAGGGAAAAAAAAGAGTGAATTTTCATTGAAAAAAGTCAGAATTTCGGTGGGAAAAAGTCAGAAATTTGAGTTTAAAAGGGGAAACTTAAAAAAATAAATAGCTCAGTGGGTAGAGCATCTGTCCCATGTGTAGTCCTTGTTGCAGTGACCAACGGTTCAAATCCCTATGAGGTTTGGACAAAAAAAATTAGACTTTCATGGGGGAGAAAGTTGAATTTCAAGGGAAAAAAAAGAGTGAATTTTCATTGAAAAAAGTCAGAATTTCGGTGGGAAAAAGTCAGAAATTTGAGTTTAAAAGTGGCAATTTGAAAAAATGAATAGCTCAGTGGTTGAGCATCCGTCCCATGTTTAGTCCTTGATGCAGTGACCATCGGTTCAAATCCCCATGAAAGTCAGAAATTTGAGGGCAAAAAAGTCAGAATTTTAGTAAAAAACGGCCAGAATTTTGGGAGAAAGTCAGAATTTTCGTCAAAAAAATGGTCTGAATTTGTTTTTTCTCTGTATGTTTTTTACAAAGTTTTTACGAACTTTTGTACAAAGTTTTTACTAACTTTTGTACAAAGTTTTTTCCGAACTTTTTTACGATGTTTTTTCCGAACTTTTGTACAAAGTTTTTTCCGATGTTTTTTCCGAACTTTTTTCCGAACTTTTGTACGATGTTTTTTCCGAACTTTTGTACGAAGTTTTTTTACGAACTTTTGTACGAAGTTTTGTACGAACTTTTGTACGAAGTTTTTTACGAACTTTTGTATGAAGTTTTTTACGTTTTTTACGGGGAAAAAGTCAGAAATTTGAGGGAAAAAAGTCAGAATTTTAGTGGAAAAGTCAGAAATTTCGGAAAAAAAACGGTCAGAAATTTGAGGGAAGAAGTCAAAATTTTGAGGAAAAAAGTCCGAATTTTAGTTTAAAAAAAGTCAGGATTTTGGAAAAAAAAATCTGAATTTTGGGAGAAAAAGTCAGAATTTTGGCCAAAAAAAAGTCCGAATTTTGGGGAAAAGAAGTCAGAAATTTGAGGGGAAAAAAGTCCAAAAATTTGGGAAAAGAAGTCAGAATTTTGGTCAAAAAACAGTTCAAATTTTGGGAAAAAAGTCAGAAATTTGAGGGGAAAAAAGTCAGAATTTTAGTGGAAAAAGTCAGAATTTTGGGAAAAAAGTCAGAAATTTGAGTTTAAAAGGGGAAACTTAAAAAAATAAATAGCTCAGTGGGTAGAGCATCTGTCCCATGTGTAGTCCTTGTTGCAGTGACCAACGGTTCAAATCCCTATGAGGTTTGGACAAAAAAAATTAGACTTTCATGGGGGAGAAAGTTGAATTTCAAGGGGGAAAAAAAGAGTGAATTTTCATTGAAAAAAGTCAGAATTTCGGTGGGAAAAAGTCAGAAATTTGAGTTTAAAAGTGGCAATTTGAAAAAATGAATAGCTCAGTGGTTGAGCATCCGTCCCATGTTTAGTCCTTGTTGCAGTGACCATCGGTTCAAATCCCCATGAAAGTCAGAAATTTGAGGGCAAAAAGTCAGAATTTTAGTAAAAAACAGCCAGAATTTTGGGAGAAAGTCAGAATTTTCGTCAAAAAAACGGTCTGAATTTGTTTTTTCTCTGTATGTTTTTACGAAGTTTTTACGAACTTTTGTACAAAGTTTTTTACGATGTTTTTTCCGAACTTTTGTACAAAGTTTTTTCCGAACTTTTTTACGAAGTTTTTTCCGATGTTTTTTCCAAACTTTTGTACAAAATTTTTTCCGAACTTTTTTCCGAAGTTTTGTACGAACTTTGGTACGAAGTTTTTTCCGAAGATTTTTACGAACTTTTGTACGAAGTTTTTTACGAACTTTTGTACGAAGTTTTTTACGTTTTTTACGGGAAAAAAGTCAGAAATTTGAGGGAAAAAAAGTCAGAATTTTAGTGGAAAAGTCAGAAATTTCGGAAAAAAAAACGGTCAGAAATTTGAGGGAAGAAGTCAAAATATTGAGGAAAAAAGTCCGAATTTTGGAAAAAAAAAAACTGAATTTTGGGAGAAAAAGTCAGAATTTTGGCCAAAAAACAGTCCGAATTTTGGGGAAAAGAAGTCAGAAATTTGAGGGGAAAAAAGTCAAAAATTTGGGAAAAGAAGTCAGAATTTTGGTCAAAAAACAGTTCAAATTTTGGGAAAAAAGTCAGAAATTTGAGGGGAAAAAAGTCAGAATCTTGGGAAAAAGTCAGAAATTTGAGTTTAAAAGGGGAAACTTAAAAACATAAATAGCTCAGTGGGTAGAGCATCTGTCCCATGTGTAGTCCTTGTTGCAGTGACCAACGGTTCAAATCCCAATGAGGTTTGGACAAAAAAAATTAGACTTTCATGGGGGACAAAGTTGAATTTCAAGGAAAGAAAAGTCAGAATTTCTGAATTTCGGTGGGAAAAAGTCAGAAATTTGAGTTTAAAAGTGGTAATTTGAAAAAAAGAATAGCTCAGTGGGTGAGCATCTGTCCTTGTTGCAGTGACCATCGGTTCAAATCCCCATGAAAGTCAGAAATTTGAGGGCAAAAAGTCAGAATTTTAGTAAAAAACGGCCAGAATTTGTTTTTTCTCTGTATGTTTTTTACGAAGTTTTTACAAACTTTTGTACAAAGTTTTTACGAACTTTTGTACAAAGTTTTTTACGAACTTTTTTACGATGTTTTTTCCGAACTTTTGTACAAAGTTTTTTCCGATGTTTTTTCCGAACTTTTGTACAAAGTTTTTTCCGAACTTTTTTCCGATGTTTTTTCCGAACTTTTTTCTGAAGTTTTTTACGAATTTTTTTCCGAAGTTTTTTCCGAACTTTTGTACGAACTTTTTTACGATGTTTTTTATGAACTTTTGTACGAACTTTTGTACGAAGTTTTTTACTTAGTTTTTTACGAACTTTTGTACGAAGTTTTGTACGAAGTTTTTTACGAAGTTTTTTACGAACTTTTGTACGAAGTTTTACGAACTTTTGTACGAATTTTTTTACAAAGTTTTTATGAACTTTTGTACGAACTTTTTTCCGAACTTTTGTACGAACTTTTTACGATGTTTTTTACGAACTTTTGTACGAAGTTTTTTTCAAAGGTTTTTAAAACTCAGAATTTTGGGAGAAGAAGTCAAAATTTTGGTCAAAAAACTGTTCAAATTTGGGGAAAAAAGTCAGAAATTTGAAGGAAAAAAGTCAGAATTTTTGTGGAAAAGTCAGAATTTTGGGAAAGAAAACTGTCAGAATTCTGGGAGAATAAGTCAGAAATTTGTTCAAAAGACGGTCAGAATTTTGGGAAAAAAGTCAGATTTTTTTGTCAAAAAAGAGTCAGAATTTTGGAGAAAAAGTCAGAAATTTCGGAAAAAAAACGGTCAGAAATTTGAGGGAAGAAGTCAAAATTTTGAGGAAAAAAGTCTGAATTTTAGTTTAAAAAAAGTCAGGATTTTGGAAAAAAAAAACTGAATTTTGGGAGAAAAAGTCAGAATTTTGGCCAAAAAACAGTCCGAACTTTGGGGAAAAGAAGTCAGAAATTTGAGGGGAAAAAAGTCAAAAATTTGGGAAAAGAAGTCAGAATTTTGGTCAAAAAACAGTTCAAATTTTGGGAAAAAAGTCAGAAATTTGAGGGGAAAAAAGTCAGAATCTTGGGAAAAAGTCAGAAATTTGAGTTTAAAAGGGGAAACTTAAAAAAATAAATAGCTCAGTGGGTAGAGCATCTGTCCCATGTGTAGTCCTTGTTGCAGTGACCAACGGTTCAAATCCCAATGAGGTTTGGACAAAAAAAATTAGACTTTCATGGGGGACAAAGTTGAATTTCAAGGAAAGAAAAGTCAGAATTTCTGAATTTCGGTGGGAAAAAGTCAGAAATTTGAGTTTAAAAGTGGTAATTTGAAAAAAAGAATAGCTCAGTGGGTGAGCATCCGTCCTTGTTGCAGTGACCATCGGTTCAAATCCCCATGAAAGTCAGAAATTTGAGGGCAAAAAGTCAGAATTTTAGTAAAAAACGTCCAGAATTTGTTTTTTCTCTGTATGTTTTTTACGAAGTTTTTACGAACTTTTGTACAAAGTTTTTACGAACTTTTGTACAAAGTTTTTTACGAACTTTTTTACGATGTTTTTTCCGAACTTTTGTACAAAGTTTTTTCCGATGTTTTTTCCGAACTTTTGTACAAAGTTTTTTCCGAACTTTTTTCCGATGTTTTTTCCGAACTTTTTTCTGAAGTTTTGTACGAACTTTTTTACGATGTTTTTTATGAACTTTTGTACGAACTTTTGTACGAAGTTTTTTACTTAGTTTTTTACGAAGTTTTTTACGAACTTTTGTAAGAAGTTTTGTACGAAGTTTTTTCCGAAGATTTTTACGAACTTTTGTACGAAGTTTTTTACGAACTTTTGTACGAACTTTTGTACGAATTTTTTTACGAAGTTTTTTTTACGAACTTTTGTATGAAGTTTTTTACAAAGTTTTTATGAACTTTTGTACGAACTTTTTTCCGAACTTTTGTACGAAGTTTTTTACGATGTTTTTTACGAACTTTTGTACGAAGTTTTTTTCAAAGGTTTTTAAAACTCAGAATTTTGGGAGAAGAAGTCAAAATTTTGGTCAAAAAACTGTTCAAATTTGGGGAAAAAAGTCAGAAATTTGAAGGAAAAAAGTCAGAATTTTAGTGGAAAAGTCAGAATTTTAGGAAAGAAAACTGTCAGAATTCTGGGAGAATAAGTCAGAAATTTGTTCAAAAGACGGTCAGAATTTTGGGGAAAAAGTCAGAAATTTCGGAAAAAAAACGGTCAGAAATTTGAGGGAAGAAGTCAAAATTTTGAGGAAAAAAGTCTGAATTTTAGTTTTAAAAAAAAGTCAGGATTTTGGGAAAAAAAAACTGAATTTTGGGAGAAAAAGTCAGAATTTTGGCCAAAAAACAGTCCGAATTTTGGGGAAAAGAAGTCAGAAATTTGAGGGGAAAAAAGTCAAAAATTTGGGAAAAGAAGTCAGAATTTTGGTCAAAAAACAGTTCAAATTTTGGGAAAAAAGTCAGAAATTTGAGGGGAAAAAAGTCAGAATCTTGGGAAAAAAGTCAGAAATTTGAGTTTAAAAGGGGAAACTTAAAAAAATAAATAGCTCAGTGGGTAGAGCATCTGTCCCATGTGTAGTCCTTGTTGCAGTGACCAACGGTTCAAATCCCTATGAGGTTTGGACAAAAAAAATTAGACTTTCATGGGGGAGAAAGTTGAATTTCAAGGGGGAAAAAAAAGAGTGAATTTTCATTGAAAAAAGTCAGAATTTCGGTGGGAAAAAGTCAGAAATTTGAGTTTAAAAGTGGCAATTTGAAAAAATGAATAGCTCAGTGGTTGAGCATCCGTCCCATGTTTAGTCCTTGTTGCAGTGACCATCGGTTCAAATCCCCATGAAAGTCAGAAATTTGAGGGCAAAAAGTCAGAATTTTAGTAAAAAACAGCCAGAATTTTGGGAGAAAGTCAGAATTTTCGTCAAAAAAACGGTCTGAATTTGTTTTTTCTCTGTATGTTTTTACGAAGTTTTTACGAACTTTTGTACAAAGTTTTTTACGATGTTTTTTCCGAACTTTTGTACAAAGTTTTTCCCGAACTTTTTTACGAAGTTTTTTCCGATGTTTTTTCCGAACTTTTGTACAAAATTTTTTCCGAACTTTTTTCCGAAGTTTTGTACGAACTTTTGTACGAACTTTTTCACGATGTTTTGTACGAACTTTTGTACGAACTTTTGTACGAAGTTTTTTCCGAAGATTTTTACGAACTTTTGTACGAAGTTTTTTACGAACTTTTGTACGAAGTTTTTTACGATGTTTTTTACGAACTTTTGTACGAAGTTTTTTACGAACTTTTTTACGATGTTTTTTACGAACTTTTGTACAAAGTTTTTTACGAACTTTTGTACGAAGTTTTTTAAAACTCAGAATTTTGGGAGAAGAAGTCAGAATTTTGGTCAAAAAACTGTTCAAATTTGGGGAAAAAAGTCAGAAATTTGAGGGAAAAAAGTCAGAATTTTTGTGGAAAAGTCAGAATTTTGGGAAAGAAAACTGTCAGACTTCTGGGAGAATAAGTCAGAAATTTGTTCAAAAGACGGTCAGAATTTTGGGAAAAAAGTCAGATTTTTTGGTCAAAAAAGAGTCAGAATTTTGGAGGAAAAGTGAGAAATTTGGGAAAAAAGTCAGAAATTTGGGGGAAAAAGTCAGAAATTTTAGTCAAAAAACGGTCAGAATTTTGGGGAAAAAAAACAGAATTTTGGGAGAAAAAGTCAGAATTTTGGGAGAAAAACAGTCCGAATTTAGGGGAAAAGAAGTCAGAATTTTGGTCAAAAAACAGTTCAAATTTTGGGAAAAAAGTCAGAAATTTGAGGGGAAAAAAGTCAGAATCTTGGGGAAAAGTCAGAAATTTGAGTTTAAAAGGGGAAACTTAAAAAAATAAATAGCTCAGTGGGTAGAGCATCTGTCCCATGTGTAGTCCTTGTTGCAGTGACCAACGGTTCAAATCCCTATGAGGTTTGGACAAAAAAAATTAGACTTTCATGGGGGAGAAAGTTGAATTTCAAGGGGGAAAAAAAGAGTGAATTTTCATTGAAAAAAGTCAGAATTTCGGTGGGAAAAAGTCAGAAATTTGAGTTTAAAAGTGGCAATTTGAAAAAATGAATAGCTCAGTGCTTGAGCATCCGTCCCATGTTTAGTCCTTGTTGCAGTGACCATCGGTTCAAATCCCCATGAAAGTCAGAAATTTGAGGGCAAAAAGTCAGAATTTTAGTAAAAAACAGCCAGAATTTTGGGAGAAAGTCAGAATTTTCGTCAAAAAAACGGTCTGAATTTGTTTTTTCTCTGTATGTTTTTACGAAGTTTTTACGAACTTTTGTACAAAGTTTTTTACGATGTTTTTTCCGAACTTTTGTACAAAGTTTTTTCCGAACTTTTTTACGAAGTTTTTTCCGATGTTTTTTCCGAACTTTTGTACAAAATTTTTTCCGAACTTTTTTCCGAAGTTTTGTACGAACTTTTGTACGAACTTTTTCACGATGTTTTGTACGAACTTTTGTACGAACTTTTGTACGAAGTTTTTTCCGAAGATTTTTACGAACTTTTGTACGAAGTTTTTTACGAACTTTTGTACGAAGTTTTTTACGATGTTTTTTACGAACTTTTGTACGAAGTTTTTTACGAAGTTTTTTTCGATGTTTTTTACGAACTTTTGTACAAAGTTTTTTACGAACTTTTGTACGAAGTTTTTTAAAACTCAGAATTTTGGGAGAAGAAGTCAGAATTTTGGTCAAAAAACTGTTCAAATTTGGGGAAAAAAGTCAGAAATTTGAGGGAAAAAAGTCAGAATTTTTGTGGAAAAGTCAGAATTTTGGGAAAGAAAACTGTCAGACTTCTGGGAGAATAAGTCAGAAATTTGTTCAAAAGACGGTCAGAATTTTGGGAAAAAAGTCAGATTTTTTGGTCAAAAAAGAGTCAGAATTTTGGAGGAAAAGTGAGAAATTTGGGAAAAAAGTCAGAAATTTGGGGGGAAAAGTCAGAAATTTTAGTCAAAAAACGGTCAGAATTTTGGGGAAAAAAACAGAATTTTGGGAGAAAAAGTCAGAATTTTGGGAGAAAAACAGTCCGAATTTAGGGGAAAAGAAGTCAGAATTTTCAGGGAAAAAAGTCAGAATTATGGTTTTAAAAAACAGAATTTTGGGGAGAAAAAGTCAGAATTTTGAGGGAACAAAAGTCTGAAATTTGGGAGCAGAAGTCAGAATTTTGGTCAAAAAACAGTTCAAATTTTGGGAAAAAAGTCAGAAATTCGAGAGGAAAAAGTCAGAAATTTTCGAAAAAACGGTCAAATTTGAGGGAAGAAATTAAAATTTTGAGGAAAAAAGTCAGAATTTTAGTTTAAAAAAAGTCAGGATTTTGGTCAAAAAACAGTCCGAATTTTGGGGAAAAGAAGTCAGAAATTTGAGGAGAAAAAAGTCAAAAAATTGGGAGAAGTCAGAATTTTGGTCAAAAAACAGTTCAAATTTTGGGAAAAAAGTCAGAAATTTAAGCAGAAAAAAGTCAGAAATTTTAGTCAAAAAACGGTCAGAATTTTGGGAAAAAAGGCAGAAATTTTGGGGGAAAAAAGTCAGAATTTGGGGGAAAAAGTCTGAAATTTTTGTCAAAAAGTCAAAATTTTAGAAAAAAAAACGGTCAGAAATTTGAGGGAAAAGAAGTCAGAATTTTGAGGAAAAAAGTCTGAATTTTAGTTTTAAAAAAAGTCAGGATTTTGGAAAAAAAAAAAAGAATTTTGGGAGAAAAAGTCAGAATTTTGGCCAAAAAACAGTCCGAATTTTGGGGAAAAGAAGTCAGAAATTTGAGGGGAAAAAAGTCAAAAATTTGGGAGAAGAAGTCAGAATTTTGGTCAAAAAACAGTTCAAATTTTGGGAAAAAAAGTCAGAAATTTGAGGGAAAAAAATGTCAGAATTTTAGTGGAAAAAGTCAGAATTTTTTCAGTGGGTGAGCATCCGTCCCATGTTTAGTCCTTGTTGCAGTGACCATCGGTTCAAATCCCCATGAAAGTCAGAAATTTGAGGGCAAAAAGTCAGAATTTTAGTAAAAAAACGGCCAGAATTTTGGGAGAAAGTCAGAATTTTCGTCAAAACAACGGTCTGAATTTGTTTTTTCTCTGTATGTTTTTTACGAAGTTTTTACGAACTTTTGTACAAAGTTTTTTACGAAGTTTTGTACGAACTTTTTTACGAACTTTTTTTACGATGTTTTTTACGAACTTTTGTACAAAGTTTTTTACGAACTTTTGTACGAACTTTTTTACGAACTTTTGTACGAAGTTTTTTACGAACTTTTGTACGAAGTTTTTTACGATGTTTTTTACGAACTTTTGTACGAAGTTTTTTAAAACTCAGAATTTTGGGAGAAGAAGTCAGAATTTTGGTCAAAAAACTGTTCAAATGTGGGGAAAAAAGTCAGAAATTTGAGGGAAAAAAGTCAGAATTTTTGTGGAAAAGTCAGAATTTTGTGAAAGAAAACTGTCAGACTTCTGGGAGAATAAGTCAGAAATTTGTTCAAAAGACGGTCAGAATTTTGGGAAAAAAGTCAGATTTTTTTGTCAAAAAAGAGTCAGAATTTTGGAGGAAAAGTGAGAAATTTGGGAAAAAAGTCAAAAATTTGGGGGAAAAAGCAGAATTTTGGGAGAAAAAGTCAGAATTTTGGGAGAAAAACAGTCCGAATTTAGGGGAAAAGAAGTCAGAATTTTCAGGGAAAAAAGTCAGAATTATGGTTTTAAAAAACAGAATTTTGGGGAGAAAAAGTCAGAATTTTGAGGGAATAAAAGTCTGAAATTTGGGAGAAGAAGTCAGAATTTTGGTCAAAAAACAGTTCAAATTTTGGGAAAAAAGTCAGAAATTCGAGAGGAAAAAGTCAGAAATTTTCGAAAAAACGGTCAGAAATTTGAGGGAAGAAATTAAAATTTTGAGGGAAAAAAGTCAGAATTTTAGTTTAAAAAAAGTCAGGATTTTGGTCAAAAAACAGTTCAAATTTTGGGAAAAAAGTCAGAAATTTGAGCAGAAAAAAGTCAGAAATTTTAGTCAAAAAACGGTCAGAATTTTGGGAAAAAAGGCAGAAATTTTGGGGGAAAAAAGTCAGAATTTGGGGGAAAAAGTCAGAAATTTTTGTCAAAAAGTCAAAATTTTGGAAAAAAAAAACGGTCAGAAATTTGAGGGAAAAGAAGTCAGAATTTTGAGGAAAAAAGTCTGAATTTTAGTAAAAAAAAACAGAATTTTGGGAGAAAAAGTCAGAATTTTGGTCAAAAAAACAGTCCGAATTTTGGGGAAAAGAAGTCAGAATTTTGGTCAAAAAACAGTTCAAATTTTGGGGAAAAAAAGTCAGAAATTCGAGGGGAAAAAGTCAGAAATTTTCGAAAAAACGGTCAGAAATTTGAGGGAAGAAGTTAAAATTTTGGGAGAAAAAGTCAGAATTTTGGTCAAAAAACAGTTCAAATTTGGGGGAAAAAGTCAGAAATTTGAGGGGGAAAAAGTCAGAATTTTGGGAAAAAAGTCAGAAATTTGAGCGGAAAAAAGTCTGAAATTTGGGAGAAGATGTCAGAATTTTGGTCAAAAACAGTCAGTCAGTCAAGAAAAAAAACAGAATTTGGGGGGAAAAAGTCCAAAATTTGAGGAAAAATAAAGTCAGAAATTTGTGAGAAGAAGTCAGAATATTGGTCAAAAAATGGTCAGAATTTTGGTCAAAAAACAGTCCGAACTTTGGGGGAAAAAGTCAGAAATTTTAGGAAAAATGTCAGAAATTCGAGGGAACAAAGTCAGAATTTTGGGGGGAAAAAACGGTCAGAGATTTGAAGGAAGAAGTCAGAATTTTGGTCAAAAAACAGTTCAAAGTTTGGGAAAAAAGTCAGAAATTTGAGGGAAAAAAATCTGAATTTTTGGAAAAAAAAAATCTGAAATTTGAGGAAAAATCCCTATGAAAGTTGGGTGAAAAAAATTGAGTTTTGGTGAAAAAGAAGGCAGAAATTTGAGGGGGAAAAAGTCAGAACTCTGGGAAGAAAAAGTAAAAAATTTGAGGGAAAAGTCAGAATTTTGGTTAAAAAAAAACAGCCAGAATTTTGGGAGAATAAGTCAGAATTCACATCAAATTTTCACCTGGTCTTCTGTAGCTTAGTTTAGCAAAGACTTGAAACAAGGAGAAAAACTAGCATGACTCTTTGCAAATGTAATAAAATCCAGCTATCAGCACCTCTGAAGCTCACTTGAACTCTTTTTATGTGTTAATTTGTTTAATAATGATAATAATAATAATTAGCTGTTTTAGCCATATTAGCCACCTGGAGTATTCTCTGGTTGCCTAGCAACAATACCCAACTTAGAAACTAGACAAAATGGCTGATTGTTGGTGTTCAGATTTTACACAGCGTTTTCTTACCCAGTAAGCAGAACTAAACGTTGTAAGTTAAGCTAACCTGGCTGCTAATTGCAGCCTTGCAGTGTCTTCATCTAACCCTCCTCCGGAAACCATTAGCTTCTTATATCTGTTTAATAAAAAAAAAAACATTTCACACACCAATTTAATTGCACAGAGGAAAATCAGATGTGTATTAATGTGTCACATTGTTACATTTATAGTTTTTATATAATAAACCTTGTTTGTGATTTACATGATTAAAGTACAGATTAGTGACTAACAATGACTAATTTTTGCATACACTGTATTTGTTATAGCCATTATAAAAAACAACCAGGTACACTTCCTTCATCCATTAACAGCCACAGCTTAAATTGAATAAGTCTTATAGATCAACAATAGTGACAGGCATCAGATAATTTATTCTCCCATTTTTGTGCCAGATTATGCTGTTGTATCAGAAAAAAGTAACATGACATGAAGACTAAAAGAGATTTTTTGTGTGCGTGCTGGATCCAGTCTCTTTACCTAATCAAACCCTGAACCTGAGATGTTTTTTGCTGAGCTACAGGGGTACATCTACAGCCTACTCTTCTGCGTTTTGGGAGACGCCCTGAAACAGCGCCGTGGTTTGCTGGTCCAGTGGGTTGTAGAGGAAGGCTTCGATCTCTCCTCCGCCATTCTTTTTCTGCTGGAAGTGAATTTCCAGAAGATCCTGCAGGGTGTCTCGGTCCGTGACCACAGGGATTCCTGTCAGCAGCACCGTCCGGGGACACACCGACATCTTGGTCTGTAAAGAAGGGTATGTGAACAGGGTGAGGATTCATCTGGACACGCTTTATCCAACGCATCAGCTAATCTGAGGCCTCCTAACAAATGCTTACCTTTAGCTTTGTAACATTTCCATTGAGAAACGGAGTCACCCTCACTCTGTGCTTCTTATTTTGTAGCTTTATGTCATGGTACTCCATGTCTGTCAAACGTTTGGCAACTGATGGCACAAAGACAAAGCATAACCTACGATTAGCTCTAACTGTAGGCCATTATATTCTCAGTATTAAATATTAGGAACAGAGTCTGCTCACTGTCACTCTCCACAAAGGTGAGGACCACAGTCCAAGAGTCAGGCATCATTTCACAGTCGTCCACCTCTCCGCCTCCGTGTTTCCTCTTGGAGAAGTGGATCTCCAGCTTGTTCAGCAGGTTCTCAGTGTCCATCCTCGGCAGGTCAGAGACTAATATGCGGCGTGGACACACCTCTGTGTCTATCTGCAGGACGGACGGCACAGATCACTCACTGGAAATGATTACCGATACAGCTCAGACTCGAGGAGGGGAGAAAATTATAGGTCTATCGGTGTCTTTAGCTGTACCTCCGCCAGGCTGGGCACCATCAGCTGAACAGGCCTGGCCTCCACGGTGATGCTGCACTCGCTCTCTCCCAGATTCACCTGGTGACTCTTCATTTCCAGGATCTTCTTGGCCACTGACGACAGGGGGAGAACCACAGTGTAACAGCTGAGTAGAAAATGTAGCTGCCGTGTGTATTCTACTGCTGTGACCCGGTGTTATAAACAGACTGGGATCAATGGGAGCCCATAGCTCGTTTTTGCTTCCCCCTAGTGGCTCAAATGTGCAGGAGGCAAAATGTGAGTGCAGCTTGTCTTGTTTCTTTTTTTGGATCACACCTGGATCACTATCATTTCCAGTAACAGGCACAGAGGGTGTGGTTGTGTGGCTGGACTGAAACAAAAGTGAGCTAGGCTTGAATATTTTCTGTCTAGTTTTGTTACAATATGTCCAGTTAAGTTTGGATCTGTGGACGAATTCGTTAAAAACATTTAGACTCTCTGATAAACTCACCCACTTCTTCCTCAAACGTAACCAGCGCCGTTCCCCCCTCCATCGGATATTCTACCCGTGGATCCATTTCAAACGTTTGTGCTTTGACAACTCTTTCTGTCGCACCCTTGAAGAAGAAATTCCTCTCTGGTACGGCAGTGAACACCTGAAAACAGAAGTAAAGGTTTACCGGACTTGTCGTGGATGAACGCAGGCGGCGGTGCATTCAGAGTGGATGAACGTACGTCAGTCTGCTGTTTCAGACAGTAGTTCTGAGCGTCTTCTTCCTTCATGGCTGCCTCCACCTTCTCGATCTCCCTGAGCAGATCCAACTCTTCGTCCAGGAGCAGGTTCAGTTTAGCCTGCGAGACAGTTTTTACTGTTTAACTGTGTTAAACGTCCATTGTTCATTGAGAGAGAGTTTCAGCTGGGCAACCAGCTGAGTACCCCTCGCCCAACCAGTGCTGCACAGTGAAGCTCCAACATCCAAGTGAAGGAAACTTTAAACAAAGATTCAAACCTTTTCATTTCCAATCTCCTCCTTGTAGGAGAGCTCGTCCTTCTGCCTTGTCTGGGTCAGTTTTTCAGTGCGCAGCTTGAACTCCTGAGTCCATTTTCGCGTCTCGTCTCTGCAGGCCTGCAGCTCGTCCTGCTCCTTGAGGAGCTGTGCATGTTTTTTCTGCGGACACACAATAACTTTATTACAAGTCACATATATTCATCTGTACTAATAAAGAATAACTCATTTATACACTGAGCTGCAGTACTACAGTCCAGGAGCTTCAGAGCACCTTGTAGCTGGCGATTGATGCCATGACTTCCTCCAGGCTCTGCTCGGACGGGTCCATCACGAGAGAGAAATCCTAAAACACAAAGACTCACGATCGTTCCTGAGGCAAGAAACTGGAGGAGGATGAATAAACACTTTTCATATCTCATATTCTCAAGTATGAATGTTTCCTTGTTTATCCTCTACGATGCAATCTGAATATTTCTGATTGCATTTTCTGATTGCATCGTAGAGGATGACACAAAAATGACAGACAATGGTTTCCACCTCTAAAATATGGAGGTTTTCTCTGTTTTACATCATAATAATCTGAATATTGGACATTTAAAAACATTTTCATGGGCTATATAATGAATTTTAACCATTTTCTGGACGAAACAACTGATCAGTTAATAAAGAAAATGACCGGAGGTTCGTCGATAGTCGTTAAATAATCATAATAACAGTAATATTACAGATACACTGAGCACATTCTGTGTGTGACATCAAACTGAACAACAGGAAGAAGGAAAATGACGTCTCACCTCTTCTGAAGACATAGTGAAAGTAATCTGGAAAAATACTGAAAATATTAAAACTTTTTAATGACGTCAGCGTATAAAATGAGATTATTAAGATTATCAAAGACTGTGTGTCAAAGATTAGAAACTCTGTTAAACTCTGTTCGTCTGACAGACTGCAGGCCTGACCGCACATAAACAAACAGTGACTCCTCAAATCTTTAAAAAAACGTCAGAGAAACTTTACATACGTCAAATTCAACCAAACTTCTGTCAGCTGACATCTTTAATGTTACAGCGACACTCGTCACGTGTTAATAATCAGAATTAAACTCGGTATTTTCAGTTTTTCATTAACGAGCAGTCGTGTCAGGACTTACTTGCTATCGAAGCTCTGAAGTCACATTTATTCTTTCAGTTTCTTTTTCCCAGCAGCGCCTGAACGCCTCTTTCCTCCATCAGGGGGCGCTGCGTGTCGTGCTGCATTGAGGTGCTGTCGGAAATATAGCCTCTTTACATTTCTTCTGTTTGTTTTAATTAAGGAGTTCACTGTTAAGGTGGAAATTAAAATGAGATTCATTTCATGTCGATTATTTCTGTCACCTGCAAGTTATGGCGGCCGTTAAAGTCCATTTCTAGAGTCAGTATTTTGACTTCTAAGGTCACAAAAACATGATTCACTATACTATACTATTTAATACAATATATATATATATATATATATATATATATATATATAAATAATACTATACTATTTAAGTTATAATACATGAATAAAAAAGGTATGTGTATTTAATTTCTGGCATATTCTGTAAATGGAGCCTGTAAATCTTACTCTGGACCTTTACAGTGTAATTCCATTTCATTTTGTGACTTTTGTGCATAATCTTGTGTTTTGTTGTAGAAAGTGACGTTTTAATGAACATTAATTTTGGAAAGTTGGATAATATGAGTAACACATGGCAGGATTTTACTGCTGTGGAGCTCATTTTGTATAAAACTGATTTTCATTGTGGATGCAACAGCCCAAAGTGACACCAAAAAATGTTTCTTATGTAGGCTCTCATATTCTGCACCTTTAATATAATAATAATAATAATAATAATAATAATAATAATAATTAACTGCTGCTATCACAATATTTTTCTCATCCACACAGGAAGTTTTCCTCCAGCACATTTCAGAAGATAAAAAAACATCAATAAAGAGTCGACAGTGAAAAATCATTTTTAAACTTTTATTTGTGAAACTGGGTGAAGTTAGAATCTGAGCTTCTGGAAGAACCACTTGTTCTTGCCCGTCTTGTACCTGGAAACAGAAAAAACAAACATGTAGCTCATCTGTTATGATAAAACACGTGTGTGTGTGTGTGAGACTGAGGTGAACAGCATCATCTCTCATCACTGCGGCAGCTGGAAGGATTTCTGATCTACCATCAGGACAATCAATATTCAGTCACATGATTCTCTTTTCTGTCCCACAGAATGTGAAGTCGCGTCAGTGTGTTGAAGGTTTGTGACTCTGACGGGGACTCACCTCTCCTCAAACTTGACCTTGGCCTCTCGCCTGGCTTTGCGCTTGAGGGCGGGATCCCTGAAGACGTCCTTGTTGACAACAGTTTTGTCCAGAGGAATATCCACAGAGTATCTGAAGGAGGAGAACAGAGAATATTTCAACTTTCCACACATACCCGAGGAGAGTTTATCGAGCAGCCCGCAGCTGGACGGTGCCTCAAGATGATAACCTGACAGACATCGAATCATCTTTGTCTCGCTCATGTAAACCCGCTCATGAGCTCTGTGCTACATCCAGAATGTTCAACGTTACTGCAGACTGACGTCCAGCCTGAGTGAAACATCTATTCATTATGACAGTAAAACTGATTCCTGCATCTGAGCTACAGAAAAACTTGTAAAGGATGAGCAGGAAGACTAACTCTGACCCTGACGCTATTCTTCAGCTCTGTAGAGCCGTCCCAAGTGAAATCACTGAGACGACGTCTGGACTGTTTGTAATGACTCATCATGTAAATTAAAACTGGTCTGATGGTTCAATGAGTAAATACTGTGCACGTACTGTGACTCCGCTTTCCATCCTCACTCACAGCAGAGTAACTTTTTATGTTAATAAAATCACGAACATGGAAGCGAAGGCTTCACCTGGTTACTTCAACAACAGACTCTTTATGGCAGGGGTGTCAAACTGTTCCACAAAGGGCCGGCGTGGCTGCAGCACAACAGACTTGACTCATTTAATCAGAGAGTTGATTGGTCAAACTGTGTGCGCTTGGTAGGTTTGAACAAAAACCTGCAGCCACACCGACCCTTTGTGGAACAGTTTGACACCCCTGCTTTAGGGTGAGCGCTTTCTCACTTCAGTATAGAGGCTGGCTGCAGCCATGAGCCTGCTGTGGAGAAGCAGCCGGTCAATCTGAATCAGTGCTGCAGCAAACTGAGAATGCTAACATGGCAGTTAGAAACAAAACACTGATCCACCGTTACAGAATTCATTCAAAAGCTTGAGCTCAGTTAGCTCAGAGGCTGGATGTTTCAGCCACATCACACCTTAAGAGCTTGTTTTGGACCAAGGAAACATCTAAAACACGTAGGGCAGAGGGTCTCCAGGCCCACAGAGGAGAGACGCTGTGCTGTGCTACCACATGAGTGAAATGTAGACAGAACACCACCGCAGGACACTGACCTGGTGGGCATGAGGTGGTTGTAGTTGAACACCTTGACGAAGGCCTTGATCTTGGACCTCTTGGCGATCTTCTTCTTGCCCATGGTTGTGGTCACCTTACGGGGATAACGGTCGATGCCTGCGACCAGAGCGTGGCTGTAAGGACGGTCGGTTGTGCCATCATCGATGTTCTGCAGACAGACGTGGATAGAAACAGACTGTTAGCCCACAGACGATGGAGCAGCTGTGGTTCAGGAGGTGTCTATGGACAGAGCTCCTGCAGGTACCTGACCAGGTAACTCTGTATCAGCCCCATCAGGCTGCACCCCCGGCCGCGTCTTACCTTCACGATGACCGCCTTGCGCCCGGCGTAGCGTCCAGCTAGGACCATCACCACCTTCCCAGGCTTCATGAACTTGCCCATGTCTGCCACAGAAGAAAAACACGGTCAACAAATCAAATAAAACACCTGACAAACGAGTCAAACAGTTTAAACTCTCTCAGCCAACTGCCCGGCTAGGTTAGCATTAGCCTCCAGCTAGTGGACGGATTTCAGACGTTTCCCGTCACTTTCAGCGTTTATTCAGCGTTAAACACGCGGCGAGGACGCTGTTATGTCGGACTAACTTTAAATTAAATTTAAAAGTCACTCCACGCAGCCTGCATGGTTAAAAAACAGGCGGGGCGAGCGTCTACGTGAAGGAAGCTGCCATGTTGGAAATGAGCCCTACGGTAGAAGAAACGCCGCCATAAACATCCACAAATCCTCTTTTTAAAGTACAAATACACGAAAATAACGGACGGGCCGTGACTAAAGGAATGTTCATCTCAGATGTGATGTGATAAAAACGAGAAATTTGATCAGATTTGGGCCGATGGTTGAAGATTGTTTGCAGGGAAGTCTCACTCACTGATGCTGTTCTACGGCCACCGCTGACAGGAAAGGAAGCCGAGAGGGTTTATGTCAACTTTGACCCCGCCGGTCCACCTACGTCACGTCCGGGTGTAGTTTTCTGCTCGTGGAGACGTCTGGTATTTTTATTTTTTATTTATTTAACAAAAAAATCACGTCACAGACCGATTAGATGCTAAAACGTTCTTTAAAAAAATACGATTAAAAAATATATTTACAGAATAATTTGCGAACAGCTGCGGGTAAAATAGTGAGCATTAAGTCCTGCATTAAAAACTCAGAATCAGAATTAAGTTAAATATAAGAAGATAAAAAATAAGTTTTAAAATA
Organism: Nibea coibor; assembly: GCA_023373845.1. Taxonomy (NCBI): domain Eukaryota; kingdom Metazoa; phylum Chordata; class Actinopteri; family Sciaenidae; genus Nibea; species Nibea coibor. The sequence goes on from CM041727.1 coordinate 2,831,373, forward strand.
TAAACATCTCACAAACCTACCAATTTTTCTATTCTATTAAAGATTTGTAGTTGTCACCAGCAAACTATGTCATTTATGATGTAAAGATGAAAAACACTGACTGTTCATCAGCATTTTGGAGGATTCTGGATGATCATTTAACTCACTACACAAATCGTAAAATTACTGAAGAAGCTACAAAGCAATTAACTGTCAGCGAGTTTTTAGAGATCGACGACGCCTTTTGCACTTTTAATTATCACATTTTAATTTCTTGAAATCAGTTTGGATGTTGTCACCTCTGTTCTGAGTGAGATGCGTTCAAATAAAGTTGGAAAATAAAATTAAAGTTTTGCTTCTTGATGAAGAATGAAGACTCACGAGCAGCACAGCGCTTCATTTGCTCTGTTTAATTTGTTTACAGCTGTAGGAATGCATTAAACATGATAAAAACAAAAGAATAAACACACTTCACATCTCCCAATATATTACTTGATTAAAGCAATGTAATAAAAATAACATAAATAGCACAATTTAAATGATTCAGTGTGTCTATTGTTCCCGGAGTGAACAACTACAGTTCAGCAGCTAGTGTGTTCACTTATACTTCAGTGTTGAGCTAAAACATGCTGTCCAATAAATAAATCACATAAATCACAATGTAACAGCTGGACAGAACATAAAACGGGAAAAAAGCAAAATACAGCATCATATTTACGACACGTCACCTGAACAGAGCACGTAAAATAAACGATAAAATGTGCACTCGTGTCACAAAGTGCACCGTCATGGAATCATCTCAGATCTGTGGTCGCTCACGAGCACGCCGTCTCGCAGAGGTTTGACGCGTCCACGTGACGTGAGCCCGGAACACTGAGCAGACATACAGCGGATATAAAGTAACCTCCGTTTAATAGCAACTATGGTTTGTACATTCATTACGCGTGCAACACGTCGGTCTCAGGAAGATAAAAACAAACTTCTCTGAAAAAACAAGAAATAAACTTTAATGTTAATATCGGATCATTAAATAAATCCCTATCATACGATATCAGTGAGTACACCTGGAATAAGAGAAGAAGCAGCAGTTCATACAGGGTCTAATTCTTCACACACCTGAAGAAAAACATGCAGGATAACAGCTGCAAATGGAGTCGCGAGCACATAGTAGCTGCATGACGTCACACAACACTTTAGCTTTGCTCCGTGCATCACGATGGGAACCGTAGAGTTGACCTGAGTGCTGCTGATCAACCAACCCTGCTACACGTGATTTACTCCGTAACATGAAGTCACTGTGAACGATGGGAGCGGTACAAGCACCAACAAGGACCACCCATAACACCACGAGCTCTCGGTTACTGAGCCGAAGCCACAGTAGAAGAAGAGAAGCTCCTGGATTGTCTAAGTGGCGACGACGTTACAGTACTGCTTACTGTACGAGTCCAGCCTCTCTTTGCTGCATAGGTTAGGCCACTATCACGAACATGGAGGGGGGGGTGATACTGTCTGATGAGCACAGGTCGCAAAGGTCAGGAAGGCTTCACTAAGGATGAGGTAATTTCAATCTAAGGCGTGTTTACAGTACAAGGAGCGTCGTCGTCTTGACATTTTGGCATCTTAAACAAAGTGGGATACGCAGATTACGGTGGATAACAGAATGGTCCATGCATGTACTGTAAGACGTCACACACTTGCACTTTACTTTAGATGGGTGGCTACTTTAATAACCTTTAATAAGGTTAAATACTTGAAGCACAGAGTCATGCTCGTGGTCCTGAATGCCAGGTAGGAACAGTGTAGTTTAGCTGATAAAACACTTGATGTTTCTTGACTCTTCGCAGGTTTGTTGCCCTCCTCAGAAAGCGTCTTTGATGTTCTTCAGCTGCCGAACAGCCAGGTCCACTGGGAGGTTGAATTTGAGGTGGCTGATGCGCCCGAGGATTCGCAGGGCTCCTTCGAAGCCGGTCTGAGCCATGTAGCTCCAGGACTGGTAGTGTGGGTGTATCAGAGTCCCGGACTTGCACAGCAGGTTGAGCCACGACACCAGGCGCTGCTCGTTCAGAGCCATGCACACCAGCGCTTTGAACTCCGTGTCCGGTCCTCGTTTGTAGCGTCCGTGCTCCTTCAGCACAGTGTGAATGGCCCACAGCAGAGACTGTTTAGGGGTGACGGTGACCGGGCCGCCCCCTACAGGCAAGCTGAAGGACTGTGAAAGCTGGCGGGCCGGTGATTCCACAAAGGCCTTCCCGTTTTTGGATTGGTAGTACTTAACAAAGAGTTCCCACGGGTGCATGGTCTGTGGGGAGGGTCTGTAAGGCAGCAGGCAAGAGATGGGTGCCAGCACCAGACTCACGGTCTGGGAGGGCGAGAAGAGGCCATGCGACAACAAGTCTTTCAGAGCAAACGCCAGCTCCTTCCTCACAAACGTCGTCAGCTCGTCTCGAGGTCCCAGCGCCGCGTTGCTGGTGTAGTTGACGACATGTTCGAGCGAGGGCTGCCTGCAGGAGCCCAGCACTCGCACCTTCTCGACAGCAGCCTCCAGACGCTGCAGCAGAGGCCCGTAATCCCGTCCTGCCGTCTCCTGAGGCCACATACTCTGAGGGACGTGGCCCGGCGCACAGCCGAACTGGCTCGCAGCAAAGATCTGCAGCACGGCGAGGGCCTTCTGGATCAGCTGCAGGCCGGTGTCTCGCATCTTCTGGGCCTGCTCTGGGTCAACTGTAGTGAGAGATGGAGAACCACAAGAACACACGTCATCACGAGGCCCGATTAAGCCTGAACAATCAGTGATCTGACTCTCAGATTGGATGGAATCTGTTGCTGCAGTATTTTACGTGTTGTAGCTGAAACTGTAGCCTTGACTGAGACTGCTGTGATATAAAAGCTTTGCTGCAGAGCACTTGTCTGAATCTTTCAGCCACCTGAATCGACTGACCTTTCTTCTTCACTCCTGCAGCTCTGGCGTTGGTCCCTGATGCTTGTGGCTGCTGGCTGTGTGCACCATCCGATAAGAGCGGGTTTCCAACCTCATCTTTTGGAGGGAAAGTAAAGTCATTAAAGAAATAAAGAACAACTGTGAAATGAAAACACAAAGAAACAGGAAGTTCTCATCCACTCTGTATGAGACTGTGTACCCTGGATGAAGTTGATGAACATCTCCAGGTCTCTGATCTGAGTTTTGAGCTGATCCACCAGCTGCTCTTTGACCCGGGCTGGGTTCACTATCTGAGCAATGGCAGCGTCCACTCTCTGTCTCAGCTCCTCGGGCGACAAGTTGCCGATGTCCTCGTTCAGGTTCACATCCAACTTTTTGATCAACTCGTCGATGATGACCTGAAAAATGTGACAGGTTGGAGGTCAAGGAGAACACTCTGTAGTCCAGTTTAGGACAGGACATCAATGTTCTCCAGAGGATGAACCTAGCTGGTGATAGCTTATACTTTAGCTCCACGATGAGGGTGACATCTTCATTTTTAGGTGAAATATCTCAACAATTAATGGATGAAATTTTCATTATCATGAAATCTGGCACATATTCGTGGTCTCCAGAGGATGAATTGTGAACTTTGATCTCTTTCATTGCACCCATCATGTCTTTGGTTTGTAGCAAAGCGCCAGCAAAACTACTGACATTCCCGTCATCATCGGCTGTACTTTGTGTTTGGTCTTCACACAACCTATAAAATATGGTTACACCTGCTAGTTATGCTGATGTTAGCATGAAGTATAGCCCGAAGCATGGCTGTAGACTCTCCTTCCAATCAGGTAGACTGTTCAGTAAATCTTTAGTGTGTACCTACAAAATGAATGTATTTGGATAAGCTTTCCAAGCAAACCCTCCACGTGAGAAATACCACAATGTGCAAAGACTGAAGCCTGAAGCATTTTAAGACTTGTTACACCTGATCTGAACAATATGTGCTCAACGTAACGGACAGGGAAGTCTGTGGATTTAACACGACCATGCAGATCGTATCGGCTGGGCTGCTTGTTTGGCATGTTGTAATCGAGGACGAGGATTCGCAGCCGATCAGACAACCTGTAGCCGGTGTGACACGACTGAACCCATTTCCGTCACATTTCCTCATTCCCACCTTCTGCCTCTCCATGACGACAGACTGCGGCAGCGAGTCGTAGCTGCCCTCCTGATAAGCGAAGCGCTCCAGATCGTCCAGCTGCGTCTTCAGTTGGAAAATGAGATCTTTCTGTTTTTCCCTCTGAGCCTCGAGGCGCTCCCTCTTCTCCCTCTCACTCTGACAGGAACACACACACACACAGAATGATTTTAATTTATACAGACAGAAAGCAGCGGCACAATAACACAGCACACACCACAACATGTTTGATACTGATACCAATATCAACACAACACTTAGACAAAATACACAAACCAAACTCTTAAAGAGACGTCGGGTGTCATACTCACCAGATCCCCCTGCAAGCAAAGCATGCAACAAGAGAGAAATGACACAAGAAGGCCTTTAGGGTGGAGCACCGTGTGCAATAATTGGCAAACAATCATTACGTGAGGGCAGAGGCTTTGCTTCAGTTAAATGTAAAGAGGCAGGGAGTAAACAATGGCGGGTCACTTCGACACCGCTGTGTACACAGAAGCCTTTATTAAACAGATAGTGATCTGCTGGAGGCGTTTTCATCGAACCTGCGGCCGCTCGAGTGAGTCACACACTTGTGGCAGAAAGCGTCATTTTCCAGCCGAGATAAGAGACCTCTGGGAACAAAAAGACAAGAGGAGGGCGCAGCAGCCTCCAGCGTGACGCAACAGACGCTTTAATCAGCTTTAATAAGAAACCTCAGAGCCAGTGAGGGGAAGGAGTATATACTATACTATATCTATCACATACATATGTAATTTCAGTGAGTACAGAGCGTCCAGATTAGTGCTTGCTTCTTCTGACAGCTGTCCTCTCAAATCATTGACTATTTCTTTTTTTATAAATCCCTAAATGACACTTGCAGATTATCTGTTTTAAACCAAACATACATGAAACTCCATCAGCCAAAGAAAATCACCAGATCCCCTGAGTTAAGAGGCTGTCAGTCGGGGATGTTAGGCAGAGTAACTGCACTTTAATCAGCTTTAATAAGAAACCTTTGCATGTGTATAGATCTATACACTTGTATTTTGATATCTGACGGCTATCTGCTCAAATCTTTGATTATTTCTGGGTGTTAAAAGTCAGAAAATAGTGAAACACAAGTTTTCTTTTGTCCGTCTCCCTTCAGACAAACAAAATCACCAAATAATCTGTTAAGAGGCTGTCAGCCGGTGATGTCAGACACTAAACACCCCCAAAAATAACTTAATTGATGATCAGAATAATTGCACACACACACACACACACACACACACACACACACACACACACACAGGGATGTTAATCTCACATCTGTGGCATGGATGGAAATAGGAAAGCATCATGCATTCATCAAGACAGAGTGTGGGGTATCAAACCTCACCGAGTTCTCCAGCTGTTTGGCATCCTGAGCTCTGCAGCCCACCACATGCGGGCAGCCCCTGAAGGCGAACTCCTCCAGCTCCGCCAGCATCCTCTCCTTCTCCTCGCTCTGTGCGTGAACTATCTGCTTCAGCCTGAACTGAACCTGAGCGAAGTGCGAGGTGAGGGCGAGCAGAGAGGAGTTCAGCAGGTCCTGCTCCTCTTCCAGCCTCTCCAGCCTGGCCGCCATTTCCTCCTCGCTATCCGCGGACAAGCCCCTCTGCGTCGGCTGGCCGGCGCTCCCGCTCCCGCCGCCGCTCTCATCCTCCTCGGGGCTGGCCACAGCGCCCACCGGTGCCCAGCGCTCCCCTGCGCCGGCTAAAGCAGCCTCGCTGTCCGAGGCTGACAGCTCCTCTGTGGACATGTTAGTTTGAAGGAGTTCGGTCCGGTTGTTTAACTACGTCTCCAGTTTACTGTCAGTCCGTTTCGGGCGCTTTGGTTCCGTCTGTTGCGCAGACAACAACAAGGATCAGCACCGAGGAAACAGGTGTAACGTCGCCATCTTGGGAAGAATGATTCATACGTCAAAGCGGAGACACGTCAAACTACTGGACGACACCGGAAGTCTGGGGCGGTGGCTTTCAGAATAAAAGCATCCGCGTTTTAAAAACGAAATTGAAAATATAACCTCTTGAGTTGGCTACAAAGCTGAAGTGAAAATATCAGTACCACAATCAAAAATAAATGGGTTGACAGGAGTTCAGTCCAGGGCCGTTTCTGGCTATATGCGGACTATGTAATTGCATAGGGCCCCGTGTCCACCAGGGGCCCCCCAAGCCTGTCTAAAATTCCTTAAGCTCTTTATTAACCTAAGGAATTTTAGTAAGTAGAAGTAGAAACGATTATATAAATTAAGGTTAATTAAGCGACACAAAATTAGAATAAATAATTTATTGTATGGTGTGTATAATTCCAAGCTAAATATGTAATAATAAATAACAAAATAAAATATATGTTTTATGTATTTATTATTCATACCTCTACCCATTTTGCCTGTATTTATACAATGTTCAATATCTGGCAGTGTGACTTGAGTTGCTGGATTTCTTATGTTTAAAGTACTTCTATTGCCTCACCTTCAAGCATGTTGTGCTTTTGTAACATGAGAATTTCCCCCGTGGGTATCAACATCTTTGCAAGATGAATATTTTATATTTATTTATTTTTTATGTATTTGAGGCTTTTATTTTGAATTGCATAATCGGAAGTTGCGATTTCTACGTCTACCGTGCTTTACTCCGCTCACAACGGGGAGGCTCCATAAACCCAAATAATCCGAAATCACTGGAAACAGGCTCAAACAGTGCGTCAGCCTAAAAAGTGGGATTACAACCCGGAAGTAAGGATGAGAAAAACAGGCAGACATCAATTTATCATCGGTTACATAACATTTTAGTACACCTGTTTAATGTAACAGGTGTTCTCTGATGGCCAGACAAGAAATTACTGAATTTGACAAGTTGTAATGTTGTTACATCAGATCTTGTTTATTAGTTTCATAGAATATCTCTGACTCCCCAAGAGAGAAAGCTGCACCAATCATGTAATTATCCACGTTTGCTTCACATCTAAACACTCAGACAAACCAAGTACTGACCAGAAAACGGCACCACAGCAGGCTCATTCATCATGCAGGAGTATATGTTTGATAGCATTTTGAATTATGACTACTGACAAAAGAGTGCACTTTGCAACAGCTGAAGCAGATTACACAGAATCAGAAATAAAAAAAAATGCTCGTGGAGTGTTTTATGGATGGAGTAGAGTTTCAAGTAGCAAACAGTGTGCTTGGAATAACAAAGAACTATCTGACTTTTTTAAAAAAGGAGGTATTGCAATGTTAACGATCTCCAAACGTAATGAACAACATGTCAGAACTGAACATCATAACCCCAAGTGCAACCCACTTCACCCTCTACTGCTGTCCTCTAACAACAAAGCATCGGAACAATTATCATAAAATCATAAAATCCTTTTACGTTATTTCCCATTAGTGCATAGCGTGCAGAAACAAATGACATGATGTGCAGGAGAGATGTTTTCACACTATTAGAGCTCTCTTCTTGTTGCCGTCAAACATGCGCCAGGTCCACCAGTGAAGCAAGTCCTGCTTGCAGTCTCCAGTATCAGTGCAGGTGAAGCCGGCGGGACAGCAGTGCTTCATGTCTTTGCAGCACACCGCCTGTGGAGAGGACAGAGGATGATGTAAAAGTTCAAATACTGAGTGTTTTATCGTTAGTTATACAACGGTTAGTTGGACAAGAGTCGTTCCATGAGTGCTGATATACAGTGTAACAGCACTGACACATTTATACCACTCTCATGTCTGTAGCTTTAGCTTAGCACAAAGACTTGGAACGGGGTGAATGTCAGTCTGCTCATCTAACTCCCAACAGGAAAACAGTTATGTTATGACTGCGTATCGTACATTAGGATATTGACAGCAGCCCCACGCATACGCGGACATCCTGCAGCAGGTCTGTCCGTCTTCGCAGCTGATCAGATCGTCACACTGGACTTCGCTGACACTGGGCTCTGGATGATGCTCGGGCAGCAACACCGGTGTCAGTGGGAGACTCTCCACCTGCAGCATGATGACCTTCTGACAGGAGTTTGAGGCGATGTTACAGGTGTAACCCTGAGGGCAGCAGTGCACCTTATCTGGGCAGCACACAGCCTGCAGACGCAGCATGGAGGTTAGTGAACATGACAGCCTGTATTTTACATACGCAAACCCTGACAACACTAATGCGTACTGATAGTGCGTCTTATATTTTCATGTCAAAGTAGCTGCACTCTCCACACACACATAGTGCTCACATTTTCCAGTGGGCAGCAGCCCCACTCGCCCATCTCCAGCTTGCAGCAGGTGGTGTGATCGGGGCATTGAGTCTGACTGTCGCACTGCACGGGGTTGTGTTCAGCATGAGCCACACTGGTGGTGGCTGGAAGCTTTGTGTACCACGGGATCTCCACTTCTCCTTTGGTGCACGAGGTCTCAGCCTCGTTGCATTTGTAGTCGGTGGGACAGCAGTGGTTTCCATCAGCACAGCACACGGCCTGGGGAGAAGTGAGAGAGGAAGGGCTACTTTCATATCACCAATCCTGTTTTCCAGTTCTCCTTTTGAATAATAAAGTGGTGAAAGCTATACAATTGATTTGATTGCAAAACCAGCTGACACAATGAGTAGGTTTTCAGCGTGGGTGAAGGGATTTCTATCCAAAGAGAGCACAATCTGACACTTCACCCCCGCATCCATCAGTATGGGTGTTAACGGAGGTCAGCGATGTGATGAACAAGCAGCGCTCACCTTTGGCAGCGGGCAACATCCCCACTTCTGAGACGAGCTCATGAAGCAGCAGGTGGAGGAATGCGGGCAGCTGGTGTGGTGGTCGCACTGAATCCTGCCCTCCACCTCTTTATTCTCCTCTTCATCATCCATCATCACCTCGTCCTCATCCGTCATCACCTCGTCCTCATCCTCAGTGTGCTCCGTGCTTGCAGCTTTTGTAGTTTGGGTTGAGGTCACCTCCGTAGTGGTCGTAAATGCAGGTATCTTCCGTTGCATGGGCACTGAGCCTGAGACGCCGTTACAGGAGGTGGAGGTCGGGTCACAGGTGGTGCCAGACGGGCAGCAGTGCTCATGGTCATCACAACAGACCGCCTATTGAACAAAACGGCAAGAATACTTTTATTCACAAACACGTGACACGTTCAAGTGCTAAAAAACGAAGTTAAAAATACTTTAATAAATATAAAACTAGTCAAATGGAAAAGACATGTAAGTCTCAGGTAGTTTTAAACACAAACAGCTTCTTGTACTGTTTGACTTTTATAATTTAAAAACATTTCAAAGCCTCTACTTGTTCACCTTCACTTGAGTAAAGATGTTGAATCAGTACTTCTATTTTCACCAGAGTCTTGAGAAACTGGTGCGATTCATTTGTTGTTTGTAGAACCGGATGACACTGATGAGTAGGTTTGCGAGGTGGGTGGGGGGTTTTCTACCCACATAAAAGCACAGTCTGGTGTCAGAGTCAGTCTTCTTTTAAACAGGTGTCTCTACTTCAGCTTGAGTAAAGAAAGTCAGCTTCATCTTAACAGAAATGTGTGATAAATTTCCATTTTACAACATTGTGTTAGCCCATTTAAAGTACACTTTGCTGCTCCAAACAGCCAGCCGCTCATATGTCTGTCTACAATCTGTGTATTTAGCATGAGCAGTGGCAGCTACCATTACGGGGGGGTGGCAAGTGATTTTGGGAAGTGCAGCCTAAAAACTGGTTTGTTTACCTCAGGAAGAGGACAGCAGGCCCAGAGATCTGCTTTGTTCTTGCAGCAGGTGGTGCCATCGGGACAACTGGCAGTGGAGTCACATGGAACATCCTCCACCTTTACGCTCTCCCTGAGCATCACTGGTATCTTTGTAAACCACGGCACGGAGCATTTCTCGTCATCGCAGGTCTGGGCAGCCAGATTACATTTCTTACCGTGTGGGCAGCAGTGAATGTGATCCTCACAACAAGTAGCCTGGGAATGACACGATCAGAAAGATGTCAAAAAAGCATTTATGCACTGGTGTCACCTTTAACATCAATGTTAGGGTCGTCTTGTTGAAATCATACCTCTGGCAGAGGACAGCAAGACCACTCGCCCTCTTCGGTTTTACAGCATGTGGTGTTATCTGGACAGGCAGCTGTATCATTGCAGGGGACGTCGCCTGGAAGAAGAAGAGGAGGTTTTTAAGCGAATGCTTGGAGTGAGTGGAGTCAGTGTCGTGCCAGAACAGGAGCTGAGCAAGTGAGCTGACAGAGGAGAACATATTTCTTGCGTTGATGACCTTGCTTGATGTTGGCTGTTAGCAAAAACCACCTCAAGTGATCTTGAGGAATTGAGGAAGTTATTTTGAATTTTGCTGATTACAACAAACTTTTCTGATGTGCCTCTTATACTGTCTGTCAAGGTTTATGGAAATATTTCTAGTGTCTCACAGCTGAATTCCTGAATGTCGGTTTGTTCGACAGGGCATCTTTAATTTTACATTAAATGTTAAAACAGAGCTGGACACAGGAAGAACTGCAATCTGGACAAACTTTCCAAAGTCCAAAACTTTTTAAACCTCTTGCATCAGATTACCAAAATATAACTGGTACTATTACTGACTGTCATTGATATGCCTTGACAGACCTTTCCCATGGCACAATTTCTGTCCTGTCACAGTAGGAAATGTTGCAACTTATAACTGTAATAATTAGCTGTGCCAGTAAGTCATGCAGCCATTGTTAAAGTTAATAAATCACTTTTCCACAACTTTGAGGTGGATCAAAAAATCTGCATCCGATCTCATGTTTTTTTTTTTGTTTTTTTATGATGTTCTTATACTTTATTTTTACGTCTGTGTTTGTTCAATATAATGTGATAGATCTCACCTGCAGCTGCCTTAACAACAGATGACACTGTGACTTCCTCTTTAGTAGGAGGAACTGAATTTACTGTTGTCACTTCAGGGGCTTTTTCTTCGCCTTCATTAGCTGTTTTGGCAGTCACTTGTTCGGGCGCTGAAAGTGGAAACACGCAGATCAGGTTTCATGAACACATGCTCAGATTTAGACAATGATTAATCAGAATGAGGAAGTGAAGTTACAGTGAGGAAACAACAACAACAACTCTAACATTTCTGGTCCTCCCATTCGGCTCTTATTCTGGCAGGCAGTTTCGCCCACATTGGCATCTCTTTTCTGGTGGTGGTGGAAGTACACTTGGAGTGTTCGGTATCACATGTGGTCCCTTCAGGACAGCAGTGTATCTTATCCTCGCAGCACACAGCCTGTTTAGAGACACATCGCCATAGATAAGATGCCGTAAAGTCACGATAGCTGGACATGCAAATCCAGCATTTGACTTTTTCTTCATTCACAGTCTGACTTATGGTATGGATTATCATTTAAAGCCTACACCTTGTGTGTGCAGTTTGTACCTTTGGCATGGGACAGCATCCCCACTTTCCTTCTGCGTCTTCACAGCAGGTGGTTCCATCAGGACACTCGGACACTCCGTCACTGCACAGAACTGAAGTCACAGACTCTGCAGGGAGACAATAATACAACATCAGGTTATAAAAATGTGTCTATGATTAGTTAGAAGCCTTGAGATAAAGTACAGTTCTAATGAAAGTTAGCCAAGGTAAGGCAGGTTCAATTCAAAGTGAGGTGAAACACACCCAGTGGTGCAGAGAAACGGCTTCTACATGTTTAGTTTCGTCTCTGGGGACGGTAATCAGACCTGAACCAAGGCCATCCTGTGTGGTTGCCAACAGTATTATTTCACAGACAGTTCTTTGAATTGGCTGCAGCTGATTGACTCTTTGAAGAAAACCGGAAAAGACAGCATTACAGTAGTTGATTCTTATGAACTCCTGCTGACATACAAAGTCCTTTAATTACTGATATATTTTGCCTATAGTCAGTTTATTCAGTAACTGTCTTAATGTGGATGGAGTTCATGCCTGTACCAAGATTTCAGGTATAGTTTGTGAGTTAAGTGCCGACTTTTAAATCGCTCTTTGGTGCGACTAAAAACAATTATCTCAGTTTATCTAACCGATCAATCATTGATTTTCCAATGGACCACATATCTACAGGTGATATTGTTAGATAAATCTGTGCTTTTTCTGCATAATTACAGTAAAATGTATTGTTGTTTGCTGTTTGCGCGCAGGACAGGTGGAAAGGTTAAACAGGAAAGGTACCTAGAATGGACCCTTGGGGAACTCCAGATTAAGATTTGTAATTAATCATTCACACAAAGTAGATCTTCTCAGACAGTTTCCAAGACCGTCTAGAAATATGTTGTGTAAGTAAGTAGAAGAATTTTACCTTTCTTGATGCAGGAGCGGCTGTCTTCGCTGCACTGGTGGCTCTCAGGACAGCAGTGTTTCCCGTCAGAGCAGGAGACTCCCTGTCAGGACAGATCGCTCACTTAGTAAATGCATTTCTTCTTCTTCACAATCAATCAATGGTTAATAGCTGTTTTACTCCAAATAGGTGCTATAGTCTATAGACATCTATATAAATATACTCAGTCTTAATCGACTCATCAAGCAAAGATCCTCTTTGTGAGAGGAAGTTTCTAGATGACAACCCTTCGTTTCGCATGACATGTGAACATATTCGAGCAGTGTGAGAGGTTTACCAGAGTACACCAAGAACCTGAACTCTTAATGTCTTAATATCCTGTTTTTATTGTCTGTCATGTGTCCAGTTTGCCACTTAGATGCTGCATGTGTGTCTGTGTTGGACATGGTTTGATTACCTGAGGCAGGGGACAGCAGCCATATTTTGTCAAGGCCTTCAGACAGGAATACTCAGGTGGGCATCGAGAGTTATCAGGACAGACGTTCTCCTCGTCCTCCCCCTTGTACGACCTGATCATCCTGAAGGACTGCGGGGAACAATCTTACATCAGACCTTACTCGCCGTAAATACCTCATATTCATACTCTGTGTTTTATCATGGAAGCTACAGATGTCTGTTATTCTTACTTTAGAGAGCATCGGTTTGTCAGCAGAAGTTCTATCAGCCCAGGGGATGGACACAGTAGCGTTCACACAGCTGGATGTGGCCATGTCGCAGATTGTTTCCGCGGGGCAGCAATGCGTGTGATCCTCACAGCACTCAGCCTACGAGGACAGCAGCAGCGACACTTTGACTACCAAAGTTTTAAAACTGATATCACACTTGCTAAATAAAGACAGACCTTTTATCAGGCCCATAAAGTAGTAAAACATCACTAAGAATGAATAGTAGCACTGTGCAGCATTAATTCTTTTTATTTTAGAGCACAGAGTGAATGCTTATCTCATATATATTTTACTATGTGATGAACAAAGGGGCAGAGTATTCTACTTAAATGGAAGTACTATGTCGGAGGAGTGAATGAATGAAGTTAACTGTGCAGCAGATAACGGTTCAATAGCAGCTGAAAAAAAGTGGTCTAAAGTTTTCAGGTTGCCAATCCTGGAAAACCTTCAGAGAACATCTGAAAACACAGTATCAATAAAGTACATGTGTGTATTCAGCGTTTCATTGACCATTTTTAATCATTACCATGAACATTTGACCTAATGAAGCTAAAGCACCAAATTAGTGGTGCTAAAAGCTGAAATAGCAGTTAGCTTACTTAGTTTAGCTGTTTTTATTCTCAGTGATTGGATAGCTGCTAATTTCTTGATGTGACGTAACAAAAAATTATTTAAGACATTAAAAATAATATCTTAAGAAAGAAACGAATGACCTCCAGATTTCATGTTGAGGAACTGCAGAAAAGCAGAAGTAGAGAAAAGGGGGCTGATTTTCAGGTTGACTGGTAAACCGTAACATTTGGACAGATATGGACAGTTCCTTTATTTTATGTCCTTTTAGACTCATTTCGTGAGAGAAACACTGTAGTCCTAACTGAATGTGGTGTTACTGCACAGTGTACACAAATCAACTAAGTCAGAAAGAATAAACTCTAAAATCTAAACTAAATTTAAAACCAGTGACACCAAATGAAGGTGAAATTAATGCAAACATATTCTCTCACTCGGACAGTCTTTTAGCTTGAATATCTTTCTTTTTTGTAACTTTGTTGCCACTTTATGTTGAAATTAGGATATAAAGTTGCCAAAATTTGGTGCAATGACAATAAAAAGTTAAGCAAAATGACAAAAAGTTAGATTACTACAGAAGCAAGTCAGCTGACAGCTGATGCAAATGATGCAGGTACCAGCAGCCAGATCTACCTGATCAAACGGGCAGCATTCATAGCCATTATCCGGGTCGTTGCAGCAGGTTTGACCCTCTTCACATCTTCCTCCATCTGGACACTCATCTGCACCAACCAGGGCCAAGAGAGCCCAACAGATCACAACCCACCTCTGCATCTACACAGGAGGAGACACGATGAAAGGAAAGGTGAGAGGTGTGCATGAATCCCCCTGCCCCCAAAACACTAGAAACAAGATTTTTTTCATCAAATTCTTCTACTATTGATCAAGACATGTAGCAGAAAGTCTGAGAGGCATGCTCACACATGTCTACATGTGGGACTGTTAACATCTTTATTTCATCCATCTAAACCGAGACATAAACGTCCAAAAACAAAATTACAAATGTCTGGGAGTCAGCTTTATCTTCATTTATTTCACGTGTTGATTAGTTTCATTAAGTGCAGCAGGTCCTTTAGAGGCGTTTTCGTGTTTAATAATTCATAGAAGAAAAGCCAATCAATAATTGAATATAAAACAGACACTTTCGGTTTCGTTCGGCTCGCACATTGACAAGGAAACGCCTTGAGTCTGATAAATCTCGGCTAGTCAGAATAAACAGAAATTAAACAAACTGGAATTATTATTTATAACACCTAAAATATTAAAAACAATAAAAACCCGGAGGCAGCAGTCTTCTTTAAACGTGTGTAAATCATTATAAAGCATCTTTTAAAGCAGACATTATGTCAGATTCTGAGCGCTAAAATAAGAACTTAAGTTTATTTGGCTCTTACCTTGGTGAAAAGACTCGAAGAGCTGCTGTGAATGAGCCGTCAGGTGTTTCACAAGTGTCCCAACTCACCATAAAACTAACGATAAACCTGCTCTTTGTAATTGAACACGCCCCCGAGAGAGAGAGAGAGAGAGAGAGAGAGAGAGAGGGCGCCACCCTGCAGCGCCTCTCCTGGTCGATCACGTTCATTGTCTTTATTAAGTTTGACTGAATATAATCCAATGAACTCGCTCCTGTTCGGCTGCACCGAGCACGCTGCAGATAGACAAACGTGTTTACATGCGGCAGCTGCGGCGCGCCGCACGTCCTGTCCGCCGGGGGGCGCCAGAGCGACAGCAGCGGCAGAGGAAGGAGGCGGGGCCAGGCGCAGCTGCTGATCTCTAGAACATGCGCACTGGCCTCCCCTCCGTCAACACTCAGCACCATCGCTGCGCTTGGGCCTTTTGTAGATCTGTGACGTCAGCACGTACACTTTACGTGACATGTCCTCGCAGCGTGCCCCGCTGCTCGGCTGGCTGCGAGGCTGCGAGCTTTTTAGCTCGACTCCGCTCCGCAAAAACAAAAACAACAGCAACAACAACATGTTCACGGATTATCACCGGCAACGTGCGACCCAGCGTTAGCTCTTAAATGCGGCCACGTCGCGTCGGCGTCACTGAAATGGGCGAAAGGAGCGCCTCCATTTCACAACAACAAGCTAGCTGGCAGCTAAAGTAGAGGTGAGTAACCGTTAGCTTAGCTTAGCTTAGCATCCAACTGCTGACAGTTACATGTGTGAACATGTTCGACTAAACGAGTTTAAAACAAACCTGCCCTCATCATCATAAATCTATATAAACATATACACACACGTGTATATTAGTGTGTATATATATGTGTGTGTTGATTTTGTTGAGCTCGTGGTGACAGAACAGAGTGTGCCTTCTCTGAAATCTTACCTGGATCATTGATTGAGCTGCAGAACTCGGCGTTAATCTGCATCATTCAAAGGTAGCTAGTCAAGTCAATGCTGCCATGTGTACAGGAGCATGCAGACACTTGTTTCCCTCATTTGCATGGTGCAAACAGCAGTATGCATGAAATATAACAAATATACACAGATATCTAAGAACATGATGGCAAATCTAAAAGAAATAATCAGGATAAACAGTGAGATCTGTCATAACATCACAGTAAACTGTTGTAATGTGTCTGCCTCTGTGCTGTCAACATGAGTGTAAAATAGCAGATTGAGACGTGATCGTCCCAGCATGTCAGGAACGTTACCTGTGCCATCATTTATTCTCATTGTTCACATTTAAAAATGTCAACATCGTCACTTTCATTCAGCGCTGCGTGTGCTGGAGTCAAACTCCTCGTTTACGTCGTACGCACACCCGACCACTAAAGGTGATTCTGAGTCTGTGGTGGTTAAATATAGCTGACAGGTTAGTGTCGACACAAAGCCTGAGGGCAAAGCGGCTAAAACTGTCACACTAAATTGTAATTAAGTCCAGAAATAAGACCGGCTGGACCAAGACAAAAGTTAACAACACACTCGAACAACAGGATCCTCTATAATGTTTCATTTATTTTAGAGAATAGTCAGTCATCTTTAGTTGAGGGCATGAGTTTTTGTCTTCTGTCACTGTTCGCTGATTAAATGTGTGTTTATCTGTTGCTCCCTTCTCTCTCGGTTAGGAGTGGGTCTCTCCGGCTGTCTGGTGACATGCACATTGTAGATAAGTTATCATAATGTTTCAACAGCCCCGCCTAGACGTCCCCAGCTCACATCGATGTAGCAAGCGCTGCCGTTATTTTCTTTCACTTCTGCTTTTGAGTTTTCTAATGTAGCGCTGGGTGTCGTGAAGCAGGTATTAGGTTGCTGCTCCACCAACGCTCCTCATAACATTGAGACAAAGACGTCTACAGGAGGTTGAACTGGGTCGGGAAACACCTCTGTGGGAGTTCCAGAACATTGTGTTCTCATTATGACTTGGCATGTTTTTTGGTCTGACAGGCGGGAAGGATGGGGGAGCGGGCCGTGAACAGCAGCCCCGTGGCTGCGATCTCTCCGGTGCAGCAGATGCTGGCTTCTGGCACTGGGGCCCTCCTCACATCTATTTTTGGTGAGTTCATGGAAACGATTTATGTCCGTACATCTGTGGCTATAATTCCTGTTTCACAGCGGAGGTTTCCTCACCGTCCAGTCTTAGATGTACCAGGCTGTAAACATGTTTATTTCTGCTGTCTAACATGGGGACTTATGGCGACTGACTCACTTCTGGAGCCAGCCTCAAGTGGACGTTTGAGGAACTGTATTTTTTTTTCTCAGCCACTTGGCTGAAACAAATGCAGCCTAATGAAAAACAAAACTTTCATTCAGGCATTATAATAAACTGCCGACTGTGTGTGTGTCTGTAGTGACTGAATCTGTCCATGTTTGTTTCCAGTCACACCGCTGGACGTTGTGAAGATCAGGCTGCAGGCTCAGCAAACGCCGTTCCACCAAGGTAGGACGAGAAGCCCGTCTTCTTCTCTGGTTTTTAAGATCACACGTTATCTTCGCTGATGAAACACTGACTCTGCTTTTAACAGCTGCTTGTGGTGACCACGTATCTCGATGGTTTTCTAACCCAGCCACGCCTCTCCCTCACGCCTCCAGGCTGTTTTATTCTGTCCTCTCTCATCTGTCTCGCCGTTTGCTTTGTCTCGTAGCTTTAGCCGCTGAAGCAGCTCCATGGGGTGGCGTCATCCGCCCTTCCAAGTGTGAGTATCTGACCCAACCGCCGCTGCACGCTAACACTTTCAACTTTCTGTGTGAGGGCTCACGCTCGACTGACCACATGAGCAGAACAACCAAACAGTGTTTCAGGTGTTTTCTGTCAGTTTGTTTGTTGACGTACTGTATGAAGGTCTGAGTGACGCTACGCTTCAATATTTAATCTCCAGGAAAAGGTTGTGAAATGTGTCTGTTTTTAGAGTTAGTTTGAACTGTTTGTCTGATCTTAAACCGACCCTAAACAAACAGGCAAAGTAAGCAGCGACGAGGACAGCCCTGATGTTATCGTCTGAGTGACTCTGTGGTCATTGCCATCACATGTGTTATTAGTCACCTCTCTGCCCCCGTGAAGGATTCAATAACTTTACAAACTCACGACTCTGACCCCCGACCGTTCCGTGTTTCACAGGGAAGTGTTTCCTGTATTGTAACGGACTGATGGATCACATCTACGTGTGTCAGAACGGAACCAGCTGCACCAGCTGGTACAAAACGCCGACACATTTCAGCGGGACACTCGTGAGTACGCCGAGCACACGAGCAGCTTTTCCCTTTCACCAAGGAAACGATCAAAATGTGTCAAACGTGTTTGTTTGTGCCACAGGACGCTTTTGTGAAAATCACTCGACATGAAGGACTCCGATCTTTGTGGAGCGGCTTACCACCAACACTGTGAGTGACTCGTGTAAGAGTGTAGCTGCTGTACTGTCATACTTTCTGGTCTTATAACATATATTTTAATATGGAACCTGTGTGTGTGTGTGTGTGTGTGCAGGGTTATGGCTGTACCAGCCACCGTCATCTACTTCACCTGCTACGACCAGCTGCGGGACTTCCTGAGATACGGTCTGGGTTTCCAAGGCAACCACATCCCGCTTGTTGCTGGAGGTCTGGCCAGATGTAAGTCTATTAAAACACACTTAGATACGCTGACTGTGATATGTTAATGTGTTTCTGACATCCTGTGTGTGTGTGTGTGTGTGTGTGTGTTGCAGTGGGTGCTGTGACAGTGATCAGCCCTCTGGAGCTGGTCAGGACCAAGATGCAGTCCCGCCGGCTGCCCTACAGCGAGCTGCGGGTGTGCATCCGCTCTGCGGTGGCGCAGGATGGTTTGCTGTCACTGTGGAGGGGATGGGGACCGACCGTCCTCAGAGACGTCCCCTTCTCTGGTGAGAGCAGCAACACGAATTCATTCATTCATTCAAACATGGGGAAAAGTAACTTATCCTCTTAAAGAACATGTCAGACCACCAAACAGTCGTACTGTCTGCATTCCTGAAAATCAAAACCTTCAGTCAGTGTGGAGTAAACTGAAAATAAGGCATCATTTGTCACAGTGATTATTTGTGTGTGTGTGTTTGCAGCTTTGTACTGGTTCAACTATGAACTGGTGAAGGCCCAGTTATGTGAACAGTACCGAACGACTCAGGCCAACTTCTCCATCAGCTTTACTGCAGGAGCCGTCTCCGGAGCTGTGAGTACTCCTCCAATTTTTACTGCAGTATAATTACTTTGATTATTTCAGAGGGTATCCTGCAGTTTGGAAGCTGGATATTATCTCAGCCGCTGGTTTATAATGTGTTCAGTACACTTGGCTGTCGTAGCTGTGGACAAAAACATGTCACTGAATTTATCCGGATGACTGATGCAGAAAGAAATGTAGGCTTAAAAGATGTTTACTGTAACTTTACTGAGGTTTCAGGTTCATGTTTAGAGAATCAGGCCAGTGACTGACCCACATTCAGTGTTTTTATTGTGCAATAAGCACCGCCCGCCTGATATGAACACTTATTCTTCAGATAGTGATAATATCTAACTGACTGAAGTGTAACAACATGGCTGCACCTGTTTTATCGTCTGTCTGTCTGTCTGTCTGTCTGTCTCGTCTAGATTGCTGCAATCCTGACGTTGCCTTTTGACGTGGTGAAGACACGGAGACAGATCCAGCTGGGAGAAATGGACACTCTGGGAGGTCTGTACTTCCACTGTGTATAAAACATTAACTTGTATGTGTAGAAAGTCCTGTGGTTGTAACTTATTCCCTTCTCTCGTAGTTACCTTGAAGAGAACCACGTCCACGTGGCACATAATGAAGGGAATCTGGGCCGAGTTGGGCTACAGGGGCCTTTTTGCAGGTACGCACTTCATCTGTCTTCACGTTCAGTAAAAACACAACCATTATTTTCTTCGCTCAGAAGTCGAAACATTTGTGTTTTCCTCAGGTTTCATGCCGAGGGTGATCAAAGTGGCCCCAGCCTGCGCTGTCATGATAAGCACATATGAGTTTGGAAAAGCCTTCTTCCAAAAGATGAACCTTGATCGAGAGTGACCGGCGGTGGCTGGTGTTAGTCTGTGCATGCAGACATCCGGATCATCGGGACAAAGTCTCCTGAAACGGGGCCTCGGTTTGCTTTCATACGAGGAGGATGCCTCTCCTCTGTCGACACATACAGACCTGAGACAAACCTACAATCTTAAACTTGAACAACAAGTCTAAATACTGAGATGCTCTCAGAACACAGTGTGTTTTATTGTTTTTTTTGGGACTGATGCCAGATCACGCACATCACAGCTCCATGAACATTTTTGGAGTGAGACAGGTTAAATACCAAGATTGTCCTCGATGAACACTGAACTACTCACCCGCTGTGCAGGACGCTGGTTAAAGGTATAAAGCTTAACAGGAAAAGTTCAAACCGTCTTCAGGGCTGCATCTGCATCACTACTGTCGCATGAGACTTTGAATCGCCTGAGACCGACTGCATGGCGCGTACAGCTCTATTCAACACGGGATCCTGAGAATTAAAATGCAGAACCTGCTTTCCAGTAGCAGCAAAGCATGACATCTGTGTTTTAGATAGATTTGATCATTTGTAGCACTTTAAATTTGCAAGACAAACGCTGTGAAATCACAAAAATAGCTACAGGATTTTATTTTTGTTGAATGTCTCATAGCTGGAGGAAAGCCACAGTATGCAGAACACAAGGCCGAGGAAGAGGTGTTTTCATCCGTGCATGATATTTAGCATTTTATGCTGTAATAGTAATTCATGAACACACATTTCCAAACGTTTCCCTGGTGGCATTCTGCTGATAGAAGAAGAAGAAGAATCATTTCTTGCCTACAATAAACATGACAATAAAAAGTTGTTACATCACTGGATCATAAAACAAAATGTTGCTGCCTTAACCTGAAAGGTTGTAAATGTGCATTCTTTATTTTTATGAATGAAATGATAATAAATGTTAAGACAGCTTGATTTTTTATTTTCTATTATTATTTACTGTTTGTGAATATGTACGTTAGTTATCAGTGAGAAGGGGCGTTAAATGTAGAATGTGAACACATTTACATTTAATTAAATACAAACTTCAATAAAGTTGTATGTGGACGTTGGTCTGATGAGTTCAAATGGATCGAAGCACCATGTCTTGGGTGGATGTGGAGTTCCCACCATGAAACAGAAGATGAAGCGCTGTGTGTGATCAGCCTAACCCCGGTGAAAGAAATCAGCATATGTGGGAACAAGACGTTCCTGATGACGACCTCATGAAGCGTGTGCAGAGCTGTCAAAGGTAGTAAGTATAAAATATATCACCGCATGAATCTGTATGTTATGTTAAAGTTTTGATATCTTCATTGTAGAAAATAATTTAAAATAAAAACTGAATGAGAAAGTGTGTCCTTTGACTAGTACTACAGTTAAGTTGTATACTATTGAATAAGGACATAAGTATTCCTAAATTAGTATCGGACTAAGTCTTAGTCAGACTTTATTTTCATTCAGCAATAAAGTTAATACATTTTGTTGCATGGTCTCAGGATAAAAACAGAAGACAAAATAATAACAGTGTAAATCTAAAGTATATGAAATATAAACTAGATAGAGAAGCAGAGATGTAGCAGCAGGATGTATTGTACAGTGAAATAGACAATAAATAAATAAATGGTGCAAATATATGAATGTAAAGTGACTAATATCGTGTGTGTGTGGGAGGGAGCGTTATTGGACTTTAATTAGTTTAATTAGGGGATGAAGCAGCTTTAGTGACGCTTGTACGTGTCAAACAGCGACATCTGGTGGCCGCTGAGT
This sequence comes from Nibea coibor, assembly GCA_023373845.1. Taxonomy (NCBI): domain Eukaryota; kingdom Metazoa; phylum Chordata; class Actinopteri; family Sciaenidae; genus Nibea; species Nibea coibor. The sequence goes on from CM041727.1 coordinate 2,853,269, forward strand.
TTATTACATCTGTGTTGAAATAACGGGGGGCGTGTCTTCCTGGGCCAAATCCCGCGATATCTGAGTTTGCATATATATGGCCGCCTTGCCCTTCGTCAGGCCTCTTTGAATCGGATTGGAGACAAAATGGTGAGTTAGCTCTGCCCGCGGCTGAAACTCTGGACTTGAATCCGTCTCTCATCTGCGACATCCTTAATGTTTCACACATTTTAAACACTCGGGTTGCTTTTATAGAAAGTTAGAGTGATGTGTTAGATGTATTTGTGATTATTTAACGTTTTGGTGCCGCACGTAGAACCATACCGGCAACTGAGGATCCAAAATGGCAGCTTAATTTAGGCCGCTACTTCTAATTTTCTTGTTTAAACGCTCGTGTGCGTTAACTAGTTTTATATTTATGAACATTATTCCTGCTACAAACCAAAAGCTCAAACGACATCTTATTTTGAAGGGCTAGTTTCAGGCCGGTGGAGCGGCTAAGCTAACAGCGTGGTTAACGCGCTGTCAGTGACGTCACTCCGTCCATATAAGTTAACGGTGGGAAGTTCGTTTGTTTTTAGGGAGTCGGATCATTTGACTCCAAAAAGGCTCTTCGTGTTACAACCTGTGGATTTCATAATTTAACCAAATTTAGCTGTTATGATTTTTATGTGTACATATCATGTATAAATTATTAACATCAATAAATTGTTGTAGCAGATCACTAGTACGCGTAACATGCATGACCTATCACGCATACTGTTTATGTTCTGTAACCGCTGACTGTCATTGAGTTTGGCCCAGCTAACTGTTTCCTCCCTCCGCAGTCCCACCGTAAGTTTTCGGCCCCGCGCCACGGATCCCTGGGGTTCCTGCCCCGCAAGAGGAGTCGTCGTCACCGTGGTAAGGCCAAGAGCTTCCCTAAGGATGACCCCAGCAAGCCCGTGCACCTGACTGCCTTCCTGGGCTACAAGGCCGGCATGACACACATCGTCCGTGAGGTCGACAGACCTGGCTCAAGTAAGTGAAAGATTAATTATAGTGCATCAATAATTTTAAAGGCTGTTATTGGAGATTAAACTAATATTTTGGTGTGGTGTTCTGCCTGTGATGATCCCCTCGACGGGCGGACATAATGGGTTTTATACCCCTTGCTGAATGTCGAGTACTGAGCGCAGTCTCTGCTGTAAAGTGCAGTCAAGTTTAGAAGTTATAGTCACATCGACGCTTACCTGTTTCTCTCCTCTGCAGAGGTGAACAAGAAAGAAGTGGTCGAAGCAGTTACCATTGTGGAGACTCCTCCCATGATTGTCGTCGGAGTTGTGGGTTACGTCAACACCCCCCGTGGCCTGCGTTCCTTCAAGACCATCTTCGCCGAGCACGTCAGCGATGAGTGCAAGCGTCGGTTCTACAAGAACTGGTGAGATGCTACATAAAATGGTTTTAAATGAACTTGAAGCAGTTAGTTGCCCAGTGGAAATAAAAACCAACCTGTGTTTTCACTGAGTGAGTCTAACGTGACGGTGGCCTCTGTGGCAGCTCCGCTCAGGTGCCGTGTGCCCTGATGAGCTCCGGGCTCCTCTGGCCAGTGGAAAGTGCTTCTTAGAAACTGTGCCATGAGCCGAAATCCTCTACTAGCTGACAGAGCCCACCTTATCCACACGGAGGGGTGGGCGAGCAGCTATGCACTGCGTTCTTCCGCTGACCCTGCGGGGTTATGAAGGACCTGTGCCAACCTGTGTCTTTTCTGCCACGCTGCGTCCTCTCAGGTACAAGTCCAAGAAGAAGGCTTTCACCAAATACTGCAAGAAATGGCAGGATGATGAGGGCAAGAAGCAGCTGGAGAAGGACTTTGCTTCCATGAAGAAGTACTGCCAGGTCATCCGTATCATCGCCCACACACAGGTTAGTATGTCTACGAGATCTGCTATCAGATTTAGGTTCTTGGTTGTCTGTCAGTGATGAGACCACGGATCTTGCGTCAGGCATGGCGCCCGACACACATGAGGATACCTTCCATGCTGCCTTCCTTCTGAGACTACACAGCTAACACTTCTGCTGTGTAATTGAAACAGACTGTGTGCATGTTCTCAGTTCTGACCTGCTTGTATTTTCTCTGTTCAGATGCGCCTGCTGCCCCTGAGGCAGAAGAAGTCTCACCTGATGGAGGTGCAGCTGAACGGTGGCACCATCTCCGACAAGGTCGACTGGGCCCGTGAGAAGCTGGAGCAGGCCGTGCCCATCAGCAGCGTGTTCACCCAGGACGAGATGATCGACGTTATTGGCGTCACCAAGGGTCACGGATACAAGGGTAAGGATGAACATCAGGAGTAGACTATGGGGGCTATAGTTTCATTAGCACGACTGAACAGTGAACTTTTGTTTTTGTCCAAGGACGGACTTTAATTTTAGGAATGATAAAATAAAACATCATAATTCTGGTGTTCTGCCTGTGATGATCCCCTCGACGGGCGGACATAATGGGTTTTATACCCCTTGCTGAATGTCGAGTTCTGAGCGCAGTTAATGCTTTGACTTACAGACTTGACGTATCTTGTCTTGGTACTAATAAGTCCTCGCTCTTCACAGGTGTCACCAGCCGTTGGCACACAAAGAAGCTTCCCCGCAAGACCCATCGTGGTCTGCGTAAGGTGGCTTGTATCGGTGCCTGGCATCCTGCCCGCGTGGCCTTCTCTGTGGCCCGTGCCGGTCAGAAGGGTTACCATCACCGCACAGAGATCAACAAGAAGATCTACAAGATCGGCCAGGGCTACCACACCAAGGATGGCAAGCTGGTGAAGAACAACGCCTCCACTGAGTACGATCTGTCCAACAAGAGCATCAACCCCCTGGTAAGTGACGTTCATGCAGCCCGTCTTTGTTAAACTGTCCGTCCTGGAAGCAGAAGATGTGACTCTGCTTTTCTTTCTTTAAGGGTGGATTCGTCCACTACGGAGAGGTGCACAATGACTTCGTCATGGTGAAGGGCTGCGTCATTGGAACTAAGAAGAGGGTGCTGACTCTGCGCAAGGTGAGAGCAAAGTTCAGCACAATGACGTTACTTAAAATCTCCATCTTGATGCTGGCGTGTCCCAAACTTAAACTCTTTCTCGTTACTTTTCAGTCTCTGCTTGTGCAGACCAGCCGTCGTGCTTTGGAGAAGATCGACCTCAAGTTCATCGACACCACCTCCAAGTTTGGTCACGGCCGTTTCCAGACCGTGGAGGAGAAGAAGGCGTTCATGGTAAGACTGAAAACAAACCTCATGTTTGTTTTCCTGAGGAGAGCTCAGGATAATCACAAGGTTCACACATTTGTAGCAGAGCATCAGTTCATTAAACTTCTCCTGAAATGGGATGTGATCTCATAACTAAACATTAGACAGATGTTTGTGTTCTCCTGCACTGTTCGTAACCTGGTTCAGTCTTCAGTATGAACTCTGGGTTCCATTCCAGTGCCATAGTGAGCCCCAGTGAGGCAGGGGAGCAGTGCCTCTTTGTGCTTGCTCCCTGTTCACTCTCTGGGAACATCGGCTGCTCTGAGCTGACAGACTGCAGCCAGCTGACTAAGTGTTTGTGCACAACTGATCGTTTTGTTTCTTGCTCCACAGGGACCACTCAAGAAGGACCGTGTCACCAAGGAAGAGACCGCTTGAAGTCGCTGTCCAGGACCAACGTCTCTGCTGCGTTCACTGTCACCATCACTGTTGTGCAGAGTTGTTTAATAAAATGAAAAAACCAAACACGGTCCGTGTCTGTCTTTTGTTAGATGGTCAAAAAGAATCTTGTTACATGGAGCTCAACCTGGGTAATGTCTGAAGTTTGTTCATGTTTCCTTGAAGGCCCTTAAGTTTGAATTTCAAGGGGAAAGATAAGGCCTTGAAAGTTTTTGCAAAGTGAAAATGTCTTAACAACAATCAAGCCTCTTGACTCTGTCTGTAAAGCTGCTAGTCCACAAATCTTAGTGTTTGTCTCAAATTTGAGAGGTGCATGTGTGAAAGTTCTTGAATTTGTAACCTTGCTGTAAGATTTCACATGCAGAATCTGTTTTGGTCTTTAGAAAGTTGTAGGTACTAAAAACTAATATTTGCAGTGCTTAAGCGAGCTGTACATTTTTGCAAGTATGTGACAGGAAATGTCGACCAGAGGACAGTGTTTATTGGAGTAACAGATTCTGGAGGGGATACACTGAAACGACTCCGTTGACCTGGTAAAGAGCGACGTGGCGGTGATTTGTCATTTATTTAGGGCTGTAACACTTAAGAATTATATTCTTATAATTTAAGCATCACAACATAAAACAGGACAGATTTGAATGCTGACGGTTGGTACAGTCACTGATGTGTTTGTTTGGGGAGAGTTCTGGAGGGAGGGGGCTGCGATACAGAAGGTTCAGGTTCAGTGTTTGGTCCTGGGTGGTGGTGGCGTCGGGAGGTTTGCATCAGATGAGCAGAAGAGGCTGCGGGATGGATGGACTGTGGCGTTGGGGCAAGTCAGTGAGGTAGGAAGGGGGCCTGGTCATGGAGGACGAGGATTTTTAACTTTTGGGTTACTAGGTAAGTCCAGGTGACGCCTTCTCGTTTCATTTTCTGTATGTTAAGACGAGCAGACGCTGCAGATCTGCACTTTTCTCCTGATCTCCAGCTCAGATTTTACTCACTCTTGGTTTGTTTAATCTATAAACTTCATAGTCTTCATATATTTTGCATGTAAAATCACAGCAGCTTGAAGTTAAAATACTCCAGGAGAGTAAAAGTACGTAAGTCCAGTAAACGCGTCTGAGTCCAGTCTCGTGCTGCAGCTGAAAAGGTCGCCATCAGCTGTGAGGAGAACAGCCACCTCCGCAGAACGGATGGACGCCGAGGCTCCCCGTTCAGCCAGCACTGCATGTCTCAGCCGGCTATATGTGTCCTTGAGGTGTAAGACTGGCGTTGGGCTGACATCAGAACTCCAGCAGTCACAGTGCGCTTATTAAGCCCCGACATCATCCATTCTGACTCATCACTGCCAAAACTAAAACCTCCACTTCAGCAGGTAATGAGGAAGACCCTGAGAGGCTCTACAGGGCATTTAGACGTCCTGCAAAACGCCTCTCTGAGACATCTCTGCATAATATTCAGCACTCTTTGCAGAAATGTGGATTTCCTGTAAGGATTTTCAAGGTCCCACCTACTTCCCATTAACCTGCAGTCGAGGGAGTTGAAGGACAATTGTTCTCTGTTGAGCAGCATTTCAAGAATCTGACATTTTCCTCTAGCAAAGCACTTCCACAGCAGAGAAAACTATCCTCTAAAGGACACTTATGATAAACTGAGCCCTGAAATGAAGCCCTGCTGTCCGTGTTGCAGCAGCGGGAGGAAGAAGCCGGGGTGAGGCCCTCTGTCACCGTGGCCGGGGGGACAGTCATGGAGATGGCCCTGCTGTTACATAATAACCTCCAGAGGCGCTGACCCCTGCCCTGCTGCAGCACGAGCAGAGCAGCAGTTCAAAGCTCCCACACAGCTCTGCTTTACATAATGCCCTCTCCGCTAAATGTGACAGTTAACGGTCCAGAATGATGCCATTAATTGCTCCCACCGTCCCGCTCAGGTGAGGGTTAGGTGTCCCAGCAGGCGCTCCCTTTATGACCCCGTGCATCTGCTCAAACAGCATCTCTGTGCACTTTTCATAAAGGCCTGTCCGCACCATTCCACCCTATTAGTTCAGTCCTCCATCATCTCCAAATGAGCTCTCCTCAGAGCGGGAGGCGGAGGAGGCAGAGGGGGGCTTAAAGTCCTGAACGGGGGGAGGCTGATCCGGCTTTAAAGAAAGGGGGGCACATTCAAATATGAAATAACTTACCAACTCTTTCTAAAGACAGATTATGAGACCCCTGGACCTCCAGCATGGAGAGCAATTTGTCTCTGTGATCATTTTGTGTCACTTTTTCAGTAATTTTGCATCAGTCTGGGGTCATGTTTTGTCACACTGTGGACGTTTTGTGTCATTTTTAGTTATTTTGTGGCTGTTTTGTGTCTCTCTGGTCATTTGGCATCACATTCTGGTTGTTTTTGCATCATTTTGTTTCTCTTTGTCATAACTCTGGGTTATTTTGCTGTTGTTTTGCATCTCTGTGATCATTTTCTGTCTCCTTGTGGTAGCTTTGAGTTATTTTGTAGTTGTTTGTTGGTATTTTACACCAATTTGGGCTCATTTTCTGTCACATCGTGGTCGTTTTTCACATCACTTTAGTTATTTTGTGGCTCTATGGTCATTTTATGGTAATTTTACATCAAATCAATTTTCTGTCACACCGTGGTCACGTTTGCATCATTTTCTGGTCATTTATATTTATTTTGTAGTTGTTTTGTGTCATTTTGCATCTGGGGTCATTCTGCGTCACATTTTTGCACCATTTTGAATCTCTGTGTTCATTTTTGGTGTTTTCCCATAAATCAGGCATTGTTATGCATCACACTGTGGTAATTCACTCATTTCTAGTTGTTTTTAGTTATTTCACAGCTCTTTGCAGTCGTTTGATTAACTTTCTAACAAGAAACAGTTAACAGTCCCTCCAGGCGCCCAGTAGGCTGGTCCAGTAATCCATCCAAAATACTAACAAGCCAAATACCTTTCACTTTCTGGCTCTGGAAGGGAGGGAGGGGGTCAACCAGATTCCAGGGGGTGCATGCCACCCCTGTCCACCCCTCTGGCCTCATTAGTTCAGTCCTCCATCATCTCCAATGAGCTCTCCTCAGAGCCAGGGACTGAGGAATGAAGCCAGTATAGTCTGTGCTGCTACTTTACGTGACTGCATTTATGTGTGTGTGTCTCTGTGTGTGCGAGTGTGTCTGTGCTATCCTGCAGTGGAACCTCCAGTCCGGTCCTGAGGTAGCAGCTGTTGCTAGTGGGACGGCAGCCAGGTAACCAGGGTGCATGCTGGGACAGCAGAGAGGAGGGCCAAGCATTTGATTTGTGTGAGTGTGTGAGAGTGTCTGCAGTTGCTTTGTATGCATGTAAGTGATGTGTGTGCATCTGTGTGTGTTGGTGTGTGTCCTGGCATTGACGTTGGCCGGCTGGCACAGAGTCAGCGGCGGGCCGTCCTGCAGCGCGGGGGAAGTGACTGGGTGTTGCTGCAGCGAGGTGTCTGACAGGAGGACGGACTGTCGGAGGGGACGACCACACACTTAGGACCATTATTACACATGACGGAGGCCGCAGGCTCGGCTGCTGCTGCTGGTCTGATCGTGACTATCTGACTGCTTGACGACTGTTTTTCTGCATGGACTGAGCAGAATTTAGTACTGAAATGAGCTGACAGTAACACCTGTGTTAGTTAACCATTTAAAGGACCAGCGTGTAGGATGTAGTGGCACCTACGGCACTACCTGAAATTTATGACCACAGATGAGGGTTGGAACGTTGATAGACTGGAAAATCGACAGCTTTGCCTTCCCCGGTCCATATTCCCTGCATTGCTGTTGACACTGCACCAATCCACCTGTGAACCCTGAGATGCTTGAACTACATGCACCATGGCTTTAGATTCAGAGGTCCTGTTTCTCATTGTGTGCATGCTGAAGGTCACAGTCTATGATGAAGCCAACAGAACCATGTCATCTGCAAAGAGGCTCCAAACCGGACATTCAAGGCTGTGCCTTGAGATCTTGTCCATTAATGTCACAAACAGAATGTGAGACATGGGGCAACCTTGGCAGAGTCCAACACTCACTAAAATCGTATTTGACTTAGTGCCAAGAATATAGACACAGCTCTCGCTTTGGTACTACAAGGACCGGATGGCTTGTAACAACGACTCCGGTACCCCCCACAGGATCGGAGTTTCCTCTGTAGGGTGTCTGGGCTCAGCATTAGAGATATAGAGGATCCGCAGCATCTGTAGATACGATGATTATTTTTTGTGATTATCCACTAAAGAAGGTAGAGTTATAGATATTATATTCTGACAGACTGGACCTTTAAAGGCCAAGAAAATCAGTGTAAAGTGAATATTTTTGGACCATCGTTCGGATTAACCCAAATCAAAAGAGCACTTGGATATTTTCACTTTTGTCTTCTGTAAAACCTAAAGTGATTAGTCGATTAATCAAACGTGTGATCAGAAGCAATAAAGCATGCAGTCTTTTATTTTTTAGAAGGTGATATCAATGCACCACAGGTTGCTGCAGAGTGGAGGAGCTGCACATGATGCTTCCTTTATATGTTTCCTGTTACGTGGATGAAACGACGTCTTTCCTTTTGCCTGGACTCAAAGAAATATTTACGTCATAGTTTTTAGACTGGAACTGATCAAGCCTGGTCACAAATCACGATGCAAAGAGATGATTTGGAAGGTGCACGTGTGTTTTATGGTTATTTCTGAACACAGAATGTGCATGCGTATCATGAACTGACTAAAGTCCTCTTCAGTGTGTGTGCAAAGGACAGTGAGTCTGAGGGCCTGAGTGTTCCTCTTGGGCCTGGCAGACTGCAGCTCCTGCACCCCTGCACTGTGGCATCAGTATTCCAGGCCCGTTCATGGACACAGCGTTCCCTGAGCTGACGGAGGCAGCCCTGCACCTCTCCGTCTCCCATCACACCACCAGAGGGCAGAGCACAGCGCTCCCTTTTGCTTCACGCATCCCAGAGCACTTTGTGTGTGCCGTAGCCTACTTTTGATCCTCCTCTTTATCTTTTTTTTTTAAACTGCCCTCTATTCAGAGCTGGATTTAAAAGCTTCAGATGATTTGTAAAATAGCAGTGACACAGCTCACGCGCCTCTTCGCTCCATGTTTTTTTTTTATTCAGGATACAGTGAAGCTTCATCCTGCCTGTATCAGCAAATAGAGGGGGGTGATGTGAATGTGTCATTTTCTTTCTCAGTTGGTTGACCGTGCTTATAGCTCTCTGTTGCCACTCAACTCTGCATGACCCAAAAATAACCTGGGGTGAGCACACTCAGCAACTGTTTTCTGGTCAGCACAAACAACGGGCCTCTCTCCACACGGCTTGCATATGCAGATTCAGTATTTGCACGCACAGGTAAAAGATAAACACCCCTCCGACGAAAACCCACACACATATTTCAGGTTGCAGAGCAGTAATTCACAGAGAATGAATGCAGCTTTCCTCTCAGTGACTTCAAGTTGGCGGTAAGCTTCGGAGGCTTCAGGTGACGTGCCTTCACACAGCTCCCATGGGTGCTTACTTCTCTGTCCCAGAACGCTGTCCGGTAAAGTCAGAGAAAGGTCATTAGCTGGTTTGATGTGAGGTTATGTAACCTCGCAGCCTGCCAGAGACACACAAAGCAAGGCTCGGGCACAGAGAGTCAGTGTGTTTGCTCTTAATATTCCCAGCCAGGAGGAGACAAAGTCTTCCTCGGGCCTCATCTCTTCACCCTGCCATCAACCCCGTCCTTGCTCCACTGACCCCACCCCAACATTCACCACCACCACCACCGTCAGGCTGTTCTCTTGCCTCTCTGATCACACGGCACTGCGGAGACACTTTGATCACACAGCAGGAATAAAAAGGAAGGGAGGGAGGAAAAGAGCGAGTCAAAGGGAGGAGGGGGAGAAGAATGGGAGGTCAGATGAGAGACCTGGTGATGAAGGCTAATGCCTCCCATCTTCTTGCAGACCAAACTGCAGAGCCCGAGGCTCCATCAGTCTCCAAAAGATCAAATTTAACAGCTTTGACTTTCATTGCCCCGTTTGCAGTTTTAATGACTCAAAATGGGCATGTTTGGACAGTCAAGTCAGAGAGGCATCAATTTTTGTTTTGTTTGTGATCTGGCCAAGTCCAAAAATTCCTAATAGAATCATTCATTTGCTGCTGTATTGGGATAATTCAGTTTGGGTCTTATTTTTGTAGCTTTAGCCAGCATTTCTATTGGTTTTGATCATTTTGAGGACACCACCAGTTCCTGAGATCAGAGAGAACACCACAGCAAAGTCTGATGGTCCTGCAGTCTGAAGATCTCCTTTATTAATCCCTTTAAAGAAACAAAGTCTGTAAACTGTGATGGATTTTTAGCATTTTTCTGCTCATTATTTTGGTTTTATGAACTTCTCTCTCGCTGTTCTTATAGCTTTATTTTCAGCCGCAGCAGGCAGCAGCTACATAGATGAAGCTCTAATTACCCACGTTACACCACCTGGTCAGCAGACAGACACAGTTAGAGACTAGCTGGTGAACATAACGAAGCATTTAGTAGATAAAGAGCCAGATATTTCCATCTGGAGATGGTGGAAACCAAAAAAGGAGCTAAAAGAGAGCGAACATTGAGCTCAAACACCATTAATTTAAAAGATAATGATACAGTTGTTTTTATAGCAGTATTTGATTCACATTTTGAAGTATAAGAGTTTGATGATGATTGCCTGAGGTGGTGTTTTACCTCTGGGGAACCAGTTGAAACATTTCACGTCACATGGCTGCTCAGATATTTTGGCTCCTACGGCAATATCCAATACACATCATAACCTCCCTCACTTTAATACATAACACATAATAGAAATGTCATTTTTATCCTGTTTTTCTGTATTTCATCCTTTCCTCTTCCGACCTTTTTCACAGCAGCACAACCGCAGTTCGTATCACTGGCAACACCTGCGTCGACCCTACTATTTCATGTCAAAATAGCTGCTGTGAAAAAGGTCTGTTGGTGCCACCTACTGCTTAACTCACAAACCGAATCCTAATATTTGCAAAACAGTACTGACAGAAACAGTTCGCATTCGGCTGTCGTGTTTACAGTTTGTTTTTGCTGCCTTCAAGTGGCCGAGCGTTTAATCTTCTCATCACACTTCTTTTTGCACTGTCACTGTGTCCCGTATCTCAGCAGTGATTATGTAACAGCAGGTGAGTCCAACGTTATCATAAAAGATAGAAAGGGGCCATTTAACTATTTTCAAAACCCTGCTTTATTCTCTCAAAATGCCTTTTCAAGGCCCAGATTTGAAGGATAATTATGTGAGGGACACACATATAGAGTGACACACACACACAAAAACACACACAATAGAAGGGCCTCTCTCTTTCCTCTTGTCCTATTTCCATTAAATGACACTTTTGTGCCCTCAAGCAAACAGAGCATGGAAATCTGGCCTCTGGGTATTATGGGGCCCTGCTCCGGCTGCATGGTGCAGCTGTAGGTGGAGCTATCATTAGTTCAGAGCACTAATATCATTAGTATTAGCACTGGAGTACTTGCCCTGACCCTCCCTGACATCCCGATGCAGTGTCCAACACTGTTAGCCTGCCAAAAAAAAAAAATGGCTTTGACTCTTCAAGGGCATGTCTCGCTTCCTCTGGATTCCAACTCCCTCTGCGAGGAGCCAGAGGAAGAGGAGGAGGAGGAGGAGGAGGAGGAGGAGGGTGTTTTTCTTCATCCAACACCTGCACAGTGAATCAAGCTGTCAGGAGCTGCATGGAGCCTAACACAGATTAATGTCACTGGCACCTTTTAGTGATTGTTCCACGTTTTCAGATATATTTGTGCAGTATTTCACAGCTGTCACTCTAAACCGGTCGGTCTTAAACTGGGGTCCAGTTTCACACGACTTAAGGTCGCTAAACGTGAAGACTGACTGTCCAATCAGAACCTCGCAATGGCAGCCGTGTCACACTTTGGATTGAATATCTTCAAGCACTTCACAAAAAACAAGAATACAAGATGTGATGTAAGGAATGGGTTAAACAGTGCGGTAACGGGAGGTGCAAATGTTACCATGTCCCAGGCTATGTAATACCTCGAGTGGCCACTTGAGGCTGGCTGCAGAACTTTTCTATCTCCATAAGTCCCCATGTTCAAATGTCCAAATTCACATATTTACAGCCTGGTACAAAAAACAGTTTTGGTCTCTGTAGCTAATTTCCCCGTTTGTGACAACTGTACTGAGGGTGAATTTATATACAACTCACCTGTTCACTTTAAGGCTTAAAGTTATGCAGGATTAACAGATGGGTGTCATTACAGGTGGCTCATTAAAGCACCGAGCTGTCATTTGGCCCACCTTAGGTTCACCATTGATCCCCATCTTTGCAGATACTAGATAGACTCATTAATGGCCTAATTACTGTGAATTTTAAGTGATAAATCTGCCAGCGTTTCCACTGTCAGTGCAATCGGTTTGAACTAAACCAAATCAACAGTTGAATCTTACATGCGAGTGTCAGTGGTAGAATATTTGAGCTGGCAGGTCGGACTCACAGCAAAATCTGTGACAAGGCGTGTTGAAAAAGTTATGAGAGAGAAGTCAGAGAGACAAGAGGAGGCGAGGAGAGACCGACTCATTCATTCCTAAAACATATTAAAAATGTGACATTCAGACACCAAAGCCAGGCGCTGCTCTGTGAGTGAGCTAGTATCTCTAAGCCTCTTCCCCAACACACACACTTTCTCTTTAATGTAATCCAGGCTTGTAAAATGACTTCTGCTTATGAATTCTGAATAAAGAAAGCTATACATTAAAAAAAAGAGCCCTATTCATTAAGACTGCTACGTTGACATATTTCCCCGTCAAATTTATGGAGAGCGGCTTGTGTCAGTGAACTCAGATAATGGCAAATCAGGATCTCAGCACTTTTTTTTCTTCCTCTCCTCCTTTAGTTGATGAATCTGCTTTAGTCGCTAAACTTGTTCAGAGCTCGGGAAAGCACGTACTACATACTATCACACAGCACTTCTGCTGTGAATCCCTTTATTTTATTTATTTGGCCTCTCTTTGGGAAGGATCCTTTCCTGCACTTAGCTCTCCTTCACCCACAAATGCATAAAACACACCCTGGTCCTGAAGGATGAACCGCCTTTTGTCTCACAAATAGATTTGCTTTGTATACCTGCTTCAGCGGCATATGTGAGCACACAGACACACTCACAGCGGTATGTTTGGCCCTGAAAGCAATGCTTTTAGGGCAATGTGTAAAAAGGTGTTGGATGTTCTCTTTGCAGGGATATATAGCAGGTAGAATAAACAGGGTGGTGTTATTGAAAACCTGTGTTTCTTTCTCAGAAATGTCCTAGAAAGATGCCATGACTGAGGCTTTTTTTGTACCTCAAAGAGACGAGAGAGAGAAAAATAAACATGCTTGTTGCTGTGTCTGTGCAGAAAGTGCTTACATAGGTTAAACATGATCCTATCTTCTGATAATTGGCAGGAAGTTGAGTGTTTTGAGTATTTTGTGATTATTAATCCACTTACAGGCATTCACACTTGTGTTTTTTCAAAGCATTTGAGGGCCAGCGCTGATATTTTTGGATTGCGACTCCCAGCGGTCGATTACAGCATGTTATCATCATTTTACAACAGCAGGCAGAGGCAGTGGTTTTAGCAGAGCACACAGGGTTTTATGTCTGACAACTCAGCTTTTATTTTTATGGCTGTATAAAGGCTGAAGTATGAAGGCTGATGCCAATATTTTGTGTCTATATTCAGTGTCTGAAAAAAAAAGGCCATTTCTCCGGGCTGTGAAAAGCATTTCTTCATTTCTGGTCTTTGTCAAACCGGTTCTCACTAAGATGTAACAAAAGCACACACGGACACACATTTGTACTGATATTCTTGTAAGGCCCCTGACTGACATAATGCTCTCTCTATCCCCAACCTTAAAAGTGTGGATATGCTTCAAACACAGTGGTTGTCAAAACTTTCAGCAGTGTCTGAACAATTTATGTAACTTGAAATTGACAATCTGACAGGCACAGCAAATGGCTGGAGGTGAGGAAGTAGGCAGGATTTGAAACTGTATCCCATGGCTCTCTTTTTTCAGTCTTCACACAGCTGTACAGAGTGCAACACCACGAGAACAGACTGTCTGTTATCCCCATTCATATGTAACATGTATAAACAACGCCTTGTACAAACTAGTTTTCATGCACGCCCTGCATGCTCACCGTATTAGTACCCGTCTAACAATATTATTTTCCATTAAACTGTCACTTAGACTGGCACAGGCAGGATGATGATGATCCGAGCTGATCCACAGACCATCAGGTAGCGTTGACTGACACAGTTAGTCATTTAATCATGACAATGCCATTCCCATAATGTCAACACTCACGCTGTTGAACATTTAAAATATTTTACATTAATGTTTAAACTTAAAAACATGAAATTAGTACAGTCGAGGAGTCAAGCAGTCTGAGCCATTGTGCCTCAAGTCAAGTGAGTTTCAAATTTTATGTCAAGTTGCAAGTCATCACAACAGTGACGCAAGTTCACTTCTCTGTCAGACTGTTCTGGTGTGCAGGCCATGCTCGGTGGCGGGATTATAAACCAGCCGTGATACAGGAGGGCGAGCTGCTTTAGAATCTTTGCACCCATTTGTGCACACGAAAGGTGATATACATCGCTAAAGACTGAAAAAAAGAGCTTCAGAAAGAAGTTCAAACCCTTCTTCCTCTGACATAAAGCGGTTGTCGATGTTGGATTGTTGGTTTTGGATTTACAGATATCATCAGATGTAGCTCCACCAATTTCCATTGTTGTTCAACCATCTGACAGGCACGAACCCCAACAAACATCCTAACCTTAACTTAACCTAATTCTAACCTGAGCTATCAACCTGCTATTCAAATTAGTGACAACCAGTTAAAATGTCCTCACTTTGTAAAAACGTCCTCACTGTTAAAACCTCAAACTAAACTGAGTCCTCACATAGACAGAAGAGCAAGAACACACCCACTAACAAACACCTGCTAACCCTAACCCTTCACATGAGAGTGCACAGCATTAACATGCATCTGTTATCATTTCTAACCCTAAAGCCAAATCTAAACGGTTGTGAGGACTTGCATACAGATGCAAGTCCCCACAACGTCATTAATATAAGTACACGCATACATATAATCCCATATGTTTCCTGACCTTGGGATTAAGGCACGATGATCAAAGGGATTAAGAATGCGAAACAAGCGTTTTTATTAGAAACATTTATGTTTTCTGAGTCAAAGCTCTAAACTCAACACCAACTTACTAGATTTTTCCAGAGCTGTTAGTCGCATCTCATGGTCTTCATCGGCAGTCGTAGATCTAGGTGTGAAACTTCCTGTCCTGTGATAACAGGTAAAAAGGTTGAAAGAGAAACATTCTTTCAACATCTGAATCATCTCAACATCTACAACTTACCAAAACTTTTGAGCCTAATTTATCTTTTTGCAGATATGATGACGTGACAGTTAGTGTTAGTGCTGAAAACTAGAAATAAGGTGTCATAAAGTAAAGTGTGTTAGAGACACGCAGTGAAACGTGGTGATTTGTTCCCCCTAGGGTTCGTATTTTATTCATCAGGACTTGATGCATCCAAGTATAGGATCATTCGGTTTTGGCACCTTTAAAGATTTCATTTTTCAATTTGAACAACACATTAAAAATCAAAAGAAACAAATAAATGACTAAGGCTGTGTGAGTTTTAAAAATAAAATACATACATACATATATTTATATATTTATAAAGAAATCAACCAAACCATTTAAAAAAGCAGTTTTGTTCAATGTAGATTGTTTGGTTTGTCTCACAAAAGCAAGAAGATAAAATGAACAAAATAAATAATAAAAAAGAAAACATAAGAAAAACACACATGAAAACATTAATACTTTAAACTTTAGCATCGTTGCTTTTTTTCCCCTTATAATTATTAACCTTTAAAACTTAAGTTTCTCAAGAGCAGATTTGCTGTAATTTTATAGCATGCATTTAATTTCTGAAATTGTGAGTCACTTAGCTTCTCTTGTACTATTTCATATTTAACTTGTTTTTATTTTTGTGTTTGGCGTCCTCTTCTTTTCCTTCCCCTCTGCTCCTTCCTTTTTTTATTTTGTAGAAGTCGTGTTTGGAGTCTCTGCTTTGTGAACTTTGACCCCTTTTCTTGGCTCTTTCTGTTAAGGGGTTCAACTCTCCCATTTACGACCCCCCAAAAAAAGAAAGCGAACAGGGACTGAGAAAAAGACGAGAAGGTTCTATTAAAAGAATAGATATTATTCTACTGTTGACTGTCTGCATCTGCCTCTGGTGGCATCAGTTGCTGCTACCTAAAGAGGACCTTCTCTTGTTCTCAACCTTCAAATGAACAGATACTAAAAGAGTCTTTTCTCGTCTTACCAACAGCACTTGGTTTAGTTAACTTGTTTTTTTTTTTCTTTTTTGCTTCGGTAAAGTCTGTAACTCTTGATTATTAACGTAATAATTTATTTATAAAAGTAATACATATATATAGTACCTTTGTTAGAGATTACAGATTGGGCTAATTCTTACTGAATCCCAAGCTGTAACAATTCACAGTTTTAATGCAAAAAATGAACAAAAGAGGTGTTTATCTGAGCGGTGGGCTGGCTGAGGGGGAGCTTGACCTGTTGCTCCAACCAAACATGTGGGGCAAAACTGTAAAACCAAAGGGCTATGAAATCATGAAATCAATTCTTTATCTCATAAATGCCCACCCCCTCCCAATGTCCCTCTCAGTGCCCCAAAACCTCATGAACAAACCCTGCGCGTAAAATGACAGACCTCACTCCCTTGGGACAACCTGACCCATTCTCACTGCTCTGCCATTCAATCCAGGATCACAGCAGACTTGTTGAAACTCTCTCAACAATGTTAATGGAAAAGTCATGCAGCTGAACAAAAAGAACAAATGTCTATAAACATGGAGATCCATCTTCTCCTGGGGCGTACTGCACCCACAGGGGTTCCCGTGTCTCCTGGTCTCCCCGCTCTCTGACGGCCGGCCTGGCCTGTGTCGACTCCTTCATACCGGCGTGGTGCGGCGGTTCGCTGTGTTGGTGTGGCTCGAGTCTTTCAGGTCCTTCTGGATGCAGTTGTGGACTTGTAGGAAGTTGTGGTCCCTCTCAGAGTTGTAGGTGGCGGTGGGCGTGCCGGAGGACTTGAGGGTGTCCCGGGGCAGCGTGTACATGGAGATCTCCGTGGATGGCAGCGCGCTGAAACCCTTGAGGCCCACCGGCGAGGTGTCGCGGGAGTGTGATGGGTCTGTGGAGCGGGAAGAGGAGCGCGAGCGGCGTCTGTAGCGGTAGCGATAGCTGGGGATTCGTGTTATGGCCGAGCCTTGGAGGTAGTCGGCAGCGCGCGCCCCTATTCGAAGCTGTCGATGGCGGTCGATGAACATGTGCACGGCCAAGACGCCCACCATCTCAGCCATGATGAAGGAGAGGGCACCAAAATAGAAGGACCAGCCGTAAGAGTAGCTGTTCTTCTTCGAGTCGCTTTTTGAAGGGTCCCCCGCGTTGGCTGATATGTACACGATGATCCCGATGATGTTGCTCAGGCCTGAAGGAAGAACGCCACGCAACCGGAGATGGGTGGGTTATGGGTAAAGAGTTCATGGGGAAAAGGACAAAGAAAAGAAGAAAATAAGACACAAAGTATCAGTCAGGATGAGCTCATTGGCCAAGTTATTCTTAGTGCATGCTTAACTTAATATGCAGTATCATACCAAATGTGTTTAGAGCGCTGATTCATGCACTGTACTCAGTGTACTAATCCTGTCCAGCTGATCTTAGGCTTCTAATCTTTGCCCTTGCAGCAAGAAACAAGGATGCTGCAGGCCTTGACGCAGATCATTTGGGACAAAGCATAACATAATCCACTTCTGTGTTAGCACTCATCATATATCCAAATGCATATACTTTGTCTAGTTTAGTCACACGCCGAGAAATGTTTGACATGGTGTATCTGGGAAGATGGATCGTAGGGAAAGTGTGTCAGGGACACCGTATTTTTAGAGATGAGTCCCAATGGGTGGCTTTTAGCCCAGCAACAGGATCAAGAGAAAAGAAAAGAGGACAAAAGACGGAAGAATAGAAGAAGTGACTTGTAGCTGCAGTACAAGAGACGACCAACAGCCCAAGACAGAGTGGTGAATATGTGGCCTTTGAATATATGTGGTGGTACAATGTGAGTAATGACAACAAGGAATTCACCCTCAGTACAGTTGTCATGAGTTGTACAGTTTTGTACCAGGCTGTACACATGTTTATTTCTGCTTTAACATGGGGACTTATGGAGACTGACTCACTTCTGGAGCCGGCCTCAAGTGGACGTTTGAGGAACTGCAGTTTCTATTTTTGTCTCTATTGATGTTTACTTTTTAAAAATCTATATTATTGTATTATATTTTCAAATAACAAACAAATTACTCCTTTGTCGCAACTTTTTTTTTTTTGCTGTTCAGCCGGCAGAATATTTGAGGATATAGAAAATATCCCCAAAACAATATGAGTTGTTTCTGGGTTTCTAGAATGTTATAATAATACGTCGGGAGCAAGACTGGGGCTAGTAATTGTATCAGAAAGTGTTATTACTGGGATTCAATGTTCAGTTTTCTTGGAGAGGAAAAAATAAAAAAGACATTCCAATAAATATAATAAAACCAAGGATTTAACCTGTTTTCGTGGTGATTTTGCAAACTAGTATTCATGAATGAATGAAGGGCTTTTATTGTGAAGCCCCTGCAGGAAGCGTTCATGGAGGTTAGCGACCGTGCCAAGCCATTGTTCAATAAAAACTCACCTGCAGACACAAAGAAGATTCCCGCGCTGAGGATGATGTTGTGGCGTGACTTGTAGAACTCACTGGCAGCTATACACAGGCCTCCCATGAACAGCAGGATGACACTGAGGATGGGGAAGATGCTGGAGGCTCGCACCGCACCTGGAAATCAGCACAGAAGAAGAAGAAGAAGAACAGGGGAGCGGGGAGGAGGAGGAGGAGGCAAAAGGAGAGAATGGGATGTGATTTGGTGTTCACACAGAGAGGAGAACAGCCAACGGGGGCAACAAAGAAAGAGGGGAAATGGCAGCGATGAGTACAAAGCAGAAGGAGCGAGAGACAAAAGAGAGAAAGGCACATTAGAATCCATTTCAGCATCTGCTGCTTGTGTGTGAGCACATCCCAATCAACACCCCATCAGGCCTGTGAAAGACTCCATCAACACTGTCTAGTGAGTGTGTATCCCCACAGTGAGCCTGTTACCCAACCTTATGTAATCACACCGCTTGACTCTCTCTCTCTCTCTGTGCACTCTTCTCCGCAGACCACCGAGCTAACTGGCTGCTTTATGTAGCATCATGTGAATGGCAGTCAACAAAAGTGCTACGGGGCTCTGGCGTGTATATCAGCCGGGCCGCAGTGCAGAGGGACGTAAGCCCGCGTCCTTGAAACCAAACGGCGTCCTTGCAGTTAGCAGAAGCGAAAACTGCAGGAAGGATATGATGTCACGTTTGAGGGTCAAAAAAGAGCAGCGCCACGCCCTCAGGTCAGAGACGAATGTTTGAGTCGTGCAAACTTCCCCAAACATCTCCGTCTGTCAGCGTTCACCTCCCCCCTCTCTCCTCTTCAACATGCACACTTAAACTTTCATCAGGCTGGTTAAATTTTCACCACTTCACCTCATCTCCCCACGCGGCCGCCGCCTCAGCACTTTCCCAGCTTCTCCCCACCCCAAAGTGCTGACGGCGGGCTGGGTGAACTCGGCCAGCTGATCATCCACTGGGCCCCCCCGCCGGGCCTCCCCACGGCCCATCTGCCTGCATACCTGCTGCCGTTCATCGCTCCCCCGATACACACCCCTCTCTTTTCCAAAGATTCACTTATCCTCTAACCCTCCCTCAGTGCCCGGAGGTGTTTAACCCCTTTACCCCACAGGCGTGCGGGCTGATAGGCAGCAGTCAACAGCTGCAGTGGAGGGGAGAGCGCCAAGCGGTGGCCACGGCTGGTTGGACGCTCATCGCTCACCCTCCACTGGGCTCTCAACAGTAACTACAGCAAGACCAGTGCTGATGACGAGGCTCCGGGTGCTGATGCTGCTGTCGTTCTGCTTGCAGTCAGTTGACATATCAACTTTGGGAAACTGTGGAGCGCCAGCTTCATGTTAGTCTGTAATATTTCCTTTAACAGAGCCTGCTAACTGAGCCAGATACGTGTGCAGCATTTGGTCAGGAGTAGATATTTCAACAACTACTGGGCAGATTGATGTGAAACTTCATCTGGTTATTTGTGGTCCCCACAGGAGGAGAACTAATGATTTTAGTGACCCGGTGACCTTTTCTGCTTTGGCCACCATCTGACCAAAAACGTTTACTAATGCAGGAGAAATATTCCAATCTATAGGGAACATTCATGATTCGCAGAGGACAGGATGCCATGAACTGTAAATGTAAATACAAGACACTACAAACTTAATATTAATACAGCGTACATGTCAAACAATGCAGAACAGAAACAAACACTAACCCAGAAGCACGGCAATAAATCATAATTATATCTCTATTAAAACTCTAATGAAATTCTATTTTTGAATTATGCATTCATTGATTGTTCATGTTTTTTAAATCAACCTCTTTTTGACCTATTTTCTGATATAAAGGAACAGTTAATTCATTTGTAAAATCCTTTATTAATTCCTGTTTTTTGCACTCGTGGTCCTCCGTACATGTGCAGCTTTTTTATTAAATAATTCGTGTTAATTAATCTAAATGATGATGTATTCTATCTTCACATTTGGTTGTTTTTTCCTGTCTAAAACCTGACTGGAGCCGTCTCTGTTCTCTGATAACAGGATGGAAATGACCGAAGCTGTCGAGCCGGAGCTGCAGAGCGTTTTTGCATCACTTGCGAGGACTTTTATGAATGTGTTTTTGACCCGCCGGTGTAATGTCTCTGCTCCCTGTCCCACCTGCATTCATCACATTATCATTCAACATCATGATGTGCTTTTTATCGCTTTCTTTAACCTTGCCTGAAAGAGCCCCGGCGACTGAGCTCCAATCTGTGTGATGAAGAAGACTTTAATGCTGTTATTCACCATCCTCCATTTTTCTTTTCATCTGTCTGTCCCTGTCTGCTGCACACAGTCATCTCGCCGTCTTTGTCCCCCCCACGTCTCATCTTTTCTTTCTCTCTTTTCCATCTCTCTCTCTCATTTAATTCGCACTCAGTCAAAGCACAAGACCATTTGAAAGATAAAGTGTCGTCTCGCCCTCCCTTCGTCTTTCTCCGTTTCTCCCTCTCTCCCACTTGTCTCCTTGTGCGACCAGAGGGGATTGTGGGGTTTTGGGTTACCGGTGAGGTGGCTTAATTAAATATTAAGTTGTCCTGAGAGTTGACCCTGCTCCTGTGTCCCGCTCTAAATGCATCACTCTTCCTAAACCCACCACCACACATCTCATACCTCCATCCTGTTAACCCTGAAGATATTGACAGGGCCGTTCACAGCGCATTACCTGGGAGGGCACCGGGGCTCTTTTTCATCCATCAGCTTCATTTGCACAGACAAAAGAAGGATAGAGGGCAAGCCAAATTTATTGATTGTTGACAGTGAGGCGGTTTAATCTCAAGGTGACATGAAAGTTTAAGAGGCTCCGGAAAAGGAACAGAAAAACTGTTGAACACCTCTCTGGATTATAAGCTTTTTATTTCATTAGGCAGCTCACAAAATCTGATCTCACTGTCGTCATTTAGCCAAAACTATTTCATGGGAACTCGTTCAGTTTGGTCCATTTTGGTCCAAACTAACAGATGTATGTTTTAGTTGTTAAAGCTGTCGCTAATCCTTTACAATGTTCCACTGCCTCGTGTACGAGATCTACTTTGAATAAAGTATCTGTGGCTTGAGACTGAGAAAGATCTGGGTCCTTTTTGCAGCTGAATTGTGAATTCTGAATGACGCCTGGTTCCTCAAACAAACCATCTGTAACGGCACCCATCTGTCAATCAAAGCGTCCACGCTCTTAATCCTGCATAACTTTAAGCCTTAATATAATGTGAACAGGTGAGTTGTATATAAATTCACCCTCAGTACAGTTGTCATGAACGGGGAAATTAGCTACAGAGACCAAAACTGTTTTTGTACCAGGCTGTAAACATGTTTATTTCTGCTTTAACATGGGGACTTATGGAGGCGGACTCACTTCTGCAGCCAGCCTCAAGTGGACGTTAGAGGAACTGCAGTTTTTCTGGCACTTGGCAACAGTCCACAGTCCCTACAAACCAAATTTTTTTCTACTGCGTGTTGGTAAGCTCGGTCAGCCAGCTGGATGCCATGAAGTGATCCCTCTGCAGCTGATCCCGGTGGCTACTTTCTGTCTGATTTGGAGATAAAAAATGTTTGAAATGATTTACTGGGATGTAAAATTTGTTTGTTTGCTGCTTGACTCGTTTGCCAGGGGGCGACCGTGAAACTCAAGGGTTAAGACCACAAACGGCAACACTCGCTGGTTTGAGTCCAGCTGGGGATATTTGTTGTATCTTTCCTCCTCATTTCCTGTCATCGCTGTATTGTTGGGAATAAAGGCTTGTGTCTAAAAATACTTAAAAAATGTTGCTGGAGTTTCATTTCTCTGTTCTGGACGACAGAGGTGACAAGTGCAAAGTTATTATGATCCATTAGTCAGATCGGCCGCAGTTATGAATAAATAAGAGCCAGAGTGAAAAATAAAATGTCAGACCTGCAATGAAATCTCCTTATTATTGCATGTTTCATTTGCTTTTTGTTGATACAGAGGTCTAATGCATGCCAGAGCTTTATTCTTCGACATGACACTCCCAACAAATAAGACAACAAATCTTTATATTCTTCAGATATGAAGACGTTGAGGCACGATTTTGTCAAAAAATATGAATCATTAAAGATGGAAACAGGCTTTATTTGTATATTGGAGCAAGTTGACTGTGTACATGTACATATTTCTCGTCTCTGATATATAATATTTAATCTCCAGTTGCATTCCTTCGAGGATCGGCTGTCCTGCAGTGCTTCTCCACTCCTATGCATTCACTGCATTAGCATCTATGCCTAGCAGCGCGCTGAAAAGTGCACTGACCTTCACAGTGACCTCCCACGGCGCACTGTGCCTTCTCTGGGATCGGGCTCCAGTTTGCTGGCCCTGAGTTTCAGCTGACCACGCTCTACCTCAGAAGAAAAAGCTTGAAGTCCCTGCAGATTTTTCATGTCAGGGATGCACTCTGCTTTCCTGCGTAATGCTGAGTGTGTCAGCGTACGTATGATGCTCAGATAGCCGTGTGTCTTTGAGCAGCTTGTTGCCTGCAGTGAGCGCCGGCGATTGGGACAATAACTATGCCCCGGGGCGGCGAGGCTGCTTCTATCAGAGAGGACACCTATTTAAAATCAATCCTTCCTCACCACATTCGGGAGATTTCACATCTTCACTTGCCGTCTTTTAAGGATCGGCTGAGCTCCTGTCAAGAGTTTTGGATCCTGCCTGGAGGGATGTTTAAGCACAGCAGCACCCCGGGGGGAGACAGGCAGAGAGACTGACAGGTTGACAGATAGACAGGGACTAGTCTGCGCCGTGGATGGGTTAGTGCAGAAACAAAAGGACAGGTCCATGATACACCATGTTTAACAGTGCTGCAGAGGGTGAGACAAATATATTGATTTGTTGGCTAATAATGTCAGCCACGTCTGACATATGGAAGAGACGCACAGGAAGTCACAAAATATGTTTGTTTGACTTTTTTAGCAGCTCCTGACGACTTCAACGCTGAAATAAGTGAAAGGTGCCAATTAAAAGCTGAAAATGAAGAAAAACTAAAAGGTAGTGGGTGGTAGTTTGTATATATTTAGTGCACAACATACAGGATTTCCTCAAACTAAAGACAAGCAGCTGTGTTACTCAACAAATGGTGATTATCTCTATTAACCCAGGATGAGATTATTCTGGACCATCCTGGAAGAAAAATGACTACGAACATGCTGTATATTTTTCTTGGTGGTTCTCGTAGTATAAATTAGTTTTCCAAAATGCTGTTTATTATTTTAATTCTATCTTTTTCTCCCTGGCAGAGTATACCCTGAACAGGTCACCAGTTCATCACAATCATTCACACCTACGGGTGTACAATTAGAGTCACCAGTTAACCTGTTAAGTGCCGGGAGAACATACAAACTCCACACGGAAAGGCTCAAGCCGAGCTTCAAACCAGTAACCTCCTTGCTGCAGTGCTAACCGCATTATTAGATGCTGATGCATTAGTTGTATTTGCTGTAAGACTTGTTGTGTTTGATTGTTTCCCGACTTTGGAAACTGAACAAAAACAAATGTGCTGCTCATTAACTGCACATATGTTACAACTTGACAGAGTATAGAGGGCCGGTGAATGGTGATTATCTCAGCCAGGGTGACATTACTCTGACAGATGGCTGCTGGGATGGCTACAGTCCTGGGAAAGCTCTGTGGCAACTCTCCTGTGCGGTAAAACGCTGTCATCCTCCGGATGGTGGAAAACAACAACCCAGTCCAAATGAAAGCTTTGACCTCCGTGCTAATAGCTAATGACAGCGACGACCTCCGCGCCGTCTTGTGTTTCTGAAGCCCTCGCCTCGGCCCACATGAAAGGATGCTCTGGGGAGCCCTGTGATTAGCACCGAGGTCGCCGATTTGATTTGGGTCGAGGTCACGATCGCAGAGAGTGGCGCATCTTCTGTTTCTTCCACGACACCCACATTCATGTGACACCCAGTTAAGGCCGAACACCGGCTCTGTATTCTTTAGCATTAATGGATGGTCACTTCACGCTGTGTTCTAACGTGTTTAATACATGGAAAGCTTGACAGGCGGCAACTGTACAAACAGATCTGACTCATTTTTACCTACAGATTTTATTCTGCAGGTAAAAAAAGGAGTTCAACCCATTGAGCTACACTTAGTTTAAATAAAAGGAAGTCTCACCAAACTCTTGTAAGTTCTATTCAAATGAGACGGAAGCCTTGAAGGCAAAGGAAGAAACAAAATTACAGCTTTTCTCTAAATCTATCTGATTTCTATTTATACTGGTTGTTATACTGTTTGCCTCGTGATGATTGGCACTTTTCTGTTTACCGCCACTATCACTGGTTGTTTTCCTGTCAGTAGCCGAAATGAGACTTGGCACACGAGTTTACTTTCCCCAGATGGAGGAAATCTCATCTACTTTGATTTTACTGAGCAAGAACGCTGAATATTGTCACTGTTTGGTTTCTCTGATCCCTCATGAACACACGCAGGTAGAGGCGACTGAGGAAAAGGAAACTAATGAGGAATGTCACAGCAACGTTGTTTACATTTACCAGATTTTAAATCATGTTGTCAGGCTGACCTGTAATCAGGTGAACAGTGTCTCTGTCAGTCGTACGTCTGTTCTCATGTAACTTTGTGCTCCGGGTACAATCACCCACGAGAAGTACGTAACGCTTTACGGCACAAAGTCACACACCGCCGACTATTTCACTGATTTTGGTGAAACTGGATCATATTTTATGGAGGAAATGTTTTCTGGTTTTCCCTCTGACGTCCTCCGGCTGCTCCGCCTCAACTCTCTGTGATTTACAGAGTTTCCTGATGGACAGTGAAGTAAACTGCTGCCAGCTGTAGCTGCTGTTAGCTCATGTTAGCTCAGTTTGTTAGCCAGGGTGCCCGGCTGCACCAGGGGAATGGAGATTGAGGCACCGAAATTTGAACTGCCGAGGAGTGGAGGGTTTTAGGCCGAGTGAGCGACGCCGGTGTCGTGCCAGAACAGGAGCTGGCCAATGGGCATTGTAACTGAACTCAGACAAAATGACAGAGGAGAAGAGACGGGTGGTGGGAGCTAAGAACAGAAAAGGGGAGAAGCGTAAATCTGGGATCTTTATGCTAAGCTATGCTAACCGGCTGCTGGTGAGAGTGATGATGTTTTTGATTGTCTAATCTTACTATTAACAAAAAGTCTTTGTCAGGTCTGTACAATATGATAGCGCCCGCACACAGGCGGTGTCTCGCTCTACTTGGCCTGATGGTGGCTGCACCGGGGCAGGATCTGTAGTAGTAATGGGCGATGTATGCCGGTTAGCCCCGCCCGGTCCTGTCGTCCTGCCAGCATGCGTGCCAACCTGCTCACAGAGACACAGGGTGAGAGCGGATACTGTGTGTACTGTATTGATTGGCACGGCTGCAGCAGCTCGGGCTGGTGTCCGAGCGCTGGCACTCTTCAACGCTGGCTGACAAACAACTTAATGAGACTCAACACCCATGCAGGCCCGTGGCTGGGTTTCTACAGCAGCTAGTCCTCCTCAATGCCACCGTGGCTTCAGTCATGCAACCTGCGTCCAAATGGTAAATCATCAGAATATTACTGGCAGTTGCTTTAATTTCCTAAAGCACCAGGAAGCAAACACACAAAGGAAGCAATTCTAGCTGCACATCACGATCACTGTCAGTGTTCACGTTGGTGATTATGTGACTTCTAAAAACCAAAAGGCTGCACCAGTTTTAAGTGTTTTGTATATTAGATCACTTTGACGTTTAAGAGTCTTTTTCTATTGATCAGCGTCATTAAATCTCCTTTAACTCAGTGATATAAAAACATGCAAACTACTCTTACACTTAGTCTTACTTATATTTTTTTTGTTTTGCACTCTGGAGAAGAAACAAAAAAGAAACATGTGCTCTCAATTGGAGGTTTAAAGACATTTGTGCAATTCAGTGATTTCCACAGTTGTATCAAATGTTTATGGACATTTTTAACATGGGGACTTATGGAGACTGACTCACTAATGGAGCCAGCCTCAAGTGGACGTTTGAAGAACTGCAGTTTTTTACACTTCTGTGCTGGCTTCACTTTAACGAAGGTTGCCACTTGGTCTGAGGGTGCACGGAAGATAAAACCAATGGCGTAAAGGTGATAAGTTATGCCAAGTTGGATAATGTACAAATTATTTATTCAAATCAGCGACTAATTTGCTGTTTTATCCTCTCTGATAGCTCCGGGCTCTGTAGATCTTTGCTCTCAAGGTCACATTCAGACCCGTTTTTGGAAAACCTCAGCTCGTGTCTCACCTTCCATTCAGCTGACATCCATAAAATGCATAAACATAACTAAGTACACCTCCACAAACACAAACTGTCCTCTTTACAAAGGCGTCTCTCCATCCATCCCCTCTCTCTCTCTCTCTTTTTCTTTCTGTCTTTCTTACTTTGCCTCTCTCTCTCTCTTTCATTGACAGGGTTGAGAGGAAATTAGCATTGGCTCTTAATCAGCCTCCCCCAGCCCAGAATGTGCTGATGTGCAGGACAGGGTCATGCTAATCAGGTGCCTCAGCTCCCAGGCACATTGATTTAATACTACAAACGCTTATTAATCCCCTCCACACCTCCTTCTCCTCCTCCTTCTCCTCCTCTTCCTCGATACTGAGCCCTTGCATCGCCCTCGTCCTCATCACGAGGCTTATTGCCCCTCAACCCCAACTTTAACCCCTTTTTACCCTCCTGTCACCCATCAATCCTGGCATCAAACATCCACAAAACATCTACAGGCGTGTGTTAAAACACACAGAGTCAAACAACGTGCATAAACAAAGGAAATTAGCTTTGGTAGCTAAATTCAAAATGTGCGAGAATGCTTACGCAGCTCTCAGCCTGCATCTGAAAGCTTATGTGTCTTGACAACACACCTCGCAGGCAGAATGCAATTTGACTTGAATTGATTAGAAAATAAATGCAAGTCTCACTCGCTGGCGTTTATAAACCAGAACGAGAGCGAGAGCCGAGATGTTGGGATCTGACGTTTAAGACACCCCTGGGAATTCACAAAGTTACTTATTTTGTTTGTATTTACACTCATTTACGTCGTCCTGATTGCTCCCGTGTGCCAGGTTCTATGTTCCGTGTCCATTAACTCGTTTGTCTCCTCGTAACGTCCAACAAAGTGTTTAAAGTGCTCATAAAGAAACAGAGAAGAAGAGAAGATTTCTAAAGCTGAAACAACGAGATGAATTGAAGTCATTTATAGACTAAATGATTAATTGAGGAAAGCACGAGCAGATTAGAAAATTCAAATAATTTAAAAACTACACCACTAGATGGCATTAAATTCCACAGACTGGACCTTTAAGTACAGTTTTGAATGAACTTGTATTTTACTTCAGTAAAGGATCTGAATACTTCCTGCACCACTGGATACATCATGAAGTTCAGTGCACACGTTTTTTCTTTATATTTGTGGCTGCAGGATGAAGAGAAATATGGTTCATCAGAAGTTTCTAAAGACTTTTAGTCCTCCTCCTCCTCCTGAATCCAGCTCTGTCATATTAACATCACAGACACACACAGACGGGTCAGTGGAACACAGTAAAAGAGCTGCCTCACACTGAAATCACTTCACATGACAGGCGCACTCAGACAATTAAAGTTCCCTCCACAGAACACATTTCAATTACTGTAATTACCCTCCACTCCGCTGCTGATGTCCCCACAGATCACGGCTGAACGTCGGCGTGACAGCGCCGCCGCCAGAGCTTAGCATGGCCGACATCACATAACACATAACTGTTTCATTGAATCAATTTTTCAAAATAAAACTGAATAATTTTAATTTATATGTTCTTAAATATTAAATATCCCCCACTACTGTGACAGGATTTCAATATTTATTTGTTTCTGAATACATTTTTTTGTCGTCTAATTATTGTTTTTGTTTCTATGTCCAGTCTTTATTGTGTTTCAGTTTTTTCCAGTTTGAATGTTTTTATAAATAAACTAAAACTAAATATGGAAATATTGATGTAGATATTGCACCCAGTCACGTTTAATTTATTGTAAATTTGTAAGTAAGTATTTCTTTTATTTTATTAAATTTCTAAATATGAAAAATGTCAAGACACTTTTGCAAGAGACACTATCGACACACAAAAATATTGTTTTTCTTTCTCGTTCTTTCATTGGTTATTACTGAACAAAACTGTGAAATGATCCCTGAACTTTGGAAATACTTAACTTGAAGGCCTCACAAGGAAAACACGGCAGTCTTAAAGTCTCAAACGTACATTTTTATTTTATTTCTTTATCTTTTATGTCCAGCACTGCTTTCATAACTCCTGCTGCTCTTCATTGCACCGCTGACCCCGTGTTAACCTACATACGACGAGTAAAACTGGCCTGTGACGGGTTCAGCAGTTGACCTACGTTTAGGAACATTTGATTTACGCATTTCAAATGTAATATGTAGACATTGCACACACACGCCGTGTCACATTTAATCAATTGTAAAAGCCAATATCCCTTCCCTCCCATCAAAATGATCCACAGAGGCACATTATGCTAAAAAAAACTCACTTTAACTGGCATCCTCCTCCTATCGCGGCACACTCGTGTATCAGTATCTCGTTATTTCTGCACGCAGACGCATTTCAGTGGTTAAAAACAACAACTGCACATCTTCCACAGTGTGAGTAAATCAAAACGCAACTTTCCACCAGCGTTATTTTATAGTCTATGACCTACAAATATGCACACAAAGCACATTTCTTTGAGTTATCTCGTACAGATTTCATCTTCTGAGCCACATGTTGCGTACACCAGTTGTTTTTTCCCCTTTTGTTGTAGCAGCTGGACGTCATTTAGCTTTTTGATTGCATGTGGATCAAATCTGACTCTCTCCTGCTTTATAAATGTGATTTTTCATCTCACGGCTGACGGACGAATGTGTGTGTGCGTGAGGGTGCAGCCGTCTTCTGATGACACCGTCAGCACGTCCTGAGTCTTTAATATGAGGACACACTCTCTCACCTCTGTGTTTTACAAGCTGCACCGTCTCTACGTTCCCCCCGGTTAATAAGACAGAAAGTTAGAGTGCTAACGCTCACTCGGTCGACCAGGACAGAAATGATTGGCTTTTAATTTATTGGCTCATGTCTGTGTGCTGTGTGTTTTATGTTTCAGTCAATGAGTTCCTTATTTGTTGCCTTGGATACTGATCGAGGTCCAGGATGCTGAATGTCACCGTGCCCGACTGGGACAACTGCTGAACTTCTTCGACTAGCATTAACACATCTACCCTTCTGACAACCCCATCTCAGATCATGTGATCACATTAAATCCCTCCCTTCCACCCCCCACGCACACACTCTTGTATACAAACCGGTACTACCTCCCCCCGCTTTGCCCTACAAGCCCCTGCGTGTCCTGCCCCAGACCCATTGATTTTATCGGGCGACGCCAAAGCCAGTTCAGGCCAGCGTCCAGTCTGCCGCGAGGCCCCGGGGTGACACGGTCTGTGACAGGGCCTGCCCTTTTGTCATCAATGTCAGCGAATACTCTCAGCGTGCAAACACCAGAGGCAGAGATCAACGCCGGCTCGCAGCACAAAAACAACCAGGGAAGTTCACAAGAAAGTTTACAGAGGGGCTGAAAATGGACCTGATGCTGCAATTTAAAACTATGTACATACTTTGGCTCTGTTTGACTATGCAGTGCAGTCATGGAGCAAAAATATGAATAAAATGTTCTTGGAAACGTGAGGTTAATCTTCCAATAAGGACCACAGTCCAATAGTCACTCATTTTAGCTCCATTTTTGGTCTCCACCAGCTCTTGAGGTTAATATCTGCTCTTTAGCTGCACCAGCTCGTCTCTAACTGTGTCTGCCTGATGTTTAGGACTAAGCAGGAAGTGAACAGTTTAGTTTTTAGCTGCAAACTGCTCCTGGAAACTGCACCATGAGCATTTCTGGCCAAGAAAGACGAAACAAGACGCTAAAACGCTCCAGATAGCTTAGGGGAGCTGTAGAGTCGAGTGATAACTCTTTGACGTGTGATTCAGCGGTGCAAACTCATCAAGGGTGACACGTTTGCACCCCTCATCGCTGACGTAAAAATATTGATTATAGCTGCTTTAAATCAACGACGGCATCCTGAATTAGGCCGCCGGACAGACAAACAAGTTTCTGATCTGAAAATCAGGAGAAAACTTTGTGGACAGGAGTCGGAGGAAGTCCGAGAAAAGCAGCTGGAACTTGAAAAATGACTTCACGATTAATATATAATCAAAACAAAAACAAAAACTCTGACTAACAGTTCATTTCCTGCACCGGTCCGACACACACCTCCTCTCCTCACATGATCCTCGCCTCTATATTACAGTGAATTGATGTCTTTCAGTTTAGTATTAGTAGCTTGCATAACTGGGCGTTTTCTTCCCTTCTTTCTTCTCTCTCAGCTGCTTAGCGCTCAGTAGAGCAGTGGATGATGGGAGCTCCGACACGGCATGATCTAAAAACCCACTGGCGCTTTAGTGTGCCTCAGCTGGCTTATATAACCCCGTGTGGATGTGCAAACTGCCTTGCTACAGGGAGAGCTGAGGACTCACCGAGCACACACACACACACACAAGGAAGCTACTGATACGTGGTGTGTTTGTATGTTTTTGTGTTTGCGTAGATGTCAGCATAAGGACAGCAGATCAGAGTGTGTGTTTGCGTGATGAAGCGGGGGTGCATGTTTAGCAGAATACAGTCAGATTTGTGTGTGTGTGTGTGTGTGTTTTCTTCTGCTCAGCAACCGCAGCACCAAATATCTCCCTCCTCCTCCTCCTCCTCCTCCTCCTCCTCGCTACAGCGTTTGTTGACATCACCGGTGTGTCCCCTCGATTTTGGACCGGCGAGCTCCCCCAGTGATGTCACTTCCGCCCGGCCTTCACCTGAAGTGACATCATTTCTGTTGCATAACTATTCCCCCTTCTCTCTCTCTCTCTGTCTCTCTCCTCCTCTCCTGCATGTGAGAGCAGAGGCAGCTTTTTTCTGTCTTTGGCCACCCAGAGGCGCCGTGAAACTCCTCATTATGGAAATATCAGGTGTGTGTCCGTGAAATGAAAATGGGCAGATAGAAAAATACGTCGCTGGGGTTTAATACGTGTCCCCGTGACCTCTTCATGCACCCAGGAAACAGCTCTGATGCTCTGAATCATCCGGGCTCTCTTTCAAGTCAGAGAGATGACAAAAGGTCCCATACAACTCCTGACATGAAATATTGCGGGTGCGAGGTTGAGGAGAGGCAGAGTGTGAGAGACAGTGATCGAGAGAGGCCTGACCTATATAAGAAGGAGGCTGAAATATTTATGGATGTGAGTGTCCTAATTGGCAAGCCACTGGGAGCACTGCGGCCTTCTCCTCCAATCACAGTCTGGGAAGAGGTTAACACGCACACGCGTGTGCAGACGAGCGGCGGCGGTCCGAGGGCCTCTTTGACCCCTGTCATCCCGCAGCCTGAGAGACTGAGCTTCATCGTCAGGCTCCGGCATTTGTTACAATCATTACCAGAGCTGTTATCATAGCCGCTCTCTCTGGCACATATGGACAGGAACAAGCGCTCAGAGCGCGAAGTCAAACGCAGCCTAATTGGCTGGGCTTAATCTTCAGCGCTGGCATGCACCGCTCAGGCCTCAATTAGTGTCTCCGCTGATGGACACGAGGAGACGGACACTTTCTGACTTTTAGTTTCAAACCACCAAAGATACACGATTTATAATCAGTGCTGGTAACTAGTTACCTGACTCGTTAAATTAAAGGGAAGCTGTTTCCAGGTGATGGACTGCTGCTGCACATCTGTAAAAAGTTGTATAAAGTCTTTTATGGCTGCTGTGTGAAGTCAGATAACTCGGCTCAGTTTGGGTTGAAGGCTACAAATTTGAAAATGGAAAGTTGATCTGTGCGTGTGGATTTAGAAAGAAGGCCTGTAGCCTGATCTTGATGTTTGAGGCTACACTGTTGGGGCACACGTGTTTTAAAGTTTGTTACTAAAAGCAATGCATGTTTTTGAGTCATTACGCGGCATCAACAGCCAGCTTAGCGTTAAGTGTGGAAGGAAGTGAGACACACACAGGATTCACACACTTCAACTCTCAACAAAACCAGAAATTCCTGAATGCATGTTACTCTTATTAGTGGCTAACATTAGCAAGCCAGCCAGGAGTCTCATTCAAACATGTCACTCAGAAAACGGCAGCTGTGAACAGACCAAACTATGATATCAACCCTGTTAGCCGTCAGCTAACACAGCAAACAATCCACATGCACAGCTTCATTCACTGCCAAATAATGAGAACAATGAAATGTGTAGAATATCCAAATTATAGTAACGTGACCGTGTAAACGTTCCCGTATGGATAGAATCCACCGACTGACGCTTTCCCAAGAAGAAAGTTTCTTCATCAAAGCTGTTTTAACAGATTGCCTCACGAGAAGAAAATCCTTCATTGGACTCGAGCTGCAAAACCGCAACATTAATTATTAATTATTATTGTCCGTCTGCTGAAGTAAAAGCAGATTTACAGATTCAGTGTGTCCAAAAAAACAAAAAGCAATCTGAAGTTACAATAAGAATATTTATAATTAGTTACTTTCTGTATTGAGCGGAGCAGCGCTGTAACCGTGGAAACATTTTTAGCTCGCTACACTTTGACAGTGACCATAGAAACGGCTTCACCGTCCATTCCTGCTGGTAATGAAAAGTGTCGGGGGCCTGTGAGTATATTAAAAGCAATATCGGATATCATCTCCCGCGTTTCTAATTTCAACTTTCAATTTCAACTTCAGGACTGCAGAGTAAGTCTGTAAGTCACACAGACACATTAAGCGGCCAATCAGAAGAGAGTATCGAGCTAACGATACTAACAGTACATCATGAGCTCCGAGTAATTGTTGTGATTTTTAGGATTAGCAGGCAAATGAGTTCGACAAGCATCTCTGTCTTGCTTGCACAAAGGGAAGGAGAGCAGAAATCAATGGGCTGTGTTTACAGGGTACACAGCCGACTGTAACACTGCACGTTATGTTACACACAGCCAAGCAGTAAAAACAGACGAGCCTGCTTGGCAGGACTCAGTCTGGCCAGACTCGAAGGCAGGGAGACGGCGGTGACACACACGGGCCAAGACAGAGCAGTTACTGGCACCGCGCTCCAGTCTGAGATGGAAGAGCGAAAAAGTGGGACAAATATTCAGAGTGAACGTGGAGAGAAAAGCCTGATGTGAAGACGATTCATCAGTCTAATGGGCAAACTAAATATGGAGACATCATACTCACGCAAGAAGTACTCAGATGGGTCCGCTTCGTAGTCTGTCTCCTCAGGAAAGTGGTCTATCTGTTTACACATCCCCTTGAAGTTTCCTGTTGGGAAAGACAGAAAGATAGTGTCAAAACAGTTCACAGGATTGGACCCCGTTCAGACCAGAATCCAGAATCAGACCCGAGCATCAGGCCTCTCCGGCAGCAGGTGGCGGCTTGTAAACAAGAGCAGCGCAGCTGGTTCGACCTGGAGCCGCTCCAACTGCTCTACACAGGGAACCTCATCTCTTAATGCTCGTTCATTTGGCTGACACCTCCGCCGTCCAGCTACTCTGTCCATCCAGGAAGCAGCACGCCAGCTTCCCCTTTCCTCTCCCTCCCACTTCCTCCTGTCTGCTCTCCTCTATTCGCGGCCTCTCAGCGGAGGCTTGGCATTGATGAGGTCACTCAAGGTGGCGTGGCGGGGGAGGCGCGCATAAGGCGGCCATTACGGCGACCTGCTGCTGCGGCGAGGAGGCAGATGCCTGGGCGTTTGATTGGACCAGATTAGCGTTTCATTAACTTCTTCATCTCCTCTCCCTCCAGTGTCCCTCTAATTAGGTGAACAGGTGTTGGTTACCATGGTGCCAGGTGTTGCTGAGGAGGTTTTGGCAGCGAGGCATGATGGGCACAGCGGGGTGCGGTTATTACTTTGTGAATGGCCCACATGCAGCGGAGAGAGACGGACCCCCCGGTGATGACCGCTCAGACATTAGAGACAGTGTCACCTGGAAAAAAAAGAGCCATCAAAGCGCCGTCGAGCTGCTCTCCCACCTGCGTACGGTATTTGTGTCGGTGCTACCTGCGGGCTGGCAACCGCCGCCGTCTGTTTGGAGACTTGGCACAGGATGGATGTATTTAGATGAGGGGAAGTGTTTGTTTTGATTGTCTCAATGTCATCTGTCAAGTTTTCATCCGCATGTGGAGCAAATTCGAATCAGTAGAAATATTAACAGTTTGACACTGTGATAAAAAGTTGTTTACGGCAGGTACAACAGACCAAGATCATGCGGTTGCATCGTGTCAACATCAACGTATATGGTGTCTGTCTTTCCTATCAAACAAAAGCAAAATATAATTATTTGTCCACGGGCTGCTGGATACAAAGATCTCACACGCTTACGTTCAGGCTTCGTGACACAATAAGTGTCGGTTCATGCTGGAGCAGCTGGTGGAAAATGTCCTTGTCAACAAAAGTGGACACAGTGTCTGTTTTTCCAAGAAAAATGCAGCAGTTCTGCTTCTTCACTGAGGTGAATGTGAAGCAGTGTGTCCTTTCAGTGCTCAAAGAACATAACAATCAGCACGGCTACCGGACTTGTCATGGCGAGAACTTGCACCACGAGTTTGACGTTCCTGTGTATACCGAAACTAGCAAAAAAAAAAAAAAAAGCTGGCGACCTGTCCGGGGTGTACCTCGCCTCTTGCCCAGTGCTGACCGGCTCCAGCCCCCCCACGGCCGTGATGAGGATAAGCGGTTATGTAGAATGGATGGACGGACGTTCAAACACTCCACACAGATCAGATGTTTTCATCTCTTTTCCACCTCTTCTTTGAGGTTTCATCTACTCTACATTTTTTATGTGCAAATTGACAATCTGTATAAAACGAGGTGGTTGGAAACAGAAAAATTGTGGGTGAGTGTGGGAACCTCTGCATGAAAAAAATCCACTAATCCTTAGTGGACACGATCCAGACCAGTAGCGACTCTGTGTGTCCACTCCTGTCTCAGCTCTGGCCCGTAAAGAAAAAACACAAATCGATTTTCAT
Organism: Nibea coibor; assembly: GCA_023373845.1. Classification (NCBI taxonomy): domain Eukaryota; kingdom Metazoa; phylum Chordata; class Actinopteri; family Sciaenidae; genus Nibea; species Nibea coibor. The sequence goes on from CM041727.1 coordinate 2,888,862, forward strand.
CAACAGGTTCGGTGGCAATTAGGACAAGAGAGAGAGAGAGATAAAGGCTGAGAAAAGCAGAGAGAAAGACAATGTAATGTGAAGGAGGAGGAGAGATAAATATAGGAAGGACGTGGAACAGAGAGGTTTTGAAGGACGGAGAGGGAAGATGGAGTGGGAGGTGGAATACATCAAGTTTGAGTGTCACAGTTTAGGCCTCGGTAATTGCTGAGCCATGAAAAAGCCCTCCAGAGTTTAACGGACCTGCACAGTTTTGAACTTGACGCTCTGATATACGACATAAAGCCTCTCTTTGCCGTGGCAGACGTAGAGATTAGAATTGGGCTCGTTCCAATCAGCTGTAAAGGTGATCTGTGTTAACCAGCGCGGCCTCACGAAGCTCGATCCTCGCGCAGTCCTCACGAGCTTTGCTGGAGATGCTCGGCAGCTAGCTGTAGCACGCACGGCTTTCAGATGTGAGCTGGTGGTGCAGTACTGTAGGTGTAACCCCGCCGCCTCTTGCAACTACTCCCCCAGGCTGCTGCTGGAAATAACAATATGTTCCTTTTCAACTTGCCTGCTTAAATAAGCTTTAAATAAGTTGCATTTCCGAGGAGAGGAGAAGGGACGGGAGGGGAGAACACACTTGTGCCGCCTCTCAGAGGATATCTCACTGTGAGATGACTTGTGTTTACATACGACTACATTGCATACTCCCAGCGGAGCTGTCTGAGCAAACTAGCAGCAGCAGCAATCCACAGAGCACCATGTGTGTGTCTTAACAACATTATCGTGTGGGTGTAAGATTTGGTTTGCAGCTGGCCGTCCCATCCACATTTGTGCGATTTGTAATAGCAGCTGTGGAGAGCGGCCTATTGGGGGAACCGCTTCAATTAGCGTGATGAAAGATTTATGTGACACTTAACCGCTCCAAATGGTCCTTTTTCTTGTAAGACATGTAAACTCAGCAGGCTGGTAAATGTTTTATAATGGCATTTTCATTTTTGGAGACCTCCCCACGTGAGTGTGAGCGCAGGGCCGAGGTGTGGAGAGAGATGTTTGGTCATTAGGAGTTTTGGCAGGGGGGCTGCAGTTGAATGGAGAGGTGTTACCGGAGGCACAGGTGTGCAGAGGGTCAAAACACTTATCACTCAGAGAGAAACACCTGTACTCACAGAGCAACACTGAGCACAGTGCGCTGGATTACTGAAAGGATTTAAAAGTTCTTTAAAGATCCAAAATGTTTTGTTAAAGCGACATTTTGAGGAAGTTTTTAGTGTAAATAAGTGAGCGCTGTATACGTGTGTGTTTACGTTTGTATGATTCTGATACTTATGATGAAAACTGACAACTTTGCCTAACATCAAGCAAGGTCAGACTTTTATTTCACCAAGCTCTTGCCAACGACTAAAAGTAAGTCCAGGTTTACTCTGGTCCAAAGAACGTTATGTCCACAGAGGCTGCTGAGCCCAGTTACATTGCCCACTAGCCCAGCTCCGGTTCTGGCACGACACCAGCTCCGCTCCCCGTCAACGTTGCCCCCTAAGATGAAAGAGTCTACAGCCAATGACAATGCTAACATGTACAACCACGTCTACAGCCTTACAACTGACTAAAGTCAGTATGATTCATCCTCTGAGGACCATGAATGTCTCAAACCAATCCATCAGACAGTTGTTGAGATATTTCAGTCTGCACCGTCCCTGTAGCCAACCAGCAGGCCTAAAAACACGGGTAAGATGCTGTGTAGTTTTAAAGACTGTCTTGTGATGCATGTGAGTGTCCTCAATAACAAGCTGGTGAGAGAAGAAAATAAAATTCATCTCAGTCGGAAGGAAACACAGGTCAGGTTTTGATATTAAAATGAAAGAAGCCAAAGGTTTTCTACATTTTTTCTTTTTGGCATTTAATTAAGACAAACATTATGATGTGAAGAATTAACTAACAAGGTGAAACAAGGTTTTTCCCGACTTTAAGGGCAGCGAGTCAAGCTTATTTGCGTAGCCTTTAATCACTGCTACAGTCTCGAAGGACTTCAGATAATTTAGCACAACAACAAACGAGAAATGAAACCCTGCGAACTTTAAACCCTCGTCGAGAGCGAGGTTTTCAGACTGTGCTGACATGCAGGAGGTAACCGTAGCCCGCTCAGCCTGACTCGACAGCATAAATCAAGTGGTAATAATTTGTAGCGCCGTCATTAAAGGAGGTTATCTGAGAACTCCTGCTGGGATTGAGCCGTCATCGAACCCTCTCGGACCCTCGTGCCGGGGTTGGGTGACGTGTGAGTGTGTGTTTGAGGTTAGTTTGAAGTGGGGGAGGGTGGCTTGTCCAGACTTACTCAATCAGTCCAGTCTCTGCTGACCACTCTGCCCCCCCACAGTGTGAATGAGCTATGGGCTAACCCCGTGCCCCCTTACGTCCCCTCCTGTCCTCTGCAGCCATAAAGCACTTCATTACCACAGAGCCCGGAGAGACAGAGAAGCACTCAAGAGTGGAGTGCAGTGGAGAGAAGGGGGTTGTTGTGGCAAAGCGAAAGGGGGGGCTGGGTGGATGTAGATTTATAGTCACCCACCACGCCGAGGCACCGGGTTTGTTCCTGAGGGACCCGAGGTTTATCCGGTCAGCTTCGGGCCCATTTTCAGACCCCGCTGGCTCGAACACATAACCACGAGGAGAAGCTATTTCAGGGCCGGTGACGTCGCTGTGTTGCTCTTTATTCATGTTTTTTAAAAAAGATGCTTTCCCCGGGCTGATGTTCACATATAGGTGCAGGGTTTTGGACCAGGTCCAGCCAAGGCACAGCTCTGCTTAATGTGGAACCCTTCCAAGGTCTTTTTTGGTGTTGACTGGTTAAAAGAGGTCTGTGATGCAGCTGAGAAGGTTTTCTTCTAATGTTATTGATACCACCAGCACGGCCCCTGGCCTCAGGTTATTAGGCAGGGACAGGAAAAGAAAACCCTCATTTCCTCTCTTGCCATATCTTTCTCAGAGCAGGAAGAGAAATTTCTGGCCTGGTGCTGGAGACTTTCTGCAAGTTTTAAAGTAACTACAGCCCATTTCTCCCTCTGACTTGAACCATGAGCGGTGCTATTGAGAGGCTAAAATGTTAATGAGTAGCCTCTTAGAGCGAGTCTTTATTCTGAAGCAAACAAACCTGCGTACATGAGTTTTATATAAATTCACCCTCAGTGCAGTTGTCATCAACAGGGAAATTAGCTACAGAGACCAAAACTGTTTTTTGTACCAGACCTTCTCCATCATTTCAAAAATCCCTGCAGCCGTCTGCAGCCAGCAGGACAGGTGTGTTGATAAATCTGCAGCCTGTGATTTGAGAAGCGCCGTCCACTGTGTTTACCTTCATTAATTACAGATTACCGGGGCTCGTTAATCCCGTGTGTCATGAACTGCTTTCCAACTTTAGTCTTATTCTTGAAATATCACTGATCATGACAACAACATTGCAAAACATTTGGATTTTTACTTAATTAAAACACAGCAGGTTCAGTTCTGCCCATTCAAAAAGCAATATCATTTCCTGAAGATCTGTTGAGTTATTGGTGTCACACACACACACCCTCAAAACCGTTTAGTTCGACCACTCAGTTTTATAGCCGTCCTAAGCATGATGGCCTGGCGCCGCCCATGACTCTCACTTAATCTTCATTCTGCTGCCCCGCCCACACAGCTCACTATGTCTGCAACCATGTGACAGGAGTGACCACACAACAGCAAAGCCAGGAGCTACGAGGTAACAGGCAGCCCAGTGATGGGTCCAGTCTCCGAGAGTCAGCTTTGATTGGGAACTGCTGGGTGTGTTTCCGTCTCACCTTGCAGATCGCCTCGCCACCTGCTCCTCATTCACCAATCAACCGCTGCTGCTTAAAACACCGGCTCTTGTGGAAAACTCTGTTTAGCTCCCGTCACCTCATGCAGTCTGCCACTACGAACCCTGCACCAGAAACACTGAAGTCAGTTTAAGACAAGTTCTGTATCTCCACATTTGACTCCAATGTGGTCAACTGACACGTAATATGAACTATCAAAAGTCTCAAACTTCTCAAAGCAAACAGCCTGTGATCAGAAATTAAAGCGTTAATTGAGTTATTTGGAATATCTGGAAACCTTGCAAGTAGCTGTGACCCTCATGTCTGCTTCTCCTTTTGAAATGTGCTGCTGTCGTCACATGGAGCTCCTCAAGCTGCCCAAATCATATCAGATGTAGCACACCCTATAATTCCAACAACACGTGGATAACAGTCCTTTCCCTGCACGAGGGACCAGACAAGTCCGGATGCCCGAGGAGAGAGACCTGCCCACACACGAAACCCTCAAGCGGTGATCAAACATGATCACAGCTGCCACGGCGCTGCAGACGGGAGCAAAGGTTTGAACACACGCAAACACGGAGGAGGTGCATGATGGGATGGGGAGGGTGGATTGAAGGGGGAGCTGGTGGTGGTGCAAGGGGGTCAGGAGGACTCTTGACTGAGTAGGAGGTGCCGTTTTAAAGAGAGAGAGAGAGATTCAAGCCCACTTCTGATTTGTCAGTGGGCGGCATTCTCAAAAACTTTCCAGGCAGCCATTGAGTGCGTCAGCATCCAGAAACCCCCCTCCCCTCCCTCCCTCCCTCCTCTACATCCTCCTCCTACTCCTCCCACCTCCATCCTCAGTCCCTACGGCAGCCGTTGCCATGTAGACATCGGAAACCGTTCGCTTCGGTTGCCACGGTTACGGCTATCTGGAGCCCCTTCACTAGGGGAGGATCACATGGACGTGAGGAGTGAGGTGCCTTTTAACCCCTGGACACACACACACACACACACACACACACACACAAGGCGGCTTCGGTGACACAGCACGCAGCATTAGTCAGCTGCTGTTACAGCAGCAGCACGGCAAGCCTGCAAGCTTTACGTTAGCTCCAGGTGTCCCCGCGTCCTTTAGGGTCAAACACATAAGTGAGATTATGGCACCCAACAGCCAATGGAAGGAGATATATTGCATGCACGGGTCATTTAACCGCGCAAATGAACACAAATGGTCTCCTCCGGGTCTGGAGTTAGGGCGTTACACATCCACATTCTCATGTGCACGCATGTACTGTATAGGTATGCGCGGCACAAATCCCCTGTGGATGAAAAGGTAATGGGTTCACGCGTGTTACACGCTGACACCTTCTCCCTTCTAATGAACAGCCGCCCTAGCAGCAGTGACAAGAGCCCTAATCGCCTTATTCATCTTCATAATCACACCTTATTCATCCTTATAATCACTATATTCATCTTGGTAATGACCCCGCTAAGGCAGGGAGGCCCATACACGCCGTCTCTCTGCCATCACACACACACACACACAACACAGATGTAGCAAGGCATCTCGGGCTGTGAAAACATGCTGTTTTCATGTCAGCGCCGGAGCACAACTGTTGTGTGAGGACTTAAAGACACAGCGAAATGACGGTAGCTTTAAGCAACGTGACGCGCTTCAAAGGCAAACAGAATTATGGCGACAGGGTGTAATTTCAGGAGGCATCCGATCAGATCGTTCAGGGAATTTGAAAATGGTTGCGACTCGGAGAGCCGGCCTGTTTGCCCGCGCTCGCGCACCTCCCTCACCCGTGTTATTGGTTAAGACTAGAGCCGCACCTCCTGCCCGTGATATCACAAGATAACAAGGTCAAATGGGATTTTACAGACCCTCTGCTCGTTATGTTGAACAACTAGTTCATCACTTTAGCTTATTTGTCCTTATATGAACCCGCTCTGTCCTGATCTGAACTCAACATCTGTTAATTCTAATAATAAATGGTCTGAAACGATCTCCAATAACTGGTTGGTTCTTTTCTTGGACTTCTTGGTGCATCTTCAGCTCATCACTCGTCTCACTCGTGTTTGATGCGTTCAGGTGTTCAACAAAGGCTGAACCCACTCAACAGTGTTAGGTAGACATGCGGACGTACTGTGTTACAAACGTCGGAGGGATTTTGAACGAGGTTTTCTTACTTCTAGCAGAACAAAGGAGTTCTGGTTTCACTTTGTTCCGTGTATTCGGATCTCTGTATGACGAGAGAGGTTAGCTGGTTTCTCCAAATCACATTTGATTGGTCATAATTTATGTATACGCCCCCGAGTGCAGGATGAGTCATCAGAAATACTTCAACGTTTTACAGGAAGAGAAAGGGAGAAGGATTTAGATATATAAATATTTTAAAAATATGTATTTGTGATGTATCATGGGAACAGAAGAATTAAAGCAGGGGCATGGTTGAAAGTGCCTGAAAACTTGGCTTTAAATCTTCAGTATTTCGTTCTATACCCTTAAATATTCATGAATAATGAGCAACCAGGAAAAAAATCAAACACCCGTAGGTATTTTAAGAGTTCAACACTCAAACCTCAGATGATCTGCTTCAGCAGGACTGTTGGACGATCTGTCGTCACGTCCAGATTTAAAAAATTGCGAAATCCTGATCGGTGCATGTAATTATCTGCCAACTGTAGCTGCTGTTAGCTCAGTTTGTTAGCCGGGCTGTGAGCTCAGAGCAACGGGGGGGAGACGGTTTTGGACCACTGGGAAGAGGAGGTTTAAATTCTGGGGCGTAGAGAGTGGAGCCAGTGTCGTGCCAGAACAGGAGCTGGGCAAACAGGCAATGTCATCAGGTTGGACAGGGGACATTGACAGAGGAAGCTAAGAGAAAATGAGAGAGTTAACGAGCAAGAAAAGTAAATCTGGGACTGACTTTTAGTGGTTGGTGAGAGCTGTAAGGCTGAAAGACAGACGCCGAGCTGGGCTGACCGCTGCTGGACACACAGCTAAGTAATATTAGCTGGCTGCTCTGTCTCGTGTTGTTGATGTTTGCCTTGTTGTTTTTGATCATGAGTAATATAATTCTAACAAATACATGTGTACAGCTGTTCATATTTACCACAGTGGTAACAAACTGGGCCTTTGTTTCATTTTATTTATGTCTTCACTGAAAGAAAATCAGTGAGCAGGGAGAATACAACATTAGCAGCTTTAAAAGAATGAAATGCCTCTCGCAGGCTGTGGAGAAGTTGGCAGGTATGTAGCACAGCAGCTGTAGCTGTAGGTGATGTGGGAGGCAGACTAATGGAGGCAGCGAGGTGCCGTCAGGTTTCGGCTCGTTGGAGGATGACTGACAGATGTTAGACAGTCGTTTGACCTCCCACGGCTCCGCTCGGAGCGCTTACCCAACAAAGGCGCTCCTCTCTGCCCCGAACGCTGGGATGTCCGCCGTTTCTGACGTGAGATGGGGAGCGCACTACAGCCTGTCTGCGAGCTGAGAGCTGCTGCAGCGGCCTGTGGGTCTGTTTACTCATGAGATGATGTGTTGATGGGAGGAAGAGATCGCCTGTGATCCACTACCGACCTGTGGGGAGCCTGGACCCTCTCCGTCATGTTCCTTTACCCTACCGCTTTCTCGACTCCTCTTTTCAAACCACTCTTCATTTACAGCCTTTATTAGACCCTTTGCACCAAATTGTCAGAGCTTCTGCTTTTGTTTCAACTGTCTGCTATAAGACCTCGTGAGATTCTGTGAGTCTTTCCAGGAAAACCGACACCGTCTGTCGCTTCCAGGTGAAAGCTGTAGTAGTTATGACAGGAGCAGTTGGGGTAGATAGATCAGACTTTAAAGCCCCGTAGTGCAACTTTTCCACCGTAAAATAACTCCGGGTACGATCACCCACGAGAAGTACGTAACGCTTTACGGCACTAAGTCACACACCACCAACTATTTCACTGATTTTGGGGAAACTGGCTCGGGAAACCGGCTGCTCCGCCTCAACTCTTTCTTTGTCGTGCCAGAACCAGAGCTGGGTGAGCGGGCAATGTAAGCTCAGAGCTTGGAAACACAGACAAAAGGTGTTGTCCACAACTAAATGACGGTACAGACGATTTTAGTGATATCCTCAATTCCAAGATGACAGAGAGACCTTCAAAAAGTGGTCTTGAAACTAAGACTGCCAAGACTTCTCACAAATTCAGATTATCTGAAGCTCCAGGTTACAAAGTTCCTGTAGAGGAAAAGATATGAATATATATTTATATATGTAGACATATGTTCTTTTTTTCAGGTCTGGATCTCTTCCTCTCGGTGTCAGTATGTTATAAACAAAGACGAGACGAGCAGCATCACCCTCAGCTCAGGAGATGTCAGGAGGAGTGGGAGGGATTTCTCCAGCCTCTCGGTCCATCTGTGCGTCTCAGCCGAGACGTGTGGACACACCGGGACGTGCAAGGTCACGGAGCGGGACAGGAGCCGCGACGAAGAGTAGGATGAGATTTCACAGATCCAGGAACAGGGAACCAGTGAGTCACTGGTGTCACAGCGGAGTGCGTCACAGCCTTCTGGTCAGACGGAGCGAGAGCTGTCCAGTTTCTCAGAAGAGTCCCTCAGCAGCACCCACAGAGAGAGAGCGGCATTCCCAGAACGCACGCAGGCCAAGTAAACACCTCGCGCTAATAACAGCAACTGCAAAAGCAACACCTCACCTACGCCAATCACAATCATGTAATCAGCTCCGCGGGGGGAAACTAGTTTGCATCTATTTGTGATCCCATGCTTGGTGACTTTAAGAACATGTAAACTAAATTTAAAAACAGCAGCGTGACACGTGAGGAGCATGAACATAACCTCGGTCATCCCTGAAGTTCGGCTTCCACCCTCCACAGCGACTTCACAGATGGAATCAGTTTTGCTGAAGTCAAGTCAAGGGAAAGACAATGAGTGAGTCAGAGCTCATAATCACTGAGAAAACTCCTGAACTAAACCGTCAACATTCAGTGCTGCTTCATATCTGCCAAACCTGCCTGGTGTAACATCATCCAAATTCAGCGTCAGAATAAAAATCAGACTTTGATCGAGCCCCGCGCTGACTCACCCACAAGGTGACATCAACGGAAATCACAAATTATGACGGGACCACGGAGAAATGTCTCGCCTGCAGCATGGAGCCGCACTCCGACAAACCTCCATGTAAACCTCCACCTGATCCCTCAGACCTGAACCTGAAAGCCACGTCCACAGCGAGTACAAGCGAGGAGCAACATTTGGACTTTTGCTTTAGATGAATCTCCTGTTGATTGGCTCTTATTTTATTTTAGTCGCCACCTTTACCCCCGTTAGACTGCTGCCAATCCAGCTTCAATACACACATCAGCGTTCACGCTTTAAACGGCTGTGTCGACCACGTCCCGACAAATTAGAGCTGGAGACTGGTGAGAGTGCGTAAGGACACCGACTACAGGAGATGTTATAAATAAATAAATGTTTACATGAATCCTGGATTCAGGATGAAGCATGCGAGGAAAAACCCTGTGAGTGTGTTTCCAGTTCAAACCGTTCGTCCTCCTCACAAACAAAAACAGCAATCGATATTTTTCTCTGTCTGCTTCTGCTTCTTCCCTTTTATCACTTTAGGTTAAAGCTAATCAGATAGCTCCCAGCTCAGCGTTGCATAGAAACAAAGGTGATGTAATGTGTGTGTGTGTGTGTGTGTGTTGAGCTCTCGCTGTCTGTGGTAGCAGTGAAGCTCACAGCTGTGCTTTGCATCCGAGCAGCAGAACAAAGCGTCCTTTAAACTTTCTCACCTCGGGTTTAAATCCACAGCCTGGAAAACATCACACTCAATTCAGTTCACTTTAATAACCTGGCAGCGGCGCTGAGCTATCTGCGCGCCGGATCGTTCACCTCTCTGCGCCGGTGATGATGAAGTTGTAGCTGATGCTCATTCGCCGTGATGAAACCCTAAATGATTTGACCCCTCTGCTGGCCTTTTCCTATGATTTACATGGCGCGGCCTGGAAGTGAGCTCACGGTATCAGCGCAAAAATCTGCACAGTGAGCACAGCGGGACGGCGGCTGGCCGCCATAAATCCCCCTCTTAAAACAGCTGCACATTGATCTTACGAACGTGCCGCACTCTTATTTAAATCAACTGGATTCCCAACCGCCATTAATAACGGCGGGAACACTTGAGGACAGATCTCAGGGAGGGTTACGGGGGGGTTCACTTTTACTGGCGACTATAAAAGATCGCAAATCAAAGGCAGTCGATGCAGCTGTTTCACTCGATTATAACGATTACTGTATGAGCAGTGAGACAGAGAGAGGAGGAATGATGGAGGGAGGATACAGAGATACTACTGGCACTCTCTTGTTGTTGTGTCTTCTACAGGTTTTCCTGTGTTCCACCAATAAAAAAAGTCAATTAATACTGAAGCTAATGGCTATTTCATCATCAATTAGTGTGTTAATTTGTTCCTTTAAACTTAAAGAGTAAAGATTTTGTTCATTCTTACAGTTAGTCGTCTTCAAATGACTTATTTTGCTTCACAAACTCTCATAAGACAAAGAAAACTAGATATTTTTCTTGCTTCTGCCCTTAGAAGACTAATTTTCTGTTGATTGGCTAATCATTTAATCAACTAGTAATTTCAGATCTATAGTAAATAGAGTGCCGCAGGAACAAATAAAATGTTTTTATAAATGTTTCTTGGCTAAAATGAAGGAAGGAACCGAGGTGACTCCAACTTCGAGGTCTGAAGTCTCTGTATCGCAAACCTAGCAGCTGACTTTGTCAGTAATCTCCGTTGGACAGAAGTCAATAACTCTGATTTAAACTGGATTAAACAGAAACCTCAAAGTTCCCTCACCCTCTCGAAGTGTCCTTGAGCGCGACACTGAACCGTCCACCTGTTCGCACAGTGTAAATCACTTTAGGTGAGGCGCCAATTAAAATGTAATGTAAATGTAAATGAAGAGAGAGAGAGTGTGTCAAAGAGGATGAAACAGAGGCAGGAGAGCATGCTGGGTAATGTGGTCAAGCAGTAGGACACAGCGGTGTCGTATATCTACGGGGAGAACTCGTTTTGTTGGTTAATTTTAAACTTTTGATTTAAGTTTGGTGGAAAATGACTCGTTCTGCAGCCGGCCTCGAGTGGCCGCTTGAGGAACTGCAGTTTTTTGGTGGATGTTTTAATAATGTACGTGTCTGTCATCGTGCTGCAGGCTTGTGTAATCCGTTAACAGAGCGCTCTGTGGTGAGATGATCAGGCCTGTAGAGCAGGCTGACTCACCCCGCTGTTTGCAGGGTGCTGGGGGTCCCGATCGCCCTCCCAGCCTTTTAAATGCACTCAGCAACACACACACACACACACGCGTGTGCACACACACACAAACGCTACCAAACATGCTGTGTATTCAGTCACCCGCCCACTCTTCCCTTCACCATCTCACACAGGCTCGTCACGCTGGCATGAAAACCACCATATGCACACAAGTTTTCTCTTTAGCTGTAAACTATTTATAAAGAAAATCTCTTCCCTTTGTTCTCCGCGTCGTAGTGATCGTACACGAACGTACGCAGTAATACTGCAAAAGTACTGCAGGCGTGTACTGCAAACCGCTGATTATTATTAGATTATTTTTATTACATAACAGTCGTCATGATCTACCTCCAATATGATGGAGATAATGTCGCTTGATGAAGCTAGAGGCAGGAGTGTAATCATGTAGTACATGTGCATGTAGTGTACAGACATGAAGTACTTTTTACTTCTCAGCTTTAGTTACTTGTTACTTTGCAGATTTTTGCACACAAACTGATGAAAATGTCAAATATAACTGAAATGATGAGACTATTTTTCATGATTCCAACTTCAGGATTATTATTTCAAGAATTTTTTTGGACTGTTGGTTGAAAGGTGAAGGTGTCACTTTGAGCTTCTGGGTAAAACATTAGTCACAATTTTCAGAAAGCCAAACAATCGATCAATTAGAGGAGAAACAGTCACAATAATTTTACTCCTGAGTACTTCTAACATCTACAGGTATCTATATTTTCCCGATTATACTTACATACATGTACTGAGGTAACATTGTGAACGCAGGACTTTTACTTACCAGTGTACAGAGTAATATCAGTGTTTTACTTCAGTGAAGGTCAGAGTCTGGTTACAACATTTTCTTCGTCTTTATGACAGAGAGGTTTCTTGTAAATCACACACAGCTGTGATACAGTACAGTAGTACTGTGTAGTAATACTCAGGAACATTCCCACTGTACATAATGCCTTTGCCAACTGTGGCACCAACAGAGTATCAGGTTATACCTACAGAGCGTCCAGAGCCAAGTCATTCCACCTGATCTATCTCCACGCAGCATCACCACGGTCTGTGGCTGCTGTGGATCTGCTGTGGATCGTCCCTAGAATAAAACTTTTCATAAAATAAAAATCCTCTTGTGCGTTCAGAAGAGATGCTAAGAGCTTGAAATGTTCTGGGGCTCATCCGAGCATCAATCCAGAGCCATAACCACATTCCTTTTTGTTTTTACAGTTGGCCAGTGATTATGATTCATGATTCTGTTCATATGTCTGTCTTACTTTGCAGTGAAAACAGGATGTTTTGCATTCCATCTCTCGCTAATAACACATGGACGGATAAGTCATCGTCATCCGGATACACCACGTCCTCGAGGAGAGGTCCAGCCGCTTGCTGCCAACTCCGAGAGCGAGAGAGAGGGAGACGCTAACAGTGTGATCAGCGGTCTTATGCGCGGTTTTTAAAAGATCAAGAATGAGCTTTCTGTCTTTTTATGGGCTCAGGGGTGGAAGAAGTACACGAATCTGATAGTCACAACAAGTTGAGAAAGGTTTTAGTGCTTGGAAGAAAACGAGCTCTGCTCAACTCAGTGAGTGTTTCCTTATTCAGTGTTTGCATCAGGAAGGATTAGCCTAATATTATGCAGGCCCGCCTGACCCCTCAAGTCATGAGACCTCTGAAGGCGGCACCAAGACGTTAGCAGCAGATCCTTTAAGTGCTGGAAGTTTCGAGGTGTGACCTCGAAGGATCGGGCTTGTTTGTCCAGCACGTCCCACAGATGCTCGGACTGAGATCTGGAGACTTTGGAGGCCATGAAATGGTGCGCATGGTCTGCAGCAAGCGTCCTCCACACGCGCATCAATAAGCCTCGGCCACTGCAGACCGGGAGGACCCCAGGAGAGCTGCATGGTCAGATGTCCAGCGGTCTAACCGAACAAGTCATACAAACACGACGGACGTCAGGTCAGTGAAGGCTCACTGTGTTCATGTTGGTATCTTTTGCTGTCGATCATCTCATTTCAGGGTCGCCTTTCACATTGGATTGGTACACTGAAGCGCAATACTCGAGTAAATTACATTTAGTCCGGTTTCATTACCTTGAGCTCATAAGGAAGCCCGTAAGGTTTTCCTCGTGGCTCTCGCTGCTCTCTTTGCTTTAGCCTGCCTGGTCCCTCTCCGCCCAGGATATGATATTAATCTTAACACCCTCGCTCTCCTCTCCTTTGTACAATGCCCTCATCTCCTTTTCTGCTTTTTTTTTTCTCCTCTGAAAGTGTCTGATAAAAGATCACTCCCACCACCAGTGTGTGTGTGTGTGTGTGTGTGTGTGTGTGAGAGAGAGAGAGGCCTTTCCTCAGGCAAACAAAGTACTTGTTGTTTTGAGTGGAGAGGAAACCGTCAGATTAACATACTTCCTTTTGTAGCGGTGATCTTTTCCTGGTGGAAGAAGGTCACCCGATGAAGGTCACGTGCCTGCATGTCCAAAACTCCTAAAATCCACCGTCTCTAACGCCGTTCACTGACACGTGAAAAGCTTAAAACACGTCGTGTTGTGTTGAATTTGAAAAGTTAAAAGTTCTGCACAGTATTTATATTTAAGTGGATGTTTTTTTAATTCACGGTCAGTTACTCCACCTCCAAACACCAAACAAGACGCTACACCTGAAATAATTTTGTGATCTGAACCGCGTGTGTGTGTGTGTGGAGACATGTACCTGCTCATGCTCAAATAACGATTTAAACGGAGGTTTCACTCCATTTGAATAATTCCATCAGCGTCCTCTCGTTCCTGAAAACCGCAGACCTCAGCAACACTTGAGCAGGTTAGCAGATAAGGTTATTGGGGAGAGATAACAAAGTCTTAGCACAAAGACAAACACGCTGAGAGCCAAACTCAGAGCAGCAATTTCCAATAAAGGTGCAGCGAGGTAAATGCAGTTACGTTCGGGTGGTGATGAATATGACGGCGGGAGTCCGGGCAGCTCGGGGGGGGAATAAGCCTGCGAGAGTGACTAATGCTGGTTTACTGTAAACACAATATCTCATGCCCACATTACAAATCTTGTGCCGTCTTGGATACTATTGGATGTCTCTCAAGTGGAAACATTACTCAGTTTACAAATTCACATGATTCCCAGCGCTTCGGACAGGCTGATCAATACTTGTGATCGTGAACCTCTCTCTCTCGTTCTCTCTCTCCCCGAAGCCAAAGAGTCTGATGTCATCAAAAACGCGGAGCTGCTCCGTCGACTTTGTGGACTCATCCGAAGGATTTTTTTTTTCTTCCATCAAAGCTGAGCTCCATTTTAAAAGCAGAGATAACAGTTAGGAATCAGAAAATGCGTGCTCACACTGTCAAAGTCACCTTACCCATCTCTGCCAATTACAGTAAGTTCTCTGAGGTGCAATACTGTAACTCAGCCCGGCATCACACATCAGCAGGAGAGACAAATTCCAGCACTGCGAGACAGCTGCTTTATGCCCGGGGTTACAAATTGAATTGTCTGAGGCAGTATAATATATCTGAACACTAAAATACAGAGTTATTCACTTTTATTTTATGAAGTCTCAACCCTTCTTTTAAAATATACCAAACGCCGTGTCGTTAAAAAAAAAGAGCAGCTGCTGCTGATCGTCCGCAACGCATCCAGATTTTTATTTTTCAGGTCGTCGTAGAAAAGACGAGCCGTCTTTCGTCTCGTGTTGTATGAAGGTTGTATGTTTGGCAGAGTCATCAAAATTATTCACGCGTCTTCGGCGACACTTTGTGATCTTGGGACTACTTTCGCCGTCAAAGTGTGTGTGGATGAATACACGATGGCTCACCTGGTGAAGCTCGTGAAGAAACAACTCATCGCAACTCAAACTCAACATGCTACCCAACGTCCTCATACAGACACGTTACCTCCTCCAATGAACCTCCAGCTCCTCAGAGAGCACCTCCTCTCCAACACCACCAACAGCTGGACATTAACATTATTTCATAAAAGTAAACTTCCACAGTGGAAACTTTCCCTGCAGTTGGATTTCCTTGTTGACCCTTTAATTCGGCCCAAACTCACCTCACAGCTTTGTTGCTTTAGTTTCAACCCTTCTCTTCTTATAGTCGGAGTGTGTGTGTGTGTGTGTGTGTGTGTGTGTGGTCCCAAATTCCCTAAATTCTTAACATCTCAAGAAATCGCTCTTAATACCTTTCTGTAGCTCTCTAAACGCCCCGCTCTCTGGCGCCCCCACTCACCCCCCAACCTCCTCCACCTCCTCCTCCACCTCCTCCTCCTCCTCCTCCTCCTCCTCCTTTGGACTGCCCAAGGCAGAATGATTAATTTGTGGCTATTGATTTCTCTTCCTGAGCTGAAAGTATGTGAGAGAGAGAGAGGAGGGGAAAAGAGGGAGAGGGTGAGGTAGCGTGAGAGAGGGTCAGAGAAACGAAGGGGTGAGGAGGGAGAGGAGAAAGAGAGGAGCGTGGGGGTGGTTTGGAGGGTGAGGTGGGGGATACATCCAGTATTCAGTGTAGTGCTTCTCTGCAGTTCTTTTTTTCTAATCTTTAATGTAGGAAAAAAAAAAAAGCCAATGGTTGCAGTCTGGATGCGTCAAACCACCTCCCCCCTCTCTCTCTCCCCCTCTCTCTCTCTCTCTCGGTGGCGATTGGCAATTCACTGAGTGTCCACATGTCATCTCTTGCCCTGCTGCAGCGGCGAGCAGCACGGCATGCTGGGAGGAGGAGGAGGAGGGGAAAAAAAGGGGGGGGGGGGTTTAAGGGAGGGCAGGCAAGATGGCTAGATGGATGGAGGCATGTATTCATCCCCCCTGTTTCATTACATCTATGTAAATGCTGCTGGGTATGTATGTGACTCGCCCTCTCCTCCTCTCCTCCTCTCCTCTCCTCCTCTCCTCCTCTCCTTTCCTCTCACGCCTGATATAAGACAAACGTCGTCAATTCTTCGCTGCCTCTTTTGATTCCTCGTCCCTGTGTCAGTTAAATCCACGTATCTGCTGAGGGAATTGAATATCACGGCCTCTGGAATCAAAGAGGAGGAAAAAAAAAGAGATAAAGGAGGTCGGGTTAGAGGAGACGAGAAGCCGTTTGATCGGCACTTAATTCTATTGGGTAATCATTTTAATTAAGCCTGTATGTGGTTAGCGTTCGCAGTGACGAGCCCGTCTCTCTGCGTACTACAAACACACTTTTGACAGAGTGTGACCCACATTTGCTGTTTGAGAATCACACACACACACACAGAAAGCTCGTCTGACTCTGTTTAGTTAACGAGAGAAATGAAAGCGATCAGCAAATGTCCATTTTGTCAGGTGACCTTTCAAGGGCACGTGTACAGCGGCAGCGGCGGCGGCGGTCGGTGAAATTAATACATCTGCAGCATCAAAGGGGCGTAAACAAAGAAAAATATATCAAGGGATGCGAAAACGTTCTGGATGAGGAGCCTCGATAAACAAGGTCACGCTTGATGAAAGGTAGAAAATCCACGAAGCGGGGCTCGTGTCTTCGCGTCTCTGCAGACGAAAGTAAAACGTCTTGGAATGACTGAAATGGCTGATTACCAACTTGTGCAAGTTTCAAACTGAGTGAACTTGACTTGTTTTAATCTGCATTAAGACACACTTGATGTCTCACATACACACACTGTATGAAACGTGGAGGTTTCTGAAGAGCCGCTGTGAAGCTCAGAGTGGCGGTTCAGGACCTGAGGCAGCTGAATGACAACCGGTACCCCAGCCGGCAACAAACGCACCTCTAACCATGACATGAATATTAAAAACAAACGCTCTTTAGCTCCGCAACAAAAACTGCAACTAACTCCAAGCACAGTTGTGTTAAACGTCTCAAAACACCAAATTGTTTGTTCGTCTTTTTACGCTGCAAACAGGAAAAAAAAAAGCCCGACTGGCTTTTTTCCCCGCAGAAGACACTTTGTCTTGTTGCAGCAGGGAGAGCACAGGTGTAACTAATAACAATAATGAGCAAGCTATGCTAGTAAGCCAGCCTGCTCAGTATTAGCACGCTGCACACCGCTGGAACAGAGCCAACATTAATGTTATTAGAGACTCGTGTGCTCCTGTGAAATCAGTTTCTTAGTCTTTATTTGAATTCCTAATTTGAGTCTGAGAGGTCTGTCAGTCGGGAGCTGCGGGGTGTTACATCAGCACTGATTTTTGAAAGGTTTCAAACAATGACGCGGCCTCGCGCGTTCAATCCCCGCTTTCCCTGAAATCTTAATCACGGCGACGAACACACCGTCCACATGTCTGCAGCACATATTTCACAGTCTGTGCTCGGTTCACAATAATTTAATCAGACTGCTCTGCTAATTCTCGCCGTTTTCACTGTCTCGACTCAAATTGGAACGGCGCCATCGAGGGCAAAGATGATTAGATTTTGTTCAGTGATCAATGCAGACATGTGGATTGTGAAGAGAAGCCCTGTAGGCTCTTATATTCACTTCATTTCAATTATCGCACTCGCTGCCTTCGATTCGCGTTTCAGACTTTGTGGCCGAGCTGCCCCGGAGCCATGGAGCGGTTTGTGAGGAACACTGTGGGTAAATAAAATATTCATTTTCACAACTTGTACATGCAGTCATCCTAAAGACCCACACAGCATATAGGCGGCCACACACACACACACACACACACACACACACACACACACACACACACACAGAGCTGTAAGGCTTTGGGAAAATGTCACACTCACATCCACACTGCGACTGAGAGGGAAGACAACATGTGCAGTTCACATCTGCATGACATCTGCAGTCATTTCCAGGTGATGATGTGCACATACGTGTGCGTGTGTGTGTGTGTGTGTGTGGCTTCCTCTCGCTGCGTGCATGCTGCTATGATCATGAGAGACTCCCTGTCCTGGAAAGCGATCTGAGGGACCAAAGGGAAGCCTCGCTGCTCCTCATTAAAAATTCATCCTGTTCCTTACTGCTCTCAGAAACACAGAGACATGAAGGTGAGCGCTCACATACATGCCTGCACACACACACACACACACACACAGGACAGAAGAGAGAGAGAGGAGGGGGGTGGAGGACAGAAGCAGCATGCTCTCCTGGAAATTACATCATCCTCCTCAGTGGACTTAGCAACACCTTATCCTCGCCTACATCAGGATGTAGCGACGATAACAGCGGTGACTTCATTTTGACAAATTCCCTGATTCGCTCTGATCTGCAGATTAGCAGCAGCGGCATTGTCTTTTTATCCCGGCAAAGAATCAGCAGCGTCGTCAGCAAGTTGGGGTTGGATGCTTTTGTCTGAGCGTTAAGAGTCACAGTACGTACCTCCACACAGACATGAATAATCGAGTGTCAGCCTTTCCCAGACACCAGGTTTACATCATTTCCTGTAGGAAGCCTATTAAATCATCATCCTTCAGGTTAAACACCCAACTCACTCCATCAAGCTGCTCCGGTTAGACGTGTGAGTGATAGAACGAACAGCGTCTAAATCAATTAAAGCTAGGGCACATTCAACATTCGCTAAAATGACATTTTTATTGGTCGTGCAGGAAAATAAACTCGACTGAAATATCAAACATCCTCACGGATGAACCCGTTGCGTGACGTAACAACCCTCTTCCTCCGGTTTTTGGATTGAAGCGGGTTTTCAGCCGTCTCGTTTGACAGATACAATCTCATTACAACTGTTTGTTTTCCCAACAGCACCATTTGCTGTGACAGTGGGGTCTGCCAGCCCTGTCGACTGCAGTAAATAGTAATTCTGGAGTGCGGTAAACATGACCATCTGAGCGTCACACTGACAGGAGGCTCTGACGTCCTCAGAGACACACAGGCAGGCGCAAAAGGCCAGTTCGGTGCCTTCAGGGGGCTTTGACATCAACGAGGCTGCCAAAGGACGAGCCACACCACGCCACGTCGATATTTTCTGTGAATCTGTGATTTACAGAGTTTCCTGATGGACAGTGAAGTAACTGTAGCTGCCGTTTGCTCAGTTCTGGACCACCGGGAAGAAGAAATATTCAGCGTTGTGAGCCAGTGTCGTGCCAGAACAGGAGCTGGGCAACGTAATCAGGTTCAGCAGCCTTTAGGGACATAATGGCAGAGGAGGAAAGAGTGAAGAGGACGTTGATGGACAGAATAATTGTTTACATTATCACTTTTCCGATTCATCGCGAGCTAAAGATGGAGGCCACAGGTGAGGAGGAGTAAAACACGGCCGGTCTCCGCAGTGCAGACTCCTAAACTGAGAAAAAAATCAATCAGATCAACTGTCGGTCTGAAATTACAGCGCTGTCTGGTGTCTCTGCATTGTTGCACAGAACAAACAAATCAATCATATTGGATGTCAAATACCAAAGACACCTGACGTCTAAATACACCAAAGCCTTGTACTGTATATACACTTCAGATACAGACGCACACCTGTACTCTGTTGAGCCATCTGGACCGGATCACCTTCATCCTCTAAGACCGGCTGTGTAACATTACTGTAGAAGTACATCATGCTAGCTGCTTCCTTTGCCCCGTGCTCACTTCTCCATCTGTCATACTCTGACGCTGCCCTGCTGGCGTTACCTCCAGCCGTCCTCCACTGTCCTCCCTCCGCCCGGGCGGTGACCCACAGCTCAGCTACAGGAGCCTTCAGCACCGCCCCCCTCCTGAGCCTTGATCCAGGCCTAAGACTGTGCTGTCAGCAGCTCTCCCACTGGGTGCTAAGAGGGCTTTGCAGAGGTGGGAACATCTCTGTTGCCTCTCTCCTGCTCTGTTTGTTTGCTGGTTTATTAGTAGAACATTATGAGAAGTCTTAGTATTTTATTTTTATTTTTTTTATTATTCTTTTAATCGTTTGATGTCTAGAAGGTCAAACTGCAAAGAAATGTCCGATGCAAGTTCCCAGAGCTCAACGTGACGCCTCCGGCTGTCTTCTTTTGTCTTACCAGCAGCCTAAAAGCCAAATATATCCCGTTTTCTATCATGAAAGACAAAGAAAACCAGAAAGTGTTCACATTTAAGAAGCTGGAACCAGAAATATTTGGCAGTTTTGGCATAAAATGATTAATTGACCTAATAAATTTATTATTTTCTTGTTGTTTTGCTCATCAGTTTGTCCGCTTATCATTTCAGCTCCAGTATTCAGGCAAGAGCAATGTAACATCAATGTACGTCAAGATGTTTGCAGAATTACATAAAAAGAAACATCAAATTGTTCCTGAATTACAAGATGAAACCGAACCACAACATGTAACCACATGATCACAGCATGACTGAGGGAGAAACGCTCTTCGGTCTCTTCGATCTTCATGTTTGACAAGCTGGAAGCAGCAAATCGTCTCTCCACTGAACTCTTCTGTGATTCCAGTGAAAGTTATCAAATAAAAAATATTGAATTATCACCCTGAACTGCAGCGGCGGTTGATGCTCAAGGTGGAAAAAAATGGTTTATTTCTCCCCACAACATGAGAAATATTGCCAAAACTCAGTTACAGGTCCGGGCCGGGTAGTCGGGTACCTAACCCCGACTATAAAAACACAACCTGTCATTTTATTCAAGATATGTTAATTAGAGGTGCTAGCTGTTCCCCCCTGTTTCCAGTCTTTATGCTAAGCTAAGCTAACCAGCTCTCACCCTCAACCCTCACATCCTGGATATATCCTTTATGCAGTCGTTACAGTTATTATTGTTAGTAGTATTTGCCCCACTATCAGCAGGCGGTCGTACTTTCAGTCGGGGGTAAAGCCACCAAACAGACTCCAACTCTGCTCCTGTTCCTTCGCCCAACTCTGAGATGATGCAGTGTGTTTGGGCTGCGTTCTGACACAAAGCAAATACGGTGTAATAGATTGCAAATGAACTGCACCACGGACACCACCAATTAATCAAAGGGCAGATTGTCGTACTTTCTCCGTGCCATTGCAGGGGGAAAAAAAAGAAAAGGAGTGAATCACACCTCCTTAAAATGAATGGATTGTATCTGCAGTTAATTATCATTTACTACGGGGTCTCTTTGGGATGTTTCCACAGCTTAAGGATACAGCCGCTGAAGTGGAACGGAGAGGAGCTCTGCTGCGATGGAACCAGAGATTGGCCTGCTGGTAATTACACTTTCATTGTAAGAGGATCAATTCTATGTAATCAGAGTGCAATCTCACTGAAAATCAAGTGGTTATTCAAAACCACTTTAACGTGGAAACTTTACATTTTCAAGAGAGCAACATTTGTTTGATAAACAGCGGCTGAGAGTAAATAACAGATGACGGATAAGCGACGGCCTCCGTGCGCGTGAAGCGAAGCCATAAAAAACCAAAAAACTGCAGTTCCTCTTGTCGTCCACTTGAGGCTGGCTCCAGTCTCCATAAGTCCCCATGTCTCACAGCAGATATAAACATGTTTACAGCCTGCACGCGTGCAGCTCAACATGCTGTCCCGTCCTGAATACTTGCTTCAAATCGAAATATGTCGAGTCCAAAGAACTGGTGCCACACAGCATGCTTACACAAAGACCGGCTCAGGGTGTGTTTGGTATTGATTTGTTCTCTGGTCATGTAGAATAAAGATAGACCCCACCCAACGGGACCAACAGCAGCTACAAATAACACGAGTAAATCAAGGCTACAGCCCCACACGCACGCTGGCAGTCATGATGACGATGTGTCGGGGGTCAGAGGGGATAATTATTATGTAGTAAGAGACGCTGCTCCTCCTTTGACGCATGTCCCGTCTTTAACGCTCGTTCTTCCATTTTAATTTTTGTCTGATTTAGAGCCGGGGCTGTTTCTTCGACTCCGGGTGACAGCGTTTATGCAAGAGTGCCACCGAAGTTTACAGCCTCTCTCTCCCGACGAACCAAAGCCATCTGAGCCATTAATCATACACTAAACCAATTACCATGCCATCACACACGTCTACTGTCCATCCCGTCTCACAGACTCAGTCAGGACTGACGAATGCTGCTTCTCCAAGACATGACGATTATGTACAAGAGGGGAATCATAATGATGTCTCTCCTTCATCTCCAAGTGTCTACTTCAAACCTGCATCGACCTCTTCCTGAATTTAATTCAAGATGTTTGTTCTGTTTTTTATTTGAAGGGATCAGATCCCGAGGGTCAGCCCGGGGTCAAAAGTTATCCATGTCCAGTGTTAATACAGACGATGGACGCATGTGGACGCAGCTCATTCAGTATTCTTTTAGGAATTTGTTTTTAAAGTTAGGTCATGTGTAATTTATTCTTACATCATTTCCCCAGTTTGCAGAGTGGACAGCTGTAAGCTGCTCTCGGCTGCAGGATCATCCCCTCTCAAAGAGCTCTGCACCGCTCGTTCCTCACAGTTGTGTAACTTTGATGCTTAAAGTTGTCGGTTTGCGGGTTGGGTTGGTTTTGGATCGTTGACCAGTGGATATTTTTGCAGGTCGGCTCTCGTAGCGGGTCAGATGGGTTTTAGTCCTCTGTTTTCTCTTCCTTACTGTGTCTGATGGCCCACCACCAAAATCCTGCAGTTTTTATACAATTTAAAATGTTTTGACTTTATAATTCGACATGATAAAACAGATTAATCATAATTACAGCGCTGTAGAAATGGTATATTTGTCTAAAGTGCTACACCATCACAGCACTGGTATCAAGCCTAAACAGACCTGAGGCAGCACTTGAACACAATCAATAAACTCCACACTGATAACCGGCTACCAGAGTCTGTTGATGCACAGCGCTGTAACTGAAGAATTACAACAAATGGTAACCTCAACAGCAGCAACAACCAGAGAGTCCTGCACAGTTCTCAGACTGTCTCCGGCCTCAGCCTAATCCGGTAATGTCTGGCCCGTAATTTGGCCTTAGTGGGCAATAGAGAGGGCAAGGTGGAGACCAATAAAACAGTCGTGTTCGGCGGTGACTGTCTGCAGTCTCAGCGGAGCTCCAATGAAAGGCAGGCGAGGGCAAAATGAATCCCATCCATCGCCGGCTGCAGGGCAGAGTGACAGTGCAGCGCAATAGAGCTCAGTCACTTTACACAAGCTGCTATCAGCTGTGGGGGAGAGGCAGCCCAGAGTGGTGATACCATCCTGACGGAGGAGGATGAGGAGGAGGAGGAGGCTCGGTTTCTACTTCAACAAGTGGCTGCGAGGCCCTGAACGCACTTTCCATGCACGTAATCCAGCCCATGCAGCTGGATGTACGCTGGATCAGTGTCATAATACAGTGTAATGCCACTTTAGGGCCGGGACATTAGCCTGGGTGGGCATACTCCAGCTGGGTAATCCTTATCTGATTGGACTACGAGACTAATCCCGCTCTTCTCTGCCGCTCCGCTCCGCTATCTGCTTTTATCTCATCCTGCCTCTCTGCTGCACACACACATACACACACACATAGGAATATACTCACAAATATGTTTGAGACGCGCACACACATGCACGCATCGTACTCCCACATGTGTTTTCAAATGCATGAATGTACACTACATTGATACTCCCACGTGCTTATGCATAAAATCATGAGGCAGTATGTGTGAACTGTGATCTGTGGTGATTGACAGGAGCTGTGGGAGGCCGTACTGAAGTGGTCGCCATTTTAAGATTTAATTTTTTTTTTAAAAAAGGGGAAAGAACATTTTTGTAAATAACCTGTGTTGGTGTGGAGGAGCACTGTGACGTCAGTGATTTGTTGACAGGTGTCCTCTTCATGCCGACCATGTTCCCCTCATGGCCCTGAGCTTTGTCTGTCAGGCTGCTGCCCCTAAGCATCTCACTGGTGGTGCTCGTTGGGACACTTCATATAAGACGACTTTAAGATGCCACCACAAGGTCAAATTAGCGCTGACTGGACAATGGCAGCATCCAAACTAAGGTGGTGAACATACTTGCATGCGATTAGCATGTTAGCATGCTGATGTTAGCATTGAGTGCCAAGCAGAAGGGGGGAACAGACTTCAGCGCTAGTTGAGAGTGTTTTGCATAGAGTTGCAGATTGCAACTGAGTATCCCTCGCCTCGCCTCACTCTCTCCTCCGGGCGTGTGTGAAGAACCTCCAATGAGCAGGGAAACTTGTGTGTTTAGCGCTGGTTGCATCGCGTTAGCATCCTGGGAGGCTTAACTAAAGTGTAAACACACCTGCAAAGCATCAACACATCATGGCAGCTTCAGCATAAACAGCAGATTAAAATGCAAATAATCTGAATGATAGCAAAAAAAATCATGTGCACTGTAGACATGCAGGAAATAACACTGCACACACGTTGCAGTTTAGGTCTTTGTGTTTTTTTAGGAAAAACAAGCAAGCACATTGAATTATGAACCTTAACAGACACATCTGTGGGTAATAAAACAAAACATCAGACACCACGGTCGCCCTCCTTCATCGTGGGATCCACCATTTCTCTCCCACGCCTCCTCCCCTGACTCCCTCTCCCTCTCTCTCTCCTCCTAGCCACTGTGGAGCCTGAGGGCGGCGCTGTAATGAAGATGAATGCCTCAGATTAGCAGCAAACGCGGAGCGCTACACCTGGCTAAGAGCACGGGCCAGCAACTGCTCTTAAAGACGTCCCAGATAGGACGGAGGAGCGGCGGCCTCCGGGGCCCAATTCATCAGCAACACACATGTTTACTGTGTGCACCACTCACGCTCTCTGCGCACCCACACCGTCTGCAGCCACATCTGCATCTCAGTAACTTTTAGTATCGTTTCAAGACTGTAAATCTTAATTACACACTCCCAACATACAGCAGAGGAACAAAACGTGCAGATTTTACTGATGCAGTCAGAGCTGCTGTCAGGCCCTGACACTAGCAGCAAACACACAAAGCATAACGGACGCAGAAGAAGAGATACGTGAAACCAATCGTCAGTTTCATTCTCAATTCATCTTTTTCCACTTAATATCATTAGAAGATGTTAAATGTGTCTTATTTGTGATCCTTGCATTGACGCAGCCCAACAGTGACGTGCTGAAGAGTTTGTAAATCTGTTTAAAATGGGCTCCAATAAAAAATCATGACCTTATTAGAACCAATCGGCTCTCAGGGCACGCGATCCCTCCCCGCAGAGTAATACATCCCAAACTGCAACGTTTGACCTTTTAATGTGTCTTTACAATATTACAGGAATTTGGCTGACAATCATAAAAACGATAATACGAGAGCACAACGTAGTCCATATATTAGGGACATCCCGAGAGAAGTTTGCTGGCACAGTTCTGTTCAAAGTTCTTCAATACTGAGCATCTGCTCTGATGTAATACTTGGAATATTAGATTCAGGAACAAACACCACGCCTCGAACCTCGAACTGCAAACTTTCATTCAAATACAGGAAGTCACGCACATTCCCGGTTCTCTCCCGTCTTGGCGCCAACCAGCCGGTTCATCACTGAACTCCTCGGGAGTCCTAGATTTCTCCTCACACTCCTCCATCCCTCATCCCTCCTACAGCACATCATCTTCATCCACAATATGCAACTATCTTTGACGAGTTCAGAGAGAGACTCTAACAAGTTTAATTTTAGCCTGTCACCAAGTTACAGATTTGATCTGCAGCTGACAGCGTTTGTCATTTTGACAGCGATGAAGCGACGGTCAATACGTGCTACGCCCTGACCTTAACTTGACCCCAACCGTGGAGGGGGCATCGAAACACTGCCTGAAGGGGGAACAGACCTCGACACAAGGCCTGCTAAATATGAGAAATGCCACCTGAGTGTCCTGCAGACCGCTCTTTGTTACAGCCGAATGAATAACCCTCGCCTCACCCCTCCTATTCCACACGTGAACAGTGAAACTTGAAGCACGTAGCATTTCTGCCACCCAAAATCTCACGCACTGGTCCTTTAATTAGCATCGTAGCTCAGCGAACCCGTGCGTTTTTTGCCAACCTCTGTGTCTGAACTCGCTCGCCGCTGTGTGCCCGGATAATTTTTCACATTCACACACTCTAATTTTCACCCGCATGTGGAGCGAGACGCCGCTGCTCCGGAGAGCCGAGCTGTGGTGGAAAAAGAGAGAGAGGAGAGCAGCGCTGCAACATTAGCAGGCTCAGGTGGACAAAACACTGGAGAGTTAAGTGAGGAATGTTTGATCGGTTTTATTTTAGCCGATGCTGATCTCACACACACACACACACACATATATTTGACTTCATTTTGCCCCCCTACACTTCTGAAACCAAACCTACGCTCTTCAACCAGCTACACGATCCTTTCTTCTTCCAGGAGTGAGATTATTTTTCACTGTTGGTGTCTCTCTGACAAGCAGAGTGAGTGAAGCAGAGGTCGAGGTGTTGAAGCACCCAGTGTGGGTATTCCCATTTTTCTTTTTTCACAGGTTCTCCTCTCCGGTAGCTGGTTATACAAACACAAACCGTCGCCCACCTGTGTCCACCGTGCGAGCAGGATGTGTGGGCCCGCGCTGCCAAACACACAGTCTGTGTTCTCTTCTGCGATAAGGACGGAGCGACTACTTCAACCATTTGCAGCCTCAGTCGCTGCCTGATCACCAGTAAGACTTCATTTAGGAAGAGCTTTGGGGGGGTGAATCCTAGTCATCTTGGCACTTTGAATTAATTGCGCTGAGCTGCAAACTGAAGCCTAATTAACATCTGAAATGTTAAACTTGATATCGCTCCTCCTGGTTATCTGTGCTGGTTTGCAGCCTGCTTATCTCTGCCTCTCTCCAGCTGCATCCGCTCTGTACTTTTCTACTTTCCACCACCGCCACCTCCCTCTCCCTCCCTGATTTTTGGTTTAAAATGTGCAAACTACCTATAATTAAATGTACTCGCTTTTTAAGGCCCAATTTCCTGAGCAGGAAGTCGTTTGAATTAGAATTTAATTGAATCTGACCCTGCTAGGTAAACGCGCTGGCCCCCTTTTTTTCCCACTCCCTTGCCTCTTCTCGCGCCGGGTTCATTCATGAATCACAAATGACAAATCTGGGTTTATTTCCTGCCATTTTGATCTTTGGATTCGAAGCCGGCGGCTCATTGTGCCGGCACAAAAGCAAAGACACACACACACCGAGCCAAGAGTGTGATGTTCTGATCTCGTCTTGACTCTGTGCCGTTTTGTTTGCCAATTAAATAATGGCCTGGCATGGATAAAGGCCAGTCACAATTACATTCCAGCTGTGATTAATCCTATGTGCATTAATTGATCGTCGTAGGAGCAGCGAGCCCTGCGTCAGCGTTCAGAGTTACCTGTTTCTGTCGGAGCTCTTTTTCCCGGAAACTCTGCGACACCTTCGCAAAGAAACACTCACATCGGGAGTCGTACCAGCGAAGCCACAGTTTTCTGTTGATGACACCTGAGCAGCTTCTCAGGAACAGCTGAGGTGTAAACGCTGTGATGAGAAGTCGAGGTGGATACCAAATGTAATTTTTTTTTTATAGATACTTCAACTAAAACTCTTTTTCTCTCATTTAAAGGTCCAACACCTGGAGTATTTCTATTATATACCACTTCATTTCAGAGGAAATATTCATAAATTATCACATTTTCTGCACCGTAACATGTATTTTGATATCTAAGTAGCTACTTTTCAGATTTAGTTGGACCCCTCAGGCGAAGGGAGTCCGCCTTCAGCCACTGTGGCCGTCGTCTCCACCTGTGGATCTGAGCCTCGAGGCCTGACTTTTATTGAAGGTGCCTCGATCATCCTCTCTGATACGTCTTAGCTTTCAGGTCCTGCTGAATTTTATCTGCGTGTTATCTACTGCTGCTTCTCTGTGAAACACTCTGAGGCGCGCGTTTGCGTGCGAGATGCGATATAAATGAATGAAGGTTAAGTTTAAGCTGAAGCTCGTTACAAAGCTCCGTGCTGCAGATTCAGGTGATAATTCCCGTATCAGTGTGAGAATCATCAGAGTCACATTGTCAACAGATACGCTGCTGTTGTAGAAATATTGCTTATGGAAGCTTTAAATTGGACGTGTTACTTCAAACCGGTTATTCGGCTTTGAACAGAAGGTGGCTGCTCATCAGCGGAGCCAGAGGAGCATGAAGTCAGACTGCGGAGGCCTTTCAGGATCTACGCTCTGCGCCCCCTCGCAAGGTTACAGTGTCAGCGCCCAGCGCCTCCACTGGAACATGACAGGAAACACAACGCCTCGGTCTGACGGGCGGACGCTGACTTACGCCTGACATCTCAGGAAGTATCGAACACCGCCGGGTCAAAGGTCGCAGGACGAGCCCTGCCATCATCACGGCTGTCACCTCTGCAGCCGTGACTTCACTTCTGCGGCTTTGCTATGAAAATAAACACCCTGTCTGAACCGCCGTGTCACATCCTCTTTAGCTGGACAGAACCCCTGCAGCGTCCCTTAATTAGGGTTAGACCACTGTATCGGTTTGCCAATATATCAGGCTGATATATGAAGACGGCTCCTCCCTAACTACGGCTCCTGAATATGTTATTATTTCATTATTTAAACTCTAATGTCTGACTAGAGGAACTGTTCCAGAGCGGTGTGGGAGGCTTTTTATGCAACAGCTTCAGGCTGCAACCAGAAACCTGCTTCACCCAGCCTGCAGGAGCTGAACACCCAGAAAGAGAGCAGTGTTATGATTATTCAGAGTTTCAGTCCTGACGGTCGATATGCGAGTTTGTTTTTTCTGCCCTGTGCCTGCTGGCATGTGCCACTTCACCCCAACGCTGACGTCTGTGAGATTCATGAGAGGCTCGACGAAGTCAAACAAGGAGAGAAAAGTTAGAACAGTGAACATTCTCTCCATCTCACAATCTCTTCACCACCCTTCAGATTTATCTTACAAACCTTTGATTGGGGGTGCCACATCATAACTAACCTGCCACGTAACCTGCTTCACCCGGCCTGCAGCAGCTGAACGCCGAGGTTTAACAAGGTTTTAAGTGAAGAGTCGAAAACGAAGCAGCAACCTCGTCCCAGGTTGGACGTTTCCACATCATTTCAACCAAAAGCTGCTTCATGAGATGCATAAAGGGGTAAAACTAGTCAATATTTTACAAGAACAAGAGGCACAAATTTGTGCATCAGAATTAGGATTCATCCCCATCAGAGACGTCCCGACACCAACACCTTGTATTTGGACCTTCTTCTGTAGATATAATGGAGCTTTAAACACAAACCCCGCTGTGCTTTTCATGCATCCTGTGCAGAAGAACATAAAAACGTGTTGTTCCAGGATGACAGCTGCAGAAATGTTGTGAAAGTTTGTTGAGGGTCTTTGTCTCTTACCTTCCAAGCAGCACGTCCTCCACAGGCCCGAGTGGGTCATCACCTCCTCGTTCTTCTTGCTGGTCTCGTTCTCGTTCATGGACTTGGACTTGCAGACGCCGCGGGAGTACAGCCAGTAGTCCGTGCCGACCGCGATGGTCATGAGGCTGAAGGCCGCGAAGGCTCCCACCGTGGTCAGCAGCATCTGGACTCCGCGGTCGAACAGACCCATGTTTCCGCATTCCATGAAAGGGGGACCCCCTTTCCTCTTGATGTACAGGAAGTAAATATTTGAAAATTTGCGGGACCAAACCAAACCGAAAAAACGGGATATACTCGAGCGGAAGGAGAGGGAAGAAGGAGGAGGAGGATGCGGTAGGAACCTTATGGTTGCGTTTGGGTGAGGACCACAACAAGAGAAAAACTGAAGGTGGCAGGAGGTTTTCTGGGGTGTGGAGAGGAAGAGGCTTACTCTCCCTCTCTGTTTGTTCTGACTTCTACACCCAGAAAAGATGCTTTGAAAAGGTTTGCAGGAGGGGTGGCAGCCCTTTGGAAGGCCTGCAGGTGCCGTGAAGGACTAACTGTGTCCTGATGGAGGGGAGATGCAGAAAAGAAACAGTTTCTTGACTTGTAAAGGTTACAGCTGAATTAACATGAGCTCAGATGGAGCACAGGGATGGTTGGGGGGGGGGGGGGGGGGGGGGCGGTGTTAGAGTAATGGCAGGCTTACAGTACAACAGTTCAATATGTCTGTTACAGTGAGTTACAGTTACTTTAGTCAGAGGTTACAACATTGCGTTTACTAGTAAGAGATCAGAATTATAACTAGACCTAAAGACTAATATTAAGATGATTATTCTAAGGTTGTATTAATCAAAAGGGGGTAAAAGCAAGGAGGCAATAACCCGGGGAGGGCAACAGAGGGCAGCTGGGGGGATCTATCATATTAGAGTAAACAAATGGACGAATTGAAGTTCTGTCCAGGGGAAATAAAAAGCAATTCAACGACCTATTGTGAGGCAGAGGAGGAGGGAGGGAGGAGGGGGGTTAAAAGAAAATATCACGCTGGCTTCTCACAAATCAACCCTCCACACGAAGGAATGAGGAAACCAAGGCTCAACAAATAAATCAATTCATTTACACACACACACACACAGGAAAAGAAAAGAAATGAAACAGATAGAAACCGATAAAAACCTAAAAATTAAAATCAAATAAAAATAAATAAAAATCAACCGCGTAGATTTTCCTTTTTCCTAAAATTTTGATCCCCAGTTTCCATATGTAGCCCTATAGCTCTGGGAAGGTTTCCGCCGAAAATGGGGGTCTGCGGTCAGAGGAGGCTCGGTCGTCGACGATCCGGTGAGAGCGCGGGGAGCATCCAGCAAGGCAAGCCGACCATCACTCGACATAGAGCCGGCAGGAGGAGGATGAGGAGTCGGTGTGGGCGCCGCCGCAGCCGAGGAGGATGCTTCTTCCGCGGATGGTGGAGGAGGATGCTGCCGCCGCCGCCGCCGCTGCTGCTGCTGCTTCTGCTTGAATATCCAAATTCACCGTGGCAGTATCACACCCAGGACGGTCCCGTTTGTATAGCCCTTGCGCCATGTAAGAGGAAGAAAAATAAATTGTGATGAATGTTGCAATCCCCCCTCCTCCTCTTCTTCCTCCTCTGCTTCTTCTCGCTCTCTTTGCGCGCTCGGATGCAGGTTTGGCCGCTTGCAGGAGGAAGAAAAATATATTACACAATCAGGAGAGAGACATGCACAGATCCACAGACAGAGCTGGTGTTGTCACGATGTCAGCGGCGCTATACATTCAATCCTCGGAGGCTGGCCTCTCTCTCTCTCTCTCTCTCCCCCCTCTCTCTCTCTCCCTCCCCTCTCTCTCCCCCCTCAGCTCTCGGATGATCAGTGTAAAGAAGCTGCTCTTAATTCTGCAGGCGACTTCTTCTTCCTCTTCTTCTTCTTCTTCTTCTTCTTTTCTTTCTGGCGGCGTTTTTAAAAGGCCCACAGTGTGTGTATGCATGCGTGCATGTGTGCGTGCGTGTGCATGCCTGTGTGTGTGTGTGTATGAGTGTGTGTGTGTGTGTGTGTGTGCTGCAGCAATGGAGGCTCGTTGCTGGAAAGATATTAAAGATTTTTTAATTCCGTTTCTGTGAGTGGAGGGGGCGGAAGGAGGGGGAGCTGCGATGGTGGACTCTCTCTCTCTCTCTCTCTCTCTCTCTCTCTCTCTCTCTCTGGAAAGGTAGATGGAGGGTGACTGAATTGCATTTGTGCACACAGGCTGGAGATTTATGCATTTATGTCTTATTATTTGTCCGATCCAATTGTTGCGGCGCTCTCTCACGCATGTCCCCGCCACTCTTCCCTGAAGTAATCTCACTAAATGTCCGACTCTGCGGCTTCACAGCTGCAAAAAAAAAAAAGAGAGAGGCAGACACGGTGTCG
This sequence comes from Nibea coibor, assembly GCA_023373845.1. Taxonomy (NCBI): domain Eukaryota; kingdom Metazoa; phylum Chordata; class Actinopteri; family Sciaenidae; genus Nibea; species Nibea coibor. The sequence goes on from CM041727.1 coordinate 2,920,581, forward strand.
TCCTCTGATCAGATGATTCTCCATGAATGACAATCAGCAAACGAGGATGAGGCTGGATGATGAATTTATCATGTTTAAACACACACACACACACACACACTCCTGTGTGATTAGTGTGCAGCATTAGTACAGAAATGATGTGTGTGTGTGTGTGTGTGTGTGAGGCTGTGGTGCTGAACGAACAGCTCCCTCCAGCTCTGCTTCCCTCGGTGGAGTTTGGCGCCTCCTGCTGCTCAACGCTGCATATCACAACTAATAAAAACCAAATGCCAAAGACAGTTAAAGCAACATTTGGTAAGTTTTCAGATTTTATATCATGTTGATGTCACACTGACCTGTGATCAGGTGAACGGTGTCTCTGTCAGTCGTACGTCTGTTCTCACACTGTGTAACTTTGGGCTCCGGGTACGATCACCCACGAGAAGTACGTAACGAAGTCACACACCACCAACTATTTCACTGATTCTGGTGAAACTGGATCATATTTTATGGAGAAAATGTTTTCTGGTTTTCCCTCTGATGTCCTCCGGCTGCTCCGCATCAAATTTCCCAATGGACAGTGAAGTAAACTGTAGCTGCTGTTAGCTCAGTTTGTTAGCCGGGCTGTGAGCTCAGAGTACCGGGGGAGTGTTGGTGTTTGTACCACAGGAGTTTTGGACCACCGGGAAGAAGAAGAGGAGGTTAACAGGCCCGGGATGTGGGAGAATGCTGACAGTGAGCAGAGCTGGTGTTGTGCCAGAACAGGAGCTGGGCCTTCTATAGACATAATGACAAAGGAAAAGAGACAGAAGGAGGACGCTAAGAAGAGAAAAGGAGAAAAGACAAGAGTAAATCTGGGACTGACTTTTAGTCATTGGTGAAATAAAAGGCTAAAGACAATACCAAACCACATTCTGCACATATTCAGTGTCAATGTCTGACACATCATCACATTTTGTTTTTATTTACGTTTTACACAGTTTGCCACATTTCTTGGAAACAAGATGAAACCAGTTTTCTGCAGCTTCTCGTTGAAGCTGAAGCTCTCTCAGCACTTTTCCCTGAAGACAGACCTTGAGCTCTGACTAAAGACCTCTCTGATTCTCCCTCTCTGCCAGGATTTGGGACACCCTTCGCCTTTCATTAAATAATTATCCCTGACATGCGAGGAGGGTGTGCGAATCAGGTCCCAGGCCCGCACCCGTACTGATCTCACGTGGACTCTTTATGCCAATCTGACATTAACTGAGCAAGCAGCAAATCCAGCCCTAATCGGGGCCTTGTTAGAGCGCCCTCGAGCATTGGCTCAGGGAGTACTTCCAGTAAATTGTCCTCTGGAGTAAAAGAAGGGAGAAGGAGGGAGGAAAAAACAAAGGTTCTCTTCAAGGTGGTCGCACTTTGAACATTTCTATCCTCAGTAATTGAACCTGATTAGAGGGAGTCTCTGGGTGAGGGTGCACCCATGGGTCCTGTAGTTTACAGGGTTAAAAACATTTCTACACTCCGGGAGGGCAAATTAGATCACACGGTGATGTTTAACAAATTAACATCAGTTTGTTCACTGTTACTACGATTATTGTCACTGTGTTACTGATCAGGGTGGAAGGAGACACAGCAGCAGGAAGTAAAGTTACAGGCTCAAGGAGAGTTACAAAATAAAACAGGAAACGGTTACGGTATTTCAGACCCTGACCTCTTGCCTTTGTCTGATTTTCCCGCCTTTGTGATTGTTTGCCCCGGCCCTGATTGGTTTCACCTGTTCAGTTCAGTTTGTGGAGGATTGTCAAGTTTTTTTTTCCATGTTCTGATTGAAGTTTGTGTTCATTTTTTGATTTTCCTTAAGAGAATTTTTTGTTATTTGATGGACACAGATAATTAAGAATTCCTCCAAGCCACAGACCCGCTTTTATCTTGTTTGTCGTCCACTTGATCAGATGGAAATTTCCTTTGTTCTCTCCCTTCTTGGATGAAATGGCTTGTCCAGGACGGCTTGGTGTTTCTCCGATGTCGGTCGGCCTTCTCGCAGGGAATCACAGATCTTCTGCCATGAGTCCATCTCTGATCTCCACAGTGCAGATCTGGCTCTGATGAACTGTGAGACTTCTGCCTTGCTGCCTTTGGACAGACTGATGCTGTCTTTGCAGATAAAGAAGATATCCATGCCGAGGAAAAGGGCGTTGACTGCGATGAGGCCTGCTGCGGCTGACTTGGAGAGGGCAAGAGGGCCTTTGACAGCAGCCTGACCGATATCTGGGATGTCTGAGGCCATCTTGGGCGCGTTACGTAATGCTTTACCTTCCTGGGCCACCACCTTCCCAGCATTTGTAATCAACTCCTCACTTTTCAACAACTTAGCAGCAGAAGCGGCATCAAGAAGGGAATCAATGCCTCTTCCAACAGCACCAGCTTTACACAGCACCTTGCCTACTCCCAGAGCCACATCTAGCTCACTTGCCTCTATCTTGATGACTGCTTGACTGGTCACCTCATCCAGACAATCCTGGAGACTCTGCACGTCCTCCATGAAGCTCTGGAAGGTCTCACTGGCTTCCTTCTGATGTTTACGGTTCACTCCGATCTCTGCGGCGGTGGTGACACCACTGTTAACTCCACTGGCGATCCCCATCCCTACCCCGGTCATTGTCAGAGCCAGAGACACTCCTGCTGTTACAGGAATTAGTGCCAAACCAACAATGGAAAGCACGCCTCCCACTGCCCCCACTGAGCTGCCTGCCACGCTGGAAATCTTTGCGCCCTTATTCATCCGGTCCAGCTGAACAGCGCAGTCCTCTAAGCTGTTTAGAAACTGCAGCATCCTGGGTTGACGTTGACTGAACTCATCCATGAAGCAAGAACATGAAACTTCCTGAAACAAGTACACCGTCCGGAAGTGTTGGTCCATCCTGATAAAGAGGGAGGATGAAAATTAAAGTTCCATTAATTAAAATATAATATGCAATATAATATAAAATACTTACCTGATTTCATCAAGCACATTAATGTGACAAAGCATCTTCTGTATCTCATCTTCAGACAAATCCTCACCGAGGTCCACCAGAGTTTCTTTAGTCAGTGTCGGCGGCCGCTGACTGAAAAAGGAACAATCACTTATTTCTTGTGTGTGAATCATAATATGGACAGCTGTACGCGTGTGTTTGTTATACTGTCGGTTCACCTTTTCTCCAGCTTGTCACAGATCTTCTGCGTGGTCTGAATGTATTTGTCCAGCTGATATGACAGCACTTCCACATTCTGAAGTCTGGGAAGGAAGAAGACACTCGCATCTCTTTTAAACTCGAGGAGGAGAGGGCAGATCAGTCGTGCGGTGTCGATGACAACCTGAACCTGTTCGGGGATCATCCCCTCTGGCAGGTGTAACACCTGGTTCTCCACCGTGAACACGTGAAGCGAGGTGACCGCCAGCTTCTCCACTGCATCCAGGAAGCGGTCGAGCTCCTCCAGCCCTCTCAGAGTGGCCTTCAGCACAGCAGCCAGCTCCTTCTCCAGCTCTGCACGCCGGCTGTCTGCAGTCACCTGGGTGAACTTGCTCTTCACGTACTCCCACAAGGCTGCACCTTTACTCTCTGACTTGGTGACATGGTCTATGTTCAGGTTGATCTGGTTAGCCCTCTCTTTGATGTCCATCAGCACGTTCAGCTCTGACTCCCTCCCAAGCATCCATTTGGAGCTCCTCTCACAGAATCCTCTCACTGTGTCGATGTAGATGAGAGTATCTGCGGTGTAGCGGCACAAGGCCTCCTGCAGCTCCTTTCTGTAACACACAACAACTGTCTGTAGATTAATCACAGACATCAGGTAGAGTTTGACGAAAGAAATGAAAAGCAGATTTCAAACTGTAACAGTTATCCGTGCTTTACCTTTTCGAAGACATCTGTTTGTCTCTACATGGCACGCTGTCTACAACTCCTCTACTCTCAACCTGCTCTGCTGCTTTGAACACTGACTGATGACGTCAGTTCACATTAAGCTTCTTGTTCAGGCTGGGCAGAAACTGCTTGTAGAGACATGTAGACAAACAGGTTTAACCACATGTAATGAACACCTGAAATCACCCTGAGATCACATGACTTTTAGCTTTTGTCTTTTTCTATTATCTGGCTCGTCTCCAGCATCTCAAAACATGTCAAGGCTCTGCCCATTTCAAACTTTCCTGCAAATGCTGCAGGTAAACACAGGTGTCAGTATCCCACAATCCATTTCAAACCAGACACGTGTTACTGTGACCTGCACAGTGAGAAAAGTTAGCTGAGAAGTGACACTTCTGAGATAAACTGCACTTAAAACACGTTAACCAATCTGAAGAAGTTCATAAAGCTCACACCAAGTTTCACTGATTGTGGTGAAACTGGATCATATTATATTGATCCGGCTGCGTTACCCCAACTCGCCTCTAGGTGTCACTGTTGGTGTATTTAAATCAAAATGTAATAAAACGTAAAGGTTGTTCAGTGACATGCTGAGATGTGAGATTACTTCTATGGACCAGCCTCCTTTATGTGTCTGAGGTGTCTTGGTAGGTCATGAGAATATCGTCTCGACCACAGAATTTACTTACATACCCCAACAGTGTTGTGCGCATTACAGGACACTTCACTGCAGTCCATCGGTTGACTTTGACTTGAAAGAGTTAATTTCACATCTGATATTAATTATTCGAGTTATGAGTATAACTCATATGCAATGTTTAAAACACACTGATGAAGAATACTTGCAGAAATATTGGGAAATGAATCAAAGAAAACTTTTAAAATTTCAGCCCAATCACAAAATGCTCCACTTCGACTCAAGTGTCACTTTTAGTTCATAAATCTCTGCTATATTTCTGCAAAGAAAATATCCTGCTGAGTAAAACGCTTTAGAAACTTTGGACCTTCAGACACCAAAGAGATCTTCTTCATTCTGGTGACGTGTTAAAGTCACTGGACGATAAAAAGGACACAAGATGATTCATCTTTATTATTTTTAATGGTCAAATCAATTTATCAGTTCCGTCATTCATTCATTAAATCATTTCTTTCATTAGAGTTTCATTAGATCAGTTTTTATATTGTCCTATCTGACAGTCGTAATGATAAAATAATTGGTAAATAGTTTGATTATAAGACAAGCAGTTTTTAAATGCAGACCTGAAAATCAACATAACACATAACTTATCTTTGATAAAATCCTGATGACTCTAAACATTCAGACATGAACTCAATTTAACATAAGGAGCCAGTCAGAGACAAAAGAGGCAGATTAGAGATGTTTGGTTTGTGATTGTAGCACGGGGCTGTTGGCTAGCTGTTGAACCCGGACTGCAGAGGTCACCTCCTGGATGAGGCAATGTCGAGGTCGTGGGCTTAGGAGGTGGAGTTGGAGGACAAGGCAGAGGCAGTGGTGGTGCTGGGAGCTCGAGAACCGATAGGTCAAAAATATACAGGAATACTTCAGATCACGTTTCACATCATAGCTTGAGTGAGCTACAAGCAGAGTTACATTTTCTTATATGATTTCACAATTGATCACACAGTGATTTCTGCTCCATTGCTGAATTTCATAACGCTGACTTCTCCATTTTCCATGTCTTCTCCGTCTTCTCCGTCTTCTCTGTTTTTTCTGTTTATTATCCACCTCATCAGATGGAAGCTCCGTCTCTGTTTCTTCTTCTTTCTTCATCTCCCTTCTTGGATAAAATGGCGTCTCCAGGATAATGATGTTTTTCTCCGATGTCGGTCGGCCTTCTCGCAGGGAATCACAGATCTTCTGCCATGAGTCCATCTCTGATCTCCACAGTGCAGATCTGGCTCTGATGAACTGTGAGACTTCAGTCTCGCTGCCTTTGGACAGACTGATGCTGTCTTTGCAGATAAAGAAGATATCCATGCCGAGGAACAGAGCATTGAGCGCAATCAGGCCTCCTCTGGCTGACTTGGAGAGGGCAAGAGGGCCTTTGACAGCAGCCTGACCGATATCTGGGATGTCTGAGGCCATCTTGGGCACGTTACGTAATGCTTTACCTTCCTGGGCCACCACCTTCCCAGCACTGGCAATCAGCTCTTCATTTTTTAGCATCTTAAAGGCAGAAGCACCATCAACAAGTGCATCAATACTGTTTCCAATAACAGCAGCTTTACACAGCACCTTGCCTACTCCCAGAGCCACGTCGATGTGGTCTGGTTCTCTTTTGGTGACCTCATCCAGACAATCCTGGAGACTCTGCACGTCCTCCATGAAGCTCTGGAAGGTCTCACTGGCTTCCTTCTGATGTTTACGGTTCACTCCGATCTCTGTGGCGGTGGTGACGAGACTGTTGACTCCACTGGTAACTCCCATCCCTACCCCGGTCATTGTCAGAGCCAGAGACGCTCCTGCTGTTACAGGAATTAGTGCCAAACCAACAATGGAAAGCACGCCTCCCACTGCCCCCACTGAGCTGCCTGCCACACTGGAAATCCTTGACCCCTTATTCATCCGGTCCAGATGAACAGCGTTCTCCTCCAGGTCCTTTAGAAACTGCAGCATCCTGGGTTGACGTTTGCAGAACTCATCAATGAAGCAAGAACCAGATTCCTCCTGGAACAAGAACACCATCCGGAAGTTTTGGTTTTTCCTGATAAAGAGGAAAATACAAAAGTTAGCAGGTTAGCAACAAAATAAAGTCTTTGAGCATCACAACCTCCATGAAATGACTCGCTTCACTATCAAGTTGATGCACTTGGATTGCCAGAAGGTTTGCTACATGAAACCGTCCGGGAAGCTGCCGGTATTTCCTCATAGTGTTTGGACACAAGTGCATAGCATGAAGCCTGTCAAGCTCGCTGCTTATCACCTCTTCTTTGAACAACACTCTGGGACTGAGGAGACTTTACTGTAATGTTGTAACTTTAATGTTTACTCATCTTTGCTTGATGTACGATTTTACCTGATGTCATTAAGCTGAGTAATGTGCTGAAGCATTCTTTGTGCGTCATCTTCAGACAAATCCACATCGAGTTCTACCACAGTGTCCATAACCATCTTCAGTCCAAAGTCACTGAAGGAGCTGTGAAAGACAAAGATGTAAATGTTTACTTCCTAAAATACATGTTACAATGTGCGTAATAGTTTGAAGAACTGTCAGTTCACCTTTTCTCCAGCTTGTCGCAGATCTTCTGGGTGGTCTGAATGTATTTGTCCAGCTGATATGACAGCACTTCCACATTCTGAAGTCTGGGAAGGAAGAAGACACTCGCATCTCTTTTAAACTCGAGGAGGAGAGGGCAGATCAGTCGTGCGGCAGCAATGACAACCTGAACCTGTTGAAGACTGATCCCCTCTGGCAGGTGTAACACCTGATTCTCCTCCGTGAACACGTGAAATGAGGTGACCGCCAGCTTCTCCGCTGCATCCAGGAGACGGTCAAGCTCCTCCAGCCCTCTCAGAGTGGCCTTCAGCACAGCAGCCAGCTCCTTCTGAAGTTTTGCACGCCGGCTGTCTGCAGTCACCTTGCTCTTCACAAACTCCCAGAAAGCTGCACCTTTGTTCTCTGACTTCATAACATGGTCTATGTTCAGGTTGATCTGGTTAGCCCTCTCTTTGATGTCCATCAGCATCTCCAACTCTGACTCCCTCCCAAGCATCCATTTGGAGCTCCTCTCACAGAATCCTCTCACTGTGTCGATGTAGATGAGAGTATCTGCGGTGTAGCGGCACAAGGCCTCCTGCAGCTCCTTTCTGTAACACACAACAACATCTCACATTGGAAAACCTGATGTAGCTCCATCCTAGGTTTGTTATTTGACAGTGCAGGAGAAAAGATCTGGCAGCAACTCCAGTGACTGATAAATGAAACTGCGCACAGACCTCTGAGTCTTTGAGTCTCTGAAGTCACAACACAATGAAAAGTTGGAATGTCCTGATTGTGTTTTTAACCTTAAACTTAAGATGAATCATCTTCCAAACAAATTTGAATCAGCTTAAAAAAAAAGAAAGCCTGTTTACAGACTTTCTTTGACTCCAACCCAGAATACAGTCTGGTTAAATTCCACAAAGCAATAAGTTCATATACGAGTCCATAAAAAGGGCATAAACTGTCACATGTACTAACGTCATAAACAAATTATATATTAATGATTAAACTATTACCCCATGGCCAAGCCTGTGTATAAAGACCTGTGACAGTGTATGGTCTACAGTCATCAATAGTACCAAGAAAATACTTGTAATCTTCTTGTAATCTTCGCTTTTCTACTTTGAAGTTATTCAGATAAAACGCAAAGTTTCAAAAGGTTTGGAACCGAAGCTGAACCAGCCGGATCCTGTTCTCTGTTCATCCATCACCGTCCACTTTGGAGGGACAGACTACGACGGACAGTCAAGGCCACAGAGGAAATCACTGGCAACCCGCTTTTTGTTGCAGTTCCACTGTTTGACCATTAGGTGTCGCCAAAGCAGACATGCTGTCAGTCACAATAAAACAGACATCAGGTGATATTCCTTATATTCTTTGGACATGATAATTTGCAGCATAATGAATTTAATGATTTATTTTGATCCTGACATAAGCACAGCTTGACCTGCCGTTTGTTTGTAAGATGCAAAATTAATTTCTAAATGTATTTAAATATCAAATATCAGACTTATTTAACAAGTTTCTGGCATTCAGAGAACTCCTTATCAGTACAAAGACCTTTACCACATTTGACAAGACTCTTTCTCACTCTCTTCCCGTTCAAACATTAAAACTCTTTTACCTTGCTGCAGACATGTTTGTCCTCTCGGTGCGCGCTCTTCAGATCCTTATTTGGCCGTTTTACCTGTTTCTGTGCCAAAGATAAGAATTCGTTTGTTGACTCAGTCTGCTGGAATGACTGAATCACCCAACAACTGCACCTGACTGTTAGGAAAAGTTGTTCAGTGACTGTCAGGAGCCGTAAGTTTCGTTTTCCTTCCTCCACATCACCGGACTGATCTAACCCAGTGTTGTAACTGACCCCTTTATTGTTCGGCTGAGTTTTGTATATCAGGATCAAGTTCAAACTGCAATAAAAAAGTGTCTAAAGTCCTGTAGCACCACCACTGATGCTGCGTCCAAATACATGGTTAATAAATAAAAGTTAATGATAAAACCTGAACTAATCTAACGGCATCACATCTGTCCCCTGTAATAAAAGAAGAGGACTGTGGTGTTACCTTTCTTAAAACACCTGAGCTGTCCGTGTATGTGAGGGTCACAAAATACAAGAACACTCCAGCTCATATTTACATTGCATAGATTTATTTAACACATTTTGGAAGCGTCATATGTTTTGAAAGAGGCTTAGCAAAGGCGGATTACTGATAATTAATGATTCCTGATGCTGAACGTTGAGCTACAAGCAGAGATGAATTTTCAAACATGGGTCATTCACAGTCAATAATGTCACAGTTGGTATAAAGGCACACAGTGATCTACTGTATTACACAACGCTCTTTTTTCACCTCGTCCACCTCATCAGATGGAAGCTGCGTCTCTGTTTCTTTTTCTTTCTTCATCTCCGTCTCCGGATAAAATGGCGTCTCCAGGATAATGATGTTTTTCTCCGATGTCGGTCGGCCTTCTCGCAGGGAATCACAGATCTTCTGCCATGAGTCCATCTCTGATCTCCACAGTGCAGATCTGGCTCTGATGAACTGTGAGACTTCAGTCTCGCTGCCTTTGGACAGACTGATGCTGTCTTTGCAGATAAAGAAGATATCCATGCCAAGGAAAAGAGCATTGAGCGCAATCAGGCCTCCTCTAGCTGACTTGGAGAGGGCAAGAGGGCCTTTGACAGCAGCCTGACCGATATCTGGGATGTCTGAGGCCACCCTGGGCACGTTACGTAATGCTTTACCTTCCTCGGCCACCACCTTCCCAGCACTGGCAATAAGCTCTTCACTTTTTAGCATCTTAAAGGCAGAGGCACCATCAACAAGTGCATCAATACTGTTTCCAATAACAGCAGCTTTACACAGCACCTTGCCTACTCCCAGAGCCACATCAATGTGGTCTGGTTCTCTTTTGGTGACCTCATCCAGACAATCCTGGAGGATCTGCACGTCCTCCATGAAGCTCTGGAAGGTCTCACTGGCTTCCTTCTGATGTTTACGGTTCACTCCGATCTCTGTGGCGGTGGTGACGAGACTGTTGACTCCACTGGTAACTCCCATCCCTACCCCGGTCATTGTCAGAGCCAGAGACACTCCTGCTGTTACAGGAATTAGTGCCAAACCAACAATGGAAAGCACGCCTCCCACTGCCCCCACTGAGCTGCCTGCCACACTGGAAATCTTTGCGCCCTTATTCATCCGGTCCAGCTGAACAGCGTTCTCCTCCAGGTCGTTTAGAAACTGCAGCATCCTGGGTTGACGTTCACTGAACTCATCGATGAAGCCAGAACCAGATTCCTCCTGGAACAAGAACACCATCCGGAAGTGTTGGTTCATCCTGATGAAGAGGACAATACAAAGGTTAGCAGGTCATTATACAAAAAAAAGTGTTTTGTGGCTTAAGCTCTCGGGTTGCCAGATGGTTTGTCAGTCAAAAGTACTTACCTGATGTCATTAAGCTGATTAATGTGATAAAGCATCCTCTGTACGTCATCTTCAGACAAATCCACATCGAGTTCTACCACAGTGTCCGTAACCAACAGACTAAAGTCACTGAAGGAGCTGTGAAGGACAAAGATGTAAATGTTTACTTCCTAAAATACATGTTACAACGTGCGTAATAGTTTGAAGAACTGTCAGTTCACCTTTTCTCCAGCTTGTCACAGATCTTCTGCGTGGTCTGAATGTATTTGTCCAGCTGATATGACAGCACTTCCACATTCTGAAGTCTGGGAAGGAAGAAGACACTCGCATCTCTTTTAAACTCGAGGAGGAGAGGGCAGATCAGTCGTGCGGCGTCGATGACAACCTGAACCTGTTCGGGGATCATCCCCTCTGGCAGGTGTAACACCTGGTTCTCCACCGTGAACACGTGAAGTGAGGTGACCGCCAGCTTCTCCGCTGCGTCCAGGAAGCGGTCGAGCTCCTCCAGCCCTCTCAGAGTGGCCTTCAGCACAGCAGCCAGCTCCTTCTCCAGCTCTGCACGCCGGCTGTCTGCAGTCACCTGGGTGAACTTGCTCTTCACGTACTCCCACAAGGCTGCACCTTTACTCTCTGACTTGGTGACATGGTCTATGTTCAGGTTGATCTGGTTAGCCCTCTCTTTGATGTCCATCAGCATCTCCAACTCTGACTCCCTCCCTAGCATCCATTTGGAGCTCCTCTCACAGAATCCTCTCACTCTGTCGATGTAGATGAGAGTATCTGCGGTGTAGCGGCACAAGGCCTCCTGCAGCTCCTTTCTGTAACACACAACAACATCCAGTAGATGAGTTCTTAAGGAAATTAAAGCAATACACTGATTGAGCTCAGCTAAAAGTGTCCTGATTGCGTTTTAACCCTAAAATACCGTACCATCAGAGAAGCAGGTCAAAACAGCTTTGTCTAACCGGAATTTCAAACTTATCATATAATTAAAGTCATTACAGTATTTAATACTAAGGAGTGTCGGTGCGGATCTGCTGAGGCAGCACGTGAGAGTTATGTTTCATCTGCAAAATCACACAAAGCGACGACAAAAAGACACAAAACTACAAGAAATAACTGCAGAAAATGAAAAGATAAAAACATAAAGAAAATAAAAAGTTACAAAAAGAGAAACAAAGTAACAGAAGAGACACAAAAAGAAACCAAACAACCAGAAAGAGACACAATAAAATACCAAACTACTACGGCAGACAGAAAAAAAACAACTAGAAACTAGAAAAGAGACTTCAAAGATAAAACAAGACCACAAAGAGATTTTAAAAATGAAAAGTGGAGACACCAGACAAGTACAAAGACACGCTCGACCACCTTAGGAGACACAGAAAGACACAAAATGGATGCAAAGCGACAAAATAAATCTAAACAAATCTTTAAAATAAAACAAATCTGGGAGGTTGTGAGATGATCAACAGGGTGGAGGAGCATAAAAAATACTTTATTTTAGGGTCCAAAGGCCAAAAAGGTTTGAAACTAGTTTTTTTGTCTTTTGCTGCAGTGCGCTATTTGACCAGTAGTTGTCGCCAAAGCGCGCATTCCGTCACAGCGACACCAAAACAACCGAAACAACCGAAACAAAGAGTTTACTGTGCGCACTGTTCACCGGATACACACTCTGCACATGAAGTGTGTTGCAGTATTATGACGTTACATCGATTATTCAGTCATCATATTGACACATTTGAACACCAAAACATTCATGAACTCTTCTAGTCAGTAAAAATATTTATTCTAACACATTGGACACTTTGTTCTGTCTCTCTCGCTGTTCAAACATTAAACTCGTTACCTTGCTGCAGACATGTTCGTCCTCCCGATGCGCTCTTCAGACCTTCAGGTGAGCTTCATCACCTGCTCCGTGTACAACTCTCACACTGCTGAGGAGACTCGATCAGGACCGTGTGTGTGTGTGTGTGTGTGTTGCTCGGTCGCTCTCTGCAGTGTTCACTTTCGTTTTTCTTCCTCCACATCACCACACATGACTCTGAACACACCCTTCTTTGTTCCGGCTCGGTTTTTATTTATCAGGCAGCTCAAACATCATCACTGATTAAACATTATATAATGATACTACATGAAGTTTTCTAATGGAGTCACAGCACACAGAAGCAGAAGCAGAGGTGTGAGCTCTCATGTGGAGGCTCTCTCTCTCTCTGAGACTTCTTTCCTCTTGTTTTGCGCCTTTCAGCTGTGAATCTGGAAGCACAGAGTAAAAGAAGGTTGGTCCACGCTTGTTTTGGTACAAAATCACGCGATGATTGTGTCATATTATCGCGTGATCCCCTGTCTTCCATTGTGGCGTCTTGTGCGTTTAGTCAATAAAGGTTTGTGGCCCTAATCTGAAGAGTCTGGATCAGGATCACACCAGGACTTTGACTTGGTTTCATGTAGCTCTGATTACACAGATATAGACAACCGATCAGCCATAACATTATGACCACTGACAGGTGAAGTAAATAACAAAAAAATACTTTATAAACTATATAAAGAAGTTTTAATCTTTCGGTCTGTCTCAGGCTGTAGAGGAGATGATTAACCTCACTCACATGCATACAGTGATACAGGACTGAGCCTGCAGCTGATTAGCTCTGCATGAAGACTGGAAACTCCACCTAATCATTTTAACACGTCCTCGTTTTAATCTGAACAAAATCAAACTGTAAAATGTGTGAGCTCATATCTGACACTATTTATGAGCAGGAAATAGGCAGCTACTGCACAGCCTACTAAGTACATATTGAATTAACAAGATAAAGTGAGTTCATTAGTGAACTTTAGAGCTGGGGATATCTGGATTTTGTTACTATGGACAGAGCCAAGCGAGATATGGTATCAGCCTTCTTATCCAACTGTCTGTGGCATTTGAGGATGTTTCCACTGTTCCACAAAGTATCATGTGGTAGTTTAGTCACACCTGGTAAAGCTGGACGACCTGCAGCTTTTATGAAAATCGTCAAATTCTCAGGATTCAGCAGCAACTCACACGTCAGAAGTCACGGCACCATCCAGTGGTGGAGGATTTATTCCCGATTCATCATCACGATGCAGCAACAGGCTGATACAGGAGAACGAGCCAGTAATAATAATTCTGCTACTTTGATAGCTAATATATGAAAAGTTGTTTGTGTTTTATGTGACAGCTGGAGGTCAGTCAAGCATCAAAACAGGATCAGACACATCACACCGAGAAATTCTCTTTAATAATTCAAGTTCAGCTCGTTACAAGAATCACAAACAAAGAGAAAAAGTAAGTTTGGAGGGAAGTAATCAGACAGTGGCAGCAGTTACGGGAGAATGAGACACTTAGAGAAAGGAGAAGACAGCAGGAGCTGTAAAGAAGAAGCGGCTCCTCTGGGTGCGTGCAGACCAGCAGGGGGCAGTAACGCAGCGGAGAGGAAAACCCCGAGGAAGAAGACCCGCTGACGTGTTACGTAATGTGTTTTATTTCCGTGCGTCAGCCCCGGCAGCCGGTGGTGTCTCGGTGTAACGGGCGACCGTGTTAACTGGTGACCTCCGGGGCCGACGCGCGTCCGCGGTTGCCGTGGTAACGACGGTTGTCGAAACAGAAGGAAGTGGACGTCAAACAAAAAAAAAAACACCAACGACGGAGCACAAAGAGGCTCTGATGAGGAACAACAGGCTGATAGAGAACACTGTTATTCTAATCAGACATGTTTGTTTGGACAGTTTTTAAACAATAAATATTGTTTTTATAGGCAGACATGCTCTTTTATTATTAAATATATCTATTAAATATACAAGATGAAGTCACAACACCCAGATTATAATTTATATGTTTCCAAAAAGTAAATTAAATGTTTTGTGGGTGTAATATCACTTTATTATATTAAATATTGATTAATAGCTGTGTTCAACAATAATTATAGATGCCTCTGATGTTTTTACAGGTGTAGATATCTGGCATTAATTCATAAACTGCATAAAACATTGATGTCAGGCTTAACTTTAAGCCTTAATATAATGTGAACAGGTGAGTTGTATATAAATTCACCCTCAGTACAGTTGTCATGAACGGGGAAATTAGCTACAGAGACCAAAACTGTTTTTTGTACCAGGCTGTAAACATGTTTATTTCTGCTTTAACATGGGGACTTATGGAGACTGACTCACTTCTGCAGCCAGCCTCAAGTGGACGTTTGAGGAACTGCAGTTTTTGGCTTCACTTCGCAGCCTCTCGGATTAAATACACGTGATTTCCTGTAAAATGATGAGTTTGATATTTTTACAGTGTTTTTTTTTTTTTTTTTTGGCGCGGCTGCCGCTTTATTTTTTACAGCTTTCTTTTTACAGTGCGCTGGACAGACTGCACTGCGTGATGCAGACCGGAGTCCAAGAGTTGACATCCTGCTGCCAGGAGGTGATGGTCTCCTCCTCTCTCCTCCCTCCTGTCTCCTCCTCTGTGCTCACCTGCTCCTCTCTCGTGCCCGCGGACGTCACGATGTTCACGTTTTGTTTGTTTGTTTCCGGCGGTTCGGCTCGGTGCATCAGTCTGCGCCTGCACCGGGACCACTGAGTGATTCTTTAACACCTCCCGGGACATGCGACGCCGGGCTGTGCGTGTCTGAGCACCGCGGAGAGCCTCGGCTGCTTTTCCTGACGATGATCTGACGGCGCAAACAGAAGTCACCTGGCGTCGATTGACTGTCCGCGCTGCACATGATGCACAACGAGCTACAAGTGAGTTTCACAACTTTCACAGCTTTTTTTGCTCATGACAAACTCTGTCAACACTGTGTTACTGTGCGTGTCGCAGCTTTAACTTGCAAAGATGTAAAGATCCAGAGTGGGGAACATCTGGGCGCTGCTGTAGATGTCTGTATCGGTGGGAGGAGGAGGAGGTGTGTGATGGAAACACTTGTACAAACTCTTATTGTTCTCATGTTTGACTGATCAGACCGTGCATTGGCTCAAATAAAGAAAGATAGACTTTTATCCCCAAGAAAATGAGAAATCCTACAGTTCCCATGATGCAACACAGCAAAATGCTCCTTCATTCAAAGTCCACACCATCTGTAGCCCTGTAAACACGGGAAACAGACCCATGTTTATGACTTATGCAGGAGTCACAGCCCTAATGGACTCACCATTAATGTTGCAACTCAGCGATGACTCCTCATTGATTCATCTGCTTGTTTCCCCAACCGGTCGATGACTGCATTCAAAGAAAAATGACAGGAACCTGTGAGACATTCAAAACAAGGAAAAGCAATGAAGGAAGCCGGACGCTGAGAGTGTCCGGACTGTTATTTCAAAAAGTGGAAGATGAATTTGCTGTTGAACTGTTCGGCTTTTCTCGTCGCGTGAACGTCGCCCGACAGTCTGTTGTTGAGTGCACGTCAGAGTAAAAGTCAGAGTCACCTTCCTGACATCCTGCCTCCACGCCCGGCTCTGCACATTTTATTTTAGATCACATTTTGGGTTTTTATAACCCGTGAGTGGAACAAGTCTCAAGATTCTGCAGCAGAAATCAGCAGAATCTTTCTCTTTATCGATGATTAGACATCATCCTGGCTGATTCTCAGCCTGAAATTCTGGACGCTCCGACACAAACACAAAGCCCAAAGCTCGGCTTTGGCCTTTCTGTGTTGGGTTGTTCTCCTCGTGTCTGCCTGGGTTCTGTCCGGCTTCCTCCCACAGTCCAAAGACATTAACTCAACACTTAACAGATTAATTAGTGACTCTAAAGAAGAGATGTGTGTGTGTGAGTGTGTGAATGGTTGGTTGATGAACTGGCGATCAGCGTCAGCTGAGACGGGCTCAATCCCCCCAGGACTGTGATGAGGATAAGCAGGTTGTAGAAGATGGATGGATGTCTTTAATACTATATATGACTCTATATATTACCAGCAGGGAGTTAACGTCTGTGACGAGGTGGTGACATTAAACACAGGAAGTGTTTGAAACATCCTTACTCTGAAAAGCAGAATGACCTGACGGCGGTATTTCCAGCAGCGTGACCTTTCTGACACTTAGTTCACCCACTAAACGAATAGTAAACCCTGTTTATTTCTGCCTTCGTACAGGCTGGATTTAAGTGCAATGATTTCCCAGTTGTGACACAGTAAGTTGCCCTCGGGTTGAGTCATGGAAGACGTTGCGGTGTCTAATTTGGTGGGGTTGTGTTACAGTTACCCTGGTGTCAGCCCCGTCCAGGAGGCAGCGGAGGGAAACGTTAAAAATTAAAGGCCCGAGATGCCGGTTCAGGTCTCACGACGGCCTGTCACCAGGTTAAACTGCTGCATTGCAGTTTATTTATTAGTCATTTTTAAACAGCTGAAATAAACACAAGACAGATCTTTGACTGACGTACTGATACGTCTGATCGCTCATATTTCCTGTATCTTATCTGCACGCGTTAACCTGCGTTTGGTCTCATGCAAGCCTGCAAGCGACAGAAAAAGGTTTACTCACAGTCCAACATTTCCACAATCTGTGTGACACTCTGACCTGCTGAATCATTTGTTGTGAAAGCTGACATCTTCCTTGACATTTAGTAGTTTCCCTGAATGGGGAGGTTGCCTTCAGTGTTTCTTGGAAAGCTGCACTGCCTGTGTGGGCATGTGGACAGATAATGTGCAGCGCTATGCATTGTTTCCACAGCACGCCGATCCTCGAACAGCTTCCTGAAAATAAGGGCAGCACATTTAAAACGACATGTTAAACTGACAGATTTTAAATCTGTTATGGAGGAAATGTTTTCTGGTTTTCCCTCTGACGTCCTCCGGCTGCTCCGCCTCTGTGGTTTACAGACTTTCCTGAGGGACAGTGAAGTGAACTGCTGCCAGCTGTAGCTGCTGTTAGCTCAGTTTGTTAGCCGGGCTGCGAGCTCAGAGCACCAGCGGTCTACAGCGCCATGTCGCCGAACCCTGACCCAATTTAAAATGCAGGTTTTCGGTCTTAATGTGTTAAACGAGTGGACTGCACATTAAATATTTGTATATTTTGTGAGTCATATAACGGTCGATGCCTCCCGCCCTGCTGTGTTGATGACACATGTCAACATGTTTACGGCCGTATGACTGAACGTGTCACACTTTGATGATCGCCTGAGCAGTTTTCTGCCTCGTCTGATAAATTCAGCCCCCTCCTGTGACAATGACAGGCCTTCAGTCATCATTACGGCAGGCCCGGCAGACAGCCGCTGAGCGACGGCTGATTGAGATCAAGGGGTCCGCTCTTGTTAATGATGACGGGCTGAACTTGTCAGAGTGGACCGAGGCACAGCGGTGCGCTGATGGAGGCCGGACTGTAGCCGACACTCGTGCTGCTGGAGGTCAGCTGAACTGACCCCGTGCTGCCCTCCCTCTGTTAAAAACACATTATCTATACATGCACAGGAGGCCATCAGTGAAAAGTGTTTCTCTCCCCTCTCTATCGTTCTCCTGCATTAATGCCGGACCTCCTCCTCCTCCTCCTCCTCCTTCAGACAGCTCTGAGGAATGTAAATCAAGTCTCCTGCCGAGGATGAGAGCTCTGCGCTGAGCCGATAACGCGACATCCACTTTGAAGCAGCTACACACTCAGCGGCCGCCCTCTCATGAATTCTTTATTTCTGTTGGTTTCCTGGAGTTATTATCTGTAAGAGTTCTCCGAGTCGGAGGAGCTGCTGCTCCTTCACTCACAGGCGGAGAGCGAAGTCTTCTAGTTTCAAATAACTTTTTTTTATCGATCGTGCCAGAGAGAGGGAGGCAGCTCTGCTCTGTTTCTTTAATAGCAGATGAAGACGATACAAAAATCACCTCCTGTGTCCTTTCCTAAACACTCTTCCTTGACCTCAATGGGAAAGATGGGAAAGGAGAGTTGATGTTACTGACGTGATCTGTGGTAAAACTACAAAGTCCAGACGACGGACTACAAAACGCCGTCTGATATACTGTGTTCTTATTGTGTTGTTTCATACAAACGTGGACAACCCGGTGAAAAATATGACAATGAAGGCAGGGTGTTGGTTGGCTCAGGTGGTAGAGGCTGAGGGTTCGAATCCGACCTGCAGCCCTTTGCTGCATCTCTCTCTGTCTGCTGCAGTCTGTATCACACTGTTTCACTGTCTGGTGTTACCTCCTTTCCTTTCGTAAAGGATGGTCCATGCATCCTCTGCTAAAGGAGATAAGGAAGGAAGCACTGAAGCTCCTTTCCTTCATGTTCCACATTCAGTTAGGATGCTACGACCGCAGCTCCCACCGTCTTCTGAGCTTCAGAGTGACATCAAGCATGTGCTGTCCATTCTCCATACCGTCCTCGTGTTATAATACACACTGATGTCTCGCATCACACTCGCCATAATGTGTCTCCAGCTGCCGCTGCTATAGATAATAGGATTAGGAGACTGTGGACTTGACTGTGTCTCTGACCTCCTATGAGGGGAGCATTAGTGCCCTCAGTCATGCACTCACACGCCGCCCCCCTCCCCAACATCTAGTCCCTGCTGCCTGAATCCAGGATTACACTGTGTCTGCAGAAATCTGTCTCTCTCCCAGACACACCAGCAGACGTGCTTATGACTGCTGCAGCGCGGGTCGGACGTCTTAATGGCGTTCATCAATAAACCTGATGGGTGTGCGTCTCGCCCCGAAGCTCGCTCGTTAGTGTGCAGTCCGGCAATTAGAGCCAGGGAGGAATGCCGATGTCCTAAATGCCACCAATCTAAAAATTCAAAGCATCCCCTGAAGCAGCATCCATGCCGCCCTGACGGCTGACCCTTCAACAGGCTGAGCACCGGCTGTTATCGCTGACACGAAGCCAGAAGAAGCAAAGAAAAAGGAACACAACAGAGAAACCGGTGGGACAGATTATCTGCTGGTCATACTGGTTACTGTTCAGCTTCAGTTTGGCTTTTTCTAAGCTGGTTGTACAAGTGTTTCAGAGCTTTAAGGGATTACAGGATTGAAGAATGTGTCGCGAGGAGGGGAGCATGTATGTAAATTTGTTCGGGAAGCCATATTTCTCCTTCTCTCAGTGTGACTCAGAGAGAGGAAGGTCACAAAGGAAGAGGAGCCATTTAGGAGCCGTGTGTCCTCCTGAGAAACGAGCATCGATCGCTTGTTAAAGTCGTTTTGTAATGCCAGCGAGCGCAGAGGTGAAACAGCTCCGAACTGCGGTGTTTGCAGACGGAGCTGTTTCACGGAACAGACTGAGGTGAAAGAACAACAGAAAATAAAAGTGACTGAGTGTTGTGGAGCTTTGGATCATCTCAGTTTGAAAGTAAAGATGAGCCTCGGGTATTAAAAAGCAGTGGTGTGGCTGGGATGTCTAAACGTGGAAGCATTCAGCATTTGGAGATGCAGCAATGAACTGAAGTGTTCCTACCATCCTTTATCCAGCCTGAGAGGTTGTTGGTTTTGTCCCGTACGTGCAGATATTTCTCTGAATCCTTTAATGATAATATGGACAGTAAAATCACCTGTTACCGATGAACCTGTTCACCTGTGGGACGATCAAAACTAGAGTAGAGTACGAGTCCCGTGTACGAAAGGCTGAGCCAGGTTCGACTCCGACCTGTGGTCCGGTCTGTCTTCGGCTCTCCTATCAGATAAAAGCAAAACATGTTGAGAAGGTAAAACTTTGAATATGTTAAATATATATTGATGTTTTACTGTATCATCAGCAGGAGGTTTGATTGTTGGATTGTTTGCGTATTTGTGCGGTTGACCAAGAACCACGTTGACGGTGTCGATGTGTAACGGAGGGTTTAAAACTATCAGCAGAAAGAAAGGAACCCGCTCTGTGTGACCTGATTGTGGTTACACCTGAGGCACATGAGATGAGTTATCCCGCCACCGTGCCGCGGTCATGTGATAGCCTGTGTGTTGCGCTGCGGGAGTGGTGTTGGGTTTAAGGGGAGTACAGACCTGAAGCTTCATGGGAGCAGCGGCGCGCTGGGCCTCGACGCCGCCCTCAACAGTGGACTGTCTGTTCTGTCAGCCCAGAGGCCGTAAAAGTGAGACAGACGGGGAAGAAAACGACTATTATTACCTGCTTTGAGAGGGAGAGACAGATAGGTAGTCCGACAACAAGCCTGCCCCTTCAAAATGTAACCCAAACTGCAGCCATTGTTCTTATTAAAGTCTCTGAGGCTGAATCCAGGGAACAGTGGGAGTCTGAGGCGCAGATAGCAGCCAGATGCCATTGTGAGTTTCACCCACCGTCAACAATGCGGAGGAGACTCTGGGAGTTGTAACTGGAGGAGTATAAATAGTCTTTAATGAAAAGGATGCAGCGTCTACAGGGGGAAGTCCAGAGGAGAGAAAGTTCTGAAGAAACGCGCGGCCGGTAGTTTTGGTGCTTCACCAACGGTCGTCTGAGCAGCTGCTGCCGTGTGATTCGTCACGGGCGGCGGCGTAGATCCGTCTCGATCCTCGTCTCCCACATGACTCTAATTCTGGGCTCATTTCAAAAAAGTAGCTCACTGTTGATAATCAGCAGGTTTTTCCACAATAATGTGCCGTAAAGACACTTGAATTATTTGAAATATTAAATCAAAGCAGCTTTCTGAAGCAAAAAAAACATTAAAATACAGTTTTGCTGTAAATTTACAGTATTTTAATGCACTGTAATTAACTTCCTGTAAATTAACAGTAATTTACAGCACCGTACTATAATGTAGCAATAAAATAATGTGGTTTAACGGTTGTGAAAATGCAGAACATTGCTGTGATGTTACTGTAAGCAGCTGCAGATTATTTTTTACAATATCATGCTGTAATTTTTCATTGAACTATCTGTATTTATGGAAATTATTAGCTAGGAACTGACTGAACATATTTGACAGTGTTCTTTTTAAGGTCGTGTTCAGCCCAGATCATGTCACAGCGTTACATGCGAGTCAGACGCAGACGTAGAAGCTCGGTACACGAAATAAACAAAGCCAGGACGGGTCGAGTATCATGGCTTAGTCCATGAATCCACCTGGACACTCCTGAACGTCCGTGACCTCGCACACTACCGTGTGAGTCCACAGGCATGTAACGTTGGTTTAACGTGCTAAAAATGATCACGAAACACAACACAGAGCTGATGATTGTGCTAAATGAAACATCAGAGGGTCGCCACAGTCCATCGTTCATTCATGGGGACGGAGGCGGGATCTGGTAATCTAATGGAAATCCATTAAACAACCTGGACATTCCCCCAACAAACACCTGAGTAACGTGCTCTACAAACCACAGTGCCTCACTGTCTGAGGAAATTATTGAAATACTTCCAAAATTAAAGGATATATTTGGAAGCTCCTGTTTAAAGGTTTCTGTCTCCAGCGTGTGAGGAGCCACAGACAGACACTGGGACAGCCTTACACACTGTTAGTGTGGGTCTTTTTGTTGATTTGTTGTATTTACCAAAGTCTGAATGTCGCACAAACCTCCTGGTACGTGCAGATGAGCACATTTCTTTCACTTGCTTTCATTAGCCATTGTACTATAATTAAAATAACACACACATTCTTGTGTGTTTTCTCTGCTTGTTCCGCACTGTCGTAATCAACGGCATTAGAAAAGAGGGATGATCATCTGCATTATAGGACGGACCTCTTATCCCCCCTCAGCCCTTCTGCCAGAATCATTTTTAATCTGCTTTCCATGTCCATTACCGTCATGTCTGCTCAACCATTCCATTACATCCCCGCGTCCCCCCCTGACCGCCGTAGGTGACTCCGGAGCATATTGCATGTAGAATAAAGCATCTGCCTTACAGTCAGCGGACCTGTCGTCCATCTGATTCACAGTGTTTGATTTGCTGGTGTGTGATTTACATCGTTTGGATTTGTCCCAGAGAGAGTGGGCTCATTCATGAGCTGTCCTGTGATATTTCAGGGCTGAATTACGTTAAATTAAAGTTTAAAGTAACGATGCGGCAGTTTATTTTTGTCTTTACAAGTAAGAAAAAGTCCAGAAAGTGACGCAGCAGCATGAGCTCTGAGCCAGACGGCATCTGTAACCTCACTCTGTCCCCGTGGGGCTCGTGTGAAGGATGAAGTGTACGGTGTTCTGTTTGATTCCTATAGTATCAAATCTTTCTGATCCTGCCTATAAGATGGAGGGACTGCATCTTTGCACCTCAGTAGGATTAGACAGTGGGCGATCAGGAAGTCAAACTGGAGCTTGTTCAAAGAGATCTATAGTCACTTCAAGGATCAGTGAGAGCGGCTTGAACACAGAGGAGCAGCGAGTGGCCAGCTTGGAGCAGCTCCAGAAGGTGTGTACATATGAAGATGGGTCATTTTTCAGTCACTCTGCAGCTCACGTTGTACCAGCCCATGTCTTGCACCAACAGAGGAGATGTTTTATCTGTGATGTCCTCAACAGAGCTGCATGTATCTTTTTTTTCCACCTCACCTGTCTGGAAAGATAAAAAGCGGCGCGTGACAGGTTCGGGGAGCTCTGACTGTGAAGCCATGAAGTGCCTCATTAGTTCTCCTCCGGGTAACACCCTTATCCAGGTTGACTGTTGTAGGTCAACAACTTTGTTTGCTGCCTTTTTTACATGCAGGTGGTGCTCGGTGGAGCGTTCATAGAAAAGTGGGCTATGTCTGTCCAAGGACCTTTATTTACCTCTGAGCTGCTTCTTTTCTGAGCCCAAATGTGCAGACTTCACTGCTCGTTTTTTGACTTGGGTCTCAGTTTCAGTTTTCTCGAGCAGCTGTTGCATGCATGACAGAAGTAGATTAAGCATGTGCACTGCAGAGCTTTTCTCATCGGGGGTTTATGCTGCCTTATTCCTCAGGGGCTTGAACAGAGCGACTGTTTGTTGCCGCAGAGTTCACAATGGACAAAGCCGGGAACACAAACACATAAGCGTTTAACTGAAGTCTCTTGAGAAGATCGACCCTTCCACAAAGATGCCATTCATGCTGATCTGCTCCTCCCCAGCTGTGTAGCGGACACTGCTACAACACACACACACACACACACACACACAGATGTGCACTGAAACACACAGACGCACTTTCTCACCTAACCTCCTGCACAGTCTTTCTCCTGTTTACCCAGAGCGGGAGAATCGTCTCGTCCCGAGCACGTGACGGCGCGGCAGACGTCCATGCAGCCGCGTTGCACTGTAAAACGGTAAAAGGCGATTTGGCAACAGAGTTTGACTCAGAATATGAGGGATTTTAAGGATTAACAGGCAACACACACTCAGTCCAAGGTGCATTGTGTAAGCTGTTAACTCATTCATTGAGGGACAGAGTTGAAATCATAATATCAGAGCAGATCTCAGCCTTATTCCCCACATCTTTCTTACTAATTTAAGCTCGTTATACCTTTAATAAAGAGTGGAACAAGATGTTTATTTATGTATATATGTATGTTCAGTTAATATGCGGCTCAGACAGCAGCTGATTCTCAGGTGTGTTCCATCCTATTTCATTTTAACATGAAATGTAAATTTGTCATCTACTCTCCAGACTCCAGGAGTTTGTTGACAAGTCCTTGCAGAATTTGGTTTTAGCCGAGGCTCTGCGAACGAGTCTGCGGCTTGTTGGCAGAGTCTGTAAAATTCATCCGTCAGCCGTCGGTGTGTTTCGCATATATACGCCGATCAGCCGTGACATTATGATCACTGACAGGTGACGTGAAGAACACTACCTGTCTGTAGGTGGGATATATTAGGCAGCAAGTCAACATTTTAGTCTTTAAAGTTGAAGCTGTCTGCAGGAAGAAAAAGCAATGAGGTGCCAACAAGATCCATCGATGTACATGGGGAGTGAAGTCCGATCCACGGAGGCCTCAAACTTCCAGGATTTAAAGGATCTGCTGCTGACGTCTTGGTGCCAGATACCACAGCACACCTTCAGATGTGTGGAGGAGTCCTCGACGGGTCAGGGCTGTTAGCGTGCTCCTTTTAAAATGCAGCATTACGTTAAATTATTGTGGTATTTGATCCAAATACCAACCAGTTCACACTAAATTGTTTTTGCCAGGGAGTGATGTGACCAACATTATTCTTGACCCGGCTGCTCTCCAGTCAGATCGTCCCACTTACCCGCACAAGAGCGAGCTTGTTCTGCTCAAAGAGTGTAACAGTGTCCTGACGTTAACTCCGCCGTACGCAGACTTCCCTCTGAACTGCAGCGTTGACACAACGAGGAGCAACATTTCCTCCTCTGAGCACTCTCGTCGTCCAGCTGACGTTGCCTTACTGTGCTGTTTTATTCATTAGCAACCAGTTACCCTACATTAGCCCTCGGTGAGTGTTTGTGTACGTTAATGTGTGCTCGAGCTGCTCCTCCAGCTCAGTGTATTACTTACATTGTTCATTTGGCGTCCATCACTTTGTATGAAGACCACGTCGAGTGCGTTACGGGGGCATTCGTAATGCTTTACGGCCACGCTCATAAAGACATAATGCTTTCAGATGCACTGTATCGACAATCAATTCTTTATAGATGTAACCTATAAAGAATCATAACGTCAAGTGACTTATGGATGCTCTTGACCAAGCGGCAACCTCTGCGAAGCCAAGCGTCCACTCGAGGCTGGCTCCAGTCCGCCTCAGGTTCACCTGATGATCCACCTGTGAGGGGGGCAGAAGAAACAGGACTACCAAGATGGCGGTGGCCAGAGCCGCTTGTATCTGCGTCCTCTTTCTCTCTTTCTACCTGAAGCTCATGAGTGTCAGGGAAGGTTGGAACGTAGATGGGCTGGAAAACCGAGAGCTTCTCCTTCCCCACGACAACCCGGTACAACACCTGCATTGCTGCATCGCCGCGTCAATCTGCAGGTCCACGTCACGCTCGACCCAGACATGCTTGAACATCCTTCGTGGTTGTTATGCAAGACGCCAACATGTATGACGTCTTCACAGAATGATGCACTATAGACGTCTTCATACAGAGTTACCTCTCCGTTTTATCTGCTGTGCAGTGGCATGTGTACGTGTGTCTTTTCAGAAAGATTAAATTCACTGTTCAGCCCCCACCCGCCTGCTCCACCTCAACCTCCAAACAACACCACCACCACCTCCTCCTCATAACCCAAATCCCATCCCCTGCCTGCTGAATGAGGCTGTGTGCAGACATCAGGATGTGAGGAGAATTTAAAGTTGTGTTTCTCCCAAAGTCTGCCTGTCTCACGCTCACTCTCTCTTTAACATGCAGTGTTTCATCATCAACATTACACACACACACACACACCCTTAAAGCCACTGTTTGTCTGACCTCTCAGTCGCACGTCTGTCCCCACCGCTTCCAACAACCTCCACACACACACACACACACACGTTAAATCTCACGTTGCGTCCTTGTGTTTCACTGTTTAATCCACGTTTCCTATTAATAAACATATTTTCATCAGCGGTAACGTCCTGGAAATCCCCTTTACAAAAACATGCACTGTCGAGATTAAGCTACGTTTACTGAATGATTACTATTTTTGGCAACGCTGCACTTTAACAATCAGGTTAAAAGTCCACTCCCAAGCCCCGTCGTCGTTATTGTGTCGTGTGAATTGAAGCGAATGAATGAGTAATCAAATGACGGAGTAAGAGGCTGGCCGGTTGGGAGATTTCCCGACTGCCTCTGCTCCAACAAAAAGCGACTTAATCTCTATTTATAGACACAGACGAGCCAAGATGAGTTGACGGGCCATTAAAACTTAATTAAACGGCTTCCTGTCACCCCACGGCAGCACCGCAGCGCGAGTCTGCTACCCAAAAATGTGCGACAGAGGACAACGCATGACGGATGAAGGAAAAACGGAGATGGAAGAACGTGACGTAGGTGCAAAGAGACGACAGACGGGAGAAGAGATGTAAAAACAGACATTTACACAACGTGACAGGTGCAGGAAACCTGCAGCACACCAAGCACCACGCCAACATACTGTGACAAATATGAGAATAGCAATGACCTTTTCTTAACTGTAGGCCATCAGTACAGAACTCAGGATGAATAGAGCTCTAAAAAGCAACCGTGCACTACCTTGGGGTAGTTTTGTACACATTGGTTGCAAGTTCATAGAGAAAAACAACCATTCATGCTCACTCTCTCTTTTTCTCTTCTTGGCTTCCTCCATCAACGTCCTCTTCTGTCGTTTATCCTCTGTCATCATGTCCATAGAGGCTTCTGAGCCCGGTCGCATTGCTCAGCTCCTGTTCTGGCACGACACTGGCTCCACTCCCATTCTGTATTCACCTGAAAACCTCCTTCTTCTTCTTCCCGGTGGTCCAAACCTCCTGTGATACAAACTCTAACACTCCCCGGTGCTCTGAGCTCTCACCCAAAAAACTGAGCTAACAGCAGCTACAGTTTACTTCACTGTCCATCAGGAAACTCTGTAAATCACAGAGAGTTGAGGCGGAGCAGCCGGAGGACATCAGAGGGAAAACCAGAAAACATTTCCTCCATAAAATATGATCCAGTTTCACCAGAATCAGTGAAATAGTTGGCGGTGTGTGCCGTAAAGC
The DNA here is from genome assembly GCA_023373845.1 of Nibea coibor. NCBI lineage: Eukaryota > Metazoa > Chordata > Actinopteri > Sciaenidae > Nibea > Nibea coibor. The sequence continues at coordinate 2,947,575 of CM041727.1, forward strand.
GTTGCGTACTTCTCGTGGGTGATCGTACCCGGAGCTCAAAGTCACAAAGTGTGAGAACAGACGTACGACTGACAGAGACACTGTGGCATCAACATGATTTAAAATCTGTTAGTTCATGGTAGAAAAGTTGTTGTTGCCCTGCACAGCATGAGTTCCAGGTTATCCCTAAGCAGGTGAGCAGGGTGAGCCTGTAACTTTAAGAGCTGTATGTATCTATAAACCGATTGTGATCTTAGTTCCTGATACTGTAGCCACAGTTTTAGTGGCTGCATTTCTTCCACTGGCACGATGAGTGAGGCAGTTTGACAACACAGGCGTCACGGCCGCTCTTGTTCTGAACTTTTACGTCACGGTGGAGGTATTGATGACTGCTCAGCCATATTTGAGGGGGGGGTGAGACAGTATGGATGGATGGGGGCTGCTATCTCTGCAGCCACCGGTCCACGCCACAGAGGAAGTGATGTGAGCCACAGCGGCCCGGTAAGGGAGTATTTTCCTACGTGCTTGCTGACATGCAGCACAGGGTATTTATGTCTTTTATCATAAAGACACTTTGCAACATGAGCTGTCTGTTTTTTGCATGCGTTGGCATAACTTCATGTTATTTCACTTCCTATTCCCCAATAGCAGCGTGGAAGAATAAGAAGAAGTAGACGTGGTTTGCTGCCTCTTTCTGTGTGTGTTTTGTGTCACCCTGTCTATGGAGCCAGAGAGGGCCATCTGCCACACAGCAGAGAGCTCGGAGGGTCAGTGACCCCGCGCTGCCGAGCGTCTGAGTCAGATAAAAACGCATGACCCCGCGTGTCGCTTGCTGACAGGAAGCGGGCAGAAGATGCGTCGTCAGGAGCAGGCCGAGGGCTCTGCGACAAATCCGAGTGTGTGATTTCTGCCCGTTCACGTCTCGCGGAGGTGACGACTCAGCCTGTCGTCCTGTGAATTTAGATTTTGCACGAGCTTCGGCTCGCACGCGGCGGGGCGAATGGTCATCTCCTCATGTCATCTCATGTGGCGTGGCGTGGTTAACAGAGCTCGATGCTGTTTTTTTCTGCTACCTGCTGCAACTCGGTGCTCGTAAAAGTTTTGTCCTTTGACCCCGTACTCTCTGTATAACTCTTAATTAATAATACTGCACATGCATGCAGGTGTCGTGCCTCCATGTGTGCACACACACACAGATAATTGTGGTCTGGTAGTCCACTTAGCATAACCACAATTCATGACAGCAGCCTGTCTCTCAGCTTTAGAGACCCAGTAGCAGGAAGCCGAGCGGCTGTGAGCTCTCTCACTTACAAAACCAACCGATTGTGTGTGTGTGTGTGTGTGTGTTTCTGCACACAAAGTGCATGACGCCTTAGTCAGTCTGTATCTGGCAAAGAGCAGAACAGGAAGCAGCGAGGTGGGGCTCGGTCTGTGCTGTTCTCTCTTCCTCTCCTCTGCCTCGTTCACTCGCTCCGGGCTAGGACTGGCTTTTTGATTCCTGAGCGGGAAGGACATCCTGGATTTTTAGAGGAGGCAGGGATAGCACTCGGTGTTGCCTGATTGGCGCTGCGATCTGAGTGTGTGTGTGAGACAGGGGATAGAAGATAGGGTGGGAGGGGGAGCTGGGAGCGAAGCCAGAGGGAGGCCAAACATGGCCAGTGAGGGCGTACTGGAGGACCTGCCAGGGGATCAACCGGTTGATTCCCCAGTACTCACTGAGCAGAGTGACACAGAGTCTTCGGTAGGAAACTGTGGCCAAAGCAGGCCCCAACATGGCCGCCTTTTGGCCGTCTTTCCATCCATTATTACAGCCCTTCTCTTTTCTGCTTCCTTGTTCACTTCCTGTATAAACATCTCCTGTCTCTGACTCGTGAGCTTTCATTCCTGCCTGCTGATGTGATTTTCTGGCCCCGCGTGTGCGAGCCGTCTTACACCTTCGCTCCAGAGCTTCTTTGTTGTAAAACACCAAGGGATTAAAGTCGTATTGTGTCGAACAGGAGTGCGTCACAGACGCAGCACAAACTCTCCCTTCCTGTCGTTCGTGCTGTGCTGCTGCCTCTGCTTTCTCTTCTGCTCGTGCTGAGAGCTTCTCATTAAGAAGAATCTGTCTGTAACATCTTTCAGAGATAAGAAGTCGCGTCTGAGGTTCTTCCAGACCAAACTCCTTGATTAAATTAACCCGTTCATGCAGTGTTAATAGTCTTTGGGACTTTGTTCCACTGCCAGTTTATGAAACCGGCTCAATCACATTGCCTCAGAGCTGTGCAATGATGTAACATTGCATTAAAGCAGCGGTTAGTCTTTGGCCGTGTGTGCCATGTGGTCCGGTCGGTTTGGCTCGGGCTGTGTCTGACTGTTGTAGTGTATTGTGTTGCAGATGGATTATGGCTTTAATGAGAGCAGAGCTGTAGCCCAGGCCTGCATGTAGCTGGGCGGACACAGAGACCTAAGAAGTTGTAATCAGATCTGCTAAGCTGGACGGCCGGCCGACTGCACGGTGCGGCGAGAGGCCCACCGAGCACCTCGTCATCATCATCAGAGAGGAGGGGGCAGACGGCGCCGTCAGAGTGTGTTTGTGTGTGATCTGATGAGATCTAATGTCACAACATCGAATGAGTGTGTGGCATATCATATCGCTGCTGATAGATGTGGATATCACCTGTTACCCTCACAGCTCTGTGAATGTTAGAGTCAGATTAACCTGGATTATGCTGGTTTGTTTTGGACAGTCGTGATATTGTTTAGGAAGTGAGGTGGACGTAAGCGTAAGGGTCGAGGCTCGGAAACACAGTGCACGTAACTCCATTTCAAATATTAAACAAATATTAAACATGTCTCGTGACAGAGTTTTACTTTCATTTTTCAGAATAACTTGAACTGAGTATACAGTCAGCTATTTTTGGAACATTTGTTGCTTTGTAATTCATATTTAACACGAATGAAAACTGGATTTTAAAGTCAAATTGAAACCCAGGCTGCTACCGTACATGGGTTCAAGAAGCCCACATAGTGTAATGTATCATTAGTGCTTTAAGACATCTGTATCTTTAATAACACTCAACATTTTGGAGAGACATCATGCTGTCACGTTGGTATTCGACTCAGAAAGCTGCAGGCAGCGAGCAGTCTGCTCCTTGTGGGTGTTTTTGGGGTTAAAGCTGCCGACACTGCACACACGAGTTCACGTCTCTACAAATCTGTGACAACACAACACAGCACTTTTTGTGTGTATGTTTACCTGTGACCCGTCCAGAGGCCGACAGGACACTGATTGATTTTAGTCTGTATTATTGCTGTTCTAATCCGCTGTAATCTGGTTAGCGTCGATCAGCATGAGAGCTGATGTGAGCACTCAGCTCTTTACACACTTAAGCGCTGCCTCTGTTTTGATGCTGCCTCGCGGTCTCGAGCTCGGCGGGTTTCACATGTCGTGGATTCACTCAGAGTTGCTGTTTTCGCCTCCTTTCATCCAACATTGCTCCACTTCATCAGAACCGTGTGGGGTGATGTTACCGGCTTTGTCTGCCCGTAACCTCGGCTCAGCAGCTCTCAGCTGGAGATGTCACCTTTTGAACTGGTTTCTCTTTCAGCTCAAATTGAATAATCCCCCCTCATACACAGTGGGCTAAATATAGTTTGACTTCCTTTTTCATATCCGTACAATTTTCTGCAGACATCACATCACTCTCATATTCTGCTGTCTGCTGTCATTTATATTCTAACCACCTCCATCTTTTCAGACTGATCCAGGCGGGCTGTCGGTGCTCCAGCAGCTCGGTCTGGACCAAAACTCTGACTTCTCCGACTCCAGCGTGCAGCAGCGCCTGGACGAACACCGCGAGAGGATCCGCAGGGAGATCCGCAAGGAGCTGAAGATCAAGGAGGGTGCAGAGAATCTCCGCAGGGCCACCACCGACAAGAGGAATGCCCAGCAGGTGGACTCGCAGCTCCGCAGCTCCAAGCGCAAGCTGGAGTCCCTCCACAATCAGCTGCAGGAGCTGGACGCACACATCGTGGTCAAAGGCCCCGATGACAACAAAGGTACCGTGTCACTGGTTTCACTTAATTGAAAAACTTGTTGGCTGAACACCTGTTTTAGATGAGTGAGCGGCTTCTTGCTCGCTCATTCTCTCATTTTCTCTTCTTAGCTTCCTCTGTCAACGTCCTCTTTGGTCTTTTTGCCTGTGTTATTATGTCCATAGATTAGGTTATATTGCCCACTTGGTCAGCTCCTGTTCTGGCACAACACCAGGTGTGCTTCCCGTCAGCATTTCCCTAAAAACCTCCCCTTCTTCCCAGTTGTCCAAACTAGCTCATAGCCCGGCTAACAAACTGAGCTAACATTAGCTAACAGCAGCTACGTTTGTCAACGGTTTACTTCACTGTCCATCAGGAAACTCTGTAAATCACAGAGAGTTAAGGGAGAGCAGCTGGAGGACATCAGAGGGAAAACCAGAAAACATTTTCTCCATAAAATATGATCCAGTTTCACCAAAATCAGTGAAATAGTTGGTGGTGTGTGCCGTAAAGCATTACGTACTTCTCGTGACACAGACACAGAGTAGAGTTGAGGTAGAAAATGTCTAATTTTGCAGGTCATAAACTAAAATGTTGGAAACATTTTGAAATTTGGACCGGATGATGTTTGTTTACCAATTGTTGAGCTGAAGATTGTTCGACCAACCAACGTTTCCCTCCACTGCTAACTTAGCTAAAAATACCTCCAGGTCACATTATTCTCACCACAATGTTCCTCATTACTACGCTTGTTTTTCATAGTTGGTATTGCACAAGGAATGTTGTAACAGCTGCGCCACTATCAAACTCACGTCTTACCATCCAACTTCTCCTCTCAGATACCCCCAAGTCTCCAGGCTCGGTTAGTCGGACGTCGGCCAACCAGCACCGCATCGCAGCTTTGGAGCGACAGCTAAACATCGAGCTAAAGGTCAAACAGGGAGCAGAGAACATGATCCCAATCTATGTCAACGGAGGCTCCAAGGTACTTATCTGACTCTTCACTGCCTTCGCTTTACTATCCACTGCACTGCTTTTACCCCGTCCCTGACCTCTTCCTGTCTCTCTCTCCTCAGGACAAGAAGCTTCTCCAGACGGCTCAGCAGATGCTGCAGGACAGTAAAACAAAGATCGACATCATCCGCATGCAGATCCGAAAGGCCATGCAGGCCACGGAGCAGTCCGAGGACAACCAATGTAACCATCATGCTTTTGTTTTTATCCTCGCTCTCGTCGTTCAGTTCCTCTTTCATCCCACCTGTCACTCTTTGAGCTCATAAACACTGCATATTTTATGATGTGGGTAGTAATGGATCAATTCTTGCTTCAGAACTTCACAGTGCACAGTCTTCCAGTCAAGCGCGCACACATACACATCGCCCATTACAGCCCTCTCGCTCGCTTAGGTTAGAGCCTTATTGATGTTCCTGCATCCCCTTGATGTTGCCCAACAACTAAAAGCCATGCCTCATTTAACAGAGGTTAGAGAGGAGGCAGGACAGATGCGGGGAGCCAGGAAGTGAGTGAGACTGAAAGAGACTGAGTCAGAGATGACGACAGGGTTGAAGTGGAGGGAAGGAAGGAGTCAGAGATGAAAGGGCGAGGGTGGAGCAGCAGAAAGAGCAGCCATGATCCTGGAAAGGACAGGACGTTGACTGATGTATGGTCTGCTTTCTCTCCATATGCCTTTTATTTTGATGTCAACCCGAACAATGGATCAAACTTTGACTGCGTACAGTGACAAATTATAACCCAATTCTGCAGTTCCCCTCAACTCTGTGGCATTTTTTAGCTCATTGTTTTGGTTTTCCGGCTCATTGCTTTACTGTTTCGGTTTATTCTCACTGGTCTCATCAGCATTGTTTTTAAGCCACAGCAGGCAGTAAACTCTGTAAACCCTCTGCACTCTGCACACTACTACTCAGCACCAGTTAGCATAGTTATGAGCTCTTTAAGACATGAAGGGTCCAACTGCAGAGTCGAGAGAGGCTGTAAACATGAAATAAAGTCCAAACACAACAGGTAGAGCTAGAACCTATCTGAATAGCTTTATTGGAGCTGCATCTGCATCCGTTTGAGACAGGATCCGCCTGATTGTTACGTAGAAATTTGTTTTAGCGATCAAAGATAATTCCAAGATTCTTTACGGCGCAGCTGGAGGCCAGGGTGATCCCATCAAGTCTTCAGGGTGTTTGGTGTCAATTAAAAGAACTGTTTGATTAGGAAAATTGCAGCTCATCCAGGTTTTTATGTCCTTGAAGTTTAGCAAACTGGCTTCATCAGGCGTGATTGATAAATATAATTGGGTATCATCGGCGTAAAAAAATATAAATCACTTGATTTATGTGAACATCTGTACATGTTGCTCTACACTGACTAAACCTGGCACTGTTTCCCAGGTAAGCCAGACCTAATGGGGGTGGAGCTACGTGTAGAGGAGCTGTGGCATCACTACCGTGTGGAGCACGCCATGGCCGAGGGGGCCAAGAACATGCTGCGACTGCTGGGTGCAGGAAAGGTCCAAGACAAGAAGGCCATGGCTGAGGTCAGAGAGGATCAACCAACCAAGATGAGTCTTACAACTTTAACTCCAGTGTTGTATCACTTATGTTCATGTCATGATGTGTGCAGGCTCAGTGTGGTCTGAGTGAGTCGTCCCAGCGTCTGGACCTGCTCCGGTGTTCTCTGGAGCAGAGGCTGGTGGAGCTCCCTGAGGATCATCCCAAAGCCTGCCTCATCAAGGAGGAGCTGGTGCTGGCTTCCTCCTCGGCCTTCAGCTCCCGCCACAGCACCCCCTACGTCCACAACCAATACAGCACCCTGAGCAAACCATCACCACTCACAGGTAAAACTCTAGATACTGAATTAGACGTTCATTGTTCAGATAGTTTTTATTAAATAGACTCGTCTTTCCTTCCAGGTACTCTTCAGGTGCATCTTCTGGGCTGTGTGGGGCTGCTGGAGGTCGTGCCAGGGCGGAGCAGAGGGACTCCGGTGGTTCTTCCCTCTCACTCTCCGGGAGATGGACGCCCTTCATTCAAACTGAGCGGCCTCTATAGCCGCAGCACCAGCAGCATGAGCCTCAAGATCCCCGGCAAGACCGAGGAGTTATCCAGTACGTCAAATTCACATTATTTCCACAGTTAGAACCAATAAAAGATTGTAGCTCTGGATTAATGTGGTTAGTGTTTACCCTGTAAAAAAGCAGCACCTCTGTGTGTGTTTTACAGCGGAGGTGAGCGCTGTGCTGAAGCTGGAGAACACAGTGGTTGGTCAGACAGTTTGGAAAACAGTTGGAGAGCAGGCCTGGGACCAGACCTTCACCGTGGAGCTGGAGAGAGTAAGACACAGCAGACTGTCTGTAACAATGTGAAGCTGTCCGCACATGCTCGAAAGTTTCTGCTGATCATCACTTCATAATAAAACGTCTTGCACTGAGCGCTGGCTTGTTATAGAAAGAGGGGAACAAAATGCAAATGAGCTGATGATTATGCACCAGAAACCCGGTAAAAAAAGTAAAAAAAATAGCATTTGGACGGCTTCCTGTTGTTTCATTGGTCCCTGCAATATTTAAAAAGTGACCCACTTATGAAGAATTGCTGTCAGCTACTGTGAAAAATGTAATTCCTATTGCTGAAAAGCTGCTGATCATAAATCCTTAAATCAAAAATAGGGTCTAAACCGACAATAAGAAGCCCTTGATACACAGTATTTCTAACCACAGAGGGTCTTTTTAGGTTCCTGTATCCAAAATTGTAATCCTGAACTAAAACTGAAAATCTAAAAACCTTCACTTTACTTTAATCCCCCGGTGGTTGTTTTTCTGTGTGATTAGTCCAGGGAGATGGAGATTGCGGTGTACTGGAGAGATTACCGCTCGCTGTGCGCTCTGAAGTACCTGAAGCTGGAAGAGTTCCTGGACAACCAAAGGCACCAAGTCCAGCTGGAGCTCGAGCCACAGGGACTGCTGCTGGCTGAGGTACAGGACGCACAGCAACAACGCGGCACAGGCTGCATTCATTCAACTCTGTCAACATAGCAAGGGCATATGAGTCTACACGGCTCCTTATAGCCTTTATTGGCATGAGACACACTAACATGCACAGGTACACAAACACACTATTAGCAACAGTCAGTTTGTTTGCAAAGGTAAAAATCAGATCATCCGCTCACTGGTACACCTGATTTTCTCCATATTGACAAAATATTTTTATCCACAACTGACAGATACGTGGAGTGAGGGATTTCCACTTGATAACTTCACGAACTTTCAGTGCTACAGGACTTTACTGCTGCTACTTTGACTTTTCATCACCGTTATTGAGTTTTCAGACTACATGTGTTGTTCCCAAGTTAAATGCTTATACTGATTATATGTGATAATATAAAACTAAGACTAAACATTGATATATAAGTTGATTTTTAAAATGTTCCATTTACATTTTAAAAGCACATAATGTATTTCAGGGGAACTTTCTTCGTCGTCTGAACATCTTGTTTTTGTTTTCAGGTGACTTTCTTCAACCCAGTGATAGAGAGAGGCCGAAGACTCCAGAGGCAGAAGAAAGTCTTCTCCAAACAGCACGGTATGTTCAAGAAAAAGCTGGCTTAAAAAGACGTCAGATGTCAGGCCTGCAGCAGACATCACGCAGTCATATATAACAGTGATGAGTAAACCTACGCAGAGACGGTTAAGCAAAGAGGCACCTCACGGAAGAGTCACTTCCTGTGTCTGTGTCACGTTGGTTTAAACGCTGCCACCCACGTCTTGGAGAACCAAAGCAGCTCCTGAGTCTGTCTGAGCAGCAACAAACTCACGAGATCTGACAACACGAATATCTGACGTATATCGTTTCATATCACTGGCACGGATTGTTGAAGAGTTACTGACTGAAGTTTGTGTGTAAAATCAGTCGAATGCCCCTTTAAAGTTAGTAAAGCAGCGACTGTTTGTGAGTCAGATCATATTTATCATAGAGTAATATAGATCAGTTATTTCCAACTTTTTCGGTAAAAACATTTTTCTACCACGTGTTTTTCCTCTGATTGTTGTTTGAGGTGATGCCTGGTTTTACAGGAGCTCCAAGCCAAAGGGGGGTTTGAGAAGTGCTGCTGCAGATAAAGTGTTAATGGCTTCTGGTATTTTCTGGAACTGGGATTATAAACATTTACAGGAAATGCAAACCCAGGTCATGCAACAGCTCAGCTGTCTCACGCTATTAAAGCCACAGGAGACCTTACTCCATCAGACGCTGAAGTTAGCATAAATGGATACACTTTATTTCCTTTTCCTAAATACTCGCAGTAATGGGACGCGGTAGCAGTTGCCATTTTAGTGGTTTTACCTCTTGTTTACGCAGCTATGTTCCACTCTCAGGTAAAGCCTTCCTGCGTGCTCGCCAGATGAACGTGGACATCGCTACCTGGGTCCGCCTGTTGAGGAACGCCATCCCCAGTGGAAGCAACACACCCGCCTACGCACCCAGTTTCACGAGCAACACACTCACACACAGTGCGGGGTATGTAACCAGCGTGGCAGCATCCCATTTTCCCCCAGCACCGATCCCCCTTCTCCTTTTGTAGTCGAAGACTGAAAGTCATTTTGTCCATTAAGCAAATAGCGATGGGAGGGGAGAGCTCCTCTGGAGCATTTTCTAATTGTTTTTGTACGTGCATAATGTTCGAAAGATTTGCGTTGCCTCTACTGAGGCCTGGAGGAATATTTCAAAGGTACAAAATTTCAGTTTTCAGTTCTAAAGTCTTTAAGGCCGGCTCCTTTACAGGAAAGCTTCACCATAAAACATGAGCAGGAGCACTGAGACCCAAAAAATTGGAAAAAATGTGTCTGTCTGCTTTTAAAGGTTTAATAAATGAGCCCTGCCTCCTCCACCAGCGTCCACGCTCTTAATTATTTATAACTTTGAGCCTTAATATAACTTCAACAGGTGAGATCCATACTGCTGGGAGCATCTATCCACCTCACCTGTTCCCTAACCACCTCTCCTACTCTCACTCAGTTTATAATCAAAGAAAAGAAAGTATAAGTCACCAAATCATGCGTGTTTGTGTCTGCAGAGAAATCTCCGTGGAGAAGCTGAATCTGGACAGCGACTCTCCGCCCAAACCTGAAATCAGAAGAGATGTGGTGGATGCACCGGCTCCTTTGGTGAGTGAGAGAAAGAAAGAGAGCGAGAGAGGGGATTGAGGCCAGAGAGGAAGGGAAGCAGACGGAGGGCAAGATGGGCATCTTTACACTATCATGTTACTATTTATCTCATTTCCTACCTGCAGCCTTTGGCTCGGGAACAGTGCTCCAGTCACAGGCCGCTGCACTGTGTGCTGCGGTGAAACCTGAGAGGCCTGACATGAGAGAGAGAGAGAAAAGAGAAGATGAATTACTGGAGAAACAGAGATCTGAAAACTCAGGGAGACAGCTTTAATGAGACGTAATTGGATGGAGGGGAGCTTTAATTTGATCAAGGCCAAATCTGTGTTCGTTTCTCAATGTGTAAGAGAAACACAAATCAGAGGGCGATAACGTGGCAGAGAGAACCATGAATAAAAGAAGAGGGAAGGACGAGGGAAGGAGGCTAAAATTAAATTTTCAGCTCCTTAGAGCAATGATTTTCTACATTAGTCCTGACCTTTGGATTCATACATTTTAAATCTCTGGTTTAAAGCAGCTAAAACAGTCTAACAATAGTGGGCCTAGTAATAAGCCTTGAGGAACCCCATTTAATCATATATCATGCATATATCAGTGTAAAAGATATATATGTTATAAAAGGCAAACAAACTAATCTCCATAGGTCTTGGTCCATGTTTGAACACAAAGCAGATGTACATAAAAATGCTAAACACACAGAGATGTGTTCAGAGCTACTGTAATTGGCTGCCATGCACATGATGCTGTGGCAACAGCATCCACAGTTCCTCAGCATCCAGAAGTTACCATAACAGAATAAATTTCTGGAAACCTTAAACGTATAATTTATGTACAAAACAGACAATAATGGGCCTAAGAGTCCGCCTTGAGGAACTCCGTTTAAAACATTTAAGTTAATATATATATAATAGTGTTGTAATAATTGAATTTAACCATATGTATTTGTTTTTTAATGCTTTTTTTTCACATTCTGAATTATCACATGCTCATTTGCGAATCATGCATCATGATTTGGTAACACAGTGCTTAATTCCGGTCACGGCAATAAAATAAATTTGAATTTTCGAGGCCCGAGCGGCAGACAGACATAATTAGACAAGCACAGAGAGAGTCAGAGATGGCCTGTGGCAGATGGTGTGTTCAACGGGGTTGAAGTATTATGGGATTAATTACTCTGATGTTTTTTAGAGAACTAATTAGCAGTGACGAAGGGAGTGGAGAGGACAGGGAGAGGGGAGGGGCGACGCTGTCGGCCAGCAGGGGATCTGGCAACCGGGGCCTGATGAGCTTCGATAAACTGTGTCTGTTTGTCAGCTGTGACTGAAGGTCGATACAGATGTCGGCAATCATTGTGTTCTCGTTTCTCTCCCATTTCTGTCGTCTCCTCTCCTTCTCTTCCGCCGTCTCCTTCTCCTGCTCTGTTGGTGTTTCACAGGAACAGACGCCGGTCATTGAGCCCCCGTCCACGCCGGATGTCCCGGTTCATGAGCAGCCAACCAGATCGCTGTCCCAGAATTCTTTACGCAGGTGCACAAACACACGGGGACTTACCTCACACCTGAGCGCGTCTCTTTGCAATATGGCCAACACAGCTTGACACCACAAACACGCCTCCACGCACAGTATCGTCCTGTGTTTTTTTTAACACCTGGTCATAAAGCCAAGTCATCATTAACGTGGATTACAACATATGTCGCCCCAAATGAGAAACACACCACTCAAATCACTCCGGGAGTCACACGCTGAGCAGCATTATCTTCTTCATAACAAAACACGACATGGATGCTGTGGAAGTTTGCCACGCTGACGTGCCTTACCTCGTGTTCTGTGATGTTATGCTGCATGCCGTGCCTGTAATCTGCCTGTAATCTCTCTCTCAGGACCAGCAGCGGCCCTCTCTGCCTGCAGGACTTCAAGATGATAGCCGTGCTCGGCAGAGGTCACTTTGGGAAGGTACTCCAACCTCATGTTTCCTCACAAGTTACACATATATTTGATCAAATTTGAAATATTAGACACACCTGCTGGTGAAGCATTTAGCCAGATATTTCCCCGTGGAGTGGAGCAGAGCCAGAACAGAAAGGTGTAACGCGACTCCAAATAAATGCTAATGTTGCTGCTCCGTGTTTGCCGGAGGTGCTCTGATCCCGAGTGGCCAAAAAATGAATTATTGGAATGATTCCTGTATCATTTCATATTATCACACCATGTCAGATTATTGGATTATTATGATCATATAATATCATGGCGATGCTCTGTGATTAAAGTAAAATCAAATCACGTCACCTTTCATTTTGTGTAGTTAAGATGCTGTTATATGATGACTTAATAGTAAAAATAACATTTAAAAACTTTATTACAGTAAACACAATGCAGCTGCTGTCATGTGAGTTGAACTTTTCACCCCACAGTTAATTTACTCCGCCGCTGTCTCTAAACTTCTCATTGTCTGTTCAAACGCAAGTAAATGCTCCAGTTCTGACAGTGCGTGTTTATTTTGAGGTGCATGTTCATACGTCTGCAGACTGAGTCTTATTTTGAGTCGGTGAAAATCCGACGTAATCATGATGCAATGAGCAACCAGACAAACCAGGCAAACTTGAAAGACGACTTATTTAAATATTAATAACATTAAGTCGGTCATGCTTATCCACGTGTGCACAGCATTACCAGACCTACAACAAACTGCACTATAGTGACTCAAAGCAGCATCCACTGCTCAACACTTTGCACATAAATTATATTATAACACAAATATTATGTTAGTAATACATTTTTAACCAAATAAAGGGAACTCAACTGGCTCTTATTGTCTTTGTTGTTAAAGTGGTCAATGATCAAAATGGTTGCAGTTACTTACTCTTATGATCAACAAATCAAATGAAAAGCCATGAATTTGAGTCTGGTGTATCTCATTGCTGCGTGCCACAGCGCTCCGTTGTTGTCCTGAAACTATTAAAACCACATCAGTGAGGCATTAAGACCGGCCTGGTGCCCCAAATATTCACTAGAGCACCAACTGTGGATTAATCCACTGCTGAAAATAGTCCTCCTGTTTGGTTAAAAACCACGTAGTCCAGATGTTTTAGGAAATTACTGAGCATGAAATGAGACTCTGAAAGTTTGTTGACATAAATCTCTTCAGGTGTTGCTGTCAGAGTACAAAAAGACCGGCAGCCTGTACGCCATCAAGGCCCTGAAGAAGGGGGACATCGTTGCGAGGGACGAAGTGGAAAGGTAACACCTCCACCGACGGGGCTCATTCACATAATTACACCTCGTGGCGCTAATCACCTCCCCTTCGTCTCACCTGTCTGTCTCCAGTCTGATGTGTGAGAAGCGGATCTTTGAGACCGTCAACGGCTCCCACCACCCCTTCCTGGTCAACCTGTTTGCGTGTTTCCAGACGCCGGAACACGTGTGTTTTGTCATGGAGTACACGGCGGGAGGAGACCTCATGATGCACATACACGCCGACGTCTTTTCTGAGCCGCGTGCCGTGTGAGTTCTGCTCTCTGTGTGTCTGGAAAGCATCACGCTCTATCTGTCCACGTCTGTTAATGCATGAGGCGTCACTTTGTAGCAGCGTGGTCAACTCTCCGTCCGTTCTCTGTCCGACAGATTCTACTCAGCTTGTGTGGTGTTGGGTCTGCAGTTCCTCCATGACCACAAGATTGTGTATCGGTGAGTATTTGACTTTTATTTGCCCTCCACACACGGGACACATACACAAACACTCTCTGTATTTTGTCTTTTCATTGTCAGGGATCTTAAATTGGACAACCTGCTGCTCGACACAGACGGTTTTGTGAAGATCGCAGACTTCGGGCTCTGTAAGGAAGGTGAGTGTCCATCATTTATCCATCATATCAACCCTGAGTTTGTTGTTCGGTCTCCTGCAGTCAATAATCCTCTCTCTTTCTTCTTCCTCTCATCGAGGCATGGGTTACGGGGACAGGACCAGCACATTCTGTGGGACTCCAGAGTTTCTGGCCCCGGAGGTGCTGACGGACACGTCATACACCCGAGCAGTCGACTGGTGGGGGCTCGGGGTGCTCATCTATGAGATGCTGGTCGGTGAGGTAAGAAGGCGGGATCGAGTCGGGAGGCGGGAGTCAAACTCTCTGCCAGAGAAATGAATAAGCATTTTTATTTTCCCCAAAATGTGAAACGGCTCCCCTGAAAGAGAGGAAGGTGCTTTCAGACTGAAAAAACAGGAACTGAACTAAACTTATCTTCAGTAAGAGATTCAGGGACAACCGACCCAGAGTCCTGATGATAGATGGAAAATCAAGAATATATTTAATACAGAAAATACCTGAACTCCACCTCAGAAAAGATTAGACTAAAGAGGAAGCAGACGTGCTGTGATACCTCCTCCAGTGTCGGATGTTCAGGTGAATACTTGAGAGACTTGACGTGTACGGTCTAATTAAGTCAAGGCTGCGTGAGTTAGATTTCACAGAAGTTTATTATGAACAATGTCTGTCTGTCTCAGTCTCCGTTCCCAGGTGACGACGAGGAGGAGGTTTTCGACAGCATAGTGAACGATGAAGTGCGATACCCTCGCTTCCTCTCCACCGAGGCCATCGGCATCATGAGACGGGTGAGAATCCAGTCACGAGTAACTTAAAGCTTCATTTTATGTCAGATTTAATGTTGGAAATATGTTTTTGTTTGTTTGGTTGCTAGTTGTTGAGAAGGAATCCTGAAAGACGTCTCGGCTCCGGAGAAAAAGATGCTGAGGATGTGAAGAAACAACCTTTCTTCAGGGTGAGTGTGTATTTTTTGTTAACATTAACATGACGAGTGCTGCGACAGTCCGGACTAAGCATGGATGTCGTTTAGGGTGTGGACTGGGAGGCGCTTCTCCAGAGAAAAATCCCGCCGCCGTTCGTCCCGACCATCGGAGGCAAAGAAGACGTCAGCAACTTTGACGTGGAGTTCACCGCCGAGCTTCCTGCTCTCACGCCGCCCCGAGAGCGCCGCACCCTCTCCCGCAAGGAGCAGGACTACTTCAAGGACTTTGACTATGTCTCCGACCTGTGCTAGGGTCCGAGAGGTCGCAGGGTTTTTAAGCTGCCCACTGCCAGCCACAGACTCTGAAATGAGACTGGAAAAGTGAAGGCTGACTCTTTGTCCCGAAACAGGGAGGTGATGAGAGGCGAGGATCGCTCTGAACTCCATCCTCTCTGCGTTGTGTTGTGTTGACTTTGCGATGGGACTGAAGACTGGCCGGGGCCGAGCATGTGTGGACGGGGATCAGTGGAGTCTGATCGCAGCGTCACGGATGTGGTGACCTCTAGAGGTCGGCACATCCGTGACGCTGCATGGCTTTTAAAAGAGGAGGAGGAGGAGGAAGTGGTGGTTATAACATAAAATAATCCAGATTATGTAACAAATGGAAGATGAGATGATGGATCCTGATGTCTGCCCTGCCTGGCAACTATCTGACAGGAAGGCATTTGTCTGTTTTCGTCCTGCCCTTGCTCTCGTCTCGTCTCGTGTCTTTTTATCTGCTAAGTGTGTTTTTCCGCTGTGTTCAGTGTCCCTGCCTCGAGTCCTGAACGTTTCCTCATCAGCTGCAATCATGCACCACCTGTACACGAACACACGGGGGAGCCAGAAGGAGGAGAATATCCGAGAGAGGGAGGTGTATGTGTCTGTGCTCAGTCTCACACACGAGCCCTTCGTCATCGTCGTCTTCTCTTTCCGCTGTCTTTCGGTACAACAAGAGATTTTTAACTACAATCGTTTTTCAGTGACGGAAGGCTTTTACAAATTTTGTTGTTTTTTTTTTGTGATTTCTAGTTTTTGTTTTTCGCCTCATCTGTGTTTCCTCCTCTGTCATTTGCTGGTGAAATGTGTCAGAACTGTGACTCAGTAAAGATGTGAACCCAACGCACGAGCATTGATCATTATTTATGTTTTTTGAGCCGCTCCCTGTGCCTGAAAACCTCCTCTTCCCAGTGATCCAAAACACCTGGCTAACAAACTGAGCTAACAGCAGCTACAACTGGCAGCAGTTTACTTCACTGTCCCTCAGGAAACTCTGTAAATCACAGAGAGTTGAGGCGGAGCAGCCGGAGAACATCAGAGGGAAAACCAGAAAACATTTCCTCCATAAAATATGATCCAGTTTCACCAGAATCAGTGAAATAGTCGGCGGTGTGTGACTTAGTGCCGTAAAGCGTTACGTACTTCTCGTGGGTGATCGTACCCGGAGCACAAAGTTATATAGTGTGAGAACAGACGTACGGATGACAGAGACACCGTTCATTACATTTCATACACATTATATATTATAGTACTGAAGCAGATTTAGTACATTTATCTGCATTTATAACAGGAGATGACAGGATTTCTATTTGTGGCAGCTTCTTGAGGCAACATCTGGGCCAAAGAGGAGCACAAAAGTGAGCACGGAAATAAAGAATAGATCAGTGATGAGGAAGAGGTCAAGAGAGCCGCAACTTATCACACAGCCGCTGAAAAAATAATGACTTTCTTCCAACCTTGGGCTAAAGGTGAAAAGTAATTTTGATGTTCAGAGAGGAAGACAGAAAAACTGTTAGATGTTGTTCCTCGTTGTCTAATTATGGCGACAAGGTAGAAATCCAGAAGTGGGATTAGAACAGAAACCTGTATATAATGTAGACTGATCACCAACAAGTTTTGGACAGCAGATACATGTCATTTAGTCTGCAGGTCATCGTGATGCCCACTTCAGCTCTCCAAACTCAGAAAAGTTTGGATGTATTTTGCGAGTCTGACAAAAAATGCAGAGCTCGTTTTGCAGCATTTAAAAATATTTTCCATCTCTGTAATGAGGAGCGAGGCCGGGGCCCAGCTGTTGTTATTAATGGTGTCCTCCAATGGTTGTCATTAAAACATTCTTGGAATTATTAGTGGGATTGAAAGTGGACACACACACACAGATGAAGAGCAGAAAACAGACGTAAAATGAACCGGGTAACCTCAAATCATGTCTGTCGTCACAATCATACACAAAGGACAAAGCTAAAGTATGTAATTATTGAATTATATAAGTGGCGATATTTTAATAATACGCTTTTTGGAAATGTTTTTCACTGGAAATGTTCCTAAAAACAAACTAAGAACACCGACCAGAACTCTGATAAACGAGGAGTGTGGCCGCGTTGATTGACAGGTGGGTGCCGTTACTCTTAATTATGCATAACTTTAAGTTTAACTTCTATTTCTGACTTTGCAGCTGTGGCGGTTGCCGCTTGGGGGATTAACAAGAGACCGATTTTGTTTACCTGCTGAAAAACTGCTACAGCAGACACCAAAAATATCCTGAACCTCCCTGTCTGAAGCAAAAACTGCAGTTCCTCAAACGTCCACTCGAGGCTGGCTGCAGAAATGAGTCAGTCTCCATAAGTCCCCATGTTAAAGCAGAAATAAACATGTTTACAGCCTGGTACAAAAAACAGTTTTGGTCTCTGTAGCTAATTTCCCCGTTCATGACAACTGTACTGAGGGTGAATTTATATACAACTCACCTGTTCACATTATATTAAGGCTTAAAGTTATGCAGGATTAAGAGCGTGGACGCTTGTTGCTAACCATGGCATGTTGAGTAAGTGCAGCAGTATTTATCGATACTTCAGAAACTCACTGGAACAAACTCAAAGGCCGAAAAACAGAGAACAGGATCCATGTCATGAGAGTCTCGGGGGGTCAGACAGGACATAATAAGAGTGTGCTGCCTTTGTTTACTCCCAAACATTTCACTGCCAGTCAAACTCCTGAGGTCCACCCTTCTCCTCCTCCAACCCTCCCACCTTCCCTCCTCTTGCCTGCAGCCCTCCTTCCTGTTGCCATCTAGGCATGGAGACTTTTTTCAGAGCCTTTTATTCCTCTCCTCGCCATCTCTCTCTCCACTCTGTCACACCATCCCACGGTCCCTCCCATTAACCCCCTTTAATTGTGTCTTTACAACTTCTCTCCCCTTTCACTCCCACTCGGTGTATAAAACTAATTTCCACTGAGAAATATTTCCCACAAGTCTCACCTCTGCTGGATAAAAAAAAAAAATGCCTGACTCGAAAGCTGAGTATTTTTTGGTGTGGAGGGTGTGTGTGACTGTGTGGTTGTGTGTTTAGGAAATGAGGGGGGCGTGTGTTGGGTTGTGAACACAGCAGTGCAACAGCTGGATCAGCAGTCCGTCTGTCCCACCGTGCAGCACCGCAGGTGAGTTCAACTTTTCTCTCCTCATGTTTGGTCCAGTTTTCTTTAGAGACTTTTAGGGATCCTGAAATAACCTTTACACATCTACACAGGAGAAATAAGAGCTGGATTTGAAATCCTTTTAGGAATAATACACATACATCACAATAATGTGATGCAGAACTTAAGTAGGCGGTTGGAAAATTATCTTTTCCTCCTTTTTGCACCATATTAAGCTGTTAGTGTGATGGAAATATCTAGTTAATTGTTTAATTAATTCAGTTAATTGCACAATTTTCCTGATTTAATATTTCAATTATTGTGGGAATCTTCTCAGGCAGGTCTGTGATTTAATATATTTCTCTTTAATTGGCTGCTGCCTGCGTTAAAGCTGAGTTCATCTGAAGCTTCACGACTTTGGTTGTGCTAATAAGTTTTACTTTTTGACAGGATCTTAAGGACTGAATTAATTTTTGATTTTTTAATCTAACAGTTCTGACTTTTCAAGGTTTTTTCCTCAAGGTTCGATCTTAACCTCGTCTGTTTAGATATTTTAATCTGTTACATAATTACTATTATTTATTTTATCGTTCCTTATTACTTGTTTATTTTTCCCAAATAAGATAACGTTTCCTCCGTTTGTGCTTTTGTTTACGTGAGCAGCTCTCATAGACCTGCACACTGTGAGTTGAAGACGAGGTCTTCACGTGTGATCATGTTCCTGTTCACTAGGATGTTGCAGGAGGAGTCTTCACATTAAGTCAGTCTCGTAGTCAAACGTTCATGATGCCTTCACTGTCCGGTGTTGGATGGACTGTTTACTGTCTCCTTCTGCTCTGGAGGAGAACGGCAGGTAGGACGTCTCAACACTGCATCCATTTACTGGATCTTTAGACCACAAAGTGTATAAAACATGGACGTAGTCTGATATTTTCTGAGGTGGTTCACAGGGTAAAAGTTTGAGAAACACGGCTTTAAACCAACAAAAATGATTACTGCATTGTGAAGACGTTAAAGGATCAAATGTGATTTTTCTTCAGCTCAAGCAGCTTCAAGTCAAAGGTCTTTATTTTAAGCGTCAAAGTGAAACTGAACATTTTTATCCAGCTTCTTCTTGGAAACCTTCCAGTCGCCTCCAGCAGGGATTTCACCTCAGTGCACACACTGTCTGTTCTTTAGAAGCATAACTCATAACTCGCAATCCCACTGCTGTTATGGTTTCATTTTTATTACACTTTGTAGTCATGTTTCTCTGTTTGCCCCCTCAGCTCCAAGTGTGGATGTGCGATGCTCTGTGGTTGGTCCAGCGGGGGAGCTGCACCCTGTTCAGGGTCTGTTAGAGACGTTTGAGGTCGGTCCGGGCTGTGCTGCTCGAGAACATGGGAACAAGGAAACGCACGTGATCGCAGTGGGGAGGGTGACAAACAGCCCCGAGAACAAGGTAACGAGCATCAGGGTCAAGTTGGTCTTTGTTGGCAACGATCCTGAGACGAGATGCCTCGCTTCTGGCAGCAACCAATAGCAAGCGTGTGTGTAGCAAGCCAAGATAGAAGACGCTTTGATTGTTGCTGCCTATAACTAGTTGGTATCGCCCCTCAAACGCTCCTTTTCCTCTTCTGCTGCAGGTGACGGTACTACTGAAGCCTTTGTCTCCGTCCCCGTCACCTCTCAGAGCCCTCCACCTGCTGCTCAGCTCCAAGCACCCCGTCACCTGGTGCCTGGAGGCAGAGCGACTGCCCCCCAACCTCCCAGTGCTGGTGCAGGTCAGTGTCCATCACATCTGTATGATATATGCCATCCTCACCGTGCACATTTAAACCATCACTTCTTTGGCTTTCCTTCTTATCTGCCAGTTATCCTCAAACTCCAGCGTGCAGTCGCGCAGCCTGCAGTTGCACGTCCAGACGGTGCATTCATTACCGTTTCATCCACGTGCGCTGCACCGCTGGGCCATGAAACACCACGGCAACCTGTCCTCTCTGACACACACAACACACGGCAACCGGGTCTACATCCCACTGGGAGAGGGTGAGCCACCAAGGAAACTAAAGTTTGGGGAGGTTTGCAGACAGCCCGGCTGACAAACTGAGCTAACATTATCTGACAGCAGCTACAGATGGCAGCAGAGTAAAGCTAAGCTCTTGTGAAAGAAAGAAAGATCTTGTGAAAAACCTCTTGCTTTGTCTCCGGCCTACAGATCCAACCCTGCCGGCTGTGTGTCAGCTGCAGTCCATGTTCCTCTCTCACAACTACATGACCTCTGACCTGCAGCAACAGGAAGTGCAGGGCTGCGCCTACGCAGCAGCAGGTGGGCTCAGCCCCGAAGTCCACGTGATCAAGCTCCATTCAGCGGGCTCGGGGCTCTGTGGGTGAGAACACGCAGCCTCGGGAAGAACCTGGCAAGAGCGTACATGGCATGTCATGCAACGTTCAGTCTTCTCCTCTGTCTTCCTTCAGCTCTCTCCAGGTGGAGGTGATTGTCTATCTCGTGCCCCTGGTGGCCAACTCAAAGACGCAGAAGGTTGTGCTGATTCTCAGCAGCTCGATGCCGGTCAACTGGGCCATTATTGCACACGGTGTTCGAGGTCATATCTCTGTTCATGTAAGGGACGCAACTTATTTTGCTTTTTCAGATTCTGCAAGGATAATTTGCCGCCTGATTTATATGTCAAACAAATGCTAGCTAAAGTCAGAGAGAGAGTTTGACTCAGTCCAAGTGAAATTCTGGAAACACTCGAAACATGAAGACTAATTTTAACCCGAAAGGTTCATTTCTCTCAGATTTTGTCCACAGACTTGTTAAAATGCCAAGACAATCCATCCACCTGACAGGTGTGGCACATCAACATGCTGTTTAAACAGCATGACTCAGAAACAGGTGTGCCTTGGGCTGATCACGATAATAGGGTCACTCTAAAATGTGCAGTTTTATCACACAAAGTTTTGAGGGAGCGTGTACTTGCCTGTGGACTGAATGTTGATTTCACAACCATAAGCCATCTTCAGTGTTTCTGAGAAGCACACACTGCATACCACGTGTGACCACACCAGCCCAGGACCTCCACCTGGATTCTTCACCAGCGTCATTATCAAGAGAGCGGCCACACGGACAGCTGATGTCCAACAGTCGGTTTGCACAGCTGAAGAATTTCTGCACAAACTGTCAGAAACTGTCTCGGAGAAGCTCATCTGAGCGCTCGTCGTCCTCTTGAGTTGGCTGCAGTTCACCTTGAGTTGGCAGACGCTGACTTTTGATGCTGGTTTGATTGATTCATTCAGTGCACCTCAGATTATTACAATCATATTATTTCTTTGTATCTGTCTTTTCCTATCTTAGTCCTCCAACAGTGTATCCCCACCCTACCCACCTGAGCCTGACCTGACCCTGTCCAGTACCCTAAACTCCGACCTGGCCACCATTTCTGACCTTCTCGTGTGGGCCGGTGAGAGGGGCTACACCAAGGTGACCTCATACACTGAGGCTGACCTGGCCAACCGCTTTGTGATCCAGCTGGCCGGGGGCGGGACAGGTCAGGACCCCTGTGTGTCTCTTGTTTCCATCACTGTGTGAGTGACCTGAACGTTTCAGCTTTATTTTGTAATCCACCAAAGTCATTTTTAAAATGGAGAATGAGAAATGAAAGAATATTTCCATCCACGCATATATTGAATGAAAGGTATTGAAGCGTAAGTGTGAGTATTTAACGTCTCCACATGGCTGTCACTACGTCTCCTCTCTGTCTGTGCCACAGACGTGGTTTCAGTGATGAATCCTCTTGCTGTGAGGCCTCCCTGGGCCGAGGAGCGCCGGCTCAGGCAGTGGCTGAATGGAGGAGGCAGTGCAGGAGGAGGCCGAGAGAGTTTCACAGTGCAGTGTGAGGACGGACGCCTCAGCGTGACCATGGACCAAAACATCCTGCAGGTCTTCATACCTCAGTATTAGATGTTAGATGTAAACAGTCCATAAACAGTCATAGAGAGCTAAAAGGAGCCACATTCAGCAGTGCTCTGTCCCAATTTGACTTCCATATTCACACGTGTTCACACCGTTAATTATGGCAAAATGCATTGTTCGGTCGTCATTTCCAATACGTGCAACAACACTACCCTGCCAAAATTACCATATTACGCCAGGAAGTACACAGTGTACTACATAGTGTACACTACAAAGTGTACTAACAGAAGTGTCCGAATCGAGACACAGCACAGGTGAATGATGAACTCTAATGTTGCTCTGTGTAAATTGACTTTATTTATGGCGCCGTAACATCAGTTGTCTTTGCCTTCAGAACTTGTCTGTCCCGGTGGCTGCCGTGACTCTACGAGACTCGACGTGCCAGGCTCAGTCCAATGGGAGCCATTTCCTGTTGGTGTTCCCGGTCATTTCCTGTGGGACTGAGGGTGTGCTCCTGGGACAGCCCAGAGGGGTTCAATACAAAAACATGGTGAGATAACAAATTTCACACAGAAAGTTTATAAAAATAGGTTTATAAAATAAGTATATTTTTGGTTCACTTCTTGGAGTTTATGTCATCATTGTTCATTATTTCTATAACCAACAGAAGGAGGCAGAGAGGTTCACATATGAATTCAAAATAAGGTTATCACAGAGGTAAAAGCAAAAACGCAAAGTACATAATGGACTCTTGAAATTGCGGTAAATGGAAGTTTGCCCCAGTGAGGACTATGACCCAGGTCATCATGACCAGAACGGCCTATAAATGGGAAGCTGCACAGAGGCTAATTAAGTGAGAGAACATGTCAGTTCAGGGGCTGGAAATTGTGAGGAAGGAAGACTCAGGGTGATTTTAGAAAAGTGACAAATAACAGAGGCAGGAGTGAAGACTGAATGAAAATCTATGATGGGTAAAACTACATGTAGCAGGTTTTATCCAGATATTAACAACTGCCACATTTTCCACCCATTCAGAGGAGAACTTAAACATGAATTACTCAAGTTAGAGTATAAAATCATGGATACGCTTGTTCAGAAAACAGACAACGGACATCCAGAAATCTGAGTCTGTAATGATACAACATGTCAGAGGGACTGTATCAGCTCAGACCTTCTTCTCAGACTACTGAAGGATGCAAACAATAATGTAAACAACATAAGTATATACAGTATATAAATATCTAATCCATGACAGAGAAAGCACAGTGACTCTACATGTGTACACTCACATTAGAAAGGTAATAAGGATCCCTAGGCGTCCTTCCGGTGACTTCCGGGTCTGACGACATTGGACCAATCGGTTCTGTTTTATCATGATTGAGTAATAAATAATTTATTTTAGAGGCTTAAAGTTAGCTAGAATACTACAGGACTCACTGCAAGGCAGTTAATGGGAGTCACTTGCTTTTATCTCTTGGTGTGCATACAGGTGGGTGTCATCAGCGTAGAAATGTATGTTATTTGTAAATGGTGCCTCCAAGAGTGCTGTTTATGGTGAAAGCAGTACACCATTGTGTTTCTCTCCTCTCTGTTCAGATGTTATTGTGGAGAGACAAACCTCAGACCATTCTGGCACTCAGTGAGACAAAACAGAAGTCAAGAAGTCCACTCGGCATACATGTAAGATATCTGCAAACACGTGTCTGTCTTCATAAATCTAATTTAATCTGTTATTCCTTCAATATAGTCAACCTACAATCTGTTTCACCTCCCAGTTCAGCTGTCTGGCTGCAGTCCCTGCCTTCTCCGGCCCGGATGATGATGGTGGTGATGTTAATGTAAACACTCCTGAGGCGGGGCTGGTTCCCTGGGAACACGAAGGTCCAGGACCTGATCCAGAACTGAGCCACCTCCCGGTACCCAGACACAGACCTGGACCTGTTCTCACTTTGAAGCTTTTTGTCACTGAGAGCTACGAGCAGGGACGGATTGGCCCCTGTGTCATAACTGCAGACCACCGTGTCTATGTTGAGGTGTGTGTGTGTTTGTTTGTTATATATTTACTGTGCTTATTTGACATCTTGACAAAACACGTAACTACGATTTGTCTCTTTAATCACTGTTTTACTTCGCATTACAGATTTCAGCCAAAGGGCCCCACATAGATGTTGTGGAGGTGAACTCATGCGTGGTCTCTCCTCTATCAGACCCCAAAAAAACAAATTTCTGGACTGTCATAAACGACGGCTGCTCCTCAGACCCCTCGCTGACCCTTGCAAACGATGACAACGAGGACGAAGATGTCGAAGGCGATGGTGAACTGGAAGAGGAAAAGGAAGAGATGGAGGGACCGGAAAAAGGCAGAACTTACGACTACCACAGAGTTGAAAGAAGAGAGGCAGAAGCAGCAAGAAGGCTGGAAAACAGCAGGCTAAGTGAGGGAGAAGAGGAGGAGATACAGCCCCTGAGATTTAGCTTCATCCTGCGGCCAGTTTATAATGACTCTATGCAGTTCCTCCACTGCAGCCTTCGCCTGTGCGTCTCTGACTCGACAAGACGGGAACCAGTAAAGGAAACAGAAAAGAAAGACTGTCGGGGCGGGATACATATCCCTCCACTTGTATCTAGAACACCCAGACATCAGGTACAGAAACAAACACGATGTTAAAGCGATGAAACAAATGATAAAAAAATGAACACTTTAAATTAAATTAGTTCATTTAAAAGTAATCCCATGGTAGATTATTCTAATGGTATGATAAGTAGGACAATTAGTAGAGAGATTAGTTGAGGATTTTTCTGGTTTAATTCCATTTTGCACCTTTAAAATGAAGTGTGGGGGAGAGGTCTGACTAAGCGAGACTACTCTAATGTAAAAATGACACATTGTGGTTTGACAAGCAGTTATGTGGCTTTCTGGAGCCATTGCTATATATATTGTCTGGCAACCTTACAGTGAAGACCAGACTTCAGCTTCACTGTCAGTTGGTGTGTCTGTTTCCTGGCTGCTAGCTGTGGCCTTATATTTAGCATTCACATCTGAGAGTGGTATCAGTGAAACAGTTTAGATTGTTTATGATTGTGCATGGTTACAGCATATAAGCCTTCTCCTGTGTTCCCATGTCAGTGTGAGATCAGAAACCTCTCCAGGCCCATGGTGGTCACCCAGCCTATTATTTCACTGGCACCCAAACTGCTGAGGCCCCCTGCTGGCCAGAGAACCAAGAGACTGAGCGCCTCTCCAGTGGCGAGTCCAGACCCAGAGGAGAGCAGTGAGTGTCGTTTATTTATTGTCATGTTGCTGGGACTGTTTAACCAGCCGTCACACTCCGTCTTGAACGCTGTCTTCAGGTTCTGTGGTGCACATGGGACCAGTCATGGGAATCGTCTTCGCTGCCTTTGTGATGGGGGTCAGTCTGATGGGCGGCGTGTGGTGCATCTACTATTATACAGGTAATAACATCTGCTGGATGTTTAAGACAGTTTTATGAGTAATTTGAATGTGTATTTAAATCTATTTAAATGTATAAATGTGGTTTTTAAGGGGCACGTCCAGCATTATTTGGACAGGGAGATCATTTAACAGACCAGACACACGGAGTCCGCAACATCTGGAATCACCTGTCACCGTCCGATCAGTCCTCCAGCTCGGTGTAGAGGTAAGATCTGATGAGCACGGTCATTCAGACTCTGGAAACTACATAAAGCTGTTTTGTGGCTGCGTGCAAAGTCTGTCACTTCTTATCAGCTGAGTCAACTGAAGACTAACGTGTGTGATTTTTAGGAAAATGTGTAGGTGTGGAGGTTTGAAAGAGCTCACCACAGGCGCCATTAGATTTACCACAAAATGGCCTTATATGTGTCAGCTGATTGTAGATCAGTTACCTGAAATCAAAGCCTCCTGTGGATGTGGGAAATGTGTGAATGATGACGTCAGACCTGCAGGTTATCTAGTTATACGTTTTCCATTGAAAGTCTTTGTTGAATCTACGCTTAAGCACTGACCAACTCTGGTCACTCGTGTCTGTCATCCTCTTTGGGATCTTTGGGACCTCTTTGTTTCAGACATTATAAATTATTTTTAACTGAGTCTATGTATGACTTTCTAGACATTTCAAGACATTTATTCATGCACCTTCTGAATATCCTACTCTGGTTTCACTCTCCTGGGCCGTCCTCAAGTGTGTGTACATTTCAGTCTAACCTGCGTACATCATCACACATTTAGAGAGCATTTGTTTGGCAGCAGGGTTATATGTGGTTAGACTGTTCCCTCTAACATAATTCCTGATTTGTAAATAAAAAAAGTTGCATGGTGGCGCGTGCAAGATTGACTGCACAAGCCTAAACAGGATCCGCAGGTGGTCCAAGGTTCAGATGCTGATGAACATCTGTTATGGCTATAAGTACATGCTGCCCAAAGAGGTTCGAGGAGTTCCTGATGTGCAGTGTCGAAAAAGCTTGAGGCCCTGATGATGAGGAACAAGACTCTCTGCGCTGAGATCGACCACATGATCAGCAACCTCAACGCCAGGAAAATAAACTGGTCACTGACATTCTTAAAAATGGGGGAAAAAGGAAGTTATATTTTTACCCCTTTGTTCAAATTAAAAACATTTTTACAAGATTAAAATGAAACAGGTGTGTATAATTTTAATCTTGAGTGAGCCTAGCTGTGTTTTTAAAATAAACTTCAGCGGTTAGAAGCTCCGGCAGTTTCAGAAAATATATCAGCATTAGGCGAACACCTGCAGATTTAAACCCTGATACGTCTGAACAGTTTTATTCTTTTATCTGTTTCTCAGGATTTCCTCTCTGCAAATCTGAGAAAGAAGAACTGGGACAGAGGTTGTGACAACAGCTGTCGTCGTGCAGGTTTTTGTGCATGCTTCCCGCGACTATCGTTCACCGCCGTGCAGCAGCCCAACGCCAAGAGAGGAGACTGAAACCATGTGACGTACAGTAGCACTTAGTCATTGCAGCATTGTGAAAAGTCAGATGTTTGATTCAAAGTGAAACGTTGCTTGATGCTGCGAGCCGTCCTGTGCCGAGTCATTTCAAACCCAGCAGCCAGTGAAGAGGGTTTTATCTGGATTCAACAGGATCTAAACTTTGGGTTTGGAGTGACTCAGACAGAAACCACATCGTCGTCATGTTTAGAGGCAGAGTACAAGGTCGAGCGATGAACCGAGAGGTTACTGTGTGCGCCCGTCTGAAGAGCCAATGTTTTACATTTTCACTGTCTGTGTTCTGTGTAACTGTGAATCAGCTGGATGTCAAAGCTGCATTTATCTGTATGTGAATTCTTCTGTGTTCATGCACGAATTAAAAGAGCTGGAAGCCACGCTGACTCGACGCGTCACTCAGATCAGAGGAAGGAAGTTGCTGCGTGTTGTGAAGTATCTGAATACATTTGTTTATCGT
The DNA here is from genome assembly GCA_023373845.1 of Nibea coibor. NCBI lineage: Eukaryota > Metazoa > Chordata > Actinopteri > Sciaenidae > Nibea > Nibea coibor. Next base: position 2,975,249 of record CM041727.1, read on the forward strand.
CTTTGTTGTCACTTTTTCTGGCGTCTTACCTGTACGAACATGATGACGTGTTAGCAAGCTATGTACACATTTCATTTCAGTTCAGAAAAATCAACTTTACTTTACCACAGTGTAGAAACAGTACAAAGGTATTAGCATCAATACTTAAAATACAGAAAATACTCATTATACACACAATTACTGATGCATCAGTGTGTGCATCACTTTAATGCTGTAGCTGGGTTAAATTTAAGTTTTATTTACTGTTGGGGAGCTCGTAAATTTAACAGAGGACATTATAATAAATCATCATTTGTTTGAGTATATTTTGTATTATTAACATGAATAAATGCAGTGGCATAAAAAGTATTTATTTACCTCTGAAATGTAGCGAAGAGTATGAAATATGATTAAGTAGCCAAATATGTAGAAATACACAAGAAAAGTACAAATGCATCTGAGTACAGTATTAAATGTACTTTCCAGCAGTGGTAGCAGCCTGCCTGTGTGTGGTGCTGGTCGGGTCGTGCACGGTGAGCCTGTTTTTACACCAAATAAACCAAATGAGAGCAGTGAGCTGAAACAAAACATTCAAATGAAATCCATGAAACCAAAACAGCTGAACTGAAAGATCAAATTTTAATATCTCGTCCACGACACACGTATGCCGTGTGTTTCCAGGGACGCTAATTAAGCTTCAGTATATTTATTGCAGCATTTATTCCAATGAACCAACCCGTAGCACAGCTGCCCTGACTCTGTTTGACCTGAGCCTTAATTAGTAACACCTGTATTTACCGACCGCTTCATGACAAAATGGCGGCTGTGAAAAAGGACTTAAATGTATTATTTCGAGTACAGAAAGTAAAAACGCAGTGAGGAGCTTCTCACCTTCAATGGTCGCCGTTTGGGCTACGCAGCAGAACGGGACGGACACCGGCTGGAGCTGAATATACAGTGTGAGTTGTACGTATGTTTCATGTTCATATTTTGGCAGTCAAACGTTGGCGCTAACGCTCCACCCGGTTGCAGTTCCTGTATTTCCTGTAAGTGCATAACGGGCATACTCGACTTGAGACAACACCACCCTGCTGAAATTAGCGCACAGTACACAGTGTACTACCCAGAGGTGTACGAATGGTAGTGTGTAAGTATTACGTTGAGGTAACGTACATAATATTTACGTGATGGGAGTATCGAGAATCGAGACACAGCGCCATTCTTTGGATCTGTTATTGACATGAAATATTGATGCAGCTTAAATCTGAGTATTTTAATGTAGCATCGACCAAAGGTGCAGCTGAAATAGGAATAAAAGTTTGTGTGTCTGTTTTTTTTTACAAAGTGATAATAGACCTCGTACATTCTGCACCTGCTGCTGCACTCCGCAGTTTTCCGGGAAAAATACTTTTACAAAATTGCAAAAATGATTGGATGCCTGGAAAGACTTTCTGTCAACACACAAAACTTTTGCAGCTCAAGTTCAACAACACAATGAATTAACACAATCACACAGTCGGTCGACTTTTATTGGTGTTTACTGATTTTTTTTTACAGTTAGAAATGCTTGAATATTATTTACAAACCCCACCTCTCCCAGTCGCTTCATGGATTTTGAGTGTACAGGTCTCCATAGCCACATTGCATCTCTTGGTGGCGCTGCAGGTCAACCCTGCGCTGGAAGCTGTGCTGACAGCGGGGGCAGCTGAACGGCCGGTAGTTGCTGTGCTTTCGGCTGTGGGTGATAAGGTTGGAGCTCTGGCTGAATCCTTTTCCGCACACCTTGCAGACGTGTGGTTTCTCACCTGAGGGAGGGCACGGAAATGTTTCAGGGTAAGAGTTTCGAGCATCTGACAGTAGCACGGCTTGCTTGCGTGTGCGCTCACCTGTGTGTATGAAGGTGTGTTTCTTCATGTCTGACTTCTGGTGGAACCTTTTGCCGCAGTACTGGCAGGGGTAAGGCCGAGTGTCTGAGTGGATGAGGAGGTGCGTGGACAGGGTGGATGAACGCTTGAACACCTTTCCGCAGACCTTGCAGCCGAAGCTTCGCTCCTGCATAAAGTTACAGGACGTAAGAACATGCCCACCACAGTGACACACACCTGAAAACGGTGAAAACACTGCGCACTGCACCTTTGCTCTCGCATAGCTGCCTATCGCTCTGAAGCCAAAGTGCATGTTAGGCATGTCGGCCGCTGTCGGCGAGCTTATCAACGGCACAGAGCCGACGTTGGGAACACGAGTCTGCAGGTTACCTTCTGACATCAACACTCCTGAAAGAGACTGAGAGAGGGGAAGAGATGGATTCAGCAGCTTGTTAGCTTAGCTTAGCATAAAGACTGGAAACAGCTAGCCTGTCTCTGTCCAACAGAGAAAGAATCGCCTCTAAAGCTCACGATTTCTCGGATCTGTAACTTACTGTACCATCAACCTGGTTTAGATTATGGTATAAAATGTCAGCTGATAAAGAGAAAAGCCAAAGCTATGTTTGGGATCTTTTCCAAGGTAACAAAGCAAATTAGTTTTTTAGCTGCATTTATTTTATATTTTTAGTCAGGCCCCAGTTAAGAGATTAGTGAAAGTTTGTTTCTTTTTTGAATGAATTATACAGCATACATAAATATAAGCACATTAAAGCCTGATCATCCCTCCATCACCAACACCTCGGTTTAGACAGTACACACGCCTGACAAAGATTTATGTGTCGACAGGACGAGATTTCTTTGAATAATCTTTAAAGATACATTGCAAAAGTTTTTATGACTCCCCCATCACAAATCTACTGTTAATTATCACATTTGTTCAATCAGCTTTTTAGTTTTTAAGAGTTACTTAAACTTTTTCTTTTAATTTGTAGATTTTTTTTTTTGGAGGGAAAATAGACCTCACATTATATATGCACCATTTTCCCTCCATAGTTCTGACTGGCAGAAGTTAAGTGCAAACCAGAAATCTCCACATTGTTAAAAACCTTCAATCAGACTCTGCTGTGTCACCCTCTGACATGTTGCCAGGCTCTTTCTCTCATCAGCCCGGTTACTTTTAACGTTATTCACTCTGCCTTCCTCTTTTCATGAGAGCAGAGGAAGACACCGAGAGGACGTGCAAACTCTCACCTTTTCACAGAGTGGACACTCGCTGACGGGGGATTTGAGGTCCGTGTGCGACGTGTGGTTGAGTAACATGAAGACCAGTCTCTCCAGTTCCCTCTCTCTCTCGGACGCCTGGTGTCGGTCCACCAACCAGGGCGAGACCCACAGAGGAGCGTCTCTGTTCTCCACGGGGGCTTTTTGTCAAAATATGAAAGGATGATGAAGATGTGAAGAAGAACATATATTGTATACTTCATGTAGTCTTAATACAACTTTACAGTCACAAGCATAAAACTGTTTCCCAATAGAGAAAGTGTTAGATACCTGAAGGCCAATCTCTGGGTGCAGACCGGATCGCCATGTCATCCCACGGTGAGCAGGCTGCAGCCAGAAGGTCCTTGACCTCTACTGTGGGCGACAGAGGCTGCACAGCATCTTCAGGATAACTCCTGCCCTGTCCCATCGCACGCTGCACAGGCTGCTCGGCATCTGTGTGGTGCTGGGATTGTTGTCTAAAGGAGTCCTTGGACTGGCCAAGGAGATGAGTCCTTTTACTCTTGACGAGGAACGACCGCGGCATGGCAGAGTCTGTCGTCTGAGGGTGAAAATCCTGCAGAATAAACCTGCAGGGGGCTCAAACGTCAGCTCTCTTTATGTCACTTTTAGAGCCTCGTACCCTTAGATGCTGCACACCTGTTGGTTCAGTTAAAATGCCAAAGCTTGAGGTTTTCCTTCACAAAAAGAGTCTGCCAGCTGCACAAAAGTTTCAGGGCTTTCACTGAGGATAACCCTGCTGGCGTCAGACAACTTCTAAACTGTGACACTGTGGTACACTTTTTATACTCCCATCTGATCTGCCCTATTTAGACATTTAGAACAACAGCAGATTGATTTTACATTTGGGGAAACTCCACATGACCAAAATTAAACAAATCAAGAAAGTGTATTAACCGTGTGCTAAGCGAAATATTTTATCACAAGGCAAATCTTAAAACTGCTTTGATGTGAGCTGATTTTAATATGATATCTGATCAGTCTGACAAAGAGGAACGCCTGAAAGAAAAACTAAAAGGGACAGCTCGAGAAAACAACTCTGCAGATGAGTAGATTCATTTCCCAAGATTGTTTCAGATTTATGTTGGTAAATTTTGAATTATTTTATCACCTCCCGATTATGTAATTCGATGAAAGAATATCCGTCACAACCTGAAGTTTCACATGGACAATGAGTGCAAGTAATTTGCCCTCTTGTAGATACATTTAAAAAATGTCTAAAACAAATATGACCACATTACTATAAGAGTGAGATTCCAGCTGAATCGCTGATCTTACCTCTGTATGGTGCGGCTGAATGTTGAGTCTTACTTGTTCCTTCGTCGCTCGTTACATCCTCTTTTCTCTTTCTCACACCCATCGACTGATGACATGACTCAAAGAGATTTGATTTGATTTTGAAAGGCTGCTGAGGATTGTGGGACTGGAGGTTAGTGAGGGATATAAAAAAACGTTTTGGGGTTTTTTTGTCTCTGTTGCTACCCTTATTTTTGACATCTTGGTCTTCTACAAATTTTGGTTCGACTGTACACTCTGAATAAACGTGCACAAAAGTCATGTTGAAACCTTTACACGCTGTGGGGCCAATATGGTTTTGTCATGGCTGGATTTACCACTACAGTGACTCTTCATGTGGGTGGACTCTAAGTGTACAGAGCATCCTTTGGAAAGTTTGAATATCTCATCGTTCTCATGTGAACATGTGGACCTTTACTACCGAGGTGCCACACACTTTTTTTAACCTGTCTATCAGTTTGGGTACTGTGCGTGTGTGTGTGTAGGCGTGTGTGTGTGTGTGTGTCTATCCCACACAGTTTCACCAACTTGAACTATTGCCCATTTAACCTGGTTAGGAAGACTGAGTAAAATTAGAGATATTTTGTTAAAAATGGCAGCTTGGAGAGAAGACGCATTAATACAACATTTACAGCTAACAGTTTAATTTAGAGTTATTTGTAAAAGAAAACTGACCTATGAGTAGCTTTTTAATCCAAAGCCTTTTGGAAGTAATAATTAATAATTATGCGTTGAAATCGTTTTTTAAAAAAAAGGGCCATGCTGAGTCATCGTGCTGCATGTGGCTTCAATAAAAACTTGCAAAGTTCCTCCTTCGCCTTCCCAACAACACACGCACTGTAGCATCCGCCCCTGAACACACTTACGAGAACATATCGAAAACAAGCTAATTCTGCATTATCTTACTGTCCCAGCATTTGTAAACACTCACACGCCCTTTAAAAGGTGCCAGAGATGCCCAGAACAATAATGATTAACATGACAGTCAGAAAACAACATCTCTGCACATTCACATATGTCATGACTGACTCGTGAAATTGTGGTCAAAGCGAGTGAATACTCAGCACAGTGTGTGTTTACATTTTTAAGAACGATCTGTAGATTTATTAGATTGTTTCAACATTATTTGTAAATGATTTGTTAAATATTTGTTCAGTATCTTAAAAAGCCATTTACAAATGTGTCGTGAACATTTTTTAAGTATATATTTAGTTGTAAAAGACAGGTAAATGTATAAAAGAACAATTTATAAATACATTTCTGACCCAAAATCACTAATAAAATACAACAATATAATATAAAAAATATAAGTCTTAAAGCCAAATTTGTTATTGGAAGCAAACTAAATTCTGGATAAACAGAAAAGTCGCTACAGCAAGAAAGTTTCTACTCTTTATTAAAATGTCTAATATTAGAAAAAGCCTTTATTTTTTCTAATTAATGTTTAATCAGTCAACAGTACAATCTTTACAAACTACTCTTCATTGACAAACATATCTGGCATATCTGGTTCAAACGTAAATCCACAAATTCGCCTATATGCAGATGACATATGCCTTTACGAACAAATGCACTAAGCCTCAAAAATATGAAATTCTTCCAAATTTTAACCACATGGGCCTTGTTGGGATGTTCACTCAGAGAAAGTAAGCTCTATAGCATTTTTGGATTAGCCAGAGGCAGCAAAAGCAGGACTGCTGAGATGGTGACGGCCATAGTCGCCACACTCTGCCAGCGTGTGGTGAAAAAGAAAGAAAGTCCCTTTCTAAGCCAGTGTTTGGTTTGTCCATTCCGGTCTACGGTAGAAACACAGCAGCAGTCTCAGTCTTTCTCTACAAACTGGGCCTTTGAAGACACTGGCAGTAAAATATACATGTAATACATTTTAAAAAGTCTGACAAATAAAGTTACAATTTCCAATAAAAAACAGAAACAGTATGAAACTGTTGTCATGGATGTCAAGTATTGAGGTCTGAATCCGACCTCAGATTGAAATCAAATCATCAAGGGTCGCATATGAACTTATATAACTTTTCTCCATGTGGCTACAGTTTTGCAAACTTCTCATTTGAGCTGAGTTCACCTTGATGTGCATGAAGAGAGGCATGTCGGAGCACTGTGGTTGATGTGGTGGGGGGCTTGTAACCTTCTCCCATGGGCTGTCTGAGTGAGCAGACGAGAGGAGTGCAGGGAGCTGAGACGGGCTGGTGGGTTTGGTGGGTTACTGCCTCATTTGCTTAAGGGGATTCAGGGGCTTCTTGTTCCCCCTGATGATGGTAGAAAACTGCCTTTCTAGGAACCTGAAACTCGGAGAGGATGAGGGGAAGAAGGGAGTCAGAAGGTTGTGTTCCTATTGCTTTGTTTCTGTTGTTCACTTGTGTTATGAGTTGTGTTAATTACATGGGAGAAAGGTGGCATATGTGTGATACGAGTTACCCAATGTGTTGAATATAAACATTAATAAATTATACTTATAATTGACTGTCTTTATTATTTGTTTTGAATTATGGCATTTAAAAATACTTTGTTTAAAATAAATAGTTTTCACACATTCCTATTTATTCCTATTTAATTTGTGGTTTAATTTTCATTGCGATATGTTTGGAAGAGATTGGTCAATAAAGTTTTGAGAAGATACACTCTATTTATGAAGAATAAATCACATCACTTACTAGTCTTAGCTTCTTCTTAGATTTACTCTTGTCCAACAGCGTCTTGCTTACTCACTCTCTCCTTTTGTCTTCTTAGCTTCCTCTGTCAATGTCCTCTTCAGTCTTTTCTCCTCTGTCATTATGTCCACAGAGGCGACGGAGCCTGGTAACATAGACCGCTTGCCCAGCTCCTGTTCTGGCACGACACTGGCTCTATTTGACATCGGCATTCCTTCCTCTTCTTCAAAACCTCCTCTTCTTCTTCCCGGTGGTCCAAAACACCTGCAGTACAAACACTAACACTCCCCCAGTGCTTTGAACTCACAGGCTGGACAGCCCAGCTAACAAACTGAGCTAACGTTAGCTAACAGCAGCTACAGCTGGCAGCAGTTTACATCAGGAAACTCTGTAAATCAGAGAGTTGAGGCGGAGCAGCCGGAGGACGTCAGAGGGAAAACCAGAAAACATTTTCTCCATAAAATATGATCCATGATTTAAAATCTGTTATTTCATGGTAGTAAAGTTGTTGCTTTAAAAATATATGTATCTTTAAATTCGATTGTTTCTGCAAAGTAAGCAACAAGCTGCATCTGGGTGACTGATATTTGAACTTCCATTTGTGTACCTACTCATGTACTTTCTGAACTATGTCTCTCATGACAACAATGTACAGGTTTAAATGACATCACCAAGCGAACAGCCATTGCGATCACAGACCGACTAGGCAGCTTCAGCGCCAGGCCGCAGTCTCAGCTCCTTGGTGTTTATCTGTGTAGCTGCTGTGGCTTGCTGTGGTTTCAGTCAGGGGATTTGACGAGTAAAGTGCTGTGCCACTTTCTCACGGCCAACAACTTCTCTATCTATCTGTCACCAGTTTGCCCCCACCCACCCGTATTATACTCATTTCCTCAGAACTTTTCAACTTTCTCTCACTTCGTTTGGCAAAAGAGCGAAGGTTACGCACGGCCCTGAACTCACTTAAAGGAAATTATGAAGGGCTAACCTCGCCTTTGCAGTACACAATGTTAAACAACAAATCTATATATAATGTAGCCATGGGAACTGTGAACCAGCTCTCAATATCACAATATATCACAGTGTCATATACAAGGGTAAAGCCACAACACTGTCAGCATGGCCTGTGCCTCCCACTGAACAGGAAACAAGTAGTTTGCTGAGGTATTTTTTCTTTCTATGTTGCAGCTTATCACATCCTCCTACTATTTTCAATCAATTTCCGTCAGATTGAAAACTTTACAGATTCAGATTAAAATCTATTTGTAGTTTTTTCCATGAAAGGAGTTCACAAATTCACAAGTTACTGACAAAAAGCATTGTGTCTGTCACCAGTTCTCTCTGTGATCGAACATTATTTATGGAATGAAGGGGTGTTGTTCAGCTCAGTTGGTAGAGCAACCACCCCGTGTATGAAGGCTCAGTCCTTGCCATGGCATTGCCATGACATGTCATTGTCCATCTCTCTCTCCCCGCATTCCTGTCACTCTTCAAGCTGTCTCTGTCAAATAAAGCTCAAAAAGGGCAAAAAAATATCTTTAAAATATATGTATATATATGGAATGATGGTGGTAGTGGAAACAGGCAGATGGGCATCCCCACTCCTACCCATAAACTGAGATTTGCATCACCCTTGCAGGGTTACAGAAAGGTAAGGGGGTGTGAGAACTCTGAAATGACATGGTACCCAAGACAGTCACTGCCTACGTCTGAAAAATTGTGGTGGTAAAGCGAGAATGAATATATGACCACAAGCCTAAATAGTAAATAAATGTGTGATTGTCATGTTCTCTTTGATGTTTAGTGTCTTTATTTATTTAGAACAACAATCACACTGTGTTTTAGCGCCCCCAGAGAGTAAATGTTGTAAATATGGACAGCTGTATTTGTCCTTATTGCATTACTTATGATCAGCAGCTTTGCTAACAGCCAAACATCAAGCAAGGCACAGCAGCAGCTAATATTACTGACTCGTCCAGCAGCAGTCAGCCCAGCTCGGTGTCTGTCTTTCAGCCTTTTATTTCACCAACCACTAAAAGTCACATTTACTCGTCTTTCTTGTCTCCTTTTCTCTTCTTAGCTTTTTTCGTCAACATCCTCTTTTGTCTTTTGCCTCTGTCACTATGTCCATAGCCGCCGCTGGGCAGGCGGGTTATATTGCCCGCTTGCCCAGCTCCTGTTCTGGCACAACACCGGTTCTGCTCCTAGTTAGCGTTCACCTGAAAGCCTACCAAGTCCAAGATGCCTGTGGTACAAACACGAACACCCCCCTGGTGCACTGAGCTCACAGTCTGGGCACTAACAAACTGAGCTAGCATGAGCTAACAGCAGCTAGCAGTTTACTTCACTGTCCATCAGGAAACTCTGTAAATCAGAGTGGAGGTGGAGCAGCCGGAGGACATCAGAGGGAAAACCAGAAAACATTTCCTCCATAAAATATGATCCAGTTTCACCAGAATCAGTGAAATAGTTGGTGCTAGTTATTAGCATGACAACATTTGCTACTTTAATCATAAGCCAAAGTATGGTATGTATGTGATGATGGCACTAGCAGAAAGTTATTAATTCATCCTGAAGGGAACTTGCATGTCTCTACCAACTTAATCGGTAGTATAGCTGTCACGTCAAAAACAAAATATATAAACCTCATGGTAGCATCTGAGCAAAGGTGAGGGGATGACCAAAGTTTTGCTGCTACCATGGCTACGAAATGCAGCCCACTCATTCAACGCATTTAGGAAATTTTGTGTTGTTGCCGTCCTGACACGTGGCTAACAGAAATTAAAAATCAGAATGAGCCTTATTAATCAGGTGTTAATATGTGTAATTTGATTTTCAATTTGTTTCCCCCCCTTTTTTTTTTAGATATTTTTTGGGCTTCTTTAATCTTTTATTTTGATAGTGCAGCTGTCTATAGACAGGAAAGTGGCGAGAGAGAAGGGGTGTGACATGCAGCAAAGGGCCACTAAGAAGAAGAAGAAGAAGTTGAACGAAAAAGTGAAACTATTCCTAAGTAAAAAAGAATACTACAAAGAGAGTGCTGGACTCAATTATCTTCATATACGTACAGTTAAAGTATAACTGCAAAATGCAAACTCATAGTAACACGTTTGGTAAAATCAAGGACACCTTCAAGATAGCATCATCGCAGCAGGGAGCTGCCGAACTGTAACTTTGCACAGTGGTAAACACTTATCTGATGCAGTGCTCTTGCACTTAATACACTGTTTACAGCAGCAGTTAGACATTTCATGTTTCACTTCAGGATCTATCGGGGTTTCACTCAGCACTTGTTCTGATGTTGTTGACCTTTACGTATGAAGCAGTCGGGCGGCGACATAATGTGTGTGTCTAACATGTTCAACAAAATGAGACATTTTAAGGTGCTGATGTTTGCAGTGTGTGTGTGTGTGATGTTTTTTTCATGACATGGTCGTGTGAATCCTGTCACTATAACACAACCCCACCCAGAACATCCCTGCCTATGGGCAGACTTGTTTGAGTGTGTCAATGTGTGTGTGTGTGTGTATTGCAGATGAAGAGGTGTGAAGCCGCAGGCCTTTCTCGCAGCAGAACTCTGAAACCGAGGGGTGTTGGTAGGATATCGTCCCCTTTTAAATGTTGGGCTTGTCACACCACAGCCCTGTTGTCTAATTTTAAAGCTGTTTCTCTGAAAGCTCAATAACTTTCTTGTAGAGCGACAGTAAGATAAAAAGAGCTCAGATGTATTAGAGCTCTATGTGATGACTTTGTTTCATTCTGCTTTCTCATATTCACGTTTCCTGTCAAAACGGGCACATAGAGAGGAGCGTGTCACGGATATTGACTGGCCTTTACAGCAGTAAGTGTGCGTTACACCCCCAACTGCAATCATTGTAGCGCGAGCTATGAGCAAGTGTCAGCGTCTCTCTTCCAGTGAACCCAACAAGTCCCAACACAACCTCCGAAACCAGCGGTGGCCAGTTTGCTGAGTTGTTGAGGTTGTTTTCATTCCAGTTTTGGCCATCATGGTTGGCTACATGGCTGACCGAGCTACTGACCGTTAGTGGTCTGCTAAATAGCAACACAAGCATCAGGAACACAAGCTAGTATTGTTGTCTACCGTCCAGTGAATACAGCTGGACCTGGGATCAAACACATATGTTGTCTGATCCGACTGGTTCTGATAGAAAGGTGTCAGTAGTTTGTCGTTTGTTGCTTACCTGGGGAGCACATGGCACCAGGATGCGCTATGAGAAGAAGGCAAGCCAGTGGAGGCAGTGTGATGGTTTGCTGGAGGGAGCCACAGGTCGGATTCGAACCTTGGGCCACCGCTGCAAGGACTGAGCCTTCAAACATGGGGCAGATGTTTGACTGAGCCAAACAACACCCCACCATGTACATCTTTTTATGGAAACTCTATTCCCTGATGACAGTGGCCTCGGTCTCCAATGTCTCCAGATCTCAATCCAATCAAGCATCTATAGGACGTGCTGGACAAACAAGTCCAATCCATGGAGGCCACACCTCGAAACGTACAGGACTTAAATGAGTCCATGACTCGATGGGTCAGGCCTGTTTTGGCAGCAAAAGGTGAAGCTACACAATATTAGGAAGGTGGTCACAACCTTATATCTCTTTTCTTTATTTACCCCCTGTAAACTCACTCAGTCAAACACATTTCTATACTTGTACACACCAAATACACACTCCAGCTGTGCAGAGCAGATTACATTGTGGTTTTTTGTCAGTTTGAGTCTCTGCTCCAGATTCTTCTTGGCCTAAATTACAAAGGAAACAAAGCTTTACCCTTCCACGCACACAGACGTACACAAACTTGGTCAATTTACATCACAACCTTCGCTGGTCAACAAACCTCTCAGTGAACAAACCTGGTTACTTAACAGAAGCGCCACACACACACCATTAAAGAGGTGAGAGCAGTCCGACACAGAGAGTTACAACATTGAGTGTAGCTGTGTAACTCAGCTCAGTAACACAGTGACTGCAGCAGCCCCTGCTGGATAATCCTGGACACAACGTCACTTGTCAACTTGCACATGAGAAGAGGTTCGAGGAGTGAGAATCTAAATTTAGCAGAAAGCAGTTTTACTACACAGGAAACAGTATTTTTATTTTTATTTGTACTGTTACTCACAATCCTCAGTTTTCATATATTTAAGTCAGCAGTTAACCTGCATGTCTGGACGGTTAAAGGAAGCCGGACAACTGGACAGAACACGCAACTTCACGCAGAAAAGAAATTTATTCCCACAGTGACACCTCTCCAGTAGATTGCATACACTTGAGACTTGAACCCAGATCATGGTGGATGAACATCTGGTTGAGTTTTGATCGGGAAAGACAAACAATAATGACACTAATAATAGTTATTAATTGTAGCATTGGTAGTGAGCATCAGCAGCAGGCTCAACCACAATCACAAACTTATAAAATATGATGAAATGTCACCTCAACCCGCTGCAATAATGTAACTTTCCTGTCAGTCCTGAAGGAGTTAAAGGGTCCAGGCATACCCCCCCTTCCACCCACACCCCCTCCTGGGTCTTAAACAAGCTTCTAGTGCTGAATTAGATTTTTCAGCCACACATCCTCAGCTGTCATGGCAACGGTTGAAAAGCTGCGTGGCGACCGGCCGAGGAGGAGTTTGTTGTAAGTTTTCACGGCAGAACCAGACAGCGCCGGAATAAAGTTTGTGCGAGGCGGCTGAGGAGAGAGAGAGGAGAGAGCAGGAGGACTTCACTGTGGTAGGTGAACGTTAATCCTGAGCTGTAAAAAATAACTTAGTACACTTTAAAGATTTTGCCTTCAGTGGAAATGTTGTAACATTTCATTTATTTTAGTCTTAATGTGCAAAGATTTTTAAAGGTCCAGGTGAATCTCTTTCCTAAAGTCCCTGAAAAGTTTTTTAAATCAAAGTATTTGTGTAACTCTGAATACTCGCAACAAAATACTCAAAAATCTAACTTCCTTAAGTGTTTAACAGTCAACTAATCTGTTTCATCAGGCTGTGCGGGTGTGATTTGGGTAACAACTACCTCAGTTTGTGTGTGTAGCCCGATGATTTCACAATGATTTTTACAGTCATCCTCGTAGGACCCAGAGGACGCCATGTTTTCCCTGTCGGAGCTGGCTCCTCTGAACCACCATCAGAGCACGTCTAAACTGCTGAAGCCCTGGTGGGAGGTCTTCATGGACTACCTGGTGGTCCTGATGCTGATGACATCAGTCCTGGCTTGTACCGAGCAGCTGTCCAGGGACCGAGTCGTGTGCATTCCCTTGGATACGCTTGTCACTGCAAATACGAGCCATCACAGTCGATCAACCAGCGGGAACGTGGGGCTGCCTCCTTCCTCAAAGCCCCCAACTCAAGTTCCACACAACATCAGCCCAGAGTTTCCTTCTGCAGCCCGAGGTCGACGCACACATCTGGTCTACCAGCAGTATGTTTACATCAGCCAGGTACTGCACATAGTCTGAGTTGTTGTGCAACAGATGGAGTGTTCACAGCTAAATGATTGTCTGTCTGTCTGTCTGTGCAGGTGTGCTATCATGAGGCTTTGCCTTTGTGCTCCCGCTTCTTCCCCTACATGGCCTTGCTGCAGTCTCTAGTGCTGGTAGCCAGCGGCTCCTTCTGGCTCCACTTCCCCCACACCTCTGCCCGGATAGAGCACTTCTTGGCCATCTTGGCAAAGTGCTGCGAGTCCCCCTGGACATCTCAGGCTCTGTCCCACGCCGCCCAGCAGGAGAACATCCAAGGAAAGGAGGTGGTGGAGGAAAGGCGACCAACGCAGCCTCCTCCGCCCTCAGGTTCGTCTTCACCCCTGGGGACCCGCACAAGACATTCGAGCATGGACTCGGGCACGGACAGCCCGCTTTTGAAGAGGTCAGATAGCGCATCCACTGCCGCCCCTCCGTCCCCGTGCCCCTCCAGACTCTCCTGTAACTCCTCCATGTCGTCTCTCTCAAGCGCTCAATTTCCTTCTTCCAAGCCCTCACTCATGGTCGACAGTCCCAGACAGGTGATCAGTCTGGATAAAAGCGATGGGGAACAGGCCAGGGCGCTGTTTGAAAGGGTCAGGAAATTTCGATCCCACTCTGAGTGCTCAGATGTTATATACAGGGTGAGAGACCCACCAGTGTAGACGGTATATAATATGGACATGGTCAACAAACGTCATTCATTCATTATGCCCTGTTTTCCATTTATTCAGGTCTACTTGGCTCAGACGATGTTCAAACTGCTGATGGTGACGCTGATCGTGAGTTACACCATCCCTCTTCTCAGCTCCTTCTCCTTCACCCACACCTGTCACCCTGAGCAGCAGGCCCTGGTGGGCTACACCACCTTTGAGTGTATCCACGTGCTCTCCTCCCTCATGCGCAAACTGCTGGTGGCTTACCTGGCTCTACTGGGGCTGTACGGCCTGCTGAACTTTTACACTCTTGGCTGGATTTTACACAGGTCAGTGTGGTTGTGTGCAGTGTACTGGGATACATGTGTGAACCATTACAGGAACTTTAGGGTTACTTATGGTGGACTACACAGTCTGTGATTGTTCAAAGGGCCTTTAAACACACTAAGAGCATACCAGAGGCCTGATAATAGGATTAGTAATGCTGTGTTTTGTTTTATTTCTCATTCTGTTCTTTGGTCTGCGTCCTACTTAGCTCTCTACGACAGTATTCCTTCCACTCACTGAAGGAGCTGTGCTCCCTTGGAGATGTTCCTGACCTGAGAAACGACCTGGCCTTCCTTCTACACATGTTAGACCAGTACGACCCTTTGCTGGCCCAGCGTCTCTCTGTTTTTTTGTCCCCTGTCAGCGAGAGCAGGCTGCTGGAGGAAAACCTGGAGAGGCAGTGGGGGGAGGAGAAGCTGCGTGCCGTGACTAGCGTGGATGCGGAAGGCTGCTCCAGACTTCAGCTGGTGGCGCTGCCTCGCCTCCCTCCAGCACTCTTCACCCTCAGCCAGCTCCAGGTCCTCAAACTGGAGCTCATCACAGATGCCAGATTTACCGCGCAGGTGGCCAACATGACGTCACTCAGGTGAGTTTGATGTCGTTGCAGCTTCACAAATCAAAGTATGTAACACTAAGTGTTTTATTGTCCTACAACAGGGAGCTCCACCTCTATCACTGCACAGCTGCCGTGGATCCCAGTGCACTTGCGACCTTCCAGGAACGCTTGGAGATCCTCCACCTCACCTTTACTCAGGCGTCAGAGATCCCCAGCTGGATCCTCTCCCTCCGCGGCCTGCATGAGCTCCACCTCTCTGGCCGCCTGAGCAGTGACGGTGGGGTCGGTCGAAGCTGGGCGCTGGGTAGCCTCCGCCAGTTGCGTCACCTCCGTGTGCTGGTGATTCGCGGGATGTTACAGCGGATCCCCGGGGAGCTGAGTGAGGTGGCAGGTAGCCTGGTGAGGCTGGAGATCTACAATGAGGGGACCAGGCTGCTTGTCCTCACGGGCTTGAAGCGGATGGTCGACCTGACAGAGCTGCTGCTGCAGGACTGCCAGCTAGAGCGACTGCCCTCTGCCCTGCTGGCTCTCACCAACCTGCGGACACTCGACCTGCAGCATAACAATCTGAGGACTCTGGAGGAACTTCTTGGCCTCGCTCATCTGCGACGTCTTTCTTGCCTCAGACTTGCCTTTAACCGGGTTCTGGTATTGCCGGCCAGCGTTGGTGTGCTGCGTGGCCTTGAGCTCCTAGATCTATCCAACAACCAGCTCCAGAGCCTTCCCCCATCACTCTTCACCCTTCGCCGCCTCCGTAGGCTCCTGCTGGCTGGTAACCTGCTGGAGGAGCTGTCTGCAGAGGTCAAGTCACTGCAGCTCCTTACAGAGCTGGACCTGAGCGGAAACAGGGTGGAGAGACTTCCCTCTTCGCTATTCAGCAGCTGTTTGGAGCTCCGCATCCTGAACGTGGCTCACAACTCTCTGACTTCATTACCAAGGGGCATTGCAGCTCTAAATCAGTTGTGCAGGTTGGACTTGCGCAGTAACAGTCTGGAGGAACTGCCTGCTGAACTGGGCTGCTGCTCAGGGCTGCATGGAGGTGGTCTTCTTGTGGAAGGCTGGCTCTTTCTTTCTCTGCCTCCCCATGTCAGGGACTTCCTGAGCCAGTCTTGCCCCCCCTCTGGTGCATACGCAGAGGGTCATTCCCGGCCAGAGTCCGACAGTTTCCCATATTTCTCTCCAACACAGTGGAGCTTCTCTTCTGCTCTGGAATCACAGATTTAAGACTAATTGCCATCTTACTGCAAACATCAGTATTCTAACACTGACGGCATACACCAGTCAACTTAATACTGTACTGGTCCCACTTTTTCTGCTGCCATGGATCAAACTTGTTTGTCCAGCACATCCAACGGATGCTTGATTGGACTGAGATTTGGGGAATTTAGAGGCCACACCTTGAACTTGTTGTGATGTTCCTCAAACTATTCCTGAAACAACGGTGCATTATCACGGATGCATAGTGCACATTTTGCACATAAACTATTAAAATTAGCATTAACACTGTGAGGGAATTTTCTATTCTAGACAAGCGTTTTGATAAATCTCAATAAACTTCTCAGCATAAGACATCTTGGACTCGTGTGCACTTTCTTTCCACTGACTGAACTGACCATTGATGAATAAAATTCTCCACAACAAACATGAGTATGAATGTCTTTATTAAAATAATAACAATCAGTTTAGTTTATCAGTTTAGTAGGTCACCCCGATCTCAAACATTTAAAATCATCTATTTATTAACATAATTATTATCAATACTTGTACTTCTGATACTGCAGTGTTTAGTTTTGTGCTGCAGTTTGTCACTTTGATCACTAGAGGCCGGTAAATATCTGTGATAGATTGAATAAAATACACTCAGGTCAACAGACATGCTGGAGGTCAATGTGGCCATACAGTTAAAATATCATGCACATTTCTTCTGGAGTCACATAAACATGCAGCCATTTTGGGAGAGAGTGAAAACAGTATTGACTGAGGTATTTCAGGGTACGTTTTCTGTTTTTCACCTGGGCATTTGTTTGTTTACTATTTCTAGTATATCTAGTTTTCTAGTTTATTTTTATCTATGTATATATTATGTATATCATGTTATATTATGTGAGCTGCTGTAACAAGTGAATTTCCCCCGTTGTTTGATCAATAAAGTTTATCTTATCTTATACTAGCAGTACAAATATTAATGATACTGTTGTTATCCAGAGACTCAATTTAATTTGCATCAGCAAATTAAATTTAAAGCAATTTAAATTTTATGTAAACTTAACTGTTCCCAGATGTATACATGTATTCTACAAAATAATAAATGCATTAATAATATTGTGCACTCATTTATTATACTATAATATTGTATACTTATTTATTATTTATTTATTTATTTACAGGCTTCCGTACTACACACGGGCACCGCCGTATCCCGCTTTTTTATAAACTGCGGCGTACTGCGGCACACTTTTCTATCCAATCACCTGCTCTCTTTACCGGCGACCGTCCGAATCCACCAATGAGATCAACGCGCTTGGAGCGGAGGGCGGGACTTCTGGTTCCCCCGTATTAACCTACCGAGGCCTGCCCATGCGGTGTTGATCTGTAGCTGGACGCGGAGCTAACACCGAGACGGTAAGAATGAAACATTCGGTTTGATTTTAAGCAACTAAACTGTTTTAAAATCTTTGTTTGACGTCCAAGAAGTCGATAAATAGATTTAATCCGCGTTAGCTGCGACGTAACGGCGTCGTTCATTGTTTGGTTTGGGGTGGGTGCTAGGTTAGCATTAGCTCGGTAGCTTAGCCACATCATCATTTTGTTAATATTTAATAAACGCGTGCTTTTTATACACGTGTTGTAACGTATATTTTGGACAGTCACTTTATTTGAATCACGGTTGGTTTATTTGTGAAGTTCAGCTGGTTTAATGGCGGAATAGTTGTTGTCGTGTAGAGAGTTAGCTCGCCACGTTAGCATTGGTTATGCAACACAATAGCTTCCCGGTGTTGTCCGAGGCTAACCGGCCTGTTTGACGGTAAACCGGCTGAATTCAAAGGCTGAGTTTGGACCAGTTTGTGGTAGATTAATGTGCGTTCACACACGGATCACCACACCGTAACGTAGACTCAGCCTGACCTGGATTTTTGTGCTAAATTAGCGCGTCTCTCCCTCTGCGGGGTTCACGCATTTAGCTCGCAGGGAGCTAGTTGGGGTCCAGTATCTCGCCCAAGGACACTTCGACATGCAGACTGGAGGAGCCGGGGATCGACCCGACGACCCCCTCTGCCTCCTGCCCCACTGTTTATACAAACCCACGTCCATCTTGTGATGTAAAGCATGTTCATTCAGCTACAACTGCCTCAAAGTGTGACCAGACACACACAAAGGGGCAACAACAGGTGGGCTCGGCTAACAGCCCCACACGGGGGCGGAGTGTGAGCCCGCACACACACACACACACACAGACGGGATGTAAGGTAATAACTTTGTGTTTTTCCTGTTTCCAGACAGACACGATGGCTGAGAACGACGTTGATACCGAGCTGCTCGACTACGAAGAGGACGACGAGCCTCAGGGAGCCCCCGAGAGCGCAGCCCCCGCTGGGAAGAAGGAGGTGAAGGGTTCCTACGTGTCCATCCACAGCTCCGGCTTCAGAGATTTCCTTCTCAAACCGGAGCTGCTCCGCGCCATCATCGACTGCGGTTTTGAGCACCCGTCTGAAGGTGAGCGGCATCTGGTGTTCGTCAGAGAAAAGATGGCGTACAAGGTCATTTTAGTCCAAACACACACTGATCTGTATCACTGCATCAGTTCAGATCTGGATCTTACACTTTGGACGAGGGGCTTTCTGCTCGATGAGTCGGTGCATTAACTGCAGAGTAAGCACCGGAGAAGGTTTCAGATTAGAGCAAAGGTGAATACGTGTGAGTGAAACAGCTCTTATCTTCACCTGAGAGCTGCCTCGGAGCCACATCGAGTCTTGCGGGGGCTGGACCTGTTTAACACGTGCTGCAAAATGTTACCGTACCAGCACTGCTGCTACGTGTCGTGGTGCTTTAAACGATGGTTTGAAATAGTTGCTGAGAAAATGGCGTGGATGCAGTCGTCTAATTCTTTTGTGTGTGTGTTTTACTCCAGTCCAGCATGAATGCATCCCACAAGCCATCCTGGGCATGGACATCCTGTGCCAGGCCAAATCTGGTATGGGCAAGACGGCCGTGTTCGTGCTGGCCACGCTGCAGCAGATCGAACCCGTTGATGGACAGGTTGGTACACACAAACAACACACACGTGTAGAGTGTATTGAATCATGTAAAGGAAGCATCGTCATACACGGTCTTCAACGAAAATGAGACAGAGTGTCTGTTTACATCCTCAGATCGAGTCCCATCCTCACATGGGAACATTTAGAGTTTATTTCTTCCTCTGATGATGGAAGTTAGTGGTGAGAAGTGCTGAATTACACACTTAACTGTTAAACTAGTGTAAAGTATTGCCCGTAAAAAGCATAGATGTTTACATCCTCCACATAATAATGCAAAACTTGCATGAAGTGAAACTTGTGTCCTGTTGTTCTTGGACAGGATATCGTTCCTCTTTATAAATATAAAGCCGCCTGACCGTCTGTGTTTTCACTCCTCAGGTCTCCGTATTAGTCATGTGCCACACACGAGAGCTGGCCTTCCAGATCAGCAAAGAGTACGAGCGTTTCTCCAAGTACATGCCCACGGTAAAGGCAGCGGTATTCTTCGGCGGCCTGGCCATCAAGAAGGACGAGGAGGTGTTGAAGAAGAACTGCCCTCACATCGTCGTCGGAACACCGGGTCGTATCCTCGCTCTGACCCGGAGCAAGCACCTCAGTCTGAAGAACGTCAAGCATTTTGTCCTGGACGAGTGCGACAAGATGCTGGAGCAGCTCGGTGCGTTATCAGAACGTTTGTTGTCTTCATCGGTGTGTCAAACACAATGTTTCATCAGACTCATCGTTGTTTTTTGTCCCTCTGTGTGACAGACATGAGGCGTGACGTACAGGAAATCTTCAGGATCACACCTCATGAGAAGCAGGTCATGATGTTCAGCGCCACACTGAGCAAGGACATCCGGCCGGTCTGCCGCAAATTCATGCAAGACGTAAGTGACCGACGCAGCATTTCATCAGCTCACGTATCACAGCTCCTGTGACTATAAACCGACCCTCTGTCATGTCTTCATGTCCTGTGCAGCCCATGGAAGTATTCGTGGATGACGAGACCAAACTTACACTCCACGGCCTGCAACAGTACTACTCCAAGCTGAAGGACAGCGAGAAGAACCGCAAGCTGTTTGACCTGCTCGACGTGTTGGAGTTCAACCAGGTATGTGGCAGTTATTATACGGTGCATGATGGTGTTGTTCTTCAGTTTTTACTTATTTATTCAGGCAAATAGTAATAATTGTATTACTAATCGTGATGTGACGGGTAGCTCACATACGCCCTCAAATAAAACAAACAAGATGGCACATGTTAATCAATGTGCCCGTATCTAGATCACAGTGTTTGTGCTAAGCTGGCCACTGCCTTTTTCCATTGAATGCACAGACTTACAGTAGAGTAAGTCTGGGTGATTTACAAAGCTCATTCTGAGGCCTAAATGTTACACATTGGACCTTTTTTACTCATCATATTTTCCGAAGTGTTCAGAAGTCGGTGTGTGTTCTGCCCGTTTCAAAGCCTCTGCTTTGCCTCTAGGTGGTGATCTTCGTCAAGTCAGTCCAGCGCTGCATCGCTCTGTCTCAGCTTCTGGTGGAACAAAATTTCCCTGCCATTTCCATCCACAGGGGAATGGCTCAGGAGGAGAGGTGAGACTTACACACACACACACACACACACATACACACACACACACACTCACATCTTCCTCTTAATTCCTACTCTCATAAACATATGCTCTATTGAGCTCCGAATGCTAAGTATGTTTATGGAGCATGAGGCCTCATCAGTTAACTCAACACATCATTGCCTTCAAAGAGTGGAGGGATACAGTCCAGTAATGTCTGCAGCAGCTGTGTTGATAATTCTCTCTCTGGCTCCTTCTCGCTCCACAGGCTGTCTCGCTATCAGCAATTCAAGGACTTCCAAAGGCGGATCCTGGTGGCTACTAATCTGTTTGGCCGAGGGATGGACATCGAGCGGGTCAACATCGTCTTCAACTACGACATGCCAGAAGATTCTGACACCTATTTACACAGGGTGAGTATTAAAATCTGGGAAGAGATCTGTGGATGTTCTCAGTCGGCCAGGTCATCTTTCATGAAGGAATCTGGGGCGTCTAGACTCGGTTGTAGATCCGTGAAGACGTTTCACCTCTCATTCTTGAGTTCTGGCCGACTGGTGGAGAGATCGGAGTACTGAGCCTGTTGTGAACGACAGTCGTTCAAGTCAAATGGGCTCCCGTGTGGATGACGGTCATTGGAGACTGATGAGGCCAAGTGAGGATCCACATCAGAGCCCAGGTGACCTGAACGGCCGTCGTTCATGCCAGACCTCAGTGACTTTAACGACCCTAACAGCAGTCGTTGGAGTCAATGGCTCAAACAATGGCCAAGTCGACGATCCTGCCAACGTCTATGCAAACAAGTCCAGTGGCCCCAGATTTAACCCTTCCCCACCCCAATAAAGACAGTTGTTCCCTTAATGTCTGTGGGTCCTATAACCTCTGCATGATTGTGTTCATAACTGACTGTGTTTCACTCACCGTGGCCTTTCTCTACACCCGTCAGGTCGCCCGTGCTGGTAGGTTCGGGACCAAAGGCTTGGCTATAACCTTCGTGTCTGACGAGACTGACGCCAAGACTCTGAACGATGTGCAGGACCGCTTCGAGGTCAACGTGGCCGAGCTGCCAGACGAGATCGACATCTCCTCTTACAGTAAGTCTTTCCATTTCACCGATGTTGGCCTGATGCGCCGACCCGTTGATGGATTAATTGGTTAAAAACAATACATTATCGCTGACTGTTGATGTTCTGTGATTCTCTGGACTGTTTAATCAGCACAGATAATCAGCTGTTACAGACATCTTGGCAACTATAGCCAGCAGTTGGTGCCGCCATGTAGCATTGGGGCGGGGTGGGGTGGACTCTCCATCAAATGGAAACTGCCCTCACATGTTTAACCTGTTGGTGAAAAGTTGGTATGTTCAGCTGTTACCCGTTGTGCTGATCTTTCACTCTCTCCTCCTCTCTTTAGTCGAGCAGTCCAGATGAGTCGTCCAGCCAAGCAAAGAAGTCTGTCCTCTTCACGGATCTTGTGTCATGTATTTGAAGTAGACGTGCTTCACTGTTGATTTGAAAGCTCTGCTCTGTTCCCCATGTTCACCAAACATTTATTTTTATTGTCAGTTTTTGGGGACTTGGGGGTTATAGTCGGTTTTATTTTGTCTTTTACTGTCTTTTTGTTTTTATTTTTGTTTTGCTTATTGAAATTAAAACTTTTTATAAAATGCCATTTTTACTATTGTGGTCTCTTGTGAGGCTATCCTTGTCTCTACCCCCCATTTTCATTGATTTCCACCTCAAAGCAGAGCTTCAGGGAAACGTGTTAAAGAACGGTAGTTCTACAGAAACATGTCAAAGTGATTTTTAGCCCCCCTCTTTTTAAATGTTCACAGTAGTTTGTATAGAAAGTTTTGTGTTTTTGATTTTCTCCCCATACAAGAGTTGATGGTTACAAAGAAATCAAGTAGTCATGTAGTGACTGTTAAGTAACGAAAAAACAAACATTCTGGCTTATATGGCAGCTGTTTCTTTGAACGCATCCCAATAAATGAAGTCACCAAGTGAGTCCTGGTGGTGAAGTGGTGAAATTTCTTTGTGCATCATTGTGTTTATTTTTATATCTTGTGAAGCAAACACCTTCAATGAATATTCAACCACAAGCAGCCGGCTGGTAAAGTGATTAATGTGTTCTGAGTTTCTGGGAAATTTAAAGCAACCATGTTGTGCAGATTCTGGCATCCATGGAAGATGTTTTTATACTGTTAGGGGTGAAAGTTAAGTATAGCTTCAGTGCATCATCGAGACGTGATTTAAGACTGCTCCGAATAGACTGATCCTCTAAACTCCACGTTTTATTACTACATAGTTTAATGTGTTTCCAAAGAAACCTCTACCTTTCCTTTACACAGACTTTAAGTCTTTAATAAATTGGCATTACCCTCAGGATGACTCCTGATCCTCCTTGGGTCAAACTTAATTTGCCCAGCACCTGAGGTCATACAGATCTAATAACATTCCCATCAGCCTCAGCTGTGCCTAAATGACTGAACATGTTTTAAGCATTGTAATTATTGAGGTTTGCATCAAAGCAAAGATTACTTTAACACACACAACTTTAACCGGAGATAACGTAGTACAATCTCTGCTAATGGTCTCCAGTTCTTGTCTGGAATTGTCGTGAACGCCGTGTCTGAATATTCAGATGCGTGGCTGGTTGAGTGACGATCCACGATCATTAGTAAATGTTCAACACTGAGTCTAGGAGTGAAAATTTCTTTATTGAAAAAGGCAAAATGAGCTCAACTCTAAAATCAAATGATGTGTTAGGCAGCCAATTTCCAAGAGAAGTATATGTGAGGAACACGGAAAGTTTTAACCTCTTTGTGAATACGTTTTTTTTTTTTTTATCTTCAAAAGCACGATTTCAACGTAACACTAACAGACATACAGTCATCATGCTCCCAAATTGGCACTTAAACGCTCGTAAAGGATCTGAACCGTGCTTCGTTCAGTGCTAAACTATACATGGACTACTTCAGTATAACTCGGTAAAAGGATGGGCCCTTATACAGCAGATAGAACTACAAAGAAGGTAACAATGCATCTGTACATAGCTGCTCTATAGTGTCCTTTAACAAAAAAACTAGACATACAGTACCAAAACCACAGCATCTACATATTAGCAAATAGCAATGGCAACATGGCGAATAATTACCAAACACAACATCACCAGTTTAAGACCTCTTAGGCTTTAGAGACTGTTCACTAAGAAAGCCCGCTGCAGCCGAGAGATGATAGAAAATGCAAAACATCTTTCCAGTTTCACAGAAAACCGAAAACTAAACCACTATTTTATGGCACAAGAAATAAAAGAGTTTGAATCGACCTCTCAGTTATTACCTTTGCACGAGATAGAATGAGATATTCTGCCGTAAGGTGCGTGAACTTCAACCCAAGTCCGAGAAACATGCTTGGGTTCTTCAGTCTTTTAAAGGATTTTGGGGCACAAAAAATGGTAGAATAATACAGAATTCCTCTCCTTTAAAAATGTCCTCAGATATAAGTTCTTATTGACCTGTCATCTGACAGAGAAAACACCCCGTTTAGACATGAAGAAGCATGAGTTATTGTTTCGTTTCAGCAAGCTGGCATCTTGCTCGATTACAGGCCGGGGCACCGGGGCACCAGAGCGATTCAACCCGCCAGTCACACAAATTACATGTTTACCCCGGCGTACCCCGCAGTTTTCAAATTTATTTTTTTATTTTTATAGCAAACGAGAGAGTGGCTGACTTTCTCTCGCTGCCCCCTCAAGAGTCAAGATTGTAATTTGCACAAAATTAGGCGGTCGACTTCTTGGCGCCAGAATCCCAGGCTTGTTCTTCTGGTGCTTGCTAAATGTCTCAGTTTCTTGTGGAGGCAAAGGCAGGGGGATGAGTCCAGCTGTGTAAACAACCTTTGACATATTCCCCGCTAATCCGTATGAACCCATCAGGTTCAACTATGTCTTTTTTTCTTCCTCTAGTACATAACTCCTCTTCTCCTGCAGCTTTCATCATCCATCATTAGATATGGCTTTCTGACCTCCGATGCGACACCGAGGTCAAGCCCCGGATCTGTGGGAGTCCTTCTCTACCTCCCGTGACTGACAGCTCTCAGCTGTTTTGTCCCTCATGGATCCACGGTTCAGCCACGCCGACGCTCCAAACATAGCATCCCCGCCTTTTCCCTTGGTGGCAGGCCACTGTGTCGTCATGTCTGTCTCAACAATAAATACCAGTGAATAAATACCATAAAAAGACACAAAGCCGATCCTGTAGGAACATCTGAGATGCTCCCCCATCTTCCCAGTCTTTTGCTGTCGAGTCCACGAGTCTTCATTTGGTTTATCAATACTAAGTTATTGGAGTGTACAGACATTTTGGCTCCAAAGCAACAAAGCAGTTCAACACCATCAACAAAAGAAACACCAACACTGAGCGCTTGCGCTCGCTCCGGCATCCCCAACAAAAGTCTCAGGAGTTCGGGGGGATATTTCGGCGCATGGCAGCAACATGGTGGCCGGGTTTGCGCCCATGTTTTCCATAAAGATTTCGTCACAGTCTGTAGGAGTCTGGCCAGACCAGAAACAACCTTTTATCTACACTAAAGCAGGGGCTGGTCACTTTGCTCTTTCCAAGATGGAGATGCGCCCATCCGATTGATTCCTCTTCTCCCCATTCTTCCCCAAATAATCTTCCAGAAATGTTTTGACGTGTGCACCTCGCTTGCGTCTACTCATAGATACACTAAGGACAGCTATTCTATATTGGGGATCACTATGGGGGAGTTAATGTCTTTTAATTTTTGGTGAGGGAATGTAGGTTGGAGGGGGGATGATACCACTAGTCGATGAACTTGTGTGTGTCTCCGTAGAGCCATCGCTGTGGAGGCATGGCGGCCTCGTTCAGATGGTTGCACTCGTCGCTGCACTTGCAGGACTGGATGAACATCACGGACCTGTTGAAGCGTTCACCGTCGGGGCAGGCGAAGGTCACGCTCGCGGTACGCGTGCGACGGGGTGAGCAGCAACGGCCGTCCCTACATACGCCGCAGTAGTTGGGTCTGTACAGGCGAGTGCTCCTGCACCCGGCGTAGGACAGGCGGTGTGGCTCAGGGGCCTTGTGGGTACGAGAGCACTTCCTTCCTTTCTGTGGAAGAAGGAAACAGTGATTAGATTACATTTCTAGCAGCTCTTTGAGGTTGTGTTGGCACAGGGTGGCGCTCTGAGATAAATGGTATTAGTTGTTGAGACGTTTGACTCGAAACCACAAATGTCGACCTCACGTTGGCACTAGCCCCAACAACCCCAACAAAAACACCTTTTGGCCACTTTTTCTCCACTTGATCGTGGTACAAATGTCAGAGACACTTTTGCTTGCTCCACAACTCAACTAGTTTCTCCTCCTTTGCTACAGTCCAACAGAGCTGAGACGCCTCCAAGATGGTGCTACAGAGAGTCCATCTATTGGTTGTCAACACTGTTCATGTCACTGAACGTCACTATTTGTATCTCTGATAATATTTAACGGGTTTGAGAAGAGTCGAGACAAGAAAGATTTGAGACAGCTTGGATTGAATGTTACCACCAAACGACTGACATCTATGACATTGAAATTATGGCCAGCATGACTTAACTTCTTCTCTGCAGTTTTTCTGCTTTCGTTTCATAGCTTCTCATGGATCGTGTGGGGAATGAGGTTACACCTGCTGCTGTGCTCTAAACTCAACCAGCTGTCCACCATGATCTCGGTTCTGCTCGAGGTTTATGCCTCTTAAAGGAAGTCTTTCCTCGCCATGTTTGCTCATGGTGGAACATGTTGGGTCTCTGTAGATAATATTATAAAGAGTACAGTCTCTCTACACTGCTGCTCTATAAGGGATGTGCCATGAGATAACTTCTGCGATGATTTGGTAATGTATAAATAACACTGAATTTATTGAGTCAACCCTCAAGCCTTGCCTCTAGCATGGCCAAAAATCTTTTCCTCGGTTTAGCTGTGATGCTAAACACGCAGACTGCTTTCCAGTGAAGCTTTATTTGATCACACTGCTATCTGCTTGGAATCAGAACGGCCATACCGCACAGCAAAATGAAATAACTCATAAATCAAGCTCTGAGACACGAATAACAAAAGATAATCCAGTTAAGTACAGAGACAGGGGAAAAACAAAATAAAGGTCACCGCAACAGATGAGTGCCAGAGAGAGGAGCATGCCAACAATAGTTAAGGATTGACACTGATACACATTAACACCCACAGCAGCTCTGCAAACATCGGGGAGAGCACAGAGAAAAACAGGTGCATAACAACCCATCAGCCTCGTGAGTGGCTCACGGCGGGAGGCATGGAGTTGGTGTTGGTTATGAAATGTGAAGAGAGCTTCAGAGTGGGCAAGTCGAGTGCTCTTTGCAAAGAGCGAACGAGAGCGGCGGACAGCCACAGTGTCGCAGGTTTAGTTTGCTGCTGCCCTTTGTCACTTCTCTGAAAAGTTACTAAAACTATTTTTTCTGTTATTTGCAAAGACAAGCTACAGTGATTTTATTTTGTTGTTGTTGTTGGCAACCGTACTGCATTTTTTAAAGCCACTGTGACAAAAGTATCACATGTGCCGGGCTACTTCTTGGCTCCGAGCAGTCACTGGAGACTCCAGGAAGTTCCTCGTCCCAGCCAAGAAAGAGTCCGGCACATCAACCTTTCAGTTCTTACACAAACACGATGTAACATGTTCATTAGTGAGCTTTAGAGAGAGTCGGACTAGCAGTTTCCCCCAGTTTCCAGTCTTTACAGCTAAGCTAAGCTTAATCTTGGCTTCTGTTGAATTGTGAATGGAAGTGATGGAAAGTGCTGCTTCGGATCGGTATTTACAGTGTTGTAGTATTCAAAATCGGTCTTGTCTTGAGACCAGGTTCAAGAACATTTTTAAACACTTCAACTTATCTTGGTCTCAGACAAAGAGGACTCTGGATTTTTAGTTCAAGACCAGTCAAGGCCTTAACTGCAGGGCTGTCACTAAATTGTCTGATTTATTTGTTAACTGTATGGAAGGAGACATCGGACACAGCAATACACTTAATCTGGTGACTCTATGTAGCAACCACGCTTCACCTAAAGACTTTTCATGAATCTTAGCTACTTACGTAGGTTATATACTGTCTGGTCTTGGTTTAGTAGTTAGGTTTAGACTACAACAAAGATATTTCAGAGATGGACCACGACAGGGAGGTTGCGTACCACCAGTGGTACATGTACCACAGTTTTTGAACCAGTGGTTTAAGCTTACAGATGGACAACCATGAAGTGAGCGTGAAGCTACGAAGGGGAAACATGGTCTAAATCAACTCTGTCGTCATCCGATGGGGATGTTTCCCACACAGCAACAGAACCTTGAATAGACAGAATGAAAACCAGAAAAGACTCGAGCAACAGCAACAGAGAGATTCAGGGGCGGGGGGGCCTGAATACATGCCATGATATTAATACCAATCTGACCCCTTGAAAGCAATCCTTTCCTGAATCTATTTAGCACGGTGACTGGACTGCGTGTTTGTGGGCCATTAGGAAAGGAAAGGACTGTAAATCTATCCCTTTATGAGAATCTTAAAAGCATCAACACACATTCCTCACCTTGACAGGGATAGACATAGAGCTGCAGGGCCGAATGTTGCACAGGCGCGTCTCCTTGATCAGCTTACACCGGGCATTGTCATTGGTAACACGAGAGGAGACGCCCATCCCACAGCTCCGAGAACACTGGGACCAGGAAGTAGTCTGAACCACGCACTGATCTCCCACCTGCCTCCAGGCTTGGAGAGATGAAAGAGAGGACATGTGAGCGAGGAGGGGGGGGGGGGGGCGGCAATAGATGACAAAACATGGATGGTCGGAGAAGGAGGTGAAGTAAAGCCAGTGGACGGGAAAGGCTAGTGGGAGAGAGGGAGAGCGGTAGAAGGGAAGGTCCAGAGATGCAAAGCACACTAGCCTCATTCACTGAACAGGCAACACTGACGCATAGAGAGGGTGATTACAGAGAGGGGAAAGCTGGGTGACAGAGGTATGTGCTGTGTGAGAGCAGTGTGTGTGAGCGAGAGAGAGCACCTCTGGTGTGCAAGGAGCCAGTGGAAAACAAGCCTCACATAAATGCTGACACACAGATGCAGAGGGGAAAGGCTCACAGTGCGGCCGTTTGTGCGTCAGGAGGCTAAAATGGCTAAAACATAAACATGATGCTTTACTGCGCGGAGGAAACAGACGGGACTCTGAGGCGACACATGGCGGCACCCTTCCCCTTACCCGCCAGGTGCTTGTTTCCACGTGGCTTGTCCCACTTGCGCCCCACCTCCACCAACTCGTTGCCCATGGTGTCCTTCTCCTTTTTGGGTTTGTAGGGGTACAGCTTCCGGTAGGGTTTCGGGTAAGGCTTTGGGTAAGGGTATGCCGGGTAAGGGATGAAGGGGTAAGGGGGGTACGCTGGAGGTTGGGGTCGGCGGTGCATTGGGGGCACGATGGTGGTCCCCTTGTGGCAGTTGATACTGAGGCAGCACTGGCCTGGCACCTTGACCAGCTGCGGTGCAGGACAGGAAGGGGATGCCAGGGGCACGTGGCTGGGGCAAAGGGGAACGCAACCCACTGCCCCGTCGATGCAGGTGCACTGGTGCTTGCAACCGGCACGGAAGTTCTCGCCGTTTTGGTAGATCCGCCCGTTGTATTCGCACGAGCGTCCCTCGGCCTTCGCTGAAGGGGAAGGAAGTAGACAGAGACAAGGACGTTGGTCAGAAATACATTGAAGTAGTAGGTCATATGCAAATGCATCTTTGATATGCATGGTAGGTAGATAAGACGAGAGCGACAGACACACTATATCCACATTTATGAAGCAAGCTCTATACTTAGACCACAGAGGAATTTTGACTTGTTTACAATGTCCTTCCCCTTTGCTCCCTCAGAGGGACTCCCCACACAACACCCCGGATACCCCCCTTTATATAGAAACACCCCCAAATAAACACACATATAAAAATACCACTGTGTGTGTGCGTGCATGTGTGTTTCATAGGGGCTGTTTGTGTACACACTGAACTACTTATATAAATCCAGGAGTTGGCTGGGTTTCAGTCGCAGCAGCTCATGAAGGTGCTCTGTTTTTGAAAACGTGGCACGAGCTTCAAAACTTGAAGCGCCCTATCAAAGAGAAACTCCAGCCTGGCTTGGCTCGGAAGCCAGATTCCCCCCACCCTGAAGTTACACATTCCCTCACTCAACCCCAAACTCTAAAAAAACCCCAAATCTCTCCCTCTCTGTCACGCTGTGGTACGTACCCCTGCAGATGCCATGGGTACGCCCAACATCATTGCCATAGTTGCACTCCAGGCCTTTGTGGTGGTCGCAGGGTCGTCCTTCATCGCAGTCCTGGTTGAGCTGAGCGGCGCACACCTTGCAGCAGCCACAGCCGTCCGGGACCGAGCTGACCCCCGGTGGGCAGGACGGAGGCCCCACCGGACACTCGCACACCACCGGACAGCCGGCGGTCACCTACAGGAGAAAGGGAGTGTACTTTAGTTAACCTGAATATAAGGAGGAGTCACACTGGAAGCAAGTAGCAGCAGCAGCAGCAGGACAATAGTTTGACTCATGTTACACAGATCACAGAAATTCCTCAAAGTGTGTGAGGCTTAAACATTCGCTGAATACCCAGCACTGTCCCAAACCCCGCAGGGATATCTGTAACCCTCTGTCGCCTTCCGCTTGGCATTCGCCTGGCGAGCTGGGATGAAAGCTACGTTCTCTGGCCCA
This sequence comes from Nibea coibor, assembly GCA_023373845.1. Classification (NCBI taxonomy): domain Eukaryota; kingdom Metazoa; phylum Chordata; class Actinopteri; family Sciaenidae; genus Nibea; species Nibea coibor. The sequence continues at coordinate 3,005,935 of CM041727.1, forward strand.
AAACTCCCCACCCCTCCTCCTCCCTCCCTTTACCCCACCTACCCCCTCCTCCTTCCTGCTCCTACATCTTTTGTTTCTCACACCAGAGGAGCCACTCCAACAACTCCACCACCAGCAGGTACTGAGATCACAGAGAGCTGTCCACAGTCAGATCATCTAAAAAGGGATCCTCCTCCCCTCCCCGTGTCTAAACCCAGGCCAGATCCTGGTCTGTCACCGTCTTGTGGGTCTCAGTTGGATATGACACTAAACAATGCAGCAACATTTCCAATTTTAGTTTTATCGTTGGGTACAACCTGGTACTGGCAACCAAAAGTCCCATAATATTCCTGTATATTTATAGTTTGCAGTGGGTTCATTTTGTCCTGATGTGTATTTTTGTCTCCATTTGTATAACAGTTGGATAATATTACTGTAGGGTAATTTTGGACCTACAGAGAGACAGAAACTTATGTACATATAGGTTTTTTTTCAGGTTAAAACAATATCTGTAATATAAAGTGTGGATAAGGAGGTGAAAAAAGGGTATGGAGATGAGAAAAGCATTGTATTTAAGCTGTTTGACTGTTTAATTTCATGAGTGACATTTCAGAGGAAGATATTGTACTTTTTATTACACAAGTTCCAGATTTGACCAGAACATATTATATTCTTTAACATGCATTATTAAAAATTTAACCACCTATGTGTGTATAAAATTATTAAAATTGGCTCCGCTTTGACAACAGCACTAAAATGCCACTTACACATGAATTTATCTTTAATCCCTTCATCTAATCTAAATATTCAACAGTACAACAAGCATATTTTGCATTATGACTACTTTTATTTTGGTTAGACTACACTAGAAATAGTGATTGCGAACGTTTTGTGCAGCTTCTGTGCTCCAAACATCACAACCAAACAGTCATGTTAGCAGATATTAATGTTATTTATCACTTGTGTGGAGCTGCAGGAGCTGGACTGAGCTCAGATCCACTCGGAGCTGCTGCTACGGACACGTGAGTCTTTATTCCTCAGTGTTTACATGAAGCACGGACAGAAAAGTAACTCACCAAGCCGACTGTCAGCACCTGCAGCACAGCGAATAATAGCAGTATCCCCATGCTGGTGTTTGTATCACAGGAAAGTAAATCCACGAATCCAGAAAACAAAAGCTTTTATCCGGCCCACAGATTAAATCCGACATGCGCGCAGCTCCCTCAGATGTCCTCCATCACTTGTAAATTTTCATCGATCAAAACTTTTGACGCTTGTTTTTATATCAGCTCGGTGCGCTCTATGGCGGCCACGCCCACCCCAGAGCTCCTTCAGCCAATTAGGAGGCAGGCGCGCGGCCAAATGTGTCCCAATAAGGAAGGAGGGGGGGTGGCTAAGAGTCCCAGCGCTGTGGCCCTAAGGGGTGGGGGGTGTAGTGGGCGTGGCCTTGTCGCCCAAAACCCATTTTAAGGGCTGGGCGGTGGGCGTGACCGGGAGGGCTAATGCTGGGGTGGGCGTGGCCATGGCATGAATGCAGTCATTCATAAAAATTGTGAATTACTACATTCCAAAGAGGACCTGGCTTCTGGGTGTTTATTTATTTATGTTTGAGCGAAAATAATATTTTTGATGCTTTAAAGTTCTTTTCACACGCATACCTCTGTCCGGGGCTGCTGCTTTGTGAAAAGTAAAATAAATATACTCAGCTGCTAGTCTGTGCTACATTAATACTAAAGGGCAGCCATGGAAAACAGCTAGGAATTTCCTTCCCTCCACCGCTTTATAAAAATACTTTCAGACAAGAGCTGGACAGATAAAGTGCATGTACAAGGAGGGCAGAGTGTTCCTTGGAGCTGGGTACAACTGCATGATTGAGTGAGAGTGATGTTGAAAATGATAATGATAATCTCCCTGTGCAATTCATCGCTCTCCATATCCTGTCGTTAGCCCCCCACATCCCTTTTACCTACGCAGAGGTTCCCAGGACTTCTCTCTCTCTCTGCTAACCATGTAAACACGCAGTTTGGTTCATAGAGCATAGGTGCATAATCTTCCTGTCATCCCTGCAGACACGCACACAGGAAACCAGCCACCAGCTAACATACACACTCTATCTGAGAGGGGTTAAATAACATATTCCACGTCCATGCGCTCTCAGCGTTACATTAATCCGTTCACTGGCTGCTTGTTGAGATTCAGTGAGAGGGATCGTGGGTGGCTAAATTGTTGTTTTCGCTCGCTGAAATGTATCATTAAGTAGAGAGATACCTGCAGTCCTTTGTGTCAACAGAGAAGATAAACCCCCGCCCTTCTCCTCCTCCTCCACCCTCTATAAACCTCCTCCTGCTCCTAACCAAATGTTCACATGCAGAGCGGTGCATTCACAGGCATGCACATTTCCTGTGTATTTGCATGCATCTAGTGCAAGCATACTCACATTTACATAACATCACAGACCACATCACACACCACCAACTATTTCACTGATTTTGGTGAAACTGGATCATATTTTATGGAGAAAATGTTTTCTGGCCTCAACTCAACTGTGATTTACAGAGTTTCCTGATGGACAGTGAAGTAAACTGCTGCCGGCTGTTGCTGCTGTTAGCTCAGTTTGTTAGCCGGGCTGCCCAGACGGTGAGCTCAGAGTACCGGGGAAGTGTTAGAGGAAGCGGAAGGGGACGTTTCAGGTCAGGGGGAGTGGAGCCAGTGTTGTGCCAGAACAGGAGCTGGCCAAGCGGGCAATGTAACGAGGCTTCTACAAAGCTAAGAAGAGAAAATGAGAGAGTGAGCGAGCAAGAAGCCTCCGGAAAAGAGTAAATCTGCGACTGACTTTTAGTGGTTGGTGAGAGCTTGGTGAAAGACAGACGCCGAGCTGGGCTGACTGCTGTTGGTGACCTTGTTGATGTTTGGCTGCAAAGTTGTTGACTCACTAGATTTTGATCATAAGTACATCGCTGTGTACATATTTTTCGCATATTTTCCAGATCGCTGTGACTTGAATGTAACGGTAATACTTGAAGCACAACCTGTGGCCAGTACACCATCGCACACACACACACACACACACACACACTTATACAGAGGCCTACACAGAGAGCAAAATTATGCATTCACCAAACTTCCATCCTCTTCCCACACAATCCGTCTCTCTCTCTGTCAGAGCGCAGAGGTGATGTAACAGGCTCGTGTAAACAAACCCAACAAGCCGAGAGAAAATGAAGAAAAACCGCCGGATTCTTTGGAGCGCGTGTGTGTTTGTGTGTGTTTGTGTTCACAAAACACACTCACACAGAGAGAAATATGTTTTTGTTGTATTTATATTGAAGTTCCATTGACTCATCAAAGAATGTGTCCTTTCCACTTCGGTCTCGGTGGCTTCCATCTTAGACATAATAAACAAACATGCCGAGTTTCCAACACACCAAAGTAGAGGCATTCATTAGCTCATTGGGGATGCTAGTAACTGCTGCTACTGGGAAGTTGCCCCGCGCCGTGACCTTTTACATTCTGAGCTGACAGCGAACGTCAACTCGTAATGGTTAAGGTGACACAAGTCTGCTTTAGGAGCTCACTGGAAAACCTCCCTGTCACTGCTATTAAAAAGTCAAAAGGAATGAGGGAGAGCGGCAGCAGGTGAAAAACAGATCAAACCTTCGAAAACAAGTCAGTGGAAATAAAAGACAGACGGACTAGAGGTGAGGGAGGGTGCAGGGGGAGGTGTGAGCGAGGCACATTCATGAAGCCAATGGAAATATTAGAAAGTAAGATAGAGCAGGATAGTAAGAGTGAGGTCAGCGGAACAAAAGCGGCTCTGATTCGTCGCCACAAAGAGCACGACGCCGCGAGTCGAGCAGAAAAGTGGTCAGTTTGGACGTCTGTGTGTGTTTGTACATGGAAGTGGAGAGGAGGGGCAGAGGAAGACAGGTGTGGAGTGTTTGTTTAGGAGAGCTACCGACACACCTGCTGCGAGCGTGTGTGTGTGTGTGTGCAGGATTTTAGATGTTTATCATGAGACTGAGTTGACGTCATTTCAGGAAATTGAAGCTGCATATGGAATATTCAGCAAATAATATTGCGGATGACGTGGTTCTGTTGGCTTCATCAGACCGTGACCTTCAGCTCGCACCGGGCCGGTTTGGAGCCAAGTGTGAAGCACAGGCTGTATGAAACATGGACGTCGTATCCATGATGTCACCCACAGAGCCGTCTTGGCAGTCCTGGGTGTTCACACAAACCACCTGCAACTGCAGTTCTTCAAACGTCCACTTGAGGCCGGCTCCAGAAGTGAGTCAGTCTCCATAAGTCCCCATGTTAACGCAGAAATAAACATGTTTACAGCCTGGTACAAAAAACAGTTTTGGTCTCTGTAGCTAATTTCCCCGTTCATGACAACTGTACTGAGGGTGAATTTATATACAACTCATCTGTTCACATTATATTAAGGCTTAAAATTATGCAGGATTAAGAGCGTGGACGCTTTGATTGACAGGTGGGTGTTGCTACAGATGGCATGTTTGAGCAACCAGGCTTCATTCGGCCCGCCTCAGGACCAATAATGAGTTTTAGACTAGTCAGGATAGCAGAGATATTACTCACTCTTTGTTTACGTGCACATTTGATTATTCAAATGACTGCAGCAAATGTTTGCATGCTAACATGCTAACGCCTGGAGCTTCGCTTGTCTGCCGTACTTTATGTTTTTCCACCACAGTGTAGTTTTTGTCTTCAGATGTCTTATTGTCGTCTGTGCTTGTGTCTGAAAATGGCAACCACTTTGGCAAAGTGACCAAATGTGTGTGTGGAGCGCACAGAAGAAGAAAAGGGCCGAGAGAAAAACAAGCAAAGGGAGAGGTTAGGAGAGCGCCAGTAAGAAAGGATGAGGTGGCGGTGGTGGAGGTGGAGGTGGTGTTGGAGGGTGGAGGAGGGGAGGTGTAAGGAATTTAAGGTCCAAAGTTATTTTTAAACCAAGAACAGGAACTCTACTGTTGACTTCCCAAACACTGAAACATAGATCGGTATAAGAGCGGAGCTGGGAAAAGCGGAGACAGGGAGGGCGTACACAAACATTCATACAGCTGTCAGGTGTGTCATCCCGTACACGTGTCTAACCATCCAAACACATTCCTGTTTGTGATATTACAGGCTCACAAATTCACACTCTCATCAGGACATGTGGCTGCACACTCACCGTAGATGTAAATACAGTGTTACAGCTCAGTGTTTGAAGCTATTTACACCCTCAAGCCTGATATAAATACGTTGCAGTTGGCCTAATTAACTACAATTAAGTCTGCGATGCCGGGAAAAAGCACGCCCAGGTGCTCGCCTTTGCCTTTGGCTAGCATGGCACCGACTCCATGTAGTTTTTTCAGGCTGTGCCCGGCCTGAGCTCCCCTCCCAGGTCTGGTTCCTGGTTCCTTCTCGTCTTTGAGGTAGGGTGAGGAGCTCGGACATCCACGGGGAGTGTTGAAAGGAGCCAGATGAGACAAGGGGCAACCATGGCAGAGCCCAACACCCACTAAAAATATGTTTGACTTTGCGCCAAGAATATGGACACAGCTCTCACTTTGGTTGTACAATGATGGCACGTGACAATGACCCCGCTACTCCAAACTCCCCTGGTATCTCCACAGGATTGGGGTGTCTTTGGGAGCCTTACAGGGAGGGTAGAGAGAGGGAGCTGCTGATCAGGATGGGCGCCTTCTTTCGGAGGTGCTGCTGGCATGTCCAACAAGAAGGAGGGCAAACCTAGACCTCACTGGAGTGACTACATGGTCCATCTAGCCTGGGAATGCCTCCAGATCACCCAGGAGGAGCTGGAATCCGTTACTGGGTAGATAAATCTGCTGCCACCACAACCCAACTCCAGATAAGTGGAAGAAAATGGATGGATGGACTAGAATCAAGACATGGCGCATAAGGATCTGATTGCTGATTACAACAGTGTGCCATTATCAAATAAAGACGTCTGGTTTTATGGGGGAGTGAGCCGGGACACACACACCCTCCTGCCATTCATGCATGCTTTTGTCAGGGGCTGTTATGAAACCTCAGCCTCGTCAATGGCTGTTGTATTCCCCCGACTGCAAGGCTTGTGCAGTCAGGGACAGGAGTGGGAATAAACAGCCTCAAGAGGCGAGCGGTCAGGTGCAAGCAGTTACAAGCAAAGTCCCAGGAAGTCGTTAGGTGTTTGGAGACACGCGGTGCAGTTTGCTCTGCGTCACGGAGTATCGTTTCCTTTTTGACCTTTAGCCCGGGTCAGCTCCTTTAGCACGCACTCCACGGGCCTTGATGGGGTCAAAGGAAACTGGGTCACCTGTACCTGTTTGTCAGTGCGTCGTGCCGATCCTGCACACTCCGCCAACCCACCCCAAAGCGAGGTCACGCCCTCCCCTTTCTGGACACCCTCCCTTCTCCCGCCGCCATCTTCTCCTCCTGCGTCTTTCGCCCTCCCCTCACCTCCGAGGTGTCACAGAGAGCACCCTTGTTCTAGGCCTCGCCTACCTTTCCACCGGGACCCCTCAAAAATCCCAGATATCCCTGCAATTTCCGGTGCAATGTTTATTTGGCGGAAAGAGGGCTGGGGGGCGAGCTGCCTTGAAAAAAGAGCCTCACTCACAAACAGTTTGGGCTGCGTTCGAAGGGTAAACATGTGCAGGAGGGGTATGTGAGGCGAGCGGTAAGAAGGACTGAGGCTCGTGTGTTCTGGTCCTGACACACAGATCCCACCTCAGCAGGGACACAGAGCAGCGCTCTGTTCAAGCCCCAACCGCCACAGTCTAATAAACATCCACCCCGCCACCTCCTGTCTGTTCTGTGGACAGCGGCATCTGCTGGAGAGCTGAGGATACGACACAGAAAAACATTTAGGAGCCTGAAATAAACATCTCCGTCAGTTATATCATTCGTGCTTAGTCAATACAGGAGATGGATGGAAAACCATCAGCCTTTTTTTGGCTAATGCACCCTTCATCAACACCATCCATCATGCATTTATTTAAAGTGATTAGTAATTATCTCTATATAAACCATTTATCTAGTACTTTTGGCTAATTGTTTAGCATCCTCTGCTCACTTTGCTAATTAGTTTTCAGGCCTCTTTTTTGCAACATGCAGTGTTCAGGTGTTTCAGTTGACTAAATATGTCTATATATAATTTAAATATAATCTATTATAACTTTTATATCTTCTATTTTATTTCAAATTTCACTGAGCCACAGCACGATTTACAGACGTGTGCTGTGTCCCTGCAACAATCAATCAAAGTTGAATCAATGTCCATATTTTTTTTATTATGTTTAAAGTCGGTGACATTACAAATCATAAATCTAAAACATAGATCAGTTCACGACAGGAGCCTGAGGAAGTCAGTGGTCTCCGTTCTTTGGCTGACTGACGGCGTCTCACTTCCTCCTCGATGGCTGCAGCCGCGGTACAGCCAGGCGCAGGGAATGGATGGGGGCGTCTGGGGGGTGGGGACAGGGTGAGGGCGGAGGTGAGTTTTCAGGTAACAGGACAGGCACACGTAGGAGGGAGTCTGACTGACAGATGGGAGGCAGGAAATGGGGGCGTCTGTCTCTCCTGTGGCTTGCTGCTGTGTCCACCACCCCCCTGCATCTGGATACAAACAGCCGCTGCTGGTCCTTCTCGTCGCTCTCTGTGATTCCCAGACTTTGTAACCACTCACAGAGCCTGCCGTCTTCCTCTTTCTCAGTGAGTGACGGCACTACATATTTCCCCACGTGTTTCCCTGCACAGTCCACCTTATAGCTCCTCTTCTTCCTCTTTTGTTGCCGCTTTCCTTTCATCGCTGGATCCTCTGATGTCTGAAGTGGAGTCACGAATCTGCCTCTGTTTGTGCCAGATGTACAGAGGTGAGAGAACAGCTGTCTGTCCTGCTGAGCCTGAGGGTTCGCTGACACTGCTGAGCTGTGCAGATCCTCTGAGAGCGCATCATTGCACCCCAGTGGACACATGACTGTGCTGCCTGCCTGTATGTCCGTAAAGGTGTGTGTGTTTGACGCTTCAGTGGGGTGTGTGTTTGCAGGCAGCACGGCCCTGGACCTGCAGAATAGAGAGCGCAGTCGTCTGTGTGGTGGCAGGCCGGCAGAGGTCGTCCCTGGAGGTCCGATGCTGCGAAACAGAGGAGGAGGTGGAAGCCCGGAAGAAGGTCTCGAAATTCCAACTTTCCTCTCGATGCTTTTATGCATCCTGCTCGTGTACTTCCTGCACAGCAGTCCAAAGAAAGACCTGATGCAGGTAGAGGAAGCAGAGGCATGAGAAACACAGAGGAACTCTTCATCCACACAACAGGATGCTTGTGATTGTCATGATGAATGATCCCAAGAACCGAGCCTCTGTACTTCAGCATCCGCTCCTGGACACGATGGTTCATCTGTTGTCCTCTCTGTCCTGTGACTTTTTCTCACCGAGCCTTGTCTCTCTTTTTCAAACAGCCCACCCACCTTCTCTCTCTCTCTCTCGCTGTTTCATCCTGTTGCCCTTCGTGGACATGAAAGGCTCGGCCGGTCAACTATTCCATCTCAATAAATTATGAATGTTTACTGAAAAACACTCAAACTGTAAAAAATGAGTTTAATCTCAAATATTCACAGACTTACATCCACAAAGTTAAAGTTAAAAAATGATACTGTCCTGTCAAGAGTTAGAAGCTGACGTCCTGCTCCGTGGTCACACATGCATCCAACAAAAATATGACGGGGAGATAAAAATGAATGTTTGAAATGAAATATTGCAGCAGCCCGAGTTCTTGAACTGGATCCATGCAGTTATTCAGCAACTTAGTCACAGGAACTTCTTTTAATTTTCAACTAAACTTTATGAATTATCAGTGTTTCGACTTCAACATGTTCTCTCTCGAGCAAATGATTTTCTTTAACATGGTTTCTGAACGTTGAATCCACGTACAAACAAACTCGAAACTGTTCATAGAATATTTATTTGAATGCTTTGAACAGATGATGTAATGCAGCCAGCTGTTTAAACAATAAAAGATCATTACTTTGCTTCATGAGTTGAATTTTTTCTCTATATTTGTGCACATATATCTTTTAAATATAGTTATTTTTTATGTTTTTATGTTTATGTCTGTGCCTGTCTGTCATGTTTCTTGTAAGCTGTACACCTGTGTGTACAGTTGAGTTCTGGTTCTGGTTCTGGTTCTCTCGCCTGCCCTTCAGTACACACACCGGCCTGTAGTTCCGGGCCTGGCCGCTGGGTGGCGCCACTCGCCGCAGCGCCTCCATGAGCGGCATTAAAATCTGTCTGCGGCACCGAAAGCGGAAGCACTTCATTGGTCCGCGAGGCCAAGATCACCGCTAGCCGAACATCAAGGTAAACACCGAACCGCTCGAACCCGTTTGTAACCACTGACACGGGCGGGGGACGGTTCCGGAACCGGCTCGGCTCGGTCCGGGTGTTTGTTTGAGAGGAGGCGACGGCGGGTAAGGTTAGGAAAGAGGAGGCGGAGGAGGTGGAGGAGGAGGTGGAGGAGGACGGAGAGGAGGACGGAGAGGGCAAAGTCACTGTAACCAGGTTAATGGAGGAAACACGCGCAGCTGTGGATTAGAGAGACTTTACTCATTAATATTCAGTTTAATCTGCATCGATGTGTGTGTGTGTGTGTGTGTGTGTGTGTGTGTGTGTGTGTGTGTGTGTGTGGAAGTAGTTTAAGGTGAACGTCTTCACACACACACACACACACCTTTAACAGCCTCACTGAGCTGATTTAGTGTGATCAGTGTGTGTGAGTCACTGAAGTTTAAACAAGTTCAGTGTGTGGATAATTATTAATTATTAATTAATTATGATGGTTTTGATCGTGTTTTGATGATCAGTCAGCTCCAGGAGGAGAGACACTGATCCAATCTAATGATCCGCAAAGCTGCAAATCATCTGTAAATGGACAAACAGGAGGAATCAGAAGGTCGGCGGTTCGATCCCCTTCTCCTCCAGTCTGCAGCTGAGATCAACAAGTGATGATCGATTCATCGTTTGTCCCCTTTTTTATTTATTAAAAGCAACACTGGCTCAAAAAGTCTGAGCAGCTGTCGATTAATCGACTTAATTATTCAGCTCTAATCTCCGTGCCGTCTCTTACAGAGGAGTCGAGCCGCTCTGTTTTTGGGTTTGGATCATCGATTAATCGCCCCTTGGTTTCAGATTAATGAGCTTCAGTGAATTTAGCCGGTGTGGGATCATTAAAGTTTCCGTCTTGCACGGCTGCTCCGTCTGTTTTAAATCAGATCAGAGCTGTGGTGTCTTTTGATTTAATAGTTTTGTGGACTCACAGAATCTGCAGCAGCTGATGGCTCATCATCATCTTAAAGGCTGAAACAGATTAACGTTCGGTCGAACAGCTGCTGATTAATTGACTTGATCTTTCGGCTCTAATCCGGGCCTGGCTAATTACTGGTGCCATCTTGTACGGCCGTAGCAGAGTTCAGTACACTAACACGGCGTCAGTACGATGAAACGTTGTGTCAAGCTTGGAGTAAGTATTGGAGGAGTGTCGTAGCGCAGCAGCAGTCGGATCTGCTCATCACACAGGAGAACACAGCCACCACAGCATGACCTGCATGTAGAGAGTGGCTGTAAACAGGCCGCCCTTGCATAAGTGTCCTCTCTCGTGGTACAGTCAAAACATCGTGCTCTCCCTCTCTTCATCGATCTGTGTGTTCTGTCTGTGACGCAGATGGCTCACAGGCTGCTGGTACGCAGAATCTGGACGGTCTCAGCGAAAGATATCCGCCGCCTCCCGACCTCCACCGCCGCCACAGCGTCCTCTTGTTTTTCCACCTCCCTGCAGCCTGCCGCGACCCGGGTCTCCTTCCTCGCCCCCTCACGCATCCTGCCTCACTCCCTTCCTCACACCTCCCGCAGGGAAGTCTCCTTCAACGTTCAGGACCATGAGGACTTCACAGAGAGGGTCATCAACAGTCAGCTGCCCGTGCTCATCGACTTCCACGCACAGTGAGTATCCCAGGGCGGGTTGGCTGTAGAACAGCTGGACTAAAGTGTTGAAATGTTCTGTTGGAACCGAATGGACCGTGCATCCGTGACGTCAGCTGTAGATGACGAGCCGTTGTGAAGCTCGAAATCTCTGGTTCTGGTTGCTGCCATGTTTGTTGTCCTGCTTCTTCAGCCTGAGGCGGGCCCACCTGTCAATCAAAGTGCCCACACTCTTAATCCTGCATAACTTTAAGCCTTAATATAACCTGAACAGGTGAGTTGTATATAAATTCACCCTCAGTACAGTTGTCATGAACGGGAAAATTAGCTACAGAGACCAAAACTGTTTTTTGTACCAGGCTGTAAACATGTTTATTTCTGCTGTCTAACATGGGGACTTATGGAGACTGACTCACTTCGAAGTGGACGATTGAGGAACTTTCTTTCTTTCAGCTGGTTTCAGCGTCACGGTTCTTTTCCAGTCCTAGAAAAAAAAATATTTTGGTCATCTTTACACAGAATAAATAAACGTGCTGTCCTCTAGAAAACCAGCTGTACTCTGACTCTCTGTGACTGTTGCATGTCTGTTGTCTGACCTTGAAACAGACGCCGTCTTCCCGCTGCCGTGCCTCTTTAAAATGGCTGCAGGCGTTAACACGTGTGTGTGAGAGTGCTGCAGTTAAAAATAAATACACAATGTACACAACTGACTGACTGTGGGGATTTCACCCTCAGTCACCGGATATACACTGCGTCCCGACGAGAGGTCTTCAGGACCTCGAGGATTATTTTCATGACCAACCTGTTTTAATAAACTGTTACTGAAGCTGCTGCAGCAAAGAAGAGGGAGGGTCACCCCTGTATTAACAGGGACGTCTACCAGCAGCATTAATTATACTTAAAGTTGATTTTATTGTCATAACAAGAGATTAAAGTCTGTATAGGGGTTTAGTGTAGCTCTGACAGTTATAATGAAAAGGTGGAGTGAGTCTAAATGTCTAGTCGACCAATCAAACTGCCTGAATATTGACAGGATTTGAACTGATCTTCAGTAGTTTAACGCAACAGTCTCAAACCTTTTCAGGTTTCATGTAAGACCTGTCGTTTCACATGAACACCCTGACGTTGGTTGTCTGTGTGTGTGTGTGTGTGTGTGTGTGTGTTTTCAGGTGGTGTGGTCCCTGCAAGATCCTCGGGCCGAGGTTGGAGAAGGCTGTCGCGAAACAGAAAGGCCGTGTTGCCATGGCGAAAGTTGACATAGACGATCACACAGACCTGGCTATCGAATACGGGGTGAGACGCTTGTTTAATTTGCACTCTAAACGTTTGCAGCATGTTACATTAAAGCTTTGACACTTAAGGGACGCCAATATTAACTCGTAACTCCGTCTCCAGGTGTCTGCTGTTCCCACGGTAATCGCCATGCGTGGAGGCGACGTCGTCGACCATTTTGTGGGGATCAAAGACGATGATGAGCTGGACTCATTTGTCAGCAAGATCATTGGACAATAAACCAGCTGTTATCCCCGCACCCCGCCCTCTGCCATTCACCACCGCTGCGTTTTTCTATGATTCAGGCACGATGATGGCCGGCAGCACTTCTCCGTTGTGAGCCTGTTTAGCAGCAACAGCTCGCAGATACAACAACAACAAAACCACGCCGCAGTCCCTGCTGGCAAACTCTCAAACGCTCACACCCATCCCAAGACACACATCTTCAGCTTCGCTGTCTCTCTGTCTCCCGCTGTTGTTCTGTCCTGTGATGGGTGTGTGCCTCCATTATTCCAGCAGTTTAACTTCTCTTTTATAAGTTGACGGCCACTCGGCTCTATATTTGTACCAGTAGAGCGGCCGGTGTGTAACAGTCGCTGTAAACGTCTGTAGATCATACATCGTTGTGATGCACTTATACTTTCTAACACGAGGGATGAACGTGTCTAGTTTTAGTTGGTGGAGAGGATTTAATTTGAAAAAACCAACCTGATGATACTGTATGAGGCTGGTGACAGTATTATCTGTAGTTCCTGTTTCTTTTCTGGCCACAAGATGGTGGCATTTCTCTAACAGCGCAAAGCCACACACGGTCATCTTACACCATTATGCCTAATACTGTGAGTGAGGAAGATGGGTGCTTATGTGTGTGCGTGTGTACGTGCGTGTGTGTTTCTGGGGTTTCCTGACTGTGAAACTTAAGTCAAGCGGGAATTGCAAATACAAGTTTGATTTACCAAAATGAACTCAGTGTACCGGAAACATGACCAAGTGAAGTAATAAAAGGAGTCAAACGATGCTCTCCGTGATGGTTTTTTTGTCGGCTGCGGTTGAATTAAAAAGACAACGAACCAAAGTTTTATTGGCGCTAATGTTTCTGATGCAATATTGAAGTTACGTACTTTCCCTGTGTGTCTGGTGGTTTTGGTGTTGGAGCTGTGGGGAGGAGGAGAAGGGAGTTACTAAGTGAGGTTTTTCTCACTGGAGGAGGAATGGATGGGAGTAGAAGACAGTGTTAGATTGATGAATCTTCAAGGAGCTCTCTGTTATTTTCAGTTTGGGCAATCCAACACTGCAAACCGTTGGTGGAGCGTCCATCTCTGCCTTCAAAAACCTCCAGCTCCGCAGAACACCTCCTCTCGGCGCTCTACCGACAACTGGACATGATAAAACTTATCCCTCTTTCATGGATCCGTAATTTTAATATTCCTACGGGCTCTGTGTGTTGCCTGGAACTGGAAACTGGAAAGAACACCATCAACGTACGTGTTGCAACTAAATCCACCCCTCTCCAACGACTGTCACCACAGCTGTACGCCAGCATCGCTGCACCAACATGTCCGTGTTGCTTTTTTCCCTTTTTTGTACATCGTTTTTGATAAAAGCGTCCAATGACTAAATGTGATGTAATATATATTTCTACGATGTTCCTCATCACTCCGCCTTCTGCCTGAACATGTAGGTGTTACTCATGCTGTCACCACCCTCTCATCACCGTGACTGAAGTGCCTACTCAACCCTCCACTTATTGCTGCCCTTTAAATTACCTCTCTTCTGTCACCCCCCTCCTCCTCCTCCAAAATCAACAGTGTCTGCCTTCTTTATGATCTTCATGTCTCGTACCTGACGGAGACTCATTCACCAAATCACCTTTCTCACCTCCAGCAGAGTCAAAATACACTGTAATCAGGTGAACTTTGACCTTCAGCATGTGGTTGTCCGCCCAAATTCAATTCCCCATTTTCAGTTTCACCTGCCTGTCTCAAATATGACTTTTGAGGCTGTTTGCTGGTCTGGGAGTTATCCATCATCCATCAACCATCATTTAACCTGGCCTCACAGCAAGAAGGTTCCTGGTTGGAGCCCTGGATGGGCCCTTTTTATATGCATCTTCTCCCTACGACTCAGAAAAAAGGGACACAGTCAAGCTATAATGGACAACCAGTTGTTGGTAGTGTTGGAGAGGAGGTCCTCTCTGAAGAGCTGGAGGTCTTCAGGAGGTGTTGATCTGGTAGGAACTGGTAGGACGTTCCACCAACGGGGAAGAACGGACGAGAAAAGTTTGAATCTCCTTGTTCCTTGGAGGAGGTAACGTATGCTGGTATGCCCTTCCAGTAGGTGAGTGCAGAACTGGAGATAACTTTCTCTCGGGGTACTCTGGCGTCCTCCCAGAGTCCAAAGACTTTACGGCCTTGTAGGTGTGACTCTGTCTCTTGTGTGTCGGCACTGTGATGATCTGGCGACCTGTCTAGGGTGTACCCCAATTCTCAAGCAAAGAGCAACCCTGAGGAGGACAAGCGGTCACAGAAGATGGATGTTTTACCTGTTTAACACTCTTTCTGTGCAGGAACTCCTTCCTTTAAAGTCTGGTTTCATGTGTTTGTCTGTGTAGTGTGCAGGATTAAGACATTTCTGTGTCATCGCCCTCAAGAAACACCTCAGGTAAACAAGGTCAAACAAGGCCAGCGGAGACAGGAGAACACCTGCAGTCAAGAGACTTCCCTCCAGCCATCGTCTCATCATCATCATCAACATCAACCCCTCTCTCTTCTCTCACGGCTCGCTAAACCGATTCCCACCCCTGCCCGCCTTCCCATCCTGGCATGTCATTACAGAGCCCACAGCTGACAGGGTTGCGGCGAGGGCCTCCAGACTGCTTATTAAGCGCACATCATTCGACGTGGTCTTTGGCTGCTTGGGATTAGATCATCCCAGATGATGGTGATGATGAAGAAGCAGAAGAAGAAGAAGGTTTTCATTCACTGCCGCTCGGTAGCAGCCGGCGGGGGGAATTCCTTCGGCGTTACATAAGCAGGTGGAAGAGAGAAGCAAGTAATCCAGATGCATGGATGAAAGACATTCCTGCATACCTCTGAGATGTCTGCATGACACCACCTTTTGTTAATGATCTGCCACTTTGTTTCACTGCTTCTTCACAATTCTCACATGGTCGTCCGTCCTACTCATCCTGCTCCTCGTCCGGGGGAGGGAGGAGGAACATTCAGAGAGGTGACTTGCAATGAGGAGGTGGTGGTGGTGGTGGTGGGGTGACGACAAGCTCCAAAGGTTTCAAGAACAGCACGTAACCCTACACCTCTTCCGCCAAAAACAATAGACCACACCTCCGTCCTCGCTGCCGCTGACTCTCTCTCTCTCTCTCTCTCTTACTCAACCATCTCTTGTGACCATATAAGGCAAAAAAAGACGGGGGAAGCCAAGCCAGCGGACTGCTCCTGCCGCCGCTGAGCAAACGGGCCAAGAGTTGCAAAGAGTTGCAGATTTCTTGTAGCGACTCCGTCCCCAATTTCCCCGCCTTCCTCAGGGGAAACTGTGGATGTTTGGCTGTATGTTTGTTTGAAACCCAAGTGCTTGTCACTGATCCAAATGCTTTTTCTAAGTGTGTGTGTGTGCAATGTTTGTAGCAGCACCCAGCACCCAAATCTGGCACGTCCTGCTTTTGTGTTTGTAGTAAATACATAGCTGTATTTATATTTGAAACACTCGCTGCCCTCCACCTTGTTAGGTCTCCCTTCTGTTCCAGACACCCCGAGACAGACAAAGCAATCGCTGTTGCTGTCTATATCACGCAACGTGCACGTTGCTTGGATTAGAGATGCTGTCGCATCAGTGCGGATGATAAACGAGTGAAATAATTTCAAACAAAAGAGGGGAAGCTTTGCGTAATTTCCCTTTAGTCCTCATTCCTGAGTGTTGGGAGTCTTATCGCTGCTTCCTGTGTGCTAATTATCAAGGAAAGGAGGCGGAAACCAGGCAGGCTGAAGCACACAAGATAGAATAGATATCCAGTCACTCTATAATGGGATAATCTAATTATTACATTATCTTTAAGAGCTACAGTTCTTAATTGTTCTCTGTGGGTTCACGGTTTGCGTAAGAAGTCCATCCAGAACGCCCATCATAACCCAAATGTGCCATTTTTAATAGATTTATCGGCTGTTATTTACTTTTGTAATATCAGTTTCGTACACTTTAACCTTCAGCATTTGGTCAAGTCAACATTTGTACCACAAGCGGCAGTTTCTGACTATCTGTTAGCAGTTTGGCCACACAGTGTGTTTACACTCGAGCCTGTGTAGTGAGTTTTTTCTCTCAGTGTGTCAGGTAAGAGAATCTGGGTCAGATAACTAACCTGTTCACTCTATTTGACACAGATCTAAGCATATATATGTGTGTGTGTGTGTACATATATATGTATGTTTCATTCATGAGAGCACAGGCACATTCTCACCACTCACATGCCCACACACATGAATTCACACAAGTAAATTACACAGCGAGAGCTGGTCAGTGAGTTAACATGCCACTCTTTTAACATGCTGTCACTGAATGGGTCCCTTTCTTTTCTGACTGGATGATATAATGGCTTTACACACCCTGAATTACAGACACACCCTGCTGCTATTACAACCGAGTGAAGGGGAAAAGAGAGAGAGAGAGAGAGAGAGAGAGAGAGAGAGAGAGAGTAGGTCACAGTGAAAGGGAGAGCGGGAGGAGGCGAGAGGGAGGGAGATAGTGAGGTCAGAAGTGTCCATATTTGGTAATTCATGCCTGCGTTTTTAATCCCACATCTCTTTGTGTGTGTACCCGGGGCTGTTTGTTTTGTGCCTTATTGCCATCATTGTGTAACTCTCGCACAAGGTTTTTATTATATGCGTACTTGTTGTCATGTTAAAATTTGCTTTGAGTTAAAATGTTTATTTTCTCTACGTAAGAAGAAGTCCCCCTTCTCTAGGCCTCCTCTCTCTCTCCTCTACCGGCATCTGGTCCTGCTCAAGTAACCAGCGACAGGGGTGACCTTTGACCTCCCGGGGCTGAAATTTTCGGATATTTCCCATCCATCCATCCCGGAGGAGACGCAGAGAAGAGAGAGGGAGAGTGTGAGATTTATTGAATTTTCCAGGCAGGCATGTTGAACGTTCAATGTTTTTCTGTGCACACACATGTGATGCCCAGCTGCTAAACGTATAGATAAACACACAGACGCATTCCTTTCATAATGACACATAGCGAACATAAATCACACGTTGGACAGAAAATGTGATTTTCCTGTGTGTCTGTTATGAGAGCGGCCTTTATGTGGCCCACTGAGTGTGCGGTATGATGTG
Organism: Nibea coibor; assembly: GCA_023373845.1. Lineage (NCBI taxonomy): Eukaryota > Metazoa > Chordata > Actinopteri > Sciaenidae > Nibea > Nibea coibor. The sequence goes on from CM041727.1 coordinate 3,023,505, forward strand.
TTGACGTGACCTATAGAGGACGTATTTGCATCAGGCCGTGTCAACAGTTGTTTGTCTCTGATCTCAGAACAGCAACATCTGTTTCATATTCACCCTCTTCTTATCTAGCATCGCTCACTAAATGTACAAAAGGAGACAAAACATCCAGGGGGGTCAAGCTTTTGCTCGTCTGAGCCTCTAAACTTGAGGTTCTTTACTTCCTTTAGCCCCACAGCCTCAAGGACCTGTTCACCCACCACCCATCATGGCCGACGTGCTCAGTTTAACCTGGATGTTATTCAACATGATTAAAAAATGACTTTTAATATTAGTTTCATACAGTTTAATTGTTAGCATTTGGGTTAATTTGGTAAAATTTGTACCATTAGCAGCACTTGCTGGAGCATTCTTACACCATTCATCCATTACCTTTACCAAACTCTATCAACGGTATAGCTATTCCCTTTAGCTAACAATGTCTCCGTTAACTATTTCAACCATTATTCCATTACTTTTAGCCTGTTTATCTGTTAGCAATTTAGACGTTTTATCTGTTTTTAGCTAACTATTTCAACACTTTAGCTATTGAGCTATTTAGTAAATTATTCAAACAGTTTATCCGTTAGCCATCAACCAACTATCCATTACTGTTAGCTAACTGTTTAGCAGCTTAGCTATTCTTTTAGGTAACTATTCAAACTGTTTATCCGTTAGCTATCTTAGCCATTTATCCATTACTTCTAGCTAACCGTTTCAACAGTTTTAGCTATATCTTTAAACCCACTATTCAAAGTTTTTCTTCATTAGCTATTTCAACTAGCTAGTTAGCTATTTTAGCCATTTATCTATAACTTTTAGCTAACTGTTTAAGCTATCTATAGCTTAAACAGCTTAGCCACTCTTTTAGCTAACAGTCAAACAGTTTATCCATTAGCTGTTTCAACCTATTAGTCTTAGCTTACATTTAGCTAACTGTTTCAACCATTTATCTATCCTTTTAATCATATTTCAATCTATTTCAGTTCTTTAACCTTTATTTTCAGCCAACAATTTAAATGATTTCTTCGTTTCTTTTGACAAATATTCATCCATTACTTTAATCCAGCTGTTTGGATTTATCTTCTCGCCTGCCAACTCTAAATTCCGTGCATTTTTTTGCAATTCGTGGTGTCACAGCTGACAGAAAAAAGCGGATATTTAATTTTTTTCTATCAAATCATCATCATTAATTCTCCGTACAATCTTTCAATGAACCCCTGCTCCCCTTAGGTTAGAATCACAACTCTAAATGATCTTTCCATTTCAGTTTGTGCTGCCAGTGTTCAATCAAAAGCTTCACAGAGAGAAAGTACAAAATATTTATTTTCCAGTTCTAATGTATCCCTGCTGGTTGTGGCATGTGCGTTGGCTCCGTGCCTCCAGTTCCACTCGGCAAACTGGAATCAGATCACCCAAACTAAATCCCAGGAGAGTGTTTGAAGTAAACCAGTTCACATTGTACCGTTCCATTCTTCTGTGTGTAGACTTTGGCAACTTGCAGCACGAACATTCATCTCGACATCCATCAAGTCGCTTTATTTGCTCACTTTTCTTGCACCTTCTTGCCATTTATTCCTCTTTCCTATCAGCACCACACACTTTTCTGTTTTAAATTCACCTGCAATACATATCTGTCTGTTATCATTATTGCTAACACTTCCAAAGAAGATGTCAGGTGTTTTAAGGGAGCCAAGAACAACAACTGTCAAGAGTGATTTGAAGACTGAACAAGTGCTCACCGCCCTCACGCTAATTAGACCATCACCTGCAGCGGTTCCCATGTAGGGTTAACGTGTCTGATCATGAATCCAGACTTACCTGTTTGAGTGACGGGAACCTGTGAGAGTAAATCAAAACTGTGCTGCGCTCCATGTGTTTTTTAAAGGTCTCTGTGATCTAATTCTTTAGATTAGAGATGTACTGATGCATTTAAATAAATGCAAATCAATGCTATGCAAAGACAGAGCACATGAGCACTGACAGGGTTTGCTGAAAAGTTTAGAGTTTTAAATCTGTCACAGCCGCTGACAGTATCCATGACGTCACCAACAGGCTCTTGGCTGTCCTGTTTCTTCCACCTCGCTCGGCAGAGACATGGATCATCGGTGGACCTGAGGCGGGACAAATGACGCCTGGCTGCTCAAACAAGACATCTGTAACAACAACTACCTGTCAATCAAAGCGTCCACGCTCTTAAATCCTGCATAACTTTAAGCCTTAATATAATGTGAACAGGTGAGTTGTATATAAATTCACCCTCAGTACAGTTGTCATGAATGGGGAAATTAGCTATAGAGACCAAAACTGTTTTTGTACCAGGCTGTAAACATGTTTATTTCTGCTTTAACATGGGGACTTATGGAGACTGACTCACTTCTGGAACGAGCCTCAAGTGGACGTTTGAGGAACTTTCTTTCTTCCAGCTGGTTTTAGCATCATGGTTCTTTTCCAGTCCTAGAAAAAAAAAATATTTTGAAAATTAAAATTATTTTAATGTGACGTGAGGTAAAACTCTAAACAAGAAATATCAGGGAGAGAAGTGTGGATCAGGATCAGTCGCCAAATGAGCTCTGGTTCTTGGACCGGGTCTGTTCAGAAAAACGTCAACAATAATACTTTATATGAAGTACTTTAATCCCCTTGGGGCAAACAGGGGCCGGTGGGGTAAACAGTCCTTGGGCCACCATATCAGCTCCTGTTCTGCTGCTGACCGGTTAATATAATGCCCATAAATAATTTTTATCCCAGTATCAGGTTTGAGGCAAATCTTCAGTTTGAAGGAAGCTAAAATACTGTCATAATTTACAGTTTAAACAAACACTCTTATCTGTGGAGTGAAATTATTTGATGTAACACATTAGTGCTATGAGATTTGCCTCACACACACCTTTACAGTAAAAATAGTTAGTCGGGGCTCCTGGATCACTTGTTTTCAAGGCAGACAGTGGCCAGACTTAACCCTGTTGACACATTGAGGAAGACCCTGGATGATGCAGTCCATCCTGAGAGTGGCTGGTACTTATATGGTCATAAAAATCCTTAGTATGTACATACCTTTCTCATTAAACACAGCTTTATCTGTACCCCCTCCCTCCTCACTCAACTCTTTCAAGTTCAGCCCCAGACAGTGGCTGTCACTCCTCCAGTTCGTCACTACGTAAGGGCGAACGCGATTGGCCAGAACGCGTGGGTCTCTATGAGAGCGCGGCTGTGATTGGTCGAGAGGGGGCGGTTACGTTGAGAGAGAGAGGCCCGCCTCGTCCTGGACCGCACCCCGGGCTCCTGCTGGCGGCTTACGCGCTGAGTGAAATTACGCGAACCAGTGAGCAGCCAGTTTGGAGGAGGGAGGGCAGAAGGAAGAAGGGAGAGAGAGAGAGAGAGAGAGAAAAGATAGAAAGAGTGAGTGAAGTAGAGAAAGAGAGGGAGGAAACGAGCACTGTAGTTTAGCCTGAACTCTCTCTGCGAAGCTGCTGTCGACAGGAAAAGGACTCACGGCGACGCTGACTGAGCCACCCGGTTGTTGTTAGCTCTTGAGAGGCGTCCTGCAACATCCACCCACCCCCTCTTCCCAACTGACAGACAAACTAAAAAAAGCAGGTAATGCCTTTGAAACTTTTTGAACACGTTTGTCCACCATTTTTCATTCAAATCTGCTCGTCACTCTCGGCGAGGGAGCGAGCAAGGGAGCGAGCTAGGGAGCGAGCAAGTGCAGCAAGTGAACCAGGAAGCACGGTTTGCTAGTTCAAGTTGCTCGCAACTTCAGCGACCCGCTCGCCTTCTGGTCGCCGCTGCTCTGGGTGGAGCGGTTAACGGATTTAACACCTAGATTTTTATAACGCGAGGTTTTAAAATAACACTTAACTTACACGCGGTGCTGCTGTTTTTTTAAACGTAATTAACCGTCAAATATAGCGTTAGCTTTGTAGCCGTTAGGTTTAAAAAAAAAAGCTGTAACGGCAGGAAGTGATTCGGTTGAATGAGTTGCAAAAAAAAAAAAAAACCTGTGGGCCGGTGACCGAGTTTATTTATGAGCTCAAGCTGGATGGAAAAGTGGCTACATGTTACCCCACCGGAGCCGGTAGACGTTAAATATATGAAATAAGTGTTTAATTCGGGGTTGTAACGGTCAAACGGGCGCTGTGTGTGGCCGGTACTATGTCTGGCTCGCGGCATGACGTCAGTAGTTCACCGGTTTAAAAAAAAAAAAAAAAAAGAGGCGCCTTTCAACCTTCACCTCACCGTGTCATCTCCTCCATCTTTACACCGATAGTAATGACATTTTCAAGGGTTTTCAAGGCGCCTTGAAGGGGTGTTCAAGTCCCCCTCCCCTCCGCCCCTCCGGTGAAAGAGGTGGCCGTGATTTAGCTCCTGCAGAGGGTAACACGGCTGGCTCATTACAGCTTACCTTGACCTTCTCTGGAGATGGTGGCCTCATGTTGGAGAAGGAACCATGAAGTTTATTTGTAATGTCTATAACTGTGAAGTCGCATATAGCACAACACAGGAGCTGAGACACCTAAAAACAGGTTTTGGAGGTATTTGAACGCCTCACGATGGAGAAACAACCATAAGTTGGAGTGAAATGAAGTTCAATTGTAATATTATGCCACTGTGAAGTCACGTAATGATGTACAACATTCACATATAGCACTATATAGGAGCTGAGAGACTATTTTAATAATATTAATTCATAAAAGCACATTTTGGATTGGGTATTTGAACGCCTCATGATGGCAATGACTCGTGAGTTTTGATTATAATATTATGTAGTCTCTTAAGTCAAATGTAGCTCAGCATAGAGACTATTTAAAACATTTGCATTCTTAAAAACACATTTTGGTTTTGGCATTTGAACGCCTCATGCAGACGGCATTTGGCTTGCAAGCCCAGGATGTGATATGATATGACGGTGTAGTTTTGATGAGTTCAGATCAGGCTGTGGGGGAGTCTGACTTACTCACTGTGACCTCCCATCTCTGGGTCAGTCAGGCCTGTAGATCTGAGGGACTTCCCCTCTGTCGGGAATCTTTTTAGACTTTTATTTAAAGTGCTTAAGCTGAGTTTTTATGATCATCCTCCAGTGGTAGAAGCAAAGAACCAAAAGTTCTTGAACTAGATTCAATTCATTCTTGTTTGCTTGTCTTTCGGAACTTTGGGTTGCGTGTTTGCATGAAAGATGCTATACAAATAAATACAGTTTGAGTTTAAGAGGTAAATATTGAATGTTATATCAATTAGCCAGATTTTTTAAAACCCAGAATGTTTCCTGAAGTGCACGAGAGCGCCAGCTGAAAATGACCAGGTCTGTCTTCTAATTACAGTGCAGTGCACTGTGATGAACATCAGCTCGGCAACATGAGAGTTTTCCATGGCGATTTCTTTTATGGGATCCATCGATATCAAAGCCAAAGATGAGATGATTTCATTTATGCAAGCCAAAGTTATAAATAACGGAGCTTCACAAACTCTAAGATCACAGGGCACGCTTAAACTTTAGACCTGCAGAGGAAGTAGTAATTGTGAGATTAGAGTCACTGTGTTACGTCATTAAAGCACAAAAAGTGTAAGAGCATCCTCTGATTGTTATTTTGATTTTATTCAGTTTGCAGCCGGGAAACCGACTTCCTCCTGACACAGATTCATGTTGCTGCAGCTCACATCATATTTTCTACACTCCTCAGATCTATCTTAAGTGTCACTTTCTCATCAGGCCTGTTTATCTAGATAATGTCGTGCTCTCTGCAGTGTGCGTGTTTGCCCAGTTAGATGCCGCATCATTGTGTTTGCACTCAGGCAAGCAAACAGACTTTGGTACACTTGCACGGCCTGCTCATTTTTGAGTAGTGCGGCTGAGTATTTGCCAGAAAAACTTGAGTCAGACCGGGCATCAAAGCTCTGCTAACTCTGGCATCGCTTCACCCAAACCTGCTTTTTTATTGTATGAAGTGTTAGTGGAGGAGCGCCTCTTTGCTCTCGTCTGTAGTAATCAGAAACATACACTCATTTTCTGCCAAGAAGCCGTTAAACCTCAGTGTGAGTTCACCACATTAATAACTTTGACACTCGTAGATATGATTGTGCAAACGATGCTGAGGTAAGGCTTTACCGTGTGTTTGCAGTCATGTGTATCTCATGGTGCATGTTGCAGTCCAAGTTATTTGCTGTCTCACTTGAGAAATTTAATAAATACCCATATCAGGCGCATATTGGCTGACGTGTGTCATATCCTCTTATTGCATTTGAGTCACGAACCAAGTCTTGGAAATGCATTGTGCAACAACTCCTCCGGAGGCCAGCTCCCCTCGCTTATTGCCAGCTTCAGCGCTGTTATAGAGCCCCCCGCAGAGATCGTTACATTCCTTCATCCGTGTGTCAGCAATGTCCATGGTCGAACCCCCCTCCACCACCACCACACCCCCTGGGAGAGTTATGTACTGTAGGACAGACAAAATCACACACAGACATCTTTAAAATGTGACTTCAATCTTCTCAAAATGATACAGTCTGAGCTCGCCTGTGGATGTTTGGATTTCATTGAAGGCCGGTCGTCCCCTCGCAGAGACAGATTACTCGCAGCCCCCCTCCTTTACAGCACAGTTATACAAATAAGGGGTATTTTTAATCTTATCTATCGTGTGCGCGACCTCCTAACTCCAGGTTGGGAAACTCAACAAGTCTGCCAGTTTTTATTTTGAGTGCGTTACCCGTGCATTTTCTAGTAATAGACATCGGTGGCGGCGATTGGTAGTGCGGTAAAGTGGCATGCATATCCTGAGTTTCCTACACAGTCAGCTGATATTCATTCATGCAGGCAAAACATTCCTGTCAGAGCGGAGACTGTTGAGATTGTCCATTAACCGTGGACGAGCTGATCATGTCGTTCTCTTAGCATGCAGTCAGACAACACAGCTTCATTCAGCTGTGCATTGTGCCATACATCACAAATGTTGGCCTTTAATCCAGCTCGTCTATTTCTGCTCTGCCCAAACATATTTCTTCTGGTTGACACGAACGGCATAATTAAGTCGGGCTCAGTCAGAAAGCCCGAGCTCAAAGACGAAACTTCAGTAGTGTCTGCTGTGGCTTTCTTACTTCCTTCCACCGCTGTTTGACTTTTTACATTTCCTCGCTGGGTCGACCCGTTTCTCCATGACCCTTTCTCCTCCTCCTCCTCCTTCTCCTGCCCCTCTTCCTCTCCTTGTGTTATTCGCCACCACCCCCATCCTTTCCTCATCCTCCCACCCACAGCGTGCACCTGTAAGGTTTCAATAGAACTGAACAATTCCAGGAAACGGTTGTACTTTTGTCTATATACAGAGAAGAGGGCTTGCTGATGATGATTACTGTGGAATTACAGTGCAGTGTTGAGGCATGAATCATGAGGTAATGCTTGACCTACAGTCTGAAGTGCCTGTTTAATGATAAGATAATACTCCAGCAGCGGCCTGTCCATTTCCTTCTACAACTTCCTTGTAGTTTTTTGCCAGTTTAATCCAGCTAAGTCTTTTTTTTTTTTAAGCGATTCATTGACTCATTAGTGTTTATAAAGGTTATTGAGAAGCAGAGACATCACATGATGAGCCTAAAACAGAAGAGAGACCTGGTCGGTGGTGATTGTGGTGAAACTCACTGAACAGTGACTGGAAATAGACTTTGTCTGGGTGGGTGTGTGTGAGCTACACACCTGGTGCTGCACAGAGAAGTGGTTCAGTACTTTGTGGTGCGCTTGTTGCACAATCTCCAGACACACCGTGAACTTTGAGACCTGCTGTGTAATGTCGTCTGCTCGTCTCCCATTGGATGATATTTTTTTAATTTGTTCCCATGTCACCCTAAAAACCGCGGCGCACACCAGATGTCCGGGTTGTCAAACTAGCATGTGGCTCTTTGTGTGTGAACGCATTGTTTGCTGAGACGATTGCTTGGATGAGATAGCCTTGTTTTGTCTGTTTGTTGTCAAAGGGAGTGCCCGCGGCGGCGGCGGTAAAACTAGCGATATTGCTTCATAGAGGCACACAGTAATCAAAGCAGGCAGGGCTGTCTGGTTATAGGATGAACACGGGAGCAGCCGTGAAGTCCTAATGGCGCTTCTCCTGTCTGAAATAAAACTTGTGCAGCATACCACAGAGAGAAGGATTGCTGACAAACTGAAATGTGTATCTTAACTCCCCTCTGCATTCTTTCACCGTCTGTTTAAACGGCTTACGTAACCATCCATCTATCTATCTCACGGTCAATACTGCCAGGGTGTTTTCGGGAAAAAGGGCAAAGCAGTGCAGTATCAGCTCTGTTCTGTCAATTGCACCAGATCGCTGGTTTGATTGATATATGTGGAATTTGTTCTATGACCCTGAAAAATGATGGAAGTGCTTATCAGACCAACGCCCTTCAACAGGTCTAACTTCAGACTCCCAACGGACAAAACGCACATTATGCTGAATGTTTGAACACAGGCCGGAACGCTCGAGTTGATACCAAGCAGCAGCTCCCGCGACTGAAGTGAAGCCAACGCGGAAGTGCCAAAAACTGCAGTTCCACCCTCAATCATGCCAAAAATATCCATAAAAAGATCCTGCATGCACCTCGGTACTTTGTTTTATTGTGTTTCAGGCTTTTGATCAAAGTTTGGTTTAGTTTAATTTGCTGTATCACCTTTTAACTTCCACTAACCACATCCTAGTATCCACGTTTATGCCATTAAAAGTTTAATCATTCCCATTTCATGCAGGATGGTGGTGTTAATGAAGGGTTAAGTCCATCAGCCCCGGTGTAGGTGATGTGCTGAGGGCTTCAGTAAAGACCTGGCAGGGGCCTCTGGTTGTAAATGTTGGATGGCATCGGCCGGCTTACAGTTAAAAAAGTGAAATTGGATCCCGGTCTGTGGCAGGAATGTGAAAAGTAATGTGGAAAGTGATGCAGATCTGTCATGCAGTGCGGTTATTTTTTGCAGCAAGGGCTTAATTCACTTTTCGGTCCACGGACGCCCGCTCAGCATGCTCTCGAAAACTCCGCCAGCACCACCACCTTCCCTCGCTCCTTCCTTTGAAAGACTCGCACACAACAAGTTCCACAAATGGCAAAATAGTTTTCTCAGTTTGTCATTTCCTCTTTCCTCCCCTCTCTTCTCTCTTCTCCTTGCCCCACCCTTCCCACTTCGAGAGGAGGAAAGAAAGAGCCGACGTAGGAGCCCATGAGGAATTTTAACTGACTCGGTACCTTTTCTGGTCCGTCACAGTCCGATGATGTACCGACTGTGACGGGGCTGAACGTGGTAAAGCCAAGACCCAGGAGGGGCTGACACCAGGAATAGAGACTGGTGTTGGAGAGGGTAGTGTAAACAGACATCATGAGGACGAGCTAGCTGGGATGTTGTGACTGCTGTTATTGACTTTGACTTCTATTAATATTCCTGTCAGTGGTGCACAGCTGGTTTATAGGTTCCCCTTTAGCTGGAGCTGGAGGAGGTTTGCCTGTACATGGTCATGCCGTGGCAGGGGTTGTCACGATTCCTGGTTTTTTACAGTAACTCAGGGAGAGTCAGTGAGGTGGAAAGGAATGAGAGCGAGTCTGACTGATGGATGGACGGCCTCCGTTTTTTTTTTCTTTCTAAAAGGCCGAGGCTGACCTGCTTTCTAAGCGGGACAGTCGGGGGAATGAAAAGGACGCCCTGTAGCTCTTCCCTTTTCCTCTCCTCGTTCCTCTGGCTCTCCTGCGTTACTTCCTCTTCGCGACCACATTCTGGTCTCTGTGATGAGGCCGGTTTCTAAAACAGGCTTCTCTTCCTTGTGTTATTATTTCATGGGCGCTCTTCCTTTTCCAAGTCGTCTGCTGCTGCTTCGACAGGATACTCTGCTAACTCTCGGGCTTTTTTAGAACGTAATCCTTTAATGGTGTCTCAGGCGTCGTTGCCAAGATTTAGTTTCGAGGTGACTGCTTTGTTTCACTTGCTGCCACGTATTTTAATTAATGAGTAATCTTCGTTATGGATATGTAGAGCAGCTAATCTCATCGTAAACAGAACAGATAGTGAAAGAAGGAGTCAGGTAGACTTTGTATTTTACAGGATTATGGCAGGAACCTGAGCCAAGTGGGGTTGGCTGGTGCCTGTTTCGCTTCAAAGTGGAGTCAACATCCACGAGGAAAGCTTTTAAAATGATCCGATGGGAGTTCTTCGTCCCTCCTCTTCTTTCTACTTTCAATATAGAACAGCGGTGGTCAAACGAGAATAGCTGTCGGAGTAATTTTAGTCCTCGTGCCACTCTCCGGAGAGGCAGCTTGAAGTGTGTCACTGAGAGTTATCTGTGGCAAGAATGTGAGGCAGACATCAACAGACTTGACTATAAAATGATGTCCAAACCGGAGGGAGATTAACGGGCTTTTGATAATCATGCAAGTTTCTGTTCCAGTAAAAATACAAAACATGCTCTCAGCCGAGCTCCTAAATCTTAATAACTTGCTGATTTTATGTGTTAGTTGACTGAATGTCTTTGTTGTCTGGACTTTTTGGACCAACAAAACACATTATTCCGACTGTTTGGACGTTTTAAAGACAAAGCTGTGAATCTTTATTCCAAATAGTTTTTTGCAGCTTGCAGATCTCCAAGTGTTTGAGATGTGGTTTCCATGGTGGCCTCCTTCACCTTTGGGTATACTGCTAAAACATAGCAGGCTAAAGCAACTCCAGAGCTTTGGGTGTGTTCAGCTTGTTCTCTTTCACTTCTTGTTTTTGCCAAACAACAAAGCTTCGGGGATTATAATCAGTCATGGCTCATACTCAACCCTGTGTGGGGCCATCTGATCCGAACACTGGAGTGAGTAATGGTGCAATACGTACACGAAGAGGCCGCGGGAGCTCGGGTTTGTTCGGTCTAGTCAACGCGAGGTGATGCTCATGTCCCCCGAGTGATGAACACATGACCTGCCGATGTGATGGGAATAGGAGGAGGGCAAAAAACAGGAAGGAAAGGCAGAGAATAGAGAGCAGGAGGAGGAGGAGGGGGGCATAGAGGATAGACGACAGAAATTTGTGGAATGCCTTTGCTCGCTGTCTCTCCCTGATAAAGGGTGAGTATGGGAGGAATGCGACCCTGAAAAGGCTGGATAAACAGAGGAGGAGGAGGAGGGTGGGGGTGGTTGGGTCTCTGGAGAGGCGAGTGGAGGGTGTCTGAAGGCAGAGGAGGCAGCGTGGAGCCAGCTGAGAGGTAAAGCAGGACTAATTAGCACCACGTTCTGTTACAGGATGGGGTCTGTATACAAGAGATGAGCTGGGAGAGGCGGGTGGAGCAGTGATGGACGTCAGCTGTAGCGCAGCCTGACGGGGCGTTGATAGAGGATGGAGGGAGGCAGGAGGTCATGAGAAGAATGGCTCTCCCTCTGGTTTGTTTCTCACAGATCAGGGTTAATGTGCTGGAACAGCCAGAACAGACAAGTTAAACTGTTCTTCTTCTTCTCAGGGGTCTCCTACCTTTTTTACTACAGTCCCAGGAATGTTGTGGAGTTAGACTGAGAGAGCAGTTAGACTGCTCATGGTGGGAATTATCGGGTCTCTAAATAATATCAAACACTTGGTGACGGTGGCAAGGAAATTATGGAATTTTTGGGGAATTAACTGGAAGTTGGGGGTAAGCTCAGCCTCAGTGAAATGATGCTAGCTGTAGCTTATGTAGCATCTAACTTATCAGCTGGCTCTCTGTTGCCTGATTACATCTTCACGTGCTGTTTGCAAGTTAAACATTTATACCATGCATCAAATATACATTTGCAGAGCTCAATCTCTGCTAATCTAAAAATCAGCAACCGCGTGGATCATCGTCCAACCGGAGACGTTGATGGATAAATAAAGAGAGGCGCAGATGCACAGCAGCAGTAAAATAATAACTATAAACTTTAATGGAGATAATAAAGGTAGTAATTATGATGATAATCATAGTGCACAGCTGGCTCGACCAATCCCGGATCGAGGCAAAGCCACAATCTGTGAGAGCCTGTGAGAAGAAGTGAAGTGTGTTAAATGCACCTTGTGTTGATCTGTGTCTGTGACAAACTACAAATTACAAACTAAGTTTAAGATTGGTCAGAAACTTTTTCTTTTTAACTGTAAAATGTTGAGTTCAAACTCCCAAATGTCAACATCAAAAATCCAGTGATTAGACGAGGACTGGTATTTAAACTAGAACTGCCTGACTTGTGTGGAGGTATCTGCACGTCTTTTGTTCCTCCTGTTGGTGCCTCGCCTCTTTTTGTTGTACCGATAATTAATCTGAATTAAATAACTTTGTTTAACCGGGAACAACTGGTTTACGTTACTTCCTTTCCCCACACGAGCTGGGACGTAACATTGTGAAACTCATTCAGATATGAAGTCACACTGAAGTGACTGTGACTGTAATCAGCCTGAGGACTAAGACAGACGACTGGGGAATAACAATGATCTTACGAGCCCTATTATTCTTGCATTGGCTCCAACAATTTTCTGCGTTATTGTGTACAAGCGATGTTTGAGGTCGAAGTTGAGCCTGAGAATCTGGCACCAGGACCTCGTCCCACTGGACGACACTGCGATGTGAAAACACTCTCATGGACCAGCTGATATATTTTATTTCAGTCGTGTTGATAAATACAAGGCTGTGCAGGACCCGACCTCTGCTGTGATTTCCCTAATGTTTGCATATGTGCAACACATCGTATGCAAACAAGCCTCCACGGAGCGGCTCTCAGTTTTCAGTCGGAGGTGAGGGAGCATTGAGGGAGGCGAACGACCCCGGCGGTGCTCGGGGAAAATGGTGTCATGCCCCCGTCGTGCTGGAATGATAATTGAGGTGGTAAAGTCTGGTCAGTGAAAGCACAGCACGTTGAGTTAATCATCCACAGTCTCTCTCAGCGCTCGCTTCAGCTGGGCGCGTTTCCCAGGTACTGGTAATACTCGTCCAGTCACTTTCTATATGGGATACACCGCAGCACGCCTTGTCAACAAGCTCTCACACACACGAGCAAGAACAGCTTGTGCTCAGCTCATCTATGTCCACATACAAGATAAAGTGCAGCTGGCAGCGTGGTCGTGTTTGATATGGAACTTTGTGTTGGTTCACTGCAGATTTTACAGGACGCTTAATCTAGTTTGACAATTATCCTCCCACCTCAATCTGCTCATCGACACAGTGTTTGAAGGAGACAATCCTCTGAGTGCATAATCACTCCTGCTGTTACATAAATTGTTGACTTTGGTAACGGTTGTAAAAAAAACTTGCTACCAACTCCAGTTTGCCGCATTTCCACCGCACAAACCTTCAACAACAACAAGCTAGCTCCAGTTTTCGGCAGTTTCTGAGAATCCAGGAATATGTGAGGTGAAGACTGCAGATTGCCAGTATCAATATTAGGACTGACGCTGGGGAATTTATTTTAATGTTGCTGACATGAAAACAAGCACATGATATCAGAGTTTAATAAAGGGAACTGTTAAAAGAGGATGCAGACAAACAAAACTCATGATGCCATTGCTAGTTTGACAACGCTAGAAACAGAGCAGCAAACTATCTGTTAAAAAACGTCGCTAAGAGACAACTTAACAACTTATTAACAAACTTAAATTGGCATATGATGCAATCTGATATGAGGAGATGACCAACAGAAAATGTTGGAGCCTGTGTCACCCTCTTTGTCCAATGATAAGGTAAAACCACGAGCAGAGATTACTCCGTACAAAAAATGTTCTCAAACTTGTTTTTTACTCTTTCATCTCTGTGTTTATTTTGCTTCAAACGTCCCAAAATAGACTTTGAGTTTTCCTGTTTTAGTTCCTGGAATTATTGAGTTGACAAGGACCGTAAGTCATGCAGAGGTTTATGCTATCTCCCGAAGATCACCCACAGATCTCCTCCCTCTCCTCCACTTACCAACCAGTAGGGACGACAGCAAAGATGTGCTCCCTCACTGGCTCCCCACCAGCAAACAGACAGTTGTTTGTCGGAGGCGCCTCTGCTGCGAGATGAACTTAAATCTTTGCGGGCGAATATTTCTCCTCGAGTCACCCCGGATCGTCCGGCAGCTGGAAATTTTTAAAGTATTCACAGCAGTTAGCCAAGAAGTGACACGGAGCCGTGTTCGAGTTGTGTTTTATGTCGACCTGACCTAATTGCAGCAGACTCTTCCTGTTGTACATCCCATCAGGGCTGACCTTTGCATTCCTCAGATCGCATGTGAAGAAGAAGAAAGGGTGGCAAAGGTCTGGAAACCTTTTAATGCAACCAACACACCCTTTTTCTTTATTCCTCGTCAAGCTGAAATCAGTTTTACACATGAAGTATCTTTAAATGATCTGAATGAATCTTTCTTTTTTGTGGTTTGATGTTAATGACGTTCTCACTTTCCCAGCACTAACCACAACATCTCATTTCCCTCTCTTTGTGAAACAGCGACCATGTCCGCCGCAGACAAGTTCCTGTACGTGGACCGCAACCTGGTCAACAACCCGCTGGCACAGGCCGACTGGGCCACCAAGAAGCTGGTATGGGTGCCGTCGGAGCGCCTGGGCTTCGAGGCCGGCTCCGTGAAGGAGGAGCGGGGCGACGAGTGCGTGGTGGAGCTGGCAGACTCTGGCAAGAAGATCAAGGTGAACAAGGACGACATCCAGAAGATGAACCCGCCCAAGTTCAGCAAGGTGGAGGACATGGCCGAGCTCACCTGCCTGAACGAAGCCTCCGTGCTGCACAACCTGAAGGAGAGATACTACTCTGGTCTCATTTACGTGAGTCTCATGTCCTTCAGCGTTGTGTTGGGACTATTTTCTCAATGTGCTTGTTCGGCAAACAATTATCAGGAGGACTCAGTCCGTTTGGCACCGTTTAACACGCTTTCCTTCTGTTATGAAATGAAATTCCCACCGGCTTATAGAAAACAATCTGCCACAGCCACGTTCCAGTTCAATTTATCTCCTAATTATCTTGTTAAGTCCCATTGTTTAGTTCGTCCCATTATGCACAAATTGTCACTGCTGTGAACTCCCATACTCTTTTACTAATGCTTCAACGTTCAGCTATCTTTTCCTGCATTCTCTTCCCCTCCAGTCCTCGGTTGCTCTCTCTGCGTTCTTTCTTTGTTTGTAGTTATCTTGTAAACAGGAAGCTGCCGGGAACAATGCACTCCAGAGTACGAGAGAGAGAGAGGAAGAGAAGCGAGGGGAGAGTTTTCTTGCCGAGTCGAGCTTCTTGCAGAGACGGACGTGGCATGTAAATCGCGTCGTAGCTGCTGCCATTACCGCCGACGTAATTAAAGTTCTTTATCCCCCATGTGTCTCGGGCTGGGAGCGATTTGGTCTCTTTGACTCTGTGGTGTGACCGGGTCATATCAACACAGACTAGCCCCTCCCTCGCCTCCCTCCAGAGACCCACGCTACCGTCGGTTAGAGTGCCTCCAAGCCAGGCGCTGTACTCATTAGGTTGACCATCTCCCGGGGGAGAGCTGGTGTACAGCAGAGGTAGATATGCCCGACCGGTACAAGAGCTGCCGGGAGGGAATCGCAGGAATGCAAGCAGAGTTATGTCAGGAGGAGATTTAATGCAGTTTATAGAGAGGAACGGAGAGAGGGAGCAGAAAAAGATCATCCTGCCGTGTAGATCTGAGATATGACTCGGCTAAAACCTGTCGAGCAGCTGCAGTTTTACAACATGAAGGTCAATCATCAGTCTAAACTTGCAGCAGGGTGGGGTTGAGATTACATAATGTAGGAGGGTTAACAAACCATGAGAAACTCTCAGCTCAGGGCTGATGGGGGGATGGGAAGGCCTTGTTTATCAATCGGTGCTGACTGCAGCAGGTTTCCGGAGAAACAGGTGTTCATTAGTGTATAAAATCATCAATATCCAACAATCCTGACTCAGCTCTGCATGTTTAACCTTCTCTCCATCTCGTACCTTCACTTCCTCTCAGCTTGTATTCATTTATTTCACCTCTCTGCCCCTCAGACATATTCCGGCCTCTTCTGTGTCGTCATAAACCCCTACAAGAACCTGCCCATCTACTCAGAGGAGATCGTCGACATGTACAAGGGCAAGAAGAGGCACGAAATGCCACCTCACATCTACGCCATCACTGACACGTCTTACAGAAGCATGATGCAGGGTAAGAAGCACGCCGCGCAGTGAGAGCCGTTATGAGTATTGCATGAGAACATTTAGAAGGTGTCTGCGTAATGAAATCGAGTTATTTCAGCATCCCAACGCTCGCAATTTAATTGTCAATAAAGCTACTGTGCTCGAGCTGTAACACTCCTTAGAGACTCGACTATATGCACACGTGCTGCAGAGCTGCTCGTTTATTTGCATCAGTACGCTCTAAAAAATTTAAACAAGGCACATGAGAGTCGCTGGAGGAATTTGAGTGGAAGACATCGGGGACCAGTTGCTGCTGAATATTGGATTTGATGCCAGCAGAGTGTCTCATATGAGTTACTTTCCCCCACTGGCCCCAGAAAATACCAGATGCCCTCGATTTGAGCGAATAAAGGTCGTATTTAAGCCAAAAACAATATAAGTCTATAAATGTAGTTCATTTCTTAATATTCCTGTTTGTTTTTGAGACTGATGCAGCCACGACTGTGTCAGAAACATCCTGTTAAGTTAATGCACATTTCCTGTGTTTGGCATGTTTGCCACGTTACATTTTGTGAGCATTACGAGCCCCTAATCGGTATTTCCTGCAGTCCCATTGTGTTGTAACGTCTTTCTTCAGTCCACCTCCTCGACGTGTTGAGCTGCGTTGTCTGTCATGGCCACCGCCCATGTGACTCCACCCCTCGTCCTCGCTTTTTGGTGCTTCTTTTCACCATGTTTGGTTCTTTTGGTTTAATTAGTCAGCCACCCAGCAGCACCTCTTTCCAGTCACAGGAAGCCGGATATAGATTTCCTGTCTGTGGGCAATGCACTTCCTGCTGTACATAGAAAAGCTGTATGCACTGCGGTGATAACGTAGGCCGAGCGCGTAGCGTCGATGTTCTGCAGGAGGTTGTACAATAAACGTTTGCATTTCTTTTCTGCAGATCGTGAAGACCAGTCCATTCTTTGCACGTGAGTTACAAACTGCACACAAACATCACGGAGACGTTAAAATAAATATTCTCCTCCTCTGAGTCCTTTGATTCTGTGTCTCTTTCACAGAGGAGAGTCTGGAGCTGGTAAGACAGAGAACACCAAGAAGGTGATCCAGTATCTGGCTCACGTGGCCTCCTCTCACAAGACCAAGAAAGATCAGGTCAGTCCTGCCTCTCATCCAAACAGCTCATCCTTCACATCCTCCCAGTCATGCCTTTTTATCTCTCCACTTCCTTCATCTCTCACTTCACTCCCCGCTGTTTCATTTTCAAGTCATCCAGAGCTTCTTTTTATCTCGCAGGAACGCCATTTCCCCCCTCATCCCTCTATACACACTCGATCCACCACACTTTTTTTGTGTGTGTGTGTTTACGATTGTTAATCCATCGTCACTGCTGTGTTCATCTCATTTTGTGCCGTGTGAGCTGACATCAAAAGGAGAAAGCGGGTGGCGATCACGCTAACGCCGCTGCAGGCGCAGAAAAACAGTAGTGCAGCTTGGAAAGCTTCTGCAGCTCGTGACATTTTTATAAAGGCCAGAGAGGCCTGACTTCATCTGTGATGTATGAGCTGATTTTACTGCGTCCTCTCATCAGAAATAAAACTCAGCGGAGCGTTGTGTCAGAGTGGAAAACCTGCACTACTGTTCTCTGGCCTGCCAGCGTTACGTGATAGATGCGACCCGGTGGGGTTCAATGAAAAACACTGACACATCGATCATCCATTTTTTTGAGGTTGTTGTATTTCTCTCTTCCCATCAACAGAACAGCTCGATCCTGTCACATGTGAGTTAACTCTCTCTCCCTCCATTCATTCCTCCTCCTCTCTCCCTCACCTGCTTCTGTCATCACCCTCCTCCTCCTCCTCATCCTCCCCTTCCCTTTTCCCCTCCTCCTCCTCGCCGACGCGCAATATTTGTTGGAGTCGCTCTGTATAAAGGGCAGAGGTGACGTGTCTTGCCAGCCAATGGGAAGCAGGGAGGAAGTTTGTTTGCAGATCATTGCGAGCCGTTTTGTGTTCCTGTGAAAAATTCAGCCAGACAATGGTAGGATAAGAGGGGAGGGGTCCAAAACAACACAGCACTGTTTGGTCTGATAGACGTGTTTCTGTTTGTCTGGTTGAATTTTTCATCATTCGTATCGCTGCTCTGTGCGTGCACCAAGTCCAAAGTTTGCTTCTCTCTTTGTTGCATTTAAAAAGTGTCAGACACGACGAGACCTCATGCAGCTTCCAAACATTCTCTTTTTTTGTGCCTTTGATCTGCACCTATGTGATCGATTATCACTTTATTTTATTGATCAAGAGATTCAGTGAAGAATCCAGAATCAGCTGAAAACTACGGAAGCCCTTAAGCCGCCATGTCTCGTGATGACGAGTTCATTTCATCTGTTTTCTCAGGATCTCCAGTTATTTATGTCGTTGTTATGTTATCCTGAGATCGAATGTTTCCTGCAATGATTTAATAAACTAGACCATCCATTAATTATGTGATTATATCTGGAAAACAAAGTTTCGTTATCTTCAATACACAAATTGACATCTTCACTCAGCTGCACAACTCTGTACAACACTGACTTTCATTTTCTGCAGTCTAATTTAATTCCATCTCTATTTTTTTTATTTCTGTTTACTTTTTATTTAGTTTTCTATTTGTAAAAATCTTTGCACAGGTTTAATTAAATTCAGATTCACGTCGTAGGTCTAATTTTAATGTTTACTGTGTCTTGTGCTGCTTGAAGTTTCTAAGATCCCGAGGAAATTATCCTGTTATCTCAGGATAACGTTTATTACTTCGACATGACGACATAAATAACTCAAGATCTCGAGAAAACAAATGTAATTAACTCTGAGTAAATGAAATATGAGTGTATGACCGCTCAGGGCCTCCGTAGTAATCAGATCCTCTGAGAAACATTCGACTGTCATTGAGTGTGCGCTTCACCTGTGACTCAGCACAGCGGTAACTTTTGGATTTCTGCTGATGTCATTCATGTTTTTTACTGGATGGTTACGAGTCATCGTCGGCCGACCCGATAACAGAACAGGCTTTTCATTTAATACACATGCTGAAGGTGCAGGAGCTTCACTGAAAGCCAGCAGTGTTTGAAGAAAGGAGCGTTTGTTTTGTGCTTGTTCTGTCCTGGGTAACGGGTGATGGGTTACTGACGAGGGTCTCTGGGTGTTCTAACATGACGTCACGTCTGTGGGGAAAGTGCTTGGGTGTGATTTGTGTCTGTGTGTGCTGCTGGTACGTGTCGACGGTATCCCGCCTTTCATTTGTTTGATGTTTTGTGCGCTCCGTGCTCTCTCTCCTCCTCAGACGTAAGTACATCACGGGTTAATTATCACATACCACAATGTCAGCGTGTTTATTTAAAACGAAGCAAACAAATCACTTTGAAGTAAATGAGAGGCAGATCACAATATGAGATTCTCATGATCCATCCACAGCGAATCACATTTTAGTGATTAAGGTCTTCTTCCACGGCTGACAACTGTCTTTTTTTAAGGTGGTATTGGTGAGTACTTTATGCTGTGCGTTGTTGTTCTCTTCATTTCCACCAGGGGGAGCTGGAAAAGCAGCTGCTGCAGGCTAACCCCATCCTCGAAGCCTTCGGAAACGCCAAGACAGTCAAAAATGACAACTCTTCCCGATTCGTAAGACTCTCTGCTGCATCTGATGTGATTCAGACTTCTCATTAACGTCCTGTTACTTTAAATAATCACTGTTTTCTTTCCTCCTCCAGGGAAAATTCATCAGGATCAACTTCGATGTCAACGGTTACATCGTTGGTGCCAATATTGAAACTTGTATCCTTGACACTGTCATTGCTTCTTTTGCCTTGAATGCTGACTACAAAGTAGTTTCCGGAACGTCCTACCAGATCATGGTAGGCTTCAAAACCTCCTGAAGACCTCCAGCTCTTCAGAGACGACGTCCTCTACGACACTACCAACAACCGGACATGATAAATCTATCAACGAGTACTTACTGCTGCACCAACACGTCCTTGTTGCGCTGTAATGCAGCGAGACTCTGACAGAATCCTACAAACTGTGTTAGAAAACTTCCTTGACAGAGCGACCTCCAGACTTGTTGGAGAAGTCGCGTGCCATTCGTCAGGCCAAAGACGAGAGGACCTTCCACATCTTCTACTACATGCTCACAGGAGCCGGAGATAAATTGCGCAGTAAGTAAAGACAGAGTGAGGATACTCTGAAGACTGTGTGTGAAGATTTTTAATGTCTTGGTCTGTATTTATCTGACCCCAGCTGTCCTTTCCTTTCAGATGAACTCCTCCTTGAAAATTACAACAACTACCGCTTCCTTTCCAACGGGAACGTTACAATTCCGGGGCAGCAGGACAAGGATCTGTTCACAGAGACCATGGAGGCCATGAAGATCATGAGTATCCCAGAGGACGAGCAGATCGGTACGGCAGCGGGACTCTTGCTTCTGTTTACCTTCGAGTGCCAGTGCGACATTAAACCATGGTTACGCTCCTGTCTGTTCTTTTTGTGCAGGCATGTTGAAGGTGGTGGCCTCTGTGCTGCAGCTCGGTAACATGAACTTCAAGAAGGAGCGCCACACAGACCAGGCCTCCATGCCCGACAACACCGGTACGTCAAACCTCCGCCTGAAGTGTGCTAGTTCACGACTAGTTCCTGCAGTTATATCTCAAGTCTTCCTCCCTTCTCCTCTGAAACAGCTGCCCAGAAAGTGAGCCACCTCATGGGCATGAACGTCACAGACTTCACCAGGGCCATCCTGTCGCCCAGGATCAAGGTAGGCAGAGATTACGTCCAGAAGGCTCAGACCCAGGAGCAGGCAGAGTTCGCCGTGGAGGCCCTGGCAAAGGCCACGTACGAGAGGATGTTCCGCTGGCTCGTCATGAGGATCAACAAAGCTCTGGACAAGACCAAGAGGCAGGGAGCCTCCTTCATCGGCATCCTGGACATCGCTGGCTTTGAGATCTTTGAGGTAGATAAGTGAGACACGTGTGTTTATAAATCTGTGTTGTTGGACAGTGTGTGTTGAACGCATCCTTTCTCCTGCGTCTTCCAGCTGAACTCATTCGAGCAGCTCTGCATCAACTACACCAACGAGAAGCTGCAGCAGCTCTTCAACCACACCATGTTCATCCTGGAGCAGGAGGAGTACCAGAGGGAGGGCATCGAGTGGAGCTTCATCGACTTTGGCCTGGACCTGCAGCCCTGCATCGACCTCATCGAGAAACCCGTGAGTTTGACACTTAGGTCATATTTTAGTGCTTGAACTTATTCTCATTCTTCATGCAGTGAGATCAATAATCACTCTTCTGTGTGCAGGCCAGTCCTCCTGGTATCCTGGCTCTGCTGGATGAGGAGTGTTGGTTCCCCAAAGCCACCGACAAGAGCTTTGTGGAGAAGGTGCTCCAGGAGCAGGGCACTCACCCCAAGTTCTTCAAGCCAAAGAAACTGAAGGATGAAGCCGACTTCTGCATCATCCATTACGCCGGCAAGGTAAGCACGGTTTTCTGCCACTGTCATCACGTCTCAAAGGCATGAGAGTCTAAGAAGAAGGTAACAACTCAGTGCTTCTCCTCAGGTGGACTACAAGGCCGACGAGTGGCTGATGAAGAACATGGACCCCCTGAATGACAACGTGGCAACGCTGCTCAACCAGTCCACTGACAAGTTTGTGTCTGAGCTGTGGAGGGACGGTGAGTCGAGGCAGATGTTAACTTGTGTTAATCCAGGAGTCGCTGCTCGATGTGGGAATAGATTTCATGTTCTGTTCTTGTTTTTTTGTATTTCATCGTACTTTCTTTCTCTTTTTACTGTCCGGTGTGTGGACCTCTGTTTTCACCCTCTTGTTTTCATCCATTTCTTCCTCTGTACGGCCCCGTTTTGTCTGTCGTTTTCTTCTCTTACTGGGCGTCAGAGGTACAGAACTGTCAGAGAGCCTATTTTTATCAGCGTTTTCCTATTCTACACTCTGACTCAGGTGACTGGGTTTCTCTCATTTCTTTAGTTTCCCCTTCTTCCACGAATCCTCTCTGCCGTCCGTCCCTTCCTCTTAAATGTTCGATGTTTATCGGGTTAAAACTTTCCGCAGGCTTCAGATTTTGTTGTTTTCCGTGTCTTTTAACCAGCTGTAACAAAATCTTCTGGTCATCTTCGATGCTCTGTCATTGAACTCTTCCTTCTCTCCCTCTGTGTAATAGTGTTGTTTGGGGACTCCTGGTGTTGGTCATGGGTACAGCAGAGATGGGTATATATACTGCATGGGTTTGGTTTGGTTTCTTTTTGATCACCACAAAGATACATCACCCACTGCAACCGCCAAAGTTTGTCACCTTCCTGATACATATTTACTGGAACCATCACACATAGTTTTCACTCAGATAACTACAAACTGGCAGAGGTGTTAAAACCCGACCGGTCCACTCACTGCACTGATTTATTTAGTTTCTCATTATGGTGTGTGATCTCTCCACGCTTGACGCTTGTGACTCCACTCTGTCATCCCGATCCCTCCGCATCCACTCGGTGTTTGTGTGGTGTTTCACTCGTCCTGGTGTTATGAACGGCCTCTGCTCTCGTTTACCACGAGGAAGTGGAGGGACTATGGTCATATTCATTCTTCCTTTATGACATGCGTTTGGTTTGAGTTTGCCTGGTTGAATAGTGAAATAATTCATTTGAAACCTTTGCCGCTGCCTCACACGTTGTCTCTCTTCTCTCCTCTTCCAGTGGACCGGATCGTCGGTCTGGATAAGGTGTCCATGTCCGAGATGCCCGGCGCCTTCAAGACCCGTAAAGGCATGTTCCGCACCGTGGGCCAGCTGTACAAGGAGCAGCTGTCTAAGCTCATGGCCACCCTGAGGAACACAAACCCCAACTTTGTCCGCTGCATCATCCCCAACCACGAGAAAAAGGTAACGGAGAAAGTAACTCCGTGGCTCTCCCTCGAGTTTGAATCACGAACACGAGGCGTGTTTTAGCATCGCTGTGGTCGCCACGGTCAGACTGAAGGAGGAAATAGTTCCTGTATGAAAGTTCCAGGTGTGAAAAAAGTCCCTGCTTCAGGGGAAAAACTGTTTCTCCTTTTCATTCAATGATTACATCCAGCTCAAACATCAGAGTCACGCAAACACACAAAACAACAGCGACTCTGTTTCCACATGTGCCACACACATGGACCACATGTGAACAAGCAAACAAGGAAGAACACGAGGTTTTTAGATGTGGTGAAAAAGGGACTTTTTGTTCTTCAGGTTCCGTCATTGTTCGTATTATTTGGTGGGAAAATGTTCGAGTCTGTTTTAGCCGCACTGCTGATCAGCAAACGTTCCCCTCTCTCAGGCCGGCAAACTGGACCCACACCTGGTTCTGGACCAGCTGAGGTGCAATGGTGTGCTGGAGGGGATCCGTATCTGCAGACAGGGCTTCCCCAACCGCATCGTCTTCCAGGAGTTCAGACAGAGGTAGCTGAGTCATATTAACGCTGTGTCTTCTTCTGTAGTGGGTACATGTAAGAAAACATAAATCCAATCATCTGCCCCTCTCCTAAGGTATGAAATCCTCACTCCCAACTCCATCCCCAAGGGCTTCATGGATGGAAAGCAGGCCTGTGTGCTCATGGTAAGACGTCTACAGAGTTCTAGCTAAGCTGACAGTAACTTCGTCGTGTCTGCAGCGTGACTGATCGAGTTTCCTCTGCCGCCAGATTAAAAGCCTGGAGCTGGATCCCAACCTGTACCGGATCGGACAGAGCAAAGTGTTCTTCAGAGCGGGAGTCCTCGCTCATCTGGAGGAGGAGAGGGACATGAAGATCACCGACATCATCATCAGTTTCCAGGCCTGGTGCAGAGGCTACGTCGCCCGCAAGTAAGAAGAGACAGAAATGACTTCGCTGATGTTTAACGTGAGCGTGTCACGTGTTTTTAAGCTGAACGGTAACATGAATGTTGCCATCGTCTTCGTAGGGCTTTCGCCAAGAGACAGCAGCAGCTGACCGCCATGAAGGTGATCCAGAGGAACTGTGCTGCTTATCTTAAACTCAGGAACTGGCAGTGGTGGAGACTCTTCACCAAGGTGAGCCTCAGTCTCTGAAAACATCTCAACCACACAGCCACGTCCACCTTTCCCTTTTTCCTCTTCTAACTCGCCTCATTTCCACCATTTTGTCTTCAGGTGAAGCCTCTGCTGCAAGTCAGCAGGCAGGAGGAGGAGATGTTGGCCAAGGATGAGGAGCTGAACAAGGTGAAGGAGAAGCACATGTACGCTGAGCAGCAGCTCCATGATCTGGAGGAGAAACAGCAGCAGGTAAACTCAAAGAAGAAGTTTGACATCACATTCCTGGATGGATGAAGGAGGAAGTTCACTGTGTGAGATACTGAAACCATGTTTCTTGCTCCGCTTGCAGCTGAATGCCGAGAAGATGGCCCTGCAGGAGCAGCTTCAGGCCGAAACTGAACTCTGCGCCGAGGCGGAGGAGATGAGAGCCCGCCTGGCTGCCAGGAAGCAAGAGCTGGAGGAGATCCTCCACGACCTGGAGGCCCGCGTGGAGGAGGAGGAAGAGCGCGCCTCTCAACTCCTGGCAGAGAAGAAGAAGATGCAGCAAAATATCGGAGTAAGTAGGAAAATGTTGACCCAGTAGTTTGCACTGTAAGCGTCACAGAGCACGCACTGACTGGTTTTCTACTCACAGGACTTGGAGCAGCAGCTTGATGAGGAGGAGGCGGCCAGACAGAAGCTCCAGCTGGAGAAGGTCACCATGGAGGCCAAGATGAAGAAGATCGAAGAGGACGTCATGGTTCTAGATGACCAGAACAACAAACTCAACAAGGTTAAGATGAAAACGACTACAAAGATTTGAGGTGGACGTGACGGTCAGTCGGAGTTGCTAACTCTAACCTTTAATGAATACAGGAGAAGAAGCTGATGGAGGAGAGGATCTCCGAGTTCACCACCAACCTGGCGGAGGAGGAGGAGAAATCCAAGAGCCTGCAGAAACTCAAGACCAAACACGAGGCCATGATCACAGACCTGGAGGGTGAGAAGAGATGATCACTGTTTTAGACCTTCAGCAGGACGAGGCGGTGTCACAGCTTCTAACTTGTTTTCTCTGTCAGACCGACTGCGCAGGGAGGAGAAGCAGCGGCAGGAGCTGGAGAAGAACCGACGCAAGCTGGAGGGAGACTTCACCGAGATCCACGATCAGATCGCCGAGCTGCAGGCCCAGATCGCTGAGCTCCGTGCTCAGCTGGCCAAGAAGGAAGAGGAGCTCCAGGCTGCTCTGGCCAGGTCTGTATGAGTAACTGTTTGCCATCAGTCAGTAGCACTGTTGTAGATTCTCCACCCCCTGCTCCATTTACTCATCTCCGCTGACCTACTCCTCACTAAAGGATTGAGGAGGAGGCAGCGCAGAAGAACCTGGCCCAGAAAAAGATCCGTGAGATGGAGGCTCAGCTCTCTGAACTGCAGGAGGATTTGGAGCTGGAGAGGCAGGCCCGCACCAAGGCGGAAAAACACCGCCGGGACCTGGGAGAAGAGCTGGAGGCCCTCAAGACCGAGCTGGAGGACACTCTGGACTCCACCGCCGCTCAGCAAGAACTCAGGTACAGATACTCGTCTAGAACTTCACTGTGGCGTTACTTTGAGTCTCGATACAAGCAGATTAACCTCTGTTCTCTGTGCTCAGGACCAAGCGTGAGACAGAGGTGGCACAACTTAAAAAGACTCTGGATGAAGAGGCCAGAGCTCACGAACAGCAGCTGGGTGAGATGAGGCAGAAACACGGCCAGGCCTTCGACGAGCTCAATGAGCAGCTGGAGCAGGCCAAGAGGGTAAATTTACCTCTTTATCAAACGACATCTGTTTCTCTTCACGTCACACTGCAGAACTCATTCATGTCGTTCCCCGCAGAACAAAGTGTCCATGGAGAAGGCCAAGCAGGCTCTGGAGTCGGAGAGGAACGAGCTGGCCATCGAGATACAGACGCTGATGCAGGGTAAGACGGACTCCGAGCATCGCAGGAAGAAGGCTGAAGGCCAAGTCCAGGAGCTGCAGCTCAAACACTCAGAGAGCGAGCGGCAGAGGGTGGAGCTGGCCGAGAAACTGTCCAAAGTTCAGGTACGAGAACATCGACGATTACTGAACCCAACGCTAGACGATCTCGTGTCTGTTCCGTGGTTCACTTGTCGTCCTGTCGTCCACAGGCTGAACTGGATAATGTAAGCACTGTGCTGAGTGACGTGGAGGGCAAATCCATCAAGGCGGCCAAAGACTGCTCTGCTGTGGAG
This sequence comes from Nibea coibor, assembly GCA_023373845.1. Classification (NCBI taxonomy): domain Eukaryota; kingdom Metazoa; phylum Chordata; class Actinopteri; family Sciaenidae; genus Nibea; species Nibea coibor. The sequence continues at coordinate 3,049,900 of CM041727.1, forward strand.
TCTCAGCTGCAGGACGTTCAGGTACGCAGACCATCCATGACACGACTTTTTAAAGGCCCATAGTCTAAACGTATGTCTCACCTGTCCACCAAAAATGTTTGTGGTTACAACAGGAGTTACTCCAGGAGGAGACTCGCCAGAAGCTGTCACAAAGCACACGCCTGCGTCAGCTGGAGGACGAGCAGAACAACCTGCGAGAGCAGCTGGAGGAGGAAGAAGAGGCCAAGAGAAACGTGGAGAAGCAGCTTCAGATGGTTCAGGCTCAGGTGAGAAAATCACACACAGACATAATTTCAACGCTCTGCCTCGCGGCGCTGAACGTCTGAGTGACGACACCTCTTTCCTTGCAGCTCACTGAAATGAAGAAGAAGGTGGAGCAGGACGCCGGATGTCTGGAGACCGTCGAGGAGTCGAAGAAGAGGCTTCAGAGGGACCTGGAGGGAACAAACCAGCGTCTGGAGGAGAAATGTGCCGCCTATGAGAAGCTGGACAAAACCAAGACGCGTCTCCAGCAGGAGCTTGATGACATGCTGGTCGACCAGGACCACCTCCGACAGATCGTCTCCAACCTGGAGAAGAAGCAGAAGAAGTTTGACCAGGTGAGAGAGTGTTTCATAACGTGTGTGATGTGGATAGACGTCGGTACTCTGGACGAAGAGTTGACACTGTCGTCCTGACTCTAGATGCTCGCAGAGGAGAAGAACATTTCTGCCCGCTATGCAGAGGAACGCGACCGAGCTGAAGCCGAGGCCCGTGAGAAGGAGACCCGGGCGCTGGCTCTAACCCGTGAGCTGGACTCTCTGATGGACGTCAAGGAGGAGCTGGACCGCAGCAACAAACTGCTCCGGGCTGAAATGGAGGACCTGGTATCCTCTAAGGATGACGTCGGCAAGAACGTAAGTCTGTCACGTGTTTTCAGAGGCGTGTTTGTGCCCACGTGGTCCTCTTCATATCTCATCACAAATCTTCTTCCTCGCTCCTGCAGGTCCACGAGCTGGAGAAGGCGAAACGTGCGATGGAGCAGCAGCTGGAGGAGATGAAGACTCAGCTGGAGGAGCTGGAGGACGAGCTGCAGGCGACGGAGGATGCCAAGCTGCGTCTGGAGGTCAACATGCAGGCGATGAAGGCCCAGTATGAGCGAGACCTGGCAGGACGTGATGAGATGGGCGAGGAGAAGAAGAGGTCGCTGGTCAAACAGGTAGGAACAGGATACAGACTCGCCATCGTCTCAGCCTATCGGCGTGCAGGTGGAGTATCTTTAAATCAAACGTGTCCTCCTTCAGGTGCGTGAGATGGAGATGGAGCTGGAGGACGAGAGGAAGCAGCGCTCTGCAGCCGTGGCCGCTCGCAAGAAGATGGAGCTGGACCTGAAGGAGCTGGAGGCCGGCATCGACATGGCCAACAAGAACCGCGACGAGGCTCTGAAGCAGCTCAAGAAACTCCAAGTGAGTCGAAACATTGTCAACACAACGTAAACGCTGCTCGGCTCAGCCGTCTGAGTACTGACCACGTGGTTTGTTTGATCCCTGCAGGCTCAGATGAAAGATCTGGTCCGTGAGCTGGATGATACTCGCATGTCCAGAGAGGAGATCCTCGCCCAGAGCAAGGAGACTGAGAAGAAGCTGAAGGGAATGGAGGCTGACATGCTGCAGATGCAGGAGGTCGGCACACTCACCTCCTCCACCTCTCTCTTCCGCTCCCCTCCCTCTGCTGCACACTTAAACTTCTTCCTCCTTTTCCTGTGCAGGAGCTGGCAGCTGCAGAGCGAGTGAAGCGACAGGCCCAGCAGGAGAGAGACGAGCTGCAGGACGAGATCAACAACCAGGCCACCAAGAAGTAAGGCGTCTGTCCAGCAGCGGCACGATGAGGAAACTTTAACATCACACACGTGCTCACCTCTGTTTGTCTCTCAGTGCTCAGGTTGTGGAGGAGAGGAGACGGCTGGAGGCTCGTATCGCTCAGCTGGAGGAGGAGCTGGAGGAGGAGCAGTGCAACACCGAGCTGATCAACGACAGGCTGAAGAAAGCGATGCTGCAGGTCAGTGCAACCAACAGTTATAGTGTGTTTGATGATCAACCAGGTTTCTTTGGCACTCAACATGTTTTCTGTCTTTAGACCGACCAGATGAATGTGGAGCTGACGGCGGAGCGCAGCAGCTCCCAGCGCGTCGAAGGAGCTCGCGCTCAGCTGGAGCGTCAGAACAAGGAGCTGAAGCTGAAGCTGCAGGAGCTGGAGGGAACCGTCAAGTCCAAGTACAAGGCCAACATGGCCGCTCTGGAGGCGAAGATCGCTCAGCTGGAGGAACAGCTGGACCTGGAGACCAGGTGAGCGCCGACTTACCTCAGATGAGACGCATTGTAACCTTTTCCGTGAAGCTCCAGTTACTTTAGAAGAAAACAGCAAAAAGCTTTCATTTATTTTCTTCTACCTCGAACTCTAAATATTATTTTGACCTCCTTCACTCGGGTTTATTTGGTCTTGGCAAATATTTCTGGAGCGTTCCAGCGCGTTGAAATCCTCGATCGTACTGCAGGATTTCTCCTTTAAACACGAGCAGAGGATCTAAACACTTCAGCACGAGACGTCGTGTTTACTGAAGCTACTGAGATGTTTATCTTGACGTTCGCGACGCTGCGTGTCCACAAGTTGTTCTTGGATCATCAGACATCCGTGCATGAACTTGAAGTTTAGACCACAGCGGTCGAAGATGACAGCAGGGACTTCCCACCTTCATATCACAGCAACACCAAGTGTACACGCAGGCGATGATGTATTCGGCTCTTTAAGTGTTTTCATTCTGACCGATGTTGTGCTCTCGACTCAGGGAGAGGCAGGCTGCCACCAAGCTGGTGAGACGCACGGAGAAGAAACTGAAGGAAGTCATCCTGCAGGTGGACGACGAGAGACGCAACACAGAGCAGCACAAGGACCAGGTGAGGAGTTTACCATGAAACATCTGGACTGCAGCGTGTCAAGGGGGTCGCAAACATCTGGGAGGAATCGGCACTTAACTTGGTCTTTGTTATTTTAGGTCGACAAGTTGAACTCTCGCATGAAGCAGCTGAAGCGTCAGCTGGAGGAGGCTGAGGAGGAGGCCCAGAGAGCCAACGCTAACCGAAGGAAACTGCAGAGGGAGCTGGAGGACGCCACGGAGTCGGCGGACGCCATGAACCGTGAAGTCACCTCCCTCAAGAACAAGCTCAGGTGACGGCAGAGAGCCACCAGCTTTCGTTCAGTCGCAGTCTTTCCCGTTGCGGTCGCTGATTTTATTCATGTTCTGTTTGTTTTTCTCAGGCGTGGCGACCTCCCCTTCCCCGTGCGCCGCACCGTCACCCGCGGAGGCGTGGACAGCGACGACGAGAGCGAGCCCAAGAGCGAGCCGGCCGAGCCGAAGCCTGAATGAAAACATCCGCACAGTGCCGCCTTTTTAAGAAGAGCACCATCATCATGAATAATGAGACCAGATCCCAAAATTCACCCAGTGAGCACACACGACTGTATCTGCTGAACGGAGAGCGACACAAACATGAGGATGACGTAAACGAGTTTAGTCCTGCGACAGTCAACCCTGACAATCTATGCATTCTTAACACACACACACACACACACACACACACACGGCAGTAAACTGGGACAATCACCATGCTCTCTCACACACACACACATTATTTTTGGGCCAAATTCAGTTTTGTTTTCATTTTTCAGTCTCTGGGAAATAAAAAAAATATTTTTATAAGGAAACATTCCAATTCTAATTGTCCTGATTTAGGATCTATTTTTCTAATTGAAGAACAACGAGAAGTATACATGAATAAATAAATGAAGACGGATTACTGGAAGGGGACCAAAGTTAAAATCTCAAATCTTATTTGAATTGTATTTTATGCAGTTTGTTTTTTTTATAATGGTTAAGAATGGAAGTGCTTCATGTTTATTCCGCTCGCGCTCTTCGTTTATAATGAAGGTTTATACGCTGAAATGTATTCTCTATCGATATAGCCGCAGTTAGTGCTCGTGACTTCGCTTTTTTTTTTTTTATCGAGCTTAAATAATTTCACACATTTCATGTGGAGAAAAAAAATCGGAGACAGATTTCAAGTCAAAATTCGGAGACGCGATGAAGGCGTTTGATTGCGACTGTGCTGAAGTTAATTTTGCACTGAGACGATTTGAAAACAGACAAAAACACTTAAAGCCTACACGTTATAAACCACTGCGTTCGTGTGTTTCGTTGAAACTTTGAAGCTTTGGAAGTTTTGGACTGCCAACACACTAAGGCCTTAAATCCAGCTGCAATTCTACTGGGCGGGTGTTCGGCGGCTTCTTTATTTCTTCTGGACGTGCATTGATTTTTACATTTATCACTATCAGTGTTTTTGTTAATGTTGAAGGTTTAAACGGGGTGGTGGGGTAGCTTATTACTCACAGCACACACTGTATTCTCAGAGCACAGCTTGAAGGCGGCGGCTGTGGTAGTGACAAACCAAAGGTTAGATTCAGGAGGATCATCACTGTACTCTGGCTGAACAGGGCTTTACATACACACACGTGGGGGAACATGTAGCCAGCGGATGTATCTCCCCTCGCAGGCTGTGCTCAGGGGGGGCGGCTTTTGGCTCACACTGCTGGGAAGTGAGAGGAATGTGTTGTTTAAATAACAGCTCACAGTGCACTTAAAAAGTAAAAATTAAAAATAAAAAAATCTCCAAGAATTCTTCTGTAATGTTTGTCTGTCCTGCACCTCTGGAATGGAAATCATGTTGTGAAATGTTGGTATTATTGCAATTAAAGAGGCTTTCTAAACTGCTACACGGCGTCTGTAGTTATTATTGTTTCTGGGATGATGCGTTGACACCAGCAGGGGGCAGTCTGACTTTGACCATCAGGGACAAACCGAGCTGAGGCGAGTCAGAACCGGTTCGACCTGAGAGACAATAATAAACAAGGCTGGGTGAGAACTTACTGTGATTAATATTAGTGTTTTTATCATGTAAATGTGTATATAAAAACACAAGGTGTTCTCTAATATAGTGAGAGGTATTATAGTATATTTTTGAGTATTTTTATGCTTTTATTATACTTGTAGTTCTGTTGAAGTGAGGAGAGAGTATTCATAGTTTTTACTCCTGTGTTTATCTGACACTTGTTGGACATGATACAAACATAACCTCTGTGTTTAATGTGCATGAAGTCACCACAAAACGACATTTTTTGTTTGTTTGTTATTATAGAAATATCGTTTTAATCCCTCTGTCACTGAGTGTATGTTTACTCTGTTGTACTTTGTGTTTTAAAGTAGTTTTTACCTTCGTTAAATACACATTTGTTGTTTTTTTGTAGTTTGTTTACTTCACCTCAATTAATTGGTTAATATTCACGTCACGCTCAGCTCGCGAGCCAATCAGGAGCCAGCATCTCCCCCGTGGGCGGGGCCGGTTAACTTGTCAATGAACAGGCGGTTTGTCGCGTTTTACGTCGTCACAAAGCGACAGTTGGATGATTTAAGGTTGTTTTCTGGATGTAGAAGTTCAGTTTTAACCCGCTCGTCTCACTGAGCGTGTCCTGCTGCTGCAGGCGAAGTTTTAAAGTTAATTAAAGTCACATTTGTTCCGCTTAGATTAAGTTTTTTGTAGTTTTTGTACGCCGACTCACTTGATTGGTTCATACTCACATCACGCTCAGCTGGCTGAACCAATCAGGAGCCGGGAACTCACTCACATGGGCGGGGCTTGCACTGTCAGGTCGGCGTCAAACCGGAGCCGGCCGGTTAAACGTCCTCAGTGAAAGCGGCCGGTTACCGGGTTTAACGTCAGAGCTCGGAGCTGGAGCGGACAGGTGAACGTCAGGTGTGTCTGTACTGCGGGTTAACAGAGCCGGGCTCGTTTTAATCACGTCGGAGGATCAAACAAACGTTTTATATCTGTTTATTGAGGCTATAATGACGTCACACCGGTGATACGCGTCTCCTCACCTGAGCGCGCGGAAGGTAAGAAGCAGAGGAGCACACCTGGCGTGTCTGCAAGCTGCTTGATTTAATATATAAAATGTTATTATTTTATCATAATAACTATTAATTATTCAACATGTCAGACTGCTGCTGTTAGGTTTTAATTAATTTACTTTAATTAATTGATCATTTACTTGCTTTAATTCCATTTTTAATAAATTACAGTCAGTTACAAACACAAACAGACACGAGGGTCAAAGTTTAGAGTAGCTGCAGTATAAATACAGTCTCTATGTGTGTAAAATATATATATATATATATAACTCTATTATATAATTATGAGTCTATTATCCAGCAGGAGATGTTGAGAAGTTTATGGAGCATCCTCCTCTCCTCTCACACCTTTACCTGTTCTGCACGAGCTTCCCCGAGAAGTCACAATCTTCATGTCTTATATATGTTTTCTAGACCTTTATGGCCTTAATTGTCCTGTAGTATTTAAATATTGTTTCATCGTGTGTCTCTCTCTCACGTGGAGAGCGTGCAGCAGGCTGACAGGCTTCAGATCCGTCCTAATACGCAGCGCAGTGATTTGTGTTTAGTTAATGAATAGCTGTGTGTGTGTCGAGTGGTCACAAATGAGCAACACAGTGCCGGTCAGGTGATCTGTGATATTTAAGTGTGGAGTCATCTGCAGCCGGACGCAGACGGCAGGACCGTGCTCATTCTCCTCTCTTCTCTGTTTTTAAAGGTGTGCAGACGTTTCAGCGTGAAGCTCGACCAGACGAGGAGACGCTGAAGAATCATGGAGCTGTCGCTGGTGAGTCGCCTCGCCCTCGAGGTCAGGGCATCCCGTCTGACGGATAACCGCCTGACACACTCGTCGCTTGTTTCACACTTTGCCTCGTAACACGCAGGGAGTTCACAGGTGCTTTAGATAAAAGACTGCTGCACGGTTACATCACAGCTCTCAGAGGCGAGCACATTTCATACACTGATTATCGGTGGACTGTAAAATATGATCTGTCGCTGCAGGGTTGTCTGTTTGTGCTGAGCTTAATCGACGTGATTAATCGACTCTGATTAACAACCAGCGCTCGCTCACCCTCATTCTCTGTCTGCGTCACTCAACTGCGGCTGGTTCACTCTTTTGTAAACAAAAACAAGTTAAACGTCTTCATGTCACTTCAGATTTAGAAGCTTCGTGAAATAAACAAAGCCGGACACAGAGTTTAGTCAGTTTCAGAGATCTCAGGCTGACTGTGGAGGATTGACCACTCCCGGTCTGACTCAACTTCTCCACTGCAGGTCACTGTGATTTCTTGGCAGACACCCCTGCAGCCAAAATGCACTAACCCCATTCAAACGTTTAATGATTTAAAGTGATTCGTTTGGTCTGAACGGCTCAAACTGATTCTAAATACTTCAAATCAAATCTGCTCCTTCAGGCTCACCCGGCCATCAAAGCCTTCATGTGCGGCTCCTTCAGTGGGACGTGTTCCACTCTGCTCTTCCAGCCTCTCGACCTGGTTAAGACCCGTCTGCAGACTCTGCAGAGCAGCATGCAGCCCGGGTCAGTCTGCACACACACACACACACACACACACACACACATAGATATCAGTATCTCTAACTTCTTGTGACCTCTAAAAACTGACAAGACAGCGAGAAGTTTGACCTCATTGATCGTCTTATCTGAATGTTTCTCTTGCAGCTCGGGCAGAGTCGGCATGGTGACGGTGCTCCTGAGCGTGGTGCGAACAGAGAGGCTGCTCGGACTGTGGAAAGGAATTTCACCGGTTAGTTGGTCTCCATCTTTTCTCCACCTCCCATCCGTCTTATTGAAACTCTTTCCGGTCTCTAACGTGTCGTCCGTCTGCTCCTCCAGTCGTTCGCTCGGACCATCCCGGGCGTCGGGATCTACTTCAGCACCTACTACTCTCTGAAGCAGCACTTCTTCCAGGACAGCAACCCGAAGGCCGTGCAGGCCGTGCTGCTGGGAGGCGGGGCCCGGACGGTGGCGGGAGTCTTCATGCTGCCGGTCACCGTCATCAAAACACGATTTGAAGTGAGCACCGTGAAACAGCTGCTGGTGTGTGACAAGCTGATGAATGTGTGTGTGTGTTAAACTAAACGTGTGTGTTTCTGTGTTTCAGTGCGGCAGGTACAGTTACGGGAGTGTGACGGGGGCTCTGCGCAGCGTGTGTCGGACTGAAGGCCCTGCTGCTCTGTTCTCCGGCCTGATGGCCACTCTCCTCAGAGACGTTCCTTTCTCCGGGATCTACGTCATGTTCTACAGCCAGACCAAGGCCGCGTTACCAAAAGGTGAGCCTCCACCCTGAAGTCGATCAGTAACGACCAGCTGCAGAGGTCCGAGCGTCCGTTAAACACCTCCTGTCGTCTCTCTTGTAGAAATCAGCGAGTCTGCGTCCGCCCCGCTGGCTAACTTCAGCTGTGGGATCCTGGCGGGCATCCTGGCGTCTCTGATCACGCAGCCAGCCGACGTGGTTAAAACAAACGTCCAGGTGAACCCACTGCTGAAGACGGCAGAGGCCATCAGATACATCTACATGGTAAGTGTCACTCCTCTTTGACTGCGCGGCTCCACGGTGCGATTAAAGCTCAAACCTGACCCCATCTTGATCTCCATCTCTCTGTCTGTTTTTCAGGAACACGGACTGCAGGGCTTCTTCAGAGGGGCGGTGCCTCGGGCGCTGAGGAGGACAATGATGGCCGCCATGGCGTGGACGGTGTACGAGCAGATGATGGCGCGAGTCGGACTGAAATCCTGAAGGAGAGAGTGGACGCTTGTGAAGGAAAGAAGGAAGGAAAGATTAAAGTGAAGTCACAGAGTGAAGACAGGAAGGAAGGAGCTGCTACAGAGCGAGGTGAAGGAGCCTGACGGTGCTCACAGAGACGGACGTGATGAGCGAGGAGAGCGAACGCACTTTACGGAAGAGACATGGAGGATCTGCTCAGTGAAATGTGCTTTTCTGGGTCATGAAGTTCAGATTTTTGAGCCTGTGCTTCCTAAATATTTCTAACAATAATGAAATAATAATAATGTTGGTATAGTACAACCTCCTTGAAGCCACAGTGGTTGTGCAGCAGTGTGTGGAGCTGCCGGAGGTTTTATCGAGGCTTTATCGAGGCCGGCGCTCGCTCACTCTGATTCACTGTCTAAGTTGCTCAACCACTGGACAAAAACCAAATTCTTTGTGTCACTATTTTGTCAGCTGCTTCATGAAATAAGCCAGAACACAACAGGTCCGTGGAGTCTGTCTGTGGAGGTTTGACCGATCCGAGCGCCTCGATCCTCGGGCTAGGCCTTTGAAAAAGTTGCATCCGGCTCAACTTTCTCTGCTGCGCTTTTTGGAGGCCAAGACTAACTACCCTGACTCAAATAAATGGAAAAACTGCGCTCTCGCCGCAGGAATGAACTCTGAGATTTTCCATGTTTAAGTGGAAAACATCCACGTGACTTTAACCCTCAGCGAGAGACTCCGATAACACGTGTATTTATACCCTGATGCTGTTTGTAAAACTAACTAACGTGCCTTAAAACTGTAACAATGTTTGTCTGGAGCATGTTTTCATGCTGTGTACCTTCTGTTTTTTTAAGGATGTTTAATAAAACTCTGTACAGTGTGTGTGTGTGTGTGTGTGGAACATGTCAATGATTCAGCACAAAGTAACAGCCTGAAGCTTGGCTGACCTCTGAAACGCTGCCGAGCAGATACAGCAGCTCGTGTCTCATGACACCTAATCGTCGGCCCAGGCAGGGCAGAGGTCACTATGACACAACATTTAAATTTACGGTTATTCTAACTTTTGGATCAGAGCCAGAAATAAACAGCTGGAGGCTTATTTATCAGTCAGAAAGCAGTTAAACCACCTGAAGTACAGTGACCTATACTTTAACTAGACGAGACAGTGGCTGACTCCGCCAGCCTCGGTTCAGCCGTGCTGTCGAACTATCGCAGTGACTTCCAAGAGATTAGAAAGACGTATCGCTCAGCATGTGGGACAGAAAGGCCAGAGACTCTCCACGGCGCTGAGGGCCGGAGATAAGCAACAGAGGGGTGGATGATTGTCAGGTTAAAGGAAGATAGTGAGCTATTTAGAGGGAGGAAGTTAATTATTCATGAGCCACTCATTAAAAAATGTGTTTATAAACTTTGTGGTTATTAGATTTTGTTCAGTTGATAATCTCTGCTGGGTGAGTGTTGTAGTCGAGACCAAATAAACCAAGACCAGAGTTTATCTGAGACTGAGACCTTTAAAAAATGGTCTTGGTCTAAGACTGGTCTTACAAACAGAGCTTAAAATGAGACTTTCAGGTGATATGAGGACTGTTATTGTAGACTGCAGACCTCATTTATTCTAAGTAAAACTAAATCTAACAGTAGGCCTCTCGTCTGTTAATGACTTTTAGTCATTTAATATGAATTTAACAGAATAATGCACCATATTTTTTTTACATGTTCATGTTGTACTTCATGGTGACTAACTAAAGTGACTCTGTGAGTATTTCCCAGAAAACATGTTATTCCACCGTGTGACACACTCCTTATTTGTAACATGACAATATAACGTTCAGCACATAAGACATGTCTCATTGAACTGTTTCTCAACTCTGTAAATATTATGTCCCCTTGGCCTGGAACTCTTTATCTCTCGCAAATAAAGTTGCGACACGGGTCAGTCTTTCACCGAGGACGCAGCGTCTCAGCACTGTCTTAATATGGTCTTTCCATCGCCCATTGTCTTAATATGGGAGACCATCCGACCCGACCTGTGGTTACCTCTGCTCCCATGGCAACAGCCACATGGCCGGCGTGGAGCGCCACCTGGCGAACAAACAGAGCTACATAATAACAGTATATGATGGTAATAAAAACAACAACAATAATAATATATGTACAATAAATACATATAAGTAATATACTCTGAATATAAATATGTAAATAGAATGTGCAAGAGATAAAATGATTGTATAAATTTGATATATATAACATATCTATATGTTTCATATAAACTTGTGATCTAGTTTAGATTAATTAATTACATTCATTAAAATAATATTTTAATTTGGAAACAGCGCATGAGTGACGACCGGAAGGGGGCAGTGAATGCAACACTATGGACTCCAACCGCCGGAAAATCAGCCAATCACAGGCTTGGAAATTCAGTATTTATACGACGTCATTTCCTCCCAGCGCCCTCTTTTTCACCGTGTGGTCAGACTTCCATACGGCGTTGTTTCGTGGTGAGTTTTAACGTCTATATTTCACTTAATAAACATTTAATCCACACAAAGGAGACCAAGTGCTGATAGATTAACCACAAAACACGCAGCAGGGAAACACGAACCGAGGCTGTGTTTCATTTATCGCCTGAAATTATCCAAAAAGTAAAAACAGGCTAACGTCGGAGCTAATGTGCTAGCGGGTGACACGCGCTCGGAGTCGCGGTGTTACAGCCCGCCTCGCGCTCCATCGTTCTAAACCGCGTCATAGTTAACGGTCGAATTTGAAACGCGGTTAAAAAAACCGCCGGTACAGGTGTGACCGTCAGATAGACACCTGGCTTGTTGCGGTTTATGGGTTTAACGGCCGTTTGTTACCCGCATGTTGGAGCCTCAGCTCTGAGCTCGAGGCTTCGTAGCCGAAGATGCGTCCTGAACAGTAAACTGACGGTGGAGAAAGTTTAGGCTACGCTAAGTGATGGGAAGTTCGGTTCTTTTTAGGGAGTCAGATCATTTGACTCAGAATTTTTAAAAATAATTCAGCTAAATGTAGTGCTGATATCACTTGTACACATTGTATATATTCAGTGCATTGTTTGTACTGAAGTATTCAAAAGTAAAAATACATTTTCTAATATCAATAAATCACTGTAGCTTATTTTCATTGTGTTTATAGCCTGTTGTAACTGAAATTTTACAATGAATGCACCAACATGCTTGTAGAACCACTCTGCTATATGAAGCAGATAGAAAACCTTTAAAATGCGTCCATCCCGGAACCGGCTCCTTGAACCGGCTCGTTCCCGACGCCACATCACTCACGCTCTGAGCCCACGCCGTGACACAAACCTGCCGTCTTTGTCCTGACCGATTGTCGTTCGTGTCTCTTCGCAGCTCTCCCATCTAACTCGTAACGCAGGGAAAGTGGTCACGATGTCCGGAGGTCTGGATGTCCTTCAAATGAAGGAGGAGGATGTGCTGAAGTTCCTCGCCGCAGGAACCCACCTGGGAGGCACCAACTTGGACTTCCAGATGGACCAGTACGTCTACAAGAGAAAAAGCGACGGTGAGTCGGTGGAAGATGGCGCAGTTTGTCCCGTGATGTTTATAAATGGCACCAATATTCATGCTCTGCTCCTCCCTCCGTCACCAGGTGTGTACATCATCAACCTGAAGAAGACCTGGGAGAAGCTGCTGCTGGCAGCCAGGGCCATTGTTGCCATTGAGAACCCAGCCGATGTGTGTGTGATCTCCTCCAGGAACACTGGACAGGTAAAATCAAACACACTTGAAGTTGTTGTCCTGTTGTAAGCGCACTGTTAAAGCCGGGCACCGATGTCGGTGTTCAGGTGTCGGAAGTGTGCGAGAGTGACCCGGCCGGGTTTTCGCTAACACCATGAGGACGGCTGTCCCATGACTGGGGTTTGATAGTGACCTGAGCCACAGTTCGACTAAACAAACACAAAACAGTCTTTAAAATTTAAGAGATCATGAGTGTAACTTGTATTTTTTTGTCTTTGTCAGAGAGCTGTGCTGAAGTTCGCCTCTGCCACCGGTGCCACCACCTTCCACGGTCGCTTCACCCCTGGTACCTTCACCAATCAGATCCAGGCAGCTTTCAGAGAGCCCCGCCTCCTGATCGTGACAGACCCTCGTGCTGACCATCAGCCACTGACTGAGGCTTCCTACGTCAACATCCCCACCATTGCCCTGTGCAACACCGACTCCCCACTGAGATACGTGGACATCGCCATCCCATGCAACAACAAGGTGAGAAGCAGATGAAGCCTGCTCGGCGTTAATCACTGCGTCGTGCACACCGTTAGAGCCCGGCACGGTCCTGCCTGTGCTGTGCGGGGTGTAGGATGTGTGCTAAATAAAAACGCTTGACCTCAAGCATCCACTCTCTGAACCCAAAGTGGGTGGACGTAGAGGTCTTGCCACAAACAGATGAACTCTTGTAGATTGTCATCAACTTTTTCTGGATGTTGTGGAAGCAGTTAGTCATAAATCGTGACTGTGTTTCAGGGTCACCACTCTGTTGGTCTCATGTGGTGGATGTTGGCCAGAGAGGTCCTCAGGATGAGGGGAACCATCTCCAGGGAGCACCCATGGGAGGTCATGCCTGATCTGTACTTCTACAGAGATCCAGAGGAGGTGAGAGTCACGCAGCGTGCACTGAGGAACGCCTCGAGGTCGGTCTGCGTGTGAGTTTTTCTAACGCGCTCTGGTGTTTGTGACGCAGATTGAGAAGGAGGAGCAGGCTGCAGCTGAGAAGGCTGTTGGAAAGGAGGAGTTCCAGGGCGAATGGAGCGCCCCCGCAGCCGAGTTCACCCAGCCTGAGGTGGCTGACTGGTCTGAGGGTGTCGCTGTGCCATCTGTGCCCATCCAGCAGTTCCCTGCAGGTAGGTCATCGTTTGAATAACTTTATTCAATCCGCGTATTTTATGTGTCTCAACTGTTTTTTTATTCTCTGTTCCAGCTGCTCCAGCTGTGAAGACCGGCGAAGTCTTTGCGGGTGAGTTACTGTAACATCTCATTATCTGAAAGTCTTGGCATTGATTTCTCCACCTGATATGCTGAACTTCGATTCTTCTCTTTCCAGCAGCGGAGGACTGGAGTACTCAGCCCGCCACAGAGGACTGGTCCACCGCCCCCACCGCCCAGGCATCTGACTGGGGTGGTGCCACTTCTGACTGGTCTTAAATGATCAAATGTGGCCACAATAAAAGTGTTTTACACTTGAACTGTTCTGTTGATTCATTTACTGAAATATGTGAAACTTGAGCCTGCACCACCATCAGTTACTGATTTCATGACAGACATAATGTTAGTGTTAATGTGCTCTTAGCAGAGTTCAGTGAGGCAGGACAGTATTTATACAAGCTGAACATGTAAATGAAGGCTGTCCATGTGGAAGAGGAAGCAGACTCATCTCCTACGATGAGCCAGACGACCTGACTAACTGATTCACTGAAAATATCTGACCCTGAGTGAACTTTCTCACTCACTGTAACTTTGTATATTTTTACCTCTTCAGAATCCTAAAATCTGACAAGGTTGGCGTGAAAATATCTGCTTCTATGAAGACCTCAGAAAGATAACTCTATACTCTGTATTATTTAAGGACCACAAGCCCAAAAGTTGGACTTGTGCAACACTTTCTCTGAATAAAAGCATCTTTTTAGGATATGACAATCTTCAACTTGACCAGAAAGAATGGATGAACAAGTAAAAGACAAACTAGACAAGTTAGATCAGATCATATTGTGTGATTATTATAAACAATTTGGGGGAGTCAGATGTTTGAATATTGACTTAATGTTTCTGTCAAAACTGGATATGAGAAATGTAAAATCTATGTTCTCAAAATAATCCAACCTTCATCTTTCTGCTGGATTTATTAACATCTGGAGTCCTTTAATTAACGATGTTCAGGATTTAGATTGAACAGATCGAGTGCAGTAATCTGCAGTTTGATCTTTTAAATGTGAACATATATATATATATATATATATACACACTCAAGCTCCTTGTTTTTATCTGTTTGAGAGCAAAGTGAAACCAGAGTCAGACTCCTTGTTTGTGTCCACATGAAAGTTAAAAACAGTTTTAATGTGTTAAAACTTTAATTCTCACATTTACACCTGCAAAACTGAGATGAAATGATCTTTGTGAGTCATTAGAAAGGTGAATTTCTAATCATTTTTAGACTTTATTGTATTTTTAACATCATTTACTTGTTCCAGCAGGTCACAGTACACAAAGAAAATACTCAGAAATAAGAAATACATAGAAAAAATAAAGTTATACACAGCCTCCAAGTGTACACGTTGTATCATGCACATATATATTTATATATGTATCAGTAAATATACCTGAGCAGCGCGGACAAACCCCGCACACTCACGCAAACACGCGAACATCTCCTAGGAGTAGTAAACAGTGGCGGTGCGTTCAGGGACCTCCGGACATCCCGCCCTGTTCTTGAACAATCACTCTCCCCCGCACGTTCGCGCTCGTCTCGCGCGGTGGGCGTGGTCCGGCTCCCCGCATTGGTCGAGCGCGGTTCCCTTTCCTCCCCGGCTTCCGCTTTCTTTTCATACGCACGCCCCGCCGCTGAATAATGATAATAACGATCAAGATGGCTACTACAGAATCCTCCTTGCGGTAGCTAACCACCGATTTCATGGAAACACTCAAAACTGCGTTTTCCCGCTGTTTGAGTCCCTCGTAGGTGGCGGGCTCGGTACCGGGGGTGTTACTTTATGGACTGATCCGGGCTGAGACGAGATAAAAGTGACCGTGTGGCCCGCAGCACTCATTCCGAGGAAGCGAGCTAGCAGCGAGCTAGTTGTGCTTGTCGACCATCTCCAGGTTCTTCCAGCCAGCGGCGCCTCAGAGGAGTGTCGGCCGGTCCCCCCCCCTCCCTCCCCCGCTTGCTCTCGTTGTGCGTGGCCGGTCGCCGGGACGGAGAGCGTCAAATGGCAGAGCCGAGGAAAGTGCCGTTCGTCACCATCTCGTCCTTCAACGCGTCGCCGCCGACCCTGGAGTCAAGCAAGAAGCGCCGGCGAGAAGATGAGGCCGTGGAGATCACTTTTGGGAAAGATGGAGGAGGAGGAGGTGGAAGTAGTGTCCCGGTAGTCGGGTCAGGAGGTGGCGGCGGAGGAGGAGCTGCTCCGTTTGGTAACGCGAAAGGAGGCGATGCGGAGCCCGAGGAGGCGAAACCGACCGTCCGGCTGAACCTCCCTCTGACCGAGCCGAACGAGCGGGCGTCCGCCGAGTTCAACTACGGCGAGCTGGTCAACTCAACTCTCATCACTCAGGTCAGGGAGAGAGCGGAGCAGGCACCGCGGCGTGCCCGCAGGAGGGGGCCTCTAACCGGGCATCGCCTCACAGCAGGGACGCCTCAGCTGCTTTAGGGGCTGTGAGGCTCTTTGCGCTTTAATTAGACACGTTGTGATTAACTTTAAGAGTTCACATCTATTGTTTATTACAGAGCTGAAGATAATTCAGTTTAATTTCTATAAATTTGGGCAGAATATTAGTGTGGAAGTTCTTCCAGGTTAATGGTGCGTTCATGTCACATAGGATGCATGGTAGAGACGGTGGGAAAAACGGGTTACAGGGTTATAAACACTGTGTTTTCGGTCATATTTAAGTCTGGATCTCATACAGCTGTTCTTCGAGGCGCCGTCACTCCCCGGTTGGTGACCTGGTTCCTCCTGTGTTTGCCTCCAGGTAAAGCATGCAGGTTCAACGGTCCCTAAAGGACTCGCTCCTCCCCTGGACCCCAACGACCCCTTCGCTGACGACGACAGGGAGAGACGGGAGGTGGAAGAGCTGGCTCGGAAATTTGAGAACAAATATGTGAGCGTTCTTCAGATACGAGCGTGTTACTCCAGCTGTGACTGCGTGCGTGTTTAATGTGTGTGTGTTTGAAATGTTTGTGCTCAGGGAGGCGGCGGCGCCCCGAAGAAGAAGAAGAAGGACAGGATGCAGGACCTCATCGACATCGGGTACGGCTACGACGAGACCGATCCTTTCATCGACAATTCAGAGGCGGTGAGTTCCCTTCTCTGACAAAGACACTTCTGTTTCTGAACGTTATCATTCAATACAAACTTCTCAGATTGTAGTTTGACGTCTTGTATCATTTTCCGTAAGAACAGTGGCCCACACAGATGATGGGGAATAAATTCAGCACAACAACAGTGCAGTTTTTGCTCTTAGGGTAAAAGTTCGGCGCTGTCCACAGTCGTAGAAACAAAACAAAGCACTAACGGTGATTAAACTTCTCTCCCGGACTCAGTACGATGAGCTGGTACCGGCCTCTCTCACCACAAAACACGGAGGTTTCTACATCAACACAGGCACTCTGCAGTTCAGAGCGGCGTCAGACTCTGAGGGCGAGAACGCAGGCACGGAGGATAATCACTTCAAGGTACGCCCGTGCTGCTCTGCACCGCGTCACGTGACTTTTTCCGACCGCTGTTGTTGTTGTTGTTGTGGCGCTAATAAACTGAATGTTTTGTGCAGAAGATGAAAGACGGCGAGGAGCGGGCGATAAAGAAGCGACGGAAAAAGCAGGAAGGTGGAATTCTGGAGGAGAAGAAACCCAGAAAGAATAAAGTACCAAAGCCCGGGTGAGTCTGTGTTTGTGTTTCATCTCAGGCTCAAACTCGAATCCTTTTTTTCCTGTGCTTACACGTCGTCTTCTTCTTCTTCTGCAGCGTTTCAGCGCTGAATGTTCATCGGCCGGAGAAGAAGAAGAGGAAGAAGCTGATGAAGGACTCCATCCACCTGGCCAACATGCTGCGCCGCTTCACCAGAGAAAAGGAGGAGATGCGCAAGAAGAACATGGCTGCAGCCGGTCTGCCGCGAGCCACCACCAAAGTGCCCAACGCCAACAGCGCGCTCCTCAACACCCACGCCAAGGCCGCCGGCGGCAACGAGTGCAACATGGCCGACCTGAGCGCCGACCCGGCCGTCATGTCGCTGCTGGGCTCGGCCAACAACGACATACTGCAGGACATGATGGGCGACCTGGACTTTACCATGCTGGACTCTCCTCAGCCGTCCAGCCCGGTGCAGGGAGAGAACGGCTCGTTCGGGCACAAAGCGGGTGGGAGCAGGGCGGCGCAGGGGAGCGTGATGACGCCTCCGCCTCTGCCGAGTCTGCCCGGACCGCTATCGAAGCGCATCGAGGACCTGAGAGTGGTACGAGCTTCAGCTTTTCACATGTTTGACATCAGGCTTTGTTTGTTTCTTGTTGTGTCACAAAACAGTGAAAAATTATTTCCTAGCGCTCAAAATAATGTAATCGGATTACTTACCAACTGTCCAAAACCCAAAGATACTCAGTCTGTTGTGTTAGAAAACTATGACTATTACCAAACTGACTAAGGGTGCATTCAGACAGGATCCGCTCTCGGTCTGGTACCTTCACCATCACCAAGTTTTTCCGTTCATCTGAGTCGGGGTAGTTTGTTTTAGGTGGAGGTGATGCAGCCAGCAACCTGCAGCGAGCGAGGAGGAGTTTGAAGTTTTGGAAAAACCCCATCGCCAATCAGACGTTTAGATCAAACCTCCACGGGCGTCCTGAAGTCTGACACTCGACCGGTTCTGTTCTGGCTTCTAAATCTGAGTCTGACTCTCAATTTACACAGCGAAAACGAGACAGAGAAGTTTAATCTGGTTTGAGAGAGTGGTGGTTGAGCGACACAGACAGCGAATGAGAGTGAGCGAGCACAGCCTCGATAAAGTCGGTTAACCTGTGAATTAAAAAGTTATTTCCTGGTCATGCCTCTAAGATCTCACAGAAACCGTGTTCAGGTGTGAGTGTGTGCTGTGCCTCCTGCATCACGTCTCAAAGACGTCTAACGCTCGTGTCGCTCTGCCGCAGGCGTCCCGTCTGTTCGACGAAGAAGGCAGGAAGAAATTCTTCACGCTGGACATGAACAACATCTTACTCGAGTGAGTTTTAGATTTTTAGATTTTTACGTCTCTGCCGACGGAGCGTTAAACGTCTGACGTCTCTGTGTTGTATGTTTTTGATGCTCAGCATCGAGTTGCAGGTTCAGGAGCAGCCCGCCGAGGTCCGCTCTGCCGTCTACTCTCACCTGGAGGCCTTCGTGCCCTGCAATAAAGAAGCTCTGCTCAAACGCCTTAAGAAGCTCAGCCTCAACATACAGGTGCGTGGGAGGGAGTTTTTTATTCTTAGACGCGGGGACAAAGAAAAAAAAATGATGGCACGGTGCAGCACAGGAGGGAATGTGATGAGCCGAGCGGCTACGTGTTGTAATGCAATCATCCTGAGTCTGGTTCATTAATCAAACGAGGCCTCGAGGCTCACGTTGAGCAGCTGCGAGCTGCCAGGTGCGTCTAACTGTTTTTGTGACTGCCGCGCCGTCTGCTGGCCGCGTGCCATTTATATGAGGCTATATTTAGCTGACGAGCGCCGCCCGGCACGCGCCAGTGTGATTTCTGACTGTGCTCGTCTCCGTCCAGGACGACCGCCTTCGGACGCCCCTGCTGAAGCTGAAGCTGGCAGTGTGCAGCGTGATGCCGGAGCAGATTGCTCGATACAACATGGACTGCATCGCTAAAGTGGCAAAGTAAGGGACCCGATCCCGAGACGGCTTATTCTGAGTCACGCTCGGCGTGTTTATATTTAACTATAATATTTCTGTCTCTGTTCGCAGGCAGCAGTCCGAGGAGGGAGAGAAGAACGGGTCAGAGGACGACGACGAGGAGAAGCCGGGGAAGAGGGTGATGGGCCCTCGAAAGAAGTTTCTCTGGGACGACAAACTCAGGTCGGTTTCACGGAGGAAAGGAGGCGGCGATGTTGACGTGACGCGTAGAGATGGAGAACTTACCGCAGGTCGTGCTTTGCAGGTCGTTGCTGTGTAACCTGGTGCGGGTGAAGCTCGGCTGCTACGAGCTGGAGGGCAAGAACTCGCTGTCTCTAGAGGACTACCTCAAGGCCTTCATGGAGACTGAAGTCAAGCCGCTCTGGCCTAAAGGCTGGATGCAGGCCAGGTGTGTGCAGACGTCTACAGGCTGGCTGAGCAGTGAGCTGTCTGTGTGTGTCAGTGTTTCAAACATGTTTGTCTGTGTTCACAGGATGCTGTTCAAAGAGAGCATCATGGCCCACGGTCACCTGACGGGCTACACGTGAGTCATGTGACTGAATCTTCACGTCTAACTCTGACGTGTCGGCTTGTTCTCACCAGCTCGTTTTTTTGTTTCAGGGCAAAGAAGAAGATGGTGCCGACTCCGAAGGCCAAGCCAAAGGTCAGACTCCACTTCAGCATGTGCATGTTTACATCAGCAGCTTTTCCAGCTCCAGTTTGGTCGATATAAATCTTCAGTTCGTCGTGTTTGAACGAGCTTTTCTAAAAGTTCTGCGTGTTTATTGTCACTCAGATTTTTGTGGACGCTCAATGAGACTCTCGTCTTTTGATTTCAAACCTCACACTTCATATTTTCTCTCTGTTAAATGTTTGTCCCTCCAGGAGGCCGTGTGGGTTCAGAGGTCCACACCTTCAGCTGCTGCCACTCCCTCGCCTGCAGCCCAGGTTGCCAAGCGACCGCCTCCGTCGCCGTCTGAGCCCATATGTCTCGATTCCCTCGACGACGATCTGACGGCTCCCTCCCTGGACTCCATCTCCCAGGCCCTCGCCATCCTCGGCAACGCAGCCAAAGGCCTGGCTCACGGGGACAGCCCGCCGTCCCCGGACGGGCCGAAGGCCGCCACCAACCCCTCCTCCCACCACGCCTCCTCGCCACACATCCAACCGCAGCAGCAGCAGCAGAAAAAGAACTCTGTCAGCACTCACAGCTCCAACACACCTCACTACATCTCTACCTCTTCGTCTTCCTCCTCCTCCACCTCTCTGTCTCGGCCTCCCTCCATCACGTCCTCCCCCATGGCCTCGGTGAGGGTGGACGGGATGGGGGTGATCAAGGGCACGGTGCAGGCGCACAGACACTCGGTGTTGAACACTCAGAGGACTTTGGGCGTGGGCGTGGCCAAAGCCAACATGCCTGCCTCGGCGTCGCCGCCTAAACCGCGTCCGCCGCCCACCGCGTCCCCGCTCGTGGCCCCGGGATCAAAGATGGGGGTGTCCACTCCCCCGCCTGGCCTCCTCAAAGGCAGCAATAATAATAAAGCCAACAGCGGCGACACACTCATCATCACGTCGCCTCAGTCTCGAGCACACACCCTCCAGTCCGCCTCACACATGACCCCCAAAACCTTCCAGACGCCTCGCCTCCCCCAGACGTCCCAGAGTAAGTCCTCCCCGTCCCCCTCCTCGCTCCCCCAGACGCTCCCTGGAGTCCAGCCCCAGCCCCGGCCTCAGTCCAACTTCATCACCCCTATGCACGCCACCCTCACCAAGTCCACCCACAGCAGCATCCCGCCCATCGTCAAACTCACCCCGCGCACCCCGAACCCGGCCGTAACCACCACCACCTCAGCCTCCCCCTCCATCTCCCAAAGCCCCCGGTCTCAGGCAACCCCCACCATCCACCAGTACTCCGTCAAAAGCCCAGCAGGGTTCCGCCCGCCGTTCTCAGGTGCCCAAGGAGGAGCGACGAAGCCGGGGCAAGGCAGCTACACTTCTCCAGGGAGCCAGAAGACCCCCAACAATAACAGCACCACCAACACCAGCCTTATTAACACCATATCCATAAGCAAGCATTCAGGATCCAGTGCCTCCCCCGTGGCGGCCTCTGCCATCGCAGGCCAGCGTCAGAGGCCCGGGGGCGGGACACCTCAGGGGGCCAAGCCAGTCGCGTCTGTCCCATCATCGGTGTCGTCTCAGTTGCCGCAGGTTTGTGAGTTTGAATCAGATTTACAGGAATCTCAGAAAAATATGGACTGTGAGTCCGTCCAGACCAAGTTCTGAACGTTCAGATTTTTATGTACGCTTAATGAGACTCATCTTTTGATGTCAAACTTCATATTTTTCCTATGCCAAGTTCATGTTTCCAGACTTTAGACGTCTCGCTTTGTTTTAAGTCAGTTCAAAGAAAGAGACGTTTTAATTTGAGAAGCTAGAAACGAAGGAAAACTTAAAAAGTGAATCAGAGGAACCGAACAGAAGTTTCCTCCGTGAAGTCGGTTTAAACAAAGTCCACTGAGGGGCGCTGCACGGCAGAACAGAACCGACCGCGTCAGATTTATCATAAAAAAACAACAACAAAACTTAACATGTCACAACAAAACGAGACAGAAAATATCCGACACCGTGCTCACACTCTTTGTCTGAGTCCTGGCACTGACGGGCGGAGTAAGGTGAAACCACACACACACACACACACACACACACACACCTGTGATATTCAACACGCCCTCCTGTCAGGACACAACAAGGCTGAGAAAGACTTTTTTTATTTTTCTGGACTTCTCACAGTCAGACGGCCTGAAAACTCCACGTCTGCAAAAAATCATCGAATTTGAGATTAAAAAGTCAAAATTCTAAGATAAAAAGTTGAAATTGTGACGAGCTTCCAAACAGTGAAGGATGTAAATGTGATGTTACACGTGTGAAATGTCTTCGTAAAGATGTTTTACGTCGCTCCTCGTCTCCTCAGGTGTCCACGGCGGGCAGCGGCGGCGGCCTGCTCGGCTCCGCCCCGTCCCTCCCCATGGGGTTCGGGATGTTGGGCGGCCTGGTGCCCGTGTCTTTACCCTTCCAGTTCCCCCCGCTGCTAAACCTGCCGCCGCTGGGCGCGGCCGGCTCCAGCACAGCGGCCAGCGGCTCCGCGGCCAGTAGCAATGCATCGTTCTCCACCCTGACCCAGAGTGAGCGACCGCACACACACACACACACACACACACACATAAATGACTGATCTAATGCGAGTTAACTGAATTGAAACATCTGTAAACGTTAGCCAGGCGTTGTGTGTAGGTTGCTCAGATGTTGTCTGTTCCCGTAGAGGCTTTGTTTGTCGTCGTGCGTCAGAGCATCGTTCGTTTTATCACATCGTGTGTCAGACTGATCGATTTGTGACATTATTCCATTTTGTTTGCTTCATTTCCCCCAAACTTCTTCTTCTCCTGTCGTTCTCTGCGCTCCTGCTCCTGTGTCGGTCTCTATCTTCACCTCCTCCTCCTCCTCCTCTGTTTGGCTGTCCTATTTTACACCATCTTGCTCCTCCTCCTCCTCCTCTTGTCCATTTTGTTTCTGTCCCTCCTTGTTGCTCCCCTGTCCTGTCTCTCCTCAGATCTGTATAAGAGTCTCCAGTCAGGGTCTCAGGTTGCTCTGCCTCCTCACTTGCAGCTCGCTTTCTCAGGTAAAATCTGAACCCTCCCTCCCTCCGTCCGTCCGTCGTCCCTCCACCCTTGAAAAGCCTGCTCCATTTACTCCTCCCTCCTTCCCTCCCTCCCTCCCTCCCTCTGTGCCGTCCCTTTCCCTCTTTTTCAGGTGTCTGATGTGCTTTTTTTGTCTCTGGTTTGGTCCCGTTCTGTTCTCTGCTCGTCTGTTCTGTCGGTGGCCGCATGCCTTTTTGTTTCTTAGTCACTCGTAGCTCGTCTGACTCCTCGTCATGTCCGTCTGGTTGTTCTGACTCCGTGTCATCCCTGCAGATGTCAGTCAAAGCCAGGGAGGAGACGCTAAGAGGAAGACTCTATGATACGGCTGGATTTCGAACGCCGTCCCCGTCGTCCGATCATGAAAAATCACGAAGCTCCACGTGGGGACGCGACGTCATCGAGGACACGTATGACCCGAGAGGAGACGAGCTCGACTTTTCACGAATAATCGCAGTTAAAATTTAACTTTTTAAACCCGATTTGATAACTTTTAAATACTATCCTTCATAGAAAATGAAAAACGACAAATCCAGTTTGTCAATGTTTACAAGATAGACCTATATCACTGTGGACAGGGAGGAGTGAATGATTTATAGCCAAGGGAGTGTGTGAGCGCGCGCGTGTGTGTGAATGTCGGGATTGCCTTTTTCTATGTGCGTCTCCCTCTCTGATGCATGGTCAGTGTGTCTATTCGGTGCTGTTTTTATCCTGTAATTATCACTGATACCTGTAAGAAATGTAAACTGCAAATTGAATTTGAGCTTTTTGTTTTTTTGTTTTTCAATGAGAGCTGTACACTTTTTCATTGTACTTGAATTCCTGAAAGAATTCGTTTCTGTATAGAACTTAAGCCGACTTTTAATTAAAATCTTTCCCTTCACGACGAGTCGTTCGATCAGACTTTAAAACACTTTAAAGGTCCGAGTGCGTCGCGTTGAGGAGGCTCCGTTTAGACAGTACGGGGAAAGTTTCCTAAAAACTTTTGACCTCGTCAAGGAGAATTCACGAGGAGTTAGGAGACGACTGCACTCTCCTCGCCTGTGGTAAAACTACAAAGCCCACGAGATGGACTACAAAACGTCCAGCTGAGAGACTTCTTCCTCTGATCGTGGAGAACCCGATGAAAATGTGACTTCAATAAATACTAAACGATTAGTCAACCTGACACAGATTTAAACACATCGGTCCGGTGCCTGTTCAAACAGGCGACGACTTCAGGGTCATTTCACTCAGTGACAAAGCGAAAACAAAAAACTATTTGTCCGCATGTTTCACTTTAATTTTACGTTCACGCTACGAACAAAAGCTGACGCCTCTATTAAAGTGTCTCAAGGTGCAGCTGTTGGAGCTGGAGGGGCGTCTGGCAGTCAGAGGATCGGGGGTTCGATCCCTAGTTCGGCCAGCCTGCGTGTCGAGGCAACAATGAAGTGACTAAACAGGCGAGGAAAGTTCGGAGCTCGATGAGAGGCTGACTCCTCCGTCTGTAACAAAACTGAGGCACGACAACTTTTAATGGGCAGTGTAGATTTAATTGACACCTTGATTTTTTTTTTTCTTGTTTGGCTGTCAAATCAAATTCAAAATATTAAATGAACCCTAAGTTGAAACCAGACGTGACAAAAAAAAAAAGTGAAAATACTCAACAGCAACGATTCTCACTGACACCAGATCAAGTTTTTACCAACAGAGAGAGTCCAACAGAAAACAAGCAAAGACAAAAAAGGAGGAGAGCGAAGGTCTGTCAATCTCAGCGGTTTGTCTCTTCACGTTGACCTGGCAGTGTGAGAAGGTCAGGACCGGCCGGCCTCTCCTGGAGCTTCTCAAAACATTGTCGCTTCGTGTCACTTGACCAGAGGCCTGGTCTTATCGTCGTCGCCACACTGGTGGGCTTTGTACTTTTTGACCTCGGCCATGTACTTTGACCAAGCATCGCTCTTGCCCGGCTCGACCTGCGAGAACAAAGAAAGAGAGAGAAGATGAGCGATCGAACCTTCACGCTTCAGGACGAACGCCGCCGTGGACGGGGGAGCTCTTACTTCTGTGTCGTGTTTCTGCTTCTTCGCAACCATGCCGGTCTTTAGGAACACCCCGCCTCTGCGCTTCCCCACCTGGGTTAGGGGATAGAAGACTGAAACCGTTATAGGAGCCCTTGCAGACGGACCAATGCCAATGAAGGAGACTACACCAGAGCAGAAGGTCTACATTTTAGTCTCTCTCGCCCGCAAACCGCCAGCGAAAACCATCAATGAGTGAGGAGCATCCCTGACCTTTGCACTTAATGTAAAGCAAGTATATCACAAAAGCAGGATGTTTTAAACTACTGCTATCTCATCTTACAACTTGCCAAACCCCTTACAAAGCTCGTCACGGGTGGGGGCTTCTTGTCCACAGATGTCTGTCCTTGCTCGGTGGCTCTCGCCTCCTCTCCACCTGTTCGCTGCTGCGCCTCCCTTTTCCTCCTCTCCTCCTCCTCCATCTTCTTCTTGAACATCTCCATGAAGCTGCCGTCGTTGGCGAACACGTTTCCTCCAGGCTGCGCCGGGGCTTTGGTGGCTGCCGGTGCCGGCGCCGGGCTGCTGCCGCCGGAGTGCGGGGACGCGGGGCTGCCGCAGCCGGAGGACTCGCCGCCGGTGCTGCTGCTGCTGTTGCTGTGGTAGGTGGCGGTGGTGGAGGTGGAGGTGGTGCCGCTCGTTTGTGGTTTACCGTGTGCCCGCTTTGACTCCATGTTTCCAGGCGAAGTCCAGCGGGTCAACGCGTGTCCGTTTGCGGGGAGAAAGTATGGCTTTGTTGGGCTAAGCTGCGGTGCAGGACGGGCCGGACCCCGCCCGAAATATGATATATAAAAAACTGCGGCACGGTTTCGATCCAGAAATGTTAATTTTAATGAAAAAGTCGGTTAAAAAAAGGCTAAAACGCTTCACGGTGTCAGCCCGGGGACGACAACAAAAAGCAGGCTAACGCTGCGGGGCTAACGCCCGGTTCAGTGAGGCCTCTGACGGACAAACAAACTCAGCGTCCCGCCCTCCGGTTCATGCGCGGGAAAGTGTTTGAATACTGTCCGTTAAGACCGTCGGTGAGCCCGACACAGACCGAGCACGCACCGGGAGAGCTCTGCGGATTTTTTTCACCGACTCTTCTCGTCAACTTTCAGCCGTCCATCACTTCTCGACGTCCGCCATGTTTAATTCTCCGCTAATGACGTCACGTCGCGACTGAGCGTGCCGGAAGAGAAGCCGAGAATTTCAAAATAAAACCAACATCCACACACAGGTTGGATTTGTTAGTTTTCAACCTTTTCCAAGGTTGAGAAGCAACTTAACATTTTAATATGCTGAGTTATCAGCCTATCTGTGTTTATGCTTGATAAAAAGTTGCATGCATAGTGGAATTATTTATTTTGTCAAAAGTAGCTTATTACACATTAATGCTTGAAGTTTACTCAATATAATTTGTCATTTTTTAAATTCTCACAAATTATTTCAGTGTCAGTTGTTATGACAAAAGTTGGTGGACGCCTGGTTGAATAGTCCTGGTGTGCTGGGTTAACGGGCGACTTTACACACATATTTTGGGACTGCCCTTTTTGTACTTACTGTAGTGCAGTTGACTGTACGTACACGATGCTACACTTTGCTCATGCTTACTACAGAATGGTGCGTGGACGTGATTACATGTTAGAACAAGTGTAACTACAGAAGCGTCTCCTGTTGTATGTTGCACGAGTGTGTAAGTTGTATGTCAGTTTATAAATGTGTAGTAAAAAAAAGTGAGTTAAAACATCTTTAGAAGTACTAACAAAGAGTATTATCAGCAAAAACTATCAAAAAATACTTCAAATGCAAAATAACCCCATCAGTATTATACCTGCACTATGGTTTGTAATCTATTATTAAAACTTTCTTAAAAATAAAACATTAACATTTTAAGATTTTCTTAAAAATGGTTGAACAACTACAATAAATAATAATAATAATAATAATAATAATAATAATAATAATAATAATAGCAGCCAGCTCCATTTTAAGTTTAATTCTAGGACTGATCTCCCCGAAAAAACCAAAGAGCGGTTTCAGTGTGTAAAACTGAAACAAACAGTACTGTACTTGTTTACAACATAAAGTTTTTTACGTGGTGATTTTGTTCCATGGTTAATTGTCAGTTAAACGTAGCCTTTGATGAAAGCGGTGTGACAGATAAACAATGCTTTCAGCGCTTCACACAGCCGCTGAGACAGTTACACAAAGGATGTGCGAAGTCTGACTAATCGGTTTGGCCTTTAGATCACAAGAAGGACAGAGGTGATAAAACCTGGGCACAGTGACGTGTGTGTGTGTGTGTGTGTGTGAGAAAGAAAAGACCACCATGTTTTATCTTAAGATCCCATTTATTTGTAGTGCAACAGTAGAACAGGACTACAAATCTTGAACTGGCCTCGGATCCCTGTGTGAAGTACATTCTGCTACGATTACCGGACCAGTAATGACACAAACAAAACACTATGAGTTAACCCCTTCAAACCATGCAAACGTGTAGCAAAGATCATGATTTAAACGCCATAAATATCAACTTGAAACAAACGTCAGTAGAAAAACGTGTGCACACTAAACAGCAGGATTCTGGTCGGCGTAGACGGTCAGCACAAATATTCACAGGGACGAGGCGCAGAAACGGCAGCTCTGAGATGGGACGTGCTAAAAACGACTTGAAAAAGGAAAATCAACTAGTGGGGAACAAAAAGGTTAGCGTTAATAAAAGCGCAGAGGCGCAACCTTTAAACCCGCCTCCGACATCCTGTCAGCAGGCAGGAATTCCAGCGTATCGACGAGTACCTACTTCCAGTTCAGTCAACTGTAAATGAGGTGATAAACAGCCACGAGCTGAGTCATATTAGTGTTTTTTAAATCACATTGTTAGTAGTGTTCGAGTCTGTGAGGCCTTTAAATGCCTTAAATATTCACATCAGAGTCTAAAGTGGTGAGTGCATTTAGATCGTACCTACAACCAACACCCTGTTTCAATCTTTGGGAAGCAAAAATATTAAATCTAAAAGTTTACAGGCAACGAATGAAAAATCACGAGCCTGCAGCGCGACATGTACGCTAAGAGAGACGAGGAGTATCTCAGACTTCAGTCTCGTCCACAGAGGGAGCTTTTTTAAGTATTTTCCAGCGAGGCACCCGAGGACAAACCCACCGTTCTAAGTAAGGAAAGTGCTTTGGTGTTCAAAAAGATTCAAGTGAATACAAAGAGGACAAAAACTAAAGCCATTAAACACACCTTCATGATCTTTTGCATCTTTTCGAGGTCCTTCAGATTAAAAAGAAAGAACTCACCTCAAAACACGAGAAGACAAAAATAAAAGCGACGAGAAAATCCTAAACAAAAACCACAGAGATGTACTAACGGCTGAATAAGTCAGTTTATAGACTGTGTAGCTTTCGTAATAACTCCTAACTGTAACCTCGACGTGTCTACTTCACATTCCAGCTTATTGTTTAACATAAAAGACTAAAAAAAAAAAGTTTAAAACAAACAGGAAAGAGTTCAAGAGGCTACAGAGGAAATAAAAGTCACCCGAAAAGGTGAGACAGCCTCTTTTTTCAGGCTCTAGTCAGCAGTGTCTCGTTCTGCTCTGAGGCGCCACGGAGAAACGAGCTCATCAAAGAGCCAGCAGGGGGCAGTAGCAGCATGAGGAATACTCTCTCTGAGGCGCAGCGATCCAGTCGAAGGCATTAAAGGCAACAGAACCAGGTAAAGGGAGTTCAGGTGGAGTCTGCTGTAGGTCACCTCATCTGCCCTTCCGGACGTTTTATCTCGGGTGGTGTCGCATCAGGCCTCTCTTGGCGTTGGTGGACTGTCGCTGCTGGGCGAGGAACGACATGGCCTGGTTAGACGGGCCGAGCCGCTCGCCAGAAACCTTCTGATGCAACGCCATCCCCTGAGGAGGACGAAAGAAGAGAGGAGGGGGATCAGGTGCGGCCGTGCAGAGAGTAAAAACTGAAATCCGACATGTTTTCTACACTCACCATGTTGTACCACGCCGTGATGATGAGCTTCTCCTCCTGGTCATGCCTGGCTCTGCTCTTCTCGAAGTCATGCTGCGTAACGGGAACAGATCGTCATGCATTAGTGAAATTTTTAAGAGTCGCGGTGACCTGATTTGGCTCATTATGTCAAAGAAGGTTCAGACCTCCAGGTGCTGGATTTTCTTCTCCTTCTCCGTCAGCTGGTTTTTCAGCGCCTGAACATCGGGAGTCGCAGTGACCGGCTGCTTTGGATCCAGAGTTTTGATCACCTGAGCACACAAAGGACATTTCTTACTCCAGACTCCAATTCAGCAGAACCCGATGCCTACATTACCCACAATGCAACACGACCACCGACAGTTCTGTTGCTTTCTTCCTACAACTTACTCCGAGTAAGTAGACAAACACTGATGTGTAAAAATCTGTGGGAGTTCCTCTTTAACCAGTACAAAAATAACCCTCACACTTTCATCTTAAAGCCATACGCTGACGACAACATGTTCTCTTCGGGTGTACTGACCGTTCTCGCCTTCTCCACGTAGCGTTTGTACCGCTCCTCCATCTGCTTCATGTCCTCGTCCTTCTTCCGCAGGCTCTCCTGGAGTTCGTCGATCTTCTTTGCCACTGAGAGGCAGAAAAACAAACGTTAAGACGCGAACACGGAGCGGCGCGTGCTCGAAGAGGCTACGACAACAACAACAACAAAAAAAAGACTCACTGTTGCTGTCCACTTTGGGCTCGAGGCCGTCGATGACCTCTCGTTTCTTTTGGAGGTCTGAGTGCGCTTCATGCAGCTTCTCCCTGAAATAATCACACGTCAGAGTGTGAAGTCACTGCGGCTTCACACCGATAACCTGTCAGGAGGTTCTGATTACTTACAAATGCTCCTCGAGCTTCTTCTTCAGTAAGGACGACTTAAAAAGAAGAAAACACACGTTAAACCGAGTAAAAACACACACACGGTTTCTAAATGTAACACACAAACACACACACAGAGTGTAAGCTGTGAAAGAGTTAAATCATGGGCCAGTTGGACAGAGGGTGGGCCGTACTTACGATGGCCTGATTTTGGCAGAGTTGATCGATGGGGGCAGGCAGAGAGAAAGACAGACAGACAGACAGGCGTTAACGGTGAATCACCACGGCAAACATGGGTTAAATTCCCACACGACATGTATCAAAAGTGGAAGAACAAACACTGCAGTCCTGAAAACGTGTTCGATGTACTCTGCCATGCAAATATTTGGTTTTTCAGATGCATTCAGGCAGAATCAGGCACCGCGGAGAATCACCGCAGGGTTGTGCAGCGCTCGCTCGCTCTCATTCACCGTCTACGTCACTTAACCGCCGCTCGCTCGCTCTCTCAAACTTTTGTAATCGAGTAAAGATGCGATCGTCGTAGGTTTATAACATGATAACCTGGATATCTTTGTGTCTTAGACAGTCCGTGAGTAATCTGATTACATCATTTTGAGCTCTAGGAAATTATTTTTCACTTTTTTCTGGACAAAACAAAGAAGGAAGAGCTGCAGCTGTTTGCCGGATCCTGTCTGAATGCGCTCTGAGACTTCACTGCTTCAAGGAGCGACATGAAATTCAGATCTTTGACATTCCTGTGGATAAACTACGTCAGAAAATGAGCTCAGGATAAATAAATAAGCTGGTAGGTCGAGTCCTTGGTTTCACCAGTTTCATAAAGGATAGACACACACACACTTTCAGGCGTTCTATCAAACTTCAAGTCTAGAAGGTGATTTGTTCGTGGTTGTGAAGAAACTCACGTCTTCAGTCTTGCTGTCCTGCTCCTGCAGCGCTTTCTGGAGCTCCTCCACCTGAGAACGCAGCTCTGAGATCTGCTGCTGGTTTAATCTTGGAGACGAGGGAGGGGGGACAAGAGGGACACGGAGGAGGTCAGGACGGGGACAAAACACAGATCCAAGACATGAAAAGGAAAGAATGTTTCAGGAACATTTGTGGGAAAGTAACAATGAGAAGAGAGGCAGATGGTGAAGATGAAACGCCGATACTGTGGGTGGAAGATGTTTGCAAAGTATCATGTGGATCTCTGTGCATCTGCTGCAGGGAGTGTTCATCCACTCCACCGAGTGTGCTGCCTGCCTGGCCATTCACTGCGCTGCTCTCTACTGAGCATGCTCACTCCACTCCTCTCCTCTCTCCCTCCTGTTACTGTTGCTGAGGATGCTTCCCACACCCTGGGCCTGGTGTTGCATGGACACACACACACACACACACAGTCCACCCACATGTCCACATGCCCACAGGCATGTAAACACACACATACACACACACAGTCAAGGGACAATCTGGCTTTCTGCTGTCTGTCCTCCAGTCCAGCCCACACAGCTCAGTTGAGCACACAGTCCAGAGGGTGAGTTGACATTTAGGCAGATAGCACTCCTACCATCAGCCAAACAACCAGCTTAATGTCCAGGAACACACAATATGGAGGCCTGGAAGGGGAGCGACTGCTTCAAACTTCACACACACACACACACACACTCCTTCACAACTTCTTCTCCCTTCGTACCTGTTCTGAGTTTCCAGAGCGTTCTTGCTGCGCTGAGCGTCCTCCAGCTCGGCCTGCGCCTCCACGACTTTCTGCCTGTAGGTCTCCTCCTGGACGCACAGCATCTTGTTTTCGCTCTGCAGACGCACCACCGTCTCCCTGTCGAAGAGAACGAACGAGGAGAAGAGGAGGAGGTGGTTGGAGAAAGACGTGGAGAACAGATGAAACGGGTCAGAGAGCGACAGAGTCATAAAAGGTCTGCCGAGCTGGCCGAGCCTGCTATCTGACAACGCCCCGGCCAAATGTTCAGCTCCGACATTCGTGGCTATTTCGGGCGCCTCCTCTACTATAGACGACGAATATAAAAGGCACAAGTGTGCTGCTGATGCATGGAGGAAAAGCTCATCCGTTACGCTTAAATTTAGCCGGCGTCGAGGCTTATGAACACAGATGAGGACATAATAGACATACTTGAGCTCAGCGGGCATGATCTCTGCAGCCAGGTTTCCCACTGTGACATCACCGTCGCACAGGCCTCCTGCAGAGGGAGAGAGGTGAAGTGTCAACTCTTAACTTTACAGATTTTTATTAATTAGCCACAAAACATACAACAAATACTGTTAAAAATAAAACGTATTCAACCAAAAGTTCAGTTCAGAATGAAGAAACTCACCGGCTCCGCTGAGACCTCTCTGCTGCACCTGTGCACACCTGAGCTCGTCGTTCGTCTCCCGCAGCGTGTCTCTCTCCGAGATCAGACGCTACAGGACAAAAGACGACACAGAAACGATTATCAGGCTACCGACGGCATCTTTGAAATTCAATCCAGTCAGACATTTTTTTTAAATGGCGAGGTGTGTGTACCCGTTAAAGACTGTGTCAGTTAGGCGACCAATCAGAAGTGACAAATATATCTACATAGGAGCGGGCGGTGGCAGCGGCTGGGTGGATGGAACTGTTGTCGTCACAACATGAGGACACGGGACTGTATTTCTTTGTTCATCCACCACAGACTTCGTTTATGCTGTATGTTGGATACTATCTGCTCATGTTAATGTTTAAATTCTTTAAATGACAAAACAAGTCTGGAGAAACGAGAAACAAATGGAGCGTGTTTTTGTAGTTCAGCTCTAGTTTGCACAACCTCAAACCAGTCTTGGTCTCAACTTTGGATTTGGATTTTAGTTCAAGACCGATCGGGACCAAAACTGCAGGACTGTGACTTAATTATCTGATTTATTTGTTAGCTCTCTGAGAGGAGACTTCAGTGTTGGAGTTACTTAAAGCACAAAGAAAAAAAAAACACCTTGGAGGTTAACAAGGTGACTCAATGTAGCAGCCGAGAGTTCTGGTGAATATTAGCTACCTAAGTAGGAATAAACTGTCACGGCTTTGTCTCGGTTTAGTTGGTCTTGACTGCAACACGGCCTCAAATTCCGCGGAGCAATGAGCTGCCTCCATTTAGACTCAACCAGCTGAAGTAGACGTACACTTCATGTCAGTACAGTATGTATTTCTTACTCTCACCCACGAGTAACCGAGGACATTAATCACTCCTGTCACACCGCAGGAGGTGCTAGAATTGACACTGGACGTGGGAAGAATAGTACGAGATTTCCCTGGCAACAATTCCTCCTGCGGGGAGGTAACAACCACAACAAATGTTGATCCTCGCCGGACGGCCAACGGCGCGATATAAAAAACTCATCACCGCGTGTCGTCTTGTAATAACGCAGAGCTCTGACAAACAGTAAAAAGCACTTTGTTCTGTTATTTCACCGACTCACTTCTTTCTCCTTCAGCTGTGCGTCATACTTGTCGTGAAGGTTCTTGTACTCAAACTGCCATTTCTCAGCTTTCATAGCCTCTGCTGAGTGCTTGGTGTGAAGCTCATGAACCTGCAAGTCAGAGAGACAGTCTGCGTTGGCAAGAGCTCTTCACGAAAACTGAAGGAGCCAGACGTCAACACGTCCCTCCTCTCTGCTTCGCCACCAAAGCTTGCCTGTCTCTTGTAGGTGTCCAGCTGACTGCGGACGGCGTTGGCCCGGCGCAGCTCCTCCTCCAGCTCGCAGGTGCGCTGCATGTACACGGTGTTGCGCTCCTCCAGGAGGCGCACCTGTCTGCGCAGGTCGCCCAGATCCTCCAGCTTCCTCTTGTACGTCTCCACCAGCGCTTCCAGCTGGTTCACCCGGTCAGACGAGTGCCTGAGGGGAAGGAGGAGGAGGAGGAGGAGAGGACAGTGTGGGAGGCGTTGAGTACACAGACACAGGAATATGATTTTTCTTTTTACACAATGCATCCGTGTGGTTATGTGCTTAACTCCTGAACAACCAACAACTCTGACGCAGAGACAGTGTCAACGCATGAAATTCACATTATCAACACAGATGTCGGAGAGAGGAGCTGAATGGACGTCTGTGTGTGGGCAGCGTGGGAGTTGTTTCTGTGAGTGTAAACTGATAATAGATGAAGCACTCCTGATTTTAGAGAATAAATCGCTCCGAATGATCAAAAACAACAACGTGTGTGTCGACCTGCACGTCGATTATCGACGACTTTAAACGTGCGGCTCGAAAAACTCAGCCGGCATCCAGAGATTTAAAATATAGACAGAGGAGGCCTCACATCGTACTCCTCCTTAGTAAAGGAGGGAAATTAACAGACTTCCAGTGTATGTCTGAAAAATATGGTTTAAACCGCAGAGCCGCACAAAGAATGAGTAAAAACATATTTATTGACCATCAGAGTCTGACAGATGTTTTATTTTGAAAAATGACCCGTCTGCCGCTTGTTGACGCTCGTGTCGGTCACGTTGGCCCTCGATGGGGCCGACATGTTGCAGAGAAACAAGGCCTCCAATTAATTCAGCATAAAGGAGAGTTTTATGTTTTTTGCACTTTATATTTGTCTTTATGTCGGTCGTATCGTTTGATTTTGTGAAAGAGAATCATCCTGTTACTGACGATCTACGTGTGTGTTACCGAGTTATGACACAAAAACACCAAACAACGCCGTGTTTGTTTGTTTCCATTGATCCGTACCTCCGTGTCCGTGACTGCTTATGTAATCAGCAAACGTTACTTTAACAGGAGTAAATATTTGAGGACTATTTTCAGCGGCGACACCAAAACAATGTATGTGCGTCTGACTCACACATACATTCGGATTAGGCAAATTCACAGCGCTGTCCAAACACGGTGACTCACTGACGAGTCCTGAAGAGTTTTTAAAAAACGGGGCCGCGGAGACGAAGCTGCAGCAGGATGCACAGAGACGCGCTGACGCCGGACGAAGAGTCACTGAAACAAAAATGTGTTAACCTCAGAGAGACGTTATCCTGTCGCTGCTGTCTCGTATGTTTTCATTTGGGTGGTGACTCTTTGTTTTCGTGTCAGGGTCGTTTCTCTTATTTATTCCTGGCTTTTATTGCAGTTTCTAAACTTAATCACGATAGCAGTCAGATATTATTAACAACATATCTTACACAAAAATGAATGCAGGGGGGAGAGGAGCTGGAGAGCGATGGTGGAGTAACACACCTTCTCCTACAGCTATGGACAAGTTAAAGTAGTTCAAGTGTTTATACAGAAAGCACAGGCAGAGGGAGGAGATGGAGGCTGGAGTCAGGGCATGTTGCTCACCTTTATATTCTTAATAATCGTTAATTGTTCACCTGCAGATGGACAGGTGGAGAGAGAGAGGTGGGCCACAGGGTCTAAATCTGCGTCAGTTTGTCTCCGTCTGTGGTGCTCGCTGACGTACAGTTTAATATCCCTGACTGGTTATGTAAATTAGCAAATGTTGCTCAAGCAGGAGTAAATATTTAAGGATTATTTTCAGCTGTAGAAATGTGCCCCAGTGAGTATTTACAGCACCAAAACAATGTATGTGCAGCTGACTCATACGTTTACTATGATTAGACAAATACAGCCCGAGGCCTAACAGAGCCGAACAGAACGGACTGAGCCTGAGTCTGCCAGGTGAGCTACTGGAGTTAACAAAATTAAACTTTTAATATGCAAAACAAAACTTTCCATCTGCAAAACACACTTAACATCACAAGATGTTCTTCAGACGGGAAAACTTCAACGTGGGGAAGCGGAAAAGTAAGAACGGGACGGACGAGGAGGCGACTGACGAGTGCAGAGCGGTGCACTGTGGGACGAGGTGGCCCAAATAAAGCCGATGCAGGCAGCGTACTTTGAGGAAGTAAAACCAGCACACACGTGTTAGTCAGTGTGTAGCTGCTGCCACGTGTTCGTCACACTGCGTCCTCGACTTTGTGGTGAATAAAACCAGATTTCAAGTTAAATAACTGGATCTCACCTGAGGATGTCCATCTCGTCTTTGAGGGCCTGGGCCTCCTGCGCCAGGCTGGTCAGCTCCTCGTTACGTAGCTGCAGCTCGGTGACCTCGCGCTCGAGGATCTCTCCCCGCACGCGCATGTCGTCCCTGCTGTTCTCCAGCCTGAGATGACACGACAGCAGCGATTTAACAACTCAGCAACAGCCTCTGATTTGCATTTGTATTTCAGACTTTTCTTAAAAAGTTAAGCATATTATGTAAATGTCTGTATTATGTAACAGTGTGTGTGTGTGTGCAGCTTGTACCTGTAGTTCTCCTCCTGAAGCTGCTCCATCTGACTCTGCAGCAGCAGCAGCTTCTTGCCGGTGATGGCGGTGGTGGAGGCGTCCAGAGAGTCGCAGCGACTCAGCTTCTCCTTCAGGGAGCGGGTCTCGGCCAGCAGGGACGACCTCTCCTCCAGAGCCGCCGACAGCTGTGCGAGGGCAGAGAGAGGACAAACTTTGTTAAAAGAGGTGAGAGATAATCGAGAAGAGGACGCATCCGAGCACTGACACGGGACAGATTCGGAGACGCGCGGCGACAAACTCACCACTTTTCATGCTTACAGGGCCTCGAACACATGCTCACATGCTCGGTCGTCAAAAGCTAGTTAGTCAGCTGATGTGCAGTGATCTCAGGCAGATGAAACTTTCTCAATAGTGAAGTTGTTAGCATTAGCCTCGGGCTTGAAACCAGATTTCTGAGACATAAATAGATGAATGTGCACAGCTCGTCGATGAACGTTAAAGGGGGGGAGAAATGTTGCAACTTCAGGCCGATGGAGCTGCAGTTAGACAAGCTGGCATTCCAGTGTTTAAAAAAAGGGGAGTGTGGACTCACCTGTTGGACATCGGTCCACTTTGAACACAGCGAAACCCTACGCTGAACTTTAAGGACAGATTGCATGCTTTAGCACAGGAACAGTAAATAGCTTTTTCAAAAACAACACAAGTGACTAATCTCTAAAGCGTGGGCTAAGTAAGTAAACAAACAGGTGGGCTGAGAGCAGTACAAATTATTGTTGGCTACTGCTCCATCCCAAGGCGATGTGTCAGTTTTATCTTGATGTTATGCAACTATTGACTCTGCTTTTTTAAAAAAAGCACTAAATTAGTCCCCCTCTCAGTCTGCGGTGCAGAAAACAAGCCATGGGAACACAAACAAAGTCTCAGGCGGGATAATCAATAAAGGCCAGAGCACAAAAAGCAGCAGGCACACCACATTCAACAACAAGCTGCAGCCACACAGCACAGCAACACGCCTCGGAGTATCTGAGAGTCCGGTACATGAAAACCGCAAAACTGTTTTGTCTTCACAGAGAACAGACGCAAACCCTCAGAAAGAGTCTTAATTTAAGCGTCTGCCAAAAACAAATGAAGAAGTTGACGTCACGCTGCAGACACCAGTCAGCCTGAAACGTCTCTGAAACTGCTCTGACTTTGTTTATTTCAGCTTCTGAGTCTGACTCACAGTTTACGCTGCAAAACAGTGACAGGAAGGAGTTTAATTTGGTTCGAGAGAGAAAGTGGACACTGGTTGAGCGACGCAGACAGTGAATGAGGGTGAGGGAGTACTGGCCTCTGATGGAGCTTTAATCGGGACGATCATTTAATCATTTATCAGAAATGTCAGGCATCAACTTCTCAGCACGAGATCAGGCTGCAGGAGCTCAAAGCATGATGGGAAGACTGACTGACTTCTTTATTCAACCGAGTTCAATTTGTTTGGCCTCTCTGTAAACAGACAAACTGGTTGCTCACTTTTATATTTCTATGAAAGGAGTGTTTGATGTTGAACCACGGCCGTCGCCAAATCTTAAGGACAACCAACCTGATGTTCCAGGTCTCGACAGCGATGGCTCAGGTCCTCCTTGTCGTACGCCTCCTCACTTAGAAAATAATACTTCCTGGACTGTAGGAGGGAAAAAACAATGAAAGAGTGAAAACACACAAAAAGCGGATGTAACAGCAGGAACAGGATCAAAGCGCTGTGGTTTTCACCTGGTAGTCAAAGTCCCCGTAGGTCTCTGGACTTCCCGGTTCTGATGAAGGCTCCTTTGATAAAAGCTAAAACAGAGCGGAGAGACGGAAACATGAACACTCAGATTACAGAACAAACACGAGAACTTGTTCCCAAAAGCAGCTTCGGGAGAATTTTGTTTGGTAAAAACCTGGAGCACATTCAAGGATTTTCCAGGTGCCAATGAAACACTTGAACATATTCTTGAAATATCTCAGAGCGGGGTTTCTGGGACTCGGCTCAGTCTTATCCGGATTTCTTTGATTTTGAATTAACCGTGACTAAGAGCTGGGATTAATGCAGAGCGGAGAGAGAGAACCTGGGAGGATAATTGCTCACTCACCTCCTGAATGGCTGTCATCACAACGTGCTGGACAGATTCCTCCAGTGTCATTATCTGCTGGATTTGCTCTGTTCAGGAGAAAACAAACCCGGAGTTGTCAGAGTGCAGCCAAATGCAGATTAACACAAATAAAACCAAACCGGCAGCGAATCTGGCAGCGACGCCGCGCTCATAAAACTGATGTTTGAATAACAAACATGATGATTAATGTGGGGGGTGCATCATGCGGT
Organism: Nibea coibor; assembly: GCA_023373845.1. NCBI lineage: Eukaryota > Metazoa > Chordata > Actinopteri > Sciaenidae > Nibea > Nibea coibor. Next base: position 3,088,411 of record CM041727.1, read on the forward strand.
CAGTGCATCGGCTCGTGATGAAACATGTGATTGGAGTTAATCCGGTGTGTTTGCTTCTGCTTCTTCACCTTGTTTCTTCTCGCAGCTGACGGCGCAGCCCAGCACGAGCTGCACCAGCTTCCCCAGCTCAGTGACGTCCCCCATCTCTCCGATGAGGTTCACGTCCGGCAGGTGCTCCTCTGCTACCTGGTGCCCGAGCACCTGTTCACAGAGAGTGAGGCTGAGGTGAGGGTCGAGCGGAGTTTAAGAAGTGTAGCACGAGTGTTAAAGTCAGGAAAAGTTATTCTTACGTCGTGATAATATTCCAGCATGCTCTTCAGAATCTTTTTCAAGTTGCTGACCTGAAACAAATCGGAGACATGTTGGTCATTCTGTTACCGTCGGGTGTTCATGTCATATCCTGCTGTTTCACAAATTACCTTGAGGCGCCAGTTGGCCCCGCTCTCCTCCTTGATCCTGCCGAGCCACGTCTCATTAAACCAAGAGTGGTCTCTGTTAATGAGAGCACGAGAGAGCTCTGGTGAGGACAAGGACGACACATCTCTGGACATCAGAGACTCACAGGAGGCCACGGGGCACCGAGGCCCTGCGCTGCTCAGCACAAACACTTCATTAAAGTCACATGTGGGAATAATGCTGCGTTGGGAAGGGCGGCGGACGTCTCACGACTTCATTACTGTAACGGGCCTCCTGGCCTGCACGAGATGATCCAGAATGCGGCGGCGCATCTGGATTTTAAATCAACCCAAAAAGTCACGTTACCCTGCAGCTCATCGAGCGCCACTGTCGCCTGGCTCTGCCACACGTACGCTCAGGGTGATCCAAACTTTTCTCATCTGTTGGAACGTCCGACCAGTTCCTCCCAGATCAGCGGCGTCCCTCTCTACCTTCAAAAACCTCCTGGAGACCTCCAGCTCTTCAGCTGATCCTCGAGTTCCTTACGCTCACATAAGGAACTCGAGGATCAGCTGAAGAGCTGCAGCTGGGTCCAACGTTAAAGTGACGCTGAAATGCACCTACGTTTGAAAGCTGACCTCACAAATCCAGACTCTGTCCTTTAAATGATTTAGAGTTTGCATAGATAACTCCCTCGAGCAATTCAAAGGGCAAACCTCACAGATAAGCAAATCTGAGTGAGTGAGTTTCTGAATGAACGGCGTGCAAACCAAAAACGAAACAGTATATAGAGATACCATAGATACTCGTATGCATGCATGCGTGTGTGTCCTTACATCCTGTGCAGCACGTGTGCTATGGCCACTCCACTGGTCAGGTCTTGCTTGCTGTTGCATGACGGCACCTGGAACGTCTGCAACTGGGAAACAAAGACGATAAAAACAAGATTTTAACGCATTGACGCACTTTAGGATGTTAATTAATACACCTTACACCTACAGCGATGGTCTAACTTTATTTAATGTGAAGTTATACCCCAGTGCACAGTACTGACATCCCAAATAAAGGACTCAAACAAGAGAATTCTTTATATTGTCATTCTTTATTTAAAAAAAGGGGTTGATTTAACACAAAATCAGACTTCAGGGGTGCAAAAGTGTGTGAACCCCTTCAGTATCTCCCTCCTAACGGTTTCTGTAGTGACTCATCAGTCTCTCACATCTACTTTATCTGCATTGCACGAGTCATTTCACATAATAAATAACAGTTTTGGTTAAACGAGGCGATCAGGAGGTGCACAAACTTTTGTGCAGCACTGCTTGTGCATGTTTTCTTGGCTAAAACGCAGCTTTGATGTAACTTAAAAAGTGTCCTGAATATTACCCCTCTGACAGACAATGCAGGTGCATTGTTTGTTGGTTAGGGGGGATTACAGCCCTGCAGAGCTGAGCTGGTTTTCCTGGTTCCAGGTGCCAAACAGGTGGATTTCCTCCGCGCTTCAGGTGCTGTCGTGTTACACGATTATTAGTGTGCAGCTGTGTGTGTGTGTGTGGCCTTTAACTTCTGCAGCGGTCAGCAGTCAGTTTGGTCCTGATAAGACCACCAGGAGCAAACTTCCAAATGTGTTTAGCTAGTTAGCTCAGGTGGCTAGCGTCAGTTAGCATCCAAAAACACAACTTTTGCACCTTTAATCTGCTCAGACGCGAATTTCCTGAATAAATTAGATTAATTATCGTCTATGCGTGGCGACTAATCTGATTTCGGCTCTTACTTTCCCCCCGCAAACACCTGCTGTCACCTGTTAGCCGGCGGCTAGCCCCGCTAACGTCCAAACTTACCCAGGTTAACAGCGAGTCGCACAGCTTGGCTTTGTCCAGGCTCATCGCGCCGTGTCCGGTCACACACGCGGCGGCTCTCGGGGCAGCAGGTGGATCCGCTCGGTCTGTATTTTTAATTTTTTAACCCGCGCTGAACTTTGTTACTCACTGCTGACACTCTCCACGTCAGTCATCGTCCAGCCGCGGCCTCCCCCTCCTGCTGCTCCTGCTGCTGCTCCTCCTACACCTCCTCCCCCCGCCGCCTTTCTAAGTTTCTGTTGTCCAAGCGGGCTTCCGTATTAAGAGCGTTCCCATGGCAACGGCGGATTATGTCGCGGGTCAGTGTGTCTGATCTCATTTATTTATTATTATTATTATATATTTATTATTATTTATTAACTCTGCGTTTGAACGCAACGTTTTATACATTTAATCCGTTTTATTAGTTTTATTTATTTTATTATATATTTTACTATTATTTATTTAGTTAGACTTTATTTTTAACATGTTTTTCCCCTTTATTTTTTATACATTTAATCTGTTTTTAATTGCGTTTTGTCTATTTTTACATTTGAAGGTGCTTTATTATTATTATATATTTATTTATATTTTATTTATTGTTCTATTTAAGCATTTTAATCTCTCACTTCTGTGCTATATTTTTATAAATTTATTTATTTACTTACTTATTTATTTTTACCTGCCTGAGGTGTTTTCTCACAGCAAAATGAGGAGGTGATGTTTCCTCAGTGTGTGCTGTGCTGTTTGTTTAGAATGGTGTTAAGGTGTGTGTGTGTGTGTGTGTGTGTGTGTGTGTGTGTGTGTGTGTGTGTGTGTCTGTGTGAAGCAACATTTTGATGGATTAATATCAAGTTGCTTGTATTCAGTTCATAGCTTCAAAGTTTTATTTTTATTTTTATTATTATTATTATTGTTGTTGTTACTAGTTAAGGTTCAGTTCCATGCAGCTCAAACAGAGTCAGGGTGCCGTGTGCCTAAAAAACATTTTCTACTGAGACATCAGAAAACAAAACAGCAGCTTCTACTCTAAATCAGTCTTTATTAACAACTGTGATCATTTCTGACCAAAAAAAGTCGATCCGTGCTTCCCTCCAGTTTCTCTGATTATTTATTTATTTATTTATTTCATGAAGTCTAATATTTCTGTTGTCGCCTCTCTGCTGTGTTCAAAGTTCCTCAGAGCACCACTGGATGGCTCTAGTCCACAAACATCCAGAGAAAACAGCTTCATACACAACTGGCCGCCTCGGCCTCAGCTCGGCCTCAGCTCCGCCGCCCGTGACAGGTGCTTGATAAAAACTTTTCTAATGGGAGCGAGCGGCTGAAATGTGAGTTTGAAACCAGCAGCAGGGAGGGAAATCAGCTGCTGGCATGTTATCATTGAAGTTGTGACACATTTTGTGAAGATGTTTTCGAGCCTCCACACTCTGGTGTGTTGTGATTTACAGCTCGGGTTAATGACATGCTTTGACACACGTACTCAGTTTCTTCAGTCATCTGCATATCTCCCTCTCCACACGTCTCCTTCCTGCCTCACAGATCAAACCATGGCGACCAATCACAGAACACTACCCACTGCTTCCTGTTTGCTTTGGCAAACCTTAACCCCGGTGACTGTGTGTTAGCCGCTGGCCCACTTCTTGTTGCACCTGCACATTAGATGCCATATCTGTTATTCTTCCGGTCTTTCCTATTCAAAAACCAGTCCGGTCACAGAAGCCGCCTTACATCTGGCTTCACCATGTTTGTCTGGCCAGAGTTCCTGTTTTTCTAGATGGTTTTCAAGCCAGAGGAATGCACATGTTTACACATTCCCCTCCACTGCATGTTGGTGTAACTCGTTCCTCAATCACTCCCTGTTATCTGTCCGATTAAGAGTTTAACTTCGATTATAGTTATTTTCTGTTTAGAGCTGGACGTGGGGGTCTCAGAGTTGGAGGAGAACTGGAGGACACCTGGGAGGAAGTGAGGTTCGTGATTTGAGGAGGTTGGAGGGGGGATTCAGCAGAGAAGTTAGTCACCCGCTGAGGGATAGGTCAGGGCTGACTAATGCTTGAGTGGAAGGAGGTGTGGTAGGGGCACTGGCGAGGCATGGCTCGAGCGGAGGCTGACTATTTTTGGCCGGCTCCTCTTCCTCTACGCTAATTCCTCTTTTCACCCGTTCTCTCTTTCCTTATTCCCCAGATGTGTTTCCTTCCTGAAAGTCAAAAAGGCTTTACTTCTCCTCTTTTCCAACCCCACACTGACGCACTTGCATCCCTCTGGGGGGAACTAGGAGGGTGGAGGTGGGAGGGCCAGCAGCTAAAGATTGAGTAATTATTCCTTTTTTTGAAGCTTGCGGTTTTCTTGTTTGGAAAAAAAAAAAAAAAAAACGGGGATGGTTCCTTATTTTAAAAATTCTTAAAGTGCACAGAGCAAACGATCGACTCTACAAAGACACGCGGCGTTGTGAAATTCATATACTTTTGTGCAGGGCGATGTGTGTCTGCACGGCTGTTTTCATATTCAGATGCTGCAGGGGGAAAGTTTTTTTTTTTCTCCGTGCTCGCCTTGAAAGCTCGCAGTTTTAATATGTGCATGTATCAACATGATTTTATGACAACAAAACTATTTTTTGTGAAGCTAATCATGCAACTTGATGTTGAGCCTGGGGATGAAGTCTTGTGTCATCTTGTGTCTTGTTGTTAAACTTCTGAGATGAATAATATTTGCATATCAGGAGCTGATATCACTTTAAAACCCCTGAAAACTTCATATTTCTCCATAAAGTTAAACCTCCGTGGAGCTTGTGCCACGAACCTTGGCTCTTCCACCTCCGCCTAAAGACATCAGTGGACCTGAGGCGGGCTGGATGACGCCTGGTTGCTCAAACAAGCCACCTGTCACCGCACCTACCTGTCAATCAAAGCATCCACGCTCTTAATCCTGCATAACTTTAAGCCTTAATATAATGTGAACAGGTGAGTTGTTTAATTCACCCTCAGTACAGTTGTCATGAACGGGGAAATTAGCTACAGAGACCAAAACTGTTTTTTGTACCAGGCTGTAAACATGTTTATTTCTGCTTTAACATGGGGACTTATGGAGACTGACTCACTTTTGGAGCCAGGCTCAAGTGGACGTTTGAGGAACTGCAGTTTTTTGGCACTTCCCATCAGTTTTAGTAAGAAACTCATTGACAAAATGAGTCATTATTATCATCATTGTCATTATTACGCCGAGCGTAGCAGCAGTGTTTTCGCGTGTTAAAACATATCTGAAAGGGGGAAGTACTTTTGTCCTCCATGTCCTCATTTTCAGGTTCAGTTAAGCAGCAATCCGCCTGAAAAGATCCCCACATGCCTTCATTTGAATAAATGATGTCGGTGGCGTGGAGAGACAAAGAAGTGCTGCACCTTTAAGTGAAAGAATGCCAACAATGTGCGGCTGTGCCCAGGCATTTGGAGCAGGAATGTGTTGGAAAGCTGGCAGCGTTTTCTTTCCCAGGTGTTACAGGAGGAGGAGGAGGAGGAGGAGGGGGAAGGAAAACAACGAAACCGCAAAGCAGAGATGGACAGGCCGCAAATTAAAAAAAGAAAAAGAGAGAGAGAGGGTGTGTCGAGGCTGGAGGTGACAAACACCCGGGAGTCTGATCAGAAAGCCCCTTTCTAGACATGAGGTCAGCGAGGCGCTGTCAAGACACGTAAAAGCAGAGCCGGGGAGAAAAGTGAGCTTTATGGCTACGTCTCCTCCCTCTTCTTGCTCTCACAGTCGCCTCACCTCTGGAACCTGGCAGGGAGTGTCCGCTTTGAAACAGACACAGTTGTTGACCCATAGGAAGGGCGTCTGCGTCTAAGACAACAAAACCAGTTCTAGAAATCCCGGTTCAAGCTGAGCAGCACGTGTTGAAGGCAACATTTCTCTGAGTGAATTTGCAGCCGGTTAGTTGAGCTCGTCTCCGGTGACTCAGTGATTGTTGTGTCTGTGACACTCAGCAGTAAAGTTTTACTTCTTATGTAACAGGCGCTAAGCGACCCCTCGTATGTATCGATCTGAATCTTGATGTGAGTCACAGAAACTGCAGCAGTCAAACCCCGCTCTGTTCTTTCAAGGCTTGACCCGGTGTAACATCAAACCCAGGAGGAGGAGGAGGAGGAGGAGGAGGAGGAGGAGGTGGGATCAGCTGTGATGTGATCCATCATTGTTATGGTGGCTACAAAACAGGTGTGCTCTGCTTGCTTTTACTCTCACTGCACAATCAAGTTGGTGTTTTCGATAAGCCCCTATCTCAGCCTCCCTCCCTCTCTCTCTCATACACAAACAGGCAGCACATGGCCAGCTCGAGTGAGTCACAGCGGCCTGGTAACAAGTGCCTCTTCTCAGGGAGAGTCCCTCCATGTGTCCATGTGATTACAGGGCCAATCCCCATGAGTGTATCAGGTGCACTACTCCTCCGGGCAACGTGAGACTCATCGGACAGCTTCATTGTCTCCGAGATCAGGATAAAAAATTAAGTGTTAAAGGGTTTTTTTTCCAACATCTTAAACCCTCTTTAAAAAAAAAAAGCAGCAGACTGCAGTTGTAGTTTCATTTCTGTTTGTTGTTTTGACACTCGTGCATCTAAAAATAGAAATATTGAAGTGTATTCTCCGAGACACCGAGACTCTGGTGGATGCAATTACTTGGATATCTCGCTGACATGGGCTCACAGGCTGTACGCCGAGAGGGTCGACCTGCCCAGCAGCAACAAGCACATCGCCCGCCACACAACATGACCACAGTATGATGAGACAGACTTCTGAAAAAAACTATTTAATGTACTTTAATTTACAACTATCAAAGAAGTCGGGGGATATTACAACACATATTAGAGCCTAAAAACACAAACATTGACTGCAGCTACAACAAGTAGCTCACATACTTCCATATTTAAACTTGCTATTTTGAGTACATAAGTTTGTTCACGCTGTCAAAATCCAGCGTACTGTGAGTCAAAAAGTTGGACACTTCTCGCCCTCAGTGGTCAACATTTTCGCTACGTAGCGGAGGGACCGGTGGCATTGTTAAAAAGGCCGGCCGAGGAAGCTTCTGGAGCTGAATATACAAAAGATTTTGGCTGTCAAATGTCGGTGCTAATGCAATTTGGCGAAGAAAAGAAGCGGTAAAATGTTGCTATCGCGCAACGCGCTACACGCTACCCTGTTTGAAATTAGCGCACTAGAGTGCATAGTGGAAGCATGCTAACCGAGACACCGCTTCAGTCATGCTAACTCTATGAGGCTGCGCTAGCTAAATGCTAATGGCAACATTGCTAACATGGTAATGTTAAGAAGCTACAATGTTAACCTAAGCATGTTAGATTAGCATGTTAACATATGCTAATTAGCACTAAAGACAAGCTGAGGCTTTTGCAGGTTTTTAGTCGTAAACCAAAGATTTGAATTTTGATGAACACCTACAGTGTTTACAGTTCGTCCTCTGTGGCACATGAATGTCTCTATGAATGTGCTAAATCATCGTGTGTGCTACAGGGAAAGTCATTAAAGATTTTCCTCTGGAAACACGAATGTCAGCTTGCTGCTCGCACCAGAAATAAGGCCAAAAGTCAGCGTGGTTCATCCTCTGGGGACCACGAAAATCTGTAAAAATGTCAAATGGAGTCCATCCATTGTTATTCACTGTGTCACATCAACAACAAAAAGCTAGACCCATGATTTCTTATCCAAATTAAGGGTCTATATTATAAAATTGATTTGCATTTCTCTGTGATTATTTAATTTATTGCCACATAAACAAAACAGTTCACATCGCTGTCATCAACAAGCGAACACCGCATAATACCTGCAAATATCACCTCTTGAAGTGCGGCTCAGAGGAGCCTGAGTGTGTTATTATTTTGCGGTCGTGAATGTGATGATTAGCGTGCAGAACTAATAACACGTTAGTGGCACCGTGCTTAAGCCTGCTCCTCCCAGCACATGTTCACAAACCAGCAAACACGCCTCATATACCCACGCCAACTGTAACAATAGCGGAGCGTGCAGTACGCTCCACCTCGTGGACGCGAGCCAGACGGGAGTATCTTTCCTCCACCCTATTTGCATTTTCCGATACACGCCACGCAACCTTTTACGAGAATATTGTGTCCTACAGGGCTTCGTGTGTAACAGGACTTGGTGGCGTGGTGTTACTGGTTGGGTTGATGCTGACAGGGTGTGTGGCTAACAAGACCGGGCCTGTTAGGACGCCTGTTATCCCAGTAAAGCGAGCCATCATTGTCAATACTGCAGAGAATGTGTGAAGGTCGATATACCTGTCAGGTTTGTCTGCCACTGTGTGCTCCGGTTAAATTATAAAGATCTACAAGGAACAAAACAAAACTTCTCTTGTTATACAACCCAGAAAAAACCTGGTTTTTGTAGTCCTCAATCTGTTATTAGTCTGACTTTGATAAATCTAGCGTTGATCTTCGAAAGTTAAGTCTTCTATCTCTGGACTCATGCCACGAAAAGATCTCTGCACAGCCACGATAAACATTAGAAATGATCTTTCAATGCACAAATGTGAGTGTTGCATCAACGTGGAAACACGCCAGTAATCTCAGATGCTACGGTTCTTGACCGTTTGCTGGGTGTGAGACCAGATTCTAATGAATTGTCAACGCATGCCAAAAAAAAGAGCCAACCACACCTTCAAACCTTGCACAACTTCCCTATTCTTTTGGCCCGCACACACACGCACACACACACACACACACTTTCAAACACACCCAAACAATCTTCACCCATCGGTCCCTCGCTCGGTCTTCAGCAGCCAGCCCGGCTTAATTGATGCCCTTCCCCGTAACGGCCCTAAATTACACAGCCAGGGCTTTGAGGGCAGAAAGTGGGTTGTCAACAAGTGTGGCCTGAGTGAAGCCACGGCCCTTCACCCGGAGTGACACCGCACCTGACTCAGCAGCACTGTTTGCTAGACCTGTCCACCGCAATCAACACGCCTGCATCTGTTAACCTTATCGCTGCCAGCAGAGGATGGAGGATGGCGAGGGTGGAGGGTGGAGGGGGTGCCATCTTTTGTCCTTCCTGCTCCACTTCAGAGTGCATCCAGTTAGCACGCAGGGGCAACAACAAATTAAGCTCACACGCACAGCGCAAACACTTAATCACGCACAAACACACACAGTGGAAGCATCTGCATAAATTATCCTGCTGAGAACGTTAAATTGAATTGCACGGGCCGCGCTTGATGCACGGCAAATCAAATTAAAATTCAATATTTCCAATTACCGGCAAAGTTAAAGTGAAAATGAAAAATGTATTTAGGCCAGCGCATATTTGAGTAAGTGGCAAAACATAAACCAAGGCAGGAAAAATAAAACTGAGTGCTCACATTTAAAATTTCTCACATGAATTAGGACAAAAATATGACTCACATATACACTCATGACCTGCGATGTCTTATATGTGTTGTATTTGTACTGTCTATATATCTGTCTGCGTCATGGACTGTATAAAACATGGATGTAGTATCCATGATCTCACCCACAGGTTTCTGAAGCGCTGCTGGGAACCTCTGCGACCGCCCAGCTAAACCACACCAGCTTAATCCTGCATAACTTTAAGCCTTAATATAATGTGAACAGGTGAGTTGTATATAAATTCACCCTCAGTACAGTTGTCATGAACGGGGAAATTAGCTACAGAGACCAAAACTGTTTTTTGTACCAGGCTGTAAACATGTTTATTTCTGCTTTAACATGGGGACTTATGGAGACTGACTCACTTCTGGATCCGGCCTCGAGTGGACGTTTGAGGAACTGCAGTTGTCGGCTTCACTTCACCCTTGCTCTGTGCTGTTTGTCCACTTGTTGCAATGTCAGCACAAACCTAACGTGGCCTGTCCGGTTGAGGCTGATCCGATCAGACGTCCACCCGTGGTGACTGATCTGGACGCAGGTGAACTAACCGTCCCCTCGGCTCACACATACGTGTGATGGAAAGGCTGTTCGTCTTGACTGACACGCCAGCCGCTTGGTGACCTGAAAGACTGAAAACTGCTGACCCGACACGTTGTCTCATTTCTTAAGAATCAAATCATCCAGCATAAAAAAAAAAAACCCAGCATGCTTGTCACGTCTCTGATCTCTGTTTAGCGAAAACTCAGCCGCTGATTGACGAGCTGAGTCGAACTCTTAACACAAACTCAAAGCCTCTTTGAAGTGCCGATGGCTATCACAAGGTCAACACACATTAAAAGGTATGTAGCTGTCACATAGTGCAGCTACAAAGAGATATATACACAAAGAAGAAGTGATAGCACCTGCGGTTTGGGAGATAATTACAGGAGAGTGAATGAAGGTTCAGTTTGAAAGGTGTTTGAAAAGGGAGTTGTCATGTAGGATTAGAGCCTCGTCGAAGCGATAACTCCCACGACCTTTCAACTCGCGCTGAAGGGTCAGGATGAATTCCTCCGAGCAGTGCTGCCTGACCGCAAAAAGTCGGATGATCTCACTCCCACTCGCAGCTCACAGTTAAGCCACTGTTGCTGTTATCTGTTGGATAACACGCCTGAAATCATCCTGGACTTTATTGTCATCAGTGATGAAATCTTCATCTTGATACAAATATGTAGTTCAAAAGTTCACTGTGATGAGCAAAGATCAGATTATAATGCAGATGACTTTGCTAATAAAAATTAAGTGAGTGTTCATGATGGCTGCAGCCAATCCCAGCTAGTGTTGGGTAAGAGGCGGGGTACGCCTTGGGTCATCACAGCGCTGACACATAGAGAGAAATGACCATTCATGGTCACATTTATACTAATTAACCATTTGATTTGAACCAGTTGACCTATTAACCTGCACGTCTTTGGACTGTGGGTCAGTGGGAGGAAGCCATGCTAACACGCTAACACCGCCAACACCCCGGCCAGACAAGACAGTTTGAGGAACTGCGGTTTTTTGGAAAGTGTGTAACTTCAGTAGACCTTTGACCTCTTCATCAGTCTCTTTCTGTTCCTTTGCTGTTTAACTGATGTTTTGTTTCCAACAGATGTTTGAGGTGACGTCACAATGATGTCGTAAATCCATCCAGTAACTCTTTAAAGAAACTTTTCTCTCATAAACAGATTTTAAACCGGTGTCGTGCCAGAACAGGAGCTGGGCAATGTAACTAAGCTGAGCTTCTTGCTGCTGGACTAGTAAATAATTAGCTGGCTGCTGTTGGACATAATTAATGTTTGGCTGTTAGCAAAGTTGTCACCTGGCTAGTTTTTTAAAAAGTATATAATCATAACTATTACACTTATACAGCTGTCCATATTTACCACAGCAGGATTACGCTATAATTTTCATTTATCATAACAATAACCACACAGCCATGAAGCTCTTACTTGCTAAAGCAACTCAACTAACTAGCAGCTGATATAAATAAACAGCAAAGTCAAAATAACCTCTCCCTTAATTAATGTGGCTGAACAAGGCAGCACATGCCAGCTAACTAGGCGGGGTGGTGAGCTTAAATTATTACTCAGCTTCGGAGTTCATGGCAGCAGCTAACATTAGCTGGTTCAGCAGTGCTTTGAGGCTAAAGATCTTCGTCCAAGACAAAAACAACTTTCTCTGAGAACACTTTAGCCAACAGGAGCTAGCTGCTAACGCTGACTGTTAACTTTGATGCTGACTCCAAGCTAACAGTCAAGCCCAGCTAGTTAGCTGGCTAGGTAATCTAATGACCATTTTTAACTTGGCTTACTTTATAAATTATTATATTACACTCAGGTTAATAGGTTAATTGGTGACTCTAAATTGTGTCCATTGTGTAAATGTGACCATGAATGGTTGTATGTCTATATGAGTCAGCCCTGTGATGATGCACGCCGCCTCTTACTCCTACTTGTGATAAGAAATGACAAATAGATCTAGCTGTGAATTGAAGCCAAAAAAAAAAAAAACTGCAGTTCCTCAAACGTCCACTTGAGACAGGCTCCAGAAGTGAGTCAGTCTCCATAAGTCCCCATGTTAAAGCAGAAATAAACATGTTTACAGCCTGGTACAAAAAACAGTTTTGATCTCTATAGCTAATTTCCCCGTTCATGACAACTGTACTGAGGGTGAATTTATATACAACTCACCTGTTCACATTATATTAAGGCTTAATATGCAGAATTAAGAGCGTGGACACTTTGATTGACAGGTTACAGATGGCTTATTTGAGCAACAAGCTCAACAGCCCACCTCAGGTCCATCAGTGATCTATGTCTATTTTTAGATTAGCTGGCAGGCGGAAGAGGGGAGAACTACCAAGATGGCGGCTGCATATTTTGAACAGAAACCTACATACGACGACATGCAGCAACATTACAAGTTGCGTGCACGGGTCTATTAATGTTGAGGTGTTACTTTTATTGCATCCCACACTTACGCATAACATACACACCGGTTCAATGTAGGTCAAACGCCATTAAAAAAAAATCACAGTTTTACTACAGTACTGTGTGAGTGGCACGTTTGTGGCCCGAGGGCTCCTGGAAATGTCTTTATTTAAACAGTACACGGGCCAGCTTATGAACAGTGTGGTCTATTAAAATCTCTTTAGGAAACATAAAACTAAGCAGCTCCTTTTTCCTTTTTAAATTGATCCTCTAATCCCTTTTAGATTAACAATGAATTAATTTGGCAGTTGGTAAATCCCAACCTCGCAAGTGTAAATCACCGGTATAAAGGTCTGGTTATGATGCAGAACAAAGGCTTATCTGTTCCACAAGTTAAGCACTCACATCTATTCATGTCTTCCCCACCCCTGTGCGCACGCTGCTAACAAACTTTCAAATGTCCGCCTCACATAATTAAACCCGTTCACCAGATTGGCTCCCACAGAGAGAGAGAGGGAGAGAGAGAAGGGGGGGGGGGGGATGAAACAATCCCACAGACAAACATTAACCCAGGGCCTGACCCTGCAGCTTGTCAAGAAGATGAACGTCTGCGACTGGAGGGGAAAAAAAAAAAAAAACAGCATTCCACTTCCCGTAAACCAGGACGGGGGAGGGAGGGGGATTTTGGGAAGTTTGGTGAGTCATCACTTTTTCTTTTCTCCCCCCCCAGTTTGGCATCTCAGCGCAGCGCTTGAATACCTCCACGGCAGATTGCCCTGTCATGTTTTCAATGGGCCCTCTTGAGTTTTGACAAGTGCCTCACATCGAGCGTTGAACTGCCGGAGCTGCAGCTGTCACCGCCATAAAGATCTCTCCCTCTCTCCCTCTCTCTCTCTTTGTTGGCGCACACTTTGAAACCCGAGGAGATAACGTGAAGACATACGGCATGAATAAAAAATAAGCATGCAATGACATGAAGCGCTGCTGGCTTCGAACCATCCCCGTTTGTCACTCAGGTTCTTGTTCTCGTGAGTGTGTTAAACAGTTTTTCTCTGATCGGGTCGTATCCAGTGGGTGAGATGAGTCAGTGGAGATATCTGCTACCATGCTGAGAATTTATTACTTGCTAACTTCATCTTGTGTGACAATAACATGCTGACGAACGCTTGTAAAATGATGACATGGCTCGAATTTGGGAGCTTTTACAGCAGTTTTTAGGAGCATGCCATAATGGAAAGTGATTAAAATCTCATCGAGAAAACCGCAGATTTTTACTGCTGAACTTTCTTCTCCTATTTTTGTCAGCTCTTTTGTGTGACCACTCATTCGTCCTCAAAGCGCTCTGATCGTGGACATCATTCTGCGGTCAGGGCCTCTCCCCAGAGGGCCCCCCTCTGTAGCCGCACAATAACACCCTCAAACCTTCTATTAGCGGCTGTTTAGCTCCAGGGGCGCTGTTCGGTGCTGCAAACACAGGATATTTATCACTCTTTAATGACAGGCTCTACAAAGGATGATGTCACTGGCCGCAACACAGCAACGTACAACAAAAGGGCAACCGTCCCACTCTCCTCTCTGCCCCGACCGCGGTGACCTCACTTGATTGATAGGCCTCAGTCTTACTGGGCTCTTTGTGGCAGTGCGGCTGTCGTGGTATGTGGCACATGAGGCCTCGAAGCTGCTGTTTCTGCTCCCGCTCCTGCTGCTGATGGCGATGATGACTAAGAGTGAGTAATCAAAACAGTCGCAGAAACTTGGCTTGCTTCACAAAGATGGTTGTTACCATTAAAATGTCATCAAGTGCTTGATATGAGTCTGTTTGCCCTCTGTGTCTCTCACCTCTGTCAGCTGTGGCAGACGCTCAGCCTGTTAGTTAAACAGCAGGCGGCAACCTCTGTGACTGTGGAGTAAAAGTGCCAAAAACTGCAGTTCCTCAAACGTCCACTTGAGGCTGGCTCCAGAAGTGAGTCAGTCTCCATAAGTCCCCATGTTCAAATGTCCAAATTCACAGCAGAAATAAACACGTTTACAGCCTGGAACAACAGTTTTGATCTTTATAGCATAGCATCGACCCGTCATCCCTTGACCCTCATGCCTTAGCCCTCCATTCCTTACCCTGTCATCCTTCGACTCTCATCCTTTACCCTCCATCCCCTGACTCTCATGCCCCTCCATCCACCTAGCCTCCATCCATCGACCGTCATCCTTTACCCCTCCATCCCTTGACCATCACCCTTACCCCTCCATCCCTTGATTGTCATCCTTGCCCCTCCATCCCTTGACCATCACCCTTGCCCCTCCATCCCTTACCCTGTCATCCTTCGACTCTCATCCTTTACCCTCCATCCCCTGACTCTCATACCGCTCCATCCACCTAGCCTCCATCCTTCGACCCTCATCCTTTACCCTCCATCCCTTGACCTGAAGACAAATCACTGAAGTGTCCTTACCTAAACTGATATCATTTGACTCAGAACTTGTACTACACCTTTAATTTTTTGCACGTTATGTGTTGTAAAACTATATTATTATTGTTTTAATCTACCTGTTAGCTGGTGCGGCTGCATGTCTTGGCAAGGACTCCAGAAGTGAGTCAGTCTCCATAAGTCCCCATGTTAAAATGTCCCGGCCAGGTCGGATGTGACATATAGGCCTTATTGGCTTCGTGTCACCTGTCAGCCTCCATTTGCAGATGTGCCAGTTGTTGTCGGGAGGCATTTGCCTATCATCACTCATAAACACAAATTGCATTCATAACAACAGCTTGCGTGGTGGCCCTGCTTTACCTCCCTCACTCTCTCTTCAGCGTGTGCTTCATCGATTTTACGATAAACATGAAATTCCCCTTTGAATACAGATCTAATCTGAAACACATTTTCTCATAACTTAAATTGAAAAATGAGATTCATTTCGGCGGAAAGATCTTAAAATAACGTTCTTTCACTCTGTGTGTGTGTGTGTGTGTGTGTGTTAAAAACACAGATCCAGTCTCCCACAGCACTTACACACCAGCTTCTTTCCGTTTCCAGTAAAGGTAAATAACTTCAACAGCACTTCTCTGAATGTACTCCCTTGTGCATAAACACACATATTTAACTAATACACTCATCAAAGACCTTCCGTTTGAAATATATATATATATAAAAAACCCTAACAGCCTCTACCGTGATTTATGAAAAACAAAATCCATTACTTCTCCTAAACCCCTGCTTGTGGTTTTCCCTTCAAACGGGTGCTTTGCTAGCTGACTCACTGGCTGAAATACAGCGGATTTCCACTTCCACTTTGGCCTGCTCATCTGAAGCGCTACAGAAAAACAGCGAGACGGGGTAAAAGGGAGGAAAGAGAGAGGGAGAGATGGAGATCTGGAAGCCATTAGACGCTGGCAGCTGTGGCCTGGAGTGGCTGATTCAGAGAAAAGTGAGAGAGAGAGAGAGAGAGAGGAAGAAAGAGAGAGAGGGGAGGGGAGGGAGGGAGGATATGGCACACGATTGCCATAATGAATTTAATATCTGTGCATGTGCAGGTCATTAATGTGGAGCCTTGTGATTTAACAGCGGGGGAGATGAAGAATTTAAGAAGTTATTTTTTCCTCCTTACAACTTCTACCGCTCTGCCTGCATTCCCCCGAGAGAGCAATAAAGTCTTATCAGGCTGTTTATCCATCGTCTCTAATCTGTTATCTGTTTTTTTCGTGCTTCCTTCCTCCTTTGGTAAATGTGCGCACAGACTCTCGCTCTCTTCCACCCACCTCTGAGCTACGAAGCTACTTATAGAGCGAGTCCTAAAGAGATTGATTGAGAAATGAAACGCTTAGCGCTTGCTATTTTTAAGGACATAAGTGCATCCACGCTGTCAATCGTGGCAAAAGTCAGTGCACTGTGAATACCCGGATGGTGAAACCTGGAAAATTTTCGTCCTCAAAAACAGTTTTGGTCTCTGTAGCTAATTTCCCCGTTCATGACAACTGTACTGAGGGTGAATTTATATACAACTCACCTGTTCACATTATATTAAGGCTTAAATGCAGGATTAAATGACAGTTTGGTATTTGAAATGTGGACTTGTTGTTGATATCTGGTACGATGGATTCTGCCTCCTCGTCTGCTGTGTCTTGTTGCTTTGCCCTCCCTTCTATGTCTGTCTGTCTCTCTCTGTTGTCTGTGTTGCTGGGCATGGCCTCTGGTCTTCACCTCACCTGCTCTGCACCTCACCACCTGTGGCTCATCGTCTAATCAACCCTCACAGTATATAAGACCAGTCACATCACATGCAGTGCTGTCTGAAGGGTTGAAGGTCACAGGTAGGCCCTTACATGCAGAGTGCAATCCCACTGTGTCCTCTTCAGTCTTTTCTCCTCTGCCGTTATGTCCACGGAGGCTGCTGAGCTTGTGAGTTACGCTGCCCACTAGATTAGCTCCTGTTCTGGCACGACACCAGCTCTGAGCTCACAGCCTGGCTAACAAACTGATCAGCTAACAGCAGCTACAGTTCGCAGCAGTCATGTGAGTATCATCAAGTGTGTATCTGAGACTGATTTTTCACTTGAAACAAATCAACTGTAAACAGCACTAGCCAAGGCGAGCTAGTTAAGTAAAATCTGCGAGCGGCAGTCGCCAATTTAGCTGAAATTGGTCTATATGCACAGAAGCGCCTATATCTTCCTGTCTGCGTGAGTCAAATTTCAGGTTACAGTCAGGGCAGAGGAAGTGAGACGAGTCTGTCACGTACAGAAAGCAGTCAGATTCCAAAAGAGTGATTCCAACTCTCCCATATCCTGTTTAGAAAGTCCACGCAGAAGCCCCGGCGTATGAAACTACAGGACCACAGCAGATCTTCTCTGGGGTTTTCACCCGTGATTCATCCCTCCCTTAAATCACAAGGGACTCATCCACACACACTGTGACGTATGCAAATAACACACACATGGTATGGATGTAAATACTCCTGGTTCAGCTTTGAGTGATGGGAGAGGGTAGAAATATTACTCCCTCCTGAAGCTCATGGGGGATTACGCCCTCCGTCGTAAATCCACAACACAAATCTCGGTTAACCGCTTCGACGTGATGGTGAATGAGCGTAGAGAATATGAGACGTGAACCTGCTCTGCTCTGTGGTTAACGGGGGCTCGGCGAGCAGCATTGTTCACTGATGTACGACATGAAAAGTTGGGTCTGTCCCTGCGCCTGTATCTAGATTTCATATCCTCGCCCTAAGATCGCACTTACTGCATGGCTGATTTTCAGTTACACTCATAAATCTCTTCTCCCTCCTTTTTACGTTGTTCTTCTCCTCTTTCCCTCCCAACAGCTCTGGTGGTCTGAGATCATCACGGCGGTGGTCTAATACTCGTGTGGTCCCTCCAGGTCAACAAGGGGGAACGCTCGACATTAACCGGGTCAGAGAACACACACAGAAACAGAAAGAGTGAGGGGTTTTCACCTGGTGTGAGTAACTGTGATGGAAAAGAAGAAGAGCGCTGCTTGTCAGATTGAAAACAATGATAATTTAAAGAGTCATAGTGGTTGTGGTGGTACAGAACACAACATATCACAAGATTATTATATCTTTAAAGCATCTTTACCCCCATAAACTAACAGATTGGAATCATGTTGATGTTACACTGACCTTTAATCAGGTGAATTTGTGCTCCGGGTACGATCACCCACGAGAAGTACAAGTCACACACCACCAACTATTTCACTGATTCTGGTGAAACTGGATCATATTTTCTGGAGAAAATGTTTTCTGGTTTTCCCTCTGATGTTCTCAGGCTGCTCCGCCTCAGTTTCCTGATGGACAGTGAAGTAAACTGTAGCTGCTGTTAGCTAATGCTAGCTCAGTTTGTTGTTGTATTGTGAGAGCTAACAGAGTTAGCGTTTGTCACATCAAACAACTCAACCTTTATCGGGCTAATTAACAGTCACAGATCCAGCTGATGTCAGAGTGTAGGTGCTGTTAGCTCAGTTCGTTAGCCGGGCTACCTGCTGGACTGTGAGCTCAGACCACCGGGGGAGTGCTCGGGGTTGTCAGACCACCGGGAAGAAGAAGAAAAGGTTTACAGCGGAGTGGAGCCAGTGTCGTGCCAGAACAGGAGCTGGGCAAGCGGGCAATGTAACCGGGCTCAGCAGCCTCTATGGACATAACGACAGAGAGGACGTTGACGGAGGAAGCTAGAGTAAATCTGGGACTGACTTTTAGCCGAGCTGGGCTGCTCTGTGTTGTTGACCTTGCGTGATGTTTGGCTCGTTTTTGATCACAAGTAATGAAATCACGTGTCCCGTATTTATAACCCAGCCAAAAGTCATAAAAATACTAGTTTCTATGAACTGTATGTCTCAGAAATGATGTCAAAAAAAGAACTGCTGAAGTTTCACTTCTCTCAGAACAGAAAATGTTTATCATTTATTTACTTTTCAGGCTCGAGGTGAAAGGTTTCTTTATTCAGGATGTGATTCTTGTTGGCGGGGGGCGACGGCGACTCATGTCACAGCTGAACTTTAGGAAGAAAAAAAGAATATCACTTCCTTTCTGCAAATATATTTTTAGACCCAGTCATGGAATTTAGCCCAAAATAATCTGTTATGTTTAGATCCACCCATGATCTTTGCGTGTGGAAGAGGTGTGAGCTGCAGTGCCTGTTGAAGGGAGGCGGTGTGTACGTGTGCTATGATACGGCGCTTTATCATCATCGCTGTGAGGGTTTTTTTTTTATGTTTTGAGATAACTCAATTCAGTGAATTACGACACAGGAAACGTATGTGTGAACTCACACATCCACACGCTGTGTTATGTAGTAAACAGTCTGTAGTCTTGTAGGTTTTCAGGTCAGAACACATTTTTTTTATGAAAGCAGCCGTCTTCCAGTGGAAAAAATCACGAGTGACCCGCGCTTCTCTCATCCTGTTTCTTTATGGAAAATGTTATATTGTGTGTTTCTCTAACAGCTGCTCTCCCGTGATTGTTTGCACAAGCTCCGATGCCTGTGAGCTCACAGCTTCCTTGATTTGTGGTCGCTTAGATGATTGAGCAACATCGCTCATTGACGTAGAAAACTTAAAAAGTTGATGACTCGACTTCTGAAAACTTCTTGGCATATGTGTCAAATCACCAGTCGTCTTTGGAAAGGAAACTTACTCCAGATAATCACAACACCGCTGTTGGCTACTGTTGCATCAGACGAACACGAACAGATAAATACAAATTAAATGAAGACGGGGCGATCGCCTTCACGGTATAATGATCTGTGGTTTTTAACCCGTCCGATGTCGAGGAAGTCAGACCTCAATCCAGCATCGTAAAGGTGTGGGATGAGGTGATTTTTAAAGCCTTGCCATCACTTGTGTTGGTATTGCAACTGTATTGCTTGGTGTTTCATGTATTTTGTCCATCTATTCACACAAATCTGCCACCTTTGCTGAGGGAGAGGGAGAGGGAGAGCGTACTGGACTCCTTCCCACAAGAGTCTGGGCAGCTTTCGTGCGGCCTTCCTTGTAAATTCATTGTGAAAGGGAGCAAGCAGAGGGAAAGTAAAAGTACGAACAGTTTGCAGGAAATATGGAAAAATACAGGGCAGGGGAAGGATCCTTCATTGTGTTCACCTCCCAAGGGCAAGAAAACAAACGCACCCCGACTGAAGTGTAACAGTAAAATGACTGAAATGAATACATGACACAGTGATATGAAGATCAGATGATAACCATTGTCTTTGACATTCCGCTGTCAGCTATCTGACTCCACACGCCTATTGTTTGTCCTCCTTTTTGAATGTGTGCGTGGGGGAAAAAAAAAAAAGCTTTAAAGTGGGTAGATTCCTGTTTGTTTTCTCGGCACCAGATCAAAGTCAGGTGGCCTTAAAATTAGCTCGTAACGAGGGTCGGGGGGGGGGGGGGGGGGGGGGGGGGGTTTGCATCGCGTGTCACTCGAGAAGGAGTTCTTTAATGTCGATCCAAAAAACCAGACTATCCACTTCGTAACAGCGTTTCACAGGTGAGAGCCGTGTCAGCCTCCGGGAAACTAATTCCACGCAGGTGCACGTCGAACACTAGAGTAACGAGCCCGGGTCCAAAACCTGTTCATTTATAAGTGATCCAAAGAGAGGCGAAGCTATTCTCAGTGACACAATCGGATTATGTGACGATCCATATATATATGCCAGGGGAGAAGACAGACGTGGAGGAGACGGGGCAGATTAGAGATGATGAAGGAGGTGTGGGGGTGTGCGAGGAGGAGGAAGAGGAGGGTTGCCAGGACTCCAAAGCTTGTCTGTCATTCTGTGCGTCAGTCAGCCTATTCCCAGGCTCAGACGCAGGTACAGTGCGCAAATGAGAGTATATATATATACACACACACACACATAACACACACTTTCTCTCGCATGCCGCATGCTGGATATATCCCTATTTATCCTCTGTCACAGTCTAATTAGATTCCACCGCCACAGCGACCCTTTTCCATCCACATTTTTCTCTCTTTTCTTACCTCACTCACACACTGTAGCACTGCAGACCTTCTGGCTGTTGCCCTGGCAACAGCTGCTTCCTGTTTGTCTGTCTAGCGTTGCCATGGAGGAAGGGGTAAGGAGGGTGATGAT
This sequence comes from Nibea coibor, assembly GCA_023373845.1. Taxonomy (NCBI): domain Eukaryota; kingdom Metazoa; phylum Chordata; class Actinopteri; family Sciaenidae; genus Nibea; species Nibea coibor. The sequence continues at coordinate 3,109,588 of CM041727.1, forward strand.
GGTGGTGGTGGTGGCAGCAGCAGAGAGCTCACTAATGATAATGAAGTGGCTCTGAAGTGGGCATCAGGTGTGTGTGTTTGGGTCGCTGTAGGTTTTATCTCGGTCGGTTCAGAACTTTGCTGTCAGAGAGTCTTTAACCTGCTCTTGATGGCTACATACATGATGAGGTGACCCATCTTCACCAGGTGATGATAAGGAACGATCGGATGTTTAGATTTTACAACAAAAGATTGAGCATGAGGATAAAGTTTGACATGAACACTCTAACGTAAGTTTGTCCGGAGAACAAACCTTCCGTTACGTTAGCGCCACGTCCACTTTAACGGGTGGATCCAGCCTCAAGTGGACGTTTGAGGAACTGCAGTTTCTTTTAAGGCAACTTCCGTTTCTCCGATGAAAAGCTGCCGATGTTTTGATCACTTGTAATGTTTTTTAATCCACCAGATTAGAGCCTCAGCCGACCTCACGGTTCAAAAACGTTGTAACTAATTACAGGATGGCGGTTTGAGATTCCTCCTCTCATTAACAACAACAGAAAAAAAAAACGAATCTCTGCCGCTCAGATAAAGCAGCCGGCACAAACATCTGCGCCGTAGCCTAAATAATATTCAAGGAGTAATGAGCTGCACAAACGCTGTACACGTTGTTACATCATGAGGACAATTAATCATCTGCGGCATCTGTAAACATTGATGTGGGTACCGCTGACCTGTGGGACAAACTAACTCAACATGGCGAGGAAGGTCAGTGCAAGTCAGCCGGAGCAAATTAGACCCCAGAGTCCCTGTAAGTGCACAGGCCTCTTCTGTAATTACTATGTCGACTACTGTGCTTCAGCCCATAGAGCAGCTTTTAATGATACAGAGCTGCATAATGAAGCATGATGGACGCAAACTCTCGCTTCACGAGAATTTGCCCTTTATTAAAACTTAACGCTTCGCTGGGAAAAAACAAATCGGCTGCAGGTTTCTCAACCTGAAGGGAACTTACACACTTGTTAGTGTTGCAGCTGTGTTTGGTATCTTTGCACAAGAGCCTAATTCAATGGAAGCAGTGTCGCAACGGCGGCGTCACATGATGTGTTTAAATTCTCATTAAATTATTTGAGCAAAACATGTTGTAATGTTCAGAAGGAGCACGTCAGCGTCGGCGTGTGCCTTTGCATGTTCTCAGAGTTCTCGAGCTTTGATTACGGACGAATGCTTTGAAGTAAGTGTGTCTTTGTAGAGTAAGAAGTCATAATGACACCCGGAGTTACTTGTAAGAAGCATACCAGACGTACCACCCCGTCTGATAAATGCCTGGAATGACATCAAAACTTTTCGCTCCCGAGGCGTTTGGTTAAAGAGGAGCTCCTCGACGAAAGCGACCACAGTGTTTTGGCAAGAGGTGCTGGTGGTGGTGGTGGTGTTTGGAGGAGAGAGAGGATACCCATATCTCATAGGAAACAATAGCTTCTGCTTGTGAAACTTCTCAAGTTCACAGGTACAACACATGGTAAACAGCCTTATGTGGGGCGAGTATCTTGTTCCACACCGGCTGGTTTCCCTCCCAACTCGCAAACTGTCAGAAGATAAAAGAGGGAAACACACGGCAAAGAAAAAGAGAGAGAGAGAGCTGGAAACACAGAGCGACTTCAAAGCTGGAGAAGAATTTCTTTTAAACACGGTTCTCCAAAGACCACATCAAACACACGAGTGGGGGAGGAAGGGAGGAAGGGAGCCGCGGCGGGTTCATGTGTGCGCACGTACACGGGCGAGTGCGTGTGCATCGCAACACGGCAACAGAAAAGCTTGCAGAGATGCATCTAGGCTATGCCCGAGCGTAGAGACGAAAAAGAGGCTGTCAGCTCTGATAAAGAGTTTTTGGAGTGTGTGTGTGTGTGCGTGCGTGTGTGTGTTTCTTTTTCGTTCTGGGAGGCCTCTTCAGTTACCCAGAGTGCACTCCAGCACAGCGGCTGCCAAGGAGACGATCAGAGGGGTGGCCCTGCAGCCCACACACCCACTCACGCATCCTCACCCTGCCGCATCAGGGCTCCCATCATGCAAGTGCAAACACACACACACATACACACACACACATCAAACAACAACACTTCATGCTCTTTTACAGTGTGTATAAGCCGGAGTGGATATTGATTGTTTTAAACAGAGCATTTACGACGCAAATGCTATTCCTAGGGCTGAGAGTACACCCACACACGATTTCCCCCATGACAAGCAACACACACACACACACACACGAGCAGAGATGCACAAACAAATAGCGATACATTAAAACAGACATTCCCCACATTCCGGTAAAACCCTCTGCAGGCAACACTAGACAATCACCTCTGACTCAATGGCCTCGTTGTCAGAAGAAGAGCGTGACCTTTGCGCTGCTTTAACCCGACGCCGTCTGTGGAGTTTCAGACCTGGTCTTGCTTCGGTAACAATGGCTCTGATGGAAAAAGAGATGGAAACTGTGTAAAGTATTCCAGTCTGAGTTTTTTGTGCGCACTGTCTGACCCTGTGGCTTTTGTTCTTCCTTTCTTTTCATGGAGGTCTTCCTATTTCTCTGTTATTCTGGCGCTCTGGCAGACGTGCCATTGTAGGCCTACATCCTTCCTGTCGGCCTCCTCTCATTGGGTCTCTCGCCTGCCTGTCCTTGCCTGTCTGCCCGTCTGTCTCTCTGTCTCACATAGTGTCACCCAGCGTCCCCCAGTTTCATCCCACTGTGATAAATGTGCACAGCTGTGCACGTGTATTTGTTATGATTACATTACTTATGATCAAAAACTAGCAACTCTTGGGTTTCCAATCTGTCATTATGTCCCCGGTTACAGTGCCCACTTGCCCAGCTCCTGTTCTGGCACGACACCCACTCCACCTCCCCTGTAAACCTCCTCTTCATTTGACGGACGTCACCTTTGTACACTGAGTTTTCCTTCGATACAGCAAATGTTGTATTTTACCTTGTAACAGCACTCTCGGTACTACCTTTGTAGTTTGGTTAGCACCGTTAGCTCTTCTATCGCATTAGAAAAATGACATGACAACAGAAGGTACGCATGGTTTGCACTGTCCGTTCTGCTCCTGTCGCTTAGATCCAGTCCTGTCCAAAGTCTGGCCTGGGGGTCAATCACAGCCCGTGTTCAGATTTCATGCGGCCCAAAGCTGTACCGCTGCCAGAGTTAGCTTTTCTTGGTTGGCACAATGAAGCATTTGATTGACTGTGTCTCTGAGCCGTGGTGCTATCAGGACTTACTAAGTGAAGCGTCCATGGTTCATGTGAGTAACCACGTTAAAAATAAATAAAAGTGGATTTCACTTGAAAAACGTCAGTTTGAACGCGTGGGTGTGGTTGGTGGAGAATGTGTTTAACACCATCCTCTTTACTGCCGGAAGAGTTGAGGTGTTGCGTACAAACCAACGTAACAACATTTTTTTAAAAGTACGCTTGACTAATTTCTTCCAGCTGATGTAATGTCACCATTAATGGACAGACGCTATAATCAGGACGAAGCATTGAAATGTGGGAGACGGGCTCCTTTATTTCAGTGTGTTACGGCTCGTTTCTTCAGGCGTCCTGAACAGGGTGCGCTGACTCTGGGATATTTATATCAGTCGCCACATTAAATGTGCCCCTTCATTGTTAAAGCGCCTGTCAAAATGTAAACTGTGAGTATATTACTAATATTTCCTAATACTCTAAATGCGTGCTGTTGAAAGATATTAAATCCTAATGATATTAATCACATGCCCGGAGCAGGTTATTGTTTTGTTCTCTAAACTTAAGGCGTGGACGTGAATAAAGGGCCGTTGAGCCAATTCTAATTATGATTTGGGTGTGTTGAACTGGTTCAGTGATATTGAATTCCAAATATTATTATTCAGCAGGTAGTAATCTGATTGGACGAGAGTCCACACAGTTACGTTAACGTTACACTGATGGCTGCCAAATTTCACCGGCTGCAAGCATGATACTATGAGCGGCAGGCTCGTAAAGCTAGTGTTCAGGAAAAGACAAATACATTATTCAAGAGATCAAGAACGTTTGTGACGAACATTGCCGACCGGTGGTTGTGCGTCACCTGAATTTAGCTTTGTTTCACAAAGTTCACTCTCCTCTGTCGGCTGCACTGTCCACGTTGCCCACGGCTCGCTCCGTCCAGGATCTCAGCCAGATCCTGAGCTTCTCTCCTCCCTTTTTTTTGACCTTTTCAGCACAAATGTCACTGCATATAAACAGAGCGGAGCTGCTGATTGCCATCCGTGTTTGTTTTGATACAAGAACGCACAATTGGCTTTCTTGTGGGATCTGCGGGGTCGTCTTCCGCTGGACCTCCAGTGGTTACAGGCCGGTTCTCTTGTGAATTTACTTCCTGACTGTGCAAGTTGGTGGGAACATGCTCCATGTGTGGTTTGTCTGGACTTCAGGCTGGTCAGCCGTAGTAGCACTTGTGTCGGCCTGTTGTGGGGATGAGGGAACTCTTGATTTTCCATTTACGTTCCAAACTTCCTGATTGTGGTCACAAGCTTTGGGTAGTGACTGAAAGATTGCGGAAACAAGCAGCCAAAATGAGCTCTCCATCTGCCAGGCAGCCCGGCTTAGACTTAGAGATAGGGTACCTCATGGGTAACCTTCCTTTGGAGGTCCAACTGGGAGGAGACCCCAGGGCAGATCCAGAACCTGCTGGAGGGACTTCATAGCCCATCTTGCTTGGGAATGCCTCGGGAAGAGACGCCCTGCTAAACCTGCAGCCACCGTGACCCGATCCCGTGTTGCTGGCATCAAATTCAAAATGGGCATACCATTTACCAAAAACAATAAAAGTTGTCTTTGTGCTGTTTTTATTTAAATATCAGGTTGTGATGTTTTGCACGTTGTCCCTGCGGTACATAACGTCGGAAGAGAAACATGTCAGACACAAAATACACCCACATAAACACCTCAGCTGGTGATAAACTGGTAGGAGTCGGAAAAGGATGACCTGTGGAAAGTGAGACGTTTATAATCAGTACAGCTGTGCGTCCTTTGATAGCACAGCAGTGGAAGTCTATCAGTTCACACATCAGGGTTTATCATTTATGCTCTGCGCCTTCCAGCGAAAAATAAAAAAACAGACAGAGGCGGGAATACACACGCAAATACACACACACACACACAACCACAGGATGCGATCAGAATTTGAACATCCTCTCTGCCCCCTCAACATCCTGTGTGAAAACCCAACTACCACAGCAGCACAGGAAGTGTGTCTGTAAGGAAGGACACTGGGGTTAGATGGGACATGACTGCACCGCAGCGAGCCGAGGCTGAATGAAGCAAATGACGCAAACATTGCAATCAATACTAATAGGTTTCAATGCAGCTTCCTCCTCGCTGCCATATGCAAGCGGGGAGTTGAAAAAGTTCCTGAAAGGCGTTTAGATAACATCCATTCATCGCCACGCGAGACGCTCATCCAGCCGATGGAGCCGCACCGACCTGTGTGAAAAGAGTCGGCGCTAATGCGATTCGACGCTGCAGATGATTCGCCTCGGGACGTTGTTTTGCTCTCTGATCCTTCCTAATTGATACACGGATGTGGGTGGATGGCTAAGGCTAGCTAGCAAAAAAGGGAGGAGGAAGATGTTGGTGGTGGGGGTTTGTGTATGTAGGAGGCACCTGCTGGGTCCACATGGCTTTGAATGGCCCCAGTTTAAGTGGCTGCACTCACGCATGCATCAGTCTGAAGCACTGCCCCTGCTGTGAGCAAATGTGGTTGCGGGCACATGGTGCCTCTGATCAAGGCTATTGGCAAGGTGGTTTGTGTTATCCGGACGAGGGCGGAGCAGAGATGGTGGCTTAGGTTTTTTCTTTTTTATTATCATTTTGAAGGAGCTGAAGCACAGGTGCATGTTGTAAAGGATAGTTAGGGGTGAAATGGGGATAGAGATGAGAGAGAGAGAAAAACAAGCACAGCAAACAATAGAAAGAGGAGGCAGGACAATATCTGCGTATGGCAACTACGGTCACGGTAACGGTAACTAAATTATGGTTGATTAAACCTGCATTAACTTATTATTTGGGAGCCAAAATAAGTCTCCAAAACGTCCCCAGGAAACGGAAATGACAAAAATACTTTTAGCTTCCTGTGTTTAGAGAGCGTGCATGACATGACACAAACTGCTACGCATTACAGGTAGCACCACTGCGAGCTAGTGTCAGCGTCGGTAAACATGGCAGGACCCAACCCAACCTCCGAAACCAGCGGTGGCCAGTCTGATGGGTCTGATTCTGTATAAAATCCAGTTTCACCAAAAATCACTGAATAAAGTTACAAAGTTCTGTTTCTGCACAGTAATCAGTGAGGCCAAAGATCCTTACAGTACATTATGAGTCAACAACAATTTTTATTGTTTATCAGGAAATGACAAATTCTAAAATGCCGTGAAGAATAACTGAAAGACCACAAAGAGACTTCTTTGTAACTGTTCTGTAATCGTGGTGCAACGTGATTAAAATCTTGACTGACACAAGTGCCCTATTTCCAAGTTACAGTGTGATCGATTTACTCATTCATCTCATGCCGAAAATTCTTTAGTAAGCATCTTTTCCCAAGAAAAACACCTTCAGATTTCAGCAGCATATGACAGCCTCTAGTAAACTAACTGATTTTAAATCACGTTGATGTCACACTGACTTGAAATCAGGAGTTTTGGACCATCGGCAGCAGAAGAGGTTTACAGGGAATGCTGACGGGGAGCAGAGCTGATGTCGTGCCAGAACAGGAGCTGGGTAAGCGAGCAATGTAACCGGGCTCTGCAGCCTCTATGGACATAATGACAGAGCAGAAAACACTGAATAGGACACTGAGGGAGGAAGCTAGAGTAAATCTGGGACTGAAAGACGGACGCTATGTCTTGTGTTGTTGACCTCGCTTGATGTTTGGATGTTGCTGATCACAAGTAACGCAATCAGAACTAAGATTTTACCACAGCAGCTCTGAAATCGGGGGTGCTAAATCACAAAACTTGTTGCTTCTTGCTGGTTTAACAGCGTCTGAACTGCACAGAGATGCAGGTGAAGCCTGTACTCTTTATAATACTATTCAAAGAGACTCAATAGTTCCCACAATGAGCAAGCACTTGGCGACAGTGGCAAGGAAAAACTTCCTTCGGTGGATGGCCATCTGCTGTGACTGGTCGATTAACAACTTTTAATATTTCTTTGGTAAACAGTGTACGTGATGAAACATATGGTTGTGTGTGTGTGTTTTCGACCGACTCAGCAAAGAGGAACATCTGTCCGCCGATCCACCTGCATGCAATCATCTACACGCAACATCTGCGCTCGTCTGTCAGCGAGCAGAAGAAAGAAACCAAAACGACTTGGATGCCAAAATTACTTTCCCATTTGAATTCTGAGCCGCCGTACACATGCCAGCATATTCAGGATCAGATGTCAAGAGTGTTTGTGAGTCACAAATTTTGAATGCTGGTATGGTTTTTGGAAGAATTTCCCAAACCAGATAACATCAATTAAAAGTCAGACACACACTCTATGTGAGTAATTACAAAGGGCCCGAGCTGAGAAGTCAGTTATCAAGTGTTTGTGGTGGGTTCAAGACGAAGACGCTCCTTCTACGTCTGCTGCAGAAACCCGTTTTCCTCTTTATCACGGGGCGTTACGGCGTTTCAAATAGACAAAGGGAGCTCTCTAACAGTCACTTCCACCACATCGCCGTCTCAGAACGTCAATGGGATGAGAGTACAACTCTCGCTATTACTCACAACAGAAGAGAAAGTTGACGGCTCCCTACAGCTGCTGCGCTGATGCGAGAATACAAGAATACAGCAAGGAGCTCAGAGAGGAGGTTCTCCCCCCCTTGTGAAGCGTTTTTGTCACTTGCTGTGTGCAGCTAAAGGGTTTGAAATGAAGCGGTGCAACACTGAGCACACACACTCGCTCGCACACCGACAGTGTGTTGTGTGCAGTGTGAGGAGAGCGCTCTGGGGGGAAGACCACCTACACTTCCACCTGCTCTGCTCTTTTAGAGAGAGGGGGCCTCTTCAATCACAAGGCTGGGGTCATTATGGATGCGAGCATCTAGCCGCCGGGCATTGTTTAAGCTATTTCTGTCCTCGGCAGCTTTACAGTGAAACATCGAAGCGAGAGAGCCCCCATTTACAAGAGCTGCGCTTCGAAAAACACGAGCTGCAGCCACGACAGGAAACTCAAGTGGAAAATAAAATCCTGAATAGTTCGAGGGCAACATCTGAACTATATGTTCCTTGAGATTGTTCTCTGTCGGAGAACAGAGGACGAAACGCACGGCGCTCTGCAAAGATGCAGCAAAACAAGCTGGCCTTTATTACGGAGGTAGATGTGATAATAAACGAGGACACCTCTGACTTTGCCCAGGCTGACACTGCGATGAGTAATGGCAGAGCAGCGAACTGTTTGACAGGCACTGTGAAGATGACTAAGTCTAAACTTTCAGAGTGAGATATGAAGGGGTGAGATGTTGTTTGTTCTCCACTTCAGGGAAAACTATTCGAAATGCTTTTGATGATGCTACATGAGGTTTTTCCTGTTTTGAAGCTGGGCCACTTAAAAATCGAACCGCCCCGTGTCACTCTGGTGAAAGGTGAAACAGACGCATTAGAAGAAGAAGCCTGATGCCACTTTGATGCCTGTGCTTTAAATATGAAGCTACGGCTAGCAGCAGGTTAGCTTAGCTTAGCATAAAGTCACACACCACCAGCTATTTCACTGATTTTGGTGAAACTGGATCATATTTTATGGAGGAAATGTTTTCTGGTTTTCCCTCTGATGTCCTCCTGCTGCTCCGCCTCAACTCTCTGTGAGTTTCCTGATGGACAGTGAAGTAAACTGTAGCTGCTGTTAGGTAATGTTAGCTCAGTTTGTTAGCCGGGCTGCCCGGACTGTGAGCTCAGAGACTGCAGGGAAGAAGAGGAGGAAGTTTTTAGGCGTGGGCAAATGCCGGCAGGAGCCAGTGTCGTGCCAGAACAGGAGCTAGGCAAGCGGGCAATGGTACCGGGCTTTGGACATAATGACAGGAGTGAAAAGACTGAAGAGGACGTCGAATGTGACGCTAAATTGCAAAAACTTCTGCCGTAGTGTTGCAGCAAATACGTTTATTCCTTCTTATCATGCAAGCTTTAAATGTTTTCTTAAAGTCGTGACCGCCTCAGAACATCCAAAACCTTCTCTGTTTGAAACTGTAGTAAACAACTCTGCCATGCGAACAATTAAACAGTGATTTGTGACCAAACAAGACTCTTAAATTGCCCATAGAGAGTCTATATTTGGAGCAGAGCTTCCTAAACACACCACTTAAGGTAAACTACATTAAATGTGAGGTAATTAGTGCGCCACATAACAGACCACAAACTGCTAATTGTGCTGCCTGTGGTCGTCTCTCGCTCGCCTCCGCCCAACACAACCTGCAGACTTCTCTTAATAGCAACCTCGGCCTCCATTCTGCACGAGATCACCGTCCCGAGCGCACACAAACACGCAAACAGTAATTGTCAGCTGAGGTGTGATAGAAAAACACGTCTGATGGCAGGCTGAGCTGAGGCACGGCGCGGTGTGTGTGTGTTTGTGTTTGTTTGTTCGGTTGCACCGGCCGAAAAAAGTGAATTTACATATGTGAGTAAGAGTGTGACTGTGAGCGAGAGTGCAGCGCAGTGTCTGGGTTTGTGTGTGAGTGGATGAGATATGTGGGTGTTTGTGGGGGAGTTGGATCATTTTTTTTTTTTTTTACGAGGCACTGATTCACTCGAGGGCGTCCGTGTCTGGGCTTGTTTAAAGACGTGCCGGGTCCCGGTGCATCAGGGAATTGGTGCTCAGTTTACGGGATCACGCAGAGGCTCCCTGAGGCTTAACAGGAGTTGCCGACGCAGACAAAGTCAGAAAATCTGTGGTCTTTTATGTTGACAGAAAAACTTGCATGTGAGTTGTGTGTTTGCGCCCAGAAACTGCTGCCACTGCATCTTTCCTCTGAACTATCCCTAACCTGAGAAAAACCCGGCGGATTTGTAGCGGAGTGAAAGCGCACACACACACACGTGTGTGTGAGTTATACGTCTGATTGTGTTGCTGTTTGTTTATATTACTGATTGAGATTAGAGGGTGTGTGTGTGTGTGTGTGTGTGTGTGACTTTAACCTTACTCAGTCCTCTGTCATCGACTTGAACTCTGCACCTCGTCGTGTTTGCCAACCGCTGACGTCATTTCTATTAAGGTCATGACCTTCCCATAATTCATACCCTCCCTCCTTCCTGTAGGGATTCCCTAGTCTGGATTTTTAACGGTGTGACGACCTGATGTCTAAGACTGCGAGTTTTTTCCGCTGTGTTTATTTGGACTCTGACTAGAAGGGGAAACCAGGAAGTGGACCAGACTCTGAGGATGAGACTCAACACAGACAAGAAACGAACTGCTGACAGGCCAAAAAAGAGGAAAGGGGAGTTTTGCAGAGCGCATGCGAGTGTGCACACACACAGATAGATTTGCGATAAAGATCTTATTGGTTCATCAAGCAGCGAGAGCAGAAACGATAGAGCAGCTGCTGGCAGGTTTGCCAAATTTGCCAAAGAGAGAAATAAACGCTCGGCTCGATGATTGATGACTCTAAAAAAAAAACCCTGATCATGAGCTCCTCTGAGGCTGACATGGCATTTTGTTTTAATAGAAGCCAAAGCAATGCTTTAACCATGTGGCAGATAAAGAAACCAAAAAAGAAGGAGCAGCTGCGGCTGTTTGTGCTGAGCCAAAACCAGAACTGAGACTCAAAAGGAAATCTTGGCAGGGAGCAAAATGTGGGATCAAATGTGTGCAGACTTTGGTTGGTTGGAGGAGGAAGAAGAGGAATTCTTATTTATTTTGCCACTTCAATACTGTCAGCTATCTGTGCCTCTCTTTGCCGTCCTCCCCTGAGACAAACACTCAGAGGAAAGAAGCCAATGTTCTCTCACGACACCCCCTCACCTCCACCCTATTACGCTAAATGTCCTCTTGTGCTACAGGCTGCCTGCCTTTTATCTTATAACCCTGAATTGGGAGCACATTCTGCATTCATTACGATGATTGCGAGTTCCTGCGCTGCAGACTAATAAACAAAGAGAGGCAGACGACAGAGCTGAACACGTTGACCTCTGGCGCTGCTAACTGACTAACAGTTTTTGTCTCGCTCTCTGCAGAACGTAGCCCACTACCTGCGAGCGATGCTGCACCCCCCTCCCGGCCAGCTACCTGAGTCACGGCAGCTCCTGAAGGGCAGTTTGAGGTTCAGCGGACAGGATGGGTTGTAAAAGAGATCTTTGAGTCCTTTCAGACCATGTGGTCGCCCGGCAGGCTTCTTTACTCCCCCCCTTTGGGTTTGTCATAAAGGAAGTGAGCACACAGAGGTCACTTGTCCTTTTTTTGACTCTGAAGTGATCAAAGAAAAAGTGAAAAGTGGTGTGGATTAAACAGATTTAAACACTCCGCTAACATAAACCGTTTTGCAATGATGGATGCACAGATTTTCCACTGCTGCTCATCTGTGTTGTGCAAGTCCTCCGTACGCCGCCGCAGGCATGGGCGTAGGCGCGGTATTTTTCCCTCCAACTATCTCTTCATGTAAGAACAGCGAGATCTTTCTTTTTTTATTTGCTTTGGCAGCGTGTCTTACATGTGTCCATCACCATGACTGATGTACGTCTGCCTGTTAAGCCTGACGTGACTAATATCAGTCCAACAATTTGTCAAATGCATATTAGTAAATTTACCAGAAGAAATGTTCATAACGCTGACGAGGGTTTTGATTTTTAACTGAATAAAATAAAAGATATTTTTATTATTTTAGTTCATTTATCGCAGAAGTCGGGGGTGGGAGTGGCGTCACGCAGGGATTGACTGTTTATACACGGACGGTATAAAGACTGGACGGCGTATAGGGATGTCGCTACCACCATGTTGGCGTCCTGCAAAGAGGTGGATGGCTGGATGACACCTGGTTGCCCAAACAAGGCACCAATATAATGTGAACAGGTGAGTTGTATATAAATTCACCCTCAGTACAGTTGTCATGAACAGGGAAATTAGCTACAGAGACCAAAACTGTTTTTTGTACCAGGCTGTAAACATGTTTATTTCTGCTGTGAAGTTTTAACATGGGGACTTATGGAGACAGACTCACTTCTGGAGCCAGCCTCAAGTGGATGTTTGAGGACTTCTGCTGTTGAAATTTCTGACTGGGTGGGGTCCTCCACCAGCTAGTTTCTTTCAGCAAATCACAACTTTCCCAGAAATATAGGGTTTTGTTTTGTTTCTACTTACATTTTACTCATTTCTTTGGTCGTATTTCATCCTCTGGGGACCATGAATGTCTGTAAATTTCATGTTTTACCAAATCAGCGGCCCGGTCGACTGACAGCCTGACGCAGACACTGAGCCACGCTGCTTGTGTTCCTAAAAATAAACCCAATTAGACTACTCATAATCAAAGTAATCAAAAATCCCATTAAACATGATTACTTCTCTAACTGTTCTATTAGTTCTTTGAAAACAAGTCCCAGTAGAGCGTGACACGATATTGCAGCAGATTACGAGACCTCAAAGATGCTTTTATATCGATGCTGTCATGCGACATTCGATGGCATTTCCCAATCCGGAAATCTCACGGACGTCAGCCTTCACGTCGGAGGCACATAAAGGTGAAATGAGAACCGGGCTGCGTTCGAGCGCCGGTCATGAGAGTGAGATGGAAAACACCATCAGGCCATCATGTGATGTTGACGAGGATGATGATGGCGATGTAAACAATGATGGATCCCTCTATTAATAGACCTGGCAATAAAGTGACCGCAGTCACAAAGGAGCACAGCGACGCTCTGGATGAGAAGCCCCATTATGTCCCAGCCGCTCAGTCAAGAGGGCAACTTTACAAACAAACCTCATTTGACTGAGCGTGTCTTTCTCTTTCACTTGCGCTGTAACCCCGCGACTCTTTTCTGCTGAGTGGGTGTTTTGGAGGAGTTGTGAAGGTCAGGGCAAAGACTCTGAAGTGAGGAGTCGAGCCCGGGGCGTTGACCCCTGATTGGCCTCTCGGCCGCCCGAGCCGCTGTGAGTCACAGAGACGGAGCCGTCGCTCCCAAACAAGAGGGCGCAGTGCGAAGACGGGGCCGCTGACAAAAGGAGAGTTGTGCAGAGGTGGCGAGGCACAATGGGACGGTTTGAGAGGAGGAGGTGAGGAGAGCTCAAACCCCAACATAAGCATCTTATTGTGAAGGCCTGCTTTGTTAAAATAGACAATCTATAGGGTGAAGAAATTAAGGGGATTTCCCTGCATGTAGGAATTGTCAATATTCTGCAACTAAGGAGGGAAAAGATGCATTTTATTTAAAAAATGCACGACTTAAAGCTAAACTTTCTACAATAAAATAACAGATTTTTGTACCTGTACGACTGTTTCTGCACTATGTTTGTATAAAGTACGTAACGCTTCACGGCACTAAGTTACAAGCCAACAACAATTTCACTGATTTTGGTGAAACTGGATCATAATTTATGGAGAACGACGGACAGAAGAGGAGGTTTACAGGCAGATGCTGTCAGCCAATGTCGTGCCAGAACAGGAGCTGCGCAACTTGGCAATGTAACCAGGCTCAGCAGCCTCTGTGGACGTAATGACAGAGGAGAAAACACTGAAGAGGAGACTGATGGAGTAAATCTGAGACTGACTTTTAGTTGTTGGTGAGCGCTTGGAGAACAAATACTCGAGTACAGCTGAACATAGTTACCACAGTGGGATACATCTGGACCAGATGTCATCTTGCATTTAGTATCTGAAACTCAAATTTCTGTGTGATGCTCCTTTAATCTCTTTCACACACATGATAAACTGCTTCCTACTGGCGTTATTTATCACAGAGGTCAGATAAAGGTCTCCTTAATGACAGCTAAACACATTTTTCAGCATCTGAGATAATTTTTTAAAAATATGTTTCTTATCTCTTCCCTTCATGCAGATGTTCACATTGTGGTTAAAAAAAAAAAAAAAAAGATTCCTCACTCATGAATACTCCACCCTGAGTGATATACGTGCTTCTCCACACACACACACACACACACTTTGCTTAATCTTACGGTAAACAGCTTCCTTCCACCCTCGGGCCTTGCCTTTCCCAAACTCACCCAGGAACAAGAGCAGGTAACACTCGGTTGGTTTTGGCACTCTTCCATGTGATCCCGACTGTTAAAACCGAGTCTGTTGCCAACCGGCTCGTCCTGCCCTGAAACTCTTTGAAAGACTGCCCAAAAAATATGCATAAAAAAGAAATACATCAACACAAAATCCTGCAGCAGCTTTTTTGGCGATAGAAAAGCAGAACTCAGAGGGTGTACGCAGAACAACTCTAAATCTAAACAGACTAAACAGAGATGTGACTAATCAAGATGTGACTAAGATGTCGGGTCACATTTCTTTTTTGTTGTTTCGTGAAAACTTGATAAGTGTTCGACTAATCACCACATGTCATTGTTTAGATCTGAATCCACCCAAACCCTTGGAAATAAAGATTCAAGTCAGATCCTGAAGTGGTTCTTCACGGTAATAATAATTAATAATTATGTGATGATGCCATAGAGGAACCTTTTTAGGATAGCCCTTAAAAGATTATTAAACATGAAAAGGTTCTCCAAAGCACCAAAAATGCTGCAATTGTGACTTAAAGAACTATTTTTTTGGCATTCAGTTGCCTAAAGAACCTTAAACGGTAGAATAAAAAGGTTCTCCAGAGAACTCAAAGTAAAGATAAAGTAACCAGTAATGAGTATTCCAAAGAACATTTAAAAGGAAAAAAGATTAATATACATGTTCCCCAAAGAACCAGCAAAAAAAGGTTCTCCAGAGAACTCAAAGTAAAGATGAAGTAAAAATCAAGATTCTAAGTTGTTTTTCATAATGATGTCATAGAAGAACCTTTTTTTGGTTCTGCAAGGAAACTTTTGCCTATGGTTCTTCAAAGAACCAGTAATGAGTATTCCAAAGAACATTTAAAAGGAAAAAAAGATGAACAAACATGAAAAGGTTCTTCAAACCACCGAAAGTGCTTTCATGAAATTCAGTTCCCCAAAGAACTGTCAACAGTGGAAAAAAAAGGTTCTCCAGAGAACTCAAAGTAAAGATGAAGTAAACGATAGAACATAAAGTGGTTCTTCGGGGGAACCATTTTCAGTTCAGAGAACCATTTGCTTCAAATGGTAAACTTAAAGAACCAGTAATCAGTTTTCCAAAGAACATTTAACTTTAAAGAACCTTTTTTGGTGTTCAGTTCCCCCCAAAAACAGCACAGTATGGGTTCTCCAAAGCACTTATCAAGAACCATTTCTTCTGAGAGTCCACTGTTAATAGATGATGGTGATTAATCACAATAATCTAAAACACATCATACATCTGTGTCAGTGTTCACACGTCTCTCTCTCCACACTGGTTGAGTAACATGTTTTTTTTTTTTTGCCTAACATTTGGCAGGTTGGCAGGTTGCCACCTCACGAGTGTTCCCGTAAACACTCACCACTCTGGACCCTATACTGTTGAGCTTTGCCAAAATGTCACTGGGATTGTGGTCAACCTCGACCGCGACGCTGAATAAAAGTTAAAACCCCGAGCAGCAGCAGCAGCAGCAGAAAACAGGCAGCTGCACAGAGAATAGAATTTATAAGGGAGGTGGCAAAGTGGAGGCATAACACTGCCAGGAACTGTTGTTTTCCTCTGTTTATTCATATTCCCATGGATACTGACAAAAAGGCATAGTATTAAAATAGTCGCTCAGAATGCCAGACAATTACCTGAGATGAGGTCATTGTGATCAGGCATGGAGACCCTAAAAAAGATGGTAAACAATTGTGTCCTAACAGAACATGATAACAGGGTCTGATGGAGCAAATATCTCTGCATGTGCATGTTGTTACAGGGTAAGTCGTAACTGTTCGCAACCGATTCAGCCTCGTCATGTTCGCTGATGTTCTGTGGACGACGTTAAATAATAATAGAGGTGTTTTGAAATGTTCTTGTTTAACTTGGCACTTTGGCTTGGTTGGTTGTTCCCAAACCAGAGGTCAAAAACATCTTAAGGAGAATCGATTTTCAAAATAAAACACGCCGTGCGCACTTTATTGTGATGTTTACGTAGGTTTGAATGGATAAAAAGTCCAAATATAGTCAAAAGGTTGACTAAAAGTAATCAGTGAATGGTTGAAACATCCAGTTTCTGCCACTTCAAGCTGCTTTGACGGTTTAATATCCATATTTGCTCAATTAATAGTGCTAACTAACATAATTCATTCATCGGAACATATTTGGAACATGGCAGCGTTGTTGAAAAGGTCCTTGAACTCATCTTACAAAGCTGTGGGGCAGTTCAGGAACCACAAATCTGGACCAAGTGGCAAACTCTGTGTCTGTGAAGTGAAGTGCTAAAAACTGCAGTTCCTCAAACGTCCACTTGAGGCCGGTTCCAGAAGTGAGTCTGTCTCCATAAGTCCCCATGTTAAAGCAGAAATAAACATGTTTACAGCCTGGTACAAAAAACAGTTTTGGTCTCTGTAGCTAATTTCCCCGTTCATGACAACTGTACTGAGGGTGAATTTATATACAGCTCACCTGTTCACATTATATTTAGGCTTAAAGTTATGCAGGAAGCACAACACACCGAAACAATACACTAAAAACACATCAGACACGAGCTCACAGAAGACTGTGCCGCCCCGGGTTTGGTGCTCGGTCCTGTGTGGTGGAGTCAGGAGCAGCAGAGAGGCCTTGTCTCCATCTGTAAACAAAACGCTGGTTATTGATGTGTTTCCCGGTATAAACGACCGCCGAGCACACGATCAGAGATTCATCCCTCGAGTGCAGCCAGAGGATCTACAGCCTGTCCACAAAAAAAAAAAAAAAAAAAAGCAGAAGCATCCCACCTGACTTGTTTTGTGCGCTGGGATACATCGACGGAGGCATTTTTGTGTTTGTGTGTGTGTGTGTGTGGGCGTTGGAAGAATTACAAACAGGAGACAAAGGTGCCCTTCTCCACGGCTGAAACAGGTGCACTATTGAGGAATCACATTTCCTCTCTCTCGTCTACCTGTGGAGGAAGAAAAGCACATGAAAAGGCACGGCTAACGTACATCAAAAGGATAAATAACCAAAGATGAACGCCGGGGTTTGGCTGGAGTTTATTCATCTAGTTCCTCATTTGTGATCAAAGCAGACTTCAGGCGTCATGCCCAACTTGTCAGGATACTAAAAGCAGGAAGTTGTGTGTGTGTGTGTGTGTGTGTGTGTGTGTGTGTGTGTGTGTTTTGGGGGGCATCTAAACCAGATTTGAATAACGATATATCAACAAAAATAAGTTCGCCTGAGTTGCATATTCTCAGTAGAAACAGATGGATGCTCGCTTCACCTCCCCGCTGAGACAGAAAGTCCCTAACTAAACCAGCTCCTGGATGGATGGAGGGTGGAGGAGGAGGAGGAGGAGGGAGGTGGAGGAGGGTTTATGCAGGAGCTGGACTGCTTTTGGAATGAGGCCCGGGGTGGGCGTGGCTTCCCGGTTCTCCTGGAGAGGAACTAGGCACGTCATCGTGCCCATATAAGGCCTGAGGACTTCCTCTACAGGATGTATCATAATAAACAGTTTCACAGTGAAATGTGTGTTTTATTAAATACACACAGGCTGGAATTCAAGTGTGATAAATCCAGCGGGTTTTAAATATGACATGAGGTTTGTTTGAATAAATTAACACATTTTTTAATGATTTAAAAACATAAATAAATGAATTAAAGGCTCTAATTTGATCTAACAGAGTGATATAACCTCTTTATTCAGAATAAAACACACATTCAGCCTGTGTGTGTGTGTAAATGACAGCGGGCTCTTGTGCGTCTTTCGCCGGGCTCTGGTGCTCCCTCCTCGGCGAGCTGTCTTGCCTACAGGGCTTGTTTACAGTCGCCTCTTCCCGGCATTAGCGTCACATGACGTCGCTCTCATCGGGCGTGGAGGGGGAGCCGCTCGGCCAATCAGCGCGCCGCTCGGCCCCTGTGTCTCCGGTTATATATAAAGACGCGCAGCCACCCGAGCGAACACACCTTCTACACGCGCGGCGAGAGCAACAGCTGACCGAGAGGAGTTTGTCTGAGTTTCACAGGATTGAGACGCTGGGAAGACTTTTGCGTTTGTGAGCAGCTTGTTGTTGGATTCTGGACTTTCACTTTGATTTTTTAGGACATTGTTGAGACAGAGGAAGAGTGCATGCTCTGTGCTGACACTGACTTTGTTGAATAAGCAGCTGGTAAGCTCCAACTTTGTTTCCCCCCCCGTCCTACGACTTTATGTCTACAAAGATGGAACAGCCTTTCTATCATGACGACTCTTTCCTGTCACCTTACGGCCACTCTGATGCAGCAATGCACGACTACAAACTGCTAAAGCAGAATATGAATTTGAACTTGACAGAGCCATATCGCAACCTGAAATCGCAGCTGAGAGCCGAGACAGAGCTTTACCAAGGGGGGCATCAAGACGTGGGGTCCCTGAAGCTCGCCTCTCCGGAGCTGGAGAGGCTCATCATCCAAAACAGTAACGGTGTGATCACCACTCCCACCCCGGGTCAGTACTTCTACAACCGAGGGATCACCGATGAGCAGGAGGGCTTCGCGGAGGGGTTTGTGAAAGCCCTGGACGAGCTGCACAAGATGAACCAGATGCCCCCTCCTAATGTGTCCATCGGAGCCGGTGGAGTTACGACGTGTTCGGCGGCGGCCTCTAGTGTCTTCGGCTCCGCTCTGCAGCCCGAGCCTCCCATCTACACAACACTGAACGCCTACTGCCCGAACACAAGCCTCTCCTCCGCTTCCAGCTACCCCACAGCCACCATCAGCTACCTGCCGCCTCACCAGCAGAGCCACCCGCAGACCTCGACGCACGGCGCGCACGCGTTCCAGCACTCCCTCCCCGGCTCCGGGCTCCATCCGCAGCGGCTCGTAGCCCTGAAAGAGGAGCCTCAGACCGTGCCCGACCTCCTGAGCAGCGACGGCTCGCCTCCGATGTCCCCGATCGACTTGGAGACCCAGGAGAGGATCAAGGCGGAGCGCAAGAGGCTGAGGAACCGGCTAGCTGCCACCAAGTGCCGGAGGCGCAAACTGGAGCGCATCGCCCGGCTGGAGGAGAAGGTGAAGGGGTTGAAGAGCGACAACCAGGGGCTGTCCAACACGGCGTCCGTGCTCCGGGATCAGGTCGCTCAGCTCAAACAGAAAGTCCTGACACACGTGAGCAGCGGCTGCCAGCTGATGCTCACAAGCAAGATGGAAGCATTTTAAAGACAACACACACAAACACACACACGCACACACACAGACTGAAACTGACTGAAAAGTAATAACACTGGAGTCACGTTCTGCATGCGCAGCACTGGGATACCGGCTGATGTGTTGTCAGCATCGACAGAAACACACTCAAGACTGATTGAAATGGTACTTGCTGGATGCTGGACATCGCTCAAAAGACCATTCAAATGAAACACCAGGGCAGCATCCAGACTGAGCAGAGACACTGAGCGGCCGCGGGGCCAGAAGTCGGGTTTACTAATGGTAGAAAAATGGGAATGATCATTGTTTGTCTTTGTACTTTTTATTTGGATGATATTGTCATGCAATGCTGCATTTATTCCATGTGTAAATTATTTTTTGTTGTTGTTTCGGTTTGTCCGGTTGATCCAGACAAACTGATGATGTCCACAATGTTTACACTGTCTCATTTTTTTATTATTTGTGATGCGTATTTAAGTAAAGTGTCTTAAAATGAAACGGAGGACTTGTTTGTGTTTTTAATTCACACAAATCAGATTCACACACACACACACACACACAGAGGAAAAAGTGGTTTATTTCCATACATACGGTAACCATGGTTCCCTTTACACAACCACTTTTTTTTACTTTTACGCACAGAGCGTAACTCTGCGTACGTGGGTCCTTTTCCTAATTACGCACGGGGCTTGTCCATATAAGGGCATGTTGGTGACTACTTCGTCACATGGGAGGATTTCTGGGAACCCCCGCCCAGGTAACGCAAACTGGTTTCATTTCAATCCCTCCCTTCTATTCTGTCGATAAAACCTGCGAGGTTTGGTGAGCGTGGCGGAATTTCCTCTTGTTATTGTGCAACTTTCAGATGAAGCAGTCACACAAACACAGGCCGAAGTACGAACGCGGAAGTAGATCCACATTCAGGCACAGGCTCCACATCCGATCCGGAGCGGCGTGTCGGTGCCACTCGCGCGTGAAACGCATATTTGAGGTGTCAGTGCAACTGAACGCGCGCACAGAGGGGAAGTGACAGCGGCGGCAGGAATGTCGGGGGCGTCTCAGAAGATGCCACGCCGCTTTGGCAGAGCGGTGGGTGAGCGTGGGCGTCCCGGAGGAGCGCGCGGGAGCATCTGTGTGTGTGTGTGTGTGTGTGGATGGAGCTATGCGCATGCCAAGGACAACATTCTGCCGGGACACATCACAGGGCAAATATGCGCGGCACCGAGGGGCTCAGAGAGGTTTGGATGTAGAGGAGTGAAAAGGGGGAAAGTCCCGCGTTAAGTAGACGCGAGTGAGTCATTAGGCTGTTAGCCACAGGTCAGTGAACGTTTTCATGAGGCCCAGATGCACAAAACGGTGATTATAATGATAATATGAGGTGGGGGAGCTGATGGAGGGCAGACTAAATACTCACTGTGATGACTAACATTCAAATCCATCCCAGAATTGAGTCTAAATAGATTTCTTCCTGAGTTTGTTGAACTAAAATCTTTAATTTTAGCCCCTGTGATGAACAGACGGCTCATCCGTGGCGTACCCCACCTCTCGCCTGATGCCAGCTTGGATTGGCGCCACTCCCACGACCCCAAGGAGGATAAGTGGTTAGAAAAACTGGATGGAGATTTAATTTGAAATGCAGCACTGGCTAAACTACTTTAAAGGTCTAGTGCGTGAGATTTAGCAGCATCTACGGGTGAGGATGCTGCATTGTGCGTGTCTTTAGCATGAAGAAGAGAAGGCGAAAGGCCCCGTCTAGAGTCAGCGTTTAGTTTGTCCTTGTAGAAACGCCTCAGGTCCTCTGATGATCCAGAAACTTGACTTCTTTGGAGAGCTGAAGGCCAAAAAAAGTTCTTTTGGTGCTCTGAAGAACCTTTTTATGTTTAATAATCTTATTTTTTCTTGTAAAGTTCTCTGAGATCCTGACTACAGGCTCTTGACCTTTTGCAGCAGCCGACCCATCAGTGGGTAAAACGTTCCCTGCAGAGCTGACAAAGGTTCCTCTGGTTCCTCTGTGGCATCGCCGTGAAGACCCACTTCAGGTCCAAACTGTGCCGTTTATTTTAAAAAGAGACTTTTTGTGACCCTTTGCCGAGAGAGAAGTTTGTCTCAGGAAGACTGGAGGGGGATTTCTGTCCTGTTAAAAGCAGCGCTGTGACGTGCACGTAAACAAGACAGCCGACAGTCTGGGCTGAAAAAAAAGGCGCTTCTCTCTCTCTGCCACTTCAAACGAGCCTGGGAGCGAAGGCTGTGGTTTCCTGAGCGCACTCTCACCTCAGGCTTGTTTTGGAGGGGAAGGTTTTACCCTCTTTTCATGTGAGACGTATTTAAATAGTCTAATTTCCATCAATAACAACTCCCTTTATTTTCTTCTTCTGCCAATGGTCGTGGAAACGAGACACGCCCACGCGACTTCTCCTTTCCTGTTACTTTTTTATTTATGAAGAAACCTGTGTTTTCAGGGGATGTACGTTTGCTTCGGTGCATGTTTTAACCCAGTGTGACAGTTTCAAAATTCGCAGATAAGAATCAATAACAGGATCAGAAGTGAGGCGCAGTCTTTCAGTGTTTTTACCGCATTTTCCATCAAAAGCTCTCGGTACAGTGAAGCTGTCTGAATCTCCTACTCAAAGCAGCACTTTTAAACACCGCTGCAGTGTTACGCAGCAGCAGCAGCAGCAGCAGCAGCAGGCCCACATATTATAATGCGCAGTCCAAAAAAACAAGCCAATTGAAGCCATGCTGGCTCTCCACACGCCTCAGCCCACAACCCACACTGAGTGTCTGTGGGAACATCTGTGATGCGAACGCTGACGTATGAAGAGCTTCGGGTGGGTTTTGATTTTCCTCTCTCCACGAGCCCCCTTCCCCTCCCACACACAGAGAGAGAGAGAGGCCTGGCTCTCTCAGTCATTCTCTCCTCTTCTGTTATCTTCTTGAGAACCATGAATATTCCTCCCACCTTGCAGCGGCCATCTGAGGTTCTTAAAGAAGTTGGATTACAAGTTTTAGGGTATGTTTGGAGACCTGCAGTCTTAAGAAAGAGACATTTGAGCCTCGTATAGGTGTGAGATTATTCACATTCTGTAAAGGTTTGTGTGGGGAGTCTATAACAAGGTCTCTAGTGGGGATAATAGAGATTTCTTACATGTTAAACTTGACAAATAACCAACACAACACAGTGTCACAGTCATGCACCAACTGTTCCCGTCACAGCGCTGCCAGAGGCGTGACCTTATGACCGACCACTGACAGGTGACGTGGACGTCTTTAAGGAGGTTGGTTCTGGGGTAACTCGACTTGGTTGTCGATCTGTGAAGACGTTTAGGAGAGATTGGGGAGATCCGAGTTGAAGTTAGAAGCAGGAAAGAAGGATTTGATTTCAGGATTTGAGCGAGTTTGACATGTGACGCTTTGGGAAACCTTGGGTCACCCGGACACCAAGCTAAGCATCGCTGCAGACCGTTCACACCTTTCCACGGAAACGGTGTCCCCTGGAATGGTTTGAGGAACACAACAAGGCCTCCGAAGTCTCCGGATCTCAATCCAACCAAGCATCTTTGGGACGCGCTGCACAAACAAGTCTGATCCATGGAGGCCACACCTCGAAACTTCCAGGACTTAAAGGATCTGTTGCGCAGCACACCTTCAGACGTCTGCTGGAGTCCATGCCAGCGGCAGTTGGTGGCAACGTTATGGCTGATTGGTGGAAGCAGGTCTGGACTCACACACAGCAGAACCAGAGTCACCGTGGACGGTTTTGGTAGGTCCACAGCGCCATCTAGTGGAATAAAACCAGAACAGCAGCTGCAAGCAGGGTTACATTTATCCTTCCACATTTTTACAGTGTAAAGCACACTTATACCACATCATATCAAGGCTTTTTAAATTAAAAACATGCAGAATATTACTGTTTACAATTAGAAATGGTACCACAACAATAATATCTACAGCAGGCATTATTTAAAGCTGCACGTGCTTCACTGTCCAGGTCAAATTACTGCAAAAGACGACTTAAAGACCCGTCAATCAGAACTCCAAAGAACCATAAAAACTGTTTTTACTTAAAATCTTAGCATGTTTTTATCTCCTGTTTCATTGCACTGCTGACCCTGCGTTAACCTACATATGACAGATAAATCTGAAGAGTTCAAATTTCTCTGTTTGATTATTAAACATTGACCGTGGACAGTCAGTGCCGTGCAGAAATGGGATATGCAGAGAAAGTGCATTCGTTATTCATTTATCTGCAGGCCTGTCTGTCTGCGCCGCTCCTCGGGTTACAACAGTTTGTGTTTAATTTCAGTAAAGGACTGTATGAAAGCGACAAGCGAGGTCAAGCGAGGGCGAGGATTATATATTTTTAAACTGTAGTGTGTGTGTCCCGAGGCCAGCAGAGACTGTTGTATGTTTTAAAAGCAAACTAAAGGATATATTTGATTATTTTATTCTGTTACATTCTCACTGTGTTAATGTTATAATTTGTTAACCTGCCTCCTTTCAGATGGATCTGTGCTTCTGTTTATAAAAGCCTGATGGCCTGATTGATTATTAATATTAATACTGTACTAAATCAACACATTTGTCCCATTTTTCCGCCCGTAAGAAAGTTTCCTCCTTCATGTGAGGACAATCCACAGATTTGAGGACGAGAATAAAAGCTGACAAACACACAGAGGCAGCGTTAGTCACCTCTGAGATGTGCTGTGTGTGTGTGTGTGTGTGTGTGTGTGTGTGTGAGAGAGAGAGACAAACAAAAACACAAACTGTGTTTTGGACCGTGAAGGTCAGATTTAGGATTTTTCAGAAAGTTTTATCTCATCGTGTTACAATTTTTCCTCAGACGACGCCCCCGCAAAGTGTCTGAAACAAATTTTAAAAAGATAACCTCATCGTGTGTGTGTGTGTGTGTGTGTGTGTGTGTGAGTGTGAGTGTGTGTGGGAGAGAGAGAGACAGAAGCAAAGACACAAAATGTATTTTGGACTTTGGAGGTCAGATTTTGGATTATTTTTTCCTCAGGCGACGTCGCCGTAAAATGTCTGAAACTAATTAAAAAGATAACCTCGTCGAGTGTGTGTGTGTGTGTGTGTGTGTAATATAATGTGACTGGTAACCCTTTCTGTCCGCGTCTGTCATTTGCCGTGATGATGACTTTCACAGAGGACACGTTATTAGCTAACATCATCAAGCAGCACTTCACTACAGAAATAGCTGCAGTGCGTTCAAACACACACACACACACACACCTACACACACACACTGTGCCTCATTGTCTGTCCTTTTAACAGAAAAATGTCAAGTGGTGTGTGACATTATCCGCATGACGCACAGCTTGTGTTCGTTTTCACCTGCAGAGGGCACACGCTGCTCCGCTGAGAGACGTCTCCAGCATGATTTATGTCTAAAAATTGACTTATTAGTCACTTTTAATGAGATTAAAAAATGTCACACTGCGCTCATAACCTGGATTTAATTGGTTAATCTGGACGACATTCATCACGAGGAGCTGCTGGTTTCAGTTCAAATGCTTGTAAAGGTTGAAGGACTTAAATCCTCCAGGGCCCAAAAGGCATTTATTTCAAATAAAACAAAATCTGACAAATTCTTATTTAAACATGAGACTGTTTGAATTTCTCCCTTAAAGCGATCGTTGGGAAATGGCGAGACTGAGTGACAGCTGTCGGTGATGGCAGGGTGAACACACTTGTCATGCGGTATCAGTAAATTGGGAGCTGACGGTGGTGGGAAGACACACTCTCTGCTCCCATAATCAGAGGTGGAGGCCATGTTTTGAGACACCAACACACACTGCAGTCAGACGCATGTCAATGTATCAACATGCACAGTACTCATCCGGGGGTGATGTTTGAGGCTGCTGGGTTTGAAGGATGTCAGAATACGCTGTTATTAATGCTTTTCTTACAGTACACCACGAAGACAGGACATTTGGAAATATACTTAATCTAATATACAAGAAATTTAAGTTCAGTTCAGTGCAAAAGTCAGAGGAATATGGTATTTAGAAATACAGAATTTTACTATAAAAATAAGATCTAACTTCTTCTATTACGGTAAAAGGATAATACTGTTCACTTCACCTTTAAGGTTGTCGTTTTATTCCATATTTTATAAATTTGCCGTCCAATTAAAATGAAAATACCATTTAAATGCTGTATACATCAAATGTTTTGCCGTGAAATATAACAGCAAAATTTTGCGGTATAACTTTTGTAATATCTTGAGTTTTTTCCCCACATTTTACCACATAAATACAAGTTTTTTCCCCATCAAAAGAACGCTGTTAACATGAAAATACCGTATGAATGCCGCGTCAGGAATTTAAATAGTTGCGTTAGCCAACAGATACACAGTAGCGATTCGTGGTCGTTAGCTAAAAGTAAGGCAAGCTAAAGTTAATGCTACCTAAATGTAATGGATGTATTGTTAAAAAGAATGCAAGTAATGAACAGTTAAAACATTTAGCTAAATGTAATGGTAAAAAACAAAACTAAACTTACCTTACTAAATGGAACACCAGCTAAAGTGAGCGCTAGCTAAATGTAATGATGCTAAATAGCTGTTAGCCAAACACAAGGAATTATATAGTTTTAAGCTAATTGTATGGACACGCAGTAGAAATTCGTAGTTGAAAAAGTAGTTAGCTAAAAGTAACACTAGCATAAAGTTAATGCTAGCTAAATGCTAGCTAAATGTAATGAGTAAACAGGTAAAACAGTTAGCCAAATATGTAATAAATAACAGTTGAAGTAGTTAGCTAAAAGTAACACAAGCTAAAGGTAATGCTATCTAAATGTAATAGGTAAATGGTTTTTCGGCTATACAAACAGAAACATCAGGATAGATCTATTAGCCGATAGCCGATAATATATCATTGTTTTGGGTGATTTACAGACGACAGGCTCTGGATGACCTTTATAAATGTTGTCTTTATTGAGAACGTAAATCACAGAAACATTTCAGCAAGCTAACCATAAATCAGACGAATCAGTTTCTTTTTTTGTTTTTTTGTTTTTTACAAAACATCTAACAGCACCTCACGCGAGAAATACGTGACATCATTAGAAAGAAAACATCCACGGTACACTGACGATGATCAGACTGCCACAACAACCACAGCTGGTGTGAACGCTGCCTCTCTGTGGATTAAATCTGGTAGACAGACTTTGTTTCTGAATATTTAAACCTTCCCTCACGTGCGACGCATACGTCTCCGCGTTCGTTACCGGATCCGTTAACGTTCAGGCCATTAATCTGTTAGAAAGCCGAAGTTACATTCATTATTATCATTACTCTGACTTCCTCTGCTATCATTATGGGCATTATGACGTGTAGACTGCACGATAATCACAACATTGTAACGTCTTAAAAATGGACTAATAGCACTGCCATGTTCACAATACTGTCATGAAAAGACCTCTGATTATCGGTGACATGTTGGATTCATGCACAAACACTAACACTGCATGACTTTTATTTTTTTTAAGATAAAGATCATCTTAAAAAGACAAATTATGAGCTGGAAATTAAACATTTGCGCAACCGTTATGGGATATTATCAATAAATAGTACCAGTCAAATGTTTAGACACACCTTCTCGTTCAATAATTTTCTTTATTTTTATTAATTCTACATTATAAATTAACACATAAATCACCAGCAAAGCATTCCCTGCGTCATCACACCTTCTACTCCATGTTTCAGGGTGGGAACCACACATGTAGATAACATCTGTTCACCTTCGCAAAGACATGGCGGTTGGAACCAGTTTTCTCAAATTTGGACTCATCAGACCAAAGTCCAGATCTTCACGGGTCTGATGTGTTTCTTGGTTCTCTTCTTGTTGTTGGTCTTCCTCAGTCGTTGGTTTCTTTGCAGTGATTCGACCCCGAAGGTCCGATTGACGCCGTCTCCTCTGAACAGCTGATGTTGAGATGTTCAGATTTATGTGAGCTCTGATCTGAAGTGCTGTTAATTTCTGAGGCTGGTGACTGTGATGAACTTATCTTCTGCAGCAGAGGTCTTCTTCTTCTTCTTCTTCAGTTTTATCTCTTTGATGGTTTTTCGTGACTTTACTTGAAGACACGTTCAAAGTTCTTGATGTTTTCTGGACTGACTGAGCTTCATGTCTTAAAGTATTGATGGACCGTTGATTCTCTTTACTTAGTTGAGTGGTTCTTGCCATAATATGCATTACTACAGTAGCTTAGTAGATCTATTTACTGCCAACATTACATCTGAACAACACAACCGATGGTCTGATTGCATCAAGAAGGCTAGGAACCTTCACCACATAATTCCTTGTGTGTTATTTCTTTGTTTTGATGCCTTCAAGATTTTAAAAGTGACAAAAATAAAGAAAAACCAGGAGAAAGAGGCGGTGTGTCCAAACTTTTGACTGGTACTGTATTTATTTTTGAAGTCAGAGCCCTTGCAGAATTTAAATACTCTTTTGTTGCGGCATCTTTAATCATGTTTTCATGTTTACTCAAATATCTGACTCTATCTTACACCAGATACAGAAATATTCAAAACCATAGAGATTATATGTAGGATGTGGTGAGTATGCGAGCTAAGGTTAGTTACATTTCGACAGATTTTGTATGTTAGGATCTAGACAGTTATCTCTAAATATATTCCCATCTATCGCTGCTCTCTACGAGCCGTTCCCGCTCGTGCTCCCCTCCACGTCGTCCACTATGACGGAGCGTTTGCGGAGCACCGAGTTGCCCTTCCTGCCGCTCCTGGCCTGCAGGGGCAGCTTGGCCTGGCATGGAGCCCTGTACTGAGGCAGGCCAGTTTTAGTGGTGTCCAGCTCCTCTGGGTCATCCTGCTGGGCCCTGAGGGCGGCGATCACGTCTTTGTCCGAGGGGCTGAGGGTCAGGCAGCCGCAGGGGCGACCGCCGTCGCCCTCTGCTCCAACTTCTCCGGCTTCTCCCACCTCCTCCGGTTCATCCTCCACCGTCATGAAGGCGTCACCCCACAGGCTCTCGCAGAGATCTCTGCCGTGCTGGTACATCTGCAGAGAAACAGAACAGAGATATTTACCTCTGGTCCAGGTCATCTCTCTTAGAGATGGGTTCATTCTGGGGCAGTTGGACCATGAAGACTTGACCAACTGGCAACAAAGGCCTGATTAACAATCCTGCAAAGCTACGTACAGAGGCTGGCTCCAGAGGTGAGTCAGTCTCCATAGGTCCCCATGTTAAAATTTCTTTCAGAGCAGAAATAACAACATAACATTTGAAGTCTGGTACAAAAAATATTAAACAATCACACACCGGCAGCTTTTCCAAAACCTGTTTGGGTGACGTCTATGATCTTGCATCTACATCTTAGGTGCTCAAGATAATAAAAGATGGAGTAGATCTATTCAGCGACGCCTGAGTTTCATCTGCAGTACGGCTTGAAACCTTGAAGATGTAGTGGTTACATGTAGCAATTTGCCCCTGATTGTAGCCAACCACTGGTCCCCATTAGAGTTACGGGAGCGCTCTATATAAGAGCTAATGAATGTCAAATTAGGTTGAGGGCATTTCTTCCGAACTGAGATTCCACTTTGGAGTAAATGCACGCTGTTTTCTTTGCAACATCCCATCAGGTGTGGCCTTTCTTTGCCTGTAAACATCAATAGAAATAATTGATTTTGGCCTTTCAGGGCAGCGCCGGCCTTGAAAACAAACACCCTGTGCCAGGTGTTTTAAAGGGGAGGGTGGTGGTGGTGGTGGTGGGGGGGGGGGGGGTGCAGGCACCTGACAGCTGCTCTCGCAAAGCGGCTTTTGTCTTCCTCCTCGCTGTCGCTCTCTCTCTCTCTCTCTCTCTCGGCTCCGCCAGCCTTGGGAGCAAATTATAAGACGAGATGACCTTGGACGGCTCAGGCGGGTATCTGAAAGACTTCTCTCACGGCGGAGTGACGATTCTGTCAAGAAGCCTCAAACTTAATCAGAGGGGTCACCTTTTTTGCGACAGTCTTTGTAAAGTTAGACCGTGAGAGGAAATAAAAGTCCAATTACAGCTGACGTTAGCTTGTTTTCTGGAGCGTGACAATTAAACTCCCCTCTAATAAGACACATACACGGATTAAAAACTGCAAAAAAACTATTTAAGCTGTTTAACTGTAAATGGCAGAAATAGTTGGAGAAGCTAATTAATGAAGTTTCGATGTGCTTTTCTGTGTTTAAGCTGCCGTTCTCTCGAGTGACGGCGTTGTAACTGTGATCCATTAAGATGTGCCGTCTCTCTCTTCTTCTTCTTCTTCCTGCAGCGGCTCATTTTGTCCTCCATCTACTGTAACTTCCACTATACATCCGCCTGCTTATTGCTGCACTTTCTGTTTGTATATCTTCCTCTGTAGCACACCCCCACCCCGACGTCTGCTTCCTTTCATCCTCCTGTCTGTTTGGGGGATTAAGACTGAGTCACACTGGGCGCTCGGAGAAGAAGAAGAAGAAAAAGCTGTAATATATTTACCTCGTTCGAAGGACAAAGAGGATGACGGCTATTTCTCTCCACTACATGCACTCTCTGTCTGACACTTGGGTCTTATCGCAGTGACCCCCCCACCCCTCCTAATAACACACAGCGGTGCACACACATTTCTGTCCATCCTCGGGCACAGACGTGGTTTCCTGCCAAAGCTAATTCAGTACGAGCACAAGTGGCTTTAGACGACATGGTGTGATCGAATAAGCGAGATACTGAAATTTCCTGAGGCTCCATCCTGTCCTCCACATCCTTATCTTATTCAATTCTGCCCTTCTCTGCCCGAAAAAACCCATGACATTACACCCGGCGTGAAGAGGAAACACAGAAGAGAGAAAGAAGAGAAAGGGCTTAAATCCTTGAACTGGTTGGCAGCGGCAGAATGATACAGTTTTTCTTACAGCAGTCGTTGGTTGGAGTTATTCTCTCGGCCGAGGGTCAAGGTGAGAAGAAAGAGGTACAAATGATTTTTTAGTAACTGAATAGAAACGAAATGAGAACAGATGACTACTCTGAAGACTGCTCATGAGCTTTAGGAGTCCAATTTTGCATCACAGTTAAAAACAGATAAAACTGAGTTTTTATGTTACTTTAAAGCAACTTTGTGTAACACTAAGTCACACACCACCAACTATTTCACTGATTCTGGTGAAACTGGATCATATTTTATGGAGGAAATGCTTTCTGGTTTTCCCTCCGGCTGCTCCGCCTCAACTCTCTGTGAGAGTTTTCCTGATGGACAGTGAAGTAAACTGTAGCTGCTGTTAGCTCAGTTTGTTAACTCAGAGCATCTGGGGAGAGTTTTGAACCACCGGGGAGAAGAAGAGGTTTTCAGGTGGGCGAGTACTAACAGGCAGGGGAGCCGGTGTCGTGCCAGAACAGGAGCTGGGCAAGTGGGCATTGTAACCTGGCCTCTATGGACATAATGACAGAGGAGAAAAGACTGAAGAGGACGTTGACGGAGGAAGCTGGGACTGACTTTTAGTGGTTGGTGAAATAAAAGGCTGAAAGACAGACGCCGAGTTGTACAGCTGTCCATATTCACCACAGTGGGAACACAATCGGAAACTGGGGTCACTGAATCACAGAAATACAAATTTCTGTGTATGTTGCTTTAACTTTATGTAAAGAAAACTGCCGTGAGCGCTGTAGTTATTTATTATAACCCTGGTCATTTAAAAAGTACTTTTAGGTCCCCTGTAAATTTGTTTCCCCCGTGTCCTCTGCACTTCTTCCTTTGTATTTCACGGTAGTTCACGGTTCAATAACCTCGTGATCGTTTCCCCTTCCTCAGATTGTCGCCCAAATGAGTTTGGTGCCAGCATCCGGCGCAGACATGGACACTCTCTTTTGCAAGATATAACCTCATTCCCACAGAATCCGGAGCAGAAAGAGTGTCTAATGCTGAGATAAATCAGTCCTTGGCTGGCAAATAATGTTAGCAATGAGTACAAAGAGAGAGTGAGGCGCCGAGTGCCAGAGGGATTTTTCTTTTTTCTGCATGCAGCGAATGTGTGTGCTTTTAAATGTATCAGCTCGTTTCTATGCAAATTTGCAGAAGGCATTCATCTGTGTAAACACACACACGCACACACACCTACGATTTGTTTTTATGTATCCCGTGAACTTGTCAGGAGCTGGAAGAAGAAACACCACAGTGGATTTTGTAAAGGTTACACGAACAGAGGACGGCATGCTATCTGTGCATGTTTCCCACTTCTGCAGCAGGCCTCAGGTCGAGGTGGACACGCTGTGAAATCTTCCATCAGCGCTGGCTGAAGAAGAAATCATTAAAAAAGAGAAGAAACTTCAGCGCTGTGACCTCCAAAACTGTAGCGAGAGGCAGCCACTCTGAGTTGAGGTGATTTGTTGAATGTGCTGAATGTGGTGACTCATTTTTTTTTGTATTCAGGAGCTGTTTAAAACACTCCCAATTTGAGAGCTACTTAAATTTATTGGAGACTATTTTGTACCATTAGCGGCGTCCTACATGAAAATGGGCCAATCCCAAGTACACAAAGCACCAAAATACACAGGTGTGCACAGGCACACAAGACACTTCTCTCCGACTACAAATCTGCCGTTTCCAGTAATCGTCTGATATCCACCAGAGAGGCTTAATAGGTCTGGTGTCTGGGGGTGTGTGTTCATTTGTTGGTGCGTGTCTCTCTTTCCTTGGAAAAGAAAATGAGCAACTGTTGGATGGATTGCCACTAAATTTTGTGCAAACATTCATGGATGCTAAATCTTACTGACTTTGGCGAATCGGACTTTTCATCCGGCTGCTCCGCCTCAGCTCTCTGTGATTTACAGAGTTTCCTGATGGACAGTGAAGTAAACTGTAGCCGCTGTTAGCTAATGGTAGTTCGGTTTGTTAGCCGGGCTGCGAGCTCAGAGCACCGGGGGAGTGTTAGTGTTTGAACCACCGGGGAGAAGAAGAGGTTTTCAGGTGGGCGAGTACTAACAGGGAGGGGAACCGGTGTCGTGCCAGAACAGGAGCTGGACAAGTGGGCATTGTAACCTGGCCTCTATGGACATAAGGACAAAGGAGAAAAGTCTGAACCACAGGAGTTTTGGAGCACCGGGAAGAAGAAGAAGAAGAAGAAGAAGAAGAGGAGGTTTACAGGGAATTCTGACGGGGGTTGTGCCAGAACAGGAGCTGGACAAGTGGGCAATGCAGGCGGGCTTATACGGACATAATGACTGAAGAGGACGTTGATGGAGGAAGCTAAGAAGATAAAGGCTGAAAGACAGACGCCGTGCTGGGCTGACTGCTGTTGGTTGCTATGTCTTGTGTTGTTGACCTTGCTTAATGCTTGAGACTGTCTCACAGAGCTGCTAGCAGAGATACAAAGCCAGAAAACAAAGGAACGAAGGAAGGAAGGAAGGAAACAACAAGAAAATCAAAAGAGTAAAGATAGATAGATAGATAGATAGATAGATAGATAGATAGATAGATAGATAGATAGATCGATGGTGTGACGGTGAGCTCGCTGTCAGCCTCTCAGTATCTCTGTCTCTTCTTAAATCACCCAGCTGGCCTCTGCCCACTGAAGCAGGACCGAACCTTTTCATGCTTCAGCCCACAGAGTCACCCCGAGCTGTTAACCCTTCGCTCGCCTGTGACACGGTATATGTCACCTTCTTACCCGCAGCACACGACTGAAATGACAAGCTTCAGGCTCTGTCAACGGGATTCAAACCTCTTCACCTCCTCTGCTGGCTGGAAAATCAAAGCGAAGGCGTGACTGCAGTCTGCTCACATAAGGCGTCACTTTATATTCTTGCTATTAGACAGCTGGTTACAGATTAAAGCTACGCCCCTTCCTCTGGAAGCTCTTTATAATTAAGTGACAAGATGCTAACGCCTACAGGCTCACGATGACATCCTGATGCTTTGCATCGATCTAAAGGTCGGTTAATGGTTTGGAGAGGCCTGCGTGATGTGAGATTCATGATCTGGGGAGCTTGAACGTCATGTCAGACATCTAATAATCCAAAACAAATAGAAAATACAAGCTCTAAACAACCAGTTACAGGTGTGTCAGTGCCTACCTGTTGATACTGGACGCAGGTTCCAGTGCAGTTCTGTCCTCTTGGGTCTCTGGCCCAGTTACGAGCACACGTCATGTCCATCCTGCAGGCGTCAAACCTGAAGAAAAAAACATGTAAGCAGACTGAGGCTCTTAGCTTAGCATAAAGACAAGAAACAAGGGGAAACAGGTAGCCTGGCTCTGTCCAAAGCTAATCCACCTGCAAACACGTCGGAAGCTGACTCATCTCAACAATTTGCTGTGGCGAATTCTCGCAAGGTTGTCTGTTTGTGCCTAACGTAAGCGCCATCAAACAATCAGGAAATAACTTTTTATCTCTCTGATCTCGCTCTCATTCGCTGCCTGTGTCGCTCAACCATCAAAAAACTGTGTTTTCGCCACAGTGCCTGATTCCGTCTGAATGTACCCTAAAACCAGATGTTGCAAACTAAAAGCAAACTACTCTATTTTTATATTTTTCTCTGCTTGTTTTTGTTGCAGCATTGTTGTACTGAGACTGGACTAAAGAACACTTTTTGAAGGTCTCTTCACATTTTTTGCTCGGCCTTGTTTCGGTCTTTGTTTAAGTGCTCGGGATACGACTGAATTGCCTGAGCATTATCTGATTTATTTCTTTACATCATGACTGAGCTAAAAAAAAATCCTCTTGACTCATTTCCAACTATAGTTAGAGGCCGAAAGAAATCTTTGTCTGTCTGAGAAGACGTCGACTAAACCTCCTGTAATAAAATTTGCATCCTAAAGGACACCCAAAGAAATCTGAAAAATATACCAACATATTAGCTGCCTGAGTAGACTGTACTGTCTGGTCTTGGTTTTAGTTTAGGCAGTCTTGACTACAACACTGATGCAGATCCCTGTTTTGTGTCTAGAAATCAAACAACCAGGACATAAAGATGTTTCCTCTTGGTGTCCATGAACCGCTGCTGCTCATTATTAAGAGAACCCTGATATATGTAAGTCTTAACCAGTTTCATGCTCTTTATTAGACGCTCTGTCTCAGTACCGATGGCACAGTACGCTCTTGTTACACCGGCTTGCAGTCTCTCTCTCTCGAGAACCTCACAGGCTGATACTTATTTTGATTTAGGTTTGCTTGGCAACGTGTTTGGCAGCCTCACCAATCACGGCAGAAGCTGTGGCAGAGCGGCACAGCCTGGATGTACGAGCGGCGGTGGGGATGAGGCCACCGCGCGGCGTCAGGGGAGCAGCGGTAAAAACACGACACACGCTTCAGGAAGCCTTCACACCTGAGGAGAGAGCAAGAGGGAGAGAGGGGGGACCGGTTAGTGCTAACATGATGGATGGTGACATTTGTATTTAAACCTTTATTGACACAGGGAAGACTGACACGGCATAGCTTGTCCCAAGGCAGGTAAAGGTGATTCTTTGTCCTAGTTTTCTGATTCTAGCCACACAAACTGGTGTAAAATCTTAGTTTAGGATGCATTTATGGTGAAACAGTTTAGCCAAGGTTAGTGTTAGCACACCTACAGGCTGTTTTAACCTTGTTTTATCCACTGAACCATGTTTTAGCTACCGTAGTGGCATCGCAACCAAGCAACAACCTCTGTGACTGTGACATAAAGCTAAAAACTGCAGTTCCTCAAACGTCCACTTGAGGCTGGCTCCAGAAGAAGTGAGTCAGTCTGCATAAGTCCCCATGTTAAAGCAGAAATAAACATGTTTACAGCCTGGTACAAAAAACAGTTTTAAACAGATGGCTTGTCTGTGCAACCGGGGTATTCAGTCCTCCTCAAGTTCGCACCTATACCCATTTTTTAGATTAGCCTCTTCAGTCACAGATGCTACGCTGTTACACACCTAGCAGGGCAATGTTAGGATTCATTTAGCAGCTTTTTTCTGGCAACCTAACAAATGTAAGTCCAATGTTCACCTGAGGACCTGAGGTGGGTGCCATTTCAGGAAATCAAAGCGTCCATGCTCTTAATCCTGCATAACTTTAAGCCTTAATATAATGTGAACAGGTGAGTTGTATATAAATTCACCCTCAGTACAGTTGTCATGAACGGGGAAATTAGCTACAGAGACCAAAACTGTTTTTTGTACCAGGCTGTAAACATGTTTATTTCTGCTTTAACATGGGGACTTATGGAGACTGACTCACTTCTGGAGCCAGCCTCAAGTGGACGTTTGAGGAACTGCGGTTTTTGGCACACCCTTGGAGGCAGTGGCAAGGAAAAACCTGTTGCTAATTTGTCTGCTAGCTGATTCAGGGTAGAGAGACTGTGAAGATTGAACCAAAACAGCAAGTTCATGAGTTTAAAGAGGTTATAATGACGCCTGCAATATTGGTTAGTGAAATTTAATGTCACAACTACTATGTGTGACTTACTCAGAGCTCAGAGGCCCACACTTGTCCCATGGTTCATTCTTATTGATAGCAGAGGGAACATGGGAGATATCCTGGATGTCGTCTTCTGTGCAGCAGCTATCTGTCAGCAACAAGGAAGAGAAAACATTTCAGCCAGCTGTCAGTCAGTCCGGAGATTTAGTTTGATATTTTCATCGCTGTCATTACACCATTAAAGGAACACTCACTGTCAGCGTACAGCGTGCAGTCCGTCAGGTGCGGCTCTGGGCTGGGCGCGGCCTTGTGCTTGCCGTCTTGAAGACACACCCCCTCTGAGTCAGTTCCACCAATCAGCGCGGCCGCAAAATACGCGCAGACCAATAGCAGAGAGCAAGAGGTGACACCCATCTCTACAGCCACAAACAAGCCTATGGAAAAAAAGTGGGCAGACACACCTGAATATAA
The DNA here is from genome assembly GCA_023373845.1 of Nibea coibor. Taxonomy (NCBI): domain Eukaryota; kingdom Metazoa; phylum Chordata; class Actinopteri; family Sciaenidae; genus Nibea; species Nibea coibor. The sequence goes on from CM041727.1 coordinate 3,145,758, forward strand.
ACCAGATCAACCCGGATCATTTGTGTTGGTTCAAACACGCTGAGCCTTAATTGAAGTTACTCTTGTTTAAATCTAACTAAATCTTATAAACAGCGTCGGTAAGACGTCCGGCAGGCTGTTTACCTCCGTGCGTGCTCTGACCTCGTACACAGGGTGAGCCTAATTAGGTGGGACTGTGAGGCACCGTGCTGAGCTGGATGACATGCGTAGCTGTTTAATCTGACAAGCAAGCCCGGTGGATGTGTAGTCCACATACAACGAATTAAACAAATCTGTCGGACGCGACCGAGTGGCCTCCAGACGGCCGCAACACGGAGATCTGACTCTTACCTGCAGTTTTACTCATTTATTACAACACTGCTGACGAATAAACAATTAAAAACAAATAGTTATATTATAGATAACTATATTTTGATTGCAAATCAGTTGGTTGAACCTTTATGATGTAAAATCTGGTCTAATTCTTTGAGTTGTTGCACCAAAATATGTCATTTTGCACCAGATTTAAGCTCAATAAAACAGATTAGAAATAAAGCCCAGCACCCAGAAAACAACAGATAAAAAACATCTTTAAAAATCAGACAGTTCTTCCTCTGTAGTCTGCTGCTCCTCGTTAGTGAGTTTACACGACCTCCATCCACTTTGTGATATATATTTATTTATCTGGTGTAGCAGCTGTGCCACAGTATTTTTAAAGCCCACATGAAGCTGTAGTTTTTGCTGTGATATAAATAAATATTAAATAAATAAGCAGATCAGGACGACCTGTCGAATCAGGTGCTGTTTAATCTCTTTTTGAAATAACAGAATTTGTTTGTTACCTGTCGGTGGGGTGAAAGATGCTGCGTTTAGTTTCCTCGGCGTGTTTGCTGTGTGTGGATCAGCGGCTGTGCTCGGTGCTCGGAGCTCCTCTCGGTCTCCTCCACCTCCTCTTCTGTCTCTCTCTCTCCTCTCTGTCTGTGCTGGCTGTGATCTCTGCTGCCCGGGGGCCGCTGCTCGCCACTTTGTCACCGGTTTATATGAAGGACATTTCAGTCTCTTCCACCAGGCAACTCACTCCCTCCCTCCCCTCTTCATGTGCCCCATGCTGGGAAGTCCTCCCTCCCTCTCTCCCTCTCTCTCTCTCTCTTTCCTCCCCTCCCCTCCCTCGCTTTGCACACAGAGAAAAGACTCCCTCCTTGTTAATCTCCCGCTGAGATGTTTACCAAATCCTCCTTGTTGACGGCCTTCCGTGCCAAGACGGAAACAATAAATAAACTCTCCGTACATACATAAATGTATGGCTGCCCTTCGTTTGGAGAGGATCATTCACAGGTGGTGCTGAGTCACACCTGTCCTCCCTCATCCCCCCTCTCTCTCTGGAGGTCAGGGCTTTTTCCAGATGACAGGGTTAGAGGAGGGTATAGCTGAGATTTAATACTGCCTGATATGCTGAGGACAGGGAACACAAATCTCTGCAGAACAAAACACCACAGGGGGGGAAGCTGCTGCGTGCTGCAAAACCCCGACTTGTTACCATAAAGAGTTCAGCTGTTTTTTTTCCGCATGCAGGTGTGTTTTTATTTATTTTATTTTTTTAACCACCTGTGTCAATGAGGTCACGTCGGTCATCAAGCTAGGACCATTAATCCTTTAAAATGAACATAAGACAGATATTAATGGTGCCAAATTATAACAGCAGGTCTAGACTGGACTCTTTATAGTGTTGTTTACAGAGACACAACAATTCCCACCATGAGCAAACAAGGAAGAACTTCCTTTAAGAGGCCCAACCTGGCTCATGGTGGACCGGAGTCTGCCGTGACAGGTTGAATTTAATGAGAGAGATGAGGAGGACGACCCAACAATGCCCACCATGAGCAAACACTTGGCGACAGCGGCAAGGAAAAACTTTTAGCATTTGTTACTTAATTTTGTCTGTTAGCTGGTTCAGGGTAGGAAGAGTGCAGTTGAAAATTTTAAGATAGTTTTGTTATTATCTACTTTTATCATTAGTGTTCGCAAAAGTGGTCACTAGTCTTCAAGGACTCCACACGAAAACAACAACATTCATAAGAAAAACTCAAAAATCCTGAGCTTCACGGAGGCAGAATGAGGCTCCGGGCGCCGCCTTTATTAACTTTAAGCCTTAATATAACGTGAACAGGTGAGTTGTATATAAATTCACCCTCAGTACAGTTGTCATGAACGGGGAAATTAGCTACAGAGACCGAAACTGTTTTTTGTACCAGGCTGTAAACATGTGTATTTCTGCTTTAACATGGGGACTTATGGAGACTGACTCACTTCTGGAGCCAGCCTCAAGTGGACGTTTGGGGAACTGCGTTTTTTTACTTCACAGTCACGGAGGTTGCGACTTGTTTTTCACAACAGAAACGTGGTGTATTATTCCAGATAACATCATTTAATTTAGCCTCAAACACTCAAATGAAACGCCAACATCCGCTTAGATGAAGATATTTTCCAAAGGAACCAATCAAGCTGAAATAAAATCAACCAGGAGGAAATATGTGACTAAATAAATTTGTATTTTCAGATGAATGCCTCGTGCAGTTAATTTGATTTATTAGATTTGACACATTATGTTCTGCTCTGCCTCCAGTTTTTACTCATTTAATATATCACCACTAATATATAAATAATGAAAAAACAGATAGTTGTATATGATATATATAATATATAATCGATAGTTATATTTTGAATCAGTTAATCAAGCATCTTAACTGTGAAATATAATATAATTTAATAATTATTGGGCCAAAATATGTCAGCCAAAACATTTTCAAGTATCCAGAATACAAAATATTTAAAAAAAAATTGAAAATATCTTTAAAAAATCAGGTAGGAATCACACAGTTGTTTACAAAAACCACCAAGAAAATATCCACTTTTCTCCTCCGCAGTCTGCTGGAGCTCATTAGTGAGTTTACATGACCTCCAGGCACTTTATATACCAGTTGTACATCAGCGTATTATTCCAAAAAACTAGACTAGAGACTAGACGTTAGAGTTGGTGACCTTGGCGTCCATTTTGTGTCATTTTAATCATTCGATGACGGCTCCCAAACGAGGTCTGAACTGGTTTATATGAACGCACGAGCGTGGGCAGCCGGTGTTTATCATTCCTCCTGGCTTTTAATCTCACCTCCCCTTGGACCTGGTGTACCAGCCTAATCCCCGGCTGGGTGCATCGCCCTCTCCCGTCTCTCTCTCTCTGCCTCCCTGAGTGACCTCCCAAGGCTTTTGGCCACCGAAGAGCAGATGGAGAGTGTCTTGTGGCCTAGATACGCCCGCCTAAAACCCAAGACTGTGAAATTGGTGACACGCCTTAGACATGATTGGTTTTGGCAACGTTAGACCACGCAGGGAACACGGGAAGGGACCAGACAGATTGGCCGTCACATAAACACACAGATTGGAGTGCAGATGAAACGGTCTCGACGGAGACTCCAACTCAGATTCATACTCTGTGAGCCGAAGGAGGAAATGAGGGCTCGCTCTCGGGCTCTGTTGTCCACCAGACTGTTTCATAACCGCAGAAGGGGTCGTCACCACAGAGCACTTTATTTCTGGGGGTGAGAGCAGAGGAGCGAGAGGCAGACAAACAGCTCTCCATCTGGTAATTAGAGGAGGAATAACGATATCCTTTGTTTGGGAGCTATTCAGGGAACAGAGGAGAGAGAGAGGGAGGACAAAACAGGCCATCGCCGCTCTCTGTGTACCCTTGTTGTCGTTCTCATTTAACAGGGTTGGGTCACTGCCTGCGCTTGAGCCTTTAGGCTGGCCCTCAGCTGGCAAACAGTGTCACCCATCCTTGGCGACTCACTAACTGACAAACATTCATTCATTTCAGTTCAGGGGTGTCTTTGATTTGTTGTTCCACTGACCTATTTCTGCAGAATGGCCGCAACTGTCCGCACGAAGTTTGGAAATAAAAGGTGAGAAGAGTCTGAAAGTGTCTCCTCGTGAGAGCGGGAATACAAGATGGTTTATGTGCCGCAGTGGCTCCCAAACAAGAGTACCTCAGGGGGGGAGGCCTACTTCTGCAGCTGCCAGTGTGAGGAGAGTTCAACTCGTTAACTCAACTAACTTTTTAATTCTTCACTTAGGTTACAAATTGCTCGGATGTGTGCAGAAAAGCTAGTCAGGAAGTCGCTAAAAGTGACTTTTAGAACAACATTTTAAATCAAACTGATGTTTCTGGTTTTCCCTCTGATGTCGTCCGGCTGCTCGGCCTCAACTCTCTGTGATTTACAGCCATCTGCCATCTGTAGCTGCTGTTAGCTCAGTTTATTAGCTGGAAGAAGAGGTTTTAAGGTGGGCGAATACTACTGGGGAGGGGAGCCGGTGTCGTGCCAGAACAGGAGCTGGAGAAGTGAGCATTGCAACCTGGCTTCTATGAACATAATGACAGAGGTGAAAAGACTGAAGAGGACGCCGACGGAGGAAGATAAGAAGAGAAAATGAGAGAGTGAGCGAGCAAGAAGCCGTCGGACAAGAGTAAATCTGCGACTGACTTTTAGTGGTTGGTGAGATTAAGACGCCTATAATGTAAAGTAAAGTAACTGTAACTAAGTTATCTGCTGGTTTTGAGTATTTCTACCTTTATTTTTACTTTATTTTGTATCTTCTACTGCAGGTGTGACGACAACAAATCCACACAGGAGAGGAATCTGCACACGGGAACAAATTTTACCATTTATTCATTCAAAGACGTTTTCCTGCAAAGTCATCATCTGACAGACATTTGAGAAAGCTCCGATGTCACGCGATCACACAGGCACAAAAACAAATAAAACAGACATTAAAGTACAGAGACAAACCCTAAAAACATCCGAGCATCTTTAACTTTCATCCTGTCGATGCACTGAAAGGGCTGCGTTCAATAACGTCACTGTCCCGTGTTGTCGACTCGTCCGGTTTCCAGTGATCCTCTGGTCTGATGTTGGTGGGAATCCAAACAGTGGTGATGAAGTCCCAGTTCTCCACCCTGTGGTCACACGGCAGCACTGCATACAGAGTATTCATTCATTGTTATTCATCCATGCTGAGGACACTTGTTTTGTCTTTCTTGTGCGTACAGTTCAGCGTTGTTAGCTGTTGTTTGGTCTCAGCCTTCGCTCCTGGATGTTTTTCCCAAAGTTCATCGTCAGGGTAGCGATGGCATACGTGGACAACACCACGATGGTGCTCCCCACAAACTGCGACGAGGCCCCTCGCTTCCCCACAAACCTCCACCCTTGCCTCTGTAAGTGAGCGTCTGCCGCCTCCACTGTCTGAGCGATGGACTCCATCCCTGCACCTCTGTAGACCGGCTGCTCCTCTCACTCCGACAAGTTGTTGGATGGATTCGAGAGTTTGTCTGCTCAGGATGGATGGTGCGCACCTGGTTACCTCCTCCACGCATGCTGCTTCTTTATCTGCTCGTCCTCGTTTGCAGACGTCAAAGCCTCAAACTGTGCCAGAACACGTCAACAACCTGCTGAGAGGACTGGCAGGATGAATGAGCTCCCGCCTGCAGTGCAAACTGCACAGAGTCCGTCAGCGTGACCTTCCTGTTATTTCAGGACCAAAGTCAGCAGAGAATAAAATCCTGGATTCAGATTGTCCTTGGAGAAACTGTCACCACCTCATCGCGCCTCCTAAAAGGAAGAACTTCGTTTGTACGTATTTTTTCTGCAGCCTTGAACAATTTGCTGGTACTTTTTGAAGTCCTCGTCCTGCTGTACGACCCCTGACCTCTGACAGCGAGACGCAGCTTTCTGACACTACGCCCCAGAACTTGTTGGTAGTCTTCAGAGTCAAGACATCGAGTTACTGTCCTATCCCCTCCTGAAGAGGTGAAACTCTTAAGAAGTCTTTAATATGAGGCTGGAACTGGGACAAATAGATTTAGTTGTGCTTCTTATGTTCATATTTTGTCAAACGTTACCTGTACCTGTGGTGGTATTCGCTCACATTGGGCTCTTGTGATCAATAAATATCATTTCCTACATGTACAGACAAAGATATTAAAGACAGTAGTTCTTGCGGGCTGTAACTCAGTGTTACGACTCCCCAAAACATTCAGGCTGCAGTAATAAAAAATATTACGGTGGAGTTTTACGTAGATTAATGAAGGGTCAACAGAACAATGAAATGTGCTGGACGGGAAACGAGTCAACACGAGAGCAGCTATGAAAACTGCAAGATAAAAAGCATCACAGTATAAATACACTTTGAAAGTACGATATAAGTAAGATATACTGCAGGATAGAAATACACGAAGAGGACTGACTGAACGCAATAATGTCAAAAAGAGATCGATGACTTTCTGTTTTCCTTTTCAAAACTCGGCCCACCAATCGGTTATAGTGTCCATTAACGGCAACATTTCTGCTCCCCGAGGACTCCGAACACTATCGCTCCTTTAATTTTTTATTACTTTATTACATTCAGAAAGCTTTTTACCCGATGAAGAGCCAAAGGGCTTCAAACGTTGTCCTTTTTTTAAATGTAATAAAGTAAAAAAGAAGTTAAAGTGAGGATTCCTCAGTCCTCGGAGAAGTTTGGACAGAAGATGTACGTTTCCAGTCTAATTAAACCTTTTGTTATTACATTTTATGTATATTTAAATCATTATATAAGTATCATTTTTAGACATTTTTAATAAAAACAGTCACAGATGAACCTCGTTGAAGCGGTTTTGGTTGGTGGGAGACTTTACACAGATATTTTAGGATTGCTTAAAGATCCTAAAGATACTTAAAGTACTTCTAGTTTTATTCTTGCTGCAGTACACTTGATACTCAGTATATTTGCCCAGTACTGTGTGTCCTTCATGTTCAGGTATCATAAAATACTCATTAAGAATGAAGACAATGATCGAACACGTGTAGCTCCACGAGCATCCTGTCACGGTTCAGCTTGTTCCCGTGTGGTTGTGTGTGTTTCTCTCTGGCAGTGTGTTTGTGGGCGTGGCTGGTTGTGCAGGTAACAGGACACACCTTGCTGCGTCTCATCCAACAATCACACCTCCTAAAAAAGCCTGCTCAGGTGTCCAGCTCCCACGCTGCGGCTTAATCTTTTGTACCTTTCGGGCGTTTAGTGATTTAAGAGTGTTTCTGAGTGCAAGCTGTGACGTGGAGATTAAAGTCCAGCGTGTTTTGTTTTGTTCAGCCTGTGATCTCCATCGTCTACCTGCTTCACTTCACCTGTGACGCCAGCCGACCTTCAGCCACCAGCACCTGCTTTTGAGTTTGAGATCTCTTCATTAAGATTTGATGTGACCTTTAGTTAATTAAACTTCCTTTTGTTCATTTAAATGGAGAAAAACGATGCAAACTGTCGAAACGTGTCAGCTGAAAGATGCTGAGTCACCTTTAATGAAGGTTTCATGACGATGATCACAGGGTTTGGTGAAAATCAGCTTCTGATTCAGCTGCTCCTGCACGTTGTTGTCTTCCTCATCATCTCTCCCGTATCCAGATTATTGCTTTGTGGGACGGAGCCCGTTGTTTATCATATCTCATTTCCTCTGCTCACAAAAGGAGGAAATGAAACGCTACATATAGCCGAAGACTCTCTGAGTCACCATCAGACTGAAGTTTGTCCTGAAGGACTAAAGAGACAAATCTTAATGCTCGAGCTGTGTGGGCGCACCTCTGGGATGATATATCGCTCGACAGACGCCCAGACAGATTCATGTTTGTATTACAAGCAGAAGCTCTGCGGCCGCGTGGACGGATGGCAGAAAAATGTGCCGACAAACAGCTGCGTTTGTGCCATAACTCTGCTTCTGAAATGACACCTTTAGATCAATACGCAAACATCACTTTCACTCTCTGTGCAACACTTCTGTTCTCAGCAGCATCTCCTGTTTTTAAATTATTAATATTGCAAACCTTCAGCAACGTCTTAGAGGGACTGCAGTCAGGTTTTAGAGCTCCACACAGATATTTTCCCTGATTCTCCACTTGTGTGCTTGTCTCTGTTGTTCTATAAATAAAGTTATTTATTATCATTATTATTATTGTTTGGTTGTTTCACATTTAACGAGCCACATGAGCGTTTTTGCACACGTGTAAGAGGTCAGTGAACGTTGCATCAGTCTGTGCTACTTTTTGGGTGTTGTGTACTCCTGCAGGACTCTGCGTCATCATAATAGGCTTATCGTGTGTGTGTGTGTGTGTGTGTGTGTTGGTGGTTAGGACTGTCTGAGGGACTAAAAACACCGGTTTGGTTTTTGCCAGTGTTCCTTTGAAGCTTCAGCCAATTATCATCCATTCAAACACTAAAACACACACATGAAAAATCAAATCAATTCATCGTCGTCGCTCTCTAAAAGCATTTTATTCTGATAACATCTGCCTTTGTTCTTCTCTCCGTCTCTTTGTTGACTGCTCGTCTCTCTGTAATAATGAATAATACCACGGCGCTCCTTTGCTTCCCTCCGTCTCCCTTCTTCTCTCCTCAGTTTATCTTTCTTATCCTCTGCAGATCAGCTCATACCAGACAAAGGAGGGAGCTCAGGCAGATCTCTCAGCGTCGGTGTTGTTTACATTGCCATAAACCAAGAGAGGAGGTAAGACGGCAACGAGAGGCTGCAGCTCACCTGGCAGAGCTCGTACCACGTATCCTCACCACAGCGGTCAGCATTCTCTGCCTCATGGATCGTGGCTACACCTAGATTTTTGATTGTGGTTGTGCCTTCTGCTGTTGTCCTACCTGATTATTATAATTATAGTCGTAGTTATCATTGTTATTGTTGCTGTGCATCTTTGTCTCAAAGCTCAGCTGGTCATGGCAGATGTCCGTCCTGGTTCTGTTCGAGGTGTCTGCTGGTTAAAGGAAGTTTTTCCTTTGTGCTGTTGGGTAAATAATACAGTCTGACTGTAAATAATACAGTCTAGACCGGCTCTATATCAATAGTGAGAGAATTCAGATCATGAGTTAACTTCTGTTATGATTTGGCGCCATATAAATATTGTATATACAGAAGAGGAACTTTAGACGGGGTTCCACAGGGCTCCATCATCGGTCCCCTTTTATTTCACCTCTACGTGCAACGACTCGGACATTTTATCCACAATAACAACACGTTCTATCATAGTTATGCAGACGATACTCAGCTTTATGTATCACCTTTCTCCTGACGACCTCTATTCACTGAAAATGACTCATTGACTAGATTAATGAGTAAACGTTTTTGGTACTCCACAACATACGTAGGCACTCTTACATTAAGACTATTAACCCTTTTATCACCTTAAAAATACAACATAAATATAACAGGACACCTTGTCTCCACAGATGACCTCGTACCTGACAATGCGATTTCTGCAATCGCCTGTTCGCTGGTTTACCGCCCACAAAATGTACCCGGACCCGGACAAGATGACTCCTCACTTCTTCAGATCTAGACTTCTACTTTCCAGTAGTTTACATAAAAACATTCGGCTTGTATATGAATCACTAAAAGGCTTTACCACGGAAATATTTGACTTTTCTGCTGCCTTTTGTTTGTTTGTCTGTATTTTCATTTTTAGCCATGTCAGCAGCGTGGCTCTGGGGGATGGAGATGTCAGCCAGTCGGTCCACCACTTTAGTCTGAAATATCTCAACAGCTCTGCAGTGAAAACCCGTGAAACTCTGTACAGTCATCCGCAGTATCCTGAGGATGAATCTGTCTAACTTTGGTGATCCTCTGACTCTTTCATCGAGCGTGAGTCTTGTTTATATTGCACTTTAAATCTGCCTTCTGTTATCGCCTCCGGGGCTGATTCCCATTGCACTTTTTCCAATATTATCTGCTCATTACATGTCTGCTTGAGCTGACATGCAGTGTGGCATGTGTGTGTGTTAGATAATGTGTGTAATTTGGCCTCGGTGAATGAAGCAATCCTCTTACGGCGTCCATCCATCAGGAGCAGCGGTGTGTGACGCTGAGCCGAGGAGGGTTTAGGGACGTCCTGCTGGGCCCGGTCTTCTGGGCTGGCAGGAGGAGAGTCGCCTACTGATTCAGAGCGAGACACCGTGGCCATCAGATTACCCACAATGCCCCGCTGCTGCCTGTCTAGCCTTCTAATTTGTGACGTCAGTACGTGGGTGTGTTAGTGTAATTAAAGATTGGTCTATAAAGACATGAAGGAGGAACGGAAACAGAGATGAAGAGGAAATAAAAAATGAGACGGGAACATTTTGATCCACTTCTGCTCTTTCATTTGAAGGCAAACAAAAGACGGGAGTAATGAAAAACCACCGCTTCTTCTCTTTTATATCAGAATAACAAGACAAACACTAATCACTCCTGACTTAAGACTATTTGCCGAGACGTTGCCGTTTAATTCTGACCTCATCGTGACCCCGTGGTCGTCTTACAGATTAAGTGATGCTTCCTGTGTTAATTTATCTAATTTACCTTCATTTGGATCCCCGATAGCTTCCACAAAAGCAGTCGCTCCTCCAGTATGCATGTTGTGCAACAGTCAGGGGTTCTTGGGCAAGATGCTGAACCCCAAATTTGCCGCTGGAGGCCGCGCCATCGGTGTGGGAATGTTACCCCAAAGGCAACCTGTATGGTAGCCAGTGGATGTGATAGGTTAGTGTCAAAGCACCTTGAGTTATCAGAAAAGTAGAAAGGTGCTTTGTATAGCTACAGTCCATTTGTTGACATCCTAACATCCTCTTGAATGAGTATATTTTTTCCAACCAGTCAAGCTTAAATCGAATCAACCAGGAGGAAACGTGCATAAATAAAAGTGTAATTCCAGATTAATGCCTCGTGCAAATTCAGCAGAAAAGACAGGACTTGTATCTGCCAGGCGGATGATTAATTGCCACGTTTCAGGATGAAATAAATCACGATTGTAAGTTTTCCTTTGCAGGCGCGCGGAGCTGCATGCTGTGCAGCTTTCATGGCTTCATTGCACTGCCGGCTCTCGCCACAAGGAGTCACAGTTGTGATTTATTAGAGTTGAAAACAGACTTCACCTTCACTATCATGTGTATTAATATTTTTTCTGGTAGTGTTGATCCTCTAGAGGTCTCTCTTAACACGTGTGTGTGTTTGTGTTTACTGTACATGCATGCACGGAGCGTTTAAGAGAAGAGGTTTGTTTGTTTGTGCTGTGGACCGAATGACTCAGCTGTTGAATAAATAATAGAAACTGAAGCTTTAATGAGCTTTAATGCTTCATTTTATAGACTGACTGTGAGCACCGAGCCTCGGCGAGGCCTGAACAGGCAGCTTGTTTTATGACTGATAGTGTTAGTGATTTTCATTGTTTACGTCACATGGCATGGATGTTTGGAAGAACTTAAAATCACTTTTACTGGCCAGATATATGTAAGAATTTACTCTGGCTCAGTGTACATACACAGATATATGCATAAATACACTGTAAAAGGAATTGGAGAAAAACGGTAAAAGACCGTAAAGTAAAATATGACTTTCACTTTACGTTTTGTGGGCTGCAGAGTCTGTGGTGGTCCAGCGACATCGACAGTGAATGATGAATGAAAGAGAGCGAGCATCAGAGAAGCCTGCGCATACAAGACTGTCTCACTGCTACATATTAGTGGTGAGACTGAACCAAAACACTTTAAAAGACACTTTAACGCCCCGCAAAGCTTCGAGAAGCTGCAGAGTCAGGTGATAAATGTCTGTAGGTCACCAGCACCTTCAAATGCAAAGATACTGCTTACAGAACCTACTGAGGTAATTAGTCTGTGCCTGTGTTTCGCAGTGATGAACAGGCTAGCATCAGCTCTTGTCCCAAACAAAACTGAGCAGCTGTTACTCTCCAAACTCAACAGGATTACAAAAACATTACGTAAGAGGACACGCCAGCAGCGCCTCCTCTGCGCTCAGCTGCTGCCGAGCACCAGCAGTTTGCAGCTACAGCCGCCGTAATGACGACATTAGGAGACTCAATGAAGTGAGTTTCCACCCCAACCGACCCTGACCAGACTCCCACCTGCTCTCAGCGAGCTCAGTTTAGAGCAGAAATCAATAGACCCTGCTCGCCTGCTGTGTGTCCACTGCGGCACAAACACTGACGAGGCTTTGTGTGCACGAAAGGGAGTTGACGGAGCTGGGAGAGTTTGTCAGGGTTTACATACAGACCGCAGAACAAAGCAAAGCCATCAGCACTTAGATGATGTGGCTCTCTGACTGCCGGCCAGACGGCTCTGACAGCTCCATTTAATCTAACAAATACAGCCTGCTTACTGAGGCTGCTTCTTTTTCAGATCTGTACGTCTGAACACATTCTGCCACAGCGGGGGCTTCACTGTTTGGACGTTTGTGATATATTGTCTTGTTTGTCTTTTGTTTATCTTCTGGCTTTGTATCTCTGTGAGCTAAGTGCCACAGCAAAGACCTGAGCCGGGCTGAATGACGCCTGGTTGCTCAAACAAACCACCTGTAACTATAAAGACCAAAACTGTTTTTTGTACCAGGCTGTAAACATGTTTATTTCTGCTTTAACATGGGGACTTACGGAGACTGACTCACTTCTGGAGCCAGCCTCAAGTGGACGCTTGAGGAACTGCAGTTTTTAGTGTTTGTACAAAATCTCCTGACGATCCCTCCGTCAGTTGTTGACATATGTAAGTCTCGGCGTGGCTTACCTGACCTTCCATAACTCCGTGCTGTTGGTTTACCTGTTGAGGCAAACGTTAGCTTGCTCCTCAGTCCAGATATGAATTCTTTGCACACAGATTTTTCTTTACAAACACAGAAAAACAAACGTTACTCAGTCATTTGATCACCGAGCAGCAGCCTTTCCTGCCCGTTTCCCTTCAGGGTGGGTCAGCGTGGGCCGAGTTTGGACGCCGCTCCTGCTGCAGATCTCTCGCTGTGTCTGGCACCGATCAGGTCGTGGCTGTGTGGGCCGCTCGGTCCATATGTTACATAAAAACTGTGTGAAAGTCCTAATCCCCCAGCAAGGCATTACGCAATGACTTTGCCAAAGGGCCACCCGCCTGTCAATCACAGGAAGTAATGTCATGGGTGGAAACATCGTGTTGCCCAGTGTGACCCCGCAAAGGTCCAAGCTGAGTCTGTTTGTTTTTTCTGGCCTCAGGTTTGTTTGTGTTGGAGGATCTTGTCTGTTTTAGAAGTTCAGTATATTACTATGGATTGATAAACAGACACTGTACTTGTCAGTATGCTAGATTATACTGACATATATGAACTGTTGATCCAGACACAATAATCCTTGTGTGGATGAGAGATTAATTTGGCCTGAAATAACTGGAACCTTGAATTAAACCAACAATAAGAGTTAAAATATTAAACATTAAAAAATAAAACTAGTTTTATCCTGTTTGAGGGATTTAAACAGTCGACAGTCCGAGATTTAAAGGAAATACTTCAGCTTCAATATGCTAAAGTTAGCAAATGTTAGCTAATGTTTGCTAATGTTAGCTGCTGGCGGCTAATATTAGTTAATGTTTGCTGCTGTTGGCTAACGTTAACTAAAGTTATCTGATGCTATCTGCTGTCAGCTAAAGTTAGCAAATGTTAGCTGCTGTTGGCTAATGTTAAATAAAGTTAGCTCCTGATTGCTAATATCAATTAAAGTTAGCTAATATTGTATGCTGTCGGTTAATATTAACTAAAGTTAGCTAATGTCAACTGCTGTTGGCTAATGTTTACAAATGTTAGCTGCTGTTGGCAGATGTTAACTAAAGTTATCTGATGCTAGCTACTGTCAGCTAAAGTTAGCAAATGTTAGCTGCTGTTGGCTAATGTTAATTAAGTTAGCTACTTTTAGCTGCTGTTGGCTATTTTTTTTTTTTTACTAATGTTAGCTCCTGGTAGCTAATGTTAACTAAAGTTATCTGATGCTAGCTGCTGTTGGCTAAAGTTAGCTAATGATAGCTGCTGTTAGCAAATGTTAGCTCTGTTTGCTATCTGGCCTGTGAGCTCAGAGCACCGGGGGAGTGTTAGTGTTTGTACAGGTTTACAGGAGAATGCTGAGTGAGTGTTGTGCCAGAACAGGAGCTGGGCAAGAGTAATTATATATATATATGGTCTGTCTAACCTTTATCAGAAGTGATTAAATTAGGTTAAATTGTGTAATTTTATTGTGCTGTAAATCACTTTTCTCCACACATGATTTACTGTAAACATTATGTCACTGTCTCTGGTGCTGAATTTGTCTCTGCCCGGCCTCCGTTGTCCGTGTCAGACCCGGGTTGGACGCTCCTCCAATCATCCGTGCAGAGACGCCGTGCAGGAGGAGGAGGAGGGGCGAGCAGGGAATCCCAGGAAGGGGTTACAAATATCGCGTTGCTGCGCTCGTCGCCCCGTCCAGTCAGTCACCAGCACCAGCTCTCATAGGAAGCGAAGGTTGAGGAGCCAATGAATGGATGAATGATTTTCAACTTTAAAGAGCTCTCCTCGCTCGCTCGAGGTGATGTTCACGGGACCGGACAAGACATCAGCGGCAATGTCAGCCCGACCGAGCTGCTCGAGGATGAAGCGCGTCTCGGAGCCGCGCGGCTCCAGCAGCACGGTGCAGTAGTGTGTCAGATAATCTCCTGGCTGTTGTTCACGCGCTGAGCTTGTTGTCATTTTTGTGAGTGTGTGAGTGTGTGTGTGTGGAGAGAGGGGAGACGCTCACGTCTCTCCCAGGATCGGACATTGTGAGCGCTCAGGCCTCCGGACGCGCACTGGCAAAATGTCAAGGATGCTCCCGGAGCCGGAGCGCAGGACCGCGGCATGAACGCAGACTGAGACACACAGGACAGGAGCAGGAGGAGGAGGAGAAGAAGGAGGCTGAGAGGAGCCTGGTTTCACAGGACAGCATGGGACTGTTTGACATTTGTGTCTTTTCTTGGGCTTCCACCTCGACGTGACACCCTCTCCCTTCTCTACATCCGTGCGCCTTTTTGGCTCCGAGCGCGCCTGGACGCTGCTGCTCCTGCTGCGGCTTCTGCTGCTTTGCAGTCCGGGTGTGGAACTGCTAGAGGAGCCGGTGGGATACTGCAACAAAACAAAACAAACCTTCTGAAGAGGGGACGAGCTCCAGGGAGGGGAAATCCCCTCCAACAGCCCCTCATTACGCCATGGATGACTCGGGGATAATTCGGCGCCGGAGGCTTCAGGTGAGCTCCAGGTTCTTCTCAACTAGAAACACACCTCACCTATTGTTTGTAGAGGGCTTATTTACATCACAACAGAGGAGTGCAACCTCCAGGATCCCCACAGAGGCTCTTTATTGGAGTATATCACTCATTACACAGCAGTGAATTAGTTATTTGGTTTGAAATAATCAGAAAATCCTGACAGAAAAGAGCTTTTTATGTGTCCAAATCCAACAAAATTCAGTTTCCTGACATGTTAAACTGGGGAATGACGCCGGAGATGCTGCAAATGTTGATATTTATCCTTAAAATTGTGAATTTTCAGCCCCAAACAGAGAGCTTTCAACAAAAACACAACGTGTCACGTGATTTTTGGTCATTTTAGGGGCTTGTGTGTGTTGTACAGACGAAATCTGGCCCGTGAATCATCACTCATGCGTGCAGATATGACGTGTTCAGATGACTGTGTTCATCCATTATGGAGCAGCCTGCTTAACCACGGGTCATACACCGCCACCCCACCCCCCACCTCCTCCATCCTCCCTCCATCTTTGTGTGGTTCAGTCAAGTGAACTGAGCGGAGATGAGCAGCCTGCAGGACGGGCCGTAGTGGTGCACGCGTCCCATCATCCCCTTCACTCTGCTGCTGTGATGTATGACAGGAGATGTCAGGGGATTAATCAGCCTCACACTGATAGACACACACAGTTGGATGATGCGGTGTGTGTGTGTTCAGCTTTACCTGTGTCTATAACGTGGTGTGTTGACGTCTGATTGGCTCAGCGGGACCTATTCAACTAACGTGTCACTCCCCGGGGTCTCATCATCCCAACCGTCACTCTCTCTTTCTCTCACACGCACACACTCATTCTCTCGGCACCATATGGTGACACACCCCGCTCCCCTGCAGTCTGGGTCAGAGGTCACACCCATGATGCATTGCTTCAGCATGACTAATATGAAATGAGCATCTCTGTCGTGTGACTCTGTGACGCTGTGTTCGGCTTGCAGGCACACGTGTGAAATATATTTATCCACAGTCTGTCATCTCAGAACCAAGCGCCAACCTCCGCAGAAAAACTACAGTTCCTCCAACGTCCACTTGAGGCCAGTTCCAGAAGTGAGTCAGTCTCCATAAGTCCCCATGTTAAAGCAGAAATAAACATGTTTACAGCCTGGTACAAAAAACAGTTTTGGTCTCTGTAGCTAATTTCCCCGTTCATGACAACTGTACTGAGGGTGAATTTATATTAAGGCTTAAGGCGTATAGCAAAGAAACGGCCGAGTGTGTAGGATTTAGTGGCATCTAGCAGTGTGCTGTAGTTGTTTGACATCCCGCTCGCCTCACACTCTCTTTCGAAGCGTGAAGGAGAAATTACTGGCTGCAAAACATGCGAGAAACACCCAGCGCTTAGTTTGTCTGCTCTGGGCTACTGTAGAAACATGGCGGTTCAAGATGGCGGACTCCGTGGAAGAGGACCCGCAGAGTGTTTTAGAAATAAAAGTCTCATTTCAAAGAGCTGATTATTCTCTAATAAAAACATATTTAGTTGAATATTTCATACTTTATTCTGTAAATAGAGCCCTCACACACCGGACCTTTAAGTTTGGCATTCATTAGTCATTGTTATGAGAGACATATATTAGAAATAAAACAGCACTCCATCTAATATACATGATGTTCATGCATCTGTCATCGGTTAGACAGCCTCGGCTGTAGATGATGACCGGCCCGGTCACTGTCTCTTGGCAGCAGGATGCTCCATGATTGATCCCTGTTGTCTGTTTCCCGGTCGACTCCCCAACCATTTTTCTTTTGCCGTGCGTCCACGTGAAATGATTGGTCTGGCCGACTCTGCGCTTTAAAGGCCTGCAGCTCAGCTAATGCCATTTCATTATTACAGAGGCTTTTTTTATTCCTCCAGTGCAGGCAGGATGACTTGAAGGACTTTTATAGGTTTGTGTGTACCAGGAGACACAATTCACTGCGTGTTTTACTGCCTGCATCAAAATGTTTACCCCCTGGCTTTCTGAATGGACGGATGGAGGGACGGTGGACTGACTCACCGGTTAGAAAGGCGACCTCGCTTTACCGAACGCTGAAGAAAAGCCAGACGAATCATATCGTTTTTTTTTAAGTGAAGCCAATGCAGAAGTGCCAAAAACTGCAACGCCCCATGTTAAAATTCAACTTCACAGCAGCCTGGTTGCTTAAACGAGCCACCGGTAACAGCACCCACCTGCCAATCAAAGCCTCCACGCTCTTAATCCTGCATAATTTTAAGCCTTAATATAATGTGAACAGGTGAGTTGTATATAAATTCACCCTCAGTACAGTTGACATGAACGGGGAAATTAGCTATAGAGACCGAAACTGTTTTTGTACCAGGCTGTAAACATGTTTATTTCTGCTTTAACATGGGGACTAATGGAGACTGACTCACTTCTGGAGCCAGCCTCAAGTGGACGTTTGAGGAACTGCAGTTTTTGGCTTTTAGTGCTGTCTGTAGAGCACCTCCAAGTTACTAAAACAACAATAACATTACAATATTTGTGTTTTATAGTATTTAGGGATGCATCTCGTGTCCTCGGGCGGAGATCGGCTGCTGCAGGTGCAGCTTTATTGAAAAAACAGGGCAGATTTTCATGAATTATAAACATCTAAAAAGCATCGTCCAGACGTGTGAACATCTGCTCGCTGTCTGTCTGATGTCTCTCTGAGGGGCTCTCTAATGTTCAGGCACGTCTAGACACTAAAAAGAAACCAGTTGGCACGTTAAACAAAGTCCAGCCACCTTCCTCTGCTCACATGACGTCACACATGACTAAATTTATAACTGAGACTGTAGATCACCCCCCCTCTCTCCTCCTCCTGTGCTACGGTGGCTCAATTATTAAATCCTCAAGTGACTTGGCATTTATTAACCCAGTAAAAAAATCCATCAAAGCGGTCCTCTGTCACCGTTGCTTACGTGCTATAACTCTCAGCAGTCAGCGTCACGCCGTATCCGCATCATAATCCTCAATTCCACTTTAATTTGTAAAAAAGGTCACAAGTTTCAGTCTCGACTCCGCCAGCAGCTTCTACCTCACCGGGCCTGCTTTCTAAATCTGCCTTTGTGACTCACCGTCTCAGCATTTTCCACAAGGTAAAGCGTAAGCAGACGATGCATCATCAAGGAGACGTTGTCCTCGCTCCATATCCAGCTCCTACGACTTAATTCTCCCGTGGTGTAATTAGCGTGTCTGCACGGCACGAACAAAGATACCAAATAAACCGTCATGTGTGGCTAAACGCTCCTGCTAATGAAGTCTGGCGGTGGTGAAAGGTGACTGACGACAGATGGGAGGCTCTGTCACACGGCCTGACTTGGCCACCGCTCGCAGATCACAAAGAAACACAGTCGCACATTAAATCAACTGCTCTTTTATGTGCCCAGGTTGAGCTTCGTCCTCTCGGGCGGGGGGAGCGAGCCGAGGTTTGAGCTCAGAGATGGACGTCTGATCCCCTTCAGTGTCACGCTGACAGGAGTGTTTGCAAGGAATGAATTTGTAAACGCTCTCAGCGGAGGGCGACCGGGCCTTCGTCTGGTAAAGTCGATGGTTTAGCCTTAAGATTACTTCAAGTGCTCTCAGATACAGATTGATGCTGCAGATGGTCTATTTCTGTCAAAGAAAATGACAACAAATGGCCGAGTTTATGACTCCTCATACGGTTACGCATTTTCACGGATGCCTCATCTTTTGAGTCATTCTCGATGAATCAGTGCTCAGTCATGAATGTACAGAGATAAAAAGTTTGGTGAACCTCATCTCCACATCCTTTTGTTGGCTTGAACAAGTGGACAGACATCAGTTTGCTTGCTGATGCTTTGTCAGGTATCCAGTCCAAAAATATTAAAGAATTTGACCAGCTGGTGACGCTAAAAGAAAAGTTACTCCTCCAAACACTTCATGGTATCTCGCCAAATGTGGTTGAAACATCTGGATTTAAGTGGTGGATCAACCAACTTGGAGTCCAACTAGCCTTGGTGGTGATATCTTGGTCAAACAACAAATAAAATCTCTTCTTCTTCTTCTCAAACTCAGAGCTGTCACACCAAAACCTGAACTACAGATGATCAATCAAGCTTTTATATAATCCAGATTGGTCCTGCACACCCGTCTTTGACCTCCCGCTTGGGTTTAAACTTACCCAAGGATTCACGGTTTAAGAATTCAGCATGCCATCCATCTTAGTCGATTCCATCCAGAGGAACTATAATTAAGTAGTTCAATACATTAAATATTAAAGAGCCAACGCTTCCTGCGGGGGAAGGTTGGTGCATTGGGGGACTTTTGACTGATGACCCCGCCTGTGGTCTCGTCTCTTAGCCCGCACACAGCTGAGATAATAAACAGAGCCATGATGAGGTTTCGTGCGGTTGTGTTCACACGCCGCTCCGTAGCACCACTAACTGAGTCCCCGTCACCGAGAAGCCGATCCTCGGTGGTCCTCGTAAGCCATCGTCTCCTCGGCTCTGACAGCTCGGGGTCAATTAGCCCGATCGATGAAGGACGAAGTGAAGAGAGGGATCAATAGGTTGAATATTCAGTCGTCCTTGTAAAGAGGGATTTGTTTCTGTTAACACGCCAGCCCTCGGGACGTGCAGTCGAATTGGCTTATGATCCTGGTGGTAATTGTGATCATGGACAACATGAAAACACTCTGCTCTGTCCCTTTGTAGCTCAGAGCTCTCAGGCAGCCGCAGTATAATACACATATTGTGTTTCACAGGACACACACACACAATCTTCATCTGAAGGTTAACCTAATAATTGCATTCACCGTGGTTAGCAGGCGGTCGATGCGATGCTAACAGCACCTTAACAGCATTACCCTGCGTGTGACAGGAGGAGGTGTGAAGCGGCTAATGCATTAATTACATCTGCCGCTATGGACTGTACCGGCTCACACCTGAGGCGCTGGAGATGCACGCGAGGGCCGGAATATTCAAGGCTGCGTCTTCCTGTTTACACCGCCCTCCCCCCTCTCTTTCTCAGGGTGGAGGGTTTTGTAAGAGAGGCAAGCCAGTGTAACGGCGTGAGATCTGGCTCCGCTCGCACTGTTTTCATTTGGTGCAGTGAGTGTCTGCTGCTGCTGCTGCTTCAGCTCAATCTACGCCGTCCATCTGGACTGATGGGAGGATAGAGGGAGGGAGGGTGGAGGCGAGGGAGGCTTGGCTCAGAGTAATGGGACTTGAAAACAAACATAGATGCTGACACGTTGTTAATAATACAAAGTTAACCAGGATAGGTTCAAGTCCCCACAAGCCTCCAAAAAACTGCCAGATCCTCCCTAGTTACTGTTGCTACCATAGACTGTATGAAACGTGGACGACGTGTCCGTGACACCGCCTGCACAACTTTAAGCCTTAATATAATGTGAACAGGTGAGTTGTATATAAATTCACCCTCAGTACAGTTGTCATGAACGGGGAAATTAGCTACAGAGACCAAAACTGTTTTTTGTACCAGGCTGTAAACATGTTTATTTCTGCTTTAACATGGGGACTTATGGAGACTGACTCACTTCTGCAGCCAGCCTCAAGTGGACATTTGAGGAACTGCAGTTTTTCTCACTTCTGTATCACACTTTGGGTAAATTAATTAGTATTTAAAAACGTCAGCACAGAGCAAAGGTGGAACCAGGTAATATTTTAGCAGGGGAACACAGAGTTTAGGTTTATCCATCCGTGGATCTTTAATGTCATGTGATGTAAATATTTAACAATAAATCCAAATTAAAATACATTTATTTATCGTTCTTTGTCTGTTTCTGCTGGTCTATAAAATAATAATACTGTCCCTTCATCAGGTAAACTCGTGTTCTTCTCTACCTGATCGAGCGTTCAGAACTTTTTAAAAAACATTTCATACGAGAATCTCCTCTCAAACATCTTACAGGCCGTGCGATGTTCGAGCCGTCCTCTGAAAACTTCCTGTCATTCTGACACATTTGATTTTTTCTGTACCTGATCTCTCTTTTCTTTCTCTGTCTTTGTCTTTCTTCCAGAAGGATTTACCACTGCCTCGCAAGAACAGCAGGTGAGTGTTACCTCCGTTCATCCATCCCTCCCTCCCTTCCTCCCTCTCTGGGGAGAAACCGTAAAAGGAAAACAGTCACACTGAGAGAAGAGGGTGATGTCCACGTTGTTGTTGTTGTTGTTGTGAACGCTCCGAGGATGCCGGAGCTGTGCTCGTGGTGTGTGTCGGTGTGAGAACGAGGAGGAGGTCGAGCGGAGGGATGCTGTCCATGGTGCTGAAGGACATTCAGCCTTTTCCAGTTAGCTGATTTCCAACCTCACCTTTACCTCTTCTTTACATCGCTTCTCTTTCTTCTTAAGAGTTTGTCTGGTTGTCAAACCAAAAGGTCACGTTACCGCGGGGCTCATCGATCTCCACCGGCTACCTGTAGCAGCCCGCATTGAATTCAGATCACTAATGCTGACTACAAAGTAGTCTCCGGTTCTGCAGCTACCTCCTCCAATGAACGACGCCTGGCTCTGTCACGCGTACGCTCAGGGTGATCCAAACTTTTCTCGTCTGTTGGAAAGTCCGACCAGTTCCTCCCAGATCAGAGCGTCCCTCTCTGAAAACCTCCTGAAGACCTCCAGCTCTTCAGCGAGGACCTCCTCTACAACACCACCGACAGCTGGACATGATAGATCTATCTACGAGTACTTACTGCTGCACGTTAAACATTGGAAATGGGTCAGTCACATGAGAGTGGAGCCAGCTGAGTCCATCACATGAGCTCACTGCTTCAAGCAAAACATCTGACTGCTTCCTCCATGACTGCGTGACCTATAGATCATTATAAAGAGAGCGTCTTAAAGGGCTCTTAATGCGTTTCATTGTAACCTCCCAGCCCCGCTAAATGTGTGTGTTTGTCTGGTGTGTGTTTGTTTTGTGTAGTCACAGCCCACTGCCTCTGTCTCCACCCTCCATCCATCTTCTCTAACGCCGTCCGCCCCGTCCGAAGTCATCACGGGTAATCAAACATGAAGCGAAGCAGCAGACGACCTCTTTGTTTGTGTTGTGTCCGATCCGCCTCACCACCGTCCTTCGCATTTTACCTTTCCTCCTTTCCTTTTGGATTCCTCCTCCTCGTCACGTCACATCCCTCCTCGTCTGCCCCGGACATCCATTATAGATGAGCTCAGCGGAGCTGGCTTCACATTCAATCTGCCTGCCGCGTCCATTCATGGGTAAACGCAGCCATTCAGAGCGTGTGTGTGTTATGCTCGTCCATTCAACATCTGTTTCTCAGTTATGTAACAGCTCACATGACCTTGACCCTTCAAACATTTCTTCACTCTCTGTTGAGATAAACGAACTTTCCTTGTGCTTTTCATTCATTCATTCATGCCATGCGTACTCTGCAGTTAAAGCTTTTAACTCCCCGTAACGAAGGAAAATACAACAAACTGGAAAATTTCCCGTCCGTGATCAGGTGTAGGTACCTGCCAGCTCCACTGCAGTCGACCAATCAGAGCACAGCAACGAACAAACAGTTGAAACTGCTAAAAGAGAGAAAGCCTTCGAAACAAGCGGCCACAATTTCCAAACCGCAGGTCGTGCAAAACAACCAAAACTACCGTAGCCATCCTCATCTTCCCGAGCATGTCCATACCGAATTTGGCTGGCTAAAGTTAAAAGATGTGACCTCTGGAGAGCAGAAAAGAACAGGTATGCTCGCGCTCCTGCAGAGATTTCTGCACTCACTTAACATGGGAGTAAATGTGGCATCCTGACACGCCTGTGCTGTTTGAGCCAAAACTATGAGTCCAACAGCTTCGGCAGTTTTATCTGAATGACCAGCACGAATTTTCCTACAATCCTGTCTTAAAATAATGTTTGTATAGTGAAATTTGTGACCAAGGGAGCAGTTTATATATTGATACTCTAGTGACGACATAAGCCACCATTGTAGGGAAGATTTTGGTGTGTTTTTGGGGGGATTTTCTCCAAAACCATCTGGCAAAACACTCTGAAAAGTCATAGCACACTTCTCCTCGCCGAGCTGCACGTTTCAATACCCTTTTTGTGTGTGAGCACCAAAACTGCAGGAGGAGGAAGAGTGAGAATCTTAATAACGCGTCTTGTGTTTTACACCAATAAGAAACTCTGTATGACGGCATCTCAGCTTTGAGAAAATCACCCACAGTCCCTTGCTTGCCTTTTGTTGTTCCTCTGTTAGAAACAGACCCTCCCTGCCTCCCTCCCTCCCTCCCTCCCTCTCTCTCTCTCTCCTTTGGGTCTCACCCAGACACCAGCACATCCAGCGCGAGCTACGTTGCATTGCGATGACACTTTCTGGCTGCTTTCTGGCTGCCCTCCCTCACCGCACAGCCGCTGTTGCTCACAGCTACGCCTAGATACGCAGCCGGCGACATGTTTCGACGCACCAAAAGGTAGAAGAGCTGCAGATGAAGTGGTGATGGTTTGTTTTTTAGATGCGAGGTGTGGCAGTGCTCTCTCTCTCTCTGTCTCTACAGTGAACTCTTTGCCTTCGTCTAGCCTCCTCTCTCTTCCTCTCTGTGTGAGTCTACAGCGTCTGCGGTATCCATTACAGAGAGGCTCGTACTGACAGTGTGACTCGAGTGTAAGGTCACTGTTTGTGCATGTGTCTGTTTGTCTGACTTGGTTTTAGATGTCTGCTGAGAGTCTTTTATATATCACAGGATACTTTAAAGGTCTGGCAGCGTGTGTGTCAGCTTAGAAAGTCCAAGCGAAGTGGGTGCAATGTGCAAACTTGCAAAAACCTTTTTAAACTTGTATGATATGCATTTACCGAGTGCTGTTTAAAGGTCGGATGTGTCAGATTTAGGGGGCTCTTTTCATCTGTTTGTGTTTTTGCTGCCTGAGAATGAGCTGTTTGTGTCGACGCTGGCTCTCGGACGGGTGCTTTGTGGCTCTGGCCCGTCTCACTGCCACGGTAGTTTCCATTACGCACTGAGAACAGGAGGGTGAGGTGAGGCGGTTGCAACTAAAACTGCTAAATGGCCAGAAATTCTGCAGACTCAATCATAAAGTGACATTTTGTAGAGACATTCAAGATCCCCAGAGGATGATTCCTCCTGGTTAATATGACATGGGCAAAGACGTGGACAACAAACCACCTGTAACATCACCCACCTGTCAATCAAAGCGTCCACGCTCTTAATCCTGCAGAACTTTAAGCCTTAATATAATGTGAACAGGTGAGTTGTATATAAATTCACCCTCAGTACAGTTGTCATGAACGGGGAAATTAACTACAGAGACCAAAACTGTTTTTTGTACCAGGCTGTAAACATGTCTATTTCTTCTTTAACATGGGGACTTATGGAGACTGACTCACTTCTGGAGCCAGCCTCTAGTGGACATGTGAGGAACTGCAGTTTTTGGTACCTTGACAGCTTAAATTTGGGAATCTAGAAACGAGTCAACTTTCAAAAATGCTAAAAAATTAATAAACTGAGCAACATTTAGATGGTTTAACTTTGAGATGTATTGTCTGTGTTCGGCTTTTTGTTGGTTTTGTGATTGTGAATGTAACATTAAGTCACTGAAGTATCAGTGACTCAGCATAGTGAGATTTCAGCAGGTCTGCAGGTCGACTGATTCACCGCCTGAAGTGATCAATCGACGATCGCATGAGCCAAAGATGACTCAGGCAGAGTTTTAGGCGGACTCGCTGATTTCATCTGAAGTTGGATGACAGGGTGTTTTTTTTTTTAGCTTGTTCAGAGCTAACTGCAATAAAATATCAAATATCTTAAACAAATATCACGAGCGATGCTTCCCTTTGTGCTCATAATTGATACTTTAAATCGCTCTGATGTCAACAGCCTTAAAATTTGAGCTGACATTAAATCACCGGGGGTTTCCTCTTCTGCGGTGGCAGTAGTGGATGTCGTGCTGAGTCTCTCACGGGGACTTCATCCTCCCCTGCTGATCGGGGATTAAACCACCTTCCATTAGAGCTGCGACTCTCTCTGTGGCACACCTGAGCCCACACACACACACACACACAGGCACACAGATGGAGATAATAATAAAAAAGAGCTCAGCTACACTCCTCCTCAAACCCAGGATGTTTCAGATCCAGGATGGGTTCAACCGAGGGACAAACGCCTAAAATGCTGAGTCATATGTGAAGTTTAAGATAGTTTGCTCCCGTTAGTCAACAACAGAAGGATGCAGAGAGTAACGAGGGGAAGGAGTGATGGATGTAACGAAAGTGAAGGAGGTGGAAAAAGAGGAAGGTTGTGCAAGAGGTGAACGGAGGATAAGCTGAGATAGAGTGCAGGGCCCTGGGGTGATATCTGTGTCTGCTCTTCCATTAGGGACCGGCTCGCTGAGGTTACGTGAGCATGCTAGCCCTTTATTCCTTACTGTTTTATCATCCTTCTTTCTCTCAGCCAGTCCTTCTGTGTTTGTCTGCACGTCGAGTGAGGAAACATCAGGGCAGATGCATGCTGACCATTTGCCAACCATTGCTGATCGGCAAGACTCCTCCACATGCTGAAGCTGGCATGCATGTAGCTTGTAGTAAGAGAAACAGAGCTGCAAATGGAAGCATGTCTGGCTAACTAGCTTACTTTGTGCTTTAGTAAGGAGTCTCAGGCAGGGATACATCAGGGGTATCGACACATCCTCTGTACATTATCCAGGCATGGATGCATAATCAGGCTTCCTGGATACAGTGTTGTAGCTACAGGATGTATAAAACATGGATGTAGTCTCTGTGACGTCACCTGCAGGTTTCTGAAGAGCCGTTGTGGATGGCGCCCCTGTGATCGTGGATCTGAGGTGGGTGGCAGCGACCACGCTCTGAATCCTGCATAACTTTAAGCCTTAATATAATGCGAACAGGTGAGTTGTATATAAATTCACCCTCAGTACAGTTGTCATGAACGGGGAAATTAGCTACAGAGACCAAAACTGTTTTTGTACCAGGCTGTAAACATGTTTATTTCTGCTGTCTAACATGGGGACTTATAGAGACTGACTCACTTCTGGAGCCAGCCTCAAGTGGACGTTTGAGGAACTGCAGTTTTTGGCTTCATTTCAGCAACAAAGCAAACTCGGTTGATCGGATGCTAAGCGGCGCTCTCTGCTCACACACACAGTAATCTCCCATACGGTGCAACACACCAACACTCGTCCTCTGTAAACAAATAAAAGCCACTTAACCAATTGAGTGCGAACCTAAAGGAGGTCAGCGCGAGGCCACGACACCTGAGTCAGTCTGAGTCCTCCTGAGTGCTGCAGCTTTCCCTAAGAGCTCCTGATTTCAGTAAAGCGCCTCGTCTCTCCTCTTAAAGTAATGGCCCTCTTATTGTCTTTGATCCTCCTCCACCGCCTCCCTCTCACAGGAACACACTTTTGAGGACGCCGGCTTTCTCGACAGCACTAAATTTACCCGTCCTTGATAGATATTGCTGCTGTCAGCTACTGTGTATTTCCCCTAGACCGAGACAAAAGATTCGAGCCGGCTGAGTGGCTCTGAAGTGCTGTCAGGGATGTTTGGGGACCCCGAAGAGCCGAGGATCCTGGGAAGAAAGGAGGTGAAAGAGAGGGTGATTGTGTCTGTTTGAGTTTTCTCCTTGTGTTATTAGGCCCGGCGATGATTTTGACATTTAACACCATGCTCAGAGCCGTCGCGTGCAGATCTGTTGGAGCTGAGTGTGGACGGCCTCGGGCCAGCAACATGAGCATTTTAGCTTCTGCTCTCGCCTTTTAATGCCGCTCGTGTGACCTGCTGGGTAAAAACGTTGGATTTACTTACTTAAAGAGACGTGGACGGACTGATAATCAATACGTACTGTATCCTCTAGATAAACCAGCCCTAGTGTGTTCAATTAAGCCTCAAACGAAGTGACACAAAAACAAAAACACCAAGCGATCTCTGGCTCCAATGTCTGAAAGATCGGGAGTTTCTCTGGTTACATTATTGTATAGACTGTCCCTCCGAGGCGTGACTGCTCAGTCATAGCCACAGACTGTAGAAAACATGGACGCAGTCTCCGTGACAGCACCGACAAGAGTCACTGTGAAGCTGCCTGAGCCCAGTTACATTGTCTGAGCCCAGTTACATTGCCCAGCTCCTGTTCTGGCACGACACTGGCTCCATTCCTCGTCACCTTTCCCCTGACCTGATAATTGGTTGTTTTTGTGGTGAGTTCATGGTTTACTTCTCCCTCTTGGTATTTTTCTGCTCATGCCGTGGTCGTCTCTTGCAGATTTGAGTCATTTTCCGGGGTGCGGCGATGATACCTGTGACATTTTGTCTGTTGAATGTCGCTCAGCCAGAGGCCTAACAACTTCTTTTACTCTACCACGAGTTTCTTTTACCAGCCTGGTGATTTCTTTGACATTTCACATCGTGTCACCTCTAAAAACAAACCCTCCTTCACTCCCTCTTAACGGGGAACTTGACATCTATATTGAGCAGTATTTCTCCTTCTCTGTGGTCCCCGGTCGGTCGGTCGGTCGGTCGGTCGGTCAGGCCGGCGGTCGGTCGGTGTTATCAGAAGCCTCCTTGCTGCACGCTGCATAGCAACAAGCTGTCATGTGATCATGCCTCCCTTCTCGCCCATTCCCTCCGGGGTTATAGATGCCAGGGAGATTTCTCAGTCTTCTCATGCTGTTATTAAACTTTACTACATATGAGTAGACAGTAAAGGACAAAGGGGCTGATGTATCATCTTTTCCACCAACACATCGGAGATTTATTCCCCCCTGTTGCCGTTTCTCCTCGTCTTGTGGAGGTAAACAGTCCAGTCTTCCCCGTCTCCTCATCAGCACTTCTTCCCTCCCCCTCTCTCCTCTTTGAAGTGCTTTTACTTTCTCTTTCTTATCTGCCTCTGTGTTTGCACCCTCCATCACCTCCTCCTGCTCCTCCTCCTCCTCCACCCTTCAGATCTGCTTCAGTTTGTCTTTGTGTATCAGATACATTCGCGTGGTTTCATGTGAATGGGCGGTTGTGGTTTTGATCAATATTAATGTCCCCCTCTGCTGTAAGTAGAGGGAGGTGTACGAACATGCAGTGGATGAAGGCTCCTGTTTGTCTGGCTTCGTTGTTCTTTTTTTCCCCTCGGTGTCATCTGCTCGAGCTCACGGTGAACGATATTCCCCCGTATGCTCTGTTTATGCACACTGTAAAAAATAATAAAGAGATTAAAACGAACACAAATATCTCATCTTACAGATCTTCCCTGCGTTACTACAATTAAACACAAAATCCTATTTAATTACAGATAATTACTGTCATTTCACGTAGATCTGTAATACTTGAAATAATAATTTGGTTGTTTATTTCACAGATAATGTCTGTAATTTTGACAGAGTTTGGATGTAAAACTAATAAAGATTTACCTGAAAATGACAAAGTTTGATTGTTAATTTACAGATAACGTCCGTAATTCTGTCAGTTTTGTATACAGAACAGAAATTTACTGTAAAAATTATTATTTTCCACGAATGTACTATTTTTTGCAGTGCATTTTGTCATGCTCGTGCAGTGTGACTACATTTGTGTGTGTGTGTGTGTAATAACTGGGTCATGTGTACATTGTGTCTGTGGGTGATGATGAGACGATGAGAGCGTTTCCAACCTCCGTCCTTAATTCTTTGTTTTCGTGACTGAATTTTGCTCTGGCCTCCGTTTCCTTAAACATTTCCCTCATCTCGCTTTCATGTCATGATCGTACCAGATAACCCCCTTATCTCTCTCTCTGCACATCTCATCTCGTCCTCCACACCTCCATCCCTCTCTCCAGCCCTCGGCAACAGCCGGCAGAATCCAGATTTACCGAGTGCAGTGGAGTGAACGTCTCCCTCCCCTCTCTTCATCTCGAATGACCACCGAGCGAGAAACACGAAATTTAGACTTCTTCTCCATCAGCAGCCGTTTTAGTTAGCGTCCGAACCGAATGCTCACAAGCTGTTCATAAGAAATTGAAGGCCAAGGCGGCGTGCGTTTTGGTGTGTTGACGGCCGACCTCCATTGATTTCCTGCAGCACTGAGAATCCATTAACCAAGAACAGCCCCGCTGCTCGCTTTGACTTTGTTTTAGGCTTTCCTTTTACTCTGAAGACGCAATTACTGCAAGCCGGTGGAGCTATGTTTAACCTCACACACACACGTACCTGGTGTCCATGGGATCAGCTGCAGGCTCCGGGTTACAGTGAGATTATTGCAGCATGAGAGGAAAAAGGTTTAAGGTTATAGAACAATGTCACGATGTGATCGATCCGGCTGAGGAAGTGTGAAACGGCACAATAGGAGTTATCGGACCTGCATGTTAACTCTGACCTATTGGCGCTCGTGATCAATATCCATAAGGCTCTTTATGGATCTGATCAATCAGAGCATCCTGTGTGCAGTTAAAGTAATGGAAATGAGGTGAAACGGCTCAACTTTGCGACCTCGGTGTCGAGTTTTAGGTGGCAAAACGATGCTGGCAGAGGAGCAGGCATGATTAGCTGCTGGTTTTTTGTCAGGTGTCTCTTGGTGGGACGGTATTTTGCTTCAGACCACGGTTTGAGGAACACAACAGTGAGTTCAGGGCGTTGGCTTGGCCTCCAGAATCTCCAGATCTCAATCCACGATCCAAGTCCGACCCAAGGAGGCCTTCTGACGTCTAGTGGAGTCCGTGACTCGATGGGGGACTTATGGCTGATCAGTGAATATGTATAGCTCTTTCTTACTATCTAAAATCGGCAAAGCTGATGGCTCATCGGGCTGAATAAAGCCTGACTGCTTCACTTCACAGCCCTGGAGGTCGCCGCTTGGTGTTAAAACATGTCCACGAGCAGCGTGCGATTGAAGACTGCAGTGTTCCTCTGAATAACTAGCATGACCTTGATTCTTCTGTTGGGTTGTTTAGTTTCAGCATCCAGACAGAAAGGAGGAAACACTGCAGTGTTCGAGGTCTGTCTAAGCTACAGCCGGCGTCTCCCTCTGCCTCTGAGCTTCTTCAGCCCGTCTCAGTCCGCTCACGTCGCGGCCCTGCGACTATCAATGAAGGGGTTTGTGTATTTGTGTGTAGGGGTGGTGTGTCCGGCTCACGTGTGAACCCATGTGATGGATGAGAGGGGAAACCAGCCGTCCTCTTCATCTGACAGCGGCGATGAGATCCTGTTTGTTCTCCCCTCTTTGTTTTTATCTGCATTTATCGACGCCGCTCGCTGCCTTGGAAACCAAAGCCGGGTTTGAGTTATATCGCACGGCTGCAGTGTCAGTATTCAGACAGAATAACGGGGTTTAAACACAGAAAGCCCGCTCAGTTTACTACCTAATGGTGTGCGAGTTAGATCCAATAATATCACAAGCTTTGTGAGTGTGTGTGGAGCCCACAGGCGGATTTAATGACTCCTATTAAACATCCAAAATGTAATGAAGTGTTGTGATGCTTCCTATTTTTCTCTCTCTGGGAGCACCCTCCATCCTTTCTTTTCTCTCTAACTTAACACTCCCTCATCCCGTTCCCCCTCATGTCTTATCTCGGCTCAGACGAGGCAGACGGGGATGGATGACGGAGGAAATTGAATTCTCCTTATCGCTGTCGTGCTCCCGCAGCGTCTGCTACTTCTTCTTCTTCTCCTGCACCTATACATGCAGCCGCAGCGTGCACGCGTTCACGCATAGCAACAACGCACACAAACACACCTCTGCCATGGTAACTTTGACACAGTCTCATGTTTACGTGCATCGCTGTCTTCTTTTTCTTTACAGTTGTCGAACAAGCAACAGGAAAAGTCTGATCCTGACGACCACGTCTCCCACGCTGCCTCGCCCACACTCCCCTCTTCCTCTCCCCGGACACCTCGGTACGTAAAGTAACACATCACATGTCGTCTGTCACCTTGATGATGGCAGATGGCAAAATTCTAATATAATTACAGTATAAATGTAAATTTATGAAAGAATTACTTTTACAGTAGTTTTCTGTTTTTTTAATTGTATATAAAAACTGGAAAATTACAGACGTTATCTCTAAATTAACAACTAAACTGTTATTTTAAATATTACTGATGTGTCTCATTATATTAATGTTTATATCCAGAATTTCAGTTTACAGAAAATAACTTTTACAGTAGCTTTCTGTTTTTCAAAATTGTATACAAAACTCTAAAATTGAAGACATTATCTGTAAACAACCAAACTGTTTCTTTAAAAATTACAGTTATTTTTCATTTTTGAGAAATTACTGTATTATTTAGACAGAATTTTGTTCTTAATTTCTTAATTTACATAGGAGTTTATGTAAAATGACAATTATTCTGTCCAGACTAACAATTTAATGTTTTTCTTTGTCATTTCAAAATAAATCACATTAGTTTTACATTTAAACTCATTAACTCAAACTAATTTACGCACTCGAAGCCTGACAGAACACGATTAAGTAATAATAATAATAATAATAAAATACATTTTTACAGTAAATTTCTGTTTTTTAAAATTGTATACAAAAGTGACTTAATTACGGACATTATCTGTTCGTTTTACATTTATGTGTACTTTTACATACTCTGTAAACTAATTTACCAAAACTGTAAATCTCTACAGTTGTTTCCTGTTTTTTCTTACATGTATACACATCTCTGTAGCTGGTATTTTAAGTAGTATGTAATCCAAACCCTACACAGTTACTAAAAATAAGCTCATTATCGTGCTGAACCACATAATCTGAGTCTGAGTCACCTTTAGATGTAGGAAGGTTTGAAGTGTGCTGATTATTCTTCTTTCTGTGTCGTCCCAGCAGGAAGCAGCCCTCTGGACAGCCCACGAAACTTCTCTCCCAGCAACCCGGCACACTTCTCGTTCGCCTCCTCCAGAAGGTCACTGCTTTAAATCACTGCATACACACAGACGTTTACTCTACAAATAAACAGATAGGCAGAAGTTCAGTCAGCTTGACACAAAGGGAGGCGAGGAGAGAGAACAAGTGAGCAGACGAGGTGTGGATCTGTTGTTGTGCGAGGTCTCGCACATCCTGCAGAGCGGGGAGTCTCACAGTGTAACAGGCTGACTCATGTACGACAGGGCCAAGACATTACACTCACAGTGTCACTGTGTTTATTCACGCTGCTCTGATGGTGCTGTGTGTGGACGGTTGGCCGCGAACGTGAGCATCTGTTGTAATGAATGTGAATTTACATCTGAGTTCAAAGTCGAAGGAAGAAAATGTAGATAACAGTTTGTATTTTTGTGATTTTGTGATTGAAGTAAGGTCAACAACAGCAGGCGTATCAGCCAGCTAATATTACTGACCAGTCCAACAACAGTCAGCCCAGCTCGCCGTCTGTCTTTCGGCCTTTAATTTCACCAAACTCTCACTAAAAGTCAGTCCAAGATTTACTCATCTGGCGGCTTCTTGCTCGCTCACTTTCTCTCTTTCTCTTCTTAGCTCAGCTCCTGTTCTGGCACAACACTCGCTCCGCTTCAAGTCAGCTAAAAGTAGCAGATTTAACAGATAAAATGTCTAAAAAAGTAATGTATAGTTGAAATAGTTAGCTAGAGGTAACGGATAAACTGCTCGTCATGCTCGGTTACATTGCTTGCTTCCCCAACTCCTGTTCTGGCACGACACTAACTCCACTTTTTGTCAGTGTAGCATCAAAATGAATTTTTGTAGCTTAAGCTCAGGTTCTTCAACTCACCTATAATATACAATGATATAGACAGCAGTGTTCGTCTTATTTTGAGGGGAGGATGTGTTGGTTTGGACTTTTGGGATGAACTGGAACATGAGACAGGCGCTAACACCCAACAGCTGTGGCTGTGGAGTTCACTGACGCTCTTCTGGCTGAAGCCTTAAACGACATTTAAGGAGGCCAAAGTGACTGCAGCAGTGTGAAGGTCTAAAACAATGTTCAGGTGGTGGTGTGGACTTCACTCTCGTGTGTTGTACGGGTAGAGATGGATGTGACAAAGGCCAGTTAGACTGTTATTTACCTCTGTCGCTCCTTCAGTCAGACTCGGCGTTTGGAGCTCTGGTCTGGTGTAAATCCTCCGTCCTTGTTAATCAAGTCCGTCTGCCTGCCTGTCACCGTGTGACCGAGGCATACAGCAGCACAATGAACGAGTCGTGTGAAGAAGGCCCCTGGGACAAACTGGATGTGTGATAAGTCATCGAGCTGCTGAATGACATTTTTTTTAGTGCAGCTGAAATTGAGACGCACACGTAGTAGGTTATGTGAAATTAGCTTGTCAGGGTTTTGTCTTACAATTTAATTTATTATTTCAGAGGTAATAAAAATAACCATACCTATTTCAGGCTCGGAGTAATATTGAAGTCAGCAGTGCAGACAAGTTAATATGATCTGGATCCTGTGATGAAACGCGTGCATCGCAGTGTTTTTAAATGGTGTTTGTGTTCTCTGCAGAGCCGACGGACGACGATGGTCTTTAGCATCTTTGCCCTCCTCTGGATATGGCACTAACACTCCCAGCTCAACGGTAAATAACGTCACTTCTCTCCTAAATCAGTGATTCCCAACCAGAGGGTACAGAGTTCACCTAACAAACTCAACAGTTCAGAAAGCTAAACGCAATGGATTAACATCTGAAAGTGTTCACTAAAAGGTCTAATACTAGTTATTTTAACACATTGGTGAAAAGGTTTTTGCTAAAAGTAACGGCTAAACAATCGAAATCTAAAAGTAACAGATGAATAGTTGAAATAGTTAAAAGTTAATAAGGAGTTAGCTAAAGGTAATATGTTGAAGGAGTTAGCCGAAGGTAATGTATTAAACTGTTGAAGGAGTTAGCTGAAGGTAATGTAGTAAAGTGCTGAAAGACTTAGCTAAATGTTATGTATTAAAGTGTCGAAGGAGCTAGTTATAGGTAATGTAGTAAAGTGTTGAAGGAGTTTGCTGAAGGACTTAGCTAAAGGTAATGTATTAAACTGTTGAAGGAGTTAGCTGAAGGTAATGTAGTAAAGTGCTGAAAGACTTAGCTAAAGGTTATGTATTAAAGTAGAATGTGGTTTTACAGTGTCCCGGTTCCTTTATTCTGGTACTGGCTGTGGATGGAGGGTGAGATGGGTGGAGAGAGAAGAGTGTCACAGACATTATGTCCTACAGTAATTTTATCTCAGGCTAAATTTAGACACATATACTGTCGTCAGAAACCAGAAGATGTTTCATTCAAGTCGACGCTCTGACTTTATTAAACTCAGACACGAGCTGTGGTGCCCAGCGCTCCACCCAGCTCCCGCCTGAACAGTCTGCTCCTCAGTTATGAGCTGACACCATGAATGGTGCAGGTAACCCACACAACCTCAGTACAAGCAGCAGAAAAACCTCGACATTCATGAAACAGACAAAGAGAAATGGAGTCTCCGAGCTTGCTCCATCCACCCTGACTGTTTTCAATAAGTCTGTCACCAGTGATTGATCAGTGATTGATCTTTCGGTTAGCAAAGTAAGTGGAGGAGTCTGCTCACTCTGATGAAGGCAGATGAGGAGGAGAGGCGAGACAGATTCATGAGTCTGACCTGACAACTTTATTAACATTTCATTTTCGAAGTTTCGAAGGCGACAGTCGCTGTTGCTGGACATCTTTTTGTCATTGTTGTTTTCAACTCTACCCACTCTAATATTCTTGTTTTTCTTCCTCATCTGCCAACTCCTCTTTCCCCCCTCCGCCCTCGCCTGCTTCCTCTTCCTCCTCCACCCTCTGCCTCCTCTTCCTCTTCCTCTCGCTCTCCCAGTCCTCCAGCTCTTCTCAGGAGCGACTGCACCAGCTGCCCTTCCAGCCCACCATGGATGAGCTGCATTTCTTATCCAAACACTTCGGCAGCACCGAGAGCATCACGGACGATGACGGAGGCCGCTCCTCGCCCCACATGCGCCCACGCTCCCGCAGCCTCAGGTCAGCAGCAGCACCACCCGTGAGATTAACCAGAGGCCTCAGCTGCCCAAAAGCACCATCAAAGTGCTGCTTTCAAAGCAGATTTACACGGGGTTACCCCTGCTTTATCCTGCTCTTATATAACCAATTGATTTGGTTTTAAAGCTAACATGTCTGCGATGTTGAAAGGTCCAGTGTGTCAGATTTAGGGGGACCTGAAAATCTGAATGTTTATGTTTTTGTTACCTTAGAGTGAAACTTTCATATCTACAGACGCTGCGGGTCCTCTTCCTCGGAGTCCGCCATGTTGAACCACCACGTTTCCAACAGACAAACCAAGCTAATTAGCATTTTAGCCACCGTAGTTTCTCCTTCATGCTTTAAGGGGGCTGCAATCCACAGATAGATGCCGCTAAATCCGACACACTGGTCCTTTAAGTTTTGATTAGGACCTAAAATGAACTAATAAATATATAAAGGTAGGGCTGTAGCTAACAAACCAAGCTAACATTAATGAACAAACCAAGTTAATATTAGCTAACAAACTGAGCTAACGTTAGCTAACAAACCAGGCTGACATTAGCTAACAAACTGAGCTGACATTAACGAACAAACCAAGTTAACATTAGCTAACTAACTGAGCTAACATTAGCTAACAAACCAGGCTAATATTAGCTAACAAACCAGGCTAATATTAGCTGACAAAAGAAGCTAATCTTAGCTAACAATCTGAGCTAACATTAGCTAACAGCAGCTACAGTTTACTTCACCGTCCATGACATGTTTCTGTTTACCTCCCTCCAGCCCGGGACGGTCCTCCTCTTGCTACGACAATGAGATAGTGATGATGAACCATGTGTACAAAGAGCGCTTTCCAAAGGTGAGACGGAGCTTTAACAACTTACTTAATCACTCAGAACTGAAATAATAATTCATAGTTCGCAATTGTCCAAAGAAAGGAGTCACGGTGGCCGCTAAAGCAGAACAAACAAGATGATGAACTCTTGTAAATTTTCCTCCTTTTGACTCTCTCGGTGAGTCGGTGTCAAAAGGAAATGGGCTGAAAGCTTCACAGTGATAAAAATTGGAGTTCACCTGAGGTAAAAGCTCTCTGGGCTCGTTCACACTCGAGTTGAATGGAAAGAAAAATGAGATTGTATTGAAGTCGGAGTCGCACTGTTGGAGCCACAGATGAAATTGCTTTCTGAACTTTCTGTCACGTACCTCCGGGTCTTCTCACACGTTTCTTCTCTCTCCACCTTTTTGTTGCTCCACAAGGCCACGGCACAGATGGAAGGGAGGCTGGCAGAGTTCATCCAGGCGTTCTCTCCGGAAAACGTTCTCCCGCTGGCCGACGGCGTCCTCAGTTTCATCCACCACCAGATAGCTGAGCTGTCCAGGGACTGCCTGGCCAAAGCTCGCGAGGGCCTCATCACCTCCGTCTACTTCTTTGAGCTGCAGGAGAACCTGGAGAAGCTCCTCAATGATGTCAGTAATCAATAACTACCATCAGCATACTTTAACAGTTACCTAATGTTTCTGCAGCGTTGACAAAATGTTCAAAAACAAACATATTAGCA
Source organism: Nibea coibor (assembly GCA_023373845.1). Taxonomy (NCBI): domain Eukaryota; kingdom Metazoa; phylum Chordata; class Actinopteri; family Sciaenidae; genus Nibea; species Nibea coibor. The sequence goes on from CM041727.1 coordinate 3,182,304, forward strand.
GTTTGAAGTAAGCTAAAGTAGCTAACAAGCTACCGTTCAGTTCCCTGCTTCCTGTTTGGTGCTGAATGACATTAAACATGTTTGATATGAGGTTGTGACATCGGCATAAACATTGATTATCTTCAACATAATCACTCCCTCTCGTGTGATACTGTTTTAATAACTGGGAATCGAACCTTGACATCTTTTTTAGGTTTTGTCAAGTGTCAAAAATTGGCTTACGTTGATTGACTTGAAGAAAAAGGTTTTCCAGAATAAGATATCAAACAAATATCAGATTAATCTGCAGTTCAAGCTGCAGTAATTAATATTTTTATATAGACGATTGGGATGGTAACGATAACTTTGTTTTAGCATCTCTTAGCTCGTTGTTTCCTTCAGGAGCTGGTGGAGACCATAAACGGAGCTAAAACATGGAGTGATTCAACCCGACTCGGGTCAGCCGATGATTGTAACACTGTCCATGAAATGACGTCTATGAAATGAGTCCAAACATCTATCCTCTCGGTGTCTGTCCAAACTGGATGCTTTCTGTGAGAGACGTGATTGAAATGACTTCAGTAAACGGAGGCTAATTGAGCTCCAGATGTGTCGGAGCAGATAGCACGTATCAGGGAGTTTCATCGCCAGCCTTCATTTTGGCGCCTTGATTAGATCGCTGTTATTCACGCTGGGCTGCCTGGATTTGGTCTGATTGTATCCGCTGAGTTTTTGATGATCTCACGGCCTCGTCTGCAGTGCTGTGTCTGTGTATTTTTGTTGGCTTCTAAATGTTAATCTGTCTCTCTCTCTCGTCTCCCTCCGCCAGGCCTTTGAGCGCTCGGAGAGCTCTGAAGTCGCCTTCGTCACCGAGCTGGCAAAGAAGCTCCTCATCATCATCTCCAGACCTGCCAGGCTTCTGGAGTGTCTGGTGAGATAACACACAAACACCTTCGCAGCATTCACCGTCACCTGCGACACCGTTCACCGTCGTCCTTATGAGAGAGACGTTTCACGGCTCACGACCCGCTCGTGACTTCAGACAGACTGATTTTCTCTTTAAATAAACGCTTAACACACATTCAGGCACTTTGATGTCTGCCTGTCTGTCTGTCTGCCTGTCTGTCTGCCTGTCTGTCTGTCTGCCTGTCTGCCTGTCTGTCTGTCTGCCTGTCTGTCTGTCTGTCTGGACGGCGACTACATTTGCATTTAGATTAAAATTTGCTCTGCCACAGCTCGGCTAACACGAGGCAGCCGCCTCCTGCTGCCGAGCTGTCGAGCTGCCTTTCAGTCTCACGCAGACAAACCGTGACCGTGGTGTCATTTAGACTTGGAGGATGCCTGTGTGTGTGTGTGTGTGTGTGTGGTCTAACTGGTTGTTTCTCTGGGTAACCGTGTGTTTCATAACACTGACGTGGATTTTGATTAAGAGTGACACAGAGAATTGGTTCATTGAGATAATTCCACCCTCGTTTTCTGCATATCGCAGCATTCGTGTGTGTGTGTGTGTGTGCGTGTGTGTGTGTGTGTGTGTTTGGCACGTTTTAGCAGACAGGATTTGTGTTCCCAACAACGTGACTTATTGAGCATAAAAAGGTTTTTTTGCAGGCTCATTAATTATATTTCGTAGTGAAGTTCAGGGCAGGGAGGCTCAGTCTGGCGATGAGCGAGTTCCCGCGTCGTTTCTGACGTGATAGAAACTTGATCGCTGGCAGTCCGGGCTTGATTACACTCTTATGATACGACTACAACTTCTGATGTGACCTCCACCTACGAGCTGACGTGACACATTTCACAGGAAGACAGAAAAAGAGATTTCACCATGATAGTTCTCATTCAGTGTCATCTCACACGGTGCAGTTGCAGATTACAACCCCCCTCGCCTCACCGTCTCCTTCCTAGAGACACTTCATGTCTATAGATAGATAACGAGCTCATTCTGAGGTAACAAGAGCACAAGGATTCTTATTTTCATGTGAGTTAAAACTAGTTAAGTTAGTGTTAGGAGTCCTGTAAATCTCAAACACACTGGACCTTTAAATTATGGTACAAATATAACATCTTGTTCAGTCTCTGTATTTAAGCCGCTGGCAGTCTGTTGCTGACTCACCGCTCTGACCGAATCATTTGGATTTGACTGAGAGGTGTTTGTTTAAACAGACACAGTGTATCCAGGTCTCTCCTCGGGCTGAACAGCACAGACTGTGATGATGATGCCGTCTTCCAGAGACAAATCCTGGAGCTCCTCCAGAGGCTGTGAATCATTAAAACTGCTGCTAAGACGCAGACGGACACGGCGGCTTTTACTCGGATATGGAAACAATTTCTGAATCAATTTATCTGGAAGTAATTTCCCAAACAAAGATTCAATCATCCCACGAGTCTGATCTAATGTCATTAATTCCACGTCTCTCCACCTGACGGCGTCACGTTCATGTTTCGATGCTCTCGTTTCCAGGAGTTTAATCCAGAAGAGTTCTACCATCTGCTGGAGGCGGCGGAGGACCACGCCAAGGAGGGTCACCTGATGAAAACAGACATCCCTCGTTACATTATCAGCCAGCTCGGGCTGACCAGAGACCCGATTGAAGGTCAGAGATCCTCACACGCACAAAGTTACATTTCATACACTTCATTACAAGAACCCAGAGTTCAGTTGTTTCTCTTTAACCTTGGAGGTTCTCGCAAGAACTCCTTGTCGCAGTTTGCTACCTAACTTTAGCCAGACTCAGCTCCGAGATAGATCTTTTCTGCTGCATCCATCCATCCTCTCATTTTCCAGCAAACACCATGACTTATAAATAAATAAATAAAATAAACTCGCAGCTAATTCAAACATTTCTTTGTCCTCAGAGATGGTCAACCTCGACAGTTACGACAGCGAGGGGCCGCTGACGCCTGAAACCGACGACTCGACGGAGGTACGATAATCCTCGATCTGCTCAGTCCACTTCTTTTCTTACTTTTGCCAAAGTCCTTGTTGCTCTCACGTCTGCTTCATCTGCTAATGACTTGGCACACTTGCTTTTATCTATCTAATTTAGCTAATTTATGCTGAAGTACCAAAAACAGGACAACCCCCCTCCGCCGTCTTGACTGCCTCTAGCATTAGGCACAAATCCAAGATGCCAAATTTGAGCTACGTAGACAAAAAAACAAGCTGAGAGAGGGAGGAGGGCAGCGTTACAGCAGCATATTAATATTAATGATTTATTAATGTGCATTAATATCATGTTGGTTTGATCCACAGGGTAAGATCAGGGCGATGAAGCCACCAGGAGAAGCCGACTTCCAGACCATCAAGCTGATCAGTAACGGGGCGTACGGGTGAGTAAAAGCATTTAGGACGTCCTCCTCAGACAGCACAGATGGCCGTAAAGTCAAAAGAAAAAAGAAAAAAAAAAGTGCACCTCTGTGTGTTTCTGTATCAGTGCCGTGTACCTGGTGCGTCATCTGGAGACACGTCAGCGGTTTGCCATGAAGAAGATTAACAAGCAAAACCTGATACTGAGGAACCAAATCGAGCAGGCCTTCGTGGAACGAGACATCCTCACCTTCGCTGAGAATCCCTTTGTCGTGTCCATGTTCTGCTCCTTCGAAACCCGCCGGCACCTCTGCATGGTCATGGAGTACGTAGAAGGTAAGGAGATATATATGCAGTATATATATAACAGGAAGAATTGTCACGAAAAGGTGGTAGAGATTTTCCAGAATACATCAGGAGGTAATTGTCCAGTAAATAAATGAATGTAACTGCACAGGTAGAAAAATGTTCTGACGCTTGTCACAGGCTGTTCGTTTGCTTCATATTTAGTCGGTCAGATCATAAATAGACTCATGAACGCAGTGAATATGCCTGATTATAATTTGCCTCAGAGCTCGTTCATCACTGTCTCTTTGATTACCTTCTGTTGTGGCATCGGGCTAAGTGGAAACTGAAATGGTCTCAAACAAAGAGGCACCAGGAGAGAGATTCATGGTAATTGCTAATGTCAGCAGGAGGACTAATCAAATAATAAATTCTGCTGTCAGGTGGAGACTGTGCCACTCTGCTGAAGAACATCGGGGCTCTGCCGGTGGAGATGGCTCGGATGTACTTTGCGGAGACCGTCCTCGCGCTGGAGTACTTGCACAACTATGGCATCGTGCACCGTGACCTCAAGCCTGACAAGTGAGTTTAACTCAAACAAGACATTCAGACTTTAACTTCAGCACCTTAACTTTGCTGTCTCTGTTCTCAGCCTCCTGATTACATCAATGGGTCACATCAAGCTCACCGACTTCGGCCTTTCCAAGATGGGTCTCATGAGTCTGACCACCAACTTGTATGAAGGACACATAGAGAAGGATACTCGGGAGTTCTTGGACAAACAGGTATGATAAATATGCAGTGTGTCCTACAAGAAGTCTGTGCCGAGTCAATCTAGATTTAATGATTTATAAAGTCATTTTAAACTGTGTGTTTTTGGCTGAATTGCCGTGCAGATGGATCCAAGTAAAGCTCAAACATGAAACGTCCTTTGATGCCTTCGCCTCTATGCAAAGATATTCCACGTTGCCGCGTGCCAAATGAGACTGTTAACAGTTGGCACAACAATAGACCAGTAATTCCTCATTATTATAATCATTTTCTCTTTTAGGTATGAGGTTTGTTACCTCAAGCCTTTCATGCAGCGCCTGTGCTTTGAATTTAAGCCTCATTATTTCTTGTGTGTGTGCACGTGCGTTGGCGGCCAGGAATCCTTCATGCGCATGAAAACCGTCCACCGGGGCTTTCATCTTGTCTTGGCATCTCTGATGTGATTAGGCAGAAATATGTATTCAGCACACACATGTGCCTCCCACTCAGTGTTGTCCATCTGCCACTTAGCAGCAATATACTGTACATGGACAGGTAGAAAATAAACTGATGTGACTTGCTGGTGTAGTCTTCTTCTGTTTCTCAACCATCAAACTCGAGATATTTGAGATATTTACTTTGCCCATACTTTATTATGGACACACAATCAAGCCTATAATCATATACTTCAATTAATAAGTTAGCTTTAGCTTTGTGAATATCTGCCTAGCAACCGGCATCTGTTGTTTGTTGCTTTGCTCTGATTGGTCAACAGCTATGGAGCTAAAGTGTTGAAAGTAACCCTCAAACAACAGATAACTGTGAGCCAACCGTAGGTAGTATCAGTAAACAGAAAAGAGTATAAACACCCTGAGGTCTTCCTGAACATGTTGATATATAATTTGTGTGGCTAAAGTTATAACATTTGTCCTCTAGAGTGATGTAAAAAACGCGTACATCTGCTTTCACTCTAGAAGTTTCTGCTCCTGATTCATATGGGAGTAAATGCGGCAGTTGGTGGGTGATTGTGGCACTTCTGAGCTCACTGAGCCAAAACTAAAAGTCCATCAGCTTCAGTAAGATAATGTGAGCGAGCAGCACGGATTTCCCTACAATCCTATGTAAAAAATTATGTCTGTAGAGTAAAAATTGTACGACTGTGGGCAGTTTTAAATTTTCCCGCTCTTTTTGCCGATTCTTTCGAAACCGCCATAAATTATAGCATACAAACAAACAACAAACAAACACACTAATTAAATTTATCTGAAGTTAAATTAGATGTCACAATAAATATCTGAGTGTTGCTGTTCGTCCTCCAGGTGTGTGGGACTCCGGAGTACATCGCCCCGGAGGTCATTCTCCGTCAAGGTTACGGGAAGCCGGTGGACTGGTGGGCTATGGGCATCATCCTGTACGAGTTCCTGGTGGGCTGTGTGCCTTTCTTTGGAGACACTCCTGAGGAGCTGTTTGGACAGGTCATCACAGGTGAGGCATCAGAGACATTGTTAATAGATGAACCAAACTGTGAAGGGTATACTGTGTTTCCTCACGTCCTCCTTCCTCTCTGGTAGATGACATAGTTTGGCCTGAAGGAGATGAGGCGCTCCCTGTGGATGCCCAGCACCTGATCTCCTCCCTCCTGCAGACGAATCCACTGGTTCGACTGGGCACGGGTTAGTCACCTTGTCACCTTTTATTTATTTCCTATCCTTTTATTTGTTATTTATTGCTACAGAGATGTATTATTGTTACAATATTTTATCATACAATGTAAAAAGTAGTATTTGTATTGATACCAGTTGTAGGGTAAGCTGGACCAAAGTTTCAACCATTTATCCAAAACTTTTAGCAAAGAACTTTACCCATATTTTTTTTTAGCAATTTCAACCATTATCTATAGCTAACTATTTAAGCTGTTTAAAATATATACTGTTTTCCATTAGTTTTACCAATTTAAGCTAATTAGCCATTGCTTTTAGCTATTTCAACCATTATACTACTTCCTCTGCTGCCTCTTTCAACCACTTATTTTTAGCAAACTGCTTCTCTGCTTCCTTTGCTGCTAGTTTTAATGAACTCTCAATCTCAAAATTGGGCTTTGCAGCCGATTGTAGATATATTTTTCAAATGTTAAAGCAGAAGTATACGGGGTATATTCACCCTGATTGGGAATCACTGACCTAGAACATTAACTATCGTCCTGCCTTTGGGCTCACAGGTTCAGTTTACCCAAATAAGTCAACTTCAGTCTGAGTCAGAATGTCTCTACCTGCTTCAGGGCTGCAGCTATTACCGCTCTGTCTTTGTCTAACCTCTCTCCATCTCCCTTCCTCTTCCTCTTCCCTCTAGGTGGTGCTTTTGAAGTGAAGCAGCACTCATTCTTCACAGAGGTGAACTGGAACAGCGTGCTGAGGCAGAAGGCAGAGTTCATTCCTCACCTGGAGTCCGAGGAAGACACCAGTTATTTTGACAGTAAGTCAAAGAGCTGTTGTGGATTGCAGGCATGGACCACAGATCAAAACAGCCCAGGGTCTTCTGAGTCATCACCATCTCTGCCACAACTCCCCCATTAAGTCTCCCATGTTGCCATGATAGCTACTGTAACTGCAGAAAAGCGGTTTATTAGACCTGAATGTGTTGATTCAGCAAGAGCAGCTACAGAAAAGGAATACAGAGAGAAAGTTAATGCCACGGTTCACTGTAAAGCCATGATATCTCGTTACCTTTCCACTCCAGCCCGATCCGAGCGCTACCATCATGTGCAGTCATATGACGAGGACGATACCAATGACGACGAGCCTGTGGAGATACATCGCTTCTCATCCTGCTCCCCACGTTTCAGCAAGGTCACATTTTATCTACATAGAAGATATTTGAAGCATCGGTACTTATGGTAAAACAATCACTGACCGTCTTGTCTAATTGTGTGGACCTGCAGGTGTACAGCAGCATGGAGCATCTGTCCCAGCTCGAGCATAAACCCCCTGGAGTGACTCTGCGAGAGCACAAAGTCCCCAGGGAGGATCGAATGGCAAAGAGGGAAAGTCTGGGTAGCCTCACGCTTAGGGACAAGAGTTGGAGGACTGGATCGCCTGAAATGTGAGAGCAGATCAGATGTTTCTGCCAGATTGTACCCTACACTATGAGGGCAGCAGAAACTGTCCTTGATTGATTCCCTTTTTGCAAGTCGCTTTGGCTAAATGAGTAAATGTAGTGCTTGTGATTCATTGAGAATATCTTTTTCAGGAAGCGCTTGTCCTGCTCCGAGACCTCCTTCACCGAGAGCGACTCCAGCCCACCGTCCGGTGCACGAAGACGCTTCTCTGCCCTCATGGATACACACCGCCTGGCCTCCCCTCTGGAAGTCGACTCTGAGCTACCCTCTGTCCCTGCCAGGCAGCCTCCAGTGAAGGCCAGGGGGGCTTCCTTGGAAGGAGCCATGGGTACCATCGCCTCTCAAGGCGATTTGAGACCATTCCTCAAAGATAGCAACGGTCACACAGGTGGAGGTAAGAAGGCACAAGACATCACCTGAGTGCTCCTAAACCTTGTGTTTGATCACAACAGCACTAATGTACTGTTTCATGTCACAGATAAGCATTTGAGACCGGCTGATGCTTCATTGCCTCTACCGAGCAGTGCTACTGTTCTGGGCCTTCCAGACACGCAGGCGGCCCGTGGGGCCACCACCGACCTCGTGCTGAGGAGGGTTCGCCATCAGCAGCTCTCAGCTGAAGGAGAGAAACGTAGCTCACGACCAGGAACTAAAGTTATCAAATCTGCTTCTGCTACCGCTTTGTCTGTCATCATCCCTGCAGGTAAACAAACCGGTTATATGACATCAGGTGTAAAAACAAGCTTTGAAATAAATCCTGTAATGTAACTTTAACTCCCGATCTCTCCTCAGTGGAGCAACATGGTGCCTCCCCTCTAGCGAGCCCCATGTCTCCTCGCTCCCTCTCGTCCAACCCGTCCTCCCGTGACTCCTCTCCGAGCAGAGACTACTCTCCCATGGTCAACGTCCTGCATTCTCCGATCACCATCCACCGCTCGGGGAAGAAGTATGGCTTCACTCTCCGAGCCATCAGAGTCTACATGGGAGACAGTGACGTCTACAGCGTACATCACATGGTCTGGGTAAGAGAGAAGATAAGATAGTTGTTTCACATCCAGTCAGTTAAACAACTTAAACTATTGGTGTCAGCAATGTACAGTTGTGTGTCATCTGCATAGCTGCGAACATTTACATCATGTTGTCAGATATTTTGAGTTAAAGCGTATATAATGAAAAAAGGAGTGGACCAAGTATTAAACCCTGTGGAACACCAGTTGAAAGGGTATCTGAAACAAGCGTACTTTTCAACTGTACAGTACAGTTCAGTCTAACCTATGTTATCAAATCCATCATTTTAGATGTCTGTGTATATAAACGGGTTTCATTAAGTCCTTTGTTCCAATCACAGCATGTGGAGGACGGAGGTCCTGCCCAGGAGGCTGGATTGAGTGCTGGTGACCTCATCACTCACGTAAATGGGGAGTCAGTCCATGGTCTGGTCCATACGGAGGTGGTGGAGCTCATCCTGAAGGTGAGGACTACCTATACCTAATTCATGTGTACATTTTATGGTTTCAAAAAAGTCACAGTAATGTGATTTTATATAAATATACATGTTCATAATCTGCAGAGTGGAAGCAAGGTGACGGTTACAACTACTCCATTTGAGAACACATCGATAAAAGTCGGTCCTGCTCGCAAGTCCAGCTACAAATCCAAGATGGCACGACGCAGCAAAAGGATGGGAGCCAAGGAGGGACAAGAGTGCGTTACAATATTCAATACATGATCTTTAAAGTTTTACATACTTTTATTCTTCTCGTTCAATCATGTTTCTTGTCTTTTCAGTAAGAAGCGCAGCTCCCTATTCAGGAAAATCACCAAACAGTCCAACCTGCTCCACACCAGCCGGAGCCTCTCCTCTTTGAATCGCTCTCTGTCATCTGGAGATAGCCTCCCAGGCTCCCCCACCCACAGCCTCTCCGCCCGCTCGCCTACCCAGAGTTACCGCTCCAATCTTGAATCCCCTTACCTCGGTTAGTATGAAAGGCTGAGACCACACATGCCTGGTCTTACCTGGTTTTGTTTGTGAGCATGTGGGCAGTGGACATCCTGCATACTGTTCTCTTCTTAGCTTCCTCCACCTCTGTCATTATGTCCATAGAGGCTACTGAGCCCAATTACATTCCCCGGCTCCTGTTCTACCACGACACTAGTTCCATTCACTGTCAGCAGTCTTTGGTAAACCCTCAAGGGTCCAAAACACCTGTTAAACACAGTGATCTGAGTTCACAGTCCAGTCATGGGTGATCTGATTATGATGGTAATTAAAGTGTATTTCCTCTCCTCTCCTCAGGCACCTCCTCCCAGAGCAGCTCTCCAGCCTCCAGCACCCCGAACTCCCCAGCAGCATCTCACCACATGAGGCCCAGCTCCCTGCACGGCCTGTCTCCCAAACTTCACCGGCAGTACCGCTCGGCACGCTGCAAATCTGCCGGCAACATCCCGTTGTCCCCCCTCGCTCACACGCCTTCCCCGACCACCTCCTCCCCTCCACCTCTGAGCGGCCACACAGTCGGGAGCTCCAACACCACACAGATGTTTCCCGCCAAGCTGCACTCCTCACCTCCTGTTGCGCGCCCTCGTCCTAAAAGTGCAGAGCCGCCGAGGTCCCCCCTGCTGCAGCGGGTGCAGTCGGCGGAAAAGTTAGGAGCGCCGATGCTCCCTTCTTCCTCTTCTTCATCGTCGTCGCCCTCTCCTCTGACAGGAGTGTCGTTACGCAAGCATAGCCTGGAGGTGGCACATGGAGACTACCGGAGAGAGTCCTTCCACTGTGAGCACAGCCTACAAAGTCTGCTAGAGATGGAAGGAGAGAACGGACCTGCTCCCCCATCTCCTTCATCGTCTTCCTCCCCTTCTCCTCCAATGGGAGGGGAGATCGGAGGCATGAAGCCTGTGAGGAGGCTGGGAAGGCAGGAATCACCACTCAGCCGTGACACACTGGTCCCAGCGAAGGAGAAAGACACCCAAACCACCACAGCTTCTGAGAGTGTAGCTACTAAAACTGAGTCCAAGGCCGATGTTGCTGATGCAGGGAAAACATCCAGCGCTGAGGTCCAAAAGAAGAGTGTGGCTGCAGTGGACACAAAGTCCAGTCCAGCACCGGTTTTATCCACTACAGAGGTAAAACCAAGCCCAGGGGACAAACCTCAAGCTCCTGAGGTCTCCAAGGGTAAAGTCAGTGAGAAGCTCTCAACACCGGGCACATTGAAGGCAGTCCAACAACAAGACAGCAAGCAGCTGAGTGCACAGACAGCTCCAGACAGTGGACCTGCAACTAAAGCTCCAGAGAAGACTGAGGAGAAGGTGAAAGGCACTGGAGGTACAGACAAAGGCAAGGTATCATCTGCGGAACAGTCCAAGCCACGGAAAGGCACCGATGCAGGAGATAAAGGAGGCAGCGATAAAGCAGGCGAGACGACCAAAGTCAAAGGACCTGCACCTCCAATCCCCACCCAGGTTCAAAGCCAGGCTACAGCTGCTGCCAGAACCAAAGCAGAGAAGGTATCCACCAGCCACCGTGGGGCCAAAGAGGAAAAGGCCCACCTGGAAGTCCTGGAAGAGAACCCCATGTCGCCGTCCTCCAGCGCAGCTTCACCCAGCTCGAGCAAGTCTCGCCCGATGTCTCCAGGCGACAAATCCAGCTTTGTGACGCAGCTCACGAGCGTGGCCAAAACGGTGCTCGGGCCTATGAAGGTCGGATCGCAAGAGGGGTCGAAGGTAAAAGACACATCGGCGAAGTCAGGCGAGGAGAAGCGAGGGAGCGCCGGAAAACCGGAGGCTTCGTCCGGGAGCGGACGCCGGGGCGCGCAGACATCGACCTCGACAGCGCAGTCTGATAAAGGAAGCAGTCGGAGCTCCAAACATCACTCGTGATACGAGAAAAGAGTCGGACTCTCCCATGTAATGCCTTTTACTGTAGCATCACACTGACATATCATGACTTTAAACAAAGGGAGACGTGAATGCCTGAAGAAATAACACCAAATAGACGACATAAGATGTGAACAAAGATGGTATCATAACGTAGGCCTGTGTGTGTGCTCTGTGTTCATCACATTATGTTGTGTGTATATATATACATATATATAAAAAGAAAATGTCTTAATGCATGTCTGACACTGTACATGGCAAATGAGAGAATATTTAAAATAGAAGATGAAGACTATAAAGCAGAGGTGGTGAACACTGTGAACAACTTTTCAACCCCGACCAAGACAGGCGAACAACGCGTAGACGAAACGGGCATTACTCACGTCAGATCAGCTCCGGTGCCATCTTTTAGTTACTAAACGAGTTCATGTAGCGAAGAACAACATGGAAAACCAAGATACCAAAACGCTTGCAGAGAGGGTGAATCGGATCTGTATAAGGGCTGAACTGAAAGAGGTAGATTAAGATGAACTTGCACAGGGACACTATGCAATGTGCTAACGCAAATTTTGTGTTTTTTTTGTGTTTATACTTTGGTGTCCCCCCCAATTTACTAAGTTTACATCGTGCTCCCGACAAGAAGAGAAGATATGGTTGCAATAAGTCGAGCAAACAGGTTTTGTTTTCATTCGATCGTAGTGAAATGTGCAATGATATATATTTTAGATTACCGTGTGTTCAGAGTGAGATAAATAATGAAAGTAGCACTTAGAGGAGAGATTTTTTTTCTATGTATGCAGATGTGTGATGTATCGTGTAATATTACGTGTGAAGACAAAGTGCCAGTCTTTTTATTTAGTTTGTTTACACTTTAATGTATGAATAATATGCAATCCAACAGTGCCCGGTTCCATAAAACTGAGCACCGGTTTATCAGTGATAATAGTAGTAGATGATACACAAAGCCAGGAGTAGATATGTGGTGAGGTCTTTGTTTGTGTGTATTTACATGAAACTGTTCAGGCTAAGTCCTGTCTTACACCGCCACCTTGTGGACGACATGACAGCAAAAAGTCCTGAATAAAGCTGGGTAATCTTTCCATTTCATACATTATTCTTCTGATGCATTGTTCTTATCGAGTTTAAAAAGTCTTTATTTGATCCGTGATGATGTATCAAACATTAACCCCATGTTGGACATTAAACTGCTGTTTTTTGTGTGTGTTACATCTGGAAATTGCACTTTATTTTGTGTCAAATATTTTTTATTTACTCCTCATATATTTATTTTATTATTTTTCTATTTGTTCTATTTATTAATCTTTTTTTATTTATTCAATTTTTTGTTGTTGTTGTTTGTTTTTTTACACGTGTCACATGACTTAGTGAATTTATAAATTTTACATTTAGACTGAGAAAATCTACCAAATCTGTGTGGCTACACCCCCACTGTGCAAGTCTGAAGTTGTAATATTATTGTTGTCATGATGTCCATCTTTGTTGAGTGTTTTGACTTTTTTACAGCAACAACTATCTCCTGACTGTTGTTGTCCATTACATTGCTACATATTTACTAGCCACCGTTGTGAACAAAAAAAAACAATGCAAAAAAGCCTAGAGTCCAGAAATGTAATAAAATGCAGAGAAACCTTCGATTTGTCTGAGTTATTTATTATTTGTAGAGATAAACAAAAGTATTAAATATTGACTGTAAAGAACTTTATACAGCTGCTAGTTTAAACTACATGTATCACTCTGCTTTACAGGCGTTCTAACAACTGTTATACAAAGGTTAGTCCAACCAAGTGATTCTCATTTCAATGTAATTTTAAATCTAAGAAAACAAATTGATACTCTTTGTTTTGCTTAAGTTTTACTTAAATAATCAACAAAAATGCTCCAAACAAACAGCACCAGGATTAAATAATAATAAGAGCAACTTTTGCAGTTTCAGGGCTTTCCTGTAACCATGGTTACTCACAGTTTAATCAACTTTAATTGAGTCTCAAGATGACGTTACAGCTCTGTGACGCAGTCATAACGAGTCCGTGCTTAGCTAAGCCGCTAAACTTTGTGTTTAGATCCCGCCCTGTGTGGGTCACTATACTGTAATTGGTCAGAAGCACACACACTGAAAAATGATACCATTGGCTGTAGAGTGTAACAATAAAACTGAGACATCAGCCAACAATTTTTTATTCTCCTCCGATCTACATTGATCTCATAAGTCGCCTCTGCGAAGTCTGAATGATGGAAATCGAGTAACGAGGCTGTTTTAAAAATGCGAGCCGAAAGAGCCGACTCTTCTTGGTGAGCTGAGTCAAATGATCCGACTCCCTAAAAAGAACCGAACTTCCCATCACCGGCTCACTCTCATTGGTGCTCAGCAGGACCAACACGTCACAAAGTAGACAGGAAGTGAGTGGACCTTTATTACGCTGCTGCTTCTCGGAGTCTTTGACACAAACTGAGCGAAAACACGAAAACACGGAGCTCTTCATCCAATGGCTGGCTCCAGAGACACGACGACGAGCCCGGAATGAAGGTAACATCATTTAATAAACACTCTGAGTTTGGCTACGAGTGGACGGACCTCCAAAACTTATACATTTATACTCTTTATACGTTTATACTACGTCACTGCCTACGTAATTCCGTGGTATCAGAATCAGAATTGCTTAATTGGCCACGAGGAATTTGACTTAATTGCACATACAGGTATGGACATAGTTTAAAAGACAGGGGACATGACAGGTAGACGCAAACATAACATAAAAACATGAAATATAAACATAAAAAATAACTATATATAGACATGTTTATCTATCTATAGACTCTGACTGACATTTGTAGACTGGGTGATGGTGCAATAAAATGTGTTACGTACATGAGGTAGAGCTGAAACGTATATAATAGAAAAAAAGGAGTGGAACGAGTATTAAACCCTGTGGAACTCCAGACGAAATACAACGGGTATCTGAAATGTTACCTATGCTATTAAATGCAAAAGTACAGTTTAAAGGACAACGGGCATGACAGGGAGGTGCAAAAACATAACAGAAAATCATGAAACATAAACATATTTATATATATTTGCATAATATATGTGGACACGAGTATCTGTAGAACTTTGTAAACTGATGATGCAGTGGTGCAGGTGGAATAAATATGGTTTCTACAAATAGTTATACATATCTATGTTTGTGATCAGTGGATAAGTAAATAAATCATAACGCGCAGTTATTGCAGAGGTTTGCAGGGTAATATTGCAGATATGCAGAGTAATGTCATTTTTATTTTTTAGATAGAATAGAAGAAAATGTAGAAGAAGGAGCTACATAGGTTGAATAAAGTAACTGCTTATCAGTTTCATTTTCACTTTTCAGGTTTATATTTGTCACATACGGGTCAACACAGGTTCAACAAGAGGAACCAGCCAGCTAAGCAGTATGAGCACGAGCTGTATAAACTGTATAAACAAACATACAGGATAGAAACAAGCTAAAGCAGCACAATATAGCAAAATATTATAATAGAAACTTTAATAAAACAGGACAGTGTTATATACGATGTTCTATACACTGTGCAAGTGTGACAAGTGTTGCGTGAGAATAATCACTATATAAACAGGATGTCAGTGTGTGTATATATAGGATGCGTTAACCTGCACATGACAGTCTAACCTGAAAACTGAGACTGAATATATTACACTGTGAAGAGTACTGTGATGTGTGCACAGCGTGTCGGTAACGTGATGGTGTTTTACAGAAGTATTGTGCAGAAAACATCAAGTCCAGCAGGGTGGCAGAAGTTGTGTAAGTTTATGACTTAATAAGTCTGATGGCCTGACATATGATTGTTACAGATTTTCAGCCAAGAACTGTACTTCAGCACAACTGTGACACACTTTCCAGTTTGTGTACTTCCCTACATTTCAGAGATAAATAATACTGAACAATGTTGTGTCAGTAAGTGTTTGATGTCTTTGAGGAAGGAGGACAAATGTGGGTGAGAACTATCGTCTCTCTCTGCTGTAACTAAACTCACATATCTGAAATTCCTGCAGTCACACGGTGCAGTCACATGGTTTCCCTCTTTACTTACCATCATGGAGAATTATTCACTTTGCTGTGGTTAACATTAACCCACCAGCTGCAGGGCCGGGATTTGTTTCTTTCAACATGACCCGCTTCACTGTACATGGCGTCATGTGTATGTAATGCTGTCTCATGTCTTCACAGGTTGCTATGGAGACGAGGAGCATTTCATCACACTCTGTGTCAGTCATCTCCAGTAATGAATCCCAGCACCTCCTCCGCTCGCTGTGAGGGTCAGTCTCCTGCAGATGACTTCATGGATGACTGGCTCTTCCTCTCCTCCGACTCTGTCGGGCCTCCTCGCCTGGAAGTGACCCGGGAAGATCAGGCGGCAGAGGACAAAGGCAAGCTGAAATCCAAACTGATTTCAGCTTGGAACAGCGTCAAATACGGTTTGTTTCAACGCTCCGACATAGAAGCTGTTTTATGTTGCTACTCTGTAAGAGCAGATCTGATTGTTCTCCTTTCCCTTTGAATGTTTCAGGATGGTCTCTGAAGCAGAAGTCCAAATTCAGCAAGAGCTCTCCTGTGATCATGCTAGGACAATCCTATGAGCTCAGCGATCAAGGTGAGGCCTCGCGCCTCCTGAAATCATCTTTCATGTGACGTTTTCTAACTTCTTAACTCGCCGTCTGTGACCGTTTCAGAGGACAGAGATCGCTTCTGGCGCTCCTTCTCGTCTCTGCTGTGGTTGACGTACAGACGGGGTTTCCCTCTGCTGGTGGGGGGCTCCCTGACCACCGACAGCGGCTGGGGTTGTGTGCTACGTACGGGGCAGATGCTGCTTGCACAGGGCCTCCTCCTGCACCTGATGCCTCCAGGTGACAACACACAGTCTCCTACAGCTGGATCCGGGTTAATCTGACACGGACGTGCGTGCATCAGTCTCACTCCATTCAGAGAGATCACAGAGCTCGTCGC
Organism: Nibea coibor; assembly: GCA_023373845.1. NCBI lineage: Eukaryota > Metazoa > Chordata > Actinopteri > Sciaenidae > Nibea > Nibea coibor. Next base: position 3,198,628 of record CM041727.1, read on the forward strand.
CAACCTTGAATAAATCGAAAGCTGTACTTGGTTGCAGAACATTTTGTTGAGCTCAGCGTGACACAAGAGAACAAGACGGTCTGCCTGGAGTCATAAGATAAACCCATATCAAGTAGATATCAGGTGTCTTGTTTAAATTACGCTGTACGACGCTCACATTACTTCACGGTTTTCAGGTTGGACTTGGTTTGTGAGCCACCATGCGGTCAGAGATGACATGGACCTGCAGCGTGGGCTGAATTCAAAAAGAGGACCCGCCAAGAGGGAACGAAAACTGAGCTTGGACTCCCACCTGAACAGGCCAATGGAGGCTTCACACCGGAGGGTGGTGTCGTGGTTTGCAGACCATCCTACAGCCCCTTTTGGGATACACAACCTGGTGGAGTTGGGCAAAAGCTCAGGGAAGAAGGCCGGGGACTGGTATGGACCTTCTATTGCGGCACATATCATCCGGTGAGACCTGAAGTCGTCATGATGTGCTGGTCCAGTTATCCAGATCATCTCTAGTTAACGTAAAGTAACATCCTCCTTTTGTTTCAGGAAAGCTGTGGCAGCATCGACAGACATTCCTAATCTTGTCGTGTACGTTGCACAAGATTGTACAAGTGAGTGATTTCTTTGTTTTTCTTTCTCTCTGTAGCTGCCGTTAGCTCATGTTAGCTCAGTTTGTTAGCCAAGCTGTGAGCTCAGAGTGTTAGTGTTTGTACAACGGGAGGTTTGGACCACCAGGAAGAGGAGGAAGTTTACAGGCGAATGCTGACAGGAAGCCAAGCCAGTGTTGTGCCAGAACAGGAGCTGAGCAATCGGGCAATGTTTGCTGTTGCAAAATTGACTGTTAAATCCCAAAAATACATCGTGTTTCTTTAATGTGAGAGAGCACAGAGTTAGTTACTTAACCACACGGACCCGTCTGTCTCTTTCAGTCTACTTGGAGGACGTGAAGGCGTTGTGCGAGCGGCCTCCTCCTCAGCCTTGGAAGTCCGTCATCATCCTGGTTCCTGTGCGACTCGGAGGACAAGATCTCAATCCGTCCTACATCACCTGTGTCAAAGTAACCAAAGCAATGTTTAATACATTTACGCCCGTCTGGGTGAAACGAGTAGCTTAGAGCCTCATGTCCGGGTTGAAGGGAGTTCCCAGTGAAAGTAGTACAGCTACACTGTAATTTACTATAAAGTAAGTAATAACTGTTGGTTTCAGTCTCGCTGGGTACGGTGTGGTTCTACAGAAAGCAGAAATGAAAGTACAAAGAACAACATCTCATTCATCATTCTCCTAGAAACTGTTGACGTTACAATGCTGTATTGGAATCATCGGAGGGAAACCGAAGCACTCTTTGTTCTTTGTCGGCTTCCAGGGTATGTACCGCTCAGCGTACGTCACAAATATTGTGCTCAGCTGTTTGACGTTGGCCTGTTTACTCATTGTTTGTTCTTCCTGTGTAAAAGATGACCATCTCCTGTACTTGGACCCTCATTACTGTCAGCCCACAGTGGATATAACAAAAAAGGACTTTCCCCTGGAGGTATGAGGAAATGCTGTTACTCTTCTTCTTTTCAGTTGGTGTTTTGTTTCCTCCCGTGACAGCAAATGCGTTAAAGTCATGTAATGTAGTGCTTACCAACATTTTCTTTAAGATGTACCATGATTTTTAACCCCCAGTTTCAGAGTGTAATCCCAACCAATCCAAACTTCAAGCAAAGTCAACAACACAAGACACAGCAGCCAGCTGATATTACTGACTAGTCCAACAGCAACCTCTACCATTATGTCCATAGAGGCGGTTATATTGCCCGCTTGTCCAGCTCCTGTTCTGGCATGACACCGGCTCCACTCCCCGTCAGCATTCGCTTTAAATCCTCCTCCTCTTCTTCCTGGTGGTCCAAAACTCCCTGTGATACAAACACTACCTGCTCTGACCTCACAGCTCAGGCAGCCCCGCTAACATACTGAGCTAACAGCAGCTACAGTTTACTTCACTGTCCATCAGGAAACTCTGTAAATCACAGAGAGTTGAGACAGAGCAGCCGGAGGACATCAGAGGGAAAACCAGAAAACATTTCTTCCATAAAATATGATCCAGTTTCACCAAAATCAGTGAAATAGTTGGTGGTGTGTGACTTAGTGCCGTAAAGCATTACGTACTTCTCGTGGGTGATCGTACCCAGAGCACAAAGTTACACAGTGTGAGAACAGACGTACGACTGACAGAGACACCGTTCACCTGATTACAGGTCAGTGACATCAACATTATTTTTTTCTGATTCTTCTCCTGCAGTCGTTTCACTGTAAATATCCAAGGAAAATGTCTTTCTCTCGCATGGATCCGAGCTGCACCATCGGATTCTACGCTAAAAACCAAAAAGACTTTGAATCACTGTGCGCAGCTGTTCATGAGGTGTGTATTTACAGGTATATTCTACACTTGACGCCATGGGGTGAATTTGTGGGAAAACTTGTGATTTATTTATTTATGTTTGTCTCCGTCTCCGTCAGGCTGTCTCCACGTCTGCGGAGACGTACCCCATGTTCATATTCACTGAAGGAAAAGGTCAGAGCGACGAGCGAAGCAACACACCCACGAACAACATCACCTACATCCAGAGGAAGAAGGAGTCTAAGAAGAACGAACGCAGAAGAGTCAACACGAGCAACAGCATGGACGAGTTTGTTCTGTTATGAACAGTACGGCGTTACACTGTGGCAACTACTGAGCACAACGTCCACGAGCAGTGAACTGAAGAGACTCCTTAGAGTAAAATGAAGTGACACTACTTGATTTTTATCGCTGTTTTGTTTTTGTATTTTTATTTGTTTTATTTAAATTAAGATCATTTAACTGGAGGATGGCGGCTGTTTTCTGTATTTGTGTTTCTCCACGAGCTCGTGTTCATTTTATTTAATGGATTCAGCGTGAATAGAATATAATAGTAATGATATATTTCTCTATTTAGGGACAGAAGATACAGACTGTTACTGTTTGATGTCATGTGGCAGGATGTGCAGCCTCTGAATGGATTAGAAAATTGGATTCTTGTAAACATGTGACTCACACGAGAAACAAAAACCATCAGGAGAAGTCGAATGCGCTGTCTTTTATCCAAATAAAGAGTTTATGAACAAACCTCATCCACACCGTCATGAAAACACTGTTAATATGATGCTGTGTTGATTTTAAGTGTTTTTATAGACTACAAAGAGGCTTCCGGTGTCATGAATATATTTAGACCTTAAAAATAAAAAGATAATAAATTAGATATTTGTGTCAAGCATGGCTAGGCTAAGTGATCAGACAAATTACAGCCAGTCTGGAGCTGAAGTAACTGCAGTTCCTCAAACGGCCAAATCAACCGAGTTTGCTTTGTTGCTGAAATGAAGCCAAAAACTGCAGTTCCTCAAACGTCCACTTGAGGCTGGCTCCAGAAGTGAGTCAGTCTCCATAAGTCCCCATGTTAGACAGCAGAAATAAACATGTTTACAGTCTGGTACAAAAAACAGTTTTGGTCTCTGTAGCTAATTTCCCCGTTCATGACAACTGTACTGAGGGTGAATTTATATACAACTCACCTGTTCACATTATATTAAGGCTTAAAGTTACGCAGGATTAAGAGCGAGGACGCTTTGATTGACAGGTGGGTGTCATTACAGGTGGCTTGATGATCCACATCTTTACTTATATCTATATATTATATCTTTATATATAAATGTATGTATAGACAAGGATAAAAAAATGTTTTACATTCATACACAGTCTCTAATATACAGTGACCGGTTGCTCCCTTTAACCTACATTAAAATAGGCCATCATACCTCTCCTCCTCTGCCACCTCTAATAATTTATCCACACTCCCTTACATGCAGAGCCCTTATCTCATTAATATGTGCACGCTTCTGACGCTCAAACAGCATTATTTTCAAAAACATTGCACCATATTAATTAATAATTAACATAATTGTTAGTTGCAGCCTTTGTGTCGAATATTTTATGTGTTTAAAAACATGAACCCAGCCGCCTCTGCCTCTCCTTGCAGTGAGGTGAAGCCGCTGTCGGAGCGCTTCATGCCGGCTCCCATCCCCCCACAGCGCGACGCCGCCTTTCATCGACCCGGAGCGGAGAGGGGGCGCTAGAGATCCGCTGCTGCTGCTGCCGCTGCTGCTGCAACAGGCCCCGGTCCCTGCGATACAATCTACCCGAGAGAGGAGGGAGGGAAGGAGAAGGAGGAGGAGGAGGAGGGGTGGAAGGAAAAAAACCAACTGGGTAGGTCGGTCTTTGTTTCTGGCTGGGAGGAAAATCAAGAGACGGTGTGACCGGTGAGGATTTTTTAAACACCACCTTTCAGCACTCGTGTAAGTCGGACCGCATTTCTGCTATTAGACGACGCGAGTTTAACGCGCGTTAGACGGGAACATGTGCTTTATTTGAAAGATTATTTATCGCCGATCGGGGGAGAGAGAGAGAAAGAAAGAGACCCGACATTACTGAGCGGCTCTCTGCTGCTTGTGGCGCGACGCCGTGCAGCGGCAGCGGCAATGAATGAAAGGATGTTTGTGGAAATGTGCAACCGAGCCAAGGAGTACGGGAGGCGGGTTGGATCAGTCGGGCAGGCGGGCAGGGGACGGAGGGGTTCGGGTGGTGTACACCTCCACACACACACGCGGATAAACGTCTTTAAATAAATAAAACATCCTGATCGGGGAGAGGAGAGGAGAGCGTGGCCGGGCTAGGCTAACGGAGCTAGCACATGAGCTAACTAGCGCGCTAGCTGTTGTTTCGGCTTCTTTAAAAAAACGTTTAAACCTTTTAAATTTAACATAAATCCACAAACAGCCTTTAAGTGAACGCGGATGAACTTTTAACACGTTAAATAAAAGGATAAGTCCAAACAACCTTCGTTAAATGACGCAAATTAACGTTAACGGTTAAACCCGGCTAGGCCTCGCTAGCTACAGGATGCTAATAATAGCTAATTGTTTATTTCCCGTATAAACGTAAACACCGCAAACACGGAGACCGACGCGGGTTTGGCGTTAAAATGCGGAGCGTCCGGTCACTTTTGTTATCGTACATGTGTGTCATGTTTAGCAGAGGCTGTGTCCTGTTGAATAGAGCCTCGTCTGCTTGTTTTTCATCCCGGTTTTGACACTTTAAATCAGCTTTTATTGAGCAGGAGGCAGCTTTAGTGTCAGGTACACACCTGAGTTTGACCTGCACAGCAAACATGATGTGAGAAATACAAGAAGAGTTTAATTATGTGGGCATATGTTACTCAGAAAGGCAGATATATGCTGTGAATTGTCTTTTTTTTTTTTTTACATCCAAAACTTACTTTATTTATTTATATATAAATAAACATGCAGCTCAAAGTGTGTCAAATAATCCAGATAATACATAAATAAAATCAGGCCAGACAATTATAAAATGTTAAAAGGCCTCAAGAAAAACTACCAACAATGAAGCATCAATTTAAAACTACAACAATAAAAAGATCCAAGGAAAATTAAGGTGAATAAAAAGTAAAAGAAGGATCATCAAGACAAAAAAAGGCAGGCAGGATCTGTGTTGTGGTGTGAATTATCTTTTTACATCCTAAACTTAAATGTATTTATTTATGTAGCAGCTCAAAGTGTGTCACAGCGCCGATAAAAACAGAAATAAACAATGAAAAGATCCAAAATCAGGCCGTGTAATTAAGGACCAATTCAGCAAACATAAAAAACACACACAACTTAAAAGTGTGAGGTGAATAAAAAGTAAAACAGTTCAGCAGTGAATCACTAAAACGATCTGTGTTTGCAGCTGATTATCTGTCACCGTTAGTATAAACAAGGATTCAGGATTGGACGTTTCATCCCTTGCTGACACAAAAACTGTATTTCCTGTTATCATTTGTGGTTTAGAGCCACAGAGAGTGTTCAGTGTGTGAGCGAAACATGATGATGAGCCACAGAGGTTATCGAGAGCTGCTTTACGAGTCTTTGCTTGAGGGTTTCATATGTTATAATACAGAGAGTTGAGCTGCCGTCTCCGGGCCTCACGTCCGACTTTGTTCAGTGAATTTGTGCTTCAGGAAAGATTTTAAATATCCATCGATCAAAGAGTCCAAATGAAATGTTGTTTTGTAGCTCTCTGTGCATTCGTCTGGTCGCTGTGACTTCACCCACAGGTTTCAGAAGAGCTGTTATGAAGCTCAGAATCTCGCCATGTCAGCAGTCGGTGGATCTTTGAGCCTGGTTGCCTGTAACAGCACCCACCTGTCAGTCAAAGCGTCCACGCTCTTAGTCAAGTTGTCATGAACGGGGAAATTGGCTACAGAGACCAAAACTGTTTTTTGTACCAGGCTGTAAACATGTTTATTTCTGCTTTAACATGGGGACTTATGGAGACTGGCTCACTTCTGCAGCCAGCCTCGAGTGGACGTTCTGTCTTCCACGGAGGTTTCCTCTTTGTCTAACCTCTCCTCTCTGTTCTCAGGGTTACTTGCTGCTGCCACACATTCCCAGTTTTCCCCTGAGAGATGTCCACCCCAGACCCCCCAATGGGAGGGACACCTCGGCCCGGACCCTCCCCGGGCCCAGGGCCATCTCCAGGAGGCATGATGGGCCCGAGTCCAGGCCCTTCTCCGGGCTCAGCCCATAGCATGATGGGCCCCAGCCCGGGACCTCCTGGATCTGGACACCCTCACCCCCCACAGGGACCCTCAGGATACCCTCAGGACAACATGCACCAGATGCACAAAGTAATTAAACCCTCACAAAATACACAAAATAAATGAAGTGAATCGAACTGAAACTTGTATCAGACTCTCATCTCATGTGTGATTGTTCATCAGCCCATGGAAGCCATGCACGAGAAGGGAATGCCCGATGACCCTCGCTATGGCCAGATGAAGGGCATGGGCATGAGACCAGGAGGTCACAGTGGGATGGGACCCCCTCCGAGCCCGATGGACCAACATTCCCAAGGTAGCACGGCACACAAGATTGTGTTTTATGCAGCCTGTGTGGCGGACAAGGTTCAGTGTGATGGGGACAGCAGTAAGTCCTCGTTGACAGATTTATCATGTTCGGTTGTTGTTGTGTTGGAGAGGGGGTCGTCTGAAAAGCTGGAGGTCTTCAGGAGGTTTTTGCAGGTAGAGAGGGACACCTGTGATCCACCAACAGGGAACAACAGAGGAGAAAAGTTTGGATCGCTCTGAGCGTACGATCAGACCAGACAAATGTTTAGTGTTGTTGTCAAGACGACGTAAAGCGGGACCAAGTTCAGACAGAGTTTACTTAGTTGTGGTCGCCATGATACGTTTATAATTTAATATGTTTGCGATAAACACCTGAGAGAACTTTGTGTGCAAAGTAAAATTAGATTTAAGGAAGTTGTTTTATTATGAAAATCCCGACATGGAGAGCACAGCTCAGCTCAACATAGTTTACAGTGTGTGAACTCAACCAGCCGGTTTCTCTTCTTGTCGCTGCTGCCGGTTTGGCAGCGTGAGCAGACATCGGTAGGCAGGACAACGGGAGGGAGGCAGAGCTCGGGGGCTTCCCCTTTCAGACAGCAACAAAGGCAGCTGCATGTAGGAAACCACCGAGTCAGTAAGCCAGCGAGCAGACACACAGTGACATGACAGCAGTGTGTGTGATGTGGAGACGGTGTTTGACTGAAATAAAGGGATTAAACAACATGTAGCTTCTAATTAGCGTCATATTGTGCGTCATCTATTTTGACGTACCCATGATGCATCTGTTCGGTGTCCGCTCAGGTTATCCCTCTCCGCTGGGAGGCTCGGAGCACGCGCCCAGCCCCGTCCCAGCCAACGGGCCTCCCTCTGGCCCCATGATGCCCGGAGGTCCCCCTGGCCCTGGAGCCGGTCCCATGGAGGGCGGCGGCGGCGACCCCAATCAGATGGGTCAACCAAACCGCGGTGGTCCTCAGGGTCCAGGCGGACCCGGCGGTGCGGGAGGTGGACCAGGCGGCGCCGGTGGACCCACTCCGTTCAACCAGAACCAGCTGCACCAACTCAGGGCTCAGATCATGGCCTACAAGATGCTGGCACGCAGTCAGCCGCTACCAGAGCACCTGCAGATGGCCGTGCAGGGGAAGAGGCCCATGCCGGGGATGCAGCAACAGCCGATGCCCAACATGCCGCCGACCACAGGACCTGGAGGTGGACCTGGAGCTGTTCCAGGACCGGCTCAGGCCAACTACAACAGACCACACGGTGAGTCTGGACGTCTATTTGCTGGATTTTTGTGAAGCGTGTCTTATATTCAAATGTTTTTGTAACATGAGCTTCAAACAAAGAAACATCTGACCGCTCAGCAGAGACACCTGGTGGCCGAACATGATTGCACATCTCCTACCTGTAAAATCTAATTCCTCTTCCTGTTTCAGGCATGGTAGGCCCAAATATGGCTCCTCCTGGACCTGCAGGAGTTCCCCCAGGTATGCAAGGCCAGCCCACCAACGGACCCCCTAAAGCTTGGCCTGAAGGTAAGCCCAGCCTCGGTCAGTTTGTGTGTTTCAGTGCGCACACAGTTCAATAACCGACCTCCTCTTCTTCGTTTAGGACCGATGGTGAACGCCGCCGCCCCCTCCAACCCTCCCCAGAAGCTGATTCCACCCCAACCCACCGGCAGACCCTCTCCCGCTCCTCCCTCCGTGCCCCCCGCCGCCTCCCCCGTGATGCCCCCTCAGACGCAGTCCCCCGGGCAGCCGGCTCAGCCTCCTCCCATGATGCTTCACCAGAAGCAGAACCGCATCACCCCGATCCAGAAACCTCGCGGGCTGGACCCAGTGGAGATCCTCCAGGAGAGAGAGTACAGGTGAGGCAGACGAATGTAATATGCGGTTCTACAACAATCACCAAACGAACATACATTGAGGTTTTGTGGAGGAGCTCAGTTCTTCCTTCACCTCCAAGGATTACATCGTCAGAGACCAACTGAATGTGCAGCCTGACGAGAAGAAGAATTAAGGATTTATATTATTTCTTTTTAAATGTATTTTCCAGGCTACAGGCTCGTATCGCTCATCGTATCCAGGAGCTGGAGAACTTGCCCGGCTCTCTAGCCGGTGACCTGCGCACCAAGGCCAACATCGAGCTCAAAGCCCTGAGGCTGCTGAACTTCCAGAGACAGGTAACCACCAAGTTAGAGATGTTTAAAGGACCTGCGACTAACCCGTCGTCACCGTCCGATCATTGTTGACTTTTTCTTTGTGTCTACAGCTGCGTCAGGAGGTCGTGGTCTGCATGCGTCGCGACACTGCTTTGGAAACCGCTCTCAACGCTAAAGCTTACAAACGCAGCAAACGTCAGTCTCTCCGCGAGGCCCGCATCACCGAGAAGCTCGAGAAGCAGCAGAAGATCGAACAGGAGCGCAAACGTCGACAGAAACACCAGGTATGACGCGCGAAGCGACTTTTACAGCGGCGTGGGCAGGTGTTACTGAAAGGATTCCTCATGGTTTGTGTCGCTCTCTCCTGGTAGGAATACCTCAACAGCATCCTGCAGCACGCCAAGGACTTTAAGGAGTACCACCGCTCCATCACGGCGAAGATCCAGAAGGCCACCAAAGCTGTCGCCACCTATCATGCCAACACTGAGCGCGAGCAGAAGAAGGAGAACGAGCGCATTGAGAAGGAGAGAATGCGCAGGCTCATGGTGAGGCACAAAAATACGATACGGGTGTCAAAAGTCTCAGAAAGTTTTGGTCCAACACGAGCGTCTAACATCGCGTGAATCTCGTTCCCAGGCTGAAGATGAAGAAGGCTATCGTAAACTCATCGACCAAAAGAAAGACAAGCGTCTGGCCTACCTGCTGCAGCAGACAGACGAGTACGTGGCCAACCTCACCGAGCTGGTGCGAGCCCACAAAGCTGTGCAAGCTCTCAAAGAGAAGAAGAAGAAGAAGAAAAAGAAGGTAGATGTTTAAAAATAGACGTGCACGATGTGTAAAAATCACATTTCTAGACGTTCTTTAACTTTATTTTTGTGTTCTCAGAAGCCTGAGCCTGTGGAGGGCGGTGCTGCTGGTCTGGGACCTGATGGAGAGGTGAGTTTAAAAGAAGCTCGCGTCTTCTCGGATAAGCTGTCATCATTGATAATCACGTAAAATTAAAATCGTCTCCTCTCGCAGCCTCTGGATGAGACCAGTCAGATGAGCGACCTGCCGGTGAAGGTCATCCACGTGGACAGTGGGAAGATCCTGACTGGAGTCGAGGCACCTAAAGCCGGCCAGCTGGAGACCTGGCTTGAAATGAACCCTGGGTCAGTGTCACGTCTGATCAACACCGTTTGTCTCTGACGTTACAACGCCGACATGTTTCTAACCTCGTCTGAAACGTTTCGATCCCGCAGATATGAAGTAGCGCCGCGTTCAGACAGTGAAGACAGTGGGTCGGAAGAGGAGGAGGAGGAGGAGGTACGGAGCAGTCATCTCTGCATCAGAGCACATGTACATTCTTGCAGTTTTCTGACCTCCTTCTTTCTTTTTCTCAGGAGGAGGAAGAGGAGCAGCCTCAGCCCTCTTCAGCTGCATCAGATGACAACAAGAAGAAGATCCCCGACCCTGACAGCGAGGATGTATCTGAAGTGGACGTCCAGCACATCATCGAGTAAGACGACAATCCCCAATGAGCCTGTAATAACTCTAAAAACACCGTGGATGACCTTCTGGACGCTCACCTCGTGTCTTCTCCTCTGTCCTCTTCCTCCAGACACGCCAAGCAGGACGTAGACGACGAGTACGGCAGCGCAAGTTTCAACCGAGGCCTGCAGTCTTACTACGCCGTGGCTCACGCCGTCACAGAGAAGGTGGACAAACAGTCCACACTGCTGGTCAACGGGCAGCTCAAGCAATACCAGGTATACAAACAGAGTTATTCTAAGTGTGTGTGTGTGTGTGTGTGAGTGTGTGTGTGAGCACTGAAGCTAAAACTTTGACCCGTCTCTCCGCAGATCAAAGGTTTGGAGTGGCTGGTCTCGCTTTACAACAACAACTTGAACGGCATCCTGGCTGACGAGATGGGTCTGGGCAAAACGATCCAGACCATCGCCCTCATCACTTACCTCATGGAGTACAAGCGCCTCAACGGGCCCTTCCTCATCATCGTACCTCTCTCGTAAGACCAGACGCGTCTCCCTCGGTTTATCTGTGAGTTCATGTTTGTGTCGAGCAGAGAAACATTCCTGACGTGTCCTTTTTCTTTCCAGAACTTTATCAAATTGGGTCTACGAGTTTGATAAGTGGGCACCATCTGTTGTGAAAGTCTCCTACAAGGTCAGTGGCACCTACTCGGACATTCAAGTCAAAGAGAGTGAACTCGTTCGCCGTGCTGCTCTGTTGTTGAGTATTCATTGAAATCAATGTTCGTTTTCAGGGTTCTCCAGCTGCTCGCCGTGCTTTCGTTCCCATCTTGCGTAGCGGCAAGTTCAACGTGCTGCTCACTACGTACGAGTACATCATCAAAGACAAACAAGTGCTGGCAAAAGTAAGGAAGCGCCCGCTGCTTTAGATCGAAGTTCTCCGTCTCTTTGTCTTTCTAACGTCTACGTTTCCCCCCGAAAGCTTCGCTGGAAGTACATGATTGTAGACGAGGGCCATCGTATGAAGAACCACCACTGTAAGCTGACGCAGGTCTTGAACACGCACTACTTGGCCCCGCGGCGTCTGCTGCTCACGGGCACTCCTCTGCAGAACAAGCTGCCCGAGCTCTGGGCCTTGCTCAACTTCCTCCTGCCCACCATTTTCAAGAGCTGCAGTACGTTCGAGCAGTGGTTCAACGCCCCGTTCGCTATGACCGGAGAGAAGGTGAGTTATGATCTGACCGAGTGTTTAAAAAGACAAATAGACCTCTGCGTAACTTTGAGCTGCAGTGAAATGTTTCCCTTCTTTTCTCTCTCAAGGTTGACCTGAATGAAGAAGAGACCATCCTGATCATTCGACGTTTACACAAGGTGCTCAGGCCTTTCCTGCTGCGCCGACTCAAGAAGGAGGTCGAGGCTCAGCTGCCCGAGAAGGTCAGTCACGCTCAAGATCTGTCGTACCCAACCAGGTTCATCGCAGGAGCTGGATGTTCCAGATGTTTATCCGTCTTTTCTAAGTTTTCCCTTCACGTTTGGTTTCTAGGTGGAGTACGTGATAAAGTGCGACATGTCGGCTCTGCAGAGGGTTTTGTACAGACACATGCAGGCGAAGGGAGTGCTGCTCACAGACGGGTCGGAAAAAGACAAGAAGGTAAGAAGACGAACTCTCTACGTGCGATCGGGGAGACTTTATTCTGTCGGAGTTTCAACATTGTTGTGTTTTTTTTTTTTCCCGCTCTTTAGGGTAAAGGTGGCACGAAGACCCTGATGAACACTATCATGCAACTGAGAAAGATCTGCAACCACCCGTACATGTTCCAGCATATCGAGGAGTCTTTCTCTGAGCATCTCGGTTATTCCGGTGGAATCGTGAGCGGGTACGTAAAATCTTTAAACCGCGCGCGTCTTGTTCTCGCGTGGACGCAGACTGACTGTCGTCTCCCCGTCCAGCCCCGACCTGTACCGCTCCTCCGGGAAGTTCGAGCTGCTGGATCGTATCCTGCCCAAGCTGAGGGCCACCAACCACAAAGTGCTGCTCTTCTGTCAAATGACGTCACTCATGACCATCATGGAGGATTACTTTGCCTACCGCAACTTCAAGTACCTGCGTCTGGACGGTGAGCAGAAGAAAAATCTCACTAACTCTAAAAGAAAGATGAAAGCTTTGACGCTCACGCTCTGATCTTTCCCGCTCCAACAGGAACCACCAAGGCGGAGGACCGTGGCATGCTGCTGAAGACATTCAATGACCCGGCCTCTGAGTACTTTGTGTTCCTGCTCAGCACCAGGGCTGGAGGCCTGGGCCTGAACCTGCAGTCTGCTGACACCGTCATCATCTTCGACAGCGACTGGAACCCTCACCAGGTCCTCAGACAAACGCAAACTTATGATGGCATCCAGACGGGTCTTAGATAAAGCCGGTGACGACACTAACATCTTTTTACCGTGTTCTCCTACAGGACTTGCAGGCCCAGGACAGAGCACATCGTATCGGGCAGCAGAACGAAGTCCGCGTGCTCCGCCTCTGCACCGTCAACAGCGTGGAGGAGAAGATCCTCGCAGCGGCCAAGTACAAGCTGAACGTCGACCAGAAAGTCATCCAGGCCGGCATGTTCGACCAGAAGTCTTCAGGCTATGAGCGTCGGGCCTTCTTACAGGCCATTCTGGAGCACGAGGAACAGGACGAGGTCGGGGCTCGTGGAGGCTGCCGCTCTAGGGGGGCGTGGGTGGGTGTGATCTGAACCTGTTCAAACATCGCCCACCCACCCACATCCGCCTGTGCGCTGTTCCACCTCTTCAATCTCTCTTTTTTTGTTTCCTTCCCTTCCTCTTCTGTCTCCTTGCTCCCTCTTTTCTCAGGGTTTCATCAGTAGAGACTCCTTTTCTCTCTTATATATTTCTGCTTCTACTCAAACCTTCGATGGTTTTATCTTTCACACTTTTGTTCCTCTTTTTTTTCCTCCTTTCACTTTTTTGTCTTGCAAAACTTTTTTGTTGCTTCGTTTTTTTGCCTTTTAATGTTTAATTGCAGTCCCATCGAGTATGGCTAAGCTTTTGTCATGTGCTCCAGTCCTAAAACTGATTAACAGTCTGCATTGAATTGCTTTCGGCCCCTTTATGTGCACATGAGAGTCGAGAGTAGTTCAGAGACTTGGCTCTGAGGCGCCACATGAATAAAGTCGTCACTCTCTTGTTACTCACTGTTTTTTTTTATTCGTCTGCAGGAGGAAGACGAAGTGCCCGACGACGAGACCGTCAATCAGATGATCGCCAGAAGTGAAGAAGAATTTGAGCAGTTCATGGTCGGTCCCAGTTTGAATCAAATATTTAAGCAATATTACACTCGAGGGTGTGCTTTAACGCCATTATTGGCACGACTGTGATGCGGGCAGTGCCAGTATTGATGGTAAAGCACACTGTCGAGTGTAATATTGTGATTATACAACGTTTACCAACTAATCAAACAGAATTTTGTCTTAAAAATTTGCATTTTATTGCTCGTTAGCTCAGTTTCCATGGAGATTTAGCTCCTCGGTCTGTGAACTTTGTAATCTGGCTCCGCTAAACCTTTTTATTTACTCCAGCGGATGGATCTAGACCGGCGCCGCGAGGAGGCCCGCAACCCGAAGAGGAAACCTCGCCTGATGGAGGAGGACGACATGCCCAGCTGGATTTTGAAAGACGACGCCGAGGTGGAGAGGTTAACCTGCGAAGAGGAGGAGGAGAAGATGTTTGGCAGAGGATCCCGCCAACGCAAGGAAGTGGACTACAGCGACTCGCTCACTGAGAAGCAGTGGCTGAAGGTGGGGTGATCTCGTGTTTAGCTGTTAGGAAACACACCGCGAGTAAGAAATGAGTCGCTCAGTGATCGTCTCTCCTCACCGCAGGCCATCGAGGAGGGAAATCTGGAGGACATCGAGGAGGAGGTGCGTCACAAGAAGACGACCAGGAAGCGCAAGAGAGACCGCGACCACGACGGCGGCCCGGCCACGCCGAGCTCCAGCAGCGGGCGAGGGCGCGAGAAGGACGAGGAGGTGAAGAAGGCGAAGAAACGTGGCCGCCCGCCGGCCGAGAAGCTCTCTCCGAACCCGCTGTCCCTCACCAAGAAGATGAAGAAGATCGTCGACGCCGTCATCAAATACAAGGATGGGTGAGAACACAGTTTCTTTCTTGTGATTCATTAAGCGCAGACTCGCTGCATGCTAAGATCGTGCTTGCCTCGTCTCAGCAGTAATGGCCGACAGCTGAGTGAAGTCTTCATTCAGCTGCCGTCCCGTAAGGAGCTGCCCGAGTACTACGAGCTCATCCGCAAACCGGTGGACTTCAGGAAGATCAAGGTGAGGATTAAAACACACTGAGATAAGTCGGAGGGTTTAGCAGCTGTTTGTGGATCATTCATTTTGTCGCCTCCGTCCATCAGGAGAGGATCCGGAGCCACAAGTACCGCAGCCTGAACGACCTGGAGAAGGACGTGATGCTGCTGTGTCAAAACGCCCAGACCTTCAACCTGGAGGGCTCTCTGGTGAGTGAAGACAGAAGCACACGTTCAAGTAAGTCCAGAAGGAAGAAGCTTTTATTGAACACTTCTTCCCGTGATCCTTTCAGATCTACGAGGACTCCATCGTGCTTCAGTCCGTCTTCACCAGCGTCAGGCAGAAGATCGAGAAGGAGGACGAGAGCGAAGGAGAGGAGAGCGAGGAAGAGGAGGAGGAGCCGGACGAAGGATCAGAGTCTGAATGTGAGTGATCAGAAACACCAACAAGATTTCTCAAACGAGGAGGTGAAGAGGTGCCTTCGTAAACACATCTTCTTCATCTTTGTGTCCGTCAGCTCGCTCGGTGAAGGTGAAGATCAAACTGAGCCGGAAAGAAAAAGGAGAGCGGAGCGGGAAAGGTCAACGACGACGGGGCCGCGGCGCTCGGGCTAAACCTGTGGTGAGCGACGACGACAGCGAGGAAGAGCAGGAAGAGGTGAGACGCAGAAGAACATCAGCGTTAGAATTTTTCAGGTTTTTAGTTTTGAGCTGCTGGATCAAAGAAAGAGAGAAACATCGACTTCATTATTCTTGGATTTAACAGACGTTGATAATCTTTACTTGCAGCTCGTTTGTTGCTCAGTTGGTTTAGTATTTTGCCTCACTGCAGAGTCACTTTGTGCATCTGTTGGTTTATCCAGTCCTGAGTCTGTCGACTCTAACGGGAGAAATGTCTGTGGAGTAAATATTGAACGTCTTCTGACACTTAAATGTTTGTTTGAGATCCGTCTGTCTCAGCAGCAACAAACTCAAAACATCCGTCAACAGATTATCTTCTCTCTCTCTGTGTTGGACGAGTTCTGTTTATATTTCTGTGGTTTGGACTGTCGAATAAAACAAGACATATTTGGAAACATCGACTTCAAGCAGATTTGAACGTTTGTTTCTTGTTTCGTTCCAGGAGCGTTCGGCCAGTGGCAGTGAGGAGGACTGAAGTGGAACCAACTCGTGATCGGACCAACGGCCCACTGAGCCTCTCGACTGGACTTTATATATTTTACTTAGAAACAGCAGGGAGACAGTCAGTGGAGGAAGGCCTAGTTTTACCTAGATGAGCTGATTTTTAGTGAGACAATTGTACTCTCATTAAAGTATACCATTAATTAAAAACCAATTTAAAAAAAGAAAAAAAAAGAAAGATATGAACCATCCACTTCCATATTTAAACCATTTCCCCGTATGAATAGTAGTGTCTCTTTGCCTTTTTGTTTTCTCCTGTAAGTGGAGCATTGACGGAGCCTGACTTATAGACTGATCGTGGGCCATAAAGACAGCTAACTGTTTTGTTGTTTTTTTTTTAAGTGGTATTAATTTGTCGTCTATTACGTTAAAGACGAGGCGTACACGTGAACCAGGAGTCACTGCGTCCCCCTGAAGTCCCCACCCTCCTTCTTCTTTTTTTTTTTTTTCTCGAATGCATGTCGTGCGTGTCTGTGGAAATGCACCTGGATGTGTCTTCACTTATTATCTCTGTGTTTAATTTAAGACTACAAGCGGGATCACGGTACATCCCACCCTGCAGCCCCTCCCTCTCAGGTTGTGTTATGTTAAGGGGGAGGGAGGGATAGGACCATTTTCTCGTGTCGGTGTCACTGGATTCCAAAAAGTACAATAAAGGCATCTCATAATTAACCACTGATCTCCGCTTTCTTATTATTACCTGCACTGACATCAACTGGACACTAGATGGCGCCCTCAGCACACGCAGAAAGCTTGTTTACATCTTGATATCATCAATCACTGTAAAGCATCAGGTACAACACGGCTTCCAGTTCAGTCACGGCCGATTTTTACTTTCATTCATGACCTCTGTGGTCGCTTTACATAACTTTACATGTTTACAGGTTAGAATCCAGAAAACGATAAACGGTGAAGAGAAGAAAAGATGCAAATGTCAAAAATAAAAGATAATGGGCGACATCACACAAAGACAACTCTATAAAAATGAGCATGTCTTGTCTAGAACGTCGTTCCAGAGTTGAGGCATTGTGATGGGAAAGGCGTGATTGCTTCTAGTTTTTAGCCTCGACCCTGGAACAACCAGACATGACTCGCCCGAGGATCTAAAGCTGCGACCGCCAGACCTCGACGAGGTTCAAAAGTGATCAGTTAAATCTTAAATTCAATCCTAAGAGACACAGGAAGCCGATGGAGGGAAGCTGATATCAAGTGTTTTTAGGATATAAAGGTGGATTTGAAGGTCAGACTGCGGGAGCAAGCCTGGACACCACGCGGTTGAAAGGTGAGGTCGGAATCAAACCTCTATCAATCACTAGAAAGTGGAAGTCCAGTACAACCTACATAGTATGGAACAATTTTGGGCTCTTTCCTCGGGTTAGGAGTGAGTTGTTGCCCCAAGCAGAGGAGTTCACGTATCTCGGGAGTGTTGGGAAAGTTGAGCGTGAGATGGAACGGTGTTGGCAGAATTGCGGAAGGTGTACCGGACTGTTTTGGTTCAGAGGGAGCTGAACCAGAAGGTGAAACTCTGCAACCCTCACCTGTGGGCATCATCTTTGAGTAGTGACCGAAAGAATGAGCTCACTGATACAACAACTGAAAAGAGCTTCTTCTGCAGGGTGGTCGGACCCAAGGAGGAGCTCGGACAACTGATCCGGATGCCACCTTTCTTTTTAAGGGAGGAGAAATGTACGTGGAAAAGTTCAAGACACACATATCAGTTGAAGTCCTGCACAAATCTTTGCGTGTAGAAGTTACAGAAGCACCCTCAGGGGTTTACTTCTTGATCTCTGATACTGATCTGACTCCTCAGAGGTTTGCTGACCCTGACATACATGAGACTACACATCCACGTGATCTTTCTAGTATCACGGGGGCACATGCCCCCAACACCTGAACAAACATGTGGGCTTGTATCTGCTATGAATCAGCTGTGTGGGTGATTTCTAGTACCATGAAGGAAACCCAGCAGGACTCCCCCAGCAGACTGGTTTTACTGTGTGGACAGTTGCGTTTCATTATTTTAGGATTCATCTGCCGATACCGCGATAAACGCGCTTCATTTAGATCTGAATAACTCACCTGGAACATTAAACTTTCAGCGCTTCAGGAAGAAATCTGCCTCAAAATGATTCAAACTACCAAGAGCGAGAAGCTTCGCCCCTTTTATTGTGTCTTATCTTCTTTTTTTCAGGGCCAAATTCCTCCAAGAATCAGGTCATTTATCGAGCCAGCACTCCCTATCCAGTGCAGCCGCTCCCTATTCACAAGCTACAATCGCTCCCCCTGCGTTGGTACGATACAAAACATCCTAAAGTAACTAAACGTAGACATCGAACTAGAAATCTGTATTTGTCCCGTGGTTCTGCTGCAGACTCACCCGGTCTCACTCCGGCCTGAATGTTTAGCAGTTAACTGCAGCTGGAAGAACCTGATTTGAACTTCAGGAGAATTCGGTTGCAGCCAACACACTGTTTGTTTTTTCAGGAGGAGAAACGAAATGTGAATAAGGAGTTGTGTGTGTGTGTGTGTGTTTTTAGCGAGGGGGGGTTGGAGGCAGTGAGCATACTGGAAGAACCAGGAGGTTGAGATCATTCATACTGGAAAAAGAGAAAGCCCGTGAGTTGTAGTAGAGAGGGGTGTGTTCAACAGCTTAACCTCACCTGAACTTTTCTGTTCCCGGTTTTATGAAGTCGAGGTGTTTCATGCGAACGAGAGGAGCGCGGTTGTGTTGCGTTTGTGTGTTTTCAGATTTGGGCGAACAGCAGAAAGTTAAGAGGTTAAACACAGTTTGGAAAACTTTTCATGGCTCAAACTCGGTCAGCCGAAGGACCCAGTTTTTAGCAGAGGCCTGAAAATTCCTTGTCACTTTGTATTAGATACAATGTGCAGTACAGTCGGGTCAGAGGTGGACGGGTTCACTCTGTGGGAAGAGGCCAGCGCCGGACAGAAGATGTGCCCGACACAGTGCATGGCACCGGTGTTCGCCCAACAGGAGAGCAGTACGGACCAAGGAGGGATTTAATCCGACATTTTGAGAATAAATCTGAGAACAAATATAAAATATTTCAGATTTTAAATCCAGATGATTCAAATAAATGTCAAAAACTATGAATTTACAGAGATTTTGAGTAATTTTTGTGAAACAGAACTTTGTCTTTTTCTTTCCTTTGAGGTAAAGTTGTGATCTTGAGGGGAAAAAATGAACCGTGAATCATCTCAGATTTATCTTGTGAACCTTTGGAGGGCCGCGCCCAGTGAGATAGTTAACACAAGCTTGAACTGTCAGAACAGTAAAAAGCTACTTACACATCTTTAACAATCTAATAATAATAATAATGTATCAGTCACAGAGGTCAGTACTTTCTGAGGTACTGTATCTCCTGACCTCAGTGAAACCTCTGAGGTTTGATGACAAAGCACTTCTGGAGACTTTAAAGTGTTTACATTTGTGGTTCCCACCCTGTGACGCTGCCCCACTTTGTCCTCTGATGTGTTTTTACTCTTTGCTCCCAGGTTTTTACTGTTTTTATTGGGATTTTCTTCATTTTTTCTTTATCTAGTTTCCTAAAAAGGTTGCACGCTTTGTGAAGTGTAAATAGAAACAACGTGACGATTCGTCTCAGCACTCCTCTCTCTCTCTTAAAGCTCGCTGTACATATTTCATCGCTGGCAGCGGCGTGGCGGTCTTGGCCTTGATCCTTGAATCCTTGAATTCCTTCTGTAGCTCCGGCTGTAAAATGAGGAAAAGAAGACACCACGGCTCTGGACTTACCGGCCTGGATGATGTTTTGTCTTCACGTGTGAGGATATCTCACATGTGTTTTAACAGTTTTGGTCCACATTTATCAGCGTTACACTGAAGGCCACACGATAAACTGTCAATAAAGAGTATCCGTGGAGGTTTTCCATGTTATCTGAATGTATAGATAGCAAACAGGGTCAATGTATTTACTTACAACTTGATTCTTGTGTTTTTAACGATCCATGCCTCTTCCACGAAGCACGTTCAAAGAAAACATCTGGATTATTTCACTGTTTTCAATTACAGAGGTGTATTTCTGAACTATATGACGCTCTCTCTGGCCGGTTCAAGGTTTGTTGTTTTCAGGTTTTATCTCCTCAGATGTGCTTTATCTCCTCTGCTCCTCCTCTGATGTAAAGCTTATAGTAAACTATCGCATGGACCCAACAAAGTTTGAGACTTTGAACCTGAAATAACCTGCTGTGTTTTTATGAGGCGACTAACCTCAGTGCAGGAAATAGTTATATAAAGATAAAAGCTGCGATGATGATGATGAAAAGTTTTACTCACTGGTCAGTTAGTTTATATCTTTTACATGAATGTAATTAACTTTACATGCACAGAATAAGTCAATAAAAACACGCGCGTTGTTTTAACGGGACCACTTTGCTTTGAGTTGAACGAGTTGATTCGTATTAGTTAATTATTGAATGTTTTAAACCGGCCTGCTGCCAGCTTTATACACTGTCACAGACCACATCTGGGGACAGATTTTGGACTTCAAACCAGTCGACCAGGGACTTCTTATATCATTCTACTCAGGAGGAAAGTTTCTACAATAAAGCCTGAACATTTTTGGAAAAAAAGTGAAAGTGAGTGGCTCAGAAAGTCTTAAAGTTTCTGGGAAAAGTCTAAATAAAATAAAACATTTGATAAAGAAATCAGAATTTATAGAAAGTAACTTTTTTTAATGTATACAAAACGTACATAAAATTACGGACATTATCTGTTAATTAACAAGGAAACTGACGTTATGTTATGTTTTATGGCAGTAGTGACAAATTACAGTTATTTCTTGTTTTTTGTACGTATTATCTACAGTATTTTTCTACTTCCTTAAATTACATAAAATTTTATGTAAAATTACAGCAATTCTCTGTAATTAGTTAATTAATTAATCTGTCAAATATCTTCATTTATTTGGATTTCGATATTTTACTATCATTTGACCGTTTTTTGTTTGTTTGTTTACAGTGTACGCCGCTCGTTTGGCACTTAAAATATGAAATAATCAGATTTTTTTCTCCATTAACTTTTAATTATCCAGATGTTGATGATTATTGGCCCTCTTGTACTTGGCCCTGCAGGTCGCCCTGACTCCTCTCTCCGCCCCTGTTCTGCGAACATTACATTAACCTCCAGAGAATGAAACTTAAACCAAAGCATCCAAACACTGAAAGGGTTAAACTCATAGTAAATTCCACCTCCACGCAGCTCCGCCTCCCAATTGTTGAGGCCGTTCGCCTCAGAAATCACACCACTGCAGGTCCCGCCTTCCCCCTCTCGGGCCCCTCTCGGGGTTGTCCCACCCACCCGTGGACCACATTGAAATGGGTCTGATGTTGTTGTCAAACATTACAGTGTGCAGCGAGCATCCCTCCACAGACTGACCAGCAGGAGCATCTCTAACGCGGCGGAGCAATAATCTAGTCCCAGCAGCTCCATCACAGTCAAACCTGAACAGGCTTTAATTTATTTTAATGAGTCGTCCTGTGCGGCTAAAAAACATGATCCGGTCGCATTATTGTGCGTTATTGTTGCTTCTCATCTGCTGCCTCGATCAGACAAGTAAGTTGATTTTAATTAGTCATTAATTAGCTTCATTTTTTGCGTTAATTAGAGTTAAAAACAGAGCTGCAGCTTGATATAAATGTGTAATTTTTATAAGATTATGACTGTGAGCAGAGACCCTGTGGGTTTAAATTACCCACTCCTCTGACAGCACCGGATGCAAGGTGATGGGGGGAGGGCGCAATTATTCAGTGAATGTAGGTCAAACCTCTCCATTTCTTTCTCAATGAATATTTCCCAGCAGCTCCACCTCAGATCAGTTTAAATCCTCCACAAGTCATCATGTGTGTTTATTTTTAAAGCTTACAGTTGTATACATGTATATATATATATTATCTTTCCTTTCCTATCTTTCCTTTTTTTTGAATGAAGCTGCATGTTTTGTGCTTTTCACGCAGCAGCCAATGAGCGTTGAGCAGTGTGAATACAGCCTGTGCAAAAAGATGTCGAGCGGGGTTTCTGAATCTGAAAAGCCGGCTGCTGCCTTTTTTCTTTTTTAAAGCTGTCGCCATTCATAATGTGGGAACCCGGCGCCAGTCGCATTTAAATAAATCACTGCATCGAGCTGCTACATGATGCAATCCTCGGCCGGTTTGCAAGACTCCCCCCGAATCACCTGAAACGCCCTGTTATTGTGGAAAGTGAATGGAACTCATCCTCCAATATAAACAGGCATTGTGTCGCATTCTTTGGGGGTTTTTTTTGGTGGTGGTGGTTCTACGCTCTCGCTCATGTCTGAATGTGAAGTCACTGTTGGACCTGTTCCTAGTCTGTTGGTTCTGGGAAATGGTGTGTGGCGAAACATGTTGGAACTGGTTCACATCTCCAAACCGGTCACAGTGTTGAAACGTCGCCTGTCCACCATCCGTGTTGTGAAATACTCAACGGTTTTCCTTCGGTGTGTAACTGCTAGAGTGGTATAAGGAATGTAACATAACATGTTTTAAAAGATGAATCACACAGTACATGCTGTATATTCATGGTCCCCAGAGGCTGACTTTTCTTATTGTGCCATCAAGAGGTTGACATTTGTCCCGATGAGTCTCAACAACTGTTGGATGGGTTTCCAATAAATTTTGCCTTTGTTTTGACATTCATCATCCCCAGAGGATGAATCATATGGACATTGTTGTCACCCCGAATCTCCATTTGGTGCCACCAGCAAGTTGGTGTTTGTTTTTTAGTATCATAACTCTACAAATATTGGATGGATTGTTAGAAAATCTAGTATATACAGTACATTCATGGTCCCCAGATGACGAAGCCTAGAGACTTTGTTGTTTCCCTGGATTTTCTTCTTGTGCCATCGTGAGGTTGATGCTATTCAGTGATACATTATCTCTTTAAAAGAGATTAAAAGAAGAAGATAATTGGAGGGCTAAGCATTGGACGGTTGTGTCGTAAATCTTGCACGCTGTACTTTTTAATGTTTTCAATGATATTTTTCAAAGAAGTCTCCTCTCTGCTCGGCTCATGGCCGATCAATTAAACACACCAGTCGTCACAGAACGGGCAACAAACATTTGTTATTTCCACCTCGATCAATAAGAGTTTCTTGTCAAGGTCTGAACTTTAAGCGCTATAAGTAAATAGACAGTGTGGAATTTGGTTTCTGGATAACGCGTCATTCGATTCAGGGAACAATGCACCATTCAGGGAAAAGTAAAAGTGTCTCTTGAGTGTCTATTTTATTTCTTTTGTGTTACAATCACGGATATCCGTTTGATAAGAGCCGGTTTGTCAACATAAAACCGATGATTATCTTTATGTGAAGGGCAAGCCTTTCACTTGTAGTCATAAAAACAAGATTGTCTTAACGGTTAAAAGCCATAACACCAAGATGACTGCTTTTATTGGGGGTTGTATCAAATATTGCTACCGTAAAGGGTCAGAAAACATTTCCGTAACCTGCTGAAGCTTCAAGAAAACAAGCCTGCCCTTGTTTAAACTGCCAACCGTGACCAGATGTTTGAATTCACCACACTGTAGAACGCTCACAGCAATGCACAATTTATGAGTTGTCGCTTGTTCCATATGTTCTTATAGGTAAATTAATATTTAATTACAATTTTCTTGCTCTTGAAGGCGATGAAGCTGCTTAAAGCTTGGTGGTAAGCTTGGACCCTGTCAGAAACAGGTGGCCATCCAGCCTCCAGTCTCTCTAATGTACGGTCTAAGTGGTGCTTCCAGTTCAATGGCTTCTTCAAATCCATTAAAGAGTAGAGGTTAGGGGACCATAAACACTGGGAAATGAGATTCCTGTTGTGATTATGAAATTGGCATATCAGCAGCAGCTTCCTGATAAAGCTGGACTGCTTGCATACATAGAGTAAGTAACCTTGTTTGACTTGCGGTTTAACCATTTATCTGCCCTATTTAAACATGTACCAACAGGCACGTGTGCGTTTGTTCATGTGTGTGTCATGCCAGAGTAATTACCTTCCAGCCCACCTCTCTCTGCTCTGGCACATGTAAAACTCGGCCCCTCCTGGACTGTAATAAAACCCAACTGGGGAAACATGAGTGAACACGAGGCCAGCTTTCTTTATGCTACCTGTGATTTGTGACTGAAATATCTCAACAACCATCCATGGCCATTCAATTTTGTACAGACACACAAGTTCCCCAGAGGATGAAGCCTACAGATGTTGTTGTTCCCCTAAACTGTCCTCACAGCACCACAAGCCAGACTTTTTTATTTTGTAGTATCATATCGTGACAACTATTGGATGAATTGCAAGAAAACCTGGTACATAGAGTATATTCATGGTCCCCAGAGGATGAAGCGTACAGACATTGCTGTTCCCTTTGAACTTTTATTCTAGCATGTTGACTTGTTTTTTTTGTTTCAGGTCTTGACTAATATTGAGTGGATTGCACTGAAATTTGGTGCACAGGGTATATTAATGGTGCCCAGAGGATGAATCCTACTAACCTTTCTCTGTGTGCCACCATGAGGTTGACCTTTTTGTTTTTAGTGACATGTCTTGACTAAAATTGGATGGATTGCGAGACAATCTGGTACATACAGTAAATTCATAATCCTCAGATGATGAATCCTACCAACTTCAATGATAAAATCTTCACCAGTCTCACCAATTAATGAATGGATTACCATTAAATTTGGTGCAAACATTCATGCCCCTCTCAGGATGAAAAAACCTAAATTTGTCCAATACTCCATGATCAAATATCCTGCATCAACTTCATCTGCTAGCGAATGCTAGCACGCTAGCACACTAAACTAAGATGGTGAACATCAACATGTTAGCTGGAAGCACTGCACAGCCTCACAGAGCTGCTACCATAACACACGGTCTTGTTTAATTTCTGCAGAGTTATTATCCTCTGTAACTTCGCTGAGTTTCATCTGCAGCCGTGTCTGTGTTTACGGGGAGTCTTCCTGTACTGCCCCTTGATAGATGATAACTAAAACAATCGCCCTTTTAGCTGAACGTTGTGTTTATATCTGTCTGTCATAGATGCATTGACAACATGTGGAGGCACGCAGTTCCCGTGTGGAAACGGGAGATGTATCACAGTCAGATGGGTGTGTGACGGCACAGATGACTGCGGAGACGGCACAGATGAACTTCCTGGTACCTGCAGTGAGTATCATGTGTCCCCTAAACATGAGAATGGACTTTGCAGACATATATGTCAATTGCCCAGTCTAATGATTTTGCTGTGTATTTCACTTTCAGTGTCAAAAACGTGTAGACCGACAGAGTTCAGCTGCGCCGACCGCCTTAACCAATGTGTGCCGAACAGTTGGCGCTGTGATGGCAAAGCTGACTGTGAGAATGGAGCTGATGAAGAGGGCTGTGGTAAGTAAAGTTAAAGCAACACTACAGGTGTATTTGTTATAATTACATTACTGATGATCGAAAACTGGCGAGTCGACAACTTTGCTAACAGCCAAACATCAAGCCAACAACACAAGATATAGCAATCAGCTAATGTGTTGCGTCTCCTCTCTTTCAGCGCCAAAGCAGTGCACAAACACAGAGTTTCGCTGCAGCAGCGGCCAGTGCGTATCATCCTCCTTCGTGTGTGACGATGAGGCGGACTGTGACGACGGCAGTGACGAGGCCTCCTGCCCTCCTGTTACTTGCTCCTCCACGTCTTTCCAGTGCAACAACACCGTTTGCGTTCCGCGCCTGTGGGTTTGCGATGGCGAAAGCGACTGCACCGACGGCTCGGACGAGTGGCCCCAGAACTGCGGTACAAAGAGACCCAGCACTCCTGCCGCCCACCAGTGCTCATCCCTGGAGTTCAGATGCGGCAGCGGAGAGTGCATCCACGGAAGCTGGAAGTGTGACGGAGGAGACGACTGCCTCGATCGATCAGACGAGGCTAACTGTGGTAAGGAATGTCTGCAAAATTCTTGTTTAGCTATTCATCACATGCGGTGAGTAGTTTCAAGTCTTCATCTCTTGTGGTCATTCCTCTAGCTCATCCCACCTGTGGTCCTGATGAGTTTCAATGCGGTGATGGCACTTGCATCCATGGTAGCCGCCAGTGCAACCACCAATATGACTGCAGGGATAGGAGTGATGAATCCGGTTGCGTCAATGGTACGAATCACCTCCCCTACTCTTCCTATCTTGGTCGCAGCCAAATGAACTCCAAATTTCTAGTCTGTGTCTGTGACTGAATTTCTAATTACCATTTATCTTGCACAGCGACCCACTGTGAAGGTCCAACTAGGTTTAAGTGCCGCAGTGGGGAATGTATAAGCATGGAAAGGGTTTGTGACAAGAAGCGTGATTGCAGGGATTGGTCAGATGAGCCTCTTCGGGAATGTGGTGAGTACGGACATAACTGTCTGCTTAATTACTACCTTCTTGTATTTAATGAGAGTGTCTGCAGCTTAAGAGTGCTAGTTACTGTTCATCTCCTGCAGGCTCCAATGAATGTGTGTACAGCAACGGTGGTTGCTCTCACATTTGCAATGACCTGAAAATCGGCTATGAGTGCCTATGCCCCACTGGATATCGCCTGGTTGACAAAAAACGCTGTGAAGGTAACATCCTCACACACTCTTAGAAATGAACATCCATGTGCTTTTTTTATGCTCTCTGCTAATATGAACTTCAGTCGGATTACCAAATTACACAAATGCCAAATTAAACAGATGCCAAGCAATCTGTTTACTCTGGCTCGGACTGTACTGTCAGACCACTGCAATGACTCAGCATCGCTCATGTTTTCGTCACATTTCGTTTTGTTCTGCTCCTTTGAATCAGATATCGATGAGTGTGCCGACCCGGACACCTGCAGCCAAATCTGCATCAACCAGATCGGCAGCTATAAATGCCAGTGCGAGGAGGGTTACCAAGTCGACCCAGCAACCAAAGCCTGCAAGGCTATCGGTAAATAGCAGCTCTATTTGTCTTTGTTTTCAGAAAACGAAAAGGAAAACGTTTTTAAGATTTGAAGGACAGATTTGTATTTAAGACTTGTTTAGATTCTTTCAACTTAGAGAATATTACATTAAAAAAAGTAAAAACACCAGAAGAAAAGAATACTGTGGTAGAAGCTCGATAATCAAAAAAACATCAAGGATTATCTCTCATATCACCACTATGCAGACGACACTCACCTCTATCTGTCTTTTCCAATTAATGACTCCTCGGTCTCTTCACGGATCTCTGAATGCCTCCTAGACATATACTACTGGTCCTCCCAGTCAAACCTACTTTACACCATAACATCAGCATCAAAACAGACTCCCTATGTCTCACCACTACCCACCAGGGTAGCAAGAAACTTAGGAGTAATGATCGATGACCAACTAACCACTGCACACTGAGCTCCAATGGCTCGTGCAACAATTGGGTGCAACAACTGCAACAATTTACAGACTAACTGTAGGTTAAAATAACCTCCACTCATGTCCACTCTGACTTTACAGGTACAATAGCCTACCTTTTCTTCACCAATCGTCATGAAGTAAGAAAGATGACTTTGGACAAAAGCGAGTATGCCAGAGTGATCCCCCGTCTAAAGAACGTTGTGTCTCTCGACATGAACATGGCCACCAACGAGATCTACTGGTCGGACATCTCCCAAAAGAAGATTTACAGGTGAGCAAGAACAAAATCAGAATGAAAGTTTTTGCTTATTTTTCTACACTCCTGCTTGACGCCAATGCTCCGTTTTCAATCCAGAGCTCAGATGGACTCGGCGGAAGACTCCACTCAGCACAGCACTGTCATGGATAGCGACATTGACGCCCCTGAAGGCATTGCTTTTGACTGGATCCATGGCAACTTGTATTGGACTGACAGCATTCGCAGCACCATCTCTGTGGTAACCGCTGATGGTCAGCGTCGCAAGACTCTCTTCCACCGAGACTTAACGAAACCCCGTGCTATTGTGGTCGACCCCCACAGCAAGTACGTCTAAAAGAACTTATAAAAGCATGAATCCTTTCAAGACTATTTTTAGGCTATAATGTTTTAATGAAAACATATATGTCTTCCCAGCTTCATTTACTGGACGGACTGGGGGAATCCAGCTAAGATCGAGAAGGCAGGTCTCAACGGAGTGGATCGCACTGCTCTGGTCACGGACAACATTGTGTGGCCTAACGGGATTACACTTGGTAAACTCCCCATTCTTGACCCTCTGGTTTCAAGTTGTTATCCATTCATTTGAAAGTCATGGGTCACTCCAGCCTGACCTTTCTGCTTCCTCCTCAGACCAGCTGAACCAGCGGCTCTACTGGGTGGACTCTAAGCTGCACACCCTCTCCAGTATCGATGTGCAGGGCGGTGGTCGACGCACCCTCATCATTGATGAAGAGAACCTGGCTCACCCACTGGGACTCACTGTGTTTGAGGTAAATGTTTACCACCTGATAAACTCTGTTACACATAAACCCAGAGCCTGTCAATTACAACATGCCATAAACTCCTCACTACACGTGCAAACAGTGGTATACCTCACTGATACAACTGACCGCAATCTCTTAAAGGTTAAAGCTTGGTTGTTTTTGTGCTTCCAGGAAAGAGTTTTCTGGACGGACGTCAGTAATAACGCCATCCTCAGTGCGAACAGGCTGACGGGTGGTGACATTAGGCCCTTGGCAGAGCACCTGGCATCCCCAGAAGACATTATTCTCTACCATAACCTCAAACAACCGGCTGGTAAGAGACGCCACTTCCACAAAGTGTTCAGTTTGTGTCACAACGATGTTGACCCTTTATTAAATGTTGAATATTGGCCCAACATTGTGGTTTCATTGCCAATTTGATGGAGGTTCCTTCCTGACCAAATTTTTATTCATTAGTTTTATCAATAAACCACTGATATCATTACTTCATTTAGGAGCAGTAACACCAGAAGTCTCCCATATAATGCATGCTAAGGCCCCTCTAACTCAGGGTTCCTGATCATCAAATCTCACGATTGTCAAATAATCTTGTTGTGAAAAAATACTGAATAATAATTATATTTTTAACGTCTTTATAGGTTATTACAGACTGTTTTTATAGTAATTCGGTCAAAACACGTCAAGCTAAACAAAAATTTTGTCCTGTTTTCCATCACAGGCCGAGATTGGTGTCAGGTATCCGCCTGTGAATTCATGTGTTTGGCAGCTCCTCAAGTGGGAAGGCATCCGCCCAAATACACCTGTGTCTGTCCAGATAACATGATGCTAGCCAGGGATATGAGGACGTGTGTACCTGGTATGTAAATCGTCAAAGAGTAAGCATACTGTAGTGTAATACAGAGATGAAAATGACAAAGTCATAATGTATCATAATCATGTTGTACTCAGCTGTGCCAACACCTGAGGCACCCACGGAGCCTCAACTTCCACCTACCAGCCCCCCTCCTCAGCCACCAGCGCCAGCCAGCACCACATCCAAGCCCCTGGTTCACACCACGAGAATGCCCATCCGAATCCCCAGCACTACAGCCAAGCCAGTGCCACGTAGCACCACCATTAAGCCTCCAGTAAGGACCACAGCACCTGAAATTGGGACCACGACACCGCAGAAAGTGAGGCCTAAATTTACCCAGACCACCACAGCGGCTCCAGTCACTACTCCAGGCAAGTTGAAGTACAACCGAAGCCTCTGATGTGCGTGCAACGTGTATTGTTGTTGGCTTCGTGTGTCATTAACTTATTTTCTTGTGTTTACCTTTCCTTCAGATATCCGACATGGATTTCCTGCAGTTGTACCCAACACTGCCTCCACCACCCCAGTCGCTCTGTATATTGTTTTACCTCTTGGTGAGTTGCTTTGTCAGCTACTTCACAGAAAATTATTTGAAATATCAACCATCACATCTCATCTCTCTTTATATCTTCCCCGTTTAGCCATCATTTGTCTGGTGGCCGTTGGTGCCGTGCTGCTATGGAGGAGCTACAGGTTGAAGAACACCAACACGATTCACTTTGACAACCCGGTCTATCAGAAAACTACTGAGGACCAAGTGCACATTTGGAGGAGCAACAGCCCCGACGGTTACTCTTACCCAAAGGTGAGCCCAAAGAGGAGTCGCTAGCGTCATACGTTTCTTTTACAGTATACGTTATGTCTAACATCCTTTCTAATTGTCCTATCAGAGACAAGTTGTGAGCTTGGATGAAGAGGCGGACAATCCAGCCTTCACGGAAAACTGAAAAATGTCGATGAAGTGGAACCAAGAGCCTCGTTGATAAGCTACCTTTAGACGTCCTTTTTTTGTATTTTTACCTCACACAGCACAAAGATATGGAAGTCAAAGCCAGTACCAGACAACCACTTGAACCACTATATCCTCACAGCACAAACAAGCGCACTATACGGTGGAAAAAACACAGGGTGAAACATGCACGTTTTTTTCCATCAACTTAACATTCGACTGAACTCATTCCTCAGCAAATCATACCAAATCATCCGATGATGGATTCCTCAGTCTAACGTGTTTTTTATTTTTTAACTGTGATGCTGATGATGGTGGACTGTGTCATTGTTAAAGCCGCTTAATGTCTTATAATGTCGTGTTTTTCAAGCCGCTAAAACCAAGTGAGGTCACTCGATGCAGGTTATGACTGGGAATAACTTGTGCAAAGCACAATTCACAAATGAGAGATGTAAACTTTTTTTTTTACTTTTTACCTGGAACCAGCAGCAGATTAGCGTAGCTTAGCTAAAATACTGGAAGCAAGGGGTAGCTGAACTCTGTCCATCGACCAACCAGCACTTTTTATACACGTATATTATTCAAGACACTTCATGGAGTCTATACGACTTGGCTTGCAACCACTCCTGGCCAAGAAATAGTCCAGTACACAGTTGCCTATAAAATGGAGAATTGCCGTTATTTTTTGATTGGTGGTTGTCGAAAAAATAACAGATATATTTATTAGTGAGATTTATAGATGATGGTTTTTACTTTTGGACAGAGCCAGGCTAGCTGTTTCCATCTATTTCCAGTCATTATGCTAAGCTAAGCTAAGCTAAACTAATCACTGCCTCCAGCCTGATAATTAATGAGAGTGAAGTCAATTTTTTCATCATCTAACTCAATGTACAGTTTCCAAAACTGTTCTTCTTTGTTCTTCAGAAACAAGGAAATCTGAACCTGACCTTTATGCTAAGATAAGCTAATTACTTTACACCTCAAGCATGATACTTAACGTACAAACATGAGAATGGAGTCAATCTTTTCACCTAATTCTCGGCAAATATTACGTGTCCGCCAGTTCAACCAGTACAACCTCAATAAGTCTGAGTTTTACACCAGCTATTGCCTCAGTAGTGGAGCAGAAATCTCACCCGAGGGGACCTAAAGACACCGGTGTAGTTGATCTCAAAGAATACACATTGCACATTGTGTCTGTGCCTTGATTTTCAACTCCATTCTCCTGATTTGTGATCGGCTCCTCTGTGCATTGGCCATCTTTAAATTTCCCTTCCTCGTGGCCCCTTCAGGAGGACCAGTACATTCCTCAAAGGCCGAAAAAGCTTTTTTATGCAACCACGTGTGACCGATGGGGGGCCGTCCTAATGCTCACGTGTATATTTACATCCTCCCTCAGGACCACAACCTCAACTCGCCTTATAGCAGCATTCCTTGACAAAAGACAGCCATGTGCCCTGTCAGCGGCCGTTTGAGCTCATTTATTTGAATAGCTGACCCGTGTGCCTTTTTAATGACATATCTTGTTCACATGTTCATGTTGGTGCTATTGAACTCTGTTTAAAATCAGCGTGTCGACGTGTTTACAGTGAATAGTTTGAGGGATGTGTTACATGCAGGTGAGGTTACACGTAACAAAGATGAATGACCGCTGAGAGGCTTTTTAGATTTAAAAAAAAAAGTGCTTGTGAAGATGTACATAAAGTAATTTTACATTCACAGACTAACAGTGCAGATTAAACCTGTAAATATAATGTTCATAAATGTAAATATTTGTTCTTTGCAGTTGTTTTTTTGGGTAATGATGTCAGTGTTTTAGACTTTGTTGTAAACTTTAAACATTTGTTGTACATAAATAAATGCTTCTATTTATTATAGAATCACGTTTCTGGCTCCAGTTTTTGAAAACTCGTGCCCAAATTTATTTATATTTAACAAACAATGTACATTTATAGATAATAGCTACATTTTTACAGTAGTTTATTATATGTTTTACAAATTTAGTTGCAAATTAACAACCAAACGTAATGGCAAATTAGTTATTTCACATTTCATGAATACTAAAAATAAAAAAGTTGTAATTTTTGAGAAATTCATGGAAATAACTTTTTACAGTAATTATCTGTATTTCTTTTTTACATTGTATTAAAATCAGTAAAATTACAAACATCTGTAAACTAACAACAAAAGCTTTCTTAAATTACATTCAGATCTATGTAAAATGATGGTAATGATCTGTAAAATTTCTCTGCAAAACCTTGACTGAAAATTTCAAGAAATGTATATGTTTTGACATTTATTAGTGTTTACAGTGTAACCTATTAACAGTCATATCAAACTCTTGACCTTTTTTACTTTTGAACTAACGCAACGTAACGCAACGTAACGCAACGTAATGTAATGTAACGCAACATAATGTAACGTAACAGTGCCCTGGGAGCAGTTAAGGGTTCTACTGCTGCAACAAAAAGGATGAACCAGGTTTCCATTGGAGTTTTAATTTTATTTGGATGTACTTGATGAACACTGGCACACGCAGAAAAAACCTCTGGGTGGTCCCTGGTGGGGAGTCACTTCCTTAAACAATGTAACTGTTAACATCTGTAAGAAACTGGGAGTTTATTGGAACTTAATTTCTTTATGAGCAGAACTCTTGTAAAGTTAAGAAGCTGTGATTTGTCCTTTTCCAAAAACACTGTTGGCCCTTTTTTCCCCGTCTTACTAAATTCTGTGAAGTCTTACTTTCCTTCCTGGTGTTGCTATGATGCGTGGCAGCTGGGAGGTTTTTGGAAAAATGTCTTCTGTTTTCATTCGACGTCTTTGGTATGCAGACATGGCAGAAAACGTGCAGTGAGGTCTTTTTTTCGCTCTGTTTTTCAGCGAGGGGCTGCCTGCCTCGGCTTTTCTTTTTTTTTCAGCTCTTCTCTGAAAATGTGACGTTTTTCCTAGAAAGTAGAGCCGTCACAGCGAAAGGCAAAACCACGCAGATTCTTAGAAACTCTTCAGCGCTGGGAGATCACAGATGGGAAATGTTGCAACAGCACATGCAAGAGAAGTCTTTTACAAAGTTTAAACATCCCAACACAGCCTGAATACATGAAATTATCAGGTTTATTAAACTTATTTGTATTTTTACAAGCCAGAGCAAAGATAGAGAGACTTTGTGATGTGTTTATCACACCAAAGTTAAATGAGCTTTGAGTTCTCGTCAGTTAAGGTCAAACACAGATGTACAACAGATATCAGGCTAGAGATGGGAAACAACACAGCTTTGTGACCGGGCAGATGTGTGGGCAGTCGGCATGTCACGTGCAAAGTTCAAGGCTGAAGAAGAGTGGAAGTGTTGAGCTGATAACACAAGATGCAGTGACACGTCTATAGGCGTGATGGTAAACATACCTCCCCCCAAATATGATTAATATTCATCGTCAATGAGTCCAAACGTCACCGTCAAAACAGTTATCGAGACTCCCGATCCTGCAGTCCACTTTGTTTTTTGTTTGACTGCAGAGAACATTTCAAAGAACAGCTTCATCTCATCATTAATCATTAATCATTAATGCAGAGGTCGTGTCCGACTGACTGCATCGTTCCAGTTACTTCCACAGATGAATGGAATTAAACTCCGCTGAAGTCAGGGAGTGTTTTCCACTCGCTGCATGTGTTTTTCAGTTTAACATCCACTTCACTAAAGACAAAGAACGTGGCACCGACTCATGTTACAAGTGAAACAACTGAAGACGATCTGGTGTTTCTTCTTTGTGATCACGTTCAAATCTTGCCGTTGAATCAACAGGATATCTCCTTTCTGTTTTCGGAGCAGTTTCCGATAAATTTAAGACATGTGATCGCCACAGCTCACCTGATCTTACATAAACAAAACAGACCAGTCCAGGGTGCCCAGCTCCTGAACCATCACTGACCTTTACTCAGACTGCTGCAGAGACCAGCGTCAGCAGTTTGACCAATGGCTAACTAGAGGCTGCTGACAATATTTGGTCAAACTTGTTCAGAGATGATATGAAGATCATCGATTTTATAGCTTATTCTCTCAGAATTTCATCATTCTTACAGGAAAGTGAAGTTTGTCCCAGAAAACCTTCTAGTTTCCATTTCCATGCCGCTGTCGCCAAGTGCTTGATCATGGTGGGAAATGTTGAGTCTCTATAAATAATATTACAAAGAGGACAGTCTAGATCTGCTCTATGTGGAAGGTAATCAATGAAAATCATTTTTAAAAATGCTCAAAGCTCAGAAGAAATTGTTGCTCCAGAATCCTGCAACAACCACTCATCCTGTCGCCCACCGTGATCCGGGTTCTGCCTCGTAAAGGAAATCTTTCCTTGCCATTGTCACCAAGTGCTTGCTCATGGTGGTACTTGTTGAGTCTAGGTAAATATCATCCTCCTCATCTCCCTCTGCAAAGTCAACCGATCGCGGCAGATATCCATCCAGCATGATCCAGGTTATGCTAATATAGCATGATAAGGTTTTCCTTGCTGCTGTCACCAAGTGCTTGTTCATGGTGGGAATCGTTGGATGGTCAAAAAAATCCTCAAAGTTTAGAAGACGATGTTGCTCCAGAAACCTGCAGTAATGAATGTCCAAGTGGTCGCCCACCATGATCCAGCTTCTGCTTGAGATTTCCTTGCCATTGTCGCCTAGTGTTTGTTCATGGTTGGAATTGTTGAGTCTCCGTCTTATTTTAGCATTCAGTTATAAAATGTGTTAATTAAAGAAATACATAATCAACAAATACTTCCATTAATAATATAAAGACAACAGCATATAATAAATATTTGTAGAATAAATAATAATAATAATAATAATAATATATAACTGATAGTATTAGTGTTAATCCTGCAGCGCCCTCTACAGGCCGCTCCGTGTACTCCACCTGTGACGTGTACACCGGAAACCACGTGGTTCACCATCTTTACACACACGCGCTGTAGCAGTTGGAATGGACTTCTTCCTCGCGAGCGTGTAGTTTTAATCATAAATCATAAATTAAAACATTTTCAATTAGAAATCATGTCAGGGAAGTCTGAGTTAAAGATAAACTCTCAGTTCGCGCAGAAATACGACAAATACCGACAGAGAGAAGAGCTCCAGAGACGTGAGTGTGACACCGCGAGCTAACGGCGGCTAACAGCCACGATGTGTGTGTGTTTAACGTGTTTAAATGTGTGTTTAATGTGTTTAATGTGTGTGTTTGCGTGTGTTTGCGTGCAGTGAAGGACCGATATGGAGACCGAGCCGATGACAGCGACTCCGAGTCGTCCGAGTCCAGCTCTGACGACAGTGAAGTGGTTAGCATCTTTTCCCTTTACACACCCCAACGTCAAAACAACGTGCCGGTGTTTCGGTGTGACGAGCGACCGTGTTAACTGGAGACAGGGCAGCGTGTGTGGTTGTCGTAGCTACGGCGGCGGTTAAAACAAGAAGACGGCAGGAAGTAAACAGGAAATATCAAAATAAAAGACTTAAAGATGCGACAGAGGTTATAAGGTCTAAAGGAGGTCGAGCTGGGTGTTGTTTAGACGTAGCTGTCAGACAAGTGTTAACACACCAGCTAACACAGTCGCTCGTTACACCGTAACACCGGTTTCCATTGCTGTTGCCTCACGTGTGTTTTGCTCCCTCAGGAGCTGGACCCTGAAGTGGAACGAGACTTTTACAGGACGTTGTCCCTGCTGAAGAAGAAAGACCCAAAGATCTACCAGACGGATGCAAAGTTTTACTCCGAAGGTGAGAGTTAAGACACGAGATGACGCATTTCACTGTCACCGGCGGCGACTTCACAGTCTCTCGTTTGCAGTGGCGTCCCGCGACGAGGAGCCGTCGACCTCGAAGAAAGCCGTGAAGCCGATGTACCTGAAGGACTACGAGCGGAAAGTCATCCTGGAGAAGGGAGGGTGAGTGAACTGATGATCGTTCAGTGTTTGATCACGTGGTCGCGTCGACGTCAGAGCTGATGTTTTATCTTATTTGACAGTAAATACGAAGACGATGACGACAGTGAGGATGAGGAGGAGGCCGCCAAGAGAATGGAGGTTAGAGAGCGAGTTACCTCTGGAATATGGAGAAACGCGTCCGTAAAAAAACAAGTCATAGTAACGATCGTTGTCTTCTTTCAAAGCGAGCGGCCTCTCCGAGCTACATCCAGGAGCAGAAGCAGCTGAAGGAAAGGTGAGCCTCGATACAACCTGCAGATATACGACTAAATAAGCGGCAGACTGTTTATGGAAAACAACTCGCTCCCTTCTACAGCTTCCGTAAGTTCGTCCAGGACAGCGACGACGATGACGAAGACAAGGACAGTGAAGGAGACGGAGAGTCTCAGCTGCTGACCAGAAGGATCAAAACACAAGAGGAGAAGGTCAGAAACTGTCAGCAGTCATCTCAAAACACAGACGCGTGAAAGCCTCAGGTCAGGATGAACTCTGTTTGTCTGTTTGCAGGATAAAGAAGAGGCAGACTACGTGGAGTGGCTGAAAGGTCAGGCTGAGTTCGAGGGTCCGGAGGAGGTGAAAGACATGGTGAGTGTGTGTGAAATATAAACATCAGAGCGTGAGAGTGTTTAACCTGTTCAGTCATGACGGTTTCTGTTGACGCAGAAATACTTACGGGACTACTGGAACGACCCCGAGCTGGACGAGAAGGAGCGTTTCCTCAGAGACTACGTCCTCAACCAGGGTTACCGCAACGAGGACGACGACGACGAACGGTATGACGCTCCTGAAGCTTGGACCCGGTTGTTCAGCTCCTGTTCTGGCACGACACCAGCTCAGAAAAAATTAGTTACAAAATGTTTCTTTTAAGGATCCCGACGTACGACGAGGTGGTCCAGGACGACGTGGACGACTCTGAGGAGGAAGGGGAGACTTTCTTGGAGCGGCAGGACGACTTTGAGAGACAGTACAACTTCCGCTTCGAGGAGCCTGGCGCTCAGGAGGTCAAGACGTACCCTCGCAGCATCGCCACCTCTGTACGCTCCAAAGACGACCGACGAAAACGCAAAAGGGAGGAAGTGAAAGAGAGGAAGGAGAAGGTGCGTATCGCTGTAGAAACTACATTCAGCCGAGCTCTTTATTTTGCCGTTTCTAAACTTTTCTCTACGCCAACAACAGGAAAAAGAGCAGAAGCGGGAGCAGCTGAAGCAGCTGAAGAACTTGAAGCGCAACGAGATCATGGAGAAGCTGAAGAAACTTCAGGAGCTGACGGGCAACGAGCAGCTCGCCTTCAGTCAGGGCGACCTGGAGGGAGAATTTGATCCGCAACAACACGATCAGCTCATGCAGGTGAGCGTCTACAGCAGGCATGTCCAAACTGTTCCATAAAGGGCCGGTGTGGCTGCAGGTTTTCCTTCCAACCAAGCAGCAGCACACCAGACTTGACTCATTTAATCAACTGATCTCAGTCTTCAGAGAGTTGATTGGTCAAACTGTGTGCACTTGGTTGGTTGGAACAAAAACCTGCAGCCACACCGGCCCTTTGCGGAACAGTTTGGACACCCCTGGTCTACAGATACGTGCATGGTCATTCTGCGGCTGTGAAGTTAAATTCAAATTCTTCAAGTGTTTCCACCAGGTGCAGGATGTATAAGAGATGTTTAGTCTTTGCAAAATTTTAAAAATTAAAAGACGTTTGACACGCGTGTCTTTAAATGTGAGCGGGTGTCTCTGCTGTCACATGACCTCCTGACTCTCACAGGTGAACTGTGTTTGACTGATTAGACTCAGCTGCTTCTCAATCAAGAGTTTGAACCTGCATGAACACATGTTAGTGTATAAAGACTGTCCTTCACCAAGAGAGGAAACTGTTTCTCGTTATGTAGACAGTTTTAAACTCGTCGTGTCCTCCTTCGTGTCTGCAGAAGTTCTTTGGAGATGAATATTACGGCGAGGGTGAAGCTGAGAAGCCTCAGTTTGACGATGACGATGAACTCGAAGGTAAGGCTGTGTGTTTATGAAGTGATTCAAGCTCCTTCATGATCGTCGCTGTGACGACTCGTTGTGTCCAGGACTTAAAGATTTAAATCTGCTGCTTCAGATTTAGAGGATCTGAGCGTTACTTAACACGTACACGTTTG
Source organism: Nibea coibor (assembly GCA_023373845.1). Lineage (NCBI taxonomy): Eukaryota > Metazoa > Chordata > Actinopteri > Sciaenidae > Nibea > Nibea coibor. The sequence continues at coordinate 3,237,036 of CM041727.1, forward strand.
TGCGCAGAGCGCTGGAACTGGGACACCTGGACCGGAGAGGAACAAGAGTACGATGGAGAAGAATACGACGCCTCTGAGCTGCACTGCGACGACGAAGGCTTCGTCGTGAGTTGACTCTTTAATTTTACTAAAGCATCTTTGATCCACTCACCTGTACGCCGCAGGACTCTTTTAAACCGGCTCACTAAAAGTCTCCGTGTTCGAACAGATGGACGCTGACTACAATCCCAGCCAGCAGACGACGTCCAAGAAGAAGAACAAAAAGGAGAGGAAGCGTCTGCAGAAGGAGGATCTGCCTCAGATGGGCAAAAAGAAGAAAAAGTCTCACTTTGCGGAAGTCATCACTAAAAACAAGCCTGTGTTCGATCCACGTAAGTCTCACTGAAGCGTCTGCAGACACGCCGCCTGTGCTGTCGCTCTCTAACTGTGGACTGTCTCTGTGTTCCAGAGGAGAAGAGCTTCGAGCAGTACCTGGATGAGTATTACAAGCTGGACTACGAGGACATCATCGACGACCTGCCGTGCAGGTTTCGATACAGGCAGGTTCTGTCCAACGACTTCGGCCTCACCACGGAGGAGGTGAGAACGTCAGCGCCTCCACGAGCTCTGAATAACTGTTCGCTAAACCTCCACGCCACGTCAGGCTTTACGCTCTCTACTCTCACACGCTGATGGCTCGGCCGTTCAGTGTTTTGACCAAAGACAAAGGGGTTTAGCGAACGCCGGTCGGGCTGACTGGATGTTTGTTTGCTGCAGTGATGAGTCTTGGTGACTGACCTGGTATTGCTTTTCCTCCGGGCAGAGCTCTGACCAGGGAATGATCTCAACTTTAATCTTCTCTCTGAGCAGACCGCACGACAGCCAGTGTGACGCGTCTGAAGCAGACAAACACGAGTTGGTTTGAACTAAAAGATTTTTGTCTTTTCACTCAGATTTTAAACGCGGACGATAAAGAGCTGAACCAGTGGTGCTCTCTGAAGAAGACCTGCATGTTCAGGTGCTGACTTCGTTCATGTTGAAGTGTTTCACCTGTTCTGCTGCCTCAAGTAACTTATTACTAATCTGTATTATCCTGTCCTCTCAGGTCTGACAAGGAAGAGGTGAGTGACTTGAAGAACTACAAAATAAAAGCCCAGAACGAGAAGAGAAAGCGGGAGATCCTGAGCTCTGTTTATTCCGAGTGAGTACGACACAAGGCGCACGAACATGATCACCATGACGACAGCCGTGTTTAATTATGCATGTGATCTTCATCTACAGGGAGGATAAAGAGGCGGTAGAGACGAAGAGCAAAGTCGGGAAGAAGCGACGCGATCGTCTGAAGAACGCCGACAATGAAAGCAGAGGAGGCGAGGACGGCGACACCGCCGCCTCCGTGATGGACTCGACAGATGAGACGCTCGTCCAGGCGCTCAGAGAGGCCGGAGACGAGGAGGAGGAGGTGCTGATACCAAAGAAGAAGAAACGTGAAGAGGAGCCTCAGACAGCAGAGCTGACTCCTGACGAAGCCGCCGAGGTGAAAAAGAGAACTGAGAGGCCGATGTGGACGAAGAAGAAACGTTTGGGCGGGCGGTCGACGTCGGGAGCCGTCGGGGTGAAAATTGGCGGCAAAGAGTTCAGCCGACAGAGACTGAAGGCGTACGGGCTGAACCCAAAGAGACTCTTCTTCAGACAGCTCGGCAGACAGAGACGAAAAGCTCAGGAGAAGAAAGAGAAGCAGAAAAACAAACAGTGAGAGTTCACCCGAGGACTGTCGACAGTGTTTTTATTTTTATAAGAATTATGGAGAAAAAAACTTTAAATGGCTCCAAATTAAGATGATCTGTAATTCACGTCGATACTTTGAGGATAAATTTATTAGCTTTGTGGTTGGTGCGGACTTGAACCAGACTGCAGTTTATATTTGATCACTGACGGTGAAAACATTCAGATGTTTGTTTTCTTCTTCTATGGAATATTTCCTAATTAAACCGACGTCTTTATCCCAACGTGTCTCCAGAACTGATTCAAGAATTTACTACATGGTTTGAATAAATGAAACAGTAACACAGTACATGCTGATGATATGAACTGAAGTTTAACTTCCCTGCAGTGATACCTGGAGGAGTCTCTAATGTCTTCAATTAATTTAAAAACCTCAGTTTGAAAATAAATGAAGAGTTCTGAAATGTATTTTGTTTTATTGGACAAGTGCCATGAAACTAATTATATACAGATAATGAGAATTTATACATGTTCATACTGTACATGTATAGTGAGGTTTACATTAAAACGGAGCTACACATTTACACTCTGACTCAGTTCTGTTCATTTGCAGTTTTTTACAGGCTTTTGAGCTGCTTTTGTGTACACACACACACACACACACACACACATATATATATATATATATATATATATATATATATATATATATATATATATATAATTTTTTTTTCATGCTGTGAAATCACATTCTTTGTATTTTAATTAGTGTTGGTGACAGATGAACTTTAATAAAGTGGAGTATCGATCAGGAAGATTTGCTATGATCAGGATAATAAAGGCGTCAGGCTGTGTTCTCGCCTCTGTACAGCAGGGGGCGATCCTGTGTGCGCGCATGCGCGTCCGCACCGGAATAAAACCGACGAAGAAGAAGGCGAAGAAGAGGCGCGCGCTTGTCGGTTAGATTTGAATCCCGGTCACGATCCTCGCGGTAAGATTTCAACTTTAATTCACTTAAAATCAGCTGATTTATCGGTTTGATATGAACTTTAACGCCTCGTCGCGGAGTTGATGATGTCGTCTGTCCTTTGTCTCAAAGTTTAACGAGTCACGTCGCGTTTAAATCCGGAGACGACCGTTTGTTTACAGTGCGCGTGCCTCACTTTGATGTTTTAACGGTTAAATTCAAAATTAACGGTCAGAAGTTTGGACACATCTTCACGTCTCTTTATTTTCTTCTGACTTTACACGTTGTGGATGAACTCTGAGCGCATTAACAGAGGCTGATGAACTATGTAATGTTAAAGTGCTTTGACTGGTCCAAGACCAGAACGGTTCTGTACGGGTAGGGTCCATTTACCACAGAGGTTTTTGGTCTGATGAGTCCAAATTTGAGCGTCTTTGTGAAGGTGGACGGATTTTATCTGCATGTGTGGTTCCCACCCTGAAGCTGATCGACTGAGAGAATGAAAACAAAAGGGAATAATCTAAAATATGAAACATTCTGGTCTTACTTGAGGTCGTCAGCGCTAAACTATGATGTAGAAAACAATAAAATCATCAGAGGTGTGTCCAAGTGTTTGCTTTTTACTTGTTGTAACTTCTGTCCTCACGTCAGATCAAAAATACGTCTCTGACAGCTGAAGATACTTTATTATCTTCAGTTTATAAAGCTACAATATGATCTGCCAAGAATCTATCAATCAATAAGTCGACACTTAAACCTGAAATAAGCACGCTTCCCTTCAGACCTACATGTTAAATTTCATCTTGTCTGTTTGTTTTCCAGCTGCCGGCGTCTTCACGATGGCTCAGGGTCATAAATTTCAGGACCTGGAGGAGACCGGCGAGGTGCTCGTCGCCTTCATCAACAGCAGCCAGCTGGAGAAGCTGAAACGAGTGAAGGACGAGCACCAGGCGCTTTTTAATCAACACGTGGAAACAAAGAAGATCGTGACGCAGATTTTAAAAGGTAATCGGGCATTTAGTGATCTGTTGTTGATCAGTCGGCGTCCTCGCTCCTCTTTTGCTCCTTCATCATCTCTGTCGTGGACCTCTTTCCACAGATGTGGCTCAGATCGAGGAGACAGCTGGCCAGAGGCTGCTCGACATGGAGGAGGCGAAGAAGCAGAGAGAGAACGAGCTGTCGAGTCTGGAGGAACATCTGAGGCAGTGCACAGCCAAGAGCCAGATGACCGACTCTGAACTACAGTATCCTTTTTATCACACGTAATCTTTACAGCGTCCTGTTATTCTTTTTTCTTCGTTAGCGTCCTTTAACCCGCGTCCAGGTTTCTGCAGAGAGAGTTGGAGAGTTGGAGAAACTCCGAACACGAGCTTCAGACTCTTCAGAACGAGGTGGACGAGGACACGACGGAGGTCATCCCGTCAGCCGTGTGAGTCTCAGATATTCAGTCTCTGCACAGTGTGTGTAAAACGACACACTTGAGCACATCTTGTCTCTGAGTTCACCCCCTCTGTGTCTTAGACGTTTGACTCAGTGGACTTGTAAAAAGCCTCACAGCATCGTGTTAATATCGACCTGCTGACAGCAGCTGATTTTTGTTTCCTCTCTTCTCTCCACAGATACGTGGCTCAGGTTTATTACGTGATAACAAAGATCAAGTGGGAATATGACACGCAGCCCAACGTCTTGAAAGGAGGTACGGTTTGTTCCTCGTCATCAGACGCTGGGAAAACTTTGACAAAATAAAGAATATAAACAGTTTCAGATCAGTAAATCCCTTTAAAAGTCTCTCAAGGTAGCATCAGGCTAGAAACATAAATCACTGACTCATACACTCAGAAAAATGAACATCAACTTATTTCTGACGTTTTAAACGACTTCATGAACTCAGATAAACCTCGGTTTGCTCCTCTCTGTCCCGCCCGTCGATGTCAGACTTCACATTCTTTTCTCCTCCTTGCAGTTCATTACGGCGCCGACCTCGCCACTCCCATCAGCATCGACACTTCTCTGCGATCTCGCAGCGACGTAAGCGACCAGCTGTGGAGCTTCGTCAGCACCGAATGGTAGCTGAAGGATGGCGGTGTCGTCAGAAATGTCTTTATCTGTGTGTGTGTGTGTGTGTGTGTGTGCATGTTTGTTTTTCTTCTGTCCTTCACAAACATCTTTTAAACATTAAATATCTCCGATCTGTTTTGCTTTAGTAGTTTTTCTCCCATCAGAGCAGTTTGAAGTGTCAGACGGGTGTTGGCCACCAGATGTCGCTGCTTGGCTGTTTCCTAAACGTTGGCTTGGTTTCTTTGACTCGTTCAAACTCAGAGAGATAAAATCCAGGTTTTGGTCGTCGTTTGTTGATTGAAACATGACAACGGCGTCCCTGACGACGGTGCTGAGGAGACGTGCAGAGCGCTCCAGAGGAGGCGGATTAGTCAGACTAGGTCATGATAGATTAGGTCGGATGTTCCCCCACAGCTCCGTCAGATGAGCTCATCAACACCGCCCGACAATTTCCAAGGAACTTTTCAGTTACTTTTAGCTGACTGTTACCCGTTTCAACCTCTTTATTTACACCTTTGACAATCAGCCTTTGCTTGTAGCTTCATTTCGGTCATTAGTTTCCACTTTAACTTGAAATATTTCAACTTTTCTAACAGGTTTGCACGTTTGGTGACTCCTGACATGTCACTGCTTATTTGAAGTCCACTCACTTTGGCAGATGGGTTTGAGGACATCTGATGTGTTTAGAAAGCAGCCTGTGCCAATAAATACTACTGTAGGCATCTAAAAGTGTAACTGCAGCATAGAAAACTACAAGAATCTCCTCAGAATTCCTGTGTGGTTAAAGGAAAGTGTCATTTTTACAAAACAGGCTGTTAAAGGGCCCCTCAGGCTCTGCGGGGTCTGCGTGCTGTGTTATTATTTACCCCCTCTCAATGCTGAGAAGTGAAACCATCTCCTTCTTTGAAAAGTTCGCAGTGCCACAGTCACGTACCGCACTGCAGCACGGCGAGCGTTTTCACACTGGGCAGGATGACATGCGTCCGCTCGGGGGCGGCTCGTACTCGCACCTACCATTACTTTGGAAGAAACATGCACCAAGTATGCGGTTTGGTAACGGTAAACAGAGCAGCTAACACTAAACTCAGCTCTGCAGCTCCATCTCCACCTCAGCCACAGGCGCATTTTCATGTGAAGTGGTTAACAAGTGGTTTGTACGGAGGTGGAGCTTTGTTCATTAAGATGTAGACCCGATATGTTTCTTTTTAAATCGTTATCTTTGTTTGAAGTCTGTCGATGTCAAACTAAACCTCACTCTGAGTGTTACGTCATTCACTGTTAAAGTTAACCTGTTATTTAGTTTACTTATAATACTTTTATGTAAGTTAATAACGTCACCCTTCACGGCGACCTCAGGGGTTACCGTGGTGTTAAAAAACAATCCGATCCTGTAGCGCTCTACGAGGACGTTTCTGTTGTCATGTATATTTATATTAATAAACCTGAACCGGGGTAAAAATTCTTACAAAATTTTTGAATTTTTAAAACAAAACAAACTCTGTTCTTTGCTTTTTTGCTTTTTTTTTTTATGTCAGGAACTAATTATTCAGACCTGATCAGATAATATCATTAAATGTGTATTAATAAACCTAATGTAAAGAGCAAAAAGGAATAAAAAATGTTAAATAATAAAACAAAAAAAACTGCTTCTCAATAACTCATAGTGTCTATTTATAGAACTTTTTAATGTCAGGAACAAATTTTAAGACTTGATAAGACAATATAATTTGTATTTCTATTAATAAACCTGAAGAGGAGATGAAAATTGTCAAATTTTTAATATTAAAACAAAAACAAAATTGCTCATAGTGGCTGTGTGTGGAACTATTTTAATTTCAGGGACTATTTATTTATTCATATTAATTTGTATTAATCAACTTGATCTCAGGCAAAAATTGTTAATTTGTTTTATATCAAGACAAAAAATAATGATAAAATACAAACATTTAAATCTAATTTATATTATTCAGATTTTAGTTAAGTTTATTATATTTTATTTATTATATATTCTGAACTTTGTACGTGTACTCACAGTGGTTGGTGCTGCAGATCTCGATGACTTGTTTCTCTATATGTTTCTTATGAGTCACTGCTAACGCTCCTCTGACGAGCTGCTCAGATCAAATCTTATCTGAAACTCGTCTGGAGTAAAGAATGTCGGAGCCTCCGTGTAAACATGATTCACATATTTTTTATTCAGTGCACGTATAAAAACTGGCATCATAACTTAAGTGACTTTTTTCACAATACAAAATGCAGCTCAGGGAAACGATATATATATTTACAAAGTTATACGACTGTCTTTTTTTTTTTTTTTTTTACATTTGTACAAAATTACAGCTGGCATGGCGTCCATTTGTGTTTTAATGCATGTCACGACGACCACAGTGAAATTCCCCCGGCTCTTTGAAGCCCTGATTCGGTGTGCCGTGTGGGCTGTGACAGATCTCGACTATGTGGGACGAGATTTAATCTGTGGTCGTTCACAAGAAAAACAGATTCACTTCATGGTGAACTCTCCGATAGGAAGGAGAAAAGACATCTGTCCTTGTTTTGTTTTGTTCTTTTGGACTTTTATCGCATCACTGCGACGTTCTCGTTCGTCAAACCGAGAAGGCGTCAACAAACCTCCGCTGTCAGCTTTATTGCCTTATAGTCATTCATCATGTGTCGCTACATATGTCGAGGAGGGACCTCCAAAGCTGCAAACCGCTCAGCAGCAACCCTCCACGTATGACGTGGTTCAGTGCGTCTCCGGGCCCGCCGAGCCTCTGATCTCTAGCCGAGAGAGGGGACCTCTCACCCAACGTTTACTGCTGACCAAAGCTCACATGGCAGAAATTACATGGGTTTGGCAGCAGAGTTTGGGTGTGGATGCTCCTTGTGTTTGTAACAACGTATCATTAGAGGCTTCGCCGGGAGATAAGGCTAAATCTTGTGCTTTTTGGGGCTGTGTTTATGTGAAATGAAACTTTCTGACGAATACTGGCCGTTCAGTGTCTGAGAGACAAGCGTAATGCAAACAAAAAAAACAAAACAATGAAATGCCTGTCTCCCAATCTATCACATGTATCAAGCTTATTCAGTTCCAAACTGTGGCAGAGTGCAACACGAAACTTCAGCTCCCGTCGTACGTGTTTGCTCGACTAGAGCAGATCTGCAACTCAGATTAAAGAGAGGCAGCCCGGTCGTAACAGTCTCTCTGTGTTGTGTCATGTCTTAGACAACCTCGGGTAAATGGCTTTGATGGTAGAGGGCGTTAAGTTGCCCGTGGATACCGTCGTCTCCAGTCCTTCCAGTCGGTGAGAGGCCGCGTCGGTCTTACTGGTGCTGCACTCCAAGAACGGCATCCCGATCTTCTTCACTTGTCCGTCTTTGGTTAGGAGGCAGTGTCGGCACAGCAGCCGGATGATCGCCTTCCTCATGTCCTTGCTGGTCAGGGTGTAGATGATGGGGTTGAGGAGGGAGTTGAACATGGCGATGCCGAGGAAGTAGTCGGCCTTGAAGAGCACCTCGCAGCTCCCAGCCGGACAGCAGAAGTCCAGCAGGAGGAGGATGAAGAGCGGCAACCAGCAGGCGATGAAGACTCCCAGGACGATGGTGACCGTCTTCAGCAGCGCCATGTACTTCTGGGACTTGCGGTAGAGGCCCTTGCGCTGAGGAACCGAGGCCAGCCGTTGGGTGTTGGACTTGACGATGCGGAAGATGCGGACGTACAGCACGACGATGGACATGAGGATGGCGCTGAAGATGGTGATGCAGAAGAGGATGTAGCTCTTGGAGAAGAGCGGCAGGACCGTGGAGCACTGCGGAAGCTGACCTATGCAGTTCCAGCCGAGGACAGGCAGGATGCCCAGGAACACCGACAGCACCCAGCTCGCTCCGATCAGAGCAAACATCCGCCCCTGTTTATCCCCCTGGTAGGGCTTCATCCTCACCATGGTGACATGGCGCTCGATGGCGATGGCCAGCAGACTGATGACGGAGGCTGCCAGCATGATGAACACACCACCTTCTCTTAGAAACCACAGCACCGGGGTCATGTTTAACGTCTTGGCGCCGGACATGATGATGTTCACCATGTAGGTGAAGCCAGCCAGCAGGTCAGAGAGAGTCAAGTTGCCAAGCAAGTAATACATCGGCACGTGAAACTTCTTGTTCTTCCATATCGCGAGAAGAACGATGGCGTTTTCTGCGACTATGAGCAGGCAGACGAGGAGGAAGGTGATGGCCTCCGGTTTGAGTCCTTCCTTGTACTTGGTCATGTTCAGCTTGCCGGTGTAGTTGTAGTGCTCGATGATGACTTTGTTGCTCTGATACTCGTTGAACATCTGAAGCATTTTTCTTGTGGGCATGGTGGACGTCTCTGCGGTCATTTTTATCTCTTCAAAGAGTTCCCAGAGTGTTTCTTTCTTTTGCTTTCTGAGCTTAGATCCACAGAGACGGTGTCAGAAACTCCTCTGATGGTGCATTCCTTTCTTTGTTCGTCATCTGTTGTACGCAGAGGGAAGAAAAACAGCTCCTTTCGATGGTATGAAATAGGATTTCCTGTGGTTTGAATTTTTCCTTCCAAAAAATCTGTTGTCTTCAATGCCGGGGCTGCGCACTAGGAGGCGACGAGAGACAAACAGAGCCTGCGTGAAACAGAGATGGAGAGAGAGGGGTTATTAGTATTGATGAGGGAAAATAAACAATAATTAACGGCAGGAAATTGAATTTAGTAACGCTCTAAAAATATCCAGAATACATTAAGATGATTACACATAATAGTGATGATATCTACATGATTAACGAGGGAGGGAGGGAACATGGAGTAATAACTTCAAGAACAAGACGAGGGTTTGTTCAGTGGGATTAAAATGAGGAAACACTTTCAAACTTTAAATCCAGTGACTTCTGTGGGAGTTTTCCAGCCAGTCAAGAGTTAAATTGAGAACACAACAACCTGAAACTCACTCGCAGCTTATTTATTTATAATTTATGCGATAAAAACGCACATAAAAGCCAATGAGGAAACACTTTAAAGGCATAAATTAACGTTTTAATTTGACATCTTTGAATCCACTGACCGTGTGTGGAGTTCTCAGGGTTTAAGTTAAACCCCCAATTGTGGGTTAAACTCACTCGCGGCTCATTTATTTGTAATTTATGCGCACATTTGCATATCTGTGTGTATTTACGCACGTAAACGCCAATGAGGAAACACTTTAGAGATCTAAATTAAAGTTTTAATTTAACATTTTTAATCATGTGGCTTCTGTGGGAGTTTTTCTGCAAATCAAAGTTTAAGTCAAACCCACATTTTGGACACAACAGCTAGAAACTCACTCGCATCTTACTCATCTTGTAATTTACACGCATCTCTGCGTATTTACGCACGGACACGCAAATGAGGAATCACTCTCAAAGTCTGAATTAATCTGTTGACCTTAGTGGGAGTTTGCAAGATTTAAATGAAGCCCACATTTGGTTCCCAGCACATAGAAACCTACACGCAACTTGTGCATTTACAATTTACGCACATCTGTGTGTATTTACGCACAAATACGCCAATGAGGAAACACTTTAAAGGTCCAAATTAAAGATTTAGTTCAACATTTTTATAATCTGTTGTGACTTTTGTGGGAATGTGTGCGTATCTGTGCGTAAATACGCACGAAACAAAGTATCCAAATCGCCTAAATTGACTCATATGAACAATTAAATTGAGTTTACTGGTTAAATATTTCATATTTTCATTATGATGCATACAGTAGCAAAACAGGCACAAACACATTATAACGTCAGAACTATCCGCTGAGCAGCGCGGACGCGTTTCACGCTCCTGGGTTCATCTAATCGGACCAAGAAGGTTTGAGAAACGTACCTGTGAGAACGAGTAAATATCCAGTGAAACTTTCAGAGGCGTTCAGACATTGATCCCACGGTGTCTCTCTGCACCACAGCGACATGTGAGTGTGATGTGGGAATCGAGCAGGGCAGGACTCGACACGCAGTGGGTTGGACTATTTTGCCCTTCAACGCTTTGTGTGTGTGTGTGTGTGTGTGTGCGTGTGTGTGTGTCTCCCTCCTACCTCCTGACCCCTGCAGGTTTTTTCTTTCTTTTTTCTGATTTGCCCTCTGAAGGGATTAAATCTCGCTGACAGATTATGTTTGTGTCCTAACACATGAGGGAGAAAGTGTGGGGGAGATCTTCACCTTTATCGGTTTGCCCTCTGGGTAAAATCAGGTTTCTGCTGCCAAGTGTGCCAAGTGTTCCCTCCTGTTTGTATTCAACCGGCTCTTTCTGAAGTATAATTATGGCTGTAGATCACTGCAGCTCTATGTTGCTCTTCTGGTTTGTTGGATTATGTGAAAATATCTCTCTCTTTTTCTCCCACAGTTAATATAAGGCAAACATCACACTCAGAACTTTAAAAAACCACGAGCTAATTTATCTCTGAGACTCGGTGAGGCCGGGTCTGTTTTGCAGTCCAGAAACCCCAAAATTCAGAAAATAACAGATCTGTAATTATCTTTTTTAGCTCACACATCAAAATAAGCCTCTTTTTTGGGGGCACACATGCTGTTTGGAGGTCTCTTTTCTCCCCTTTAAGACATAGAACTGATGATTTGTGTACAAATACTCCCTCCCTCGTTGAAATCTATTAATAGGTAAATGTTTTTATTTTAATTTAACAGCTGGACTCAAGATGTGTTTGTGTGTTGTGTGTGAGAGAGACTTCAAGTTTTCACATCACGCTCGTGTAGGTTTCATATTGAACCACGATCGGCCCCCGAACTGGTTGTGAAAATAGCGCTCACACGTCTCAAACTTTCCCCCCCTCTGGTGCTTCGTTCTGCAGAGCAAAGGTCAAATATTTAAGTCAAAAAATCCAAACTTTAACCTGCTTTTACCTCTTTAAGCTCTTCCTTCTAGACTGCTTTGTATTTATGCTGGAAAAGTGTTAAAGGCATTAAGGTTACTGATGTTTTTTCCTGAGATTAAATTAGCCGAATCACCCTCTTTTATCTGATGACAGTCACAATGGCAAACACAGCTGGAGATCCAGATCAACAACAACAGAAGTCTTAAGTCTGCTGGCTGCTCTTCACGAGCATTTCATGCAGTCATTGTTCTTTAACTGGTTGTTTGTTCACCAGAGATTCATTAAGTTTGAAAGGTAGCTCAAATTTTAAATGAAATTTGCAAAGAAAATGCAAATTAATGTAAAATTTTAGATAATATGATGTATTTTACAATGTTTTTTTAATTTACAGCATTTCTGCTCAACTTTCTTTAACAAATATAAAATGTAGATAAAAACAGATTGATGTAAACACACTTTCTGTTTTAATTAGCATAAACTGAACTAAAAAGACATTTAAAGATGTCGCTTTGGGCTAAAAGAAATGATGGACATTTTTCTTTTACTATTTCTTACATAGAAATAAAAGGAAGTATTTCCTCGCCGCTGTTGCCAAGCGCTTGCTCATGGTGGGAATTGTTTGGTCTCTGTAAATAATATTGTCCTCCCTATTTCTCTCTCTAAACTCACCCGGTCATGGCAGATGGCGGTCCACCATGATCAGAGTTCTGCTTGAGGACGTCTTTTCTTGTTCATGGTGGGACTTGTTGGGTAAATCTCTTCAAAGCTCAGAGGAGGACCCAGAATCCTGTAGTAATAACTGATCACCAATGGTGGGGATTGTTGGGTCACTGTAAATGATATTACAAAGAGTACAGTCTAGACCTGCTTTATATGTAAAGTCCGTCCACTGTGATCAGGGTTTTGCCTCTTAAAGGAAGTTTTTCCTTGCCACTGTCGCCAAGTGTTTGCTCATGGTGGTGCTGTATATGGAAAGTGTCATGATTTGGTGCTATATAAATAAAACTGAATTAGCAGATCAGCTCTACAGTCTTGTGTTTCAACTTTGTAGCTCCTGAAACTTTACCAGTCTTACAGGACATACCAGTCACCACATTTAAATAATTACATAACGCAAATTAATTTATTATTAATCATCAGCACAACATTTAAGCAGCTGTAAACCAGTGGTGTGACATTGTTGGGACACGATGCAGGGGAAATTACGTAATGGTGGTTGAGTGAAGGCTCGACTGGACCTTCTCTAAACAGGAAGCTGCCTCATTGTGCCTCGAAAGGAGAGGGATATCCTTGAGAAAAACACAGATGAAGTCACTGGTAGGAATTGACACACGGGATTACAGAGTGACGTTCGGGCCCGCACTTACCGCACATGATCAACAAGTTACTCATTTCCACTTTTGTTTTAATGGAAGATTTTAGCCGACATGTTCGCCTGTTGGTCGCCACATCAACAGATTCTTATTTTAGCCTCAGCAGCACACCTGCTCTGTCTTTACGTCCCGCTTTAAGTGATTTCCAGTTGGTGTCGGTGCTCCTGACTCATCTTCTTCCCCCGTGAGGCCCACCCAAAGTGATAACCATGTTGAACTGTCAGCCAAGTGGCAGTTAACCCCCTGCAGTGACACTGTGACCAAACTCTCAGTGTGCTTGCCTCTGGTTAGTTAACACACAAAGACATGACAGCAGGACGCACTGCTCTGTCTTTTCCCACAGTGCTCCGTCACTGCTTGTTCTTCCCTCAGGGGCTAACAAGAGCAGACTGACCGGTCGGGACCCACCCAAGCCTGGAGGTGGTGGTTGGTGGTGGTGGTGTGGGGGCTCTCTGTATTCAGTATGTTTTGTCCAACACTCCCGTCTCTGGGTGATTTTTCCTGTGACGTTAATACGCCTGTAGAAAGGAAGTCAGTCAGTCCTGCTTTTGTTGTGATAGTCTGTGCTTGCGTTGTCTCCTTGACTCGATCCTGACGGTGACTGATGAGAGTTTGAGTCAATAACAATAAAGTTATGTACCTCCTTCTTCCCCTGCTGCTACTACTGAAATTTATATATATAGTTTCATTTCTAGGAGCCTGATTGGGTTGCATTTACACACGCTTGCCTCGCTTTAGTTGCGTTTCTCTGCTTTGAGGTGTTACCCGGAGGTCTCAAAATGAGGTTCACACCTCAAGCTAAGGGTAAAAAACACACAGCCAACATGTTTAATGTCATTTCACAAGTACAGTAGATCTGCACCTTTTGTCACTCAAACAATAAGTTGTTGATGCTTTTTTTTTGAGCTCTTGAACTTAGGCTGTAGGCTGACTGTGCACTTTAAGGGAGATACTTTGATAGCTAGCTTGCAAGAAGCTAGCAGCAAGCTACCAAAATGAGGTTCACACCTCTAGCTAAGGGTAAAAAACACACGCCAACATGTTTAATGTCACTTCACAAGTACAGCAGAAATGGTTAGCACCTTTGTCACGCAAACAATCAGTTGTCAACACTTAAAAAAACAACAACTTTCTAACCCAGAGTGAGGGTCTATAAAGCCAGATATGTAGCGAGCTGCTGGGGCGACTAGCTGCTTGGCAGCTTCTCACACCTAGCAAACTGCTTGGTAGCTTGCTGCGAGCTACCAAAATGAGATTCACACCTATTGCTAACAGTAAAAAACATATAGCCCCCCCATGTTTAATGTAATAAACAGTGCAGTAGCTAACAATAGCTAGCTGGTCGGTAGCTAGCTGCTTGGTAGCCTGTTGCTTGGTAGCTAGCTGCTTGAAAACAGTTGTTAATGCCTTTTTAAACTTTTGAACTTAGTGTGAGGGTGTACTTTAAGGAAGATACTTAGTTAGCTCCTTGGTACCTAGCTCCTTACTTGGTAGCTAGCTCCTTGGTAGCTTCTCATATCTTGAGATATTGCTACCGACCTCTGCGACCTCTTGCTAACAGTTAAAAACACACAGTCTCAACTTTTAGGAATGTTTAAGAATAAAATAAAAGATTTGCACCTTTTTAAGGTTAAAGCTTTTTTTTTAAACTTATAGTGAGGTTGAACTTTTTGCTAGCTGTGTGTTAGCCAGGTGCAAGGAAGTGCAGCATATTGGGAAATATAATCATTCACCTCCTCGCCAGGAGCTCAATGAGGAACATCTATACCTCCTTCCATTATATGAAGATGATACGATTCCTTGAAACGTTTCGGACTTTTGAAGATAAAATCAGGTCGTTCTTTACCTCAGATATTCTGAGTATGTTGCTGAGAGGAACAGACTCCTTCTTTAGCAGGAAACTCTTGATGAAGCTCAAGGTGTTAACCATAAATGAGCGGTCACGTAGTCATCTTACGCTCGGAAAGTTTTTGAAGTCTTTGACAGCGAAAGTTAACTTGAGGTCAGGATTTGTTTTGTTTGATCTTGTGTGTTATGAGAGAGCAGATCCACGATGTTTAAGCCAACAAAAAAAAAAGGGGGAAAACACAGGAACTCGAATGTCGTGTCCAGCTCTGCAGCGACTGCCAGAGATTTATGGGAATCCTAGAAATAGTCCAGCGTCTCTGCCACAATGTTTCATGTGCAGCTGTGCTGGGCAGCGACCTCTCTTTGAGCTCCTAATAAGGAGGAAATGGGAAGAGCATATGTAAATGTTGGATATGTTTCTTTTCCATTGCTTCCATGGGTTAATGTACCTGACTGTCTACATTTAGCCTCCAGCTGCTCTGTCTTACCCAACAGGACTCACAGTCTAAGATCAGATCTACAACTGTAGACTAAAACCACGAACCATGCTGTTTTACCTGCACCATATTGGATTTTGTATTTTTATTAGTCCCAGTTAAAATGCGAATGGGTTTTGAGGAATGTTGTTGTTGGAGCCAACACTAATGATGCCCATGTTTTATGAATGTAAAGTTCAGTACAGGGAAATGAGCTATAGAGACCAAAGCTGTTTTTTTGTACCAGGCTGTAAACATGTTTATTTCTGCTGTGAAGTTGTGATATTTGAACATGGGGACTTATGGAGACTGACTCACTTCTGGAGCCAGCCTCAAGTGGACGTTTGAGGGACTGCAGTTTGTGGCGACCGAGGACAGCTCGGCTTGGCTCTGTTTGCCTGATACGATGGTTAAATCAGTTTCTGCGGGCTATAATGGAGTTACTCAGAACTATGATGCAAGCTATGATTAATATTCTTAGTTATTGCATTACGTCAGATCTGTTTGCTCAATGCTGTGGTGAAAGTCATTTATTATGTACGGCTGACAAACAACAACAACAATTCGAACAATTGTTTTAGACCTCACAAGAAGAGTGAGAAACTACACTGGTGCGAGTCCATGCAGACACCATAAAGTCCGACTTCTCCCGTGTGTGTGTGTGTGTCTGTCTCTGTTTATATTTGAGGCACATTTCGTGGAGTAGCTATAATCTGTACATTGTTCCATAGTGGTTCCAAAAAAAGCGCGAGCAGTAACCCGTCATTATGAGCGAGCCCTGCGAGTGTGGTGAGGGCCCATGCGAGGGGAGGCGGGGGGGAAACCGAGCTAGCTGTTTGGCTCACCCAGACCATCACAGAGGCCAGACAGGGTATGTTTCACTGATCCTGTACTTAACTGAAACCAAAAGTATTGTTAGTCCGCTCTCTGGTTTCATGTGTGTGTTGTTGTAAAAAAGAAGCCTGGGCCTTTGGGAAGCTTCAGCGAGCTTCAACGCTTCATTTTGACACTCGTTTCATCGGTTAATGAATGTAATAATAAAGATGAGGATGATTTTTTTAATTACTGGACCTCGTTTCGGGATCATTTTTAGCTCTGTGTGTCATTTCCTGTCGTTGCAGAGCAAGAAAAAAGTGTGTGAAAGTGCTATCACGGTGCGCACAACCAGCCGAACAGGTCATTTGTCTCTGGCACTCGTCATGTTGATAAAGCCATCGTTACAGGAAGTGAATTGCTCAACGTTTTGTAAGTTCTCGTGTTTTTATTGGCTGACACATGTTCAACTCTGGAACCTATTAAAACCAGCCGAGCCTGCCGCGCTCACACACACACACGCTCACACACATAATCAAAGTGTGCACGTACTGTATACTCGTAGTGAAACACACACATGTGTCACAAAGCTTACATCTGTACACCCGACTCAGATCCCACACCTACACACTTAACGCCTTTACACACACGCCAGGCTGATCTCCTCGCCAATGCCTACTAATTCATACAAAGGAAAATACCCATTATGCTCATGGCGCGTATGACTCAGACGCAGACTGTGTGAACCTTGAACATCGGACGAGAAAATGTAAAAATACTCCAGCGTGACGTGTTTGCAAGTATCAGGAGTAAAAGCGTTGGTGTTGTCTATACTGACGGTATAGAGAATGGTGTCCGTGCCTCAGCTCCACCGATGATCCACATGACAGCCTGACCTTGTCCATGTTTTACACCGTCTGTGCTTTTAACGTCACAAAACAAAGAGCTTTGAGGACGAACGCTATCTTGCGTGTTGTTGGATCCTCCATCTTCCCAGGCTCCTATGTTCCCTAACCTACGAACCCAAGAACTGGGGAACAAAGAGGCCTTTGTGATGTTCCCTTTACGTGCATAAATCTGGGGAACACTGGAGTGACGCCATGGAGAGAAAACCCCCATAGTGGATGCTTATCAACGAGTTAGCATTACGGGAAGCTTGACAGACTTAACATGCCGAATTATGGCTGTTTGGGTCGCATCATTTTAAGGTGGTTGTGTTAGAGGAGAGGAATAACAGTGGACTGTAACTTACCCAATATGGCCGTGCCTGTCACCTTATCACACTTGTTGCATTTCGCTGCATTTGTCATAGAAAAGACTTCCTGATAGGAAGTCGGCCTCTCGAGCCCGGCCTGTAAAATTTACAGTCTTATTTTCATTGGATGTGAAATGCTTATGCAGTCCTTTAGTGAATAGAAATGTGTGTGTGTGTGTGTGTGTGTGTGTGTGTGCCGACTGTGGGAGTGTATGCTGAAAGGTGCAGCTATTGAACCGAGACAATGGAGTGTTGTAACAGGGTATTTTTAACCACCCTGCTAAGTACCCTAAAATCACTTTTACCTCATTTTCTATGGCAGTGATAGACTCATTTATAATCCTTCCGTCTGGCTGATATCTGTGACATTTCCTGAATACATATTAGATCGGCTATTGTATTTCTAATCTGCCCCTACCTGTTTGCTAGCCGGGCTTCCTTTATATACAGCTCTGCAGGCTTTCATTCTCTGACTAACACCCTGGTGGAAGTAATTCATTACTTTGTCCTGGGAAAAGCAGCAAATGTAACCCAACAACTGAAGTTTTCTGATGAACAACACAACTCACTACAGAGAAGTACAGAACATCAACAGCATGTTTTCAGTGCATTGAATGCCGTACAGATCGCATTGAATCCTGTACGGAACATTTTAAGTGCATTGAATCCTGTAGGGAACATTTTCAAGGAACATTTCCACTGCATTGAACATCCTATGTAACATTTTCAGTGCATTGAATCCCACAAAGAACATTTTCAGTGCATTGAATCCTGTAGGGAACATTTTAAGCGCATTGAATCTCATACAGAACATTTTGTATGAGACACTTCCATAGCATTGAATCCCATAATGTAACATTTTCAGCATTGTTTTCAGTGCATTGATTCCTCTATGGAAGAACATTTCCATTGCGTTGAACTCTGTTTGTAACGTTTTCAGCACGTTGAATGCCGCACAGAACATTTTCAGGGCGTTGAATCCCGTATGTAACATTTTCAAGGAACATTTTCAGCGCATTGAATCAAACTACGGAATATTTTAAGCATATTGAATCTCACAAAACATTTTGAATCCTGTGTTTTCAACACGTCGAATGCTGCCCAGGTTCATGTTGATTCCTGTTTGTAACATTTTCAGGAAACGTTTTCAACATGTTGAATCTTGCTTTAATCTAACTTGTATCAAAAGATAACTACACTCCAGACCAGTGATTGGTCACAGAAAGGAATGTTGAATTTCCCCAGCATCATCGTCTTCACACAAAAGCATCTGTTTATGACTTTATTCCCCTGTGCTGGATGCCCACGCTCCTTCTGAATGGAAGCGAGATGATTCTCTTCTTTTCCGAGAATCTGACCTCCAACAATGAGCTCTGGTGGGCTGTTGGTGTGTCAGTAATTGAAGAAGTTTGAATAAATCTCACAGAGGCCGGTTACTAATTCTCATGACTCACTCCAACCCCCACCCATGTACTGCCTCCAGAGCTTCACCCCCGTCCCCCCTATCCGATGTGGGAATTTTGCTCTTTCTTCCACTCTGTCCTTCCAAGATGAACTCATCCCAAAACCGCCGCTGTATGAACAAAACAAGCTTTCATGAAAACTGCCCGTTCACATCTCACCCCCTCTCCAGCAGATGTGGAAAAAAAATACATATGTATGGAAGTATGAACTGGCCCGTCAGTGACCACTGCATCGCAGCCAGTGAATTGTAAATGACGGTCTCTGTGGAGGAGATTGTCATTGTGGAAACCTCTGAAATATCGTCCTTCTAGGAATAAGTTGGTCAGACTGACCATGACATGTTTTTGACCTTAGCCAGTTTGGTTAAAACATGAAAGGTTGGTACTTTTTAACTGTCATGGAGAGAGTAGTAAAAATGAATGCTTCTTTATCTCCGTTGACCTGGTGGCTTCTTGAGGTTTATCAGTGAATGTGAGCGGACTGGCAAAGGGTAAAAGGTGGAAGGTTAAATGTTAAAATGTGGGAATGTGAAGACAGAGAGAACAAATCGTCAGAATAATGAAGTGAAACAAAGCCTTCATGGTCTGTAGGAGGAAAAAAGCTGCCACTAAATGTTGCTTTACAGTTCAGTTTATTTCAGATTATTTGTGGATGTGCGTGACAAAAAACACATTAAAAGAGGTGACTTGTTGGATATTTGTTCCCTGACGGGGTGTTAGAACAAACACACAAACACACCCTCCTGTCTGTATGCTAAACGTGAAGCTACAGCCAGGAGGTGATTAGCTTAGCTTAGCATAAAGACTGGAAACAGGAGGAAACAGCTAGTCTGTGTCAAAGTTGATGTTTAGGTCTTTTTAATTACATACGTCTAGAGATAAATATTGTCTATGGACATTGGTTTTCCCTCTGATGCCCTCTGTTTCCTGATGGACAGATAGCTTTGGCCTGACGACTTGCTAAAGTAGCTAGCGGCTTATTAATCTAACATTAGCAAACAGCAGAACCGGGCTAAGTAGCCAGACCAGACCAGGTTCGAGCCTCTGACACTAACAGGGAATTACATTACACTACTGAGGTGATTTTCCTGATGGAAAGATTGCTATGCTGCAAATCTCTAACTGTCATTAGCTCAGTCAGCTGTTCAGCTAGCAGAAATGATTTAGCCACGCGGTGCCTGGAGCCAAACCCGGTAGGAAAACCACCTCGGCAGGCTACCTTATTCCCTGCCAGTGTGGCCACCACTGGTTTTGAAAGGGTTGTGTTTGGTCCGGTCGTGTAGAAGTTAGACGCTGATTCCTGCTCATAGCGTTAGCTGAAATGCATAGCATTAAGTGCTATTAGTTACTGTTAACAATAAGCCCCCCATAACATGTGATATAACATGTTAATTATTGAGTCTTGTTGGTTGGTGGTTTGGTTATTTTTTCAACAGCGCCTGGCTAGCTGTTTCCAATCTTTGTGCTAAGCTAAGCTAACTGGCTGCTAGCTGTAGCTTGAGTCTACAGATTGAGAGTGGGATCAAACTTCTCAGCTAGAAAACAGGTAAGAGAAGTTTCCAAAATATCAAATGTCTCTTTTAACAGACAGGTATGAGGATTACAGTAAGTCACCAAAAACCAAACAAAGTACAAAGATATGTCAACATGTGACGGAGCCAAGAAAGTGAAATTCAAACGGTAGGACCGGTGCCTTTCTGACTAATGAGATGCTCACTTGGTATCAACAATGCTGACTGAGCTGTCTTCCTTTAATAATAAATACAATTTCCTCTCATTGCAGGCCAAGAAAGCTCAGTGGTCAACCTTAAAACACAACTCTGCAAAACTCGTGGGATTAAATCTCAACGATACCATCTTGAATTTTAATAAACACATCTGTGAGTGAGCAGACAAAGTCATGAATGTGCAGAAACATGACTAAACAATCATTTATCTGCTGTATGGTTGGAAGGGCCTGGAGCTTAACTTCAAGCCAGCTTTAGAGTGAGAACTGGTGAAAGGGTTTACGTAGGAAATGAGGATGTTTGTGTTTGCATATAGACACAACTGACATTCACATAAGCTTGGTTTACGTCTAATCAAAATGGTCCCAAATGGCGGCCTCTTCCTGTGTTTATTTGTGCCAGAAAATCCCCCACTGACTTTAGCAACTCCAACAAAGCTTTTCCCGCCTCCTGACAAAAATATATCCACTTTAAAGAAGCAGAGGCTCTCCATAAAGACTGTTTGGCTTCAACTTCGAGCGCGTTTGCCTCGTTAAAATGCGAGGCCTGGATCAGAGGAAAGCGCTGTTAGCTCTGGTGAAAGAATTTACACGTTCCACAGAGCCACTACATAAAGGATACTGTATGTAAATGTGTTTTTACAACAGTTGGAGGCTGTTTTTTAAAAAATATTTGCATGATAGGGAAGACAGAATTAAATAAGAAGCAGAAGAAGTAGAACAAACGTTGGTCCCAATCAGCCAAGGATGCTAAAAAAGAAACATTATGTAGGCACCTGACGTCACAGGGGGGTGGGGGTTACGTGAAGGTTATAAGGATACCGACGCACCACCAGCACACACAGGCCGCCACCTAAACATTATAAAACCACAACAAGCAGTTAAAATAACACACCATACATGCAGTGGCGGGTAGAGGGGCACCTAAGGCACAAAACCTGTTTGTCAGCTCAAGTGAGCTGAGGGTGGATTGAAAAGAGAAAACTAAAAGTGTCATTAGTGTTGACATCAACGTTCCTTAAAGACCATCCATGTACAATTTGGGTTCAACAAACAATGCAATATCTGGCAACCCAGCTCTGGCTCCACAATTAATCAACTTAGAAAAAAGGGAAACAAGAACAAGTTAGTAAGTCAGTAAGTACTACCCGTTCTAGAGGGGGATAGATTTGTCATGTCCAGTTGGTGGTAGTGTTGATGAGGAGGTCCTCTCTGAAGAGCTGCAGGTCTAGGGTCGCCCCTGATCTGTTAGGAACTGGTAGGACTTCCACCAACGGGGAACGGGTGCCATCAATGTCCGTCTCGTAACAATCTACAAACCATTCCCTATGAAATGCTTTTATGGAGCAACACAGCTAATAAGTCATTTATGATGACCAACATCAGATGACCATCGTGACCGTTGGCCTGTCTCTCTCTCTGATGATTTATCTTTTAAAGCAGAAGGTGTGAAACAGATGTGGGAGTCAACGAAACACGACAGTTGCCGTGAATATCCGTGACTCTGAGCACTATAACGGTGACAGGACCCAGCACATGGTGACCAGGGGACCCCCAGCCACCCTGCTGGTCTCCAGTACAGGCTGTGTTACTGTGAAGTTATGCAAGGTATTTCACTGTAAAACCTCAACAGGAGACAAGGAGTGTATTCTTTCCAGCCTGTCCAGACCCTCGGGGGCTGAGAAACTGTAGCCTCACACGAGAGCGCTCGCAGCTAGAGAGCCGAAACTCTCCGAAACCTCCGTCATCACGGACGCTTCAACCGAGACGAGTCGCAGCTCGGGGCGATCGTATTGCGTTACATTTATTTACATGATATTCTGCTGCTGTGTCACTGCGTTGAACACATGGTTGCTGTTATGATCGTGATTAGCCTTTGAGATCCCACTTTATTTACCGGATCCAGTGTCCTCGTCTTGTTTCAATTCAAGCCAATTATCTCTCAATCCCTTTTCCCACTGAGTCACATGTTTATGCGTGATCCTCTCGCCGAGTTTCAGGCAGATGCCGCCCCTCAATCGCCAAATAAACAGTGAGGTTTTACTGGAAATGTTCAGGAAGGATCGGGGAGCTGTGTTTGGATGATACCGCCCCGTCTGGACGGCACATGTCTCGTAGAAGACCACTGCTCTGTCTTCGAATGTCCGCAGGTCATCGGTCACGATTCTCCCAAGACTCTTCACCGCACACATAAAGTTCCCCCGCTGAGCTCTTCCTCTCCATCCAGCTCTATAAATATTTGACCCACTTATTTCAGCACCATATATCCCGCTGACATCGCTCGGTATCTGTGGTAAGAAACGAGCAGCGGCGTAATTAACGTCGTACACTGCGGCTTGTCAAAGGAGTCATTAAAACCGTAAATCAGTCACGCCTGGAGATACTGTACTGTAGGTAAGAGCAGGAGAGCTTAAAGCTCTCACAGCTTCTCTTGTGGAAGTTTGGTCAGTCTCCAATGTATTTAGATAAGCTGAGATGTTTCAAATTAATGTTTGTTGTAAGTACAGCAGCTGTTTAGATAAAGGCCGCATCAGACAAACCAGTCAGGGAACTCCCAGACGCCAAACTTTACCTCGTAGATGAATGATTCTGCAGCTGCATCGACTTCTTTAAGCTTCAAAACGTGTTAGTCCAATCAGATGTGCAATGATGATTCATTTGGAGATTGTAATAATAATTATTGAATGAGGCTGATATTCAGATAAAATCAAGCACTGCCACGAGTCTCCACAGGTTTGTGTTTATTTGTATTGAACGTAACCGCTGTGAAACAATCAGGAAATAACTTCTCTGACTACACCCATTCAAATGAATAGACAAACCTGTTTTTTTGTTTGCTTGAACGCCTGATTTGGTCTGAATCAGTTCAGAAACATCCCAGCGAACAAAAAGTATCTACTTTTTGATGCAAGCCGCAAACCGGCCGCCAGATACTCTTTGTACTGTAGGTTGATGCCAAACTTTATCAAAGATGGCGTCACAGCTGATGACTGAACGATTACACGCTGTGCATTTACTGTGGTGTCCAGGAAACGGGTCTTCATGGGAAAAATCTCAAACATGATGGCCGAAGAGGAAACACATCAGATGGGAGAAATAACAGGAAACTTTGACTTGATAAAGCTGAGTGTTTGGTGACCCCTTATATAAGATTCACGAGTCAGGAAAGATACGTATCCTCACACTCTGCTCGTATGACCCGCTGCTGATAACACAACACAAGATCTGCGCTCATTTACCTCCGAAAATCAGCTGCGCTATCAGGAAACAAACTATTGTTCTCTTTCTGTAAATGTCATATGGCTGCAGCAAAAGGCATTCACACATTTATATAAGCACAAGTGAGAACGGAGGCGAGAACACAAGTGCAGGCTGTAAATGTGTTTTGTGGTGTGCAAAAGCAAACACCTGCTCCACCCAGAGAAATTCGCAGAGTTCAGCTCTTAAAATACAGAATAGTGACACATCTGTATTATTTTAAAATAGTACTAGAGACGGGAAGGACGTACCTTTGACGTACACTGTAAGCTGTAAAGAGATAAATAGAAATGTCACAAAACAACATTGTGTAACTTTTTGTTACAGATTTTAAATCATGTTGGTGTCACACTGACTTGTAATCAGTTGAACAGTGTCTCTGTCAGTCGTCTGTTCTCACACTATGTAACTTTGTGCTCCAGGTACGATCACCCACGAGAAGCATGTAACGCTTTACGTAACACTAAGTCACACACCACCAACTATTTCACTGATTTTGGTGAAACTGGATCATATTTATAGAGGAAATGTAGCTGCTGTTAGCTAATGTTAGCTCAGTTTGCTTGCACCTTGAGCTCAGAGCACTGAAGGGAGTGTTGGACCACCGGGAAGAGGAACAGGAAGTTTTCCAGTGAATATGGAATGGGAGTGGAGCTAGTGTCGTGCCAGAACAGGAGCTGAGCAATGTAACCAGGCTCAGCAGCCTCTATGGACATAATGACAGAGGATACATGACTGAAGAGGAAGCTAAGGAGAGTAAAAGGAGAGAGTGAGCGAGCAAGAAGCTCCCGGACAAGAGTAAATCTGGGACTGAGTTTTAGTGGTTGGTGAAATAAAAGGCTGAAAGACAGACGCCGAGCTGGGCTGACTGCTGTTGGACTAGTCAGTAATATTAGCTGGCTGCTGTGTCTGCTGTTGTTGACCTTGTTGATGTTTGACTGTTTTACACGTGTACGGCTGTCCATATTTCCCCCAGTGGGATCACACTGTAAAATGTTAAATGATATGTTGATCTGTCTGTACTTTAGCGTTACTGCTGACTGTCTGTCTGTTCTTTGTGTTGTGCTTTAGGGCAGCATGTGGTAGCCAGAAAGTAAAAGCACAGTTTATTTGCTGCCCTGGTCTATTTGAATGACGAGACGTCCCACAGCACAGGGAGGACCCATGCTGATAGAGCTCTGTGGTTTAAGGGAAACCAGAGCCGTGTTACAGTAAGAAGGGGTGTCAAAGGTCGCACAGTGCAGCGTAGCCGACCACAGCTGCTGCACAGTGTAAATATTTCACCCTTCATCGAAATACTCCCCTCTTTTTTACTGGCACAAAGACAAGCTGGAAGTCTGAAAAAACAAATCCTCCCTTTGTTTTCTGTCAGTGGCCTCGATCACATTCGCTCTCAGCCTTTTCAGTTCACAGGTGTGCCCTCCGTTAGACAGTCCAGTATTTGTCTCTGTGCTATTGTCTGTGCTCACTGTGACACCAGTTTGTGACTCAGTGGCGATTAATAGAGTATGTCTGTGACTAAAGAGTGTCTGTTGGTCTTCTTCTATTCCCTGTGAGACTCCTGTTTAATTTGGAGCTGACCAACCGGGAAGGAGTACATAATAAAGAAAGAAATGAGACGTTAAAGCAACATTTTGTAACTTTTCTCTCATAAAGTAACAGACTTTAAATCCTGTCGATGTCATGCTGACTTGTATTTAGGGGAACGGTGTCTCTGTCAGTCGTCTGTTCTCACACTATGTAACTCTGTGCAGAGTTTCCTGATGGACAGTGAAGTAAACTGCTGACAACTGTAGCTGCTGTTAGCTCATGTTAACTGCTGTTAGCAAATATTAGCTTATATGAGCTAAAGTTAGCTAATGTCAGTTGCTGCTAGCTCATGTTTGCTCAGTTTCTTAGCTGCTGCTAGCTAATATTAGCGTATGTGAGCTATAGTTAACTAATGTTAGATGCTGTTAGCTCGTGTTATCTAAGTTTGTTAGCTTATGTTATCTCGGTTTCGTCACTGCTGTTAGTGAGCTAAAGTTAGCTAATGTAAGTTGCTGTTAACTAATGTTAGTTGCTAGCACCGGGGAGAGTTAGTGTTTGTACCACAGGAGGTTTGAACCACCGGGAAGAAGAAGAAGAGGAGGAGATGGTTTTCAGGCCCGGACGCTCAATCTCAAAAATACACCTAGCAGGTATTTTAAAAGTAATGAAAGTGAAACTCACCGTTTTGGATAACATGCGGTGTATCTGCAGGATGTGTGAACTGAAATATTTGAAGTTTTCTCAGAGGTCAGGTCTCGTGAATTCAAAATGGGTCAAAGTGAAAAATTATGTATCAAGAGAAGGTGACACGTTTTTTCTGAAAAACCTTTGGCAAACCTGTGGTACGCCAGTGTGCTTTCAGTGTTTCCTTCCATTTACAGAAATACAAAAAGAAATTAAGTGTAAAACCACACACAACAGAACATGCTACCCTCTCTGCCACAGTTTCCTCAGGAAATACCCGAGTCACAGCAAACAAACCTAACAAAATGCTGTGCAGGCCTGAGACCAGAAGGTTCACTGCTTCCTCACAGCATCCCTGAAGAGAGGAGTTTATGGCTTTCCATAGAGGAAGGGGGAGTTTCTCTCCAGCCAAGGCTTTTAGGTGCAGCTTTTCATCCATATTCATGTCTGTTCCACAACAGGAAATCAGAGATCTTAAATTAAACCACAAACCTCAAATTGGACACTTTAAGTCTATCAAAGCAATCATCTAATGTGAAGCAGCTGTCTGAAATAAAGGCAGAAGATGTTTCTCCTCAAGATGTCTCCATCTAGTTTGCCTTTTTGTACTTTATTATCCAAAAATGTGAGAACACGGGTTGGCACAAAGACTGGAAACTAGCCTGTGTGGCTGTGTCCAAAGGTAACAAAATCCACTTTCCAGCACCTCTAAAGCTCGTGGTCCAACAGCTCCTGTTCTAGCACGACACAAGAGTCTCCCCTCGTCAAACAAGATAAAACCTGAGTTTTAAAGGTGTTAGTAGACGGATAACGTCTCATAATTCATCTTTACTCTGCAAAATGTTACTTAAAAATCCAAATCCTGAATCATCTCAGTCATTCCAGGCAGAAACCAGGCTTGTTATGTTCTAAAAAACTCCCACACATGACTGTGATTCTGGACCTCTTCAGCCATGTCAAACACAACACGCAGACCAACTCCCCAAGGATCGTCTTTTAGGTCGTAACACTGCAGTCTAACCAGACTCCCAGAGTGACAGAATATGGGTGACAAGTCAACCGTTTCATTCTTGTCCAAAACTTTAGACCTCCCTTACTCTTCATTTCTTACCAAAGCATCGACACTATAGAAGTTAAAAACCTTGTTAACACTCCCGCCTGTCACAGCAGGAGCCTTCATGTCTGTTTTTACAGCGTGGGAGAGTTCCAGTGTCGAGGCTACACGTGAGGTTTTCCTGCCCCTGAAGGAAAAGACATGTTAATAGCATCACGCTGCACTCCGAGGTGGGTGTGTCTGTTTCTTTTTTTCCCCATGACTTCACTGTTTTCAGTCGTTGTTGTACTGTTTTGAAGAGCTGTCCACAAGTTGCATCACTGCAGGAAATTTGGTCGTACTCCAAGACTATTTATAGCGATGAAGGATTAACGGACACGTTATGTAAAGATTTACTGTGCAAGAATGAAACTAAATGAGTAATTAAGTATTTTACTGTGGAGGAATGTCATGTGATTTAAGAGGCTGTCAATGCTAAATGTTATTCTTGTATATATACATCCTCCACCAGCTTACACCAGAACCTCACTCTGTGCATATCTTTGCATGTAAACCACCACAATCACTTGTTGACTTTTTATTTAAACATTTACAAAATGTTGGTCTTCATATATTAGATGACAGGTAATATAAATTACAATAGTATTAAACCACAAAAATTAAGTAATACGAATTAAAAATAAAATATGTAATATTATATATAAAGGTAAGTAAAAATGAATAAACAAAATATAAAATAAATAAGTAATTCAAAAGTAAGAAATGAATGAATAAAATAGTAATTTCGATCCTCATTTTTAAATTCAAATATACAACAGTTATTTTCAACCGAGTAATCTGATTGGACGAAAGTCTTGAGTGCTGATATAGAGAATAACAGCACTGGAACACTTTGCAGGCGTTCTAACGGCTGTAATGGTCGTCAGCTCTTTCAGAGTTTAACAAAGATGAACATATTTCTAGTGTGTAAGTAGTTTAAAAACAAACACATGGAACGACCGTTAACTGAACATGATAATGAACCGGATCAGAGGAGACTGACTCACTTCTGGAGCCTGACTCCACTGGACGCTTGAGGAACTGCAGTCTTTCAATCACGCAGGTTGCCGCTTGATCAACCACCACGATCATTCAAGTTGTTTTCGTTCCCGTTTTTAGATTCAAATATATGACAGTTATTTCCGACACGTTAGTTCTCATGCTCGATAGATCACGTCTTTGCACGCAGAAATAACTATCACAATCACTGAAGTGGTACCTGTATTAACTGTGTGTTGAATATCACACTCAGCGCTGTGCTGTTATACTGAATATCAGCACAGCTGTGGCCACGTGCCTACAACCGTGCTGATATTCAGTGTAACAGCACTCCCTCTCGTGTGATATTGCTTAAATTAGCAACACAAACATTCACCAAAAAGGCCAGATTTGTTCTTTCCTGTTCTACCGACTGGTTTATATAAAGAGTTGCAGACTGTAATGGGTGGTTGACCACATAAGGGTTCACAAACGATCACAACAAAGCAGTGCATCTTAAAATTACCCACCCTTCGCAACACAGTCCAAAAATATCTTCAAGCATCTCCACCCACGCCTCCTGCAGCCTTCAACATCTCTGCCGTTTCTGGGTTCAACTAATGACCAAAAATGTTGCTCGGCTTGGGGGATTTGTCCACCAGCAGCCCACTGGGATTGTTGCAAGATGAAAGCTGAGAAGGAAAATGAAAGGAAGTGGTAACACATCTCTTCTCGCTACATTTTCACAGGAAGTCATTATTTGCTAGTTTCGTTCTGTCTGTGAAGGGCTGGAATGGCGTGGGTGCCTCTTGACCCGCTAGATTTTAGATTTGATCCCAGAAAATCCCCCGATGATGACAGAAGCCGCCGGCAGCCAGAGAACCTCTTTCTCTTTCTGTTGTGTACTTGTCCTTAAAACATGTGAATGTTTTACCTCCTACACAGAGCTTTCTCTGACATAGCAGAGAGCAAACACCAGCAATCAGAGGTTTAAATCCCGTCCCTGCTTAGTGTTTGTTGTTTCGCCCCGGAGCCCACTCGAATTCCAATTAACAGTGCATTGTTTCAACAAGTGATACCCCCGACATGCCTCGTGTGTCTAGACACAGAGATACAGCTATCTAAATGACTGCCTGATTTCTTGTGGGATTCCTGAGCCCATTGTTTGGAGGACAGTCCGAGGCCTTGATGTGGGCTCTGGGAGCAGATAAAATACCCCGCAGAAGGATGTGCGTTTGCTCATTATTGAAAGCAGTTCAGGAAACACATGGCCTCACCGCCGACCACTGATGAGCCCTCTACATTTCCTCTGATTGCACAGGAAACAGGGCAGGTACATACCGTAAACTACCCACCGCCCCCTGCAGATCTGCGAGGGATTGTGGGATTGAATTCCGTACGGCGTCTTTAAATCATGGCGCCCGGGCGCACATGTAGAAGCCACCATAGCCAGCGACTGTAAACTGTGGCCTGAGGTCAACCAGGCGCACGGAGAGTTTATTTCCAGTTCCAGCTTTCATGGCTCATTCGTACGTCACCTTTCAAACAATCGGACAGACTTGACCCACGTCATCATGAATAGTTACGTTATGTATAATGTCAGCTCAACACGAGAGGAAGCTGTTCATTCCTTCACCTTCAGCTGTGTGGTCGTTACTATTTTTGTCGCTGCCCATTGTCTCGGCCCTTCAAGGGAAACCCTCTGTGTTTTTCCAACAGAGATAAAGAGTTTTGACTTTCTGCTAGCTTGATCTCTCACAGATGCAGCAGATGACAGTCATTATTAAAGTGTGGTTTTGTGGTGGACGTGGGAGGTAACACCAATCAGAGTGAGAGACTAACCTCTGTTTAGTGTATCAGGAATACAGCTGTTGGTAGTCAGAGCTAACAGAGCTAACAGAGCTAACAGAGCTAACGGAACTGTGGAGCTAACGCGTCCACGCACATTCATGGCCATTTACATAAGTTCCTGTGCGGTACCTGTGTTGTAACATTAGCCACAAACTAGCAGCTCAGAGTGGCAGAGCTAATAGCTTCTGCTCTCGGCTAATAGCTCTCGGCTAACAGCCATACGTAGCTGCTGTCAGGCTCTCCGTGCTGGACATGAGCTTTGACAGTCACTGAAACACGTTTACAGCCGTTTATCAAAGTTTCTGTGCGGTACCAGTGTAGTAGCGTCAGCTGCTTGCTAGCAGCTCAAAGCTAACATCTAGGACTAGCTGTTGTCTGGCGTTCCGTGTCCGCGCTGGACATATTTGAACTTTGACAGTCAGTCGTAGCAAATTCCCAAACGTAAACATTTCTGTGTGGTACTTCTGTTGTAACGTTAGCTGCAAGCTATCTTTTTGTTAGCTCTGCTACTATGAGCCGCTATCGGCTAACAGCGACAAATAGCCGGTGTCAAAACTCTCCATGTGCCCCTGGACACACAAAGACAGTCTGCTGGAGCTTTGATAGTCACTTGAAGCATATATCCTGGATATTTGTAACAGTTTCTGTGCATTACCTGTGTTGTAACGTTAGCTGAGAGCTAGCAGTCCAGAGAGGCAGAGCTAACCAGCTATGAGCAACTTACGTTTTATTGTAATTATCCACCACGTTGTGAGTTTTTCTGCACATTCATGGTTTTCCTGTGTGAAGAAAATATTTCAGTTTCACTGCATTGAGCTAATATTAGCTCTGGATGCTTCAAACACAGTTACCAGCTGTTGTGAATCACATTTTTGTGCTTTGTTGATTTAATTATTTACGTGGGCATGATGCAAAATGAGTCACAAGGTCAAGATCATTGAATAGATGAAGTGACCTTCTCCACACTTCACATCTTTAATGAAACAGAGAGTCTGTAAAGACGACGACGTGGCGACAGTCTCCAGAAAATTGTCCGTCCTTGTTCCCATTACCCAAAACCTCCCACAACACACACACACACACACACACACACACACACACACACACACACACACACACACACACACACACACTGCGTCCCTTATCATACGTTGTCATCAAACACTCATATCCTCACATTGTCCCAGAGGAAAGCTGACCTCCCAGCTG
The DNA here is from genome assembly GCA_023373845.1 of Nibea coibor. NCBI lineage: Eukaryota > Metazoa > Chordata > Actinopteri > Sciaenidae > Nibea > Nibea coibor. The sequence continues at coordinate 3,268,191 of CM041727.1, forward strand.
TAGATATAAACTCGATCCAGCCCTCCTCCGAGGGGTGACAGGGTGGAAGCTGCCCTCCGAAAGCAAAACTCATTTCCTCTGCCTCGTTACAAGACGACATGAAGATCCTCCCGAGTATCTCAGAGGTGAAGTTAGTTAGCTTAGCACGCTCTTTTCCTCAGATTTGGGATGCAGCTGTGGCCTCGTGTGACGTCTGGGGGTTAAGGGAAGGGTCGTGGGGTCGGCGAAGGCACAGACGGGGGGTGTTTGGATAGGCACAACGCCAGGTCTTTGGAAAACAGTCCTCAGTGCCATGGAGACGGAACAAGAGACTGTTTTCTGACTTTCACTGTCTTTCTTTTGTCCCGTCTGTCTCCAGCTACTTTTAGACTATTTAAAAAGTGTCCTTGTTCACCTCTGGAGGAATCCCTCGTCACTGCTTTTATTAAGAACTCATGCATGACCCGGCCAAAAAAAGCATCAGCATGACTCACCGTGAGTGTTCATGACCAAAGATATGGAAGTTATCTGAAGAGATCATATTAAAAAATACACAGAAGAACCTTTAATGACCCTTTTACGTGTCATTTATAATGTGTTATTGATGAACCTTGAAGCCTGGAGAAAAATGTCCTTATAAGCCTGCAGCGATATCTTCACCGTGTTATCTCTGTGAGAACATTTATTTTTCATATTTAAACATATATGCAAGATAGATATGGAAGAATGACATCTCATTTATCTGCCTTATATGTGCCTCATGCCATGTTTCCATGAGAAAAACCTCCAAGTATTATATCAGTATGTCTGTTTTATGTTGTAATGAGGAAGAGTGGTGTAACATAAATAATATTTATTCATTTTTTAAGAGACCTCAGCTGCCCACATGAACATGAACATCAGCAGTTATGTAACTTTTAAACTGGATGTTATTTTCGCTGTTAACTATATAAACTCAATAGTCCTTGTCCCCCTGGATAGCATCATTTAAGGTTCCCCTTGTTGGGAATGCCGGTGATGGAGATCATAGAGCAGCTTTAAGCTCCTCTGACATACGTTAAGCCAGTTTTCTGCTGTTCTTACTGGAGATCCGAAACAGAGCATCTGATTCCTGATAAGATAAAAGTCAGCGTCATGTTTCTGTTCGGGTGCAGGGCCTCCGCCTCCTCGCTATCACCTCTCCTGGGTTATGTCATAGTTAATCACGGCTCTTTACGGCATGACGGGAAAAACGACTCTCACAGCGTCTGTAAATATGAGGATTACTTTTTAAAATAAACTGTACCTGATTAATGTTCTGTCAGAGTCTCAGAGATTACAGGAGGAACAATGAGATACACGAAACAGAGCGTCGGCCTGAACCGGTCTCACTCGGCAGAGAAGGAACAGTCCTGTCATTGTTTGGAATCCAATCATCTCTAATATGAAGTTTAAAATTCCTCCTTAAAAATCCCACCTTAAACATGTCTTGACTCAACCCAAAAAACTGCACAGGAGCACCAGACCAAGACTTTGGTGGCTTGAGACCGAGTCAAGACCAAGAGTTTGATGGCTTGAGACCAAGAGAAGACTAAGACCAAAGTATTGCAAGACCGAGTCAAGACCAAGATGTTGAGAGTCGAGAACCAAATCGAGACCAAGTTAAGACTAGGTAATCAAAAAAATACACAGGCAACTTGGTGACATCCCCGGAGTTGTGGTCTTGACTGGTCTTGAGCTAAAATCCCGAGTCCTCTTTGTCGGAGACCGAAATAAATGCGGTTGACTTCGAGACGAAGCCGAGGCCTTTAGAAAGTTGTCTTGAGACTGAGCAGCACAGGGTGGGACGCTGTGCCCCAAACCCTCAGAAACATGACATTAAACATCGAGAGCTGACTTTTAACTGACAACTCAGACGTGACAGGTAAGACTGCAGTGATCTGGAGTCTTACCTGTGACTGCTGGGAAAACTACCACAGATCTGCTACATAAAAAACTAAGACTAGAAGAATTAATTGGAATTGAAATTGTCACACAAAATAACTTCAAAGTCTTATGAGATTTGCAGAGAGTGTGAAGCACGAGCAGCACGAGGTGAGGTTTGACCCAGATTACTGTTTCAGCTTCAGTCACATTTCAGCCACAATGCCTCGGAGTCGGAGTGAAGACGCTGTGCCAGCCTGCGCTGTGGTTTAGGTCTGAGGGTGGAAGCCTGACACTCAGTCTTGTTTTTCCTCATGTCACCTCTCAGTTTACTTTCTGTTTGTGGACACGGCCAAGTTAACACGTCTGCAAGAGATCTACCAACACAAAAAGTGTTATAGTCAGTGTCACCCTCATTTTGGTCGTCAGCTTGTTCAGTGCCGGGTGGGAGGACTGTTGTTCAGAGTGTTTTTAGTGACTATGATGTTGTACATTTCAGTGGAGCAGCAGGAGTCTGGGAACCGCTGTGACAAGAACGTTTGGACTGACCGTAGGACTCTATGTTAGATTAAATGTTAAAAGTGACCAGCTGACTTGGTTTTTCTCAAGTTTTAGAAGTGGTGGAAAGTGTCAAATGTTTTCCATGAGTCCGGATTTTTTAGAATTAAAAGTGGAAAAACAAAATCTTTAATAAAAACTGTGTTATTACAAACCTTACACGAACATTATGGACTCAAGACAAAGTCAATATGATATTTATGCCAACAATTTATTATTTTTCACTTTGTGGGTCATCTATCATCTAAATGGTGATAGTGTTAAGAGTGAACCAAAACAGTAGTGGGCCAGAAAAATAAAACACTGAGCTAAAAGACACTAAAACTCTCAGCAGAGTGCAGCTTTGATTGAAAGAAACGTAGCCGGATATTCTTTGGTGTGGTGTTTATCTTGCTGTAAGTGGAGCACAGACTCGAGGGTCCTGTGGTGATGCTGCAGGTGCCTGGGTTGCAGGTGAAACCCCTTCGTGTTCTATGGTAGCGCTCTTTAACTCCAGGGGGTGAATCAGTCTCCTCTGAGATAAACAGAAACCTCACAGCCCCGGTCTGATGTTTAAAGGGCAGGTTGGCTCCCATGGAGACAGCCACCACATTTACATTTACACATTTACATTGCACACTTGCCCAGCTCCTGTTCTGGCACGACACCGACTCTGCTCCCCGGAGACACCATTCATCTGAAGTCAGTGTAAGATCAACATGATTTAAAACCTGATGTGTGAAGGTTTTACATGCTTTCTGGATCCTCTGTCTCTTTTAATCCCCTCAGAAAGAAGATTGAGTATCGGCCTATATTCCTCCTTCACCCAACACCATGGCACACATGGAATCGACACAGTGAAGACATTGAGCTGACTGTTTCCTCACACCCTTCGGTATCCATAAATCTTTCCCATGGATCAGTCTGATCCTCACTCAGAGCATGCTGGGCTTAAACACCGACACACATACGCAGTTAACACGTCTGCAAGAGATCCACCAACACAAAATATTACTTTATTCTGTAAAAATTCCCTTAGATGCTGTATAAATAAAGGTTTTGCCATGAATATGACTGTGTTTGTATGATTGATGTCTTTGTGAGTTTGCGCCGTGAGAAAAAAGGAAATATTCATGTTAACAGTTGGACAATAAAGATGTCAGACAGGACCTGAGCTGAAATAAATCATCTTAAAGGAAATGATGATGATGATGCACACAATGTGTGAAGCTAAAACGAAGCAGCTTACAAATCAATCCAAGCTTGAGCCGTTCAAACAAAACCAGCTCTGTTTCATCTGTCTTCCACACACACAGACACGTAACCAAAGAAAATCTGGGCTGTTAGCCTCCTGCCCCCCTTCGAGCCTGGCAGCAAAGCCTCAATCACACGATACCAAAATCCCTCACACGCTGCAGCAGCTACACGGGATCGACATCTCTTTCTACTGAATTCTTTCTTTTGTGCAACTCGAGCTTTGTGCAAAGCCACAACGTCTGTTTTTTTTTTCCATCTTTTTAAGCCCCCCGACTTTATGAGAAGAGTCATGTGAAAGGGAAGTAAAACAGACCACAAGTTCAAATAAACCAAATCTGTTTGAAGTCTGATGGGCCATATATCACCTATGTCAATGCAGAATGTTTTCTTCTCTGACCACGGCTCAGTGACATGTAAGTGATGTTTCAATTCCAGTGGTCAATTCAAAAAGATCCTCGCTGTCGTCTTCTCTTAGCTTGAAGGACGCGTTGGTAAAGTGGTACAATGCGAGCAGCGCGTGAGGTTTGTTTGAATGTCTTTCTGACTGTAAAGGATCAGTCTGTAGGATTTAGCTGCAAAAACTGCAGTTCCTCAAACGTCCACTTGAGGCTGGCTCCAGAAGTGAGTCAGTCTCCATAAGTCCCCATGTTAAAAACTTCACAGCAGAAATAAACATGTTTACAGCCTGTACAAAAACTGTTTTGGTATAGAGATACAACTCACCTGTTCAGATTATATTAAGGTTTAAAGTTATGCAGCATTAAGAGCGTGGACGCTTTGGTTGACATGCTGGTTTGTTGGTTGCCAACATGGCAGCAACCAGATGGCTCCACACTCTTATGGGTGTCATCACATCCATGTTTTATACAGTTTATGGTATTTTCAGAAAAACTGGGTTTTGTTTTGATGGGGTGGTTTTGGCCCATTGGACATCCTCCCCTCCTGATGTGATCCCATTGGAATGAATGGATTTCATTCCAGTCCACAAACTCTGTAATCATTAATGTGTTTTCAGGCTGTACCGTACACGCTGCTGTGTGTTTCATTGTACAGTATATACATTTTTCATCCATATGTGAGTGAGGTGGCTGTGATTAGAGGGTGGCACTGCACTGTTCCCCCTCGTGGGGCCACCTCACCCTGTTATTTTCCCCTCGTCAGCCCGTGGCCTTAATGGGGAGGGTGGGTCCGTGACCTCCCCTCCCACGCACAACCACGAGAGAGGGAGGCAACCCTCTTCACACAACCCCACTTAAAGTGTCCGCAGAGGAGTGGCTGAGTTCACGGTTACCCCCCCACCTCCACCCACACACACAGGCCTCCACAACCCCCGGCATAACTCTTGTCTGAGGCCTGGACTCATGGTGGTCATCAAATCCAGAGAAACAGCAGGAGGAGGGTCAAGGCAAACTTTTAAGGATCTGGACTCACTTCCTGTTAACCAGAGCAGATAAATTAAGGCGATAAAGAGGGGCCAAGTGGTGACATAAGTAATATGTCACAGCTTTCTTTGGCATCCTCACCCCTCTTCACTTTTTTATACCCTCCTTTCTTCTCTTCCTCTTTGCTTCCCACCCACAGCATTCAGAAACCCTGAAGGGAAAGACACCACCGTAAAACAAACAAGAGCAGAGCCATGTTTAGCCGAGGACGCCGTGTGAACCATCTCACAAAAAAAACATAGTAAAGTGGCGGTCGGGATGAACACAGTGGACGTTGTTGTTGTTTCTGAGGTTTGGGTTCATTAAGCTTTAAAGAGAGTTAAAACAATAGTGGACAGTCGTCAAGCAGAAGTACAATGACTGGAAAACAACTGTGTACTCGGCGGTCTGAAGCTTCGAGCCAAACAAACAGTTTAAGACTACAGAAACAAGCTGATCAGCACTTCTACCTGTGATTTACGCGATAACTGAAGCAACTCTTCTACCATAAAATAGTCACACAACCAACTATTTCACTGATTTTGGTGAAACTGGATCATATTTTATGGAGAAAATGTTTTCTCGTTTTCTCTCTCATGTCCCTCCGGCTGCTCCGCCTCAACTCTCTGTGATTTACAGAGTTTCCTGATGGACAGTGAAGTAAACTGCTGCCAGCTGTAGCTGCTGTTAGCTCCGTTTGCTAGCCGGGCTACCCGGACTGTGAGCTGGGAGCACTGGGGGAGTGTTGTAAGCACAAGAATTTTTGGACCACCGGTGAAGAAGAGGAGGAGGTTTACAGGAAAATACTGACTGGAAGTGGAGCCAGTGACGTGCCAGAATAGGAGCTCGCTATGCAAATGGGCAATATAACCAGGTCCTGCAGTATTGTATGGACATCTGGGACTGACTTTTAGTGGTTGGTGAGAGCTTGGTGAAATAAAAGGCTGAAAGACAGACGCCGAGCTGGGCTGACTGCTGCTGGACTAGTCAGTGACAGTAAGTAATAAATATATGGCTGGTGACGGTATATGTGTAAAAAGGAATCATTACTTATGAATGACAATGCATCTTATAATAACCAGTCCACCATCAATACTGAACTCAATGATGCATTGACCCAGTTTTTGAAAATGGCAGTCCTCAAACCCACACTGTGGTCAGACATATCGAGAAGTCCACCCCATAGATAGACGACATCCGTGTCAAAAGTGAGCGTGTGGTTGGGTGTGCGAAACCGAACTGCAAACAATAGAGAAAGGTGACCACCACGAGGGCGACACTTTTGGTTTCGAGTTTAACATCTTCATGATTATCCTCTGTGATGTTATCCAGCACCATTAGTGGTCCACTACTTTAGCAAGTCATGAGGCTAAAGCTAATAATTGACTTTTTAGTCATTATTGGGCCAAATCACCAAATTATTATGTGTGTGCTGGTTCATATATTGATGTGATTTATGTCTCTAGCTTTGACTTGTCACCACATCTTTGCCAAAGTCTTCTGGCGTGAAACTGTCAAATAAATCCAAAAGCAATCAAGACTTCATCCTTTAACAAAAAACAACACGAAAATCTGTTTAACTGCCAGATGATTTCACAGCTTGAAATTTAAAGACAACAAAAGATAAGCCTTCTTCTCTTTCACTGCTGTTTGTCTTGGCTCGTCACTCGAATTGGACGGGCTACAATAAGTTTGGACACCGTAGCCTTTGGGGAAATGCTCTTTTCATAACTGGCATATCTTTGGTCATTTTCATAGCCAAGTTCACTGTGCTTCTCACACTCACACACACAAATGAAAGGCATTCCTGCTCCAAAGCCTACACTCAATAAGCTGTCAAAGCAGGTCATAAATTGTTCTCGTTCCAGCTGGAGACAGTTGGAAACGTTCCTGCGTTTTTTCTGTAAACAATGTTAAGTCATTATGCCAATATGCAAGGCCTGTCAGAGCCTGCATGCCCTTTGTTACGGTAACATATTACGGTAGGAGTATTTGTTGATAGGAGTGCCTACTGGTTTTATGCTTTTCTAGGGAGGTTTATAAGTCCTAATAGTCCCATGTGTCCAGCTGGCAGCTGTTATGTGTGTTTATGTGTGAGAAAACATGTTTTCCTTTGGGTTTAGTGTAAGAAATGGATTCCCAATTAACCCTGTCGTAAGCAGCTAACGTAACGTTGAAAAGTTGAGGATCTTAGCGCAGTGGTTCCCAAACTCTGGTTTGCGACCCCTGCTATCGCCAGATGTCAGATGATTTTTCCTTGTCACATGTCGTAATGTTTAGCACGATGCTAATAGGCCTTAGCTAATGTTGTTGTTGCTGCTAATGTTGTCAATCTGTCGGCTAATCAGGCTTTTATATCAAATGTAACTTTTTGTAATTGTAATGTTTTGTTACAATTATGGCTAAAATATACCATTTCTAAATGTTTTTAAATTTTATTTTATTTCTGAAAATCATTGTAAGGAATGGATTCCCAGTGTGCCTTAGCGTAAGCGGCTAACGTGATGGAAAAGTTGAGGGAAAGTAAGAGCAGTCTCGTGGGCCCAGTTGCCAGCTGTTTATGTGTGGCTACGTGTGCGAATACATGCTTACATTCAGGCTTACATAGAGGGCCAGCGTGGGCAGGTGACCTGGATTTCCCATCATAAGACAACTCATCCCCAGGAAGGAGAAGCACAGATACCCATCGCTGATCATCAGCACTGTCACACCGCAAACACACATCATGAAGTGACCCGTTGGCAAGCGACTCCGACAACGACGAGCACCTGTGGTAAAAGTTCATGTGCTATTTGCAGAGTTTTCCTGTCATAAAATAAAATCCCTGAAGTCACATGCTGAGATTGAAAACAATGATGTTTAAAGTCAGATGGTAAAGTTGAAAAGTTGAGGAAAAGTTTTGACTTAACCTCACTTATACATGTCATAACTTATATTAAATTTAAACTATCTGTATATATTTTATTTTTATCTATTTATCTTACTATTTTATCCTTAATATTTTTTATTTGATTTCTTATTTTTATTCTATCTTATTTTATTTCGGTTCCTCAGGTTGCATAGTTTGCATAGTGCCTTGTTTATAATAGGGTGGAGGTTGCTGTTGGGGTGTCGGGATTTTATTGTATGAAGCACTTTGTATTGCATATTTTGTATGAAAAGTGCCGTACAAATAAAGTTTGATTGATTGATTATACCATGATTGCTCAGTCTTGGGCTGCGTCCGTCTCGGATGCTCAAGGCTAATTCGCGTCTCGTCCTGCTCAGCTGTATTTGGGGATGTTTACACTCCGAGAACTCATTGCGTACTCTCCAAACTCTTCATCCTAAAAGCAGTTAAAAGTTAAACACCATCTATAAACATAGCCCAACGTGTACATTATTAGACTAAGACTAAACCTGTTTTTCTACATGGTACCTTTGTAGAAATTAGAAGCTTGTCTTTGTCTACTTAAATCGAAGACCCATTTCGTCGACCACCAGTTACCAACATCAAGATCTGGAGCCCTGTGGGTCACTTTACATGACTTACAGTATATTATCATGAGCAATTCCTTCCATGGAACATTCTCCAGTGCTGCTTATGTGGATTTTTTATGAATTCGCCAGAAAGCGGGATGAATAATGGGGTCCAGCTCTCTTCTGTCATCCTGCACCGCCTACACATTTCCACCGTAAATAGACTCATTCCAACAAAAGCACATACTCAAGATATAACTCCTACACAATTTTAACCACAGATGAAACAAGTTTCAACTATTCTGTCTCTAGATCCAAACATGTTCCTCCGGCCGTGCTACCGCTGTTGTCCGAGGGCGTCGGAAAGGTCACGGGATGGTTGCAATGTCCTGGACAGTGAGCTTCCATGATATGTGGAGGCTGAAAGACAAAACCAGGTGGGTTTGTTCTGCTGATGGTATCGGAGGAATGTATCTGTCAGCATTGAACTTGTCCGGTGGGAATCACCCCTGGAATGTGTCGGCGTCACAGCTGAAGGTGTCGGCGTCAGTTGGCAGGGCAGGACTGTTGTGGGTACGCACAGAGATGATACAACAGTCTTTTTCTTTGGACAACACTCTGGGAACTGAGAGACTTTGCTGTAATCCTGAAAGTTGGATGTTTTCCCAACAGTTCACGGTTGTTGAGTCATAATATGCCAAACATCTCCAAAGGTGACGAGTCCCGGACTCTTCTATTACGGAGCTATGCTGTTGGAATATGTGCTGAATGTGGTTTGGCATCGTCTTGATGAAATAAACAAGGTCGTCCTTGAAAAAGAAGACGTCTACTTGGCAACATGTTGCTCCTAAACATTAATGGAGCCTTCATAAATGTGCAGGTTACCCATCATGCCATGTGCACTAATGCTCCAGCTGATAACAAGCCGTCCAGATTTGGTCAGTTTTCTACTTTGCTTCAGAAGTTGGCGACGTTTCTAGTTCTGGTTTCTATCCTCTCTGCACGGCCGAGTATCGACTGTCACTTGTGGACTTTTGGTGAACTGTGTTCACAGAAGATAGTCTTTGGAAGTGTTGCATGTCTGTTTTTGATGCTCTGCTGTCTGCAGGGCCTGAAGATCACACCCACCCAATGTTGGTTTTCGGCCTTGTCCCTTGCGTACAGTTTCTTTCAAGTCATGATTCAGTTCAAACTACCTCTCTACAGACAATTCTGTGACTTTAATTCATTTTCTACAGTCTAATTTCATTTATCTAATCTATCTGTCTTTATTTCACAGACTTTATTCGATGTTCTTTTTAGACTTAATCAGGTTGACAGTTGACCTTTTCTTTCAGCATGTCAAATCCTGAAAATGTCCCAACCTTTTTTGGTCCAACAACAACATGTTGCTGCCATCAAATACAAAACACTTCCAAAAACAATCAAATGTCTCAGTTTCCACATCTGATAAGTTGTCTTTGAGTTTGGTATATAGCCAATAAATTAAAGGTTTCTTTGCACAACTGTGTCCATGTGTCTCTCTGTCAGAGAGGTGTTGATGGGTTATGAATCGGCGTTAAAGTAACACTGTGGGCCGTGACCCCGGGGCGTCCTGAGACCAGTTGCCGCGCGGGCCCTCTCTACTCACGAGAGATCAGGGAGGTCACGGCATGTGACCGAACCACTTGCTTCAAATTTTACTGCGGTCCGTTTATGTCACACCAACAGCTCTGACAAATGTTGCACTTCCCTTAAGAGAGACTGTGTGTGTATGTGAATAATTTGCTCAATATGTGAATTAAAAGACTCAAAAATCTGATAATTAGAGTGAAGCGAACGCTTTGAAAACATTCCTCATCGCAGCTGTTTGGAAAATTGTGCAAGAGTGAGTAACTGGAGAACGTTTGGCGGTACAGAGTTTCAGTCTAAGCAAACCATCTTAAAGTTGGTCTGTTCCCACTAACCTCTGAGATTTCTAACATCCAAACTTTGGAAAAGCCTCATGAAAGAAAGAGTCACCGCAGCCTCGATGGGTAAACATGACTCTGGAGAATGGAGATCTTGTCTTGTTTTTCCGTTCCTCAAGAGGTCCCTGTCTAAACGAATGACAGTATAAAGAATGGACAGAGTATGCGTGACATCACCCACAAGCTCAAAATATGCAACGCTGGCCACCAGCACGTTGGTGGTTTGTAGTCCAGCCTGTTCTGCCTCCAGACTAATATAAAAATGAGTAAAGACCAAGTGGCAACCTCTGTGGCTGTGAAATGAAGCCAGAAACTGCAGTTCCTCAAACGTCCACTTGAGGCTGGCTCCATTTTAACATGGGGACTTATGGAGACGGACTCACTTCAAGTTCATCTTCACTTCACAGCCACTGATGTTGCTGCTTAGTCTAAACAAACTCTTCATGTGGATGCATTTTTGTAAAATTACGACGGTGTCCTTGTTGGACGAGCCGCAACACGCCGACAGAACAATTCCAGTCTAGACGATGGCAACAAGATTAGCATCCCACCTGACGCTGCTGGAGGGCGACAACAGGAAGCAAAAACATCTAAACACGCACATCTGTATCTTTGCAATCGCTGCAGTTGGTATAAAACTGTGTCATCTTATCGCTCTCCATCAACCACCAGGGTCTGTAATGTCAAGCTTCATCCCCTGTAGCTTATCATTACACCCTGTGGTTTAATAGCTCGCCCTCACCCCTGATAATCAGTCAGCATGGTCTGCTCTGAGTTCTCAAACAAACATCTGCATTCCTTCCATCCTCAGGCCCAGTTTGACAGCAGCTCAGGGGCAAACACGACACTGAAGGAAAACCACCGCTGTCAGTCCCAATAGAAAGTAATGTTGGAAACTTCTGCCGTGTCTTCCACAAGCTTTTGGCGCGCTGCAGTAGTGTTCAGTGTGAAGGCATGCAGAAAAATGCTCGCTGAGGTCAGCAGAGCGCTGATGCGTTCTGACACAAAGTGTAACATGTTACTGGGTCTTACATGATGTTCAGTGATGTTGTGCATCATTATGTCTGTGTGTGAATTCCACGACCATTTGCATTTGCAAATCCCCAAAGGGGACACAGGGGCAGGAAGTTTGTGCAGAAAAGTGTCAGCCTGGTTTCAAAAGCTTAGAAAGGGATGTTAATTAAAAGATTTTATGGAGGCCAGAAAGTCTTTATTACCGGTGGAAAGAGCTCCATCTACTGGGGAAAGTCAGGAACTACTTTTTCTAAATCTGTAAAACCAAACATTGACCTGAGGTGAGCACTCACTTCTTGATTATTACAACTTCAATCATGTTAAAAAAACAGAATTGTGCAAAATCTTCATGTGTGTTAAATCCTCATCATTCTGTCCTTGTGTACTTGTGTTGTGATCGGTTTAGTTAGTAGAAGCCTTTTTCACAGCAGACGTGTTGACGTTAAAGAGTAAGGTAAACACCAAGCGGCAACATCCATGGCTGTGAAGTGGAGCCAATGCTTTAGTGCCAGAAACTGCAGTTTCCTCTGACGTCCACTTGAGGCTGGCTGCAGAAGTGAGTCAGTCTCCATAAATCCCCATGTTCACAGCAGAAATAAACATGTTTACAGCCTGGGTACAAAAAAAAGTTTGGTCTCTGTAGCTAATTTCCCCGTTAATGACAACTGTACTGAGGATGAATTTATATACAACTCACCTGTTCACATTATATTAAGGCTTAAAGTTATGCATTTCCCATTTAGGGAAAAAAGGGGAAAAAGTCTGAATTCTGATGAAAAACACTCAGAATTTTGAGAAAAAAAATTGAATTTTGAGGGGGAAAATGAATTTAAGGGACAGTCAAAAATTTGAGGAAAAACAATCAGAATTCTGAGAAAAAAAGCTGCAGTTCTCCCAAAATAAATAGCTCATTGGCATAGCGCATCCGTCCCATATACAAAGCCTTGCTGCAGTAGTCAAGGGTTCAAATACCTGGAAGTTTACAGAAAAAAAAAAAAATCTAAATGTCAGAATTTTAAAAAAGTCAAAACTTTGAGGGAAAAAAAAAATCAAAATCTTGAGAAAAAAATGTAAGAATTTAAAAAAAAAAAAAAAACAGAATTTTGAGGAAAAAAAGTTAGAATTTTTAGAAAAAAAGTAAAAATTTTAAGGGAAAAAAATGAATTTTGAGAGAAAAAAAATGAAATTTTTAGAAAAAAATCAGAATTTTGAGAAAAAAAAATCAGAATTTTGAGGGTAAAAATCTGAATTTTGAGGAAAAAAATCTGAATTTTGAGAAAAAAAAAGTCAGAATTTTTAGAAAAAAAGTAAAAATTTTAAGGGAAAAAATGAAATTTGAAAAAAAGTCAGAATTTTGAGAAAAAAATGAATTTTGAGGGAAAAAAATCAGAATTTTGAGAAAAAAAAATCAGAATTTTGAGAAAAAAATCAGAATTTTGAGGGTAAAAATCTGAATTTTGAGGAAAAAAATCTGAATTTTGAGAAAAAAATTCAGAATTTTTAGAAAAAAAGTAAAAAATTTTAAGGGAAAAAATGAAATTTTGGAGAAAAAAAGTCAGAATTTTGAGAAAAAAATGAATTTTGAGGGAAAAAAATCAGAATTTTGAGGGTAAAAATCTGAATTTTGAGGAAAAAAATCTGAATTTTGAGAAAAAAGTCAGAATTTTTAGAAAAAAAAGTAAAAATTTTAAGGGAAAAAATGAAATTTTGGGGAAAAAAAGTCCGAATTTTGAGAAAAAAGTCAGAATTTTGAGGGTACAAATCAGAATTTTGAGGAAAAAAATCAGAATTTTGAGAAAAAAGTCAGAATTTTGAGAAAAAAAATCAGAATTTTGAGGGTACAAATCAGAATTTTGAGGAAAAAAATCAGAATTTTGAGAAAAAAGTCAGAATTTTGAGGAAAAAAGTCAGAATTTTGAGAAAAAAACTCAGATTTTTTTCTCAAAAAAAAATTTTAGGTAAAAAAAGTCAGAATTTTGAGGGAAAAAATATGAATTTTGTGGGAAAAAAATTGAATTTTTTAGGCAAAAAAATCTGAATTTAGATTTTTAAAAAAGTCAGAATTTTGAGGGAAAAAATATCAAAATCTTGAGAAAAAAATGTAAGAATTTAAAAAAAACGGAATTTTGAGGAAAAAAAAGTCAGAATTTTTAGAAAAATAGTCAAAATTTTAAGGGAAAAAATTAAATTTTGGGGGAAAAAAGTCAGAATTTTGAGAAAAAAAAGAATTTTGAGGGAAAAAAATTAGAATTTTTGAGGAAAAAAAATGGAATTTTGAGAGAAAAAATCTGAATTTTGAGAAAAAAAATCGATTTTTTTTTAGGTTAAAAAAAGTCAGAATTTTGAGGGAAAAAAAATCGAAATTTTTAGGTAAAAAAAGTCAGAATTTTGAGGGAAAAAATCGGAATTTTGAAAAAAAAAAGTCAGAATTTTGAGGAAAAAATGGAATTTTGATGAAAAAATGAAATCTTGAGAAAAAAAAAAAGAAATTTTGAGGGAAAAAAAATCTAAATTTTGAGAAAAAAATTGACTTTTGAGGGGAAAAAAAATTGAACTTTGAGGGGAAAAAAAATTGAATTTTGAGGGAAAAAAAACGAAATTTAAAAAAAAAAAAAAATCTGAATTTTGAGAAAAAAAAGAAATTTTGAGGAAAAAAAATGTAGAATTTTGAGGGAAAAAAATCAGAATTTTAAGAAAAAATGTCAGAATTTTGAGGGAAAAAATGAATTTTAAGAAAAAAAAATCAGAATTTTGGGGAAAAAAACACACAAAAAAAGGCAGATTTCTGCCAAGACAAGTAGTTCAGTCCTTAGAACATCCGTCCCACATACAAGGCCTTGCTGCAGTAGTCAAGAGTTCGAATCCCAGAAAAGTTACCAAAAAAAACCCTTTAGGGCAAGAATTCTGAGAAAAAAATCTGAATTTTAAGGGAAAAAGTCAGAATTTTGAGGAGGAAAAAATCTGAACTTTTAGAAAGAAATCTGAAGTTTGAGAAAAAAAATCTAAATTTTGCAGAATAAACAATCAAAAAAAGACAGCTTCCTGCCAAAATAAATAGCTCAGAGCTTAGAGCATCCGTCCCATATACAAGGCTTTGCTGCCGTAATAATGGTTCAAATCCCACAAAGTTTACAAAAAAAAGCCCATGTAGGGCAAAAACAATCAGAATTTTGAGGGGAAAAAGTCAGAATTCTGAGAAAAAACGCTGAAGTTCTACCAAACTAAATAGCTCAGTGCTTAGAGCATCCATCTTGTATACATGGCCTTGCTGCAGTGGTCGAGGGTTCAAATACCCAAAAGCTTGCTGGAAAAGAAATCAGAATTTTGAGGAAAAACAGTCAGAATTTTAAGAGGAAAATCAATCAGAATTTTTAGAAAAAAAGCCAAAATTCTACCAAAATAAATAGCTCAGTGTGTAGAGCATCTGTCTCATATACAAAGCCTTGCTGCAGTGGTTGAGGGTTTGAATACCCAGAAGTTTACAAAAAAAAAACATCTAAATGCTGTAAAAAAAAGTCAAAATCTTGAGGAAAAAATGCCAGGATTAAAAAAAAAAAAAAAACAGAATTTCGAGGGAAAAAAGTCAGAATTTTAAGAAAAAAAATCTGAATTTTGAGGAAAAAACAATCAGAAATCAGACAAAAAAAGCCAGATTTCTGCCTAAATAAGTAGCTCAGTGCTTAGAGTGTCCGTCCCATATACAAGGCCTTGCTGCAGTAGTCGAAGGGTTCGAATCCCAGAAAGTTTACAAGAAAAAAACATGTAGGGGAAAAATTCTGAGGAAAAACAAGCAGGATTTTGAGGGGGGAAAAAGTCAGAATTTTGAGAAAAAGAAATAATTTTAAGGGCACAAAGTCAAACAGAAAAAACAATCAGAATACGGAGAAAAAAGCCAGATTTCTACCAAAATAAATAGCTCAGTGCTTAGAGCATCCATCCCGTATACAAGGCCTTGCTGTAGTGGTTGAGGGTTCGAATACCCGAAAGTTTGCTGAAAAAAAAATCGTAACTTTAAGAAACATCAGAATTTTGAGATAAAAATCAGAATTTTGAGGAAAAAAAAGCCAAAATTCTACCAAAATATATAGCTCAGTGCGTAGAGCATCTGTCCCATATACAAAGCCTTGCTGCAGTGGCCGAAAAAAAATTTTGAGGAAAAAAAAATTGTAATTTTGAGAAAAAAAATCTGAATTTTGAGAAAAAAAGTTGTAATTTTGAGGAAAAAAATCTGAATTTTGAGGGGAAAAAAAGTCACAATTTTGAGGAAAAAAAACAGAAATTTGAGGGGAAAAATCTGAATTTTGAGAAAAAAAAAGTCGGAATTTTGAGAAAAGAAATCTGATTTTTGAGGGAAAAAAAGTCAAAATTTTGAAAAAAAAAGTCAGAATTTTTAGAGAAAAAAAGTCAGAATTTTGAGAAAAAAAAAATCAGAATTTTGAGGAAAAAAAGTCAGAATTTTTAGGGAAAAAAATCAAAATTTTGAGGAAAAAAAGTAAAAATTTTGAGAAAAAAAGTTGGAATTTTGAGAAAAAAAGTCAGAATTTTTATGGAAAAAAAATCAGAATTTTGAGAAAAAAAGTCGGAATTTTGAGGAAAAAAATCAGAATTTTGAGGAAAAAAAAGTCTGAATTTTTAGGGAAAAAAATCAGAATTTTGAGGGAAAAAATCCGAATTTTGAGGGAAAAAAAGTCAAAATTAAAAAAAAAAAAAAGTCCGAATTTTTAGAGAAAAAAATCAAAATTTTGAGAAAAAAAAATCAGAATTTTGAAAAAAAAAAAAGTCAGAATTTTGAGGAAAAAAGTCAGAATTTTGAGGAAAAAAATGAGAATTTTGAGAAAAAAAATCAGAATTTGAGAAAAAAAAGTCAAAATTTTGAGAAAAAAAATCTGAATTTTTAGGGGAAAAAATCAGAATTTTGAGAAAAAAAAAGTCTGAATTTTTAAGGAAAAAAATCAGAATTTTGAGGGAAAAAAGTCAAATAAAAAAAAAAAAAAGTCAAAATTTTGAGAAAAAAAATCTGAATTTTTAGGGGAAAAAATCAGAATTTTGAGAAAAAAAAAGTCAGAATTTTTAGGGAAAAAATCAAAATTTTGAGGAAAAAAAGTCAAAATTTTGAGAAAAAAAGTCGAAATTTTGAGGAAAAAAAGAATTTTGAGAAAAAAAAATTTGAATTTTTATGGAAAAAAATCAGAATTTTGAGAAAAAGAACTAAGAATTTTTATGGGAAAAAAATCAGAATTTTGAAAAAAAAAAAGTCAGAATTTTTAGGGAAAAAAATCAAAATTTTGAGAAAAAAAGTCAGAATTTTGAGGAAAAAAGTCAGAATTTTGAAAAAAAAAAATTTGAATTTTGAGAAAAAAAGTCAGAATTTTTAGGGAAAAAAATCAAAATTTTGAGGAAAAAAAGTCAAAATTTTGAGAAAAAAAGTCAGAATTTTTAGAGAAAAAAATCAAAATTTTGAGAAAAAAAAGTCGGAATTTTGAGAAAAAAAGTCAGAATTTTGAGGAAAAAAATCAGAATTTTGAGAAAAAAAGTCGGAATTTTGAGAAAAAAAAGTCCGAATTTTTATGGAAAAAATTCAGAATTTTGAGGAAAAAAGTAAAAATTTTAAGAAAAAAAGTCAGAATTTTTAGAGAAAAAAATCAGAATTTTGAGAAAAAAAGTCAGAATTTTGAGGAAAAAAAATCAGAATTTTGAGGAAAAAAGTCAGAAATTTGAGAAAAAAAAAATCTAAATTTTGAGGAAAAAAAATCAGAATTTTGAGAAAAAAAATCAGAATTTTGAGGAAAAAAGTCAGAATTTTGAAAAAAAAAAAACAGAATTTTGAGGAAAAAAGTCAAAATTTTGAGAAAAAAAAGTCAGAATTTCTAGGGAAAAAAAGTCGGAATTTTGAGAAAAAAAAGTCCAAATTTTTATGGAAAAAAAATCAGAATTTTGAGGAAAAAAAGTAAAAATTTTGAGAAAAAAAGTCAGAATTTTTAGAGAAAAAAATCAGAATTTTGAGAAAAAAAGTCAGAATTTTGAAAAAAAAAATTTGAATTTTGAAAAAAAAAGTCCAAATTTTTAGGGAAAAAAATCAAAATTTTGAGAAAAAAAGTCAGAATTTTGAGGAAAAAAGTCAGAATTTTGAAAAAAAAAAAAAACTGAATTTTGAGAAAAAAAAAGTCAGAATTTTTAGGGGAAAAAAATCAAAATTTTGAGAAAAAAAGTCAAAATTTTGAGACAAAAAGTCGGAATTTTTATGGAAAAAAATCAGAATTTTGAAAAAAAAAGTCAGAATTTTGAGGAAAAAAGTCAGAATTTTGAAAAAAAAAATCTGAATTTTGAGAAAAAAAAGTCAGAATTTTTAGGGAAAAAAATCAAAATTTTGAGGAAAAAAAGTCAAAATTTTGAGGAAAAAAAAGTCAGAATTTTGAAGGAAAAAAAATCAAAATTTTGAGAAAAAAAGTCAGAATTTTTAGAGAAAAAAATCAGAATTTTGAAAAAAAAATCAGAATTTTGAGGAAAAGAAACAGAATTTTGAGAAAAAAAAGTAACAATTTTTATGGAAAAAAATCTGAATTTTGAGAAAAAAAAAAGTCAGAATTTTTATGGAAAAAAATCAGAATTTTGAGGGAAAAAAAGTCAAAATTTTGAGAAAAAAAATCAGAATTTTGAGGAAAAAAAGTCGGAATTTTGAGAAAAAAAAAAGTCGGAATTTTGAGGAAAAAAAGTCGGAATTTTGAAAAAAAAATCTGAATTTTGAGGAAAAAAAACAGAATTTTGAGAAAAAAAAGTAACAATTTTTATGGAAAAAAATCTGAATTTTGAGAAAAAAAAGTCAGAATTTTTATGGAAAAAAAACAGAATTTCTAGGGAAAAAAATCAGAATTTTGAGGAAAAAAAAGTCGGAATTTTGAGGAAAAAAATCAGAATTTCTAGGGAAAAAAATCAGAATTTTGAGGAAAAAAAAGTCGGAATTTTGAGGAAAAAAATCAGAATTTTGAGAAAAAAAAGTCCGAATTTTTATGGAAAAAATTCAGAATTTTGAGGAAAAAAAGTAAAAATTTTAAGAAAAAAAGTCAGAATTTTTAGAGAAAAAAATCAGAATTTTGAGGGAAAAAAAATCAGAATTTTGAGAAAAAAAATCAGAATTCTGAAAAAAAAAGTCGGAATTTTGAGAAAAAAAATCAGAATTTTGAGAAAAAAATCAGAATTTTGAGGGGGAAAAAAAATCAGAATTTTGAGAAAAAAAGTCAGAATTTTTAGAGAAAAAAATCAGAATTTTGAGGGAAAAAAAATCAGAATTTTGAGAAAAAAAATCAGAATTCTGAAAAAAAAAGTCGGAATTTTGAGAAAAAAAATCAGAATTTTGAGAAAAAAATCAGAATTTTGAGGGGGAAAAAAAATCAGAATTTTGAGAAAAAAAGTCAGAATTTTTATGGAAAAAAAACAGAATTTTGAGGGGAAAAAATCTGAATTTTGAAGGAAAAAAAATCAAAATTTTGAGGAAAAAAAGTCAAAATTTTGAGAAAAAAAAGTCAGAATTTTTAGAGAAAAAAATCAGAATTTTGAGGAAAAAAGTCAGAATTTTTAGAAAAAAAATCAGAATTTTGAGGAAAAAAGTCAGAAATTTGAGAAAAAAAAAATCTAAATTTTGAGAAAAAAAAGTCAGAATTTTTATGGAAAAAAAACAGAATTTTGAGGGAAAAAAAGTCAAAATTTTGAGAAAAAAAATCAGAATTTTTAGAGAAAAAAATCTGAATTTTGAGGAAAAAAGTCAAAATTTTGAGAAAAAAAATCAGAATTTTGAGGAAAAAAATCTGAATTTTGAAGGAAAAAAATTTTTTTTGAGGAAAAAAAGTCAAAATTTTGAGAAAAAAAGTCAGAATTTTTAGAGAAAAAAATCTGAATTTTGAGGAAAAAAGTCAGAATTTTTAGAAAAAAAATCAGAATTTTGAGGAAAAAAGTCAGAAATTTGAGAAAAAAAAATCTAAATTTTGAGAAAAAAAAGTCAAAATTTTGAGAAAAAAAGTCAGAATTTTGAGAAAAAAAAATCAGAATTTTGAGGAAAAAAGTCAGAAATTTGAGAAAAAAAAATCTAAATTTTGAGGGAAAAAAAATCAGAATTTTGAGAAAAAAAATCAGAATTCTGAAAAAAAAAGTCGGAATTTTGAGAAAAAAAATCAGAATTTTGAGAAAAAAATCAGAATTTTGAGGGGGAAAAAAAATCAGAATTTTGAGAAAAAAAGTCAGAATTTTTATGGAAAAAAAACAGAATTTTGAGGGAAAAAATCTGAATTTTGAAGGAAAAAAAATCAAAATTTTGAGGAAAAAAAGTCAAAATTTTGAGAAAAAAAAGTCAGAATTTTTAGAGAAAAAAATCAGAATTTTGAGGAAAAAAGTCAGAATTTTTAGAAAAAAAATCAGAATTTTGAGGAAAAAAGTCAGAAATTTGAGAAAAAAAAAATCTAAATTTTGAGAAAAAAAAGTCAAAATTTGAGAAAAAAAGTCAGAATTTTTATGGAAAAAAAAACAGAATTTTGAGGGAAAAAAAGTCAAAATTTTGAGAAAAAAAATCAGAATTTTTAGAGAAAAAAATCTGAATTTTGAGGAAAAAAGTCAAAATTTTGAGAAAAAAAATCAGAATTTTGAGGAAAAAAATCTGAATTTTGAAGGAAAAAAATTTTTTTTGAGGAAAAAAAGTCAAAATTTTGAGAAAAAAAGTCAGAATTTTTAGAGAAAAAAATCTGAATTTTGAGGAAAAAAGTCAGAATTTTTAGAAAAAAAATCAGAATTTTGAGGAAAAAAGTCAGAAATTTGAGAAAAAAAAATCTAAATTTTGAGAAAAAAAAGTCAAAATTTTGAGAAAAAAAGTCAGAATTTTGAGGAAAAAAAATCAGAATTTTGAGGAAAAAAGTCAGAAATTTGAGAAAAAAAAATCTAAATTTTGAGGGAAAAAAAATCAGAATTTTGAGAAAAAAAATCAGAATTCTGAAAAAAAAAGTCGGAATTTTGAGAAAAAAAATCAGAATTTTGAGAAAAAAATCAGAATTTTGAGGGGAAAAAAAATCAGAATTTTGAGAAAAAAAGTCAGAATTTTTATGGAAAAAAAACAGAATTTTGAGGAAAAAAAGTCAAAATTTTGAGAAAAAAAGTCAGAATTTTTTAGAGAAAAAAATCAGAATTTTGAGGAAAAAAGTCAAAATTTTGAGAAAAAAAAGTCAGAATTTCTAGGGAAAAAAATCAGAATTTTGAGGAAAAAAAGTCGGAATTTTGAGAAAGAAAAGTCGGAATTTTGAGGAAAAAAATCAGAATTTTGAGAAAAAAAAGTCCGAATTTTTATGGAAAAAAATCAGAATTTTGAGGAAAAAAAGTAAAAATTTTGAGAAAAAAAGTCAGAATTTTTAGAGAAAAAAATCTGAATTTTGAGGGAAAAAGTCAGGATTTTGAGGAAAAAAAATCTAAATTTTGAGAAAAAAAAGTCTGAATTTTGAGAAAAAAAAAGTCAAAATTTTGAGAAAAAAATCAGAATTTTGAGGAAAAAAAGTCAAAATTTTGAGAAAAAAAGTCAGAATTTTTAGAGAAAAAAATCAGAATTTTGAGGGAAAAAGTCAGGATTTTGAGAAAAAAAAACAGATTTTTGAGGAAAAAAGTCAGAATTTTTAGAAAAAAAAACAGAATTTTGAGGAAAAAAGTCAGAAATTTGAGGAAAAAAAATCTAAATTTTGAGAAAAAAAAATCTGAATTTTGAGAAAAAAAATCTTAAAATTCTGATTTTTCTTTCCTCAGAATTTAGAACTTTTTTTCTGGGATTTGAACCCTGAACCACTGTGACCAGGCTTGAGAATTCACACATGTGACAGATGCTCTAACCACCGAGCTAATTTTTGGGCTGGAGAAAGCTGATTTTTTTCTTGACATTCTTCTTGCCTGAATTCAGACTTTTCTTAAAAGTCAGATTTTTGTTCTTCTCCGGGATTCGAACCCTCAACCACTGTGGCAGGGCCTGAATCTTTGCACATGAGACAGATGCTTTAACCACTGAGCTAATCCTTTGGGGAGTTCTGAATTCTGTTTTTCCTCAAAGTCTGATGTTTAATGGACAAAGTCCCCATCTCTCTCTTTCTGTAATATAAATCTTCAAAAAAGGCCAAAAATATCTTTAAAAAACAAAGTAAGGCTGATACAACAGACTTCCTTCATTAATGTTCAATTTTTAAAAATCCACTTTAAAGAGTTGTTGATTATTTTTGAGTGTATTTATGCTTCTTAATTGTCTTTTTACACCAAGTGTTTTTAAAAAATACTTAAAAATACTAAAAAATACTCCCCTCAACACCACAAGGTGGCGGCACACGGTCAGACTCCGCCGTCGTCGTCGTGTGATTGACGGGCCTTCAGATGCAGATGTGTCAGTCCTCATAAAAAACCTCCAGCACAGCTCGATGAGTATCGAGCATTAAAGTGGTTACAGACCAGAGTACAATGAGAGACAGAGGGCAGGTTGCATCACTTTAGATGTTTATATGGAGGCCGTAAATTATTGATGTTAATGACCAGTTCAGTGCTCATGAAATTTACACATGTATCCTCTGTTAAACTCTGTATCTGCTGCGTGTGTGTGTGTGTTTGGCTCGGCACCTCTCCGTTGTCTGAATCTGTTTCATGCAGTTATGATTCATGATACCTTAAATTACACGTTATATTATTGTCCACTGCACTGCCAAGATTTTAAGGGAATCAAGATGAGAGGAGAGGAGAGGGGGGCACGATGTGAAAACAACCTCAGCTCTTTGAAGCTGTTTCAACATCTCCCAATGAAAAACACTCTCTGGGCTTTTTTTCCTCCCTTTTTATCACCCTCTGAATCATGAGATCAAGTCTTCACTGAGATAAGAAAACATTTCAACTGAAGTAGCCCGTAACAGCTTCATCTCACCGGCCCCGCTCCTGACCTGCGCGCACGGAGGTTCATTTATCCAGAAACGATCCGGTTAAGATCCCCTCAGGCCTGTTTCACTTTGAGTGCCGCCAAATGATGTTATTATTACACCGAGTTCACCATGTGCTGCTGCTCGTTCTCACAAAACACACAGGACCTCCAGAAACAGAGTTTTAGTCGTTAAAGAGCGTGCGCGTAAAAAGGCGCGCCGTCTCCTGGAGGCCGCGTGACACCGGGAAACGTCCACGCTCGTCCCCTGACGTGACTCCTGGTGTCAGCTGATGGAGCTTTCAGCGCCGGACCTTCAGCTCCTTCAGCTTTTGTTGCAGTGATTTGACGCTCCTTGCTCTCGCCTTATTGAAACCACACAGCGCGCACCGGGGCCTGGTTCCAATCTCGAGACATGCGTGATGAATTTGTGAAATCATCTGCAGCTTTCTGCTGGTACCGTATAGCCCACCCAGTCCGGACCCAATTCCCCTCACACATCCACCCTCCTCCTCTCCTCGTACCCCGAGGTATCAATACGATTAGAGGCAGGAAATGTGGGAATCCCCAACAAAGGGCTCCATCATTAAACACAAACAACCAGAGGCCTCCCAACAATACCAAAAGCGCCCTCCTCTCCTGACTTCTCTTTTATGTCTGAGCAAGTGAAAATCTATTACTTTCATCCCAATATCAGCATCCTGCCTGCAGTTGGCCATTATTAAAGAAGATAATCTGATCGGCTTTTACGCACAAATGGAGAACAGAGCGTCAGGTTGGCCTGTCTGCACATCAAATATTATTTCGCACATGGTGATATTTATCAATATTTCTCTCAAGGAGCGGAAAGGTTTACAGCCCCCCTCCCCTCCCCCGTGCGGGCAATAAATTATTATTTTCACAGCAGCACCAGATTCCAGTTTCATCCTCTGTTGTGTCTGACAAACATGTAATTGTGCGCCAGGTTTCTCCGTCTGCAGAAGCCTTCCATGGAGGAGGTGGATTAAGGTTTAAGTCCCAGCCTCACGTACAGAAGTGTTTTGGGATTTTCCCCCCTTCGAGTCTTTAAATTCAGGATGCCACAGAGTCCGTGCAGCTCGTTTGGAGCTGAAACATACGGAGCTTTTGTCTGGATTTGGAGTCAATCAAAGATAAAAAATAAATGTCAGCAGAAATTAAAAAGTTTTATGGATAAGTTGTCACATAATTTCATATTTTTATGCAACATTTTATTTATTTTTTACAAAATTTTTGTTTCTTCTTTGTCATTTTTTTTAGCAGTTACTCTTTTTTCTTTACACAGAATTTCAGATTTTTTCTTAAACATTTATAAACAGTTTTGCAGGTTTTTACATAGAATTTTACAAAAAGTTTTACACGTATTTTAGGCTGAATTTTTGAGTTTTTAACCCAGAATTTTTCATATTTTTTCACACTTCTTTTCTCCCTTTGACAGCTGCACATTTTCTCCTCGTGTCTTAATTTAGCTGCTTTTAAAGGATGGAAAAAACACATTTTTCATTTTTGGAAAAATAAAAACAAAAGTTATAGCTCAGAAGCAGCCAGCAAAGGTAGAAACATTCTTTATTTTTCTGGCTGTCCTCTCCCTCTGACTTTATTTGTCTCCGTTTATTTCAGATTTATTGTTCAAATTTAACACAAACATCCTCATTTTTTCAGATTCCTGTCTCAAAATAATCTCCTTCTTCCTCCTGCATGAGGAAGTTTTCACTGAATCGATCTCCAAACGTCGTCTGTCTGGCACTGATGCGCTGATTGATGCTGCGGAGGCTGGTACAGGCCCCTTCTCGGTTACCTTTTTTTGTGTGCGTCGTTTTCATTGGTCAGGATCCTCTTCCTCGTGCCTCGACGTGACATCACATCCACCCCGACTCACAGGAAAGAAACAGAGATTACAGATGATGCTGGACATCTCAGAGGACGCACACGCTTTTGACGCTTTTACGCACAGTCTGCTCGCTGACCTTTCTCTTCTTCTTCTTCTTCTTTTTTCTTTTTTTGGCGCTTCCAAAGGTAAAAAACAGGATATCTGCTCTGCGGTTTTGGAGAGAGTGCGTGTTGAAAAGTTGGAGGAGGACTCTTCTTTTTTTTCTGGAGATGAGTCGTGCGTAAAAATCTGCTAAACGCGTTTCAGAGAAGACCTGTCACTCTCCCCCACCTGTTGGCAGGTGGTGTTGGCTTCACCCGCGGATATCTACTATGACATTGGGTTTGGAAGTAATGGAGGATATTGTTATCGACGTAGTAGGGGAAGGACTCAAAGACAGCGCGGAGGAGCAGCTCTTACCTTTGGATGAGTCGCGGAGTCGCACCGAGACGCCCAGCAGCCCAAGCAAAGAGTCCGACAGTCCGGCTAAGACCAAAGGACCCACGTCGGTGAAGCCTCCGTACTCTTACATAGCTCTGATCACCATGGCTATCCTGCAGAGCCCGAAGAAGAGGCTCACCCTCAGCGAGATCTGCGACTTCATCAGCCACCGCTTCGCGTATTACCGGGAGAAGTTCCCCGCCTGGCAGAACTCGATCCGGCACAATCTGTCGCTCAATGACTGCTTTGTAAAGATGCCCAGAGAGCCTGGAAACCCCGGGAAGGGCAACTACTGGACCCTGGATCCGAACTCCTCGGATATGTTTGAGAACGGGAGTTTCCTGCGGCGGAGGAAGCGCTTCAAGCGGCAGCACTTTCGCTTCGACCCGCTGAAGGAGCAACACCTGGAGCCGAGCGGACTGCACGGCTTCCCGCCGTACGGACTCGGAGCTGCCGCCGCCGCCGCCGCGGCTCTCCAGCTGCCCAGTTTGGAGTTATACCCCTACCTCCATCACCACCACCACCACCACCACGCGCCGTCGCCGTCCGCCATCCCACCTGTCAGCAGCATCCTGCCGGCTCTCTCCAGCTTCTTCTCCCGCAGCGCGCTCACGGCCAAGGCGTTCCTGCAGGCGCAGCCGGGCATGGACGCGTTCAGCCCGGCGCAGTGCACCGCGCCGTACTCCTCCTCCTCTCCTCTGACCTCCAGCGTGGCCTACGCGTCCTCCCCCGCGCTCTTCCACCCCGCAGCGTCCCCGCACTTCCTCAGTTTACACCAGGAGTATCAGAAACTACAGACTCAGCGTGGCACCGTGGATCTGACCAAACACATCAACACGGCCAACAGTGACTGAGCGGGCCGAGCCGGACTCTGAATCGTGTTTTCTCAGGTAACAGAGACGTTAAAAGAATGTTGTAGATATGTTTAAAGACAAACCTCTCCGTCCTTCTTTACAAAAAAACAAAAAACATAAAAACAACAAACTTTTTTTTTTATTATTATTTTGATCCTGAATTATCAACGTTTGTTAAAATATTTAAATGACGAGTTTCCTAATCTTTTTCTTTTTTGGAAAGAAATAAAAGTGAATATTTAAACTTTGACTTCAAGTTGTATTTTGTGAGAATATGAAGATAAACACACATTTCATTTCAATTCGACTTTTATTCACAATCTCTGGGTTTAAAAAATCTGAATAAAACAAAAATATCTTTATTTAAATGTTAAAAATGTTGGATTTCTTCAAAAAATGAATTAAAACGACTAAAATCAGCTGCAAGCATAAAAAAATCACTTAAAACAAACATCAAGATATTTTTTAAAAAATACATGTTTCATGTCTAGATTGTCGCAGGCATAATTTCTGAATTATTTCATATAAAAAACATTAAAATAATAAATAAAAACATGTTTTATATGAAGAAACTGACGGGAAAAGCAGCAGTAACACACACAGGCCTGCTAATGTGTGTGTGTGCTTTATTTGAAAGGAGGCCACACACACACACACACACACACACACATTTTCATGTTGTGTTTCATCATAAAGCTCCAAAATTTTCCCATAAAAACACATTTTTTCACTTCTTTAACTCCAGGCTGACTTAATATTATTATTATATTTTATTAGTGTTATAACAGAAGAAGTGAAGTGGAAAATATGTTATATGTTGGCTCTGATTTGACCATTAAAAACGTCCTAAAAGTCAAATTTGAGCAATAAACTGAGGCGACGTTTTAATTTAAATCTGATGAACTCGACATAAATGATCTGATTCATCTGAAGCTGTGCAGACTTCAGCTAATCGTTTAGTTTCATAATACATGAAAAGTGTTTCTGTCGCTCGGCCTCATTAAATCTATAATCTATAATCTGTAAAGTAAAACAAATAATTTCAGATTTTTCCCGTCGTCACAGACGTCATAAATCAGTAAACATAACCCGTGATTACTCCTCGAGATGATGTGATTTATTTATCTTTTCTTTCTTCGGCCGAGCCGTCGCCTCACAGCGAGACTGACAGCAGTAAAATAATTCTGGGTTTGAGAGGATGGAAGTATTTATTTAATCCTGAGCCCGGTTCAGATGGATTACCGTGCTCAGGCTGTTGGACGTTGGAGGCTGATGGATCGCACCACACGCTCAGAGTTTGGCACCCGGCGAGCGGCTGAAACAAATAAAAAGATTGTTACCTGATGGTGGTGTTGTTCAGATGCCCGCTCCTCAAAGGAGACCATTCATTCTGCTGCTTTTTGGGTTTTTTTTTTTTGCTTCATTCAGAAAGTTCCTGAGATTTAATTCAATCTGCTCTGAGGTTTCATATTTGTGCTGCTGATCTTAAACAGTGTGGAAAGAGCTGCGGTCGAACAGGAGATCCATATCACGGCACCACGACGTCCCTGTTATTACAGCTTATCTGATTGGAAAACCACAACACGGATCAACGTAATATATATTTATGTTATTATTATATTACCCCACTTCAGGTACACGCTTCAATCCGACACAGCAACTCTCTAATAACTCTTTATGTTTATTATCGAGGTCTCAGTGTGCCCAGAATATTAGAAACACTTCAAACTACCACCTCGATGATAAACTTGCTGCCTTGCTCGAAGGCGCCTCAGGAGCAACCAGGAGGTGAACTGCCAACTCCTGTCCAGCTACCGGTCCAAGCTCCATACGCTGGTCTGAGCTGGGCTTGAACCAGCCACCCTCTGGTTCTCTACAGCCCGAGCCAAAGCATATATAAATGTATGAATAAATTAAAGTTACGTCTGTTTGTTAAACTCAACAAGGCAACGGCAACCTCATTATAAACATGACAAATATTATATTATAATATTTGTTAAAATTATGTGTTTTAACATTTGGTACACTCCACGCTTTGGTCCAGGCTGGATTTGAACCAACAACCCTCTCAAGTTCAAACAGACTGAGCTACCCAAACACTGGTGAGCTGGAGTTTATATGAATATATGAAATAATATAAAAACACGAGTGGCCACGTCGTCAGGTACACTTCCACCCTCTGACGTGGAGGGAGGGTTCATTTAAATATTTAATTAAATGTATACGTTTATAAGCAGCTCAGAGGGGGCGGCAGCAGCTCGGTCTGTAGGGAACTGGACCACAGATTGGATACCTGTAGCTGGAGAGGTCCTGGGAACCGCCGAGGTGCCCTCGAGCAAGATACCGAACCCGCGAACTGCTCCCAGGACGCTGCACATCACTCCACGTCTATACGTTAAAAATAAAAACAAAGGTTTGTTTATATATTTTCGGTCGTTAACAAACATCCACCACATTTATATATTTATATAGTTCTATAAACAGTGGCTAGTTCAAGTCCAGCACAGACCAAAGTTTGGAGAGGAGCCAGCTTAGGTGCCCTTGAGCAAAGTACTGAACCTCTAATTGCTCCCAGGACGGCACCACGACCGCCACAGCTCCACGTCTGCAAGACCTTCGAGTGTGCGGTCGTATTCAGGCTTATATGTGTGAAAAAAAAATCAGATTATTGTTGAGACAAATCTTCTTTTCTCTTTAGTCGTCAGCGCTTTGAGTATGGCGAGGTTGTAACTCGGCGTGCGTGTGATCCGAAAGCTCATGAATCACTCGGGTACTCTGAGAGCTTTGTCGAGCTCGGGTACGAGTGGAGAAATCTTTGTCGCTTTAATGAGCTCGTTCGAATGGTCTGAAGCCAAAAGAAGAGGAGCAGATGGACGGCGTCGGCGGACGTGCACCTGATAAAATAAGCAGCTCGGGCTGATGTGTTCGTAGCTGCGACTGCACATCAGTTTTCCATCCTGACGGAGGTGAAAGCTGCCAGTTTGTCCTTTTTTTCCCTTTGTGCGTCATTGAGTGTGACACGGCTTATTAAATCTTCACTTGTACGACGAGTGAAAGCTTCTTTTTTAATGATTAGCGGCAAAATTCCCCCCCAATATATCTCCTGTGAGTTTCCTCCAGGAGAGTGTCACATTAACAGTGATTCATCACATGTGCGGACGTGATGAACGGACGTTTACGTGACGACCCGTCGACAGTGCGTGTCGCGGATTATCAGCCGATTTATCGCGGGAGTCGTGACCCCGCCGTCACCGTCTGATGTTCGAGCTCGTTTCTCTGGGAAAAACTGAGTCCAGCTCCATTCATGCCTGCACCAATGCTTTCTAATTCTCCACTGACAAACGCCAAACCAAACAGGCTAGATAAACTCATTCGCCGAGCACCCCGCCTCGACGGGGAGAGTGGTGCATTCTGGGATAACCCCTGCGAGTTCAGTCGGGGCAGGAAAAACAAAGTGTTTGAAGGAGTTTGGAATAAATTCACTTTAAATATTTTTTCTGTCCTATAGCCTGATCTCTTCTTTTATTTATATGAGTTATGAGGCTGCAGACACATGAAAACTCTCAGCTCCAATGCTGTACCTCTAAATATTACCGTGTTTTTATATTACTGATGTGTGATTGGATCAAAATAAGGTTTTGTCTTGAGTGGTTTTACACAGATGGGGGTGCAAACTCGACCCAAAATATTCAATACGTTGCGGTGGGGTTATTCAAACACGTGTACACTTAACCTCAAAATTTAAGAACTCCTTTCAGGTGGTTTAATACAGAAAAAGATCGCGGCCCCACATAAAGTCGCATTTTTGACACCGCTAAAATCACTTTGAGAACGTTTAACGCATGTATGCGTCCAGGATGTTTTTCCCCCCATAAAACGCCATAATCATGGGGTAATTCAAGGACCAGGACTGGACTGTGGTGCGCAATGGACAAACCAACACCAACATTCCCATCGATTGCTCGGTTCCCCTTCCCTGACCCCAGGAACCTTAGATTCGTTTCTTTTACAGGTTACGGCTCTCTACTATTCATTCAGGTGGTTTCATCCTCTTCAAATCAACAGATTTCCCCACAGCTAAAATCACTAAATCAAAGTTTAAACCAGTGAACCAAATTTTTGAGGAGGGGTCTGAGGAAGACCCATTAAAGAGCCGAAACTTACCAATATTTTGAAACTTTAATTTTATATTGGATTAATAACCAAAAAAAACTTTACTGATAACAAAGGCTGTACAATAAAGATTATTTTTTAAAATTCCTTCCTTCCAAAAATCTCTATAATCATGAAGTACTTTGATGGATGAAGGCGCCAACACTCCCGTCAACGTAACTGGGGGAAGGTGCACCTCCTGACCCCTTCAGTCGACGGGCTCAGTAACCCTAACGTTGGTCCAAGACCACAGAGAGAGCCATACTGAACCATTTGCTGAAGAAAACCCTTTCCCTAACCAAGGACACTTAGATTTGTTTCTTTGATGGTTTATAACTCTCTCTAGTTTTCTTTCACGTGGTTTCAACCTCTTCAGATCAGCACATAGGGATCGTTTCTGCTCATGAAATCACCCCTTTAAAATCACTAATCAAAGTTTACATTTTGATTACGCGTGCACGCGTCCACGTAAACCTACGCAACCCTTTATTTACTTTTATCGACTATTTTGTTTTTGTTTTTCTTCATATTGATATATATTGATTTTTACTTAACAGTTAATGATAATTATTAATAAATACCAAAGGCTTCAGCAAAGTTTTTTAATAAAGAAACCCCATGACCATGGGCAAGACCGTGGTGCACTACGGACACGGAACGCTCCCGTTAACGCATCTGGGGCCAACTGGAGGAAGGACCACACGCGTCCCGATTTTCTACAGGTTAAGACTCTTTTAGTTTCTTTCACATGGTTTAATTCTCTTCAAATCATCCCATAAAATCACATCTTTCACACTGCCAAGAACATTTGGTATGTCTATGTAAACTCTAACCTTGACCTACGAACCGATTTATATCCAGACTATTGCCATCGTCAAAAAGATTTTAAATATATTGAAAGAAAAGATGTTTAGTAAGTTTAGAAACTTATTTGTATTTGAAGGAAAGTTTACAGCCCAGAGAAAAAAGGTTTTATATTTTACCTAAGGTCTATGTGGACGCGGAGACGTGGACGGTACCCTTTGAAAAACCTCCAAGACCAATTGTTTCCGAATTCATAAAGCAGAATATATTGATTTTTATTCAAACCCCCAATAATCCTTTGCTAACCCAGTTTATGTGGTTTCTTCCTCTTAAAGTCACCAGGAAAGTGTCAGTTCAGCTCATATTTTACACCGCTGAAATCACAAATCAAAATTTAAGAACGTCTCGCATATGCATGAACACGTCCACATAAACCCTTAAACCTTTAAGAGTTACGGCTCTCTCTGTTGGTTTCATCCCCCTCGGATCATCAGAAAAAGATCATTTCAGATCATAAAATCGCATCTTTCACACCAGACGAGGCCCAAACTCAAGATTCGCAACATCCGCAAATAAAATTTGTGACGTATTTGAGATGAAACTGGGTCAAAATAACTCGTCCCTGCCCTGTTTTTTTGTTTTTTAATATAGCGTAGCGGGCCCGAACTGATGTGTAAATGTTTCGGGTGACTCTAAAGGTTTGGGTGTTGTGGTTTTCCAGTTATCGTGAGTAAACCTCGCACCTTTCTGCCGAGGCCGGATCACAGCTGAGGTTTACTCTCCTCTCACTTTAATGGCTGACTTCCACCGGTCTCACTCGCTCCTTTTGGCGTTTGCTTTTCCTGGCAGGCCCGATCCTCGCTGCCCTGCTTCGGGGAGTTATTCAATTATAAATCTTCCACCCTTCTTTTTTTGCTGACCCTCCCCCTCCTCCTCCTCCACCACCTCCTCTCTGTTTTCCCTCTCTCACCGGTCCATGTGTAAACCCTTGCCAAGCCCAGTAAAACACGCCGCTCACGGCTTCATTCGTTGGTACCCCTCTTCAAGTCTCGTGCCCAAGAATTTATTATGCTCCGGGTGGTGAAGCGGAGTGTGCGGTGGTGTTTTTTTGGGGAAAAGGGGGGACCCCCCCTCGAGCCTCAGTGCCAACAGATGACAGTGACATATAGCAGGAAAGCCACCCAGAAGGAGAATGATCTCACACCTCAGCCACGCGCTCGACAGAGGGGAAGGAGTGGGAGAAAACAGGGGAGAGAGATCTGCAGCTGGGGGTGAGGCAGAGGGGACAATAAAATCAAGATGAAAAGAGGCGAGGATGGAGGGATACAAAACACCGGCAACCATCCGATGATGCTGCAACTCAACCAAAAATATCTCCTTTAAATACTTTGCTGAACTTTGCGTGCTAATAATTTTCCAAATAAACCGAGCTATGTTAAACCTCCGAGATATTTTATTCTTACCCTCAGACTTTTTATTTTTGTGAGCCGAGCAAGTTCTGGTGGAAATGCGCTGCTTCATTAGGCATCTTAAGGTTCCTCGTCTTTACAACATCCGTGAAGCAGTCAATCTGTATTTCACCTAATTTACGCTAACTATTGTAACCATTACCAGTTAGCTAAAACAGTTATCTAACTACTGTAACTTCTTAATCTCATAGCTAATTAAAAATAATAGATGAATGTTTTCAATAGTTAGCTAAAAGCTATACCTAACAAGTGTAACCATTAGCCAGTTAGCTAAAAGTATTTATCCTATAGTTAGCTGAAAGTTCAAGCTAAAAGCTAAATAAAGGATATAATAGGTAGCTAAAAGTTTTAGCTAACAACTGTAACTACTAAATCTTTTAGCTAATTAAAAATGATAAAGTAATGGTTACAAATAGTTTGTTAATATGTTTAGCTAACTATTGTAACCATTACCTAGTTAGCCAAATGCACTTATCCTATAGTTAGCTAGAAGTTCAAGCTAAAAGCTAAATATTAAAAAGTTAAGCTAACTATTGTAACCATTACCCACTAAGCTAAAAGTAGTTAGCTAACATCTTTGGCTAATTTACAATAGTTAGCCCAATCTTATAGTTCCAAGCTAAAAGTAAAAGTAGTGGTTATAATAGTTATCTAAAAGTTTTAGCTAACTGTTGTAGCCATTATCCAGTTAGCATAGAGCAGTAGTTAGCTAAAATTTTAGCAATCAGCAATGACACTAATAGATGCCACTAAATCCTGCACACTGGTCCTTTAAGTTATTAGCTTATTAAGAAGACTGTTACAGTACACACAGCGTACACTCATTGCTGACCTCCATCCCCTTTCCTGGTGCTGGCGACCTCCTGCCCTCACCATGCCCACTGCTGAGCTTGGCATCACGGCGACCACCACCACCACCACCAGCTCATACTGGCAGGTATGGCGGCCTCCGAGGAGCGCCCACACGTTTTTACAGGCCTCAAGATCAAAGGCAGCGGGGAGTGTGATGTCACCCACGGCAGCCCCGAAACCACTTATTGCACTAAATGAGAGCCATTAGCCAGACAAACAAAGACTTAAAACTCTCTGTCATTTAATCAAAATGGGGGCAGGAAGCACAATTAACATCTGGGCCAAGATGTGTCAACGAGGGGTCAGGCCATAACCTTGTAGGGTCTTGTTACAGTTGTACAGTCTGGCGGTCGGTGTGCCGGCCTAATGAGAGTCAGTAACCTCAACCTGGGCTGAGGCCCGCCCAGACCGACCGACCCGACTGATCTCCAAAGGAAGACAAAGTGGTTTACCTTCCACACTAGAAGAGCTGGAAAACCTCTACTACCTCGCTCTCCTCCCTCCAACTATTACAGTTAAGTTCTCTCCCCTCAATAACGTCTGCAGTGGCATATTACAACTTGGAAATGGATTTTAAAAGGGAGTAGAGGACGGGTGCCAGAATGGGAAAAACATGGATTGGCTCAAGGGAAGCAGATTAAGTGGGCATGCCAAACCTCACGCTTTGTAAGAAACAAGTAAAAGACCCTTTTTTTCACATTAATGCTGCGAGTTAAAGACCAACCGCGTCGAGGAAAAGAGAATGAATATTTCAGCCGGTGAATTGTCACCTCATACGATGCGATTCGGTGTCACCAGACTGAATGAGTCGAGTCCAGGGCTGCATTTTTTATCACCGCTGCAGGTCTCCGTGTGCTCGGGGAACTGTAAAGCCCGATTCACAGGCCTGCAAACATCCTGTAACAGCAACATAAATCCACTAATTCAGGCCTTTGTGTTTGGTAATGGATGTTGTGCCATACTATGTAGATGCGATATGATAGGATTGATTGCTCTTGAAGATCTCTGAGGCTGCTTTCTAGCACCGCCCTGCCACCCAAACTGTCGGCCAACGAGCCGTTCATCCCATCCCTGCGCCTCTGTTGGTGGTCCCCTTGGTGTAAGCTATATTTTCCCCTCACTTCTCTCTCCCTCTCTCTCTCTCTCTCTCTCTCTCTCTTTTTTTTATAGCTAACACAAAATTGTTCCTAATTCGCTGCTGCTAGAGGGGGGTAATTTGCGGCTTTTGGCTGAGTGTCGCAAGCCCCAAATTTGAAAAAGCTGCTGAGTTTGAAGGCGGTAGAGGAGCAACAGTGTGGAAGAGGAGAAAGAGAAAGAGAGAAGTCTGAAAGGAAAAACAGGGAAAACATGATAAGCCTCAAAAGGCAGAAGACTGAAATGCAATAATAGCTGTTGGGTAATGTAAAGTCGTAGCCACCAATAATTATTTTAATGAAATTATGGCGATAATGTCTCCTCTTCTATTCAGAGTTAATATGATTTATGCGCAGCCTATGAAAACTTGAATGTTCTTATCAGACACCGCGAGCCAGAATATCTCAGATTTCTGCTGTTTTTGGTCGACTTGTTGCCTCGAATTCTTTTAAAGATTAAAAACTCCAGTTTTCTGTCAGGAAAAAAAAGAAGTGAAGGTTCAGGTTTGTTTGTTTTAAAACTTTGAATCATTCGTCCATGATTTTTACCTATTTAACCATTTATCCACCAGCTTTTTCACCACAGCTGACTATTGTAAAAAACATTTATCTCAACTTTTTTTCAAACTAAAAGTAATATAAAGTAAGATAACTGGTTATCAGCTATCATAACTAACAGTTACCCAAGACCTCTAGCTATATTGTAACCACTTTATCCTTTAAATTAAAGTAATAGTTGGTAGGTTTTAGTTAAAAGTTAACAGTAATAAATGAATTTACAATAGTTAGTTCATCTAACTTTTGGCAAGAAACTGAATAATGGTATTTTCCAACACTTTTCTTTGATGTGTTGAAAACTTTGCAAGAAACCACGACTGAACTTTACGTTTTAATTTTAGATACAAGTCCTGTTTCTCATCTGAAGTTTGGACAAAGTGTTGCCACCATCTTTTTGCCGGTTCGTGATTATGGTGATTAGTTGTATGTGAATGCACCAGCACAATGTCACCACGTGTTGTAGGGCGTTGAGACTTGTTACCAAATTAAAACCACTTAAACATCATTGTGCTCTGTGTTCCAGAGTTGGGTGGCCCACTCAGTCTGTCAGCTGAGTCATTTCTGCTATATTTCTATTTATAAAGTCATTCTGGGCAAATTACCATAATATCTCTGCAAACATTTAAAAACAAAAAATCCACAAACTGAATCCAACATTTACACGTTAAGTTTGAGATTGTAGCTGGCAGAGAAGTCTAAACATGGATTAACAGATGAAACAGCTTATTAGAAGGTAATTAGCTGTGGTGAAATAATGTTTTAAAGAGCTAAATATGATAAATAAATGGTTGTTTAGCTTCTGCAATTATAAAACACCGTTCACATCCATTTTCTTGCACTTATCTGAGGTCAGGTTGCCGTGGATCCAACAACGCAATCCAGCTCTGAAGCTCCCGAAGCGTTCCCAGGCCGGTATTCTGGACGTGCCTCCTTCAAAGAAAGGCACCTGGATCCTAATCAGATGCCTGAACCACCTCACCTTTGATGCAAAGGTGCAGCGGTTCTACTTCGAGCTCCCATCAGATGTCCTTGCCGCCGGGTGGGGGAAGCTCGTCTTGGTCACTTGTATCCGCCAATGTCATTCTTTCGGGCACTACCCGAAGCCCGTGACGACAGGTGAAGGTTGGAACGTAGATGGACTGTAAAATCGAGAGCTTTGTCTTCCCTACAATGGTACAATGCCACACCAACCTACTGGTCCAAGTCACGCTCCATTTCCCATCACTCGTGAACAAGATCCTGAGATGGTGAGGGAGACTTAAATGTTGACCATCGACTGCATGAAAATAAATATTTCATCAACATCCGCAGAGGTTAAATAACATCCAGTTTGGAATGGACATATACGGCGCATGACGGGTGTTCCTGAAGGGAGCCGGAGTATCTGAGATCTCATTCTTTTGGTGACTACCCAAAGGTCACGACTAGAAGGTCACAGGCCATAAGGGGGTTGAAAAAATCGTGAGCTTTGCCTTCAGGTTCTCTCCGATACAGCATCCTATCTCCTATCTGAGTCAGAGCCCGGACACCCGGAGGAGGAAACTCATTTCGGCCACTCGTATCTGCAACCTCATTTTTTTGGTCACTACCTACAGCTTGACCATAGGCGAGGGTTGGCATGTAGGTGATGTAGACCTTCACCTTTCCGGGTCAGATCCAATACAGCGTCAGTACTGCCAATGCCGCACCAACCGGCGAACAAGAACAAGACCCCAAAATACTTCGTCGCTTGGGGCAGCAACTCGCTCCCAACCCAGAGGGAGCACTGAACGGTTTTCCCGCAACAAACCACGGTATTTGGGCCAGATTTGGAGGAGCTGACTCATCGTTAGCCGCTTCACAGTGGTAAAACTACAGAAGCAAGTTCAACCCAAACATTGAAGAAGGAGGTGTTTCACAGTCAGATAAACTCCGGTGCTTTGGAGTTAATTCCGAGATATAAAGGTTGAATAAAATCAGAATTAAATACTGCTGTCTGCTGGCGCTGAAAATAGGAGCAAACAGGAAGTGAAATGATGGATCATCTGCAGCGAGGCAGTCACAGGAAAAAGCGTCTGGATCTCTCTTTACACCCAGAGCTGGATCGACGGTCCTCTGGTGGCCTCGTCGACACAAGGGCCCTGAGAGGTGCTCATTCATTTTGATTAACAGGGGCCTTCCTCACTCTCATCCCATCCTCGGTGGTTTAACTCTCGCTCCTCAGCCCACATGGATGTTTTTTTTTTTTTTTTTGTATCCCACATGGTTTTTCACTTCCACAACAGCACGTCATTACCCGAGTGTTTAAACACTTAAGAACAGTTTAAAAGGAGGGAGAAGGAGGTGGTGGTAGAGGAGGAGGAGGAGTGAAAAAACACTCACGAGCAATGAACAGTTCTACATTAACTCTGCATCACTCAAGGGAGCTGTAAAGGCTACGCGAAATGAAGTCAATAAATAAATGTGGCTGTTGTCAGATGTCTGGAACAGCTTGAGAGGGTTTCAGCGACGGGGCAGCCCACCATGTTGAAATGAAGGGTGATAAGTTTGGGCGGCCCCCGCAGAATTAGACGGTACAACTTGCTGAGTGCCATTGACTAATGAGGGCGGGTTAGCTGCATGATAAATTCAAAAAAACCGAGAGGAACGTTTTGATCTGCACCAAACCACAGTTTGTTGAGAGTCACAATGCCTGCTCAGCTCCGAGTACAGACGAGGTTTATTATTTTATGCAGATCCCCACATGAGCTGCCTCTGATAACGACGTAGGGAGGAGGGTGGTGGTGGTGGTGGGGTGGGGGTTTGCTTTCGCAGCAGTCAATCAAAGCAGAAGTGACAATAAACAGCAGAAAGAGACAGGAGCTGTCAATGGACCGAGCCCGCCTGCTTCATCTCATGACTTCATTGGATTAAAATACTTCCCGTTCCTCAGATAAACTGCAGCTCTTCCTCCCTCGCTCCGGGACGGAGCGACACACGAGGAATCTGAAACATTTAGCTAACTATTGTAAACAGTAAGAGCACTTATTGAATAGATGGATAAACATTTCAGCAAATGATTACTGTTACTGCTGTTTAACGTTATTAAATTACATAAAACATATAAAAGTGTAGACATTGTTTTAGTTTTTAATAGATAAATGGTTACAATACTTAAAACCAGTTAAAACCTTTGGCTAACTTACAACAGGTAGCCAAAACGTATATTTCCAAACTTACAGCTGATTAATGATAAAACATAAATGTTACAATATTTAATTAAAACCTTTGCTAACTTAAAATAGTTAGCCAAAGCGCTTGACCTT
Source organism: Nibea coibor (assembly GCA_023373845.1). Taxonomy (NCBI): domain Eukaryota; kingdom Metazoa; phylum Chordata; class Actinopteri; family Sciaenidae; genus Nibea; species Nibea coibor. The sequence goes on from CM041727.1 coordinate 3,306,056, forward strand.
AGAGCTAACTAGCAGAAAGTTTTCACTATCTCTTGTAAAGATTATCCAGTTAGCTAAAAACATTTATCCAATAGTTAGCTAAAAGTTTTAGCTAAATAAAGCTAGCTAACGTTTTAGATGAATACTGTAACCATTATCCAGTTAGTTAAAAGCATTTATCGGCTAGTTAGCTTAAAACCGTTGCCTAACTTGCAATAGTAAGCCAAACATTGTAGTTCCAAACTTATAGCTAACGAAAAATAACATTATCGTTAACATAATATTAACATAGTTAGCTAAAAGTTTTTTCTAATAGTTCTCAATCATGTAGCTAACTATTTTAACTGTTTATCTGTTAATTTTAGCTAGCTGTAAGATGAAATTGTTTGGCTAACTATTGCAAGTTAGCAAATGTTTTAGATATTAGCTACTAGCATAATGTTTTTAGCTAACTAGATAATAGTTAGCTAAATGTTCTAGCTAAAATTAAAACTTTAAAAAACACTCTCGTGTTGCTAAAAGTTTGATCTAACAATTATCCAATTAACTATTAAAAACACTACTTTTGCTACTTTTAATTTTTAAATAAATGGTTACAGTTGTTGGCTAAAAGCTTCATCTATTGTAACCATTGTTTTTGAATCAACCCACGAGGGAAAGCAGTAGCAGCTGTTTGAGTGTTTTTCTAAGTCAGAGCCATTGATCAGCGAGAGTCCAGAGAGTCGGCAAAGAGGAGGGATGGGGAGGGAAACGGTTCAGAGGAAGCTGCAGGTGTGGGGAAGAGAAAACACAATCACATCTCAAGTCAAACAAATGCGCCTCCGCTGATGGAGATGGATCGAGGGTCAGCATTCCAGTCCACGCTGGAGATCTCCAACACTTAGCCCGAGGTCCAACGCTGCTGCTGAGCTAAACATCTGGACAGAGAGTGAAAAGGAAATAACAAGGGGGAGTGAAGGAGAAAGTTTCTAGAGAAAGGATGGACATGGGAGGGATGAAGTGAGGTCAGGAGAGGAGGTGAATGATGTTAAACGAACAGCCATGTTTATCTTCCAGGACTCCCGTGGAGGAGGGAGTCCACATAAGTGAGCTCGTGTCGGTGGGGGAAAGTTCACACCCTCCTTCATCTCTCTTCATCTTCATGCGCTCCACCTCTTTTTCCTGAAGGTGAAGTTTCAGTTTAATCCTGCAGCTTCACCCTTTAACCCGTCCCACCCGCCCATCCTTCAGGGAGAAGCAGAAGCCTTAAACTAACTCCTCAAAACATTTCTTCTTTGTGTTTTCCCCAGGAGTGCTATAAAAGCTCGCTCTGCTCTTGTTTTCTCTTCAAGTCGAGGGATGAGCTGCAGCTCATAAAGACAAAACTCAGAGGGCACGCAGAGGTCCTGGGCTCTGTAAAATAAAGGCTGTGGCTGCTGCAGCTCCAGGGGTGGTGAATATAGAGTTATATCCGCACACACACACATAACGCACCTTGGGAGTATTTGATCCCTGTGAACGGTGCATGGCCTGGGGAGGACACGCTCTGTAAATTTCCCTCCCATGAGCGAGTGGCGTTCTCTGTAACAGCAGCCCGAGCTTGTAAAAAGAAAAACCACACACATGACAGGTGCCAAAGTCAGGAATGTGAACAAACTGAATGATGAAATATCGTTACAGCGCTTGTTACTTCTCTGCCTTCTCGTGTTTATTGTTTTTCTTTGTAAGGCGTGTGTGCTAACTCGTGTTGAAGTGTGTTTATTACAGGCGGTGTTGGAGGACGTATTCAGCTCACTTCATTAAGTAAAAGTAGCAATATTGTTCAATAAAAAAGTTAAATAAGGCATGAAAAAGGCCTTTGTGATTGTGATTATTGCTTTATTTACTGTTATTTTAACAATTTTACACTGTTTTTAAACCAGATGCTATGCTATTATTAAAGTGCATATTGTTAAAACACTTATGTTGCTAAAATACAATTTTAGGTTGGTTTGTTTGGCTAGTGGTAGAAGCTTTTAATCATCTATCCATTACTACTTTATATACTTTTCAATTTACCATTTATCCAGTAGCTTTTTTTCCTATTACTTTTAGCTTTTAACAACTGTAACCATTTATCTGTCACTTTTAGGCTAAAAGTCAACAGTTTAAACTCAGCTAAAACTTTTAGCTGACTATTGTAGCCACTTAATCTTTTATCTAACTAAAAATAATCAAGAGCTACTACTCAACAGCTAAAAGATTTAGCCAACGATTGTAGCTATTACCCAGCTAGCTAAACAAATTTCTCCAATAGTTAGCTAAAAGGTTTAGCAAACTACTGTAACCATTTAACGATTACTGCTAGCTATTTAAACAAATTGTCCAATACTATTAGTTAGCTAACTATTTCAACCATTTGTCTACTAGCTAACTAATCCGATACGTAGCTAAAATATTCAGTTAACTATTGTGGCCACTTAATCTTTTAGCTAGCTAACAGTAATAAACAAATACAATAGTTAGCTAAAACACTTAACTTCTGTAATGATTTATGCATTACTTACTATATAGCTTTTGGGCAAATTATCCGATACTATACTATACTATATTATCTGATACTGTACTATATTATTATTATTTGATACTATTATTATAGTGAGCTAACTGCCTGTGACCATTTATCCATTAATTTTAGCTAGGTGAACGGTTTGCTAACTTTTCTGCTAGCTTGCTAATTCTTCTGGTGTTTTGTTTTTTGTAGTTTTTTTTTTTCAAATTAATTGAGTTACATGATCTTTCATGGTAAAAATACATGAAGTATGAAGTGACATGAAATGTAAATACTAAATTGAAGTACCTTAAATTAGTATTCAATACTTGAGTTGAAATACTCAATACTCAGTTACATTCCACCATGGGAGGCGTGCATGTGTGTGTGTGTGTATGTGTGTGTTTTTACTGCTGATGGCACGGTGCAGGATTTATTTGAACAGATGTGAACTCTCAGTGCCAGGGGTGACCTCAGGTCCTACTCGGCTACACTGCAGCTGATCTCTCCGCCCTGGAAAAATAACACTGGGTTTAACAGACTGACCTGTGGAGGCAAAAAGACGATTAATAAGTCGACGAATAAAAGCTACATTTCCTCTCGCGGGGTAAATTGAATCTGCGGTGTAACCTTATCAGAGCATGCAACGCGGAGCACGTGTGTGTCCTTGTCTTCTGGTTACAGTAACCAGACGGTACAGTAAAAACCAGAAGTTATATCCCTTTCAAAATAAGACATGTGAGGATGGATTTACACTCCCATTGACTGAAATGGAGGGTTTTATACCCAACAGCACCGAGTGTGAGTTAGGGGAGTGCAGAGGTTGCCGACAAGAGCCATAAAGGAGGTGAATTTACGATCCGGGCGAGGAGGTCAGAGGCAGAGTGAAGTGTGGAGGGTCGACAAGGATGAAGAGACAGCAATGTTTGGATAGAGGACGAGGAGAGAGTGATGCTAATTTATACCCGGCTAATTGGAAACAGCAGAGTCCTGCACCTGAACCGCAATCCACCGTCCCCACGGCCGGACTTAGACCCAGGCCGGGGCAACGTGGGAGGGTTGGTGATGAGGGGACGGAGGGGGGATGGGGAGATGGGATGTAAGGGTTGGGGTCAGTGTCAATGGCGTCCTTGTTTGTCGGAGTATAAATGGTGTGGATGTGCGTGTCTGAGCAGAATTAGTGTGTATGTTAGAGATTTTCTGGGGGTCATGTTGTTGTGACAGTCTCACGCAGCAGAGCGAGGACCACCCGGCCTCAACAGAGCGGGAAAATCTCAGCTTAACGCGGCATGGTTTCAATCTGACACGATCTAACGCACGACGTGGCTGGACTTCAGCCGTCTTAGCTTCCTAGTTAAATAAATATGACAGCCTCCTCAGATAATTACGGTGCCGCGTGCGACCACGTTGAGTCATAGCATCCGTTAATTATTAGGACAGACGGGGGCCGTGTGAATACGTGGATTCATTTTTCAAATCCCAGCTCGCCGCTCGTGGAGTTTCTGATGTGTCTGTAATATTTCAGTGAGTGATGGTGTATTCAGATGTTGGCTGTGACCGAGGTCTGGCATCAGGCTTGAAAAATGAAGTAATCTCAGAGTTTCGATTGAAAAAACATTAAAGTTGCTTGATGATGACAGCTAAACCTTGAGTTTTAGTGTTCGGACACATTCAAGCCAACCAGACCAACTTTCATCATAAAATGACCCGAACAATGAATTATGCAACAGAAGGTGAAAAGTTATCAGTCACATAAGCTTTAATTACATAGCCCGTTAAATTGGCTTCTAACTAATTTAAAGTAACAGATAAATGCTTGAAATTGTCAGTTTTGGTATTGGCTGAATGGTGAAAAAGCTAAACGTAATGGATAAATAGTTTAGGTAGATGTTGGGTCTGTTCTATATATATTTATTAATTAATTAATTTTAACAAAAGAACAAACAAACAAAACAGAACTTGACACAACTTAACATAACAGAATAATGTTATATGACACACAGTGTAATGTAACGTAAGATAACATAACACGCTGTAACGTAACGTACCGTGATGTAGCGTAAGATAAAGTGACATGGTGTAATGTACCGTAATGTAATGTAAGATAAAATGACATGGTGTAACGTAACGTACCGTGATGTGGCGTAAGATAACGTGACATGGTGTAACCTAACCTAACGTAACGTACCGTAACGAAATGTAAAGTGCGATAACGTGGCATGGTGTAACATAACATACCATAACATAATGTAACGTAAGATAGTGGTCTAGAGAAAATATCGGAACAAGTAATAAATAAGGTGAAACCACACACCTGTGCTAATTATCGGATACAATCAAAAGAACAATTTTATTATTTCTTTATCTTGAAAAAATTATCTAGACGTCATGAGATCATCAACCTGCTATCATTCCTCTTATTACTCACAATGTTCATCAGAGATGAAGAGTTTGTAGTGACTCATTTTAACTGAAGCTGAAAATCAGACTGTATGTCACTCTAACTTATTTTAAACATCATTTATTATACCATTGAAACCACTGTGGATAGTTTCTTCTCCAGTTCCCGTCTGTCATGAATTCTTTTAACGGACAGTAACACATCTGTTTCATGTTGACCACTGTATATAAGCCTATCCCTTACAATAATTAGCCATAATGTAAATACACTTAAATCAAATCACTAGAGAAAACACTGTGTTACAACAAATGGCAAAGGTTCATAAAAAGTTCATACGTTTTTCTTTGAAAGTCCACAGAGTGGTGCGTGTACGTCATGTCACTCTTACGAATCTTACGAAGTTGTTTTCATCGTGATAAATTATCTCATTATCTTGAAAAATATGGCTTTTGTTTTCTCAAGATAATGAGATAAATTAACCCGTCATCACTAGAAAATGAGGTTTGTTAGCTCGAGATAACGACATAATGACATAACGAGAGGCTAGTATGTGTATATATATATATATATATATATATATATATATATATATATATATTCTCAGCTTCCTTCATCAACATCCTCTTTTGTCTTTTTACCTCTGCCACTATGTCCATAGAGGCTGTTGAGCCCAGTTACATTGCCTGCTTGCCCAGCTCCTGTTCTGGCACGACACTGGCTCCTGGCCTGAAAACCTCCTCTTCTTCTTCCTGCTGGTCTAAAACACCTGTGGTACAAACACTAACATTCCCGCGGTGCACTGAGCTCAAAGCTAACAAACTGAGCTAACAGCAGCTATAGCTGTCAGCAGTTTACTTCACTGTCCATCAGGAAACTCTGTAAATCACAGCTGAGTTGAGGCGGAGCAGCCGGAGGACCAGAAAACCAGAAAACATTTTCTCCATAAAATATGATCCAGTTTCACCAAAATCAGTGGCGGTGTGTGACTTTGTGCCGTAAAGCGTTACGTACTATGGCACAAAAGTAGCACAGTGTTGCTTTAAAGAGGTACTTGAGTTCATCTGACGTTGGACAAACCACTGATTTGGGCCTCTATTTTCTTAATACCGCCGTGTGTGCTATTGATAAAGAAAGCCATCACGTCAGTGCTAAGTGACGGGCTGTCAGCGTTCACCCCCAAAAGTCAGCCATTCCCGTAATATCCAGTGATACATCGAGTCCAAAAACAGATAAATAGATATTGTGCCTTAAAAGCCAAATTCCTCGCGGACATATGGGGAGCATATTGGTGTCTGATCACACGAGTTTCTTCTGAGGAGACTACAACAAGATTTAGATGTGGTATGGGGCTGTTTTGTGTCCCTTTAAAGGCGTGTCAGTTGTCCGCCCCGCTCGAGGATATTGGAGAGAAAAAACTGCTTTCTGCTTCATCACTCGTAGTGATTGACATCTCGATAGTCTGCACACATGAATGAGAGTGTGTAAGCCATTTTACAGCACCCAAATCCTATACGCTCTTCTACTGTAGTGGTTTGGAAGTAGACGTTTGTCCCGTGATTTTTTTTCCACCCCTTTTTTTTCCACCTAGTATCTATTCTGAGCTCCGAGTTCACATCAAAGCCGCCACAATCTGTCTGTTTCTCTCACGATTTGTCTCTCACACACTCCTCCCTGTGCACAAACCATGCACAAGCTAAAACACATTGGCGTAAAGGAGCGTGTTACGGGAGGGATTCGACGTATTCTTTGATCACTCTTCGTCTGACAGTAAATCCGCTCCGTAGTACACTGTTCAAAAACATTTGTTTTTTTGACAGTGAAGGCCTTGATTTTTTTTTTTTTCCCAACAAGCAGCAGCGGCAAACCTCCGTGGTTGTGAAGTAAAAGTGACAAAAACCGCAGTTCCTCAAACGTCCACTTGAGGCTGGCTCCAGAAGTGAGTCAGTCTCCATAAGTCCCTATGTTCAAATGTCCAACTTCACAGCAGAAAAACAGTTTTGGACCAAGACTTTCAAAAAGTGGTCAGCCAAATAAACCCAATTTCAGACAGAGGTAGACAAAAGCTGTCTTCTCGTTTTTAAGTAAGAGACCATTGATTTTGCTAATTGAAACTGTAGCTAGCTAGCTACACCATCCCTCGATGCCTTTTAATGTTTTCCAATGACTTGTTTTGTACAAGCACCAACCTCTTCGGCTGCAGTTCCTCAAATGTCCACTGGAGGCTGCCTCCAGAAGTGAGTCAGTCTCCATAAGTCCCCATGTTTCACAGCAGAAATAAACATGTTTACAGCCTGGTACAAAAAACAGTTTTGGTCTCTATAGCTAATTTCCCCGTTCATGACAACTGTACTGAGGGTGAATTTATATACAACTCACCTGTTCACATTATATTAAGGCTTAAAGTTATGCAGGATTAAGAGAGTGGACGCTTTGATTGACCGATAAGTGCTGTTACAGATGGCTTGTTTGAGCAACCAGGCTTCATTTGTTCCTCCTCGGGTCCAACGATGATCCACGTTCAACAGATTTTGAGCTCTTCAGAAGCCTTCAGGTGACGTCATGGATGCGCTGTCCATTCTTTACACTGTCAGTGATTTAACACGCTGTATTTAGAGATAATATTGTTTGATTTTTCAAAAAGAAAGATCAGATGGATGTTAAAAAACATCTTCACTTTCTGACACCACCTTATCGTTTCCACATTGATTCGGCTGCCCTCTCCGCTTGCAGCTGCACATCTTCATCTGATTTCTTCCTCCGTCCTGCCTGTCATGTTTACTCGATGTTTCCCTCTCCCGTCTCTTCTGCAGGATGCACGGTTTCAAAGGGACCACAGAACAAATCAGAGGCCCATCCCTCGTGCACCGATGGCCTGTCTCTCATTTCAGATGGAGATTGAAGGGCAAGTCTACTCCTTCAGGCGTCAGTCGGAGGTAGAGGGCGGGGGGGATCAGGGGGCCTCAGCAGCACTCGACGAGCCCCGGGGAACATCGAACCCGCCACCGCAAGCGCCTCTGTCGGAAAAGCCCCGAAAGCTTCGCCTGCATCCCCTTGTTAGCTCAAGGTCGTGTGTGTTTTGGGTTTGGCATCCTTTGAAAAGATATGACAATAAGCAGGAGTTATTATGTGTTTGGGAGCTCGTGCTGCTGCGATGTGAAGTTGGACGCTTCCCAGTTTTGTTTTGAGGTGCTTTGGGTTTGTTAGTCATAGCTTTACTGCAAAGACGCTCCCTATTAAGAGACTGTTTTGTGCACAAGCAACTCTGAAGTGGTGTCGCGGGTCATCGTCTATCACTCGACTTGGCTTTCCTGGCGGTAGGATGTTTTTCGGGGACGGCGTTTGCGGATCAAAGCCAGGTTGACGGCGCTGAATCAGAGCTAGACGTGGCTCCAATCTTCCCGCTCGTCTGTCTCCAGCTCCAGTCTTTTCTAAGCTCCCCTCAGCTTAAAACTACGACCACTAAAAACAACAGATCCATGATTTCAGACAGAGCGAGACAAAAGAAGGACCATTGATTTAAACGGCGAGGTGCCAAAAACTGCAGTTCCTCAAACGTCCACTTGAGGCTGCCTCCAGAAGTGAGTCAGTCTCCATGTCCCCATGTTAAAGCAGAAATAAACACGTTTACAGCCTGGTACAAAAAACAGTTTTTGGGTCTCTATAGCTAATTTCCCCGTTCCCCGTTGAATTTATATACAACTCACCTGTTCAGGTTATATTAAGGCTTAAAGTTATGCAGAATTGGACGCTTTGATTGGACGCTCGTGTTGCTGCGATGTGTTTTGTTCCGAGGTGCTTTGGGTTTGTTAGTCACAGCTTTACCGCAAAGACGCTCCCTATTTAGAGATTGTTTTGTGCGCAAGCGACTCTGAAGTGGTGTCACGGGTCAGCTCGTCTCGGTGGATCAAACCCCCCCCCGGTCGATGACGAACGAGACGTGGCTCCAATCTTCCCGCTCGTCTGTCTCCAGCTCTGGTCTTCTCTAAGCTTTTCACATGACACGACGATACCCATCAGAAGCTGCATGACAGCATATGGACCTGAGTGACATCTGATGTATGTGGCAGGGAGCCGGAGTGCAGCTCCCTCTTTGTGTCTCCCATTCATGTGGCGAGGCGCAGGATTAAGACTTGATCCAATAGAGCAAGAAGTGGAGAGGAACGAGCTCCGGTCAGATCTGCGTTGAATTAAGTCAGTGTTGCAGCAGGAATAATACAATCACCCCCCTGAAAAAACCCTGTAATAGTACTGAAGGGTAACGTTTGTGTGCCTGTACGACCAAACCACAGGCTGGTGTCCTTTACAGAGAAGAGGGGTCTCTGTTGACGGTTCAAACACAGCCCACGGCCTCGGCTTCAAAAGGCTCCCCCAATCATCGCACCCACTTACAGCCAACGGCGCATGTCACTTAATGTGGACCACACCATTCATCAATTATGGTGAGCTCAGGGGCCATCCGACACTCGCACCACAGCTCCACAAGTAGTAAGTTGTCTTCTGTTCTGACTTGAAGCCCCCCTACCGTCCTCAAAGTCCCCGTCTGTTACAGGAGGTGCGGCGCGAGACCGCCAACTCCTTTTTTTCTTCCCCCTTTCATGCCGCGTTATCTCCTGTGAATTCTTCCTAATCTAATTGCCGTCCTCGTCGAGTCGCAGTAGGCTGTTAGAAACACACACACACACACACACACACACGAGTCCGCGACCTCACCCCTCCTACTCGTTGTTCATCCGTCCCTTTGGCAAAGCGAGCCGAGCCGAACTGGAACTCATTTAACGTCGTCTTGATTTTGACGTCTCGCCATGGGGTGCTGGTTAAGCCCAGAGTGCCTCGCTCTCTCTTTTTTTTTCTGGGTCTCCAAGTGACAGAACGTATGTTAAGGTTGTAAGAGTGGAAATAAATGACAGAAATGTGGCGACCATATTTAGAAGATGACGGCAGGGCGTGCAAACCTGAACCAGACCACACACACAAGTCTCAGTCCTCCTCCTCCGCCTCCTTCTTCTTCTTCAGTCTCTGTCCGTGACAGGACTTCCTCCTGGACAAGATAAAACTCTCGCTCTGGACCTCCGACTCCTCTGCTGGGACGCGAGCTCGCGTCCATCGAGGCTCCACACTCAGCAGCTGTGTGTGATCGCGTATCCGTGTTATCTCTTTCTGTCCTGACACCTTGTTCGACCTGAGCTGCCTCATGTCGCCTTCTCGTACATCGTGGCTGTTTTTAACAGCAAATCCATCCATAAATATCAACTTTTGGTGTTGATACTTTAAATAAAAAAAAATGTAAACCAGGTCAACACGTGTGATGAGTTCCTCGACTAATTTCAAAAATATAAATTACGATTTAATTAAAAATATCCACATACTGAAGCTCGTTGGTTCTTAACCTTAGTGTTTAGAGGTGCAATGTGTAATAATTTAAATACAAATGTTTAATTTTAAATGCAGCTTTGGGTGAAATGGTAATTAAGTGAGGTTATTTATCATTTTATATCAATTATAATCACATTAAAATCACAAAAAGTCGTTGTGAAATATTAATCAATGGCACCACGACAATAATTCATACAGAGTCAGTGTGTTTCGACATTTAGCAGCCGTTAGTTAATGAGATAGTTCATAAAGAAACTGTCACTAACCAGTAATCAGTTCTCCAAAGAATCTTTAAAAAATAAGATTATTAAACATAAAAAGATTTCTTTTTGAGAAATGAGAAATAAATATAAACACATGCCTGATCTCGAAGACTGAAGTACGTCTGACGTCCAGTTTCTGCCACTCCTCATTATCATTGCGGACGTGAGCTGCTTCATGTCGGCTGAACTTTTATTTAAAATCATCTGTAATAAGTCAGACGAGCAGCAGACAGAAAAATAAGATGCACTCGTGTGTCATATTTTTGAGTTATTGTTGGTGTTATGTGGAGATACTCGAGCAGCTTCAGCAGGACGTGTGGAAACATTGTGGAGGACCTCCAACTGATTTGAAATGTAAATTATGATTTAATTAAGAATATCTACGTGTTGAGTCACGCCCGAAAACATGCAGTGATTTGAAGCAGTGGATGAAATCTTTTTATTGCTGGTTTATGGCTGTGAGCTGCTTTATGTCTTTTTTTTTAAGTATAAATATGGATGTTTCAGACAAGATTATCTATAAATTCACCTCATTTCTGGTGTTATGTGGAGAAACTTCAGCAGAATGTGTGGAAACATTGTGGAGAACCTCAAACTAATCCATCCATTTTCAGTTTCAGGCGGGCTGGAGCCGAGCCCAGCTGCACTTTAACTAATGTGAAAGAAAAATACGATAAATGGACTGTAATTTTATAACACGCTTTAACACTACGCGTCACATTCACACAGCGACGGCTCAGCCTTCAGGAGCAATTCGGGGGCTCAGCATCTCGTCCGAGGACGGGGATCGAACCGCCGATCTTCCTCCTGAGACAAAATCTGATTTAATTTGAAAAACCCACACGTTGTGTCAACTGAACAACAAATATCTACATTTAAAAGTGACGGTAAACAGTTTAAATAATTAAAAATAAAGACTGGTGGCTAGTTTCTGACAGTCATAGCATAAATTTAAACCAATATGTCGCCAATAGTGTTAAAACATCCAGTTTAACGTCAGCTAACGTGACCAGATTGTGAAGATGACTGGTGGTCCTGATAGAAGGGGTGTCTGAGTTCATCTGACAGTCAGAAACCAGCTGTAAATTTTCACATATTCATCAGATTTTATTATAGTAAAAGCTGCCAGTTTGTTTTTTAATTGTAAAAACAAGTTGAACAGTGAAAACACTGTAATATTTCATGGCAAACTACAGTATTTTCATGTTAATTATATGGCAAAACTGTGTTTCTTTTGATGGTATAAACAAAAAAATATGAAATTAAAACGGCAACCGTAAACGTGAAATCAACAGTGCTTTTACCGTAATTTTAGAGAAAGGTTTTGCCGTGAAATACGTCTGTTTTTCTGCACTTTCATGCCAAAACTTTTATTTATGTGGCATTTTAAGGGAGTTTATGCAGAATAAAGTAGTATTTTTAATGACAGACTGTTAATTGTACGGTAAAACGCCGTAATATTTCATGGCCAAACCTTTATTTTCAAGGTATTTATTACTGTAAAATTCTGGCAACCGCAGCTGCCAGTTTTTCTAACGTCGGTTCACATGAACAGACTGCGACTGGTGGTCCTGATAAAAGGGGTGCCTGAGTTCATCTGACGGGGCTGTGACGACAAACACAGAAACCAGCTGTAAATTTGAACGTATTCATCATATTCTGGCTCTTTAAGTGTTAAAATGTATTAAACAATTCATTCAGCCGGTTTCTAAATGACTTTCTGAGCGCTATAAATCAAACGTAATAAACACGCTGTCGTTATATTTTGTTATTTGTGACACACACACATATACATATGTATAGACACAGACGTACGCAAACACACAGTCGGATGGGGCAAACATAGCTTCATAAACAGTCGCAGCCACACACGCTCACGCTAAGGAAGGAACATGAAAACAGCACTAATGGGAAAAAGATGAGAGGGCTTCGCAGCGTCGAGCACACCCAGAGAGACGAGGAGGGAGCCGGCTGTTGGACAGCGCCGCCTCAGCCCTGCTGGCACAAACTAACCGGGCCGGGCCGGATCAGAGAGAAAGACTTCAGCCTCGAGTCAAATTGTTAACAAAGTCCACTTGAATGTTAAATGTTTGATTAATGACATTTGTGTTTTAATTCCTCTCTCGTGTTTTATCCTGCTGTTGTGTGTCTGACTCTGGCATGTTGTGTCTTTGTTTTAAATATCTGAATAAAACCTAATAACTTTGGTTCAATTATTGAACTTTTCTTCTGTTTTAAATATAAGTTTAAAACTGAAAACTAACAGAGACATCCATGTCCTTTTATTGTTAAAAAATACACAGGATTATGTACTTTTAGTCAACTCTTTAACTCTTCTAACTGTCTTTATATTATATTATTAAATGTCATCTGTGTCTGAAGAAACAAGCAAGGACATCTAATGGCAAAATGTTTATTCATGTGGTATTTTCATGTAAATTACATGGCAAAGCAGCATTCTGGTAAAACGTGTATTTATACTGTGAAATATGGAATAAAATGCCAACCCTACACGTGAATTCAACAGTACCTTTACTTTTAGAAAAAAGTTTTGCCATGAATTATTACTGTAAATTAACAATCTCTATAATCAATAGTACTTTATTTTGTATAAATTCCCTTAAAATGTCGGATAAATAAAGTTTTTCCATAAGAGTGCAGTAAAACCACAAAAAAACTGTTTTTACGGTTAAAAGACTGTCAGCTGTGTTTGACGGAATTCTACCGTAATACGTAATACGGTATAACTTTTTCTAATATTACAAGTGCTGTTGATTTTACAGTTAAAGTTTTATTTCCCATCTTACTGTATAAATACACATTTTTAACCATCAAGAGAAACACTGTTTTGCCATTGAACTGTGATGAAATTAAAGGTTTACTTTTAAATAACGGTATTTTACTGTAAAATCTACTGTGTCTTTTGAGATTATACCTTATACTCTGTGTAACTTCCTTTAAAATACTATATAAAAAAAGGTTTTGCATGAAATAAAAAGTTTTACTGTATCCAGTTTAAAAATAAAACGTGTCGAAAATTACGGCTCTTGAACCGTTTTTAGCGTTAAGGTGCGGCCGTCGGTGTAAACCAGCAGCGAGGACGAGGAGGAGAAGGAGGAAGGAAACGTCCGCTGTGCTGTTAAAGGGAAAAAGTGTGTCATCCTGTTTATTTTTCCTTTTGGTTTGCTTGTCTTTTCCAAGCCCATAGGGCGCGATGATAACAAGAAAATATTGCGGCGGTGGCGTCCACGTCCTCACAGTGGACCGCCGACGCGGGACCACAGACGGCCTTTAGAACAACATTTCTTCAGCCAGCCGTGTGTGTTAATGACGGCTCACTGCTTTGCGTTTGTTCACATATTTTTTTGGCGGGGGGGCGCTTTGGCATTTAGTTTTAATCTCTGTGGTGACGTCTCATCTTCATGAACTGTCCCAAAGAGAAAAATTCTGTATCATATCTGTGCTCTCCCTCTCTCTCCGTGATGTGTATCCACTGCGGCTGGATAATATTTGGACAGGTGTTCCTTCATATACGTTCACTTCAAGGCGTCCAGTGTTTCTATTTCACGGCTGCTCATAAAAAAGGCAGCATATCGTGGTGGATTCTTGAGCCTGCACTGTATACTGTAGTCTATATTGTATGTGTAATCCCTGACAATAAAAAACTGTTTAGCACCAATTTTCCTTTACTTTTAAAACCTCCTTTTTTTCCTGTTTCAGACAACTGTGGAGGCCACATCTGGAAGACAGATGTATCCCAAAGCTTTTGACTCTCTCTCCCTCTCTCGCATTCGCTGCTTCTCACTCACTCTCTCTTTCTTTTTGGGAAACATGAGAGCTCGGCTAATTCTCCCTCTCCCTCTCTCGCTCTCTCTCTCTCTCTTTCTTTTCTGTCTTTCCCTCCCACCCCCGGGCCGGACCACCCACATTCGGAAACGCCTAGCTGTTCCCGAGGCAGAGCCGCCGGCAGTTTAGAGAGAGCAACGAGACGGAGAGAGAGATGTAAGGACGGGTTATGACTGACGGTTTTAGCAGAGTATCAATTACATCAATGTCAAAGCCGTAACCTGCCGAGGGATGTTCGTCCTAACTTCACATCTAAAGCTGCTCATCTCTGAGAATAAGGCCTTAAAGTCATCACGCAGACATGAAGCACCTCGAAGAGCGTTAAAGACACGACAGTGAAATGTTTGTAAAACAGCTTTAATTCGCTTCGTGAGCAGGAAATAAGTGACTCTCCGTTCAGCTCAGTGTTTAAACTTCTCCAATATAAAGGTCAATGTCTCCACCGTGTGGATGCTTCTCAGTATTGCCTCTTTACAAAAGTGTTTCCACGTGTGAATCACTGTTCATAAGTTACGGAAGAGGATTACGGCCACGTGAAACATTTATTTGAAACTATAAACTTAAATAAAGCTTTCTTCATGAACATCGTGGCATCCCTAAACATCAGCAAAGAACTGGGTTGAATGAAGCCTGGTTGCTTGTTTATTTCTGCTGTGAAGTTGGACATTTGAACATGGGGACTTATGGAGACAAGTGGACGTTCATAAGAAACTGTTCATAAGAAGTTGATGCTGATAAGATTTTAACGGTTAATGCCGGTTTGTGTTGTCAAGTTGTGAAGAATCTGTCTGGCCGGTGTTTATCCTCTAATGCTAAAAGTTAAAGCAGCTCTACTCGATATTTTTATATCAGCAAACAGATAAAATCACTTCACGTAAGTGTTTTTGAGCTTGTTGTTTTGGTTTGTTTTCTGGTCCATGTAACGTTGGGCTCTGGGTACGATCACCCACGAGATGTACGGGAAAATGATCCGCCTCAACTCTCTTTGATTTACAGACTTTCCTGATGGACAGTGAAGTAAACTGCTGCCACTTGTAGCTGCTGTTAGCTAATGTTAGCTCAGTTTGTTAGTTTCTAATGTAAACATAACAAATACGGGCTGAAACTGGGGGCGCTAAAACACGTCTACGCAACTAGTAGCACCAACCAAAGAGATTTTTCAAACCTGGCAACGCAATCTATGTTCTGACTGATCCATCCAACCATTAATAAAGATATTAGAGAATACAATATGCTTACTTGGCGAGTGGTGTATAGAAAATACGTACTGGTGCTCAGTGGTCAAGCGTAAATACTTTTTGGGCGAGTGCTAGCTGTAAAGCTCATAGCTTAGTAACATGCTGTGTCTCAGTTCGAGTACTTCCACACTTACACTTGATATTTTGAATACATAAGTGCTTTCACGCTGTCAGTCATGGTTAAAATTAAGTGTACTGCGAGTACCCTCAATGGTGCCCTCAATGGTCGCCATTTCGGCTACGTAGAGGAAGGTGAGTTCCGACATTGAAAAATTAGAAGGAAGCTGCTGGAGCTGAATATACCATTGTAAGGTGAATACATGTTTTATATTGATATTCAAGAAGGAGCAGCCATACTTGAACCGAGACAAAACTAAGCTGCCGAAATTAACGGAAGTTACGGAGAGTGCTAACGGAAGTATCCGAACTGAGACTCAGTGACAGTGAACAGACTTTAAGGTGCGTAACACGTTAATATTAGATTAAGTCTTCTTAGTTTTCTCCGTCTTTCGCCTCTTCACCTCCGTAGCGACCGATCCCACCGTGGCCCCCATCATACCTCCAAACGGGCCTCCAACAAACAGGCCGACCAGCGCTCCCAGCAGGGCCTCTCTCCTCACCAGAGTGGGCAGCCACCTCATCCAGCCTGCCAGCTTCTCCCACAAGCCCCAGAGAAACGATGAAGAAGAAGGAGAGGACAGTGAAGGAGGAGAGGGGAAAATATTATCCACGTCCACGTTCAGGTCGTCGACGCTCCTCTCCGCCTCGTCGCGGACTGCCTCCATCTCCTCTTCCTTTACGTCTGCCTGGTCGTTGTCTCTCCTCTGCCTCGCCATCTCCTCCTGCCTCGCCCGCACTCGTTCCTCGGCCTCCTCGTACAAAGGGCAGCTGAAGTGTTGAGTCCCGCTCTCCGTCACAGCCTGCTCCACCTTCTCCAGCAGCTCCTCCACAGCTTTCCTCTCCTCTGGTTCTCCGCCTCGGGTTTCCAAGGTGTGGTATCGATCGCCGCATCTTTGCACCAGCTCCTGGAGGTCTTTACGCCACGTGACGAGGTACGCCTCCAGAGGCTCATCCTCCTCCAGCTCCTCGGTGTGGGTGAAGAGCAGGATGGTGTTCGCGCTGACCGCCGAGGCGCCGAACAGCTCCGTCAGGACGTCGAGTGCCTTCGTCTCACCATCGGCTGGCTGGTTGACGGGGACGCACAGCAGGAAGGCGTGAGGTCCGGGGCTGGATAAGGCGATGAAGGACGATATGTGTCGTCTCCTTTCGTTTGGGTCGCACTCTGAACCAAACCAGGCGGGACTGGAGACGACCACGACCTACAGAGACAGGACAAAATCAAGGATGTTTATTTGATTTGATTTTAAGGCTCAAGCTGACACGTTACGGTCGGGAATCAAAGACTTTTTTGCATGTTTCAGTTAACGATTCGATAAAATCACAAAAAAAAGCGGGAAAGTTTTAAATGGCCGCTTATGGACGGAATGTTCGGATCTAGAGTGAGCCACATGACCACTAGAGTGGAGAGGGAGAGGAAAATCTGTCAAAAAATCATTTTTAAACTGCTCTCAGTCACACAAATTTCACTCTACATAAATCAATTTAACATTAAATTGTAAGAAAATCTGTGCTGCTCGCTCACATTAACTTACTGAAGCTGTCAGACTTTCAGTTTTGGCTCAGTGAGCTTAGAAGTGTCAGGATCACCCACCAACTGCCACATTTACTCCCATATTAACCGAGAGCAGAAACTTCTGGAGGGAAGCAGGCGTACCAGTTATTTACCTTGCTATAGAGGTCACAATTTTTAACTTAAGCCACAGAAATTATATATGTACACGTTCAGTAACACCTCAGGATGCTTTTAATCTAATCTATTCATTGATACGACCTATAGTTTGCTGACAGCTGTCTGTTGTTTGAGGGTTACTTTCAAGGCTTTCTCTTTATTTTGAGAGTTTCAGTTGACAGTTAGCTCCATAACAGGAGGCTGGCTCCAGAAGTCTCCATGTTAAAGCAGAAATAAACATGTTTGGTACAAAAACAGTTTTGGTCTCTGTAGCTAATTTCACCGTTCATGACAACTGTACTGAGGGTGAATTTATATACAACTCACCTGTTCACATTATATTAAGGCTTAAAGTTATGCAGGATTAAGGGTGGACGCTTTGACTGATGGTTTTATACAGTTTATGGTCTTTTATCTCTTGCGACTGAGTCCATAAACTAATTTGAAGACTTTGATAATAAACCTTTGAGTCATTACACTGCCCAGGTGTGTCCTTACCTGTCTGCCTGCCACCTCTCCTCTGTGTTTACTGCACTCCTGAGTGAGGGCAGCATCTTTGCCCTGCTCGGTGTCTTGCAGGCCGAGGATGGAGCAGACTGCTGATCTCTTTCCTGCCCCGGTCCGACCCAACACCACCAGTCTCAGCTCTGACACAGCAAACACACGCACATACACAGACATATATGCGTTTACATGCAGGATGACACAGAGTGAAGTTTTAATCATGCATTAGGTGCCATTAAAAGTCAATAAAAGTGTTAAACTGCTCTGTTTGTAGTTTCTGCTGCCAGTTGTTGTCGTGTCATCCAGCAGTGGCAGCGCCCTTCACAGCTGCCGCCTCTTCTCGTCGTAACCCCGCACAAACCCCGCAAACCCCCGCACTGCCCTCCTAACATGCGTCACAAACATTTAAAAACGATGAACGCAGCCTACCGGACATGTCTGCTCCGTGTTCTCTGCTCCCCGTTGAACCGGAGGATGGACGCACTTCCTCGTTCCTGCAGGCTGACTCAGCCCTCCTGATCCCGGACTCAACGTGACTCACTGACTCCAGCCGAGGCGGATCAAACCGGGGCCCGGGGACCGCCCGAGGTCCGCCCCATGTAAACATGACTGGACATTTTTGATATCATGACAGCGCAGCCGTGTGTCGTCACATTACACGAGTCATGTCGTTAAGACTGCAAAGCTCTATTGTGTGCAGCAGGATGTTGCACGTGTTATCTGTTGCTGCAAGTGCAACTTAATTTGCAACAGCTCACATCCACTCCATGAACTCCAGATGAAGCAGCAGGTGGAGACAAGCAGCAACCTCCACTGCTGGGAAATGAAGTAAAACACCAAAAACTGCAGTTCCTCAAACGTCCACTTGAGGCTGGCTGCAGAAGTGAGTCAGTCTCCATAAGTCCCCATGTTCAAATGTCCAACTTCACAGTAGAAATAAACATGTTTACAGCCTGGTACAAAAACAGTTTTGGTCTCTGTAGCCAGTTTCCCCGTTCATGACAACTGTGCTAAGCTAAAATAAGTTAAAACAAGCTAACAATGACTAAATCAGGCTAACAATGAGCCAAACCAAGCTAAAACAGGCCAACCAACCTATTTGTAAATGCTAAAAACTGCAGTTCCTCAAACGTCCACTTGAGGCTGGCTGCAGAAGTGAGTCAGTCTCCATAAGTCCCCATGTTAAAATGTCATCTTGAGACAATGAGATGGTTGCTGAAAACACACACACATCTGTGGATGACTTATTTAATTTTTTGGCAGCCTCTGTGGCTGTGGAGCTAATACAGAAGTGTCAAAAGCTGTAGTTCCTCAAACATCCACTTGAGGCTGGCTCCAGAAGTCTCCATAAGTCCCCATGTTCAAATGTCCAACTTCACAGCAGAAATAAACATGTTTACAGCCTGGTACAAAAAACAGTTTTGGTCTCTATAGCTAATTTCCCTGTTCATGACAACTGTACTGAGGGTGAATTTATATACAACTCACCTGTTCGGATTCACACCAGTGGTTGACAGTTGTTCAAAACAAGTCACTGAAAAGCATCAAAAAGTCAACCAGAGATGGTGTTTTCCACCCAAATCTTTCTCAAATGGCAAAAACCAACGGTCACTGTCTCAAGATAACATTTTACCATGGGGACTTATGGAGACTGACTCACTTCTGGAACCAGCCTCAAGTGGACGTTTGAGGAACTGCAGATTTTGGCACAGCGGTTGACATTTGTTCTGAAAAGTAAAAAACCTGAAGCTTCGATAGGGAACATTTTATATTTTAATGTCGCCATTTTCAATAAACGTCTGACAGTGAGTTTGTTTGTTTGAAGAGCTCCCGATCACAACATGTTTGCAGCGATCGATCGCTCTTCTCCTACAGTACAGTCGAAATCTAAACGGCAAAATATCAAACATATAAAAACAGCGAGAGGGCATGACGGCCCTTTTTTTTGAAAATAAAAACTAAGCAGGCGTCAAATATATTACATTATGTGGATGATGACCAGTAGACCTAAATGTTCCTGTACACACTCAGTCAAGCGTACACTCATTCATACGACAGCACACTGTACAGTAACAATAAAACTAAGCTGACATGCCGAGAGAGAGAGACAGAGATTAACGTGTTCAGTAAAATGCTTCATTTAAAAATATAACAATTAGAAAATTAAGAGAACAAAGTCTTTAAAAAAATACTTTAAAAACATGTCGACACTAGAAATATCCGAGTTTTCAGTGGCTTAAATTAAAGTCCTTTAAAACAACTAACAACTCCACGCCGACGCTCACAGCCCGGGCATGATGTAGGCGATGTTGTCCAACGTGTTCGACTGACGGGGAAAGAGAAAGAGAGAGAACGATCGTTATGATGGATTATCGTGAAGTTAAGACAATGAAAACAGCTTTTACAGATGTTCGTGCTGTACCAGGACGTTTCGAGGACATCCGTTTAGCTGTGGTATCTGTGCTGTGAGGCAGGTCAGCGGTCCGAGCGCACACAGGATGGAGTCCAGGAGAACAGACAGACTGCCGGACACCGCCACCATCCCCTGACACGAAGAAACACACAAGTAACGCAACTTTTCTACCATTAATCATGTTGCAGCTACACTGACTTGTAACCAGGTGAATGGTGTCTCTGTGACAGCTGCTGAAACTGTTTAGTCGTACCTCTGTTTCCTGTAGCCGGTGCCCGATGAGAGACAGGGACTCTCCGAGTAGCTGCAGGTGAGCCGCTGCGTCGATGGGGTCGACGTCCGGGACTCGCGCTGGAGATAAAGACACGGTGCCGGGCGCTCTGTTCGGTGACACCATCCCTGTTCCCGTCCCGACGACTGTCACGATAAAAAAACACAACAGTGAGGATGACAGACAGCTTCAGAGGTCACAGTGGAGAACTAATAAATCCAGACGAGTTGGAGTCACCTTTGCTCTTGCTCTCGGGGGCGCTCTTGTGTTTGACGGTGGTCGCCTCGGCTTTGTTCTGTTTGTGCTGCAGGTACTGAGCTTTCTGCCTCCAGACCTGCACAAGACGACAAACACGACGCGGACGTCAAACAAACCGCCTCGTTAAAAACATTAAGACGCTTCCAACAAACGCGAACTTACTAATTTGTCTTTCTCAGGCATCGCCTTCCAAACCTCTGCCAGCTTCTTGCTCAGCTCACCGAACACTGTAGATAAAAACACAGACATGTCGTTTAAAACGTGGATCTTTGTGAGTTTATACGTCACGTTGTTACGTTACCCACCCAGTCCGGGCTGCTCAGCGTTGATGTTCACCCTGTACTCTTTACAGAACACCTGATAGGCTGTTGTGTTCTTCTTCTTGGGCTAAAAAAAAAAAGAACAAAAACAAACGATGAATAAAACATTAACCAAATAAGGAAGCCGTTAGCCGGCTGGTAAAACTATTCAAAGTGTGTTTGCATAGTCAGCGATACAAAACCACACTGACAGATGCTGGTTTCATGTGTTACAGAGCTGTAGCGACAGCCTCAGCAGGCGGGTTGTTGGTTTAAAGGTGTCAGTGTTACAGTGTTGAACAGTATCCAACCTTCTCCTTCTCCTTCTCGTGCTTCTCCCGATCTTTCTCCTCCTTCTTCTTCTTCTTCTCCGTCACCCCGTCGTTGCCTTGGTGATGGTGTGTAGGGACGGGCGTGCCCATGGCGTACATCGGGCCGACGGCGCTGTGAGTGACGGTGGGATGGGAGTGGCTGTGGCCCCTCGATGAGTCTGAAGAAAAAAGGTGACATGAAGATAAATTTAACGGTGATGATGAGTGTTGCATCGACACGTTGAGGTTCAGTTTGATGTTTCTGAATCACCGTGGTAACCTTAAATAATTATCAAGCTATTAAAGCAAGAACTGCTCAACTAATTAAAGAGAATCAACAGTTCATCCTTTGGTTCAAACTGGATGTTCATCTACATGTGTGGTTCCCACCCTGAAGCATGGAAGAGGAGGTGTGATGATTTACTGGTGTTTTCTTCATAATTTGAGGTTAGTGTGACCATCATTTGCTTTTCAACAGGACAGTGACCCCAAACACACCTCCAGGCTCTATAGAGGATGTTTGACCAAGAAGGAGACCTGACCCAAGCCCAGTTGAGATGGTTTGGGATGAGTTGGACCAATTGTATTCTGGTTAACTCACCTCCGAATCCTTTGCTGTGCTTCTTGTCCTTCCCGCTCTTCTCCTTGTCTCTGTCTTTCTCTTTGTCCTTCTTCTTCTTGCTCTTTTTGCTCTTCTTCTTCTTCTTCGACAGATGTGTGTACGAGTCGTCTATAACCAGCTCGCCGGCCTCCAGTTCAGCTCCAGAGGAAGAGCTGTCGTCTCCCATGCCACCTCCATAATGACCTGAAAGACAGAGAACACAAAGCGATGAATGTTGGTGAAAAAAAACACGCGAACAATCAAACTTATTTTAGCACCATCTTACCTTCCACCTCCACCTCTTTCCCCACCACAGGGAGAGGATCTCGACTCTGCTGCACCTTTTTCTTGGATGTTTTCGAGAGCTGCATCCTGTCTCGGTCCTTCTCTTTTTTCACACCTCCTTTGGACGAGTGAGACGTGAGCGGGAAACTCTCTCCTTCCTCTTTCTCCGGCGACATGATGAGCTTCATCTTCAGTCCGTCCGCCTCACGTAACGTCAACGGCTCCTCTTTGGGAGCCCCGCCGTGGAACAGAGACGACTTCGAGGACGAGGAGGAGTGCTTCTTTGAGGACGACGACGACGAAGACATGGGTCGGGAGTGAGAGAAGGAGTGGCTTCCTTTGCTTCCACTGCCGCTGCTCTCACGTTTGCGGTCCTTGGAGGAGTGCGAGGAGAAGGAGGGGTACGACGGTTTCTTGTGCAGATGAGGGCTGGGGTCCGAGCCGGTGGCCAGTGGGGAGGTGATGGCCTGAAGGAGGCCCATCGCTGTGTCTGTCGGGTGGGAGGACGAGGGCGAGGAGAGAGGAGGGGAGCGGTCTGCGGACTTGTGCTTCTTCTTGTGTGGAGGTGGACCCGAACCATCGTGGTCTGATACAAGAACGATAAAGAGAGTAAGTACAGCTGCAGAAACATTTATCTGTGACATTAAAAGATTAAAAGACGTCTCACCTCGGTAATAGTAGTCGTCACTGTGTTTCTTCTTCTTTTTGTGAGAGTCTCCTCCAAGCATGAAAAGTTCTGAATCCTGATTTGGAACGACAAAACAACTCGATATGATTTTAAATCATGTTGATGTCACACTGGATCATATTTTATGGAGGAAATGTTTTCTGGTTTTCCCTCTGATGTCCTCCGGGGAATGGAGCTGGTGTCGTGCCAGAACCGGAGCTGAGTAATGCAGCAATGTAACCAGGCTCAGCTGTCTTTTTGCCTTAGTTATTATGTCCACTGACTAATATTAGCTGGCTGCTACTGTTGACCTCGCTTGATGTTTGGCTGTAGTAATATAATCATAACAAACACACATGTGCATTTGTCTGTATTTATCACAGCGTTATTACTCTCGTACCTTGGAGCGTTTCTTGGAAGACTTTCGGACCTGAGCGGCGATCTCCTCTTCCTCCCTCAGCAGGTCCTTGTACGACCTCCTCTTCTCTCGCTGGCTTCGGCCGGCTACGAGGCCTCTGTCTCCTTCCATCCCTGCATCTACAGAAGAAGAAGAAGAAGAAGAGGAGATATTTTTATTAATCCATGTGGAGAGAGATGGTGGAGTGATGGACAGCCACCCAGAGCGGTACTTGAAGCAAACAAAGCAAAAATGTAATAAAATCTGCGAGTTTGCACAAAGAAAAACACAAGAGGCAGACGTTACCCATTCCTCCTTTGCTCTTGATCTCCTCAAAAGCCATGAATCCTCCTTTGTTTATGTGTTACAGTGTGTCATAAGGCTGGACGCTGACCTGTAAAGTGACAAAACAAACACAAGTTAAGCCTTTAAAACACACACATCCATGAATGAGAGCACCTTAATGTCACACAACAACAAGGTGAAGCAGCGTCTGCATCTTATAACATCAGAATATGGAGCTACACCTCAGCAGGTACTTGGTTGTTACAACTATCCCTCCTTCAGGGCAGCAGAGACCGGTCAAAGCAGCCCCGGAGCTGCTCTAAAGAGGACCGGTGGAGCTGAAACTACAATTTAACGTTATAATACTAATAATAATGTAGTATAGTACAGAGTACTAACAAAACGACAGCTTAACAAATTCCCGCCTACTTTCATAAAGACACACAAACACACCCCCTCTCATTTTACTCTGAGCCCCCACAACATCCTCCCCACCACTCGCCGACCGTGCCTTCAGCTTCTCGGGGACGGCGGCTGAGGAAAGCCCGAGGCTTTCACCCACAGCTTAGGCCGCTGCCGGTTGAAGTGCACAAATAACTGAATTTCACATGCGTTTAACTGTGCTCGTGTCTTCATCTGCTCTGGGGTGGCAGCGTGTGTACTTTACGAACACAATTTATAAAGGAAATAACGTGTTTATTAGATTTTACTACCTCTATTAGGGTCTCCAATTTACGCGGGTCCGGCCGCCATCTTTTATTATCATCGGCGAGACAACAATACGTGTCCGCGAGAGGGGGGAGGGGCTTCGGTGCAACGGCCAATCAACGCGGGCGGGAAGCGGCCATATTTGTAGTCCATTAGCTACAACTCTGATTATAAAAGGCGCCTAGCGTCCAAGATGATAACTACAAAAAAGCTAATCTCATTTAATATGTGAATATTCATGTTAAATAGTACATTATTAATATTCATACAGTGTATTAAAGACAATATGTTGGCAAACACTTTGATTTATTGATTCACAAACAGCCAGATCATTTGTTTACAGTACAGTTCAAACGCAACATGCAGTACAAGAGAAAAAGGCAACATGATACAAACCGAAAAATACAACAGTGACTGTTTCATCACAGAGCTACTAAATAAAGGCAAAGAACATCTGCACATAGACACACAACAGAGAGCTGAAGTCTCACCTAGCTTAGCGTCACGCTTTACCCCCATTCATTTGAGCGGGGGGGTGTCGATTTTGAGTTGAGCCAACTTTTGGAGAAACTAACAAGCCTGAAAAGTCTCTGAAACCCTGGACGCAAGTCACAACCATTCACACTGACACCTACGGCCAATTTAGAGTCACTAATTAACCTTTTAACTGTATGTCACTGGACTGTGGGAGTAAGCGACAAATACTCAACACGTTAACAACTATAAATATTTAGTTCATGAACAGAAAACCTGAACATCATGGCATTTGCTGCTTCTTGGGTTGAGGCTAGCTAGTGAAGTCTTCAGCTCTCTATACAATGTGTCTCAATTCACATACTTCCAAATTTACGCTTGCTATTTTGAGTGCATAAGTGTGTTCACACTGTCACCGTGCTGAGTCAATCATGAAGTCATAAAGTTGGACATCTCATCCAATTTTATGATCGTCACCACCATTAAATGAACAACATCCGTACTCAACTTGAGAGAGAATACGCTGCTGAGATCAGCTTAGTACAGCAGGAAGTACACAGGGTACTACATAGAAGTGTACTGATGGAAGTATCCGAAGTGAGACACGACATTTATCTTCTACCTATCCCCCAAATTCTGTTTCTGTAGACTGAGTGATGTGAAACTGGCCAATAGATCTGTCACCTCGTCCACCTGAAAGACAAAAACACAGATGAGTTAGTTGGTGAACTGTCAATGTTAAAATGAACACGCAAAAACAGACACTGAAGTTCAGTTACACCATGACTCACCTGCTCTTTGGTGCGTGTATGCTGCAGCTGTGTTGAAATGTGCTCCAGCCTCTCCTTAGCTTCACTCTGGCCCATTAAGTTCAGATATTCTCTCAGCATCTGGATAATCTGGGAAAAAGAAAAGTCAGATATAAAAACACTCCAACAGTCTTTAAAGCCACTGAGCCAGGTGTGTTAACACTGTCTCTACCTGTGTGACTTCCCCTCTCAGGGTCTCTAAGCTGCGTGAGTCTCCCTCCTGCAGGATGTTCAGCTTTGAGCGCGCGAGATGAAGAGGAGTCCGGCCCGCTCGGTCAAGGGCGTCCACTCGAGCTCCTGCGCAGAAAGTTCTCATTAAACACAGCAGATTAAAACGTTTCAATTAATTCTTTATTCTACCTGAATAACAGTCAGATTTTATAGAGTTTATTAACTGTGATCTGATCACTTCAGTGATGCTTACAACCACATCATGCCAATGTAATATTGTTTTATTAGAGGAATACCCCTCGCCTCGTCACACGGACACTGTGTGCACCCTAACATCTCACCTCCTCTCAGTAACGTGGTGATTACAGGCACGTGGTTGGTACAGGCCGCTGCAGGAACACAGATCACATTAAGAGTTTGAACAAATCAAGAGACACGTCACAAAAACTTTGCTATCTTCTATTTATTTCTATCTATCTATCTATCTATCTATCTATCTATCTATCTATCTATCTTCTACTTTGCTATCTTTTATTCTGCGGCTCATTTAAACATCTGCGAGCCTGAAGCAGCTGCACAGTCAGAGTGAAACCACATCACTAACATGACTGACCACACTGCTGCATGTTTCACAGCGTGGTGATTGATCTCTTACCCAGGTGGAGGGGGGTATTTCCCAGACTGTCTCGCTGGTTTGGGTCAGCGCCGTGGCTCAGCAACAACTGCACTGCAGTCATTTCACAAAAAGATGTTTGACATTTAATTAGGAAACTGATGAAGTCTGCATGTTTTAATTAAACATACAACAGAAGATCTGGGTCCATCCTTCGACCTACCGATGCTCTCGTTGCCGTTGCAGGAAGAGAAATGGAGGGCGGTCCTTCCTTTATCGTCTGCCGCACAGGGGTCGATGTCGTCCTGCAGCAGCTTTCGAACTGAAAGAAAATATCCCTGTTAACCCAAACGTTCCTCCTGTCCTGCCTGACACTTTCACAGCCGCCACCTCGCCTCTCTCTGTTCGTACCTGTGTCGATGTCGTTGCTGTTGGCTGCTTCCCTCAGCCTCTTCACAGCTGCGGAGATAAGACAGTCAAAGTGACGTGTATGTAAATATTTCTTAATGATAGATGAATGAGGTCAGATTGTGCGGCATGAGAGCAACAAACAAAGGCATCATTCACAAGAACAATGGTGTTACACTTTGGAGAGGGCTGCTTGTTTGAACAGCAACTGATACGCAACCATGCATCTGTATAACACAGATATTATGTAGTATTTAAGAGGCTAGATAGATACTACAATAGAACATACAGCACCTGTTAAAGCTCCTTCTTTATTTTTTATTATTTTCTGCAGTGTAGATGAACACTGGAGGCATAAAACCTGTGAAAAGTTTGTTTGTGTAATTTCATCTACATGTGTGGTTCCCATTTTGGACCATGGAGGACGAGGCGTGATGGCGTTAATTCAAAATTCAAGGCCAGCATTGCTACCATAGGATTCTACACCAAGCGCTCAGTGTCGTAGTGCCTGAGATCGAGTCTTGAGGGTCTCCTCTCGTATTCGACCCCATTTGCAAACCTCTGAATATTATTGTTGTTTGTTTCTTAAACTACTTGTGGGTTGTCTGATGTATTTAACATCATTACTGTGATTGGAGTGTGTTGTTTCCTGGTTGCAAAGCTGTTTTGGTCTGTTCTCCATGTGACTTCAAACATTTTGCCCACCAGACTTTGTCAAGTTGCTCAGATTTGGTCATTATTCTTAGTTTACGTGCTTCTAAATGTGTAAATGTGCTGCAAAGTTAAGTTGTTCCCCTTTTTGGCTGTTCAATGAGCAGGTGAATGGATGTTATCTACATGTGTGGTTCCCACCGTGAAGTGAAGGATGTAGGGCGATGGTTTAACGGTGTTTGGGTCGCTTTGCTGAAAGCACCAGACTTATCAAGATGTTAGTTTGTGTATTTGTAGCTAAACTTACCGTAAATATCTTTACCCATAGGACTGAGGTTCCGGACCACCCTGTGCTGCCTCCTGGCCCTGCTCCCCGTCACCTTCCCCAGCTTGCTCGCCACCCCGCCGGCTCCGAGCTCAGCTCGTCCGGGCTCCCACAACAGGTGCAGGTACCTGAGTTCTTTATCGTCTCTCTGTCCGAATCGACCCAACAACACCTTCCCCTCACCGGTCCCACTTATCCCGAACCCGACAGCAGCAGCAGCTGCAGCTGTACCTCCTCCACCTCCACCTCCACCTCCACCGTCGTCCATCATCATCACCCCTTCCACGTTATTACCGCGCCGCCGCTGCTGCTGCTCTCCGTCCCCCGCCTGCCGGGTTTCATCCCCGGCCCCGGGCTCCAGCATGTACTCCCCCTCGGAGCTGGAGCGGTCGTTATCCGAAGATGTAGCAACGATCGGGCTCCAGCCGTCCATACTTTACGGTGACATATGGATGGTGTGTTTATACAACAGGCGGTCCGAGAAGGAAATAAAGCCGTCAGTAACGCCTGGAGCTGGCTTTGAATATATCAGCGACACCCGGGGACCATCCTGCGGCACGTCAGCTCACAAACTCCCCCATTAAAGCCTCTCTTCTCGGGGTAATTTATAATATTTTTAACAGATAACACTCTTCCTCCACAGCGCCAAAATGTCTCCCCTACTCCACAGTTTCCATTCGATCGAACACGGCCAGTAACAGGCACGCCCATTGTGCAGCCAACGGCAACGCGACCAATCAGATTCAGCGTTGTTCGTTAGCGCTTCGTCCAATGGGAGCTAAGCAACCGGACAGCCAATCACACGCTCGCTGCTAAGCGCATGCGCAGTATGAAATAGTTGCACAGTGTTTATTTGAATTAAAAATGACAGTTTGAATCTTTAATGTTTGTTCAATCAGGTAACATTCAAAATATATAATGAATATTCATTTTATAACACTGCACCCTCCACCTATAGATCTCCATAATATGAAATGCTCCACACAGTGTTAATTAAAAATGACAGTTTGCCCTCTTTAATTTACCATTAATTACCCTCAAAGTCTTGGGCTTAACTTTGTATCAACATCTCAAAGTCTTAGTTTTGGTCTTGACTTGGTATCAACCCCTTAAGGTCCTGGTCTTGACTCGGTCTTGCAATGCCTTGGTATCAACGCCTCAAAGTCTTGGTCTTGACAGCACATCAACATGCAAAATATATAACGTATAATCATTTTATAACACCCCACCGTCCACCCTCCACCTATATATCTTCATAAAAGCTCTATCATATAAAAATGCTCCACACAGTGTCATTTTATTTCAATTAAAAATGACAGTTTGTCCTCTTTAATGTATGTTTAATCAGGTAACATGCAAAATATATAATGTATAATCGATTTATAACACCCCACCCTCCACCTATATATCTTCATATAATCTCCCTGGTATGAAAATGTTATAATATAATGTATATAAATATTTTGTGAGGAATAAGAAGAAGAAGGGAGCTTTCGCTAAGGGACAAGGTGCCTCTCCAGTGCTGAACAGTAGTTTCCAACCCAGTGTTGTAGTACTCAAGATTAAGTTTTGGTCTTGACCTGAACTGGGTATCAACACTTCAAAGTCTTGTTTCCATCTCAATACACTCTGGTCTTGGTCATGACTTGGTCTCAGTTTAGATGGCCTTGACTACAACACTGTTCCAACCTGAGGATCCCTCTAATCTTTGCTTATTCATTGTGTTTTACGGGGTAATTTAACTTGTTTCAACCCTTTAACTTTAATAAAACAAAGAAAGGAAACCATTCTTTGGTTAACATAGTCAAGTGATGCACATTTAGGTCTGGTGACAGGGCGTCGCTAGCAGAAATTGCTATATTTTGAGGGGTCACGAGCCAAAAAGGTTGGGAACAACTGATCTGGAGGATCATTGCATTCTGTCAAAAAATATTTGGTCTAGTTGAGGGAACACGATGGGTGCTGGAGGTAGCAGGTCCGAGGGACATAAACAGTATCATAGGCATAGCTTTAACACACAATCAGAAGTCAAGTTTCAGTCCTGAAGACACGGAGGCTCCAGCTTGTGCCAGGTAGTTGGGGAATGCAGAGTCCTCCCCTGATGTGCCTGAATCATGTTCAGAAGGCATCAGTCCAGAATCGTCAAAGTACGGCCACAGCTGCCTGCTGTCGACGACACCCTGCTGCTTCAAGTATCCTTGCTGGCAAAACAGCGGCGGCTTGCGGTAGGTAAGGGAGAAGCGGAAACATGATTCTGAAAGACAGGGGAATGAGTCAAACTACCATCTGCAATGCATCTTTGATAAACAGAGCACAAGATTTGGTACCACCAACAGTCACCCACAGGTTTCTGAAGAGATGCCACCAAGTGGAGCCAAGAAACAGATCAGCTGTGAGACAAGAACTTTACCCGCATAGAAGGTCCTGAGGTCGGTCTTCACACAGTGCTCCAGGAAGCGGCGCAGTGGCTGGATATGAGATACGGGACCATCCCATTCTGTGAGGAAGTCCTCTACAATGTGATGGATTGCCTTGGGCCTCGGTAAGGCCCAGCCCTTCGGACGGAGCTTCATTTCTTCCTCTGGAGACAAAAAAAGTCAAAACTTCAGTTTATTCATAAACAGCTTTTTTTAAATGGTGGCATTGTTTCTACTCACCAGTAGGAAGTCTGTCATAGTAGTACAAAACAGGGTGCAGAAAGTTAGATTCATTAGCTTTGCTCCAGTCTGACTGAGCCCTGTTCCGCCCCAGATAGTCGACCTTCTTGTTCTTCCCGTACTGCAGGACTACAACTATCAGCCCATGCTTGGAGACCTCATGGCCCGAGAGAGACGAGAACTGAGGCAAGGCCTGGATAGGAAACTCTTCCACATATTCGCACTGGGAGCTTAAGAGACAAGGAAAGAAGGAAAGGACCAAAATGTGATGAGTATAACAGGAATGAACTGTATTGAGTAAACACAGGGAATGGCTCTGACTATTAGAATACATATAGGACGAATTAATACATGAATGTGTCGATTCTTGCATGAGATGTGTAGTGTAAAAGCGTCCTGCGTGGTCAGAAGACTAGAAAGGCAAGCAGTCCATTTACTATTTACACTGTAGAGGCATAGAGTAGTCGTGTCACTATCCTGAGGGCATATAGACGAGCTGGAGAGGACAGCTCGTCATTACGCAACAACGAGCGTATTGAGAAATCCTCCATTCTCCTTGCTCAAGCTTCAAAAAACCTTTCAGCATAAAACAAAATGCCTGAAAAATTCAAAACACCCTCTCAAGAGCCGGCGTTTCAACCCTGCTGGTTTCTACTGTAGAAGGCTCACCTAAATTCCTGTCAGTCAGAACTTAAGAACTTAAAAGCCTCTTGGATGAGAGGTGAAACGTCTTTACGGATCTACAACCAAGTCCAGTTGGTGTTTTAGGTATTTAATGCCTCCTAGCCTGAGGCCACATCCATTTCGAGATGTTCTGGTCAACACCAGGGCATGTAGGAGGGATGTGGATGACTGTGGACAGATGAACAAATGAGGTCATGATTGGAAAATGCCAAAATAACATCTGCTTACCCTCGAAGAAGTATCACGTCTGCGAGCACCTCGAACATTTGGTACGGCCCAGAGGCCTCGCCGATCCGCTTCAGAACCCAGGACAGCAGTTGAGTTGTCAACAGTTTAGTCGATGGCCAGTGGTTGTTATGGTAACGCTGTTCAAGTACACGATGCACGGCTCGTGCTGTGGAGGAAAGTCCATATGTGTTATTCAAATATCACCTTGATTATATGGAAAATTAAAGCACTGCTGTACAACTTTTAAATCATGTTGATGTCACACTGACTTTTAACAGCAAATACACCCGTAAAGCACCTGTGTAACGAAATCCATGGATGAAGCCTCCAGCGGATGTGCGGTAGTCTCGGGAGTGTGCAGCGGTTCCCAGCACAAACAAACCAGGGGTCCCCGTCCCTTCATACCAGGGCGTCACCCCCGGTAACCTACCCTTTGCATTGTCACTGTGCGGTGGGCAGGCAGAGCTAAAGAGATTTAAGATTATTATTAATAAAACAACGTGGACTTTCTTCTATGTGTAGCCATATCACACACGTTACATAAATGTGTACCTGTCAAATATGCTGAAGTTAAACTTGAATCCAAGGCATCGGATCACTCGGTCGTATGGCTTTCGCATGGAGAAGTTGTCAGAGTAAAAGCTTGGCAGATCTTCTCCGGTCACCTCGGAGCTGTTTTTCTCTTCCTGGTTTTGTATGTATTTATTCAAAGACAGGTACAACTTCTTCTTCTCTTTCTTCTTTCCATCTGATCTCTTCTTAGCTTGCTCTTTTCTTTGAACGATGACTATTTTCTCCAGCCGTGCCTCCACCAACCCATCAAGGGACTTTAACTGGTACGTGTCAAGTAGGTCGTTATTCACAGCTCTGAAAACAAAAAACAAAACAGTCATTTGAAAGTATGACATAAAAGTACAGTCCAGCAGAGCAAAGTCACCACATCTTGAGGACTACCTGAGATCTCCAACATAATGTGTTTGCCAGGCCAGTCGAACAGGGCTGGGACTGAGCATGTGCACATGACTTGCTTTTTCCAAGATGCTCTGGGCTGTTTCAAAGGCCGAGTTCCCCTTGCCCAGAATAAGTATGGCCTGGTTCTTGTAGTCCTCAGGGTTAGTGGAAATGGACTCGTAGCCCTCAACCAGGTCAGAACCGACAAACTCAACCTTCTGAGGAACCCACAAGCCCGTCGCTACCAGGAGGACGCTGATGGACAGAAGACAGAAACACAATGAAACCAACAACAAACAAACGCGATCACTCGTCTGTAGGATGTAAAGTACCTGCATGTGTAGTCCGACGTATGCTGATCGGTCAGGATGTAGCTCCTGCCGGTGCCTGACTGCACTGCCCTGATCCTCCCGATGTCCACACCATACCGGACCTTCAGCCCGAGCTCCTCCGCAAACATGGACAGATAGAGCGGGTAGGCATCAGCCGGCGGGTAGAACTCATCGCTCACCCTCTTGAACAGGAGGTCGGGTTTGTCGCTAAGCAGCGAGTTCCAGTCGTGACGCAGGTTGAACTCTGGGTTCTGCCTCCCGGTGTGGATCTTGTTGATGCTGATGAGCTTCCTGTGCCGCGGATACCTGGACACGCAAAACAGAGCAGATAAGGCAACAATGATTCACGATGGTTCAGCTAGTCCATACAGTGTCTCCATATTAGTTGCTGTCTCAAAGATTCGTACTTGTTGAAGAAGCTGCCCGGTCCTGAGTTCCTCTCCAGGATGACGTAGTCTCTTTTGGCCTTGGACAGGAAGTATCCCATCTGCAGTCCAGCAGGCCCGGCTCCGAGCACGCAGTAGTCATGGTGACGGGTGTTGTTTTCGTTTTCTGACGAGCATTTCAAACAGCCGATCAAGACAAAGAGGAGGAAACAGGAAAGGCTCGAATCCATAACCTGTCAGAAAAAAACAGTGGCAGTGTCATGCCAGAACAGGAGCTGGACAAGTGGGCAACGTAACTGGCCTCTATGGACAGCTAAGAAGAGAAAAAGAGAGAGTGGAAGAAGCCGCCGGACAAGAGTAAATCTGGGACTGACTTTTAGTGGTTGGTGAGAGCTTGGTGAAATAAAAGGCTGAAAGTATGTCTGCTGTTACTCAATAGTTTTTTTTAACATAACTCTAAAAACGGTGATGCTAAAAGGCAAAGATACATTTATATATATTTATAGGCATCGATATTTCATGGATGAACACATGAGGTCAGAATAAATCTGTAAGTAATCATAAAATATCTCTTTATCAGCTGTTGTTAGTTCTTGCTTGCATGCCTTCATGAGTATCTGGGCCGTGATTAGACAACAGACATGACTGGCTCCATCCTGTGCTTTATATAACTTCAGCCTTACATCACAAACATGGAGCTGATCTGATCTCACAGTTAAACGTGTAAACATGCTGATAGAGGAGCTCCGGATCATCTCTCGGCTCTCCTTCAACTCTCTAGCCGATGTTACATGACTCTGCTGCGGATTCGGCGGCTGCCGTCGTCCGGATGTGCGGTCTGTTCACGCATCATAACCACGTTAAACACGCACGCCGTTACCTTTGTCTTACACGAGTCGATCCGTCCCACGCATCCTCTGATGTTTGTGTTTCTACAGTCCTACATGTTGACTGCTGGTCACGTTAAAGCGTGTCCGGGGCTCAGACCGAGTCAGAGCAGAGGAAGATCCCCTCCAGAACTACGGAGGGCTGCGTGCAGCAGGAGGAGGGGCCAGAACACCATAGAACCGAGTCCAATAGAAAAGAATAGAGTCTAATAGAAAAGAATAGAGTCTAATAGAAAAGAACCGAGTCCAATAGAAAAGAATAGAGTCTAATAGAAAAGAATAGAGTCCAATAGAAAAGAACCGAGTCCAATAGAAAAGAATAGAGTCTAATAGAAAAGAATAGAGTCCAATAGAAAAGAATAGAGTCTAATAGAAAAGAATAGAGTCCAATAGAAAAGAACCGAGTCCAATAGAAAAGAATAGAGTCCAATAGAAAAGAATAGAGTCTAATAGAAAATAACCAAATCCAATAGAAAAGAATAGAGTCCAATAGAAAAGAACTGAGTCCAATAGAAAAGAATAGAGTCCAATAGAAAATAACCAAATCTAATAGAAAAGAATAGAGTCTAATATAAAAGAACAGTCCAATAGAAAAGAACTGAGTCCAATAGAAAAGAGCTCAGTTTCCTTTAAATATGTGTCAGCTTGTTTCAACACTAAGTTAAACTGCTGAGCAGTGAGCTCACACACATTGTCTTCACAAACTCTTTTAGTATTCATATTAAAATTGTTGTCAGGATGGTCAACAGGGCAACCATATGTTACTATGTTTGTTGTCTAAACATATTTGTCACTGTTGGCTCCTTAAACTTTCATTTTAATTTACATTAAATCAGATTTTTGCTTGAACAATACATCATTATTAACATTATATTACATTTTTGCTCCTTCCCTGCTGATAGAAAGACTTTTACTCACCTTCAGTCCTTTAGTGAGCGCGTGGAGTGAACTTAAAGCTCCTTCTGCCCAACTGCTCATCACAACATGTTTATTTAGTTAAATACAAAAAAACGTCCCATCAGTGGTCTCTGCTGACGGCTGAAGGACTTCCTCCTCAGTGGATTGTTGACCTATTGCCTTAAAACAACACTGGGTAACTTTCCTACTGTAAAATAACAGATTTTAAATAACGTTAAAGTCACACTGAGTTGTTCTTTAAAGTCACACACCACCAATTATTTCACTGATTTTGGTGAAACTGGATCATATTTTATGGAGAAAGTGTTTTCTGGGTTTTCCCTCTGATGTCCTCGGGCTGCTGTTGACTAATCTTAACTGCTGTTGACTAATGCTAATCGTTGTTAACTAATGCTAGTTGGGCTGCCCGGACCGTGAGCTGCTGTAAGCTAATGTTGTGAATTAGCGAATGTTGAAACAAACAGGTGTTTTGGATCACTGAGAGGTTTTCAGGTGTGGGGGAATGCTGACAGGGAGCGACACCGGTGTCATGCCAGAACAGGAGCTGAGCAAGCTGAAAGACAGCGGCCGAGCTGGATTTCTTGGTGTTGGACTAGTAAGCAATATTAGCTGGCTGCTATGTCTTGTGTTGTTGACCTTGCTTTGTGTTTGACTGTTGGAAAAGTTGTCGACTCACTTCAACACAGAGTTGCTTTAAGTAGCTTCGAGAGAAAAAAGGGCTGAATCAGAGCTTTTGATTTCTGCCTTATCATGTTTTCAGATTCGTCCAGTCACACGTCTGCTTCGTCATGTTAAGCCTGAGCACTCCGAGAAAGGTGAGTCAGCAGTCACACTTCCCGTTTGAGACATCCTGACTGTATAAAAACAGGCAGGACGGAGCTGGGAGGTCACAGACGGACTATAAACTCACAGAGAGCAACGCTCAACAGAGGACTCCAAAAAAAGAAGATGGAGAACACGAAGAGCGCCAGGAAAGATGACAGCGGAGACGTCGGCAGGTACTGACTGAGGATGAGATTTTCACAAAGAAATGTTTTTTTTTTTATGATTTTATGTCGGTTAATTGTTCTTGCTGTTTGCTTTCAGTGATTTATCAGAGCAGATTAAAGCTGCCACCAAAGAAAACCACGTCAGAGCTGAAAACACTCAGCTGATGCTGAGTTACCAGAAAGGACAGATTACCCTGACACAGTACAAGGTAAACTCTACACGCTTAGCTGCTACAACGGCATGACTTTAGCCATTTATACATTACCTTTAGATAACTATTTTAGCCTTTTATACATTACCTTTAGCTAACTATTGTAACTGTTTCTACATTACCTTTAGCTAACTATTTTAGCCTTTTATACATTACCTTTAGCTAACTATTGTAGCTATTTACACACTACTTTTAACTGACTTCTAACTCTTCACACGTAACTGCCTCTGACTCTGTGACTTTCTGCGTATGTTTAAACATTGCTAAAAGGTGGATGTTTCTGCCTCCGTCAGGTCCTGCTGTGTTCCCTCTATGAGATCTACAAGGCTCTGGAAGAAGAGCTGGACAGGAACGCCTCCCATCCAGCCGTTGCTCCGATATACTTCCCTCAGGAGCTTGCCCGTTTGGAGTCGCTCGAATGCGATCTGGAGCATTTCTTCGGCTCCGACTGGAGGAAGAGGGTGATCGTCCCCGCGGCAACACACAGATACCAACAAAGACTACGACAGGTGAGTGAAGACGAGCAGGTGTGCACTGATGTTACTACAGAAGGTGGGAGCAGGTGTATGATGATCATGTGATGTGTTTTTCAGATTGGCAAAGAGCATCCGGAGCTGTTGGTTGCTCACGCCTACACTCGCTATCTTGGTGATCTATCTGGAGGTCAAGTGCTCGGGAAGATCACCCAGAAGTCTCTGGGGCTGAGCGGCAAAGAGGGGCTTTCCTTCTTCTCCTTCCCCAGCGTGACGAGCCCGAATCGCTTCAAGCAGCTGTACAGGAGCCGGATGAACAGCATCGAGCTGACAGAGGCGGCGAGGGCGGCGGTGCTGAAGGAGGCCGTGGACGCTTTCCAGTGCAACATCGAGGTGAGATTGAAAATCAATCAGGATTCAGATCTGAGTCCTAATAACCGCATCGAAACTCGTGAAAGAGGAAGCGAATCTGTCGAGCGCACACACTAACTTTGTGCCTCTTTCCCTTCCAGGTTTTTGATGACTTGCAGAAAATGCTGAGCGTTACGACAGAAACTGGGAACCAACCAGAGGGAAATGGCGCCAAAACGGCTATGTTCCCACCCATGATGCAGTTCACCGTGGGTCTCTGCGTCGCTCTGACGACCATCGGGATGGCCGTCTACGCCTCGTAGCACTTCTAACCAGAGTTATAGCACTTACAGCACTTTAATGTAACAAATCAAGATCAAGAAATTTGTCTCATGAAAGAAATCACGACTGATTTTGTGACATTTGAACTTTATTAAACATTTCTACACTGTAAACTTTTTTTTTTTTATTTATCTTTTGTTCTTTACACGTCGTGCAGACACACAAACATCTTTGCGACGCCGTCAGCAAACATTAAACACGGCCGTCGGCAGGTCAAAACTATTTACAACGCTTCACGTGCTCGGGATCAGCTCGCTCTACTTCACCCTGTAGAGGACTTTCCTCTGCATGCGGTGCTGAAGCTCGCCTCGCCTCAACATCAGGTGGAGGACTTTGTAGATGGCGTGCTCTGGATATTTCTGTAAAGAGATAACAGGAGAGCTTACTAACAGAACTCTGAACAGGAAGGTGCCTGCCTTTGTTTAGCCAAAGCTAGCAGCTAACGGTTAAAATAGGTAGCTAATGGCTAAAAGGCTAAAATAGTGAGCCAAGATAACAGCTAAAGGCTAAAATAGTTAGCTAAAAGCTAACGGCTAAAAGGCTAAAACAGTGAGCCAAAGCTAACGGCTAAAAGGCTAAAATAATGAGCCAAAGCTAACGGCTAAAAGGCTAAAACAGTGAGCCAAAGCTAAAAACTAAAGGCTGAACCAGTGAATAACAAAATCAAAATCATGTTTCATTAAAGAGTCGTCACACTGACCTGTTTGGTGAAGTCCTGGACGATGCTGTGCTCGGACACCTGCGAGCCGATAGCGAATCGTCTCTTCAGCTGCTTCTCCACCCGTGAGATCATCTCCTGGTCTTCCTGAGAGGTGAAGCCCTCCACACCTGGTGACATACCGGGGGGGTTAGGGAGTGTTAGGAACATGAAATTACAGCACTGCGTCCAGGCAGAAGACAGTTTACGTCACACACACCTGACAGGCTGCCGGACAGCGCGGCGTCCAGCGTGGACACCTGGAAAAGTCTGAGCGCCTCGTCGACCTCTTCCTCTCCGGCCACGGCCTGAAGCTTCATCTTAGCGAGAGACTCTGCGATTCGAACGACGGCCTCCAGCTGCCTGAAAACAGAGAGACGCGACACGGTTAACACGTTCAGGTGAAACATGCGTGATCATTCGTCACTGACGTGTCGATGTAAGCCTACCTGACAGTGATCGGGATGGATGGTCGTTTGTCCGACTCCCTCTCGTGTTCTCGTGCGCCGCTCCTCATCACCACGTAGCGGTTCTTTAGCTTCTCGGCGGCCGCAGCAGAAAGACGAGGGCCACATTTACTGTGAACACACGTTAGATATAATTACAAATAACATACATATACACACGAGCTTCACTTCGCTATGACTAGCCATTATCTGAAGCTAACTATTTTAGCCAGTTAACCATTAACTGACGCCAACATTGAGCCACAAGAGTGACTTTATTATGAGTGAAGATTTGAGACTCACTTTCTGGCGTAGGCGATGTATTTCTTGAAGCTAGCGAGCGGGATTTCTCCCTCGACGCCCTCCGTCTGCGTCTGAGCGCTCAGGTGAACGTTCATCACGTGACGAGCCAGCGTCTGCAAACAGGTTTTATTAAAATATTTTCATCTTTAATGGATTTAAAGCAGCAAACTGTTAAATCCTCGGTCGTGTCTTCTTACCATGTCCCTCTGCTGGTCGTGTTGATCCTTGATGATGAAGATCATGTCAAAACGAGACAAGATGGTGGGCATGAAGTCGATGTTGTCTTCGCCCTTTGTGTCGTCCCAACGGCCGAACACGGAGTTAGCGGCAGCCAGCACGGAGCAGCGTGAGTTCAGGGTGGTGGTGATGCCGGCCTGAGCGGAGACGAGAGGTTAGCCTGAGCCTCGTTAGTCTCTCGGTACAGGTTAAAGATAAGTACATAGACAGGTAAATACCTTAGCGATGGAGATGGTCTGCTGCTCCATCGCCTCGTGAATCGCCACTCTGTCGTCTTCTCTCATCTGAAACAAAAAACTGTTTTTAATCTTGAAGCTAACTGTGTTAGCCGCCACTTTTAGCTAACTGTGCTAGCCGCTACTTTTAGATAACTGTGCTAGCCGCCACTTTTAGATAACTGTGCTAGCCGCCACTTTTAGCTAACTGTGCTAGCCACCACTTTTAGCTAACTGTGCTAGCCACCACTTTTAGCTAACTGTGCTAGCTACCACTTTTAGCTAACTGTGCTAGCCACCACTTTTAGCTAACTGTGCTAGCCACCACTTTTAGCTAACTGTGCTAGCCACCACTTTTAGCTAACTGTGTTAGCCACCACTTTTAGCTAACTGTTTCAGCCACTGTGTTCGGCTAGCTATTTTAGCCGTATAGTATAATAGCATGTTAGCATAGCATTAGCAACATAAGCTCCCTTCAGCGCAAACTGTCTCACCTTGTCGAACTCGTCGATGCAGACGACTCCGCCGTCGGCGAGCACCATGGCTCCACCCTCCATGATGAATCCACGGGTGTTCGGGTCTCTCAACACGGAGGCGGTCAGACCGGCCGCACTGCTGCCCTTACCTGACGTATACACCTGTCGACACAGAAGGAAAGGTAAGTTTACATGCTGTCACCATGACGACGTTGTCCGGTCCATACGCGGTTCACGGAGAGTCGATGTTTACCCCGATAGGCGAGCATCTCTCCACAAACTTGAGCAGCTGAGACTTTGCTGTACCGGGATCTCCGAGCATCAGCAGGTTGATGTCGCCCCTGCGAGTGAGACCGTCAGGCAGCCTGAAAGACAAGAAGCAGGAGCGTTAACACACCTGTTAACCTGATTCAGTCTCACCTGTGCTGGAGTAGACAGACAGCCTCACCTCTTCCTCGAGCCTCCGAACAGCAGACAGGTGATTGCCTTCTTCAGATCGTCGCTGCCGTAGATGGAGGGAGCGACAGAGCGAGCCAGTGAGGCGTAGACGTTCGGAGTCGCTGCCAGCGCTCGCAGCTCCTCCTCTTCCTGCGGAGACACCGAGCCGCTCGCACCTCGGCCTGCACCTTCAGTGTCCACCTGGATGCCGACCACACGCAGGTACGCCGCACGGATACCGACGCCGGCGGTCTTCTCCCTGCCTTTAGCTTTGACGGCCGCCATCTTCTTGATGGAGTAGATGCCCATGATGGTTACTCGGTTGCCCGGGACGACGCGGTCGCACAGATACCTGAGAAGGAGAGGGCGGAGTTTGAGCTGACGGCCCGTCACATTTATAGTGATGTAACCGTGGTGATGAGCTCCTCACCTGTCACAGTAGAGCTGCAGGTGACGCGGCATCTCGCCATGAGGGACGGCGTCCGGAGACTCCTGCAGGCGGAGAGTCTGGAAGTCGACGCACACGCAGCGATCCGGGATGATGAAGTACGGATCGACGGGACACTTGACCCTGGCGGGATTCTCACTGAGGAGAGAGGAGACGTGATGATGAGGTGGGGGGGGCACGTTACCGCAATCTTGTTCAGCTCGTTCCCGGTGGTCGTAC
Source organism: Nibea coibor (assembly GCA_023373845.1). NCBI lineage: Eukaryota > Metazoa > Chordata > Actinopteri > Sciaenidae > Nibea > Nibea coibor. Next base: position 3,346,793 of record CM041727.1, read on the forward strand.
TCACTTGTTGCACTTGCGCGGCAGAGCGTAGCCCTGCAGGCCCGGCGGCAGAGGGATGTTGTTGATGATGCTGCGGCAGCCGCGACACTGCAGACAAACTCTGGTGGCCTTCGCCTTCACCGGGGTGGCTGAGATGATGATGCCGTGGACCTTCACCAGACGAGACACCTGCTCGGACTGTGGAAGACAGAGAGAGACGCCGTCATACAGCTGATCGGAGCCGTGAGGACGTCAGAGGACGGAGGTGTGGACGTACCTTGAGACCGCGGATGGACGCGTGATTGGCGTCACTCCTCAGGTTGACCTGGATGTCCTGGACCGTCTCCTCGCCAACAGGCCGGGGACGCGTCACCTCGTCGGCTACCTCCTTTGCAGCTTCCTCCAGCTGTGAATTAACAGTAACCATGACAACAACCGTGTTAAACCGGCCGTGATACAGGTTTAGTTATCTTAACGTAAATCAGGTTTCATCGCCCGATGTTCGACACTCACCAGCGGCAGGTTCTCCGTCGGCAGCTTGTACAGACAGTCAGACAGATCCTCGTCGAAGCTGGCGAGGTCCTCCATCTCCACCTCCACCCAGTACTCCCCGAGGGTGTAGTGTCTCTTCAGGTCATCTCTGATTTAACAAAAACAACAACGAGGTGGTGAACTGATGATCTCAAACCAAGAACAGATACTGAAGCGTTAGCTTAGCTAAACTTTGGCTAACTGTTTAGCTATTTTAGCGGATATATACACACACATATTTACCCTTTATACATTATCTTTAGCTTAATATTTAGCCATTTACGACATACTTTAAGCTAACTATTTAGCAATTATTTTGGTCATTTACCTATTTATACATTATCTCTGGCTAACCATTTAGCTATTTTAGCCATTACTTTTTGCTAATTTGTACATATTTACAGTTTATACATTATCTTTAGCTAAATATTTAGCAATTTTGAGCTAACTAACTATTTTGGGCACTTATTAGGCAATAATTATAGCTATTTAAACAATACTTCTGGCTAACTAGCTACGTTAGCCATTTATCCAATGCTTTTAGCTAACTATTTAGCTATTATTAAATAGTTTTAGCTAGCTATTTTAGCCACAGATACTTCAGTTAACCATTGAGGTCCATGCAGCCGTTGGTGGCAGGTAGGTGTCACCTTAATGCTATGATCAGCTAGCTGATTTGTATTGTCATGGTGATGAGAGACAGACGTCAGATGAAGCACAGGTGAGACTTTTTATTGGCTCCTACATTTCCCATAATGCTTCCTGTTCTTCTAACGTTCACTTTAAACTCTTTAAACATTATTTTCAGCCTCGTGCACAAACCGAGATGGCTTCAATGACGTCACCCGGGTCATTTACACACTGTCCCTAAATTGATTCGTTTAAACTCACCTGTATTTGTAGGTGAACCCGGTCCGGTCGGTTCCGACTCTGAACTGTCGGAGGAACTCTCGGAACCGTTTCTTGATCTGGCTCCTCTTCAGCCCTCCGTCATCCCCGCCGGGCCCCTCTCCTCCTCCGAAGCTGTCACTGTAGTAAACTCCCGGGTCGTCAAAGCCAGACATGCTGAACCAGAACCAGAACCAGAACCAGAACCAGGCGGTACCAAGAAGAACAGAACCTGACACAGAACCGCGGACTGGAGAGTGGAAACACACCGCCTCAGACAAAAGCTGCGCAGTCTGCGTTTCGCGGGAAAAAACTGAACTCCTTCCCGTCTGTTTCCCGCGACTCGCTTCTCGCCCCGCCCCTCTGCCGCGCTCTGATTGGCTGGCTCTGGAACAGCCTGTTGCTATGGGCTGAGGAGGTGAAGGGGTGGAGTCTGTGAGCAGGGATGGCGCGAAACGGACAAGAGGAGGAGGAGGAGGAGGAGGAGGAGGAAGGAGGAGACACGAGGAGACACAAAGAAACATGAACACAACATTTAAGTTAAAACAACGTTTTAATTTATTTTTTTTCAGCGTTCAAAGACTTAAAATGACACATGAGCACATAAGCAAAATAAAACAGTTAAAAGCATCGTTTAAAGGTCAAGTTGAGTTTAATTAAACTTTATTTATATAAATTCAGTCCTCTTTATAACATTGTTTACAGTTTACTCAACATTTCCCACCATGGGCAAACACCTGGTGACAGCGGCGAGGAAGAACTTCCTTTACGATGCAGGAACCAGATCCTGGCGGACATCATCTGCCGCGACCCGTCCACATAAAAGGCTCACCAACTGCGTGAAGAACGGACATCCCATCGTATCCGTGACGTCGCCCCAAGAGTCGTCGTGAAGCTCGGTGTGTGGTGGCTCTGACTGCCGCCATCTTGACCTCAAACACGTGAAGCTGGTTTAAATTAAAATTAAATTATACTTTTAAGTTTTTAGAGCATCTGATGTGTCGGTTCTTCATCAATCGTCATACCTAACATTATGAAATAACAGTCGACAAAGTCGTCAGAGGCTTTGACGTCGTTTATTTTGTCTCATGAAATGACGGATCGAATGGTCGAAGCTCGCTCAGCTTTCCTGTAACACTTAAACTCCAGAGTGTCAGAATGTCAGAAATACAATATAATGTGTAATGCTTCAATTAGTGTATGATCACCTGAAAATAATCATTATGTTTGATTAAAATTAGACTTTTATACAACAGATGCCTCATTTCATTTACAGAATATGAAGCCAAAATCAAACAAAGTTTCTAGAGTTCAGTAAAGGTTATGGCAGAAATGAAATATAATCTTAAGAGCTGTTAGCGAATTGTCATCTGTAAATAAAGTCTACAAAATCTATAAATGCTGTGGTGTTTCTATGGTAGCCCAGAGTAATCAAACTAAATATTGGCTTTCAATAGAGCCATCTTCTAGATGTTTTACACTGGACCTTTAAGATCCTCATGATCATTAAATCAGATCAATGTTTCAAACATTTCCTCCCTGATGTAAAGTTTCAGTTTAACAGCCCTTTGTCGTAACATACAAACATCAACACGCGCTAGCGAAGCAAACATAAACTTTAATCTGTAACTCATATTTCCATCTTCGTCCCTCGTAGCTTTCTTCAGTAACAGACATGATCTGCACGAGCTGACGCGTCAGTGATTTGTCCTGTCGGCGTCTCGTCCACCGTCCTCAGGAGACGACTCCGTGTTTCCTGCCCGTCTCGATGAAGGCGTCGACGCAGTGGTCGATGTCTTCTTCTGTGTGAGCGGCCGAGATCTGAACCCTGATCCTGGCTTTGCCCTTCGGTACGACCGGGTACGAGAATCCGATCACGTAGACGCCTGAGAGAGGAGAGACGCGTCAACAAGAGAGATTCATTCACACTCCACATCTTCCGACGTCAGACTGAAACAGGTTACCGAGCTTCAGCATGTCGTCAGCCATCAGAGAGGCGAGCCGGGCGTCACCGAGCATCACGGGACAGATCGGGTGAGCCGAGCCTGCGATGGTGAAGCCGGCCTGAGTCATCTTGTTCCTGAACCTGAACAGACAGAAAAACAGAAGACAGTCAGCGACTGGACGGATCTGCGATCGACTGGACCATGTCTGGCGATCGACGTATTGGGCACCCCTGGACTACAACCTTAAAGGAACAATATGTAACTCTACATCTAACACTGCTGTCTAGTGGTTAAAAAGTGGCACTGCAGTCCAAATTCAAAATACTGGAGACACTGAACCTCTGGCCCGTCCAGTGAGTCAGGGTCTGTACAGCACCTGTAGGATTCAATGCCGATAACTACCTCATGGTTTTGGCCGTCATGCTCTGAGCGATCTCATTGGAGGCGAGCAGCAGCTCCACAGCTCGGGTGGCGCAGCCGACCACGGGCGGAGGGAGGGAGTTGGAGAACAGGTACGGCCGCGAGCGCTGCCTCAGCAGGTCGATGAGAGGCTTCGGACCGACCGTGTAACCGCCTGAAAGAGCACAGAGGAAGATTCGACAGTTAGAGCTCGTCCGTCCGTGGTTTATTGGTGTTTGCCGGTCTGTTCTGGTTGCCTGGCAACAGCAGATGTCGTAGCAGACTCATCCGTGTGTGAGCTCAGATGGAGACGCACCGGCCGCTCCTCCCAGTGCTTTCCCCAGGGTGGAGTTGACGATGTGGACTCTGTCCATCACTCCCAGCAGCTCGTCTGTTCCTCTGAGAGACACAAAGAGACGACGTTCATCACTCTGCTGACCACAAATACAACAACACTTCGTAGTTTTACATTTGCTATTTACACCAGCCAAGACTAAAAACCTCTGATGACATTAAACACGTTTGGTTTTATCTGAACGCCAAGACGAGGGAGACTTAAGACAGCTCAGACTGTGAAGCTGCATCTTTTCATCTCCCTCTGAGGGTCTCAGGTTCTTACCCACCTGCCTCGGGGTCCCAGGAAGCCGGTGGCGTGACACTCGTCGATGAACACCATGGCTCCGTACTGCTCAGCCAGGTCGCAGATCCCCTTCAACGGCGCCACGTCTCCGTCCATGGAGAAGACTCCGTCTGTGACTATGAGGCGCATACGAGCTGACTGAGGAGGACAAGACACGTGATCAGTACCTGATCTGACCCGGTCAGCCCAGTAATGGTGACTCAAATGGACATGAGACATTGTGCCGATGAAGCATTGAGAAATATCAGGAGTCGCCTTTGTTGCTTCACTTGTTACTAGAAAGAGGAATTATTTAAAGGGTTGGTCCACCCAAAATTACAAAACAGATTTCACTTGTCGTCAGATTTAGATTCTGCACACACACATCAGCAAACCTGAGACTCCTTGAGTTTGGTCTCCAGGTCTTTGAGGTCCATGTGTTTGTATCGCAGCCTCTGCGCCCGACACAGTCGGATCCCGTCGATGATGGAGGCGTGGTTCAACTCATCGGACAGCACGGCGTCGTCTGGACCCAACAGAACCTCGAACAGTCCGGCGTTGGCATCGAAGCAGCTGGCGTACAGGATGCAGTCCTCCCTCTCGTGAAACTCTGCCAGCTTCTTCTCCAGATGTTTGTGCAGGTCCTGAACGCAGAGCGAGATTCAGCCATAACGCCGCTACATACATACATACATACGTATTGTTGTCCACACGGCTGAGCAGGTGAGTTCGTACCTGTGTGCCGCAGATGAATCTGACGGAGCTCAGTCCGGCACCATGAGACTTCAGAGCGTCCACCCCCGCCTGCACCACCTCCGGATGGCTCGACAGTCCGAGGTAGTTGTTGGCACAGAAGTTCAATATTCCTGAGAGACAATGAGCAGCTCAGACGTGCTATAGAAACCAGAAACAATGACACGAACAAAACAACGAAGCAGAACAAAGACAGAAAACACACACCCTGCACGGGACGAGAGAGTCAAGAGTTCACGACCTGAAGTCAGCGACACGTTCATAAAGAGTTTGTCTTGTTCGCTCTTTGCTGAGCAAGACAAAGCCGAGCTGCAAAGACGTCGTCATGTGATGAAGATAGCACGATATTCATGCGTTTATGTGCAAACATGGGCAAATGCCTTTTTTCTGTTATACTTGACGCAGACGCAGAGCCGGATCGAAGTGCCGGGACCAAAAAAGATGGTACTGACCATGTGTGACCACTGTCCCTGACACGCAACCTGTACGCCTTGCTCAAGGGCACCATGGCAGTGGTCAGGAGGTGAAACGACACCTCTCCAACTATCAGTACTTTGGTCCATGTTGGACTTGAATGGTTCCCAAGCCATTATATTATAAACATATGTTACATAAATAAAACTAAACTGCTGACCTACACTCCACATTTTGACTTTATCTCTCCATTAACTTGTCAACAAGTGTTTGCGCATGGTCGTTATTGTTAAGTCTGTAACTTTGCTCTGTATGCAAAGATAACTTCTGTTATGATTTGGTGCTACGTAAACAAAATGTATTTGAATTGATACCTCAAATACTTTAGTTAATACATGTTTAGGGGGTGTGTTATCAATCGATCCGAGCTTCCCTTTAAATTTAGTGACGGGTCAAGTTCAAACTCAATTTAATGTCCAAAAATCAATTAATATGGACACGTGCCCACTCTGTGTTTGCTCATGGTTGGAATTGTTAAGTCTGTAAATAATATTATGAAGATTAGACCAGCACTAAATGTCAAAAGATAACTAAATAAATAACATTAAACTGGATTAATACCTCAAATATGTGTAGTTTGTACCAATCCCTCCAACTGAATGTAAGTTTAAAGAAAACTTTAATATAAACTCTGACCTCTGACCTCCACTTCACATTTCCTGACAGTCTGCTGACTTGCTTCAGTTTGATTCATGTGTTTTGAAACAGGATGTTGTCTAACTTCTGTGTCGGTTCATGACTTCAAGTCAAGTCAAGTTCACGCAGATAACATGTAACCAGATAACGCAACTGACGAAAACAACTGTGCGTGTGTTTTAAAAGCACCACGGTGCGTTCAAGGACTCACTGCTCCGGCTGCCGTCCACGTTGATCTGCGGTCCCTGCATGGACGTGATTATCCTCTCCGCCTTCCACGTCCCCGCCGCTCGGATACCGTCCAGCTCCTTCTCCAGCACCGCTCGGGCTTCACCGACGGCGGCGTAGCTCCGGCTCGAAGGCCGCAGCACGCCCCGGATCGGTGTCACCAAACTTCGGGCAGCTTTACCGAGAGACATGACGGTTACCGATGTGACAAACATGCACGAGAGCTGTGTGTGTGTGTGTGTGTGTGTGGACGTAAAAGATCAGAGACGAGGCGTGGTTACGTCACATAGTAAGTGGAGGCGTATGTCGTGTGGGCCAATCAGAAGGCAGGGTAGTTGACAGGTGGCTTGTTTCGTCCAATCAGATTTAAGGGAGTATTTGCTGACTTGTTTAGGTAGACATGATGGCAATTTGTTGCCTAATATGAGCTGCCGCTTTATTTGACTTAATTTAAGTAATAATTATATCATTTCAATTCGATTTAATTGATTATTAATTATTTCATGACACTTTCCACATGAGCTGGTCTTACTATTAAGTACAGAGACCCAACAAGTCCCACCATGAGCAAGAATTTGGCAGCAGCGGCAAGGAAGCCAGATCATGGTGGACATCCATCTGTCACGACCACTTCAGTTATAGATGGAGATGGGGAGGACAACATTATCTACTCAACAGTTCCCACCATGAGCAAGAACTTGGCGACAGTAGCAAGGAAAAACTTTTAGCAGGCAGAAACCTCAAGCAGAGCTAGAGCCCATTAGTGGATGACCATATGCCATAACCAGCTGAGTTGAGAGAGGGGCATGGGGAGGAACATATTCATTTATTACTCTATTTTCTATAGTTTATTACTTGGTGCCAAGGAAAAACAGGCAAAAACCTCAAGCAGAACATGGATCATGGTGGGCGGTCAACTGCAATGACCAGTTTAGTTTAGAGAGAGATAAGGAGGACAGCATTATTATTAGACCCAACAAGTCCCACCATGAGCAAGCAGTGGCAAGGAAAAATTTACTTTAAGAGGCAGAAATCTCGAGCAGAGAGAACCATAACCAATTGGTGGAAGGCCTAATTGACTCATAAGAGATTAAAGACACCTCTAACATAAATGTATTATGTTTGACAGACCTCAGTGACCCTAAAGTTGCTTGCTCATGGGGGGACTTGGGGAGTCTCTGTAAATAACATTATGAAGAGTACAGTCTAGACCTGCTCTATATGGAAAATGTCATGAGATAACTTGTTATCCTTTGGTGCTACATAAACACAATTAGTAGTTTGTTTTTTGATATATTTTTCTGCATGTTAATACTATTAATGTTATTAATATAATGTTTCATGTATGTTTGGTGTGGACCACAGGATGATGAGCTGATTGGCAGGGCATCAAATAAACAGGTAAAACTCACATAAACTTTAAATAAACAAAGTCAAATCTAATTAACAGACAGGAACTAAAAGGGATCTGACAGCATGAATTGGATTACACAGTAAGAACAGCCAGACTTCCAGTTAATAGTTTTAGTTTAATATCTGACAGGAGACTGTCACGACTCCCTGTTCAGCTTCAAGTCTTCACAAGGGGAATGTTGGATGTAAAAAACATCCTACAACAAGAATGACGTGAAGCATATAACAGCCGAGCTTCTCTTAAAACAAACAGTGTTTGCTACTTTGACTGGGACGTCTTCTGTAACCCTCCGCATGATGTTGGACAACATATATATCAGCAATTTAATTTAACATTATCTATGTTGCAAAAGTTGTTTCTGTAACAATATCCCATCTCTCTTTCAACAGCAGGAATGTAACCATATAAAATGTGCAAATGTTTGCATTCCACACATGGACAAACCCTCATAATGCAGTCAAGTAAAAACCCACGTCCTTCATTAAATCACATTATTTTTGATCAGTTATAAAACACTTTTTCCTCCAGAGCAAAGAGCAGTATACACAGCTAAGATGTCCTTCCTCAGATACGGGTTCTCAGTTCGCATCTCAAATGTGCCATTCAACCATTGATTTAAAAGAAAATCTCCACGTCTCAGCCTGATGGCGCGGGAGCTTCATGAGTAGTGTTAAATCGGCAGGTTTTAAAGTGCAGCAGCTTAAGACTCGGAGTGGTCGGTATCCTTTGAGGAAGCCTTCACCGACGGCAGACGCTCGGCAGCCTTTGCTCGTTCTGCCAAGAACCTGTCGAACTCTGCAGAGGAAGAAAAGCGAGGATTAGACGAGGTAACACTTCATTAATTATCTGAAGTCAGTTTACTGAACGTTATCATGGGTAAAGAAGCAGCAAGGACAAATGTATCATGTATCATCTCGCTTCACAGGTGTTCTAACGGCTTCTAATGACTGTTCTAACTACTGTTCTAACGACTATTCTAACTGCTGTAATGACCATTCTAACTGTTCTAACGACTCCGTTCTAATGACTGTTCTAACTGTTCTGATGACCATTTTAACTATTACAACTACTCTTCTAACTGTTCTAACGACTCTGTTCTATCTGTTCTAATTGTTCAAATAACTAAGGAGGTTCTAACTGTTCTAAGAAGGGAAAAAAAATCAAAAATACATCAGTTCAGAAACACAGGATAAAAGACCTCATATGTCAACAGACTTCTTGTCAATCCGGCATCAATATAATCCATAAAGATAAAATGTATTTCTGTACAAGCTGTTTAAAACATTAAGATTTGTATGTTACGACCTTGGACTTAAACTGACTTTGGATTCAGATCTGTTTGTTTGTTCACGTAATTTTGAGTAATCAAGCTTTTGTCACATGTTCCCCACACCAGTTATATATTTTCATGTCTTTTTAACTTCTTCTTCTGTTTAAAAAAAAACCCAACAAAAACACACAGCCAGTCTTTCACTAGTAGTTTCTGTGCTGAACAGGTCTGCAGAGGTAGTACGTGGCACCACATACCCAGTTAAGCCTCTACTGCCACCTATTGGTCAAATGCAGACATGGGATATTAGACTGATGGGTAAAAATTAGAGAACCTCAAGTCAGGCCTGTAGCTCAAAGCATATCAGTCACAGCGGCATTATAACAAACCACTCACCAAATATAAAGTAGACTTACACATGCAAGAGTCAAATAAAAAACCTCAAGTGTAAAGACGCTCACCTTCACTGGTCACGCCGTCTGAATCCTCAAAGTCATCATACTGTGACACAAAGAGAGACATGAAGACACACTTTTCTTTACATATATACAAATGTGTAGTTTGAGGACAAATATGACTAAAGCTGTTTTCTGCATTGCTGAGTTATTTAATGGGACAAAGAACAGAGCTGCAGAAACTTTGGTCATGAAGGCTTGAAGTTTAGCAGGTTGCCAGCATTCTGGTAGTGATTTTCTGGGTCACAGCTTAGACAGTTCTGAGCAGGGCTCCAGAATAGGTGTTGAAATTCAACAGACTGATCAAGAAATGAACAGGAAACAGAATTCAGTAATCCGTCCGTTTACCTCATCATCCAACGCGAGCCATTTCTCAATATCATCCATTACATTGGACTGATTAATGGGAATCTAAGAAAGAAAGCAGAACACCAGGATTGTCAGAGTGGTAAAATATGTAATATAATACATGGTAAAACTTGATGAAGATGTCAAAATACAAAACACAAAAGAACAACCACATGTCAGTAAGCAAAACACGATGTAGCATAGCAGGACAGGGCAACCCAAAACATCGTCATGCTCTATAAAACATGTAGGCACAAAAGTAAACTCTGAAAACCACCAAAACGGATTCAAACAAAAGCAATCCAGACCACAGCAACCTCATGACAAAACCAAAAGACAGATGGTGTGGAAAGACGAATCAATGAAACCAAAACCAGGACACATTTTTGGACAAAGACCCACCATTCCCCTTTTAATCATCCAATCTAACTTTGGTGAGGAGCTGCAGGTGGATACTGGGCTGCCATCCTTCATGTAGAGGAAAACAAGTTACTGAGACAAAGCAGCATATAGGCCAAGAACACTGAGGACTTTGGCTGTGATATTGAGTTTCTGATTACAAAACCAAGAAAAGCCAAATGACACACTCAGTTTCCCATTGTTTACCAAAGGTCACATCAGAACTGAGAAAAATTCAGTGACGTCAGCTGATAAATCTTGTGACCGAACCTGTTAAAAACCTGAATTATTTGCCATCTTTGCTTACCGTCGCAGTGTTCAGCAGTCTGCTGTCCTGAGCCTGAGCCAGGCCGTCCACTGCAACTTCACTCTTCTCGCTGGAACAGAAATATTTGCACAGCGATTAACTACCATGTAGGCTAGTAGTTTCAGTTAGCACACAGTGAAGTACTGGCCCATGTCCTAAAAAAAGAATTAGAGGGAATGAGTTGGTATTAGACTAAAAAACGAATGGCATTCCTGAGAATTTACTTGGGGAACAACTGCATGGCTGCTCTGTTAGATTGTGATAACAAATCAATGGTTCAAACTTCCATTTAGTTCAATGCACCCCCACAGAACTCAACTATCACTTATGCACCTTGTGCTTAAAATCTTTCAAACTATAGTTTCCAGGCTTTCCGTACCTCGGTCTTTGTTGAGTTGAGACATTTATTTTCTGCGATAATGTGTCATCTGATTCACTCGTACCTGCAAGAAGAACAGCGACCATTTTACAGTACATCGAACGAGTACAGGCACTGAACATGTATGTATGCAGTACGTGTAAAGACCGGAGTACTTACTAAGGGTTGCCATCTGACTGGACAAACTGTCGGCTTTCGACTGACTGAGTGATCTGTCATTGTAAAATGATGGAGCCCCCGACTGGCCGACAGACTCAGCTTTTAAATCAAGGTCCGTTAAGTTGACGTATGTGTGGTTCTGAGAGACGAAGAGCAATAAATTCACAGTCAACAATGCAACCACTGCTGACCAACAAATTGAAAGTTAGCGTTATGATCTTTACCTTCTGTTCTGTGTTTGGACCATTTGCTATTCGCCGTTCAAACCTGTAAATCAATGGTCAAATAGAACCTGTTGAAATGTCGCTATCTTCTTAATTTGCTGATAAATAAGCTGATGATGATAATAAACATAGTCAACCTGTGGTAGCGAGTAAAGGCGGTGTTCATCTCATCGTTTGTTGCCAGCAACTCTTCGATCAGCTTCTCCTCACTGAGTCTGGGCACGATCTTCACTATCCTCTCTTGCATATCCTTACATACTGTGTACAACTGCTAATGACACAATCAGACAAATAATGTGTGGGTGGGGGGAGGTTGAGGGGTCAGATGCAACACAAAATGTATAACGTACTAGATCAGTTAAGGGTATGGCACGGTTACTCAGTATGAATGGATGGAAATGGTTTCATGCAATGCATAAAATACTTCAGATACAGTACCAGTCAAAGGTTTGGACACGCCTTCTCATTCATTAATCCTTCATTGTAGTTTCACACTGCCCCCACACCATCAAACCTCTTCTTCCATGTCTCACGGTGGGAACCACACATGTAGACACAGTCCAGACCCAAAAACTCAGATTTGGACTCCACTGGTCTGATGTCCATTCTTTGTTTCTTGGTCCATTGGTGCATTAAAAAGGCCAAAAATTCAACTAATAACCTTTTGGATACCTTTTGAAGGTGTGTCCAAACATTTGACTAGTCCTGCTCTTTAGATTGCATTTTGTTTTTTTACCTCCAGCAGCTCCATGTCTGCTTGTTTTACCGTGACGGGATCCAGCTGACTCATCATGTCTGACATCATAGTCAGGTTGCTTCGCACCACTCCCAGCTCTGTCTTCAGCTTTTTTATCTGAAAAGTCAATAATATTTCCTGAGCAAACACCACCAGCTATGGTAACTCCTTGCAAAGGCACATATTGATTTCATAAAGTGGTGGAAGATTAAGTAGCTGTGAGGCTAGGCCATCACCTGGGTGGGAGTGAAGGCATTGGTTCCCTCTAGGACCTGTTTAAACTCAGAGGTCTGGGGTGGAATGAGTGGAGGTTTGGAAGATAGGAGCACAGCAGGTAGAGTAGTAACAGCAGGACCATTCCTGGGTAAAGTCTGGTATGCAAAAGCACAGAAAAGACCCAAAAGGATGACAGGGAGCACCCGAATATAAGCAGCAAGTGAGTGAGGGAGTGTACCGGGTGTGTTTGTACCTTCTGTGGGGCTTGTTGGACGGGTGAGTAACCATCAAGTTCTGTCATGGGAAACTCGAGTCCTTTCCTCCGTAGGTCTTCGTACACCGACACCACGCCCGTCAGGTCAGGTGAGCTACGGAATGCATCAGCCCACGCCTAGACGGGGAAAACCACAAGAGATTGTACAGCGATGTGACAACTACAAAGGCTGATAATATCGTGGCAACACCCTGAGAGATGGGAGAAAGACATAAATAACACTGTTTTCTCTGCTTCCTTCTCAGATTGGACAGTTATGGATGACCAACAACCACTTATAGGCTCTGAATCCACACTCTCAAGGCCTAACACCTGCTCACTTCCCACTGCCCAAACCACCATACCTATTGCATCACAGGCTAAGAGCCTTGGTGTAATCCTGGACAACACCCTTACGTTCTTGGACTACCTTCTTCTATCTGCGAAACGTCTCTGAACTACACCCTGCTGTAACGCAACACTCCACGGCCGTTTTATTTCATGCCCATGGACTACTGCAACACAATCCTGGTTGGCTTGCATCCCCAACAAACTCATTCACAGACGTCAACTTGTCCAGAACTCTGCAGGAGTACCAAGTCCAGTGTCCTAATGTTACACTGGCTCTCTGCAATTTCAGAGTCTTACTATGGACATTCAAAGCACTTCATAACCTGTCTTGTCTACTACGGTCCTCATCAACAGGTCTGCTGGCACCACCTCCCATTACATGGTTCAGGCATCTGATCAGGATGCCCCCTGTGTTCCTTCCTTTGGAGGTGTTTCAGGGATGTCCAATTGGTTCAACTAACCATAACCCTAATGTTGGGGCAGACCAGGAACCCTCTGGAGGGACTACATAGCCCATCTAGCCTGGGAACACCTCGGGATCCTCCAGGAGGAGCTGGAATGCATTGTTGAGGAGACGGATTCCTGGAACGCACTGCTAAACCTGCTGAAACCACGAGCCAGATAAGCGTATAACCTGTTTTTTTCCCCTCCATGAAGCCACAGTGTTGCCAAACATGTAATGTGGCATTGATTACCTGTACAATACCAAGCACTCTGTCATGCAGGACTAATGGAGGGTTGTTTCTCGGGATGATTGACCGCACCAGAACCCCCTCTACGAAATCCCGTGTCGTCACCAGGATGTGAAACCTGTAGCCGCAGTTCTTCACGCAAGTCTCCAGGACCTGAAGGAGACGAGGAGAATTAGCAACTCAAACCGCATGATGTGAACATAAACCAAGTCAACAGAGTCAGCAACACTCACCGTGAGCGCCAGCATGACCTCCTTGAAGTTCTTGTTGCCCACAATCCTTTTCTTTATGGCTCTGATGGCATCTTTGGGTCTGTAATCAGAGAATTTTCAACAGTCACAGTAGGCATGTTTCCTCCAGAGGACTCGTCTGTTCCTGATGCTAACAAGATAACACACACATGTAACACACACCCTTCCTCTGAGCTGTTGATCAGGTCGCAGATCTCCATGTTCAAGGCCCAGTCTTCTGATGGCAGGCTGGAGCTGGTTGCACTTTCTGTGAAAAATCGATGGATATACAAAGATGAGTAACATGAAACTGAAGACTACACTGAGGGTGTAATAATTAACAGTTGACTCAGGACTTGATTGCATAGCTTGACATTTATTAATGCTTAATAAACCTTAAAAGCCCACACATGAAAGGCCCAGTGTCACATGTGGTGTTCCACAGGGGTCAATCTTAGGACCCTTAAACATAGAAACGTATTCAAAGCAGATTCTTAAAGGACCAGCGTGTGGGATTTAGAAACAAACAAACAGACAAAACTAATTAACTACATAGCATATTTACACATGTAGTAGCACATAAACCAGGAAAATTACCAAATCTGAGCAAGTAAACAAAGTCTGGCGGGCTAAACGCTTCTGAAGCGCTCCCTGTGAGATCCCGTGCAGGACGGACCAAAACAGAGTCGCATCCGCGATGTGACCAAGACGTGTCTAGTGGATTTTCGGGGTTATGTTCAACACAAACAGACACACCTCCTGTAGCATGTGATCGTATTTGAATGCAGCCTTAATCTTACACACTGGACCTTTAATGCCACCTACAATAGAGCTGAAAACACCTCTTGTTTGGTAACTCTATGGTTAATTAAGTCTACAGTAATAACTTTGGAATAGAAAAACAAAGATTATTGAGTGTATCTGTGACGTCACACAGAGCAGTTTTGAAGCTCAAAAACCTGCAGCTAAGTCCGCTGCCATCTTGGCAGTCCTGCCTCTGATTCCTGCTGTGAAACACATTTAAAGCAGCAGAAAGTCAAGTCAGAGATGGTGTTTTCAACCCACGCGTGGAGCTAATGTCACCCTGAGCCTGTTACAGATGATGAAATCTGCCAGCAACAGTTTCACTTGAGCAAAATCAACCTCAGAATAAGAGGTCTGAATGTGGACAGAGGACATTCAGCATTTTTATATAAATGCATCTGCTATAATTAAACCTCCCTCTCTGCGGTTTAATCCCTAAGACCGCTCATTAGCACTAAATGTGCATCTAATTTAGGTCAGTCCACTGTGAGTGGAGCAACAGCCAATCAGATTGAGCCTGGCAGCCTCTAAATCCCGCCTCCGTCCAATCATTGTTGAGCGGACACGTCAATCAAAGCATAACCGGTCTCTCCTGTGTCAGTCTTAATAGAAACACCTTATTTATTAAAAATGTATCGGTATATACGAGTCAGCTGGTGCATTGTTGTTAATGTTTTATTATGATATTAAAGAAAGGAGCGCGAGAGAGATGCTGCTGCAAACGTGGCTCCATGCTTATTATCATGTCGGTTATAAAAAAAAAAAAAAAAAGAAGAAGCAGCTCACCGATCCGTTGTCCCACCGGCGTGCTGAACGGGTTCCCCAGTAAAAACTCCATGATGATGGCAGAGGAGAGAGAGGGAGAGGCGATGAGGGCCCTGTGCAAAGCACCGCGGCGACGTCCCCGGGCAGAGCCGTGTGTGTGTGCAGCAGCAGCAGCTACCAGCCCCGCTCTCTCCCGCAGACTGTGGCTCCGCTCCGCTCTGCACAACAAAAGTGGAGCACCAGTTGAACTGCGTCATACTTTAAAGGGAAAGCAGCCCCGCGGCCCGGCGGACGGCGTTAGGGCACCGCGTACTGGTGCTGTGGCACAAATGCACTCACCTCAGAGTGATTTTAGGAAAAAAAATGTCTTTGGATTGATTATTATGATGGTAAATCAACATTTTGTAATATTTCTATCATCAAATTACAGACTTAACAACTATTTCACCGATTTTGCTGAAACTGGGTCATATTTTATAAAGAGAAAATGCTGCCTGGACTGTGAGCTCCAAAGTTTTGAACCACTGGGAGTATTTCCAGGGCATGAGTGAATATGGATGTGGAGCGGGTGTTGTGCCAGAACAGGAGCTGCGCAAACGGGGCAATGTATGCGGGATCTGCAACCTCCAACCACCAATTTATGCAGCAACCAGAGCACTAGATTTTGAGCTGTGTGTGACATCGCGCATATGCTGTCCTTTCTTTATACTGTCATTGATTTCTACACAATGACCAGCTCCTGTTCTGGCACGACACTGGCCCCACATTCACCTGTAAATCCCCTCTTCTTCTTCCCGGTGGTCCAAAACGCCTGTCGTGCAAACACTAACACTCCCCCCTCTTCTTCCCTGTGGTTCAAAACTTCAGGGCTCACAGTCCAGGCAGCCCGGCGTGTCTTTTTCCACACGTGATTAGGCCTCAGTGCTGTTTTCTACACATCTCCATGTTTGTGTTATGTAGTTTTGTTATGTAGCCACATGAGTGCACTGTTTGATCTTGTATTTCACGTTCTGCTTGAATCTTTCCCCCAAATACCAGCCGAGCAAATCCAACGACTGTCCGGACTCCAAGTCCCTGAAAGCTCTATTTTGCTTTTACGTTGCACATTCTCGTATTAATTGGTCTAAAATCAAATTACTACATGCTAAACCCGGCTCTATGTAGGTAAACTGCACACAATGGACGCAACGGGGGCTCGACAAACAACCACCCCATCATTTATAAGCTTCATTTTGTTGCGTTTGATGTGACTCAGACAAAGTGACTCACAGCCCGGTGTAAACAACAGAGAATACAGTTTTTACTCCGGCTACTGATGCACAACCCACTCGTCTGTTTACACCAGCAGACGTGATACGGTTCATTAAAAAAAGGCAGGAAAAGTTTAACCTGATGGTTTACAGTTTGTCTCTTTCACGAACTTCTAAGCAACGCTTTACTGTTTGTACTCAGATAACTGTTTCACCTCACTGGTTGCTATGCTACTGTATGAGTCTGAATGCAGTAATATTTTAGTGTATAAAGAAGGGCTTATATAATATTTAGCTGACGCTTTTATCCAAAGAGTCTTACAGGGAGCAATTTGGGGTTCAGCATCTTGCCCAAGGACACTTCAACACGCAGACTGGAGGAGCCGGGGATCAAACCACCAATCATCTGATTAGTAGACGACCCGCTCTGCCTCCTGAACCACAGCTTTTACTTCATACTAAGGTATATCTACCTTAGTATAATAAGACTAGATGTGTTTTTGTTACCTTAAAATGAGTCATGGGGAGTTCAGTCCTTTTTAGGGAGTCGGCTCTTTCGACTCCCTAAAAAGAGTATAATATCTAATAATCTAATATCAATAAATTACTGTAGCCGATTGTTTTCATTGTGTTTACAGAGGAAACACAATGAAAACAATCACTCGACGGCTCATGTACTCTTTGAACCGGCTCGTTCACAACCGACACATCACTAATCTATACTGTCATTAGTTGAGACCAGCAGCAGGTCTGTTGACTCTAAATTATATTGGAAATATTGGACAAATTTTTATACAAGCTACATATCTTCTGATTGTTCTGGCTTTAAAATTTTATTTTACAGGCGATACATTAAGAGTAAATTAACTTTATTCAAGGTCTGCCGTGCCACACATAAACAACCAGCGATGACAGCGTGTTTTTCATCCAATGGGCTGAAATGTCACAGACATGGCATCATCACGGTCAATCTGATAAACATCCACCGGAGACGTAAAACTGATTCTGTGCGAGTCATCGTCTGTCAAATTTGATTTCTCCTGCCAGAGCTCTGAGACAGTCAGTGGTCGGGAGACACACGCCGCATTGAAATTATGTTTTGAGTTATTGACAGCAACTTTTTCAGGCACAAGCCTGTTGGCAATTCTTCAGTTTCTCCAAGCGTTACAGCCGAGCAACTTTCTAATTCTCCAAATTATGCAGGCAGAAATCCAGACTGTCACGGGAGTCAAACCGATGTGTGAAACAGTTCTTCCATGTCTGCGTAAACATCAAAGCTGTCACATGGGGAGGACTCCTGGTTTGATACTTTACATAAAGCAACATTGGGCAACTAGATTTCAAATTACACTGATGCTACACTGACCTGTAATGTAACTCTAATTTAACCATCAGAGTTTTCTGATGGACAGTGAAATGCTGTCAACTGTAGCTGCTGTTAGCTGCTGTTAGCTAATGTTAGCTGCTGTTGGCTAATGTTACCTGCTGTTAGCTTGACTTAGATGCTGTTGGCTACTGTTAGCTGTTGTTGGCTAATGTTAGCTGATGTTAGATAATGTTAGCTGCTGTTAGCTAATGTTAGCTGTTGTTGGCTAATGTTAGCTGATGTTAGATAATGTTAGCTGATGTTGGCTAATGTTAGCTGCTGTTAGATAATGTTAGCTGCTGTTGGCTAATGTTAGCTGGTGCTTGCTTGATGTTTGGCTGTTAGCAGAGTTGTCGACTTTTTGATGATAAGTAATGTAATCATAACAGACACCCGTGTACAGCTGTCCATATCGACCACAATGGGGACAATAAATTACAAAAATTTCCATGTAATGTTCCTTTAAATTAACATAAGCTGTAAAGTGGAGGCCAGGATGTAAATACTCGACTTGCTCCCAAAGAGCATCCTGCCACTGCACTGCCATGACAACGGGATGAGATGGTGGTACGTGTGTGTGTGTGTGTGTGTGTGTGTGTGGTGGTTATTATTGTTCATTGTGACGAGGAGAAAACCAGATGGTTTCAGTTCCACATAACTTACCTCAGCTGCCTGGCTTCACCTCTCAAACACACACAATTACACACACTGCAGCCAGAGATGAGTCATACACTGGACTTAAAGCTGCATTTCCTCCTGTAGACCAAAAACACACACTCTTTAACGGCTGTTTTTTAATGCGTTTTGTCTCATTTGGAGCCTCAATCGTACGTCTGTTTCAGGAATGCACATGAGGCTTCTTCACCTGCAGTGACGCGCTCCGTTTGTCCTCATGGCAGCTGATAAAGGCCGTCACAGCTGGTTGCAGATTAACAGACCTGTGTACGGGCGAGAAAACGCTCTCCACTGTATTTAATTTGCAGGCTGAGAAGACTAATCAGAGGGCTGCATACTGTGAATATAGACAAGTTCACTGCCAACCCACTCTTAATTGGACGCTTGTAGGAAAAAAGCTGCTTGTTCTTGTACGCGGCGTTGGCTGAGACATTTAACAATCCCAGGAAAGGTGATACCACGCTTGGCCAATTAAAAGACTTTCTTCTTTCTTTACAGCTTTGACTTCTTCTGGAGGCGTTTTAACAATCCCAACCTCAGTTTTGGAGCAGACAAAATCAATTTATGGTATTGCACATACAGCCCCTCCAGCAGTTTTTATGTTTTGTCCCCACTTGGCAGTTTTCAGAGGACACGTCAGCCACCAAGAGCTGTGGGAGGAAACAAAACTGAGGGATGAAAGGTTGGAGAGCAGCAGGAAAGTTTAATTGTCACGTATCAGTCATTGTGAACTTTGTTTCACAATAATAAACAATACTGATTATGGAAGTGCTATAAATGAACCACCAAAGGTCAACAGCAAATAACATTAGTTAACAGCAGCTAACATCAGCTAATAGCAGTTAACATTAGTTGACAGCAGCTAACATAGCTGGGCAAGCGGGCAATGCAGCTAAAATTATCTGCTGTTTGCTAATGTTAGCTGCTGTTAGCTTAAATTAACTCATGTTAGCTCAGTTCGTTGGGGGCATGAAGGGATGTTGACGGGCAGAGCAGATGTCGTGCGAGAACAGGAGCTGTGCAAGCGGCAACATAAAATAAGCTTAGCAAAAGGACTTTATACAGGGTGAAAGTGTTAGCCTAGCTTAGCACAGATACTGGAAGCAGGGGGAAAGTGTTAGCCTAGCTCTGAAAAAAACACTAACGCTAAGTAAGCATTAGCATGAGATAAGTCCTCATTTCCATATTCAATGTAATGTATAAAACTTGTAACATCAAAAAAACTGTCAGAGTGTGTTCAGGTGTGTGTGTTCCTGCTCTAAAGAACCTCCGCCCCATCAGGTGACTCACCTGTAATACAACAGGAAACAGGTTTTTATTGTCCGTTACACAGAGAGAGAGAGAGAGACGCTGAGGTTCACCTTCAGACCAAAACCACCACAGAGACAGGACGGCTACAGGAGGGAACACTGGGAACACTGGGAACACTGGGAACACTTCAAGCTGCTGCTGAATCCACAAACTGAACAAGAGTTTGACGAGAGCAAAGACTGAAAGTGAAAGTAAGTTTGAGGGAGCTGCCGTGTGCTGTGAGACTAAATGGCTTCCAGATTAGAGGAAGATCTCTGCTGTTCTGTCTGCCATGACATCTTTAAAGATCCTGTCATGCTGTCATGTAGCCACAGCTTCTGTAAAGTCTGTGTGCAGAGCTGGTGGACTGACAAACAAGTCCACGAATGTCCACTCTGTAAGAAAAGACAATCAAAGGAATTCCTTCCTCCTAACTTTGCTTTGAAGAGCCTTTGTGAGACCTTCTTACAGGAGAGAGATCAGAGATCTTCAGAGGCTCTCTGCAGTCTGCACTCTGAGAAACTCAAACTCTTCTGTCTGGACGATAAACAGCCGGTGTGTGTCGTCTGCAGAGATTCAAAGAAACACAGCGACCACAGATTCAGACCCATCGATGAAGCTGCACAGGATCACAGAGAGGAGCTCCAGACATCTCTGAAACCTTTGAAGGAGAAACTGAAGATGTTTGAAGGAGTTCAAGTGAAGTTTGCTCAAACAGCAGAACACATGAAGGTCCAGGCCCGACGCGCAGAGAGGCAGATTAAGGATCAGTTTAAGAAGCTTCACCAGTTTCTAGAAGAGGAAGAGGAGGCCAGGATGGCTGCACTGAGGGAGGAAGAGGAGCAGAAGAGTCAGAGGATGAAGGAGAAGATGGAGGCTGTGAGCAGAGAGATAGCAGCTCTATCAGACACCGTCAGAGCCGCAGAGGACGAGCTGAGAGCTGAAGACGTCTCATTCCTGCTGAACTACAAGGCTGCAGTGCAAAGAGTCCAGCAGCGCCCCCTGCTGGATGATCCACAGCTGCCCTCAGGAGCTCTGATAGACGAGGCCAAACACCTGGGCAACCTGACCTTCAACATCTGGAACAAGATGAAGGACATGGTCTCCTACACTCCTGTGATTCTGGATCCAAACACTGCTCATCCAAACCTGATCCTGTCTGAAGATCTGAGCAGTGTGAGACGAGGACAGAGACAGCAGCTTCCTGACAATCCAGAGAGGATTAATGGTTCTTACTGTGTTCTGGGCTCTGAGGGCTTTAACTCAGGGACTCACAGCTGGGATGTCGAGGTTGGAGACAGTAAATACTGGTATCTGGGTGTGTTAGCAGAGTCTGTCCAGAGGAAGGGAAACATGTGGTCTAAAGTATGGGCAATACGTTTATATTCAGGTAAATACTCAACATACTCCCCATCAGGTCCAAACACTGTTCTCAACATCCAGAAGAAGTTCCAGAGGATCAGAGTGAATCTGGACATGAACAGAGGAAAACTGTCGTTCTCTGATCCTGATACTAACACACACATACACACCTTCACACACACTTTCACTGACAAGATGTTTCCATACATTAGCACTGGTGATGAACTGAAGATCTCACCAGTGAAGGTGTGTGTGACTGTAGAACAACAGAGATGATGATGATGATGATGATGATGGTGGTTGTCATGGTGATGACGATGACTCTTTAACATCAGTCCATGCTTCATGTTTCGGCTTTATTTGGTAACATGTTCAGGTTTTTACGATCATTGGTTTCATGTTCGAGGTGAACTGACGTTATTTCCTGAATATTAACAGTAATCATTGTTGATCATTGTGATCGACTTCAAACTGAATTCTGCGAGTAAATGTGTGTGTCGTCTTCCTGCTTCCTGTCTGCTCAATAAACACGTTCCTGAGATCAGATTCAAAGTTGTGAGTAAGTGCGTCAGTCCGAGCTCTGATGGCTTTGTTCAGCCTTCATCAGGTTACAGATCATCAGAATGAACGAACAGGTAACAGACAACACTAGTCAACAGCAGCCAACACTAGTCAACAGCAGCCAACATCCTTAACCTTAAATTGTACTGGCAGAAGTGTTTATAGCATAATGTTGCAGTAAATCCAGAATACATACACACCTGGAGGACACTTTTAGTTACAGAGAGACGACCAACAGCAGCAATAAAAGGCGAGACTTCTCGTTTAGGAAGTCCAACGATCAATAAAGAAGCACCACACTGCACAAACAGGAATCAAACATCACAAGTGGGTTGAATATCTCCACAGAGGACATCAGGCTCGAGTGACCTCAGACGATGTTCAGGATGGTTTGACTGAAACCAACGACTGAGCCAGTCTGCTGCTGTTGTCATGACAGTCACACAGACTCAGAGATGAGGAGGTTAAAAGTCTTTATTATAGCAGCTCTGCAAACAAGATAACACACAGTATAAGACACGTTAGTTTTTTCATCATAGCCGTGAAAATCTTTTGTACAAAACACTGACGGAAAGGCAAATGACTTAATAACTAATAACATCTGGTTCAGACAAAGACTTTGGTCGAAGTTTTGAGCTGCTGAGCAACAATCAAATGTACAATATTCATTCAGGAGGAGACGCTGCTGCATGAATTATGGATCACATTTGTTCAACTCTGTCTCGCAGAGAGTGCAAGGCTTCATATTAAAGCAACATCGTGTAGATTATCATAAACTAACAGGTTTTAAATCGTGTTAGCTGCTGTTAGCTAAAGTTAGCTGTTGTTAGTTATTGTTACTCAGTGTTAGCTAATGTAAGCTGCTGTGAGGACACTGAGGGGGTCACCCACTGCACCACTGACTACCTGAACTTCTGTATGGATGTTGTGGTTCCCATTAGGACTGTACGCTGCTTCTCTAACAACAAGACCTGGATCACCAGTGATGTCACGGACATCCTTAACAGGAAGAAGAGGGCATTCAAGGACAGAGCCGAGCTGAAGCCCGTACAGGGGGAACTCAAGGTCCAGCTGAGAGAGGCAAAGGACGAGTACAGAAGAAAGGTGGAACAGGAGCTGCAGCAGAACAACATGAGGCAGGTCTGGGATGGCATGAAAACCATCACAGGCTGGACAAGGAGAGCGGAGCTGTGAGAATCATGTTCTTTGATTTCTCCTGCGTCTTCAACACCATCCGGCCCCTCCTGCTGAGAGACAAGCTGACAGAGATGAGGGTGGACTCACACCTGGTGAGGTGGATTACAGACTACGTCACAGAGAGACCACAGTACGTCAGACTGAAGGACCGCACGTCGGACACTGTGGTCAGCAGCACCGGAGCACCACAGGGGACCGCGCTCTCTCCCGTCCTCTTCACCTTGTACACATCTGACTTCCAGTACAACTCTGGGCTCTGCCACATGCAGAAATACTCAGATGACACTGTGATAGTTGGCTGTATCAAGGACGGACAGGAGGGGGAGTACAGGAGCCTGGTTGAAGACTTTGTGAGGTGGTGCAGGTCCAACCATCTGCAGCTGAAGACCTCCAAGACTGAGGAGATGATGGTGGACTTCAGAAGGGAGAAACCACATCTCTTGGAGCTGAGAATCCATTTTTATCTGATTTTGACACCTGATTTCATGAATTTGATATTTTTGATCATTCAAATTTGGCTGTGTGGTTGATAACACTTTCTTCTTTAGTCTGACAAACTCAAAACACATTTATTTTGACTTCACACAGACTTTAAACATTTAATCTATAAAACTTGTAACATCCAAAAAATAACTGTCAGAGTGTGTTCAGGCGTGTGTGTTCCTGCTCTGAAGAAGCTCCGCCCTGTCAGCTGACTTATGTGTCATAAAAGAGGAAACAGGTTTTTATTGTCCGTTACTGAGACACAGAGAGAGACGCTGAGATTCAACTTCAGACCAAAACCACCACAGAGACAGGACGGCTACAGGAGGGAACACTGGGAACACTGGGAACACTGGGAACACTGGGAACACTTCAAGCTGCTGCTGAATCCACAAACTGAACAAGAGTTTGACGAGAGCAAAGACTGAAAGTGAAAGTAAGTTTGAGGGAGCTGCCGTGTGCTGTGAGACTAAATGGCTTCCAGATTAGAGGAAGATCTCTGCTGTTCTGTCTGCCATGACGTCTTTAAAGATCCTGTCATCCTGTCATGTAGCCACAGCTTCTGTAAAGTCTGTGTGCAGAGCTGGTGGACCGACAAACAAGTCCACGACTGTCCACTCTGTAAGAAAAGACATTCAAGGGAAGCACTTCCTCCTAACTTTGCTTTGAAGAGCCTTTGTGAGACCTTCTTACAGGAGAGAGATCAGAGATCTTCAGAGGCTCTCTGCAGTCTGCACTCTGAGAAACTCAAACTCTTCTGTCTGGACGATAAACAGCCGGTGTGTCTCGTCTGCAGAGATTCAAAGAAACACAGCGACCACAGATTCAGACCCATCGATGAAGCTGCACAGGATCACAGAGAGGAGCTCCAGACATCTCTGAAACCTTTGAAGGAGAAACTGAAGATGTTTGAAGGAGTTCAAGTGAAGTTTGCTCAAACAGCAGAACACATGAAGGTCCAGGCCCGACGCACAGAGAGGCAGATTAAGGATCAGTTTAAGAAGCTTCACCAGTTTCTAGAAGAGGAAGAGGAGGCCAGGATGGCTGCACTGAGGGAGGAAGAGGAGCAGAAGAGTCAGATGATGAAGGAGAAGATGGAGGCTGTGAGCAGAGAGATAACAGCTCTATCAGACACCGTCAGAGCCGCAGAGGACGAGCTGAGAGCTGAAGACGTCTCATTCCTGCTGAACTACAAGGCTGCAGTGCAAAGAGTCCAGCAGCGCCCCCTGCTGGATGATCCACAGCTGCCCTCAGGAGCTCTGATAGACGAGGCCAAACACCTGGGCAACCTGACCTTCAACATCTGGAACAAGATGAAGGGCATGGTCTCCTACACTCCTGTGATTCTGGATCCAAACACTGCTGATCCAAACCTGATCCTGTCTGAAGATCTGAGCAGTGTGAGAGGAGGACAGAGACAGCAGCTTCCTGACAATCCAGAGAGGATTAATGGTTCTTACTGTGTTCTGGGCTCTGAGGGCTTTAACTCAGGGACTCACAGCTGGGATGTCGAGGTTGGAGACAGTGTATACTGGGAACTGGGTGTGTTAGCAGAGTCTGTCCAGAGGAAGGGAAACATTTTTGAAGTAATGCGTTCTATTTTTCGGAAGGGGGGCATGCGGTCTAGACTGTGGGCAATACGTCTATATTCAGGTAACTACTCAACACGCTCCCCATCAGGTCCAGACACTGATCTCGACATCCAGAAGAAGTTCCAGAGGATCAGAGTGAATCTGGACATGAACAGAGGAAAACTGTCGTTCTCTGATCCTGATACTAACACACACATACACACCTTCACACACACTTTCACTGACAAGATGTTTCCATTCATTAGCACTATGTATGAACTGAAGATCTCACCAGTGAAGGTGTGTGTGACTGTAGAACAACAGAGACGATGGTTTTGGTGGAGATGAGGATGATTCTCAAGATGATGATGATGATTCATGATGATGATGATGGTTGTCATGGCGATGACGATGATGATAATTGTCATGATGATGATGGTGGTGGTTGTCATGGTGATGGTGATGACGGTTGTCATGGTGATGACGATGATGATGATGATGATGATGATGATGATGGTGGTTGTCATGGTGATGTCAATGACTCTTTAACATCAGTCCATGTTTCCTGTTTTGGCTTTATTTGGTTTCATGTTCGAGGTGAACTGACGTTATTTCCTGAATATTAACAGTAATCATTGTTGATAATTGTGATCGACTTCAAACTGAATTCTGCGAGTAAATGTGTGTGTCGTCTTCCTGCTTCCTGTCTGCTCAATAAACACGTTCCTGAGATCAGATTCAAAGTTGTGAGTAAGTGCGTCAGTCCGAGCTCTGATGGCTTTGTTCAGCCTTCATCAGGTTACAGATCATCAGAATGAA
This sequence comes from Nibea coibor, assembly GCA_023373845.1. Taxonomy (NCBI): domain Eukaryota; kingdom Metazoa; phylum Chordata; class Actinopteri; family Sciaenidae; genus Nibea; species Nibea coibor. Next base: position 3,372,822 of record CM041727.1, read on the forward strand.
TGAACAGGTAACAGACAACACTAGTCAACAGCAGCCAACACTAGTCAACAGCAGCCAACACTAGTCAACTGCAGCCAACATTAGTCAACAGCAGCCAACACTAGTCAACAGCAGCCAACACTAGTCAACAGCAGCCAACATTAGTCAACAGCAGCCAATACTGGTCAACAGCAGCCAACACTAGTCAACAGCAGCCAACGCTAGTCAACAGAAAGTGCACAGACAGGTTGCTCCTTGAACATGCCTGAGCTGTTAAAGTAATAATTCAATAAACAGAAACAAATGGACTAACACAGAAAACGTACACATGTATGCTTTACATCTGCCAAATATATAGGCTTTTTAAATAAAGTGCAGAAAAAGATGTTTATTTTTGGGACTAAGCCATTTTCAGCTTGTTTTGACTTCTTTAACATTTGGGCTTATAGACAGTACTTAATGTATATGGAACACCGTGTGTTTGGTACCTGTAGATTCAGGAGGACTGAGGCTATCATAGGCATTCATGTAATGTGCTTATAAAGGAAGTATGAGTGAAAAATCTACAATACACTGAAGAATTTCAAAAACCAAAAGTAGATTTGTGTCATTTTTTACTCACAGTCACACCTCAAACAGTACTAATGAAGAGTTTTAGAATGAAAATATTATTTTTCAATCCCTTTGCCTGACATGCATATGCAGCTTTTCAACCACATGTGAAGAACAATAAAATAATGCTCCTTCAGTACAAAAGGTCCTGCACGTTTTTGCCTCATTTTCCTCAGACATGCCACTTAGCAAAGCAAAGAGCCTCCAGAGAGTTGAGGAGAAGCTGTCCTTCAATAGAAATAGTATTTCTGAAGTTATTCTGTCACTCTGCTCGACGCACACAGCTCTCTCTGTTGTCCCGCCCCCACAGCGCTCTGAGTCCTTTGATTGGCTAGACACGTCATAGATACCCTTCACTGATTGGTTGTCAAAGTCACTAGTCTGCCTAGTAACGTTCGTCCATTCGTCGAATGCGCTTGCAGTCTGCCGAACATCTATTTTTCGATTGGTGTTTTTACGCGGTGGAATCGAACAACAAGGAAGTGTCGGACAGACACAAACCGCACATCTCCGTCTCCAGCGGAGTCTCAGGAAAACAGTGAAACAAAACACATCCGTCTGTCACGGAGCGTTTCAGAGAGATTCACAGATATGTACGACTTTAGACTCTTTTGAATGAACTCCGTCCTCAGATGGTTAAAATGAGCTGAGCTGTACACTACACTCTCAGACTCTCTCACTGCCTTTGTTTAAACGACGTTACGGGTCTCTCCGATGGTCTTTCCTCTACGTCCAGTCTGCTCAGCTCAACTTTGGTTTGACACTCAAACGTCTCCGAGAGTTATTGAGTGACCTAACAGTCGAGCGACACAACGAATTGATGATGAAATTCGTTGCCAAGTCCCTAAATAATCGAATTTTATCGATTTGTTGCTGCAGCCCTAATTAACGATAGACAGCAGCAGCTAGCATTAGTTAACAACAGCTAACATTAGTCAACACCGAGCAGGTGTCATGCCAGAACAGGAGCTGGGCAAGCGGCAATAGAGCACAAGCTTAGCATAAGGACTGGAAGCAGGAGAAAAGTGTTAGCCTAGCTCCAATAATGAAAAAAACAACTCTGATGCTAAGTGGTGCTAAGTTAGCATTAGCATTTGGTTTAGATAAGGCCTCATTTGCATATTTAAAATCTGGCAATTCCACATGTTCTTTCAAAACTCATTAAATATGTTGGGAAGTAGTTGCTGAAAACTCTTGAAAATACTTTGGGTGGTTGATAACACTTTCTTCTTTGGTCTGACAAACTCAAAACACACATTTATCTTGACTCCATACAGACTTTAAAGATTTAATCTATAAAACTTGTAACATCAAAAAAGCACTATCAGAGTGTGTGCAGGCGTGTGTTCCTGATCTAAAGAAGCTCCGCCCTGTCAACTGACTTATTTATCATAAAAGTGGAAGAAGGTTTTTATTGCGTGTCACTCAGACACAAAGAGAGAGGAAGACAGATGCTGAGGTTCAACTTCATACCAAAACCAGCACTGAGACAGGACAGCTACAGGAGGGAACACTGGGAACACTTCAAGCTGCTGCTGAATCCACAAACTGAACAAGAGTTTGACGAGAGCAAAGACTGAAAGTGAAAGTAAGTTTGAGGGAGCTGCCGTGTGCTGTGAGACAAAATGGCTTCCAGATTAGAGGAAGATCTCTGCTGTTCTGTCTGCCATGACATCTTTAAAGATCCTGTCATCCTGTCATGTAGCCACAGCTTCTGTAAAGTCTGTGTGCAGAGCTGGTGGACCGACAAACAAGTCCACGACTGTCCACTCTGTAAGAAAAGACATTCAAAGGAATTCCTTCCTCCTAACTTTGCTTTGAAGAGCCTTTGTGAGACCTTCTTACAGGAGAGAGATCAGAGATCTTCAGAGGCTCTCTGCAGTCTGCACTCTGAGAAACTCAAACTCTTCTGTCTGGACGATAAACAGCCGGTGTGTCTTGTCTGCAGAGATTCAAAGAAACACAGCGACCACAGATTCAGACCCATCGATGAAGCTGCACAGGATCACAGAGAGGAGCTCCAGACATTTCTGAAACCTTTGAAGGAGAAACTGAAGATGTTTGAAGGAGTTCAAGTGAAGTTTGCTCAAACAGCAGAACACATGAAGGTCCAGGCCCGACGCACAGAGAGGCAGATTAAGGATCAGTTTAAGAAGCTTCACCAGTTTCTAGAAGAGGAAGAGGAGGCCAGGATGGCTGCACTGAGGGAGGAAGAGGAGCAGAAGAGTCAGATGATGAAGGAGAAGATGGAGGCTGTGAGCAGAGAGATAGCAGCTCTATCAGACACCGTCAGAGCCGCAGAGGACGAGCTGAGAGCTGAAGACGTCTCATTCCTGCTGAACTACAAGGCTGCAGAGCAAAGAGTCCAGCAGCGTCCCCTGCTGGATGATCCACAGCTGCCCTCAGGAGCTCTGATAGACGAGGCCAAACACCTGGGCAACCTGACCTTCAACATCTGGAACAAGATGAAGGACATGGTCTCCTACACTCCTGTGATTCTGGATCCAAACACTGCTCATCCAAACCTGATTCTGTCTGAAGATCTGAGCAGTGTGAGAAAAGGACAGAGACAGCAGCTTCCTGACAATCCAGAGAGGTTTAATAATTCTTTGTCTGTTCTGGGCTCTGAGGGCTTTAACTCAGGGACTCACAGCTGGGATGTCGAGGTTGGAGACAGTAAATACTGGTATCTGGGTGTGTTAGCAGAGTCTGTCCAGAGGAAGGGAAACATATGGTCTAAAGTATGGGCGATACGTTTATATTCAGGTAAATACTCAAGACGCTCCCCATCAGGTCCAAACACTGTTCTCAACATCCAGAAGAAGTTCCAGAGGATCAGAGTGAATCTGGACATGAACAGAGGAAAACTGTCGTTCTCTGATCTTGATACTAACACACACATACACACCTTCACACACACTTTCACTGACAAGATGTTTCCATGCATTAGCTGTGGTGATGAATTGAAGATCTCACCAGTGAAGGTGTGTGTGACTGTAGAACAACAGAGATGATGATGATGGTGATGGTGGTTGTCATGGTGATGACGATGACTTTAACATCAGCCCATGTTTCATGTTTCGGCTTTATTTGGTAACATGTTCAGGTTTTTACGATCATTGGTTTCATGTTCGAGGTGAACTGACGTTATTTCCTGAATATTAACAGTAATCATTGTTGATAATTGTGATCGACTTCAAACTGAATTCTGCGAGTAAATGTGTGTGTCGTCTTCCTGCTTCCTGTCTGCTCAATAAACACGTTCCTGAGATCAGATTCAAAGTTGTGAGTAAGTGCGTCAGTCCGAGCTCTGATGGCTTTGTTCAGCCTTCATCAGGTTACAGATCATCAGAATGAACGAACAGGTAACAGACAACACTAGTCAACAGCAGCCAACACTAGTCAACAGCAGCCAACACTAGTCAACTGCAGCCAACACTAGTCAACTGCAGCCAACATTAGTCAACAGTAGCTAGCATTAATCAACAGCAGCCAACACTAGTCAACAGCAGCCAACATTAGTCAACAGTAGCTAGCATTAATCAACAGCAGCCAACACTAGTCAACAGCAGCCAACATTAGTCTGAGGGACTGCTTTGAATCCACTGACTGGAACGTCCTGCAGGACTCACATGGTGAGGACACTGAGGGGGTCACCCACTGCACCACTGACTACCTGAACTTCTGTATGGATGTTGTGGTTCCCATTAGGACTGTACGCTGCTTCCCTAACAACAAGACCTGGATCACCAGTGATGTCACGGACATCCTTAATCAGGAAGAAGAGGGCATTCAAGGACGGTGACAGCTGAAGCCCGTACAGGGGGAACTCAAGGTCCAGCTGAGAGAGGCAAAGGACGAGTACAGAAGAAAGGTGGAACAGGAGCTGCAGCAGAACAACATGAGGGAGGTCTGGGATGGCATGAAAACCATCACAGGCTGGACAAGGAGAGTGGAGCTGTGAGAATCATGATCTTTGATTTCTCCTGCGCCTTCAACACCATCCGGCCCCTCCTGCTGAGAGACAAGCTGACAGAGATGAGGGTGGACTCACACCTGGTGAGGTGGATTACAGACTACCTCACAGAGAGACCACAGTACGTCAGACTGAAGGACGCACGTCGGACACTGTGGTCAGCAGCACCGGAGCACCACAGGGGACCGCGCTCTCTCCCGTCCTCTTCACCTTGTACACATCTGACTTCCAGTACAACTCTGGGCTCTGCCACATGCAGAAATACTCAGATGACACTGTGATAGTTGGCTGTATCAAGGACGGACGGCAGGGGGAGTACAGGAGCCTGGTTGAAGACTTTGTGAGGTGGTGCAGGTCCAACCATCTGCAGCTGAACATCTCCAAGACTGAGGAGATGATGGTGGACTTCAGAAGGGAGAAACCACATCTCTTGGAGCTGAGAATCCATTTTTATCTGATTTTGACACCTGATTTCATGAATTTGTCGATATTTTTGATCATTCAAATTTGGCTGCGTGGTTGATAACACTTTCTTCTTTAGTCTGAGAAACTCAAAACACATTTATTTTGACTTCACACAGACTTTAAACATTTAATCTATAAAACTTGTAACATCCAAAAAATAACTGTCAGAGTGTGTTCAGGCGTGTGTGTTCCTGCTCTGAAGAAACTCCGCCCTGTCAGCTGACTTATGTGTCATAAAAGAGGAAACAGGTTTTTATTGTCCATTACACAGACAGAGAGAGAGAGAGAGAGAGAGAGAGAGAGAGAGAGAGAGAGAGAGCGAGACGCTGATATTCAACTTCAGACCAAAACCACCACAGAGACAGGACGGCTACAGGAGGGAACACTGGGAACACTGGGAACACTGGGAACACTTCAAGCTGCTGCTGAATCCACAAACTGAACAAGAGTTTGACGAGAGCAAAGACTGAAAGTGAAAGTAAGTTTGAGGGAGCTGCCGTGTGCTGTGAGACTAAATGGCTTCCAGATTAGAGGAAGATCTCTGCTGTTCTGTCTGCCATGACATCTTTAAAGATCCTGTCATCCTGTCATGTAGCCACAGCTTCTGTAAAGTCTGTGTGCAGAGCTGGTGGACCGACAAACAAGTCCACGACTGTCCACTCTGTAACAGAAGATCTTCAAGGGAAGTCCTTCCTCTTAACTTTGCTTTGAAGAACCTTTGTGAGACCTTCTTACAGGAGAGAGATCAGAGATCTTCAGAGGCTCTCTGCAGTCTGCACTCTGAGAAACTCAAACTCTTCTGTCTGGACGATAAACAGCCGGTGTGTGTCGTCTGCAGAGATTCAAAGAAACACAGCGACCACAGATTCAGACCCATCGATGAAGCTGCACAGGATCACAGAGAGGAGCTCCAGACATCTCTGAAACCTTTGAAGGAGAAACTGAAGATGTTTGAAGGAGTTCAAGTGAAGTTTGCTCAAACAGCAGAACACATGAAGGTCCAGGCCCGACACACAGAGAGGCAGATTAAGGATCAGTTTAAGAAGCTTCACCAGTTTCTAGAAGAGGAAGAGGAGGCCAGGATGGCTGCACTGAGGGAGGAAGAGGAGCAGAAGAGTCAGATGATGAAGGAGAAGATGGAGGCTGTGAGCAGAGAGATAGCAGCTCTATCAGACACCGTCAGAGCCGCAGAGGACGAGCTGAGAGCTGAAGACGTCTCATTCCTGCTGAACTACAAGGCTGCAGTGCAAAGAGTCCAGCAGCGCCCCCTGCTGGATGATCCACAGCTGCCCTCAGGAGCTCTGATAGACGAGGCCAAACACCTGGGCAACCTGACCTTCAACATCTGGAACAAGATGAAGGACATGGTCTCCTACACTCCTGTGATTCTGGATCCAAACACTGCTGATCCAAACCTGATCCTGTCTGAAGATCTGAGCAGTTTGAGAGGAGGACAGAGACAGCAGCTTCCTGACAATCCAGAGAGGTTTAATAATTACTGCTCTGTTCTGGGCTCTGAGGGCTTTAACTCAGGGACTCACAGCTGGGATGTCGAGGTTGGAGACAGTATATACTGGTATCTGGGTGTGTTAGCAGAGTCTGTCCAGAGGAAGGGATACATATGGTCTGGAGTATGGGCGATATGTTTAGATTTAGGTAAATACTCAACACACTCCCCATCAGGCCCAAACACTGATCTCAACATCCAGAAGAAGTTCCAGAGGATCAGAGTGAATCTGGACATGAACAGAGGAAAACTGTCGTTCTCTGATCCTGATACTAACACACACATACACACCTTCACACACACTTTCACTGACAAGATGTTTCCATTCATTTGGACTGCTGATGAACTGAAGATCTCACCAGTGAAGGTGTGTGTGACTGTAGAACAACAGAGATGATGGTGATGATGATAGTTGTCATAGTGATGACGATGATGATGATGATGATGATGATGGTGGTGGTTGTCATGGTGATGGCGATAACGGTTGTCATGGTGATGATGATGATGATGATGATGGTGGTGGTTGTCATGGTGATGTCAATGACTCTTTAACATCAGTCCACATTTCCTGTTTTGGCTTTATTTGGTTTCATGTTCGAGGTGAACTGACGTTATTTCCTGAATATTAACAGTAATCATTGTTGATCATTGTGATCGACTTCAAACTGAATTCTGCGAGTAAATGTGTGTGTCGTCTTCCTGCTTCCTGTCTGCTCAATAAACACGTTCCTGAGATCAGATTCAAAGTTGTGAGTAAGTGCGTCAGTCCGAGCTCTGATGGCTTTGTTCAGCCTTCATCAGGTTACAGATCATCAGAATGAACGAACAGGTAACAGACAACACTAGTCAACAGCAGCCAACACTAGTCAACAGCAGCCAACATTAGTCAACAGCAGCCAACACTAGTCAACAGCAGCCAACATTAGTCAACAGCAGCCAACACTGGTCAACAGAAAGTGCACAGACAGGTTGCTCCTTGAACATCCCTGAGTTGTTAAAGTAATAATTCAATAAACAGAAACAAATGGACTAACACAGAAAACGTACACATGTATGCTTTACATCTGCCAAATATATAGGCTTTTTAAATAAAGTGCACAAAAAGATGTTTATTTTTGGGACTAAGCCATTTTCAGCTTGTTTTGACTTCTTTAACATCTGGGCTTATAGACAGTACTTAATGTATATGGAACACCGTGTGTTTGGTACCTGTAGATTCAGGAGGACTGAGGCTATCATAGGCATTCATGTAACGTGCTTATAAAGGAGGTATGAGTGAAAAATCTACAATACACTGAAGAATTTCAAAAACCAAAAGTAGATTTGTGTCATTTTTTACTCACAGTCACACCTCAAACAGTACTAGTGAAGAGTTTTAGAATGAAAATATTATTTTTCAATCCCTTTGCCTGACATGCATATGCAGCTTTTCAACCACATGTGAAGAATAATAAAATAATGCTCTTTCAGTACAAAAGGTCCCGCACACGTTTTTGCCTCATTTTCCTCAGACATGCCACTTAGCAAAGCAAAGAGCCTCCAGAGAGTTGAGGAGAAGCTGTCCTTCAATAGAAATAGTATTTCTGAAGTTATTCCGTCACTCTGCTCTACGCACACAGCTCTCTCTGTTGTCCCGCCCCCACATCGCCCTGAGTCCTTTGATTGGCTAGAACACGTCATAGATACCCTCCACTGATTGGTTGTCAAAGGCACTAGTCTGCCTAGTAACGTTCGTCCATTCGTCGAATGCGCTTGCAGTCTGCCGAACATCTATTTTTCGATTGGTGTTTTTACGCGGTGGAATCGAACAACAAGGAAGTGTCGGACAGACACAAACCGCACATCTCCGTCTCCAGCGGAGTCTCAGGAAAACAGTGAAACAAAACACATCCGTCTGTCACGAAGCGTTTCAGAGAGATTCACAGATATGTACGACTTTAGACTCTTTTGAATGAACTCCGTCCTCAGAGGGTTAAAATGAGCTGAGCTGTACACTACACTCACAGACTCTCTCACTGCTTTTGTTCAAACGACGTTACGGGTCTCTCCGATGGTCTTTCCTCTACGTCCAGTCTGCTCAGCTCAACTTTGGTTTGACACTCAAACGTCTCCGAGACTTATTGAGTGACCTAACAGTCGAGCGACAAAACAAATCAATGATGAAATTCGTTGCCAAGTCTTTAAATAATCGAATTTTATCGATTTGTCGCTGCAGCCCTAATCAAAGATAGACAGCAGCAGCTAGCATTAGTTAACAACAGCTAACATTAGTCAAAATGGAGCAGGTGTCGTGCCAGAACAGGAGCTGGGCAAACACCAACATAGCACAAGCTTAGCATAAGGACTGGAAGCAGGTGAAAAGTGTTAGCCTAGCTCCAATAATGAAAAAGACAACTGTGATGCTAAGTGGTGCTAAGTTAGCATTAGCATTCGGGTTAGATAAGGCCTCATTTGCACATTTAAAGTCTGGCAATTTGACATTTTCTTTCAAAACACATTAAATATGTTGGGAAGTAGTTGCTGAAAACTCTTGGAAATACTTTGGGTGGCTGATAACACTTTCTTCTTTGGTCTGACAAAATCAAAACACATTTATTTTGACTTCACACAGACTTTAAACATTTAATCTATAAAACTTGTAACATCAAAAATGAAATGTCAGAGTGTGTTCAGGTGTGTGTTCCTGCTCTAAATAAGCTCCGCCCCCTCAGGTGACTCACCTGTCATAGAACAGGAAACAGGTTTTTATTATGCGTCACTCAGACAGAGAAAGACAGACGCTGATATTTAACTTCAGACCAAAACCACTACTGAGACAGCACAGTTACAGGAGGGAACACTGGGAACACTGGGAACACTTCAAGCTGCTGCTGAATCCACAAACTGAACAAGAGTTTGACGAGAGCAAAGACTGAAAGTGAAAGTAAGTTTGAGGGAGCTGCCGTGTGCCGTGAGACAAAATGGCTTCCAGATTAGAGGAAGATCTCTGCTGTTCTGTCTGCCATGACATCTTTAAAGATCCTGTCATCCTGTCATGTAGCCACAGCTTCTGTAAAGTCTGTGTGCAGAGCTGGTGGACCGACAAACAAGTCCACGACTGTCCACAATGTAACAGAAGATCTTCAAGGGAAGTCCTTCCTCTTAACTTTGCTTTGAAGAACCTTTGTGAGACCTTCTTACAGGAGAAAGATCAGAGATCTTCAGAGGCTCTCTGCAGTCTGCACTCTGAGAAACTCAAACTCTTCTGTCTGGACGATAAACAGCCGGTGTGTGTCGTCTGCAGAGATTCAAAGAAACACAGCGACCACAGATTCAGACCCATCGATGAAGCTGCACAGGATCACAGAGAGGAGCTCCAGACATCTCTGAAACCTTTGAAGGAGAAACTGAAGATGTTTGAAGGAGTTCAAGTGAAGTTTGCTCAAACAGCAGAACACATGAAGGTCCAGGCCCGATGCACAGAGAGGCAGATTAAGGATCAGTTTAAGAAGCTTCACCAGTTTCTAGAAGATGAAGAGGAGGCCAGGATGGCTGCACTGAGGGAGGAAGAGGAGCAGAAGAGTCAGATGATGAAGGAGAAGATGGAGGCTGTGAGCAGAGAGATAGCAGCTCTATCAGACACCGTCAGAGCCGCAGAGGACGAGCTGAGAGCTGAAGACGTCTCATTCCTGCTGAACTACAAGGCTGCAGAGCAAAGAGTCCAGCAGCGCCCCCTGCTGGATGATCCACAGCTGCCCTCAGGAGCTCTGATAGACGAGGTCAAACACCTGGGCAACCTGACCTTCAACATCTGGAACAAGATGAAGGACATGGTCTCCTACACTCCTGTGATTCTGGATCCAAACACTGCTCATCCAAACCTGATCCTGTCTGAAGATCTGAGCAGTGTGAGAGAAGGACAGAGACAGCAGCTTCCTGACAATCCAGAGAGGATTAATGCTTCCTGGTCTGTTCTGGGCTCTGAGGGCTTTAACTCAGGGACTCACAGCTGGGATGTCGAGGTTGGAGACAGTAAATACTGGTATCTGGGTGTGTTAGCAGAGTCTGTCCAGAGGAAGGGATACATGTGGTCTAATGTATGGGCAATACGTTTACTTTCAGGTCAATACTATACACGCTCCCCATCAGGTCCAGAAACTGATCTCAACATCCAGAAGAAGTTCCAGAGGATCAGAGTGAATCTGGACATGAACAGAGGAAAACTGTCGTTCTCTGATCCTGATACTAACACACACATACACACCTTCACACACACTTTCACTGACAAGATGTTTCCATACATTTGGACTATGGATAACGTCCCACTGAAGATCTCACCAGTGAAGGTGTGTGTGACTGTAGAACAACAGAGATGATGATGATGATGATGATAGTTGTCATGATGATGATGATGGTGGTGGTTGTCATGGTGATGATGATGACTCTTTAACATCAGTCCATGTTTCATGTTTCGGCTTTATTTGGTAACATGTTCAGGTTTTTACGATCATTGGTTTCATGTTCGAGGTGAACTGACGTTATTTCCTGAATATTAACAGTAATCATTGTTGATCATTGTGATCGACTTCAAACTGAATTCTGCGAGTAAACGTGTGTGTCGTCTTCCTGCTTCCTGTCTGCTCAATAAACACGTTCCTGAGATCAGATTCAAAGTTGTGAGTAAGTGCGTCAGTCCGAGCTCTGATGGCTTTGTTCAGCCTTCATCAGGTTACAGATCATCAGAATGAACGAACAGGTAAGAGTCAACACTAGTCAACAGCAGCCAACACTAGTCAACAGCAGCCAACACTAGTCAACTGCAGCCAACATTAGTCAACAGTAGCTAGCATTAATCAACAGCAGCCAACACTAGTCAACAGCAGCCAACATTAGTCTGAGGGACTGCTTTGAATCCACTGACTGGAACGTCCTGCAGGACTCACATGGTGAGGACACTGAGGGGGTCACCCACTGCACCACTGACTACCTGAACTTCTGTATGGATGTTGTGGTTCCCATTAGGACTGTACGCTGCTTCTCTAACAACAAGACCTGGATCACCAGTGATGTCACGGACATCCTTAACAGGAAGAAGAGGGCATTCAAGGACAGAGCCGAGCTGAAGCCCGTACAGGGGGAACTCAAGGTCCAGCTGAGAGAGGCAAAGGACGAGTACAGAAGAAAGGTGGAACAGGAGCTGCAGCAGAACAACATGAGGCAGGTCTGGGATGGCATGAAAACCATCACAGGCTGGACAAGGAGAGCGGAGCTGTGAGAATCATGTTCTTTGATTTCTCCTGCGTCTTCAACACCATCCGGCCCCTCCTGCTGAGAGACAAGCTGACAGAGATGAGGGTGGACTCACACCTGGTGAGGTGGATTACAGACTACGTCACAGAGAGACCACAGTACGTCAGACTGAAGGACCGCACGTCGGACACTGTGGTCAGCAGCACCGGAGCACCACAGGGGACCGCGCTCTCTCCCGTCCTCTTCACCTTGTACACATCTGACTTCCAGTACAACTCTGGGCTCTGCCACATGCAGAAATACTCAGATGACACTGTGATAGTTGGCTGTATCAAGGACGGACAGGAGGGGGAGTACAGGAGCCTGGTTGAAGACTTTGTGAGGTGGTGCAGGTCCAACCATCTGCAGCTGAAGACCTCCAAGACTGAGGAGATGATGGTGGACTTCAGAAGGGAGAAACCACATCTCTTGGAGCTGAGAATCCATTTTTATCTGATTTTGACACCTGATTTCATGAATTTGATATTTTTGATCATTCAAATTTGGCTGTGTGGTTGATAACACTTTCTTCTTTAGTCTGACAAACTCAAAACACATTTATTTTGACTTCACACAGACTTTAAACATTTAATCTATAAAACTTGTAACATCCAAAAAATAACTGTCAGAGTGTGTTCAGGCGTGTGTGTTCCTGCTCTGAAGAAGCTCCGCCCTGTCAGCTGACTTATGTGTCATAAAAGAGGAAACAGGTTTTTATTGTCCGTTACTGAGACACAGAGAGAGACGCTGAGATTCAACTTCAGACCAAAACCACCACAGAGACAGGACGGCTACAGGAGGGAACACTGGGAACACTGGGAACACTGGGAACACTGGGAACACTTCAAGCTGCTGCTGAATCCACAAACTGAACAAGAGTTTGACGAGAGCAAAGACTGAAAGTGAAAGTAAGTTTGAGGGAGCTGCCGTGTGCTGTGAGACTAAATGGCTTCCAGATTAGAGGAAGATCTCTGCTGTTCTGTCTGCCATGACGTCTTTAAAGATCCTGTCATCCTGTCATGTAGCCACAGCTTCTGTAAAGTCTGTGTGCAGAGCTGGTGGACCGACAAACAAGTCCACGACTGTCCACTCTGTAAGAAAAGACATTCAAGGGAAGCACTTCCTCCTAACTTTGCTTTGAAGAGCCTTTGTGAGACCTTCTTACAGGAGAGAGATCAGAGATCTTCAGAGGCTCTCTGCAGTCTGCACTCTGAGAAACTCAAACTCTTCTGTCTGGACGATAAACAGCCGGTGTGTCTCGTCTGCAGAGATTCAAAGAAACACAGCGACCACAGATTCAGACCCATCGATGAAGCTGCACAGGATCACAGAGAGGAGCTCCAGACATCTCTGAAACCTTTGAAGGAGAAACTGAAGATGTTTGAAGGAGTTCAAGTGAAGTTTGCTCAAACAGCAGAACACATGAAGGTCCAGGCCCGACGCACAGAGAGGCAGATTAAGGATCAGTTTAAGAAGCTTCACCAGTTTCTAGAAGAGGAAGAGGAGGCCAGGATGGCTGCACTGAGGGAGGAAGAGGAGCAGAAGAGTCAGATGATGAAGGAGAAGATGGAGGCTGTGAGCAGAGAGATAACAGCTCTATCAGACACCGTCAGAGCCGCAGAGGACGAGCTGAGAGCTGAAGACGTCTCATTCCTGCTGAACTACAAGGCTGCAGTGCAAAGAGTCCAGCAGCGCCCCCTGCTGGATGATCCACAGCTGCCCTCAGGAGCTCTGATAGACGAGGCCAAACACCTGGGCAACCTGACCTTCAACATCTGGAACAAGATGAAGGGCATGGTCTCCTACACTCCTGTGATTCTGGATCCAAACACTGCTGATCCAAACCTGATCCTGTCTGAAGATCTGAGCAGTGTGAGAGGAGGACAGAGACAGCAGCTTCCTGACAATCCAGAGAGGATTAATGGTTCTTACTGTGTTCTGGGCTCTGAGGGCTTTAACTCAGGGACTCACAGCTGGGATGTCGAGGTTGGAGACAGTGTATACTGGGAACTGGGTGTGTTAGCAGAGTCTGTCCAGAGGAAGGGAAACATTTTTGAAGTAATGCGTTCTATTTTTCGGAAGGGGGGCATGCGGTCTAGACTGTGGGCAATACGTCTATATTCAGGTAACTACTCAACACGCTCCCCATCAGGTCCAGACACTGATCTCGACATCCAGAAGAAGTTCCAGAGGATCAGAGTGAATCTGGACATGAACAGAGGAAAACTGTCGTTCTCTGATCCTGATACTAACACACACATACACACCTTCACACACACTTTCACTGACAAGATGTTTCCATTCATTAGCACTATGTATGAACTGAAGATCTCACCAGTGAAGGTGTGTGTGACTGTAGAACAACAGAGACGATGGTTTTGGTGGAGATGAGGATGATTCTCAAGATGATGATGATGATTCATGATGATGATGATGGTTGTCATGGCGATGACGATGATGATAATTGTCATGATGATGATGGTGGTGGTTGTCATGGTGATGGTGATGACGGTTGTCATGGTGATGACGATGATGATGATGATGATGATGATGATGATGGTGGTTGTCATGGTGATGTCAATGACTCTTTAACATCAGTCCATGTTTCCTGTTTTGGCTTTATTTGGTTTCATGTTCGAGGTGAACTGACGTTATTTCCTGAATATTAACAGTAATCATTGTTGATAATTGTGATCGACTTCAAACTGAATTCTGCGAGTAAATGTGTGTGTCGTCTTCCTGCTTCCTGTCTGCTCAATAAACACGTTCCTGAGATCAGATTCAAAGTTGTGAGTAAGTGCGTCAGTCCGAGCTCTGATGGCTTTGTTCAGCCTTCATCAGGTTACAGATCATCAGAATGAATGAACAGGTAACAGACAACACTAGTCAACAGCAGCCAACACTAGTCAACAGCAGCCAACACTAGTCAACTGCAGCCAACATTAGTCAACAGCAGCCAACACTAGTCAACAGCAGCCAACACTAGTCAACAGCAGCCAACATTAGTCAACAGCAGCCAATACTGGTCAACAGCAGCCAACACTAGTCAACAGCAGCCAACGCTAGTCAACAGAAAGTGCACAGACAGGTTGCTCCTTGAACATGCCTGAGCTGTTAAAGTAATAATTCAATAAACAGAAACAAATGGACTAACACAGAAAACGTACACATGTATGCTTTACATCTGCCAAATATATAGGCTTTTTAAATAAAGTGCAGAAAAAGATGTTTATTTTTGGGACTAAGCCATTTTCAGCTTGTTTTGACTTCTTTAACATTTGGGCTTATAGACAGTACTTAATGTATATGGAACACCGTGTGTTTGGTACCTGTAGATTCAGGAGGACTGAGGCTATCATAGGCATTCATGTAATGTGCTTATAAAGGAAGTATGAGTGAAAAATCTACAATACACTGAAGAATTTCAAAAACCAAAAGTAGATTTGTGTCATTTTTTACTCACAGTCACACCTCAAACAGTACTAATGAAGAGTTTTAGAATGAAAATATTATTTTTCAATCCCTTTGCCTGACATGCATATGCAGCTTTTCAACCACATGTGAAGAACAATAAAATAATGCTCCTTCAGTACAAAAGGTCCTGCACGTTTTTGCCTCATTTTCCTCAGACATGCCACTTAGCAAAGCAAAGAGCCTCCAGAGAGTTGAGGAGAAGCTGTCCTTCAATAGAAATAGT
The DNA here is from genome assembly GCA_023373845.1 of Nibea coibor. NCBI lineage: Eukaryota > Metazoa > Chordata > Actinopteri > Sciaenidae > Nibea > Nibea coibor. Next base: position 3,388,326 of record CM041727.1, read on the forward strand.
ATTTCTGAAGTTATTCTGTCACTCTGCTCGACGCACACAGCTCTCTCTGTTGTCCCGCCCCCACAGCGCTCTGAGTCCTTTGATTGGCTAGACACGTCATAGATACCCTTCACTGATTGGTTGTCAAAGTCACTAGTCTGCCTAGTAACGTTCGTCCATTCGTCGAATGCGCTTGCAGTCTGCCGAACATCTATTTTTCGATTGGTGTTTTTACGCGGTGGAATCGAACAACAAGGAAGTGTCGGACAGACACAAACCGCACATCTCCGTCTCCAGCGGAGTCTCAGGAAAACAGTGAAACAAAACACATCCGTCTGTCACGGAGCGTTTCAGAGAGATTCACAGATATGTACGACTTTAGACTCTTTTGAATGAACTCCGTCCTCAGATGGTTAAAATGAGCTGAGCTGTACACTACACTCTCAGACTCTCTCACTGCCTTTGTTTAAACGACGTTACGGGTCTCTCCGATGGTCTTTCCTCTACGTCCAGTCTGCTCAGCTCAACTTTGGTTTGACACTCAAACGTCTCCGAGAGTTATTGAGTGACCTAACAGTCGAGCGACACAACGAATTGATGATGAAATTCGTTGCCAAGTCCCTAAATAATCGAATTTTATCGATTTGTTGCTGCAGCCCTAATTAACGATAGACAGCAGCAGCTAGCATTAGTTAACAACAGCTAACATTAGTCAACACCGAGCAGGTGTCATGCCAGAACAGGAGCTGGGCAAGCGGCAATAGAGCACAAGCTTAGCATAAGGACTGGAAGCAGGAGAAAAGTGTTAGCCTAGCTCCAATAATGAAAAAAACAACTCTGATGCTAAGTGGTGCTAAGTTAGCATTAGCATTTGGTTTAGATAAGGCCTCATTTGCATATTTAAAATCTGGCAATTCCACATTTTCTTTCAAAACTCATTAAATATGTTGGGAAGTAGTTGCTGAAAACTCTTGAAAATACTTTGGGTGGTTGATAACACTTTCTTCTTTGGTCTGACAAACTCAAAACACATTTATCTTGACTCCATACAGACTTTAAAGATTTAATCTATAAAACTTGTAACATCAAAAAAGCACTATCAGAGTGTGTGCAGGCGTGTGTTCCTGATCTAAAGAAGCTCCGCCCTGTCAACTGACTTATTTATCATAAAAGTGGAAGAAGGTTTTTATTGCGTGTCACTCAGACACAAAGAGAGAGGAAGACAGATGCTGAGGTTCAACTTCATACCAAAACCAGCACTGAGACAGGACAGCTACAGGAGGGAACACTGGGAACACTTCAAGCTGCTGCTGAATCCACAAACTGAACAAGAGTTTGACGAGAGCAAAGACTGAAAGTGAAAGTAAGTTTGAGGGAGCTGCCGTGTGCTGTGAGACAAAATGGCTTCCAGATTAGAGGAAGATCTCTGCTGTTCTGTCTGCCATGACATCTTTAAAGATCCTGTCATCCTGTCATGTAGCCACAGCTTCTGTAAAGTCTGTGTGCAGAGCTGGTGGACCGACAAACAAGTCCACGACTGTCCACTCTGTAAGAAAAGACATTCAAAGGAATTCCTTCCTCCTAACTTTGCTTTGAAGAACCTTTGTGAGACCTTCTTACAGGAGAGAGATCAGAGATCTTCAGAGGCTCTCTGCAGTCTGCACTCTGAGAAACTCAAACTCTTCTGTCTGGACGATAAACAGCCGGTGTGTGTCGTCTGCAGAGATTCAAAGAAACACAGCAACCACAGATTCAGACCCATCGATGAAGCTGCACAGGATCACAGAGAGGAGCTCCAGACATCTCTGAAACCTTTGAAGGAGAAACTGAAGATGTTTGAAGGAGTTCAAGTGAAGTTTGCTCAAACAGCAGAACACATGAAGGTCCAGGCCCGACACACAGAGAGGCAGATTAAGGATCAGTTTAAGAAGCTTCACCAGTTTCTAGAAGAGGAAGAGGAGGCCAGGATGGCTGCACTGAGGGAGGAAGAGGAGCAGAAGAGTCAGATGATGAAGGAGAAGATGGAGGCTGTGAGCAGAGAGATAGCAGCTCTATCAGACACCGTCAGAGCCGCAGAGGACGAGCTGAGAGCTGAAGACGTCTCATTCCTGCTGAACTACAAGGCTGCAGAGCAAAGAGTCCAGCAGCGCCCCCTGCTGGATGATCCACAGCTGCCCTCAGGAGCTCTGATAGACGAGGCCAAACACCTGGGCAACCTGACCTTCAACATCTGGAACAAGATGAAGGACATGGTCTCCTACACTCCTGTGATTCTGGATCCAAACACTGCTCATCCAGACCTGATCCTGTCTGAAGATCTGAGCAGTGTGAGACAAGGACAGAGACAGCAGCTTCCTGACAATCCAGAGAGGATTAATGCTTCCTGGTCTGTTCTGGGCTCTGAGGGCTTTAACTCAGGGACTCACAGCTGGGATGTCGAGGTTGGAGACAGTGCAGGCTGGTATCTGGGTGTGTTAGCAGAGTCTGTCCAGAGGAAGGGAAGCATGTGGTCTGGAGTATGGGCAATACGTTTATATTCAGGTAAATACTCAACACGCTCCCCATCAGGTCCAAACACTGATCTCAACATCCAGAAGAAGTTCCAGAGGATCAGAGTGAATCTGGACATGAACAGAGGAAAACTGTCGTTCTCTGATCCTGATACTAACACACACATACACACCTTCACACACACTTTCACTGACAAGATGTTTCCATTCATTTGGACTGCGTATACCGTCCCACTTAAGATCTCACCAGTGAAGGTGTGTGTGACTGTAGAACAACAGAGATGATGATGATGATAGTTGTCATAGTGATGACGATGATGATGATGATGATGATGATGATGGTGGTTGTCATGGTGATGTCAATGACTCTTTAACATCAGTCCATGTTTCCTGTTTTGGCTTTATTTGGTTTCATGTTTGAGGTGAACTGACGTTATTTCCTGAATATTAACAGTAATCATTGTTGATAATTGTGATCGACTTCAAACTGAATTCTGCGAGTAAATGTGTGTGTCGTCTTCCTGCTTCCTGTCTGCTCAATAAACACGTTCCTGAGATCAGATTCAAAGTTGTGAGTAAGTGCGTCAGTCCGAGCTCTGATGGCTTTGTTCAGCCTTCATCAGGTTACAGATCATCAGAATGAACGAACAGGTAACAGACAACACTAGTCAACAGCAGCCAACACTAGTCAACAGCAGCCAACATCCTTAACCTTAAATTGTACTGGCAGAAGTGTGGATAGCATAATGTTGCAGTAAATCCAGAATACATACACACCTGGAGGACACTTTTAGTTACAGAGAGACGACCAACAGCAGCAATAAAAGGCAAGACTTCTCGTTTAGGAAGTCCAACGATCAATAAAGAAGCACCACACTGCACAAACAGGAATCAAACATCACGAGTGGGTTGAATATCTCCACAGAGGACATCAGGCTCGAGTGACCTCAGACGATGTTCAGGATGGTTTGACTGAAACCAACGACTGAGCCAGTCTGCTGCTGTTGTCATGACAGTCACACAGACTCAGAGATGAGGAGGTTAAAAGTCTTTATTATAGCAGCTCTGCAAACAAGATAACACACAGTATAAGACACGTTAGTTTTTTGATCATAGCCGTGAAAATCTTTTGTACAAAACACTGACGGAAAGGCAAATGACTTAATAACTAATAACATCTGGTTCAGACAAAGACTTTGGTCGAAGTTTTGAGCTGCTGAGCAACAATCAAATGTACAATATTCATTCAGGAGGAGACGCTGCTGCATGAATTATGGATCACATTTGTTCAACTCTGTCTCGCAGAGAGTGCAAGGCTTCATATTAAAGCAACATCGTGTAGATTATCATAAACTAACAGGTTTTAAATCGTGTTAGCTGCTGTTAGCTAAAGTTAGCTGTTGTTAGTTATTGTTACCCAGTGTTAGCTAATGTAAGCTGCTGTTATCTTATGTTAGCTCAGTTCGTCTGTGGCACGGGGGAAGCTGACACGCAGAGCAGGTGTTGTGCCAGAACAGGAGCTGGGCAAGCGGGCAATGTAGCTAAAGTTAGCTGCTGTTTGCTAATGTTAGAGCTAATGGTAGTTGCTGTTACCTAATCTTAGCTCAGTTTTTCCGGGGTATTGGGTGAACGCTGATGGGGCTTGATGTTTGATTTGATTGACTCATTAATTTCTGATCATAACAAATACACGTGTGCAGCTGAACATATTTACCACAGTGGTGTTAGACTACAAAACTGGACGTGCTAAATCACAACGTTGCTTTAAATAATAGATTTATATATATATATATAATATTTAAATAATATAAAACATCTCTCCTCTGTTGTATGTTTCCTGTCAAAGTTATTTTAATACTCTGCTACAGCGAGCGTAGTTTGTTCCCTTAGAGACGCTTAGTGTCTAATACATCACAGATGAATAGTCTGAGCAGCCATAATAATATCTAATTACAGTAATTGGACAGAAACCATTCGTATATCTAGAAGCACGTCAGCTTCCCAGCTGTAAGACATATAAACACAGTAATAGATCACATCATGTTATAATACACATCTCTTACAGTATGTGAGCATTTCAAGATTAATGCAGATAATTTTTCTTAAAAGACATGAAAGCACTGATGAGGCTCGCATGTGTACACACACACACACACTCTCTCACACACACACACACATATATATCTTCTGTTACATGATGGAGCAGGTGAATCCACAGCAGTCCTTCAGTAGTGTGAGTCCAGTCTTGGTGATAAACGGTGCAGACGTCTGCTGAGATTTGGACGCCACCTTTTGATTCACACCTGATGGAGAAGAAGGAGACAAGACGGTAAAGTACGCTACGATCACACTCTGCAGCTTTACTTTAAGAAACTATATGTAACATATTTACTATGATGCCGTTGGCGGCGAATAATTTATAAAGTGTTAAACAATGGTTAAGACAAAGAATCCGCCCCAAAAAATGCAAGATAATCCCTCAGAGTGACGTTGACCACATCAGCTTTAGCCTCATCAGGGTCACGCCAGCGGAGCAATCCCAGTCACTCATCTTAGCAGCCATTAGACGGATGGAAAACTCAATGAAGACAAGGTTCAATAACTTGGAGACAGCTCTCACTGGAGTGAGGTTGCCAGAAACTGATTCTGAGTTTCAAAACGGCTCTTCAGAAACCTCGAACCACGGACACGTGGTCCATTCTTTATACCGTCAGTTGGTAAAAAATGGTAAATATCGGTGTTGACCTCTTAATTTTATTCACAGTGCATCGCGGGAAGTGACAAAGATACTGTAAAAGTTGCCGACAGGACTCTCGTGGCGGGAGGTGGTTGCTATTTTCTGGGAGGGAGTACACCGAAGGGTCGATAGGGAGGACCGGCCGGGTCGTGGTGACTTTTCCAAATATGGTGACGGACACTGTTTACCTGAGGACTGACCGGGAAGCAGACATCCTCGTGTTAGACTCACCTTTTGCAGCCAGCGTCTTGGGAAATTTGGACTGTAAGAATGCCGCCATTTCTCTGTCTTCCTCTCTTTCCCTGTGGAGAAGATTATTTAATTGTTTTTTAGTTGTCTGGTTAAATGTCACCAAGGCTACAGCTCGACTGACGGATCCTCAGGATGATGAATTCACTGCTGCATGCACACAATCTTCTCCTCAATCCATTCCCACATGCGCGTCGAATAATGAAGGAAGACGGCCTCTCACGGACCAAATCAAAATGTCACTCGCAGCTGTCTGCTTATCGGCGGTGACAGCAAATCTAACACCACAAATAAACAATCTGAGTGATGGTGGATATACAGAGAGGACATGAAGAGACTCATCGGAGAAAAAAACCGGATCAATAGTCTGAGAGCAAATAAGAAATGCCAGAATGACGTTTGAGGTTCTTTATACAAGAAGAAGTTCAGACCAAATAATCTGATTGGCAATTTTGAGTGCCCGGTGCGTCTCACCAATACTTTATGATTGACATTACAAAGTAAATACAGTATTAACACAAGACAGAGACTTCAGTTAATTAAAGTTAACTTTGTGAATTTCTGCCCAGCAACCAGCGACAGTTAACTGCTATAAATAGAAACGGCAGTTGTTTGTTGCTCTGCTCTGATTGGTCGACTCCTATGGAGCTAACTGTCAACTGAAGCTGCTGAGTGCGAGAGAGAGAAAAAGCGTTGAAAGTAACCCTTGAATAACAGACAGCTGTCAGCAAACCATAGGTCGTATCAATGAACTGACTCGATTATAAGCATCCTGAGGTCTTACTGAATATGTTGATATGTAATTTGTGTGGCTAAAATTAAAAAACATGGCCGCTAGAGCGAGGTAAAAAAAAAATTGTACGTCTGCTTTCTGCTCTGTTAATATGGGAGTGAATGTTGGTTGATCCTGACACTTCTGAGCTCACTGAGCCAAAACCAAAAGTTTGACAGCTTCAGTAGGTTTATGTGAGCGGGCAGCACAACTTTTCCTAAAAGCTGATGTAAAAATTATTCTTGTGGAGTGAGGTTTGTGCCACTGGGAGCAGTTTAAAAATTAGTATGTCTTCATCCATACTAAAATCTAGCTGTACGGTTTATTCTTCATGAAGTGAAATCACCATAATCTGAAGATTCGGACCTTTACAATTACACACATTTGCCTCAATAAAAACCTCTTTGTTCCAGACAGATGGCATCGTAACGTCTCGATCTGAGTCCTCACCTCAGCCTTTCAAACTCCACGTCGTCCACGAGGAAGTCTCTGGTCTCCACGAGCTTGTTGATCTGCTGCAGCAGCTCTTCCTCCCTCTCCTTGTCCTCCTTGGACTTGTCCTTGTCTGTTCAACATGTCACATGACAGATCTTAATTAAAAACACAGCCGTCACAAATGATAAGCTGTTATGTTTTCAGACGTCAGGGAACGGGACTTTTAAAAACTTTGTCTTGTCTGACAGTGACAATGTAAACATGCAGGTGTAATGTTCACCGCGCTCACCATCTTAGTTTAGCATGTGAGCATTGTTAAGGTGGAATGAGGCTCACGTTTCAGTCCACTCAGAGATCCAGGTGTGGCACGGTTGTTGTGGATTGGGGCTTTGTGGATTGGCTGTTGGTCCAACAGAGAGCCAACACCCGTTTGCTGAGAGCTGTTAAACTACTTCTAGATGGTTCTCAACCATCCGACATCAGCAGAAACATCTTTGACAAACGCCTTTTCAGCTGGCTGCTAAGGCCAAAAACTGCAGTTCCTCAAACGTCCACTTGAGGCTGGCTCCAGAAATGAGTCAGTCTCCATAAGTCCCCATGTTAAAACTTCACAGCAGAAATAAACATGTTTACAGCCTGGTACAAAAAACTGTTTTGGTCTCTATAGCTAATTTGCCCGTTCATGACAACTGTACTGAGGATGAATTTATATACAACTCACCTGTTCACATTATATTAAGACTTAAAGTTATGCAGGATTAACAGGTAGGTGCCGTTACAGGTGCAACCAGGTTTCATTCATTCATTTTTGTTAAAATAATGGACTGAACGGTCAGGAACCGTGCTGCTAACGTCAGGCAGTTAGTTGCACTTCTGTACTGTACTCCAGTTTCTTGTCTCTTTAGTTGCCACAGCAACCGTCCTCTAGAGCTCGTCTAAACTAAATGAACAGAAGAATGTGAGTCTGAATGTGAATACTCTCAAACAGAAGACGTATTATAAAACCAACCAGGAGAGCCTTGCTGTTATTTGAAGTGTGATGACGACAGGTGAGGCCATGTGACGTGAAGAGCTTTATTTTGAAAGGTCAGGGTTTATAATGACAGCTTATTCTGAAGGTGGGTGGAGGCGGTCAGAAAAAAAAAAAACACACACCCAACAACACACAGCTGTGTCTGCTTTTTAAAATTTACCTGGAAGCGAGACAAGTTTCTGCAGCTCCGTCTTCAGCCTTGTGATTTCTTTGCAGAGCTGGATGTCGTCCATCCTGAGAGGGAAGCAAACAAACGACGAGGAGAGGCATTTTACAGGAAATCAGGTGATGCAAGTGAAGCCAAAGGGCTTCAGAAACATGGATTTCATATCATGGCTGCAAAGCAATTTCCTTCCTAACTACACACAAACATCAGTGTGAAATTGTACGAGCTTATCAAACATAATAACGCTGAAGTCGGTGAGTTTATTAGCTGAAATGACGCCGCCGCGCTGCCCTCTGTGAATGAATCACACCTGACGATATCAGATCTCATTTCACCGTCCGACTGTGATGCAGATTTCAAAACACACACGAGTGGTTGGTGTGTCTGTGGGCTGCCATTAAAGTGATACTGAGGCATAAAGAGGAAAATGACTGTGATAAAAATACACACTCTGAGCTGCTGGTTTCATAAAAGTCTACTTCAGTATTCAGGACGACTTACATGCTGCCACTCAGGAGTGTTCAGGTAGTGATGCTGCTGCATCAACACGCCTGAAGCACTCACACGGTCAGTCACAATGCAGTTTACTCTGAATACAAGTGGATGGAAGTGCCAAAAACTGCATTTCCTCAAACGTCCACTTGAGGCTGGCTGCAGAAGTGAGTCAGTTTCCATAAGTCCCCATGTTAAAATGTAGTTAAAGTTAAGCTCGGCGTCTGTCTGTCAGACTTTTATTTCACCAAGCTCTCACCAACCACGAAAAGTCAGTCCCAGATTTACTCTTGTCCGCCGGCTTCTTGCTCGCTCACTCTCCTCTTCGGTCTTTTCTCCTCTGCCATCATGTCTATGGAGGCTGCTGAGCCCGATTACATTGCTCAGCTCCTGTTCTGGCACGACACCTCCAGCATTCCCTTAAAACGCTCCTCTTCTTCCTGTCCAAACACCCTCCCGGTGCCCTGAGTTCACAGTCCGGGCAGCCCGGCAAACTGAGATAACAGCTCACCATTTACCTGATTACAAGTCGGTGGGACATCGACGTGATTTAAAACCTGTTTATGGTGACACCTACAGTACAGCTCTGCTGTACAGAGATCTAAACACACCAAGACACTTTTAACAGCCCCTGAGGAGTTGATGCACTGTCAGGCAGCAGTCATGTGCATGATGGCAAAGAAACGTGTGAAGAAAACAGCAGAGCTATTTAAGGTCTGCCAGCAGATATTCGAACATACCCTCCCTCTCCTCTCTCTCTCTCTCTCATCCCTGCTTTTAATTATCTCAATCTTTTTCTGTCAAGACCTTCCTCATTATTTTGACACGATACACGAGGAGGTGGGGGAGCGAGAGACTAAGAGCAGCAAGCGGCGCTGCATCACGCGGCCATAAGATGAATCAGAGAAACACAGAATAACGACTTGTGCTTTGGGTTTTTTGTTTTTTCCGTGGGAGCCCTCAGATTCGTCTGATCAGTGATGACACGTTTCAGTTTCACATCATGTTTTTTCACTTCCATCCGCATTGACCCACAGGGTGAAAAATGATGCATGATAACAGATTGTTTTTCCTTCTCGCCTCCGCGGGTATGCACGTGTTGACGTCTATCATATCAGCGGCAACTGAAGCTCAACCGCTGCACTGTAAAAACAACTGAATCGCTTCATATGACGCAACGTTCTTGTACATGTTGAATATAACCAGTGGTTCCTGCTGAGAACATCAATACCCCTCGAGAACATCAATACCCCTCTCATGTTTGTACGCTAAAGATACAGCTATCAGTTGGTTAGCTTAGCTTAGCACAAACACTGTAAACAAAGGGAAACCACTAGCTTGTAGTATGCACTAAATATCACCCAGATTCATCTATAGATTACCCCAGGGAACTAAAAAGAAGATCGATACCACTCTCACAACTCTGTAACTAAAATGAAGCTGGAGCCAGCAGCCCAGCTAGTTAGCTTAGCTTAGCTTAGCACAACGACATGGGGAAAACAGCTGGCTGTACACGTTTAAATCACTTAATCAGTGAGGTTTAGAAGTACCGGTATATATTTTACCATGTTTTCAGCCTTCGTGCTAAGCTAAGCTAACTCACCTAACATCTAACCAGAAGAGAAGAGCCAGTCAGTGTTTTTATGTTGACTTCATATTGTGCATATATATATATATTTAGCAGATCTTACATGTATCTCAGCTCTGATTCTCTCCGTACAAGGATGTCTCTTATCCGCTCAATTTTGCACAGCTCTCCTTCAATGTCCTCGATCGTAATTGTGGAGTCGGCCATCGAAACAACATCCTCTGCTGTGAAGACAGACAACACCAAAACAGTTACTTAGGTCTGATAATGTACATTTTGTTTAGATTCAGAGACTTTATGTTCGACATACATGGGTTGGATTACAGAGAATGGATGATGGCATGCGAGAAGAGAAGTTACCAGGCAACATGTGGGCAAAAATAAACCGTGTCACAGCAGACGTTTTGCCACTAAACTGCAGGAAAAGCACAGGTGTAGCTAATCACCTTGTTAACAACAGCAGTCACAGTTCCAGGCTCTGGTATTGTGAATGGAGGAACACTTAAAGGAACTGAGCCGTCACTAACAACATTAGTTACACCTGTTTGTGAGCTTCTCTAATGGACTAGTCATATGGCAGGACTTCATAACATTAACAATGGCTTACTTCTATTATGTATCTTAAGTGGGGAGGCAATTGGTTAGCTTAGCTTAGCACAAAGACATTGAAGGAAAGCGCTAACCTGGCTCTGTTAAACATTTTGGACACTATTAGATGAAGCGATTGATATCATTTTTGTAGGCTAAACTGATGCTACAACTAGCAGCTTGTTAGCTTAGCTTAGCACCAAGACCTGCTAGCTTAGCTCTGTCGAAAGGCAACAAAGCTCGTTAACCGGCACCAGACAATGGTTTGTTTGATTTGACTTTTCGACAGAGCCAGGCTAGCTGTTTCTCGTCTTGATGCTAAGCTACATGTAAGCTAGCAAGGTTCTACCATTAGCTTCATGTTTAGCATACAGACATGGTTGGTGCCATGATTTTAAACGCTAGTTCAACATTTTGGAAAGCATTAGATGAAACAATTAATGCCGCTTTCATGTTTGTATGCTAAACACAAGGCTACAGCTAGCATCCGCTTAGCTTAGCTTAGCACACAGACGTGTAGTCTTTCCAGAGGGAAAGCACAAGCTTAGGTAACAAAAAGTTTGTCTACCTAAAGCTGATCGACAAATTTTATCTTTAGCCAGGCTAGCTCTTTCACCCCATTTCTAGTTATGCTAAGCTACAAGCTAGCCGTGTTGTAGCTTCATATTTAGCATACACTCGTATGTGGTGTCATGGTTTAAAGCAACAGTTCAACATTTTAGACAGCATTAGAAGGAACATTATGACTTTGTTAGCACAATAATTGGACAGTTAGAGGATCTGATATATAGAGCAACCTTTCCTTTGCAGCCTAAGTGTAATATAACTTAATTAAAGTAATTTATGACATTAATTATGTCCAATAAACCACCTGTCTTGGTTATTAAGAGACTTTTGAGACCCCTGCAGGAAAACTTAATGTCAAACTACTTAAAATTAAACAGTCAAACCTGCAGTCATCCTTGTTTAATTAACCATTAAATCTGCCCTGGATCAGACTCACCACCCTGCAATGATCTGATCATAACTGTGTCGATACGCAGCCACCCCCCCCAGAGGAACTCTCCGAGCATCACTGAATAGCTGCACTGCCGCCCTCCCAACCGCTCGCACCCCCGCAGCCTCCGACTCCTCACCAGGAGCGATGAGTCATCCAGCAGAGCTCGGATCGGCTTTTAATTACCTGACCTTGTGTGAAAAGACATTCACAATCACACACACTGAATCACTGGGGATATCACAGCTACACAAATACTCAACCTCAGTACCAGAACCCACGCATGTAACTGGTGATTCAACAACTTTATCTATCTATGCACAGGTATGCACATTAATTAAAACATAAACACAGTGTTTTAGTGTGTTCTTTTGCTCCAAGCCCTCCAAATTTATTCACAGTCACTTTTAATTATACAGCAGGTTAATGCAGATATGTTGTTATTTTTACTGTTAAAGTGTAAAAACACAGTTTCTATGTGAAATTACAGTATTTTCATGTAAATTTACAGGAGTTTACTGGCCACTGAGTTACAGTAATTACACAGTAAAACTGGTGAATTACAAGTAATTACTGTGATGACTCACTCACTGTAATTTAACAATAAAATACAGTAGTTTTACAGTTATTTTGTGGACACCGTGAAAACACAGTACTCTGCTGTGATTTACATCCATATTACCGTAAAGTTGACAGACACCACAAGAAAATGTAAAGATACAGTTTCTATGTAGAATCACAGTATTTGAATGTAGTACAGATCCTGTAAATTTACAGGAATTTACTGTAAATAAAAAAGAGGTAATTGGGGTGATATTACAGTAAATTGCTGTAACTACAAGCGTTTAATACAATTTTACAGTAATACGCTGTCTGATTCTTAAAGCCAACCGTGTGAACAACCGTGATAATTGCTCATTGAAATTGCAGCAACTAATTCAATCAACCAACGTATTGATCAACAGAAACTGTGCAACTGTTTTGGTGATGAATTCAGTGTTTCAGTCAAGCAAATATTAAGTATCCAGCCTCCCAGATATCATCAAGCTGCTTGTTTTTTAACAGTAAACTGAATATTTGGATATTTTCTAGACAAGTTGCCCTTATTGGAATAAATTTAAAGGATCAAATGAACTCTAATGTCTCTAATCATGTTATATAATTATCAACAATTTAGGAAACATCTTGGGAACTTTGGAAATGACAGAACCAGTTACCTTTATTTAACTTTGGTATCTATAAATTTTGACAAGCAAACCCATTCTAAAAATGATTTTTGTCAGCCTCTCACAGAATAATATTTAGACAGGGAGACTGTGGCGTTAACACGCTACAATTACCCTCCCGGGGTTTACAGCTTCCCCCCATTGGCCGTGCTGACAGGTAACTTTAACGTGCTCACAGTGCAGCTCTGCAGGGACCTGAGGCTTGAATTTAACCCGCTGTGAGTTGGTGTTTTCACATATTTAACACTAATTCAAGCATGCATTAAAATCCGATTTAAACTCACTCGATTTCTCAGTCTCTGCGTCCACATGCGTCTTCTCCAGAGAGCCGTACTGCGTGCAGGATTTCTCCATCTCCCTCTGATGAAACGCTCCTCTGCAGCCTGAAAACGAAGCCTGAGTGTTAAAGGGCTCGACTGGAGTCCATGCAGCACTGTGTGTGTGTATACAACGAGGAGGAGAGCCGACAACAGATGCTGAGCCTCCAGCTTCAGAGGTGAATGAACGCTCAGCTGCACGGAGGAGCTGAACGCTGCTGCGGGGCGCCACCTGCCGGCAGAGCCGCGCTATGACGCGCAGCGGCTGCAGCATTCATGTTTGTGTTTGACTGCTGGAGGTGTTCAATGCAACTGATTTATAGGGTGCTGAAAACACACCAACCTCTCTTCTTCTCTGTCATTACGTCCATAGAGGCTGCTGAGCCCGGAGCCAGCTCCTGTTCTGGCACGACACCTGCTCCTGAGATAACACTGTGCTCTGAGATCAGGCAACAGACCAGGCAACCCAGCTAACAAACTGAGCTAACAGCAGCTGCAGCTGGCAGCAGTTTACTTCACTGTCCATCAGGAAAACTCTGTAAATCTCATGGGGGATCGTACCCAGACGCGATTCACCCGATTATAAGTCGATGTAACATCAACATGATTTAAAACCTGAGAAAATGATTGATCTGCCGTTATATGGTGCATATCAATCACATTAAAACAAGCTGAGCCGCTCTTCTTCAACATTATTTAATAAACCACACTGGAGACAAAAAAGGGTTTAAATCACAAACATCTGTCTTTTTAATGGTCCACCACAGCGTCGCTCTCCACAGGGGAATCGAGCTGTCGTTCATCATCAGTTTTCCATCTCGCCTGATTGAGTTCAGCTGTTTACTGCGACATACTGGGGGATGACTTGATATCATGCAGTCGGGGCCCTCGAGGGGTCACGCCAGATGTTTTGGAGAGCGCAGCGTGCATCTGTCTGCGTGGAGCGTCCGACACCGCCAAGAGACGTCTGAGTTTATTCATTCATGGATTGCTCAGCTGTGAGTGCAGATTCAGCCACAGCACATGACAGACTAAGAAGGACATTTAAAGAATCGATGCCGTTTCCAAAGCAGAGACAGATTCACGCCCGAAGGAGTGAAAGCAAATATTTATTTAGGCTGCCGATGCTGGAGCCAAATCAATGACAGTGTAAAGAATGGGCAGTGTGTCCGTGACGTAACCTAAAGGTTTCCAAAGGGTCACTGTGAAGCGCAGTGTGAGGTGGCATCTTGTTTTTCACAGTTCCAGCTCTTGGGCAGCACAGGTTGGACTGTGTACTTCCATATGAAGTAGAAATACATACATACTCGTAGCTGTGAGGTTTCACTTCACTCGGGAGTGTTGAGGTAACAACGGTGCTGCATCAACAACCTAAAACAAGATTTAAGGAGTAAAACAAGACGCCGCGTCTCAGTTCAAGTACTTCCTTTAGTGTGCCCGCACTAGGATTACAAAGGGGTGGAACCTTTCTGGTAAATTTCCAGCATATTATTGGAAACTTTCCATGGGAAGTCAAGCTAAAACAGATTAGTAAATTCACAGTTTATTCCCTTAAATTCCTGCTGTGAATATATGATTTCTGGCAAGTTCACAATGGTGTAATCAAATTGAGGAAGTACACCAGGAAGTACACAGTGTACTAAAAGTAGTATGTGAACTGAGACACACAAACTTTAGATCAGGCGTATGTGATCCACGTGTCGTGTTTCTACCAGTCTGAGATGCAGCTCACACAGTTTGACACGAGGTCTGATCAACAAGCTCACTTTGAAATACAGGTTAGACAAACACTCTCTGACAGGGAAGCAAACGCGGATGTCCGCGTACGTTCACACGAGAATCTCACAGTTTGAATGTGCCGCAGTTAAATACACAAACCGACTGAGGGCTGATTGTTGTTTAATCGCTTCATCGGCTCACAGAGAGTCCAACAACAAGACAACGAAACTCCAGGTGATGAACTCAGCGGGCCTCGCCTTGTGCACACGTGTTGTGTTTACAGTCAGTGTTCTGCCCTCCCATCATCCTGCTGTCTTGTGTGCTTTGTAAAGAGTTTGATTACTTATGCAAATGTTCGCTCAGACATGAATGTGTTCAGTGGTTCACCCTCCACGCATGGTTGTTATTGCCTTGGTCGTCTTCCATCGCTTTATCGAGCCAGTCCCTCTCCTGTTCAGACTCAGAGTCGCTGGCTTCGCTAGCATCGGCCGCCAAAAGGCGGGAGTAGTTAATCCTGCGTTGGCGAGGGGCTTTCCATTGGAGGACAGGCAGGCAGACACACCACAGCATCAAACCCACCGCCACCCCGATGAACAGCCACACCAGCCCGAACCTTTGCACCACCAATCCTCCTGCAAAGCTCCCCAACGCGCTCCCCAAGTGCACAGAAAGAGCGGTGTAGATCCTCCTCACGCTCCTCTCAGCCCCCGGCGTGGCCACATCGTCGCACTGCACTTTCACCGCCCACCAGAGGGCGCCGCTGCTGAAACAGCTCAACACCTGAGCAGGAAGCGCCGCCCACGCCCCCCAGAGGAAGGAGTAGTAGAAGCACTGCAACCCGAGACTGGCAGCGCCAATGGTGAGTATCCGACCCGGGCTGAGGAGCTTGGACACGCGGGGGGCTAGAAGAGGATAGGCGGCTTGTGAGAGCAGAGCGACGGCAAGAGCCATCGCCATGTGGAGCTCAGTGCTCCCACGATCCTGCATCTGCCACAGGAGGAAGTTATCCACCGCCGAGCTGGCGACCCCGACCAGCAGGGTGGTGACGGCGCAGAGAAGGGCGCGAGGGGAGTTGCGAACCAGCTGCATCGCCTTGAGGAGCCCGTTGGCTCGGTCTCGCTTCTTATTCAGGTACAACGGGAGGTAGGACGCCACGGGCAGTGTTAAAACTGCCACGGCGGCGTAGCAGAAGAAATGCACTGCGCTCCGAGGCGTCTGATCTGCGATGAAGCAGCTCAACTGGCTGACAAGCAAACCAGCCCCTCCAACGCCGAACGCCGCTCCCAGTAAACCCCAAACGCCGGTGCTGCTGTAGCGGTCAGAAGCGTCCGCATAGTCCAGATATTCATACAAGCCGTCGTCCGCCGTCCACTCCAGAGGGGCGGACGCAGACTCAAACAGCGACACGGTGATGAGGATCAAGAAGAAGAGTTGGTGCTGAGGGTCCATCGCCTTCAGGCTGCCCAGAAAGTCAAAGTGTCCCTCCTCCGTCACCTTTTCTGTTGACCTCTTGTTCCTCACCGGAGCTGCCACAGAGTTGGTGGTCTGGTTCACGATGGGGGCACCAAACGTTGGTTCTCCAAGACTGTCGCTGACCGGCATAGTTACGTTATCTGGTGAAAGCCGATACACTGAAGTTCTGCTCGGAGCAGACTTCGTGTCAGGAGGCGTCGTGACGCCAAGAGTTTCGTTGGTTTTTGGGTGAACTGTTGTGGTCGGTCCGACGCTACTCTTGATCAGGTCACCACCTGAACTTTGTGTTGGACTCAGCTCAGACTTGTTGCAGTTGGCGATCTGCGCGTCCACATCTGTCGGCGGGATGAGCAGCAGAACCAGAGCGACCGCCGCCGAGCACACGAGAGACCCGGTTATCACCGCTCGCCTCTTGTTGTAGTGTTTGGACAGCAGGCTCGCCACGGGCGTCCAGACCAGCGCTATGAGGTGTTTGGTTCCCATGACGATGCCCGTCATCGCCGGGGAGAGGCCGAGCTGTCTGAAGTACAGCGTGAGGAAGGGCAGCAGGCAGGCTCGGGCGCAGCAGCACAGGAAGTTAAAGGCGCCGGCCAGAGCGAGGGCGAGCTTGATGTCGATCTGCTTGTTGCGCTTCATGGTCAGCCTGGTGGGAAGTTCACGGTCTCTCTCCGGGTTCACATGGAGCAACTGGATGGAGACAGAGAGATTAAAGTAAACAGCAGGAGGGTCAGATTAATATTCTGTCCTCAAATATACATTTATATTATGTTTGTTTATCGTTTAGCCCAAAGTTTTACGTTTGGTTTGTCGTGTGCCGGTCGATTTATTCACTTTTTGGAGAGGCAGAAGGGTGAGTTTTGGTTTTTTCACATTAACATTTTGAATTAAACTTTATTTATTTGTCTATATATACATTTTAATGTGTGTTTCTATTATTTATTTAGGTAGTTAGTCTGTCTTACTATCTTTACCTTCCTCTGGTGTTTGATCATTTCCTCTTTCGTCACAATTTATTTAATTTATTTATTTTTTTGAGTGTTTGTATAAAAAGTCGGACTCAGTGGAAATAAACTCTTTTCTAAAAAAAAAAAAACTTTTTTAACAAATACTTTTACTTCAGTAAATATTTAATCTAGATAAACATACAGTGATCTGATAAACCATGACGCACTGCTGTAGATGAAACTATCCAACAGGATATGAAAGCAGGGATATTAATGTAAACACATTGTTTATAGTAATATATATAGTATAGTAGTATCAGCAGGTTTCTGCAGTACTTTTACTTCTAATACTTTAAGTACATTTAGCTGATTCAGGTTCTGATCACTTTCACTTACAGTATTTTCTTTGTAACAAAGAGCTGCTTCACATTCTGACTTTATTTGAACTTCTGTGCACAGAGCAGAGAAATATTAAAACTTCAAAATAAGAGTCTGAAAGAATAAAAGTCAACGAGCAGGTAAAACCAGGAACAGGACGGTCAGTAACACCTGTCGAGCTGGACGCACCTGTCCTGATATCATGATGTGGACTAGTCCACGTCACTAAAAGATAAGATTAAAAAAGGTTAAACACTTCCTACCTGTTCACCTGTGCGCGCACAAAGGTGTTTAAACTCGTCTACAGCTCATTCTCCGCCTTTTAATTCCAGTGTTACATCCACCGTTTGGTCTCGTTCGTGTTCAGACAGCAGGTACCTGCCGCTGTCTGGACGGTTAACGCACTCAACTGTGTCCAAGTTTACACCTGTGGAGTGTTTTTAGCGACCACAGCGCCCCCTGACGGCGCGGATGGCTCGGTGCGCCACAGATACGAGCAGCACAGGTAAAAAAAAAACACTCTCCACATGTGAGAGCTTATAATTAGAGCTGGCTCAGGTGAGTCCTGCGATAGGACTAGACTTCCCATGATGCATTGAGCACTGGATTAATGCCACACGTCTTATTTTTGATGCTTTTATTTGTTACTAGAGAACTTGACAGTGGAAGCACAGCACAAACTTTTTAAATTCCCCATATGAGCAGATACACAAGAAGACATTACATTGTATCAATACAGGTTGGGTCATAGAAAAAATGTAACATTTTATAATAAGACGGTTGGTGTCGTGCCAGAACAGGAGCTGGGTAAGCAAGTAATATGACCGGGACTGTCTTTGGTGGTTGGTGAGAGCTTGTTGAGATAAAAGTATTTATAACTGGTCACAATAGAGAAGTTCTGCTATGTTTATACACCATATCTGCTTATAGTGTGTTAATGAAGCATGATGTGCATGTGAAGTCGACAGACGTCTCTCAGAGCGTCACGCCGGTGAAGGTGTTGATCGGCAGTGACAGGACTTTGTCCAGAAACTTGCTCAGCGACTGCTCTCGCTCGCCGCTGACGCTGAACCTCGACCAGATGCTACACCCGGGATCCAAGCACGGAGAGATTTCTATCCTGTAAAGAGTAAAGCCGAGCAGACTTTTAATTACCTTAACGTGTATGAAATAAACATGGAACACACGTGTTGTAAAGGCATAAACAACCTTTGGACATCGGTGTATCTCCGGCGGGAGTCTTTGTCCAGACACACCGAGAGTGTCCGATGCTCCATCGTCCTGATGCTGATGTTTTGAGTTTGGATCTTCTGTAATTTTGAAAAGTTTATTAATATAATTAATTTACTTCAAATAACAGTTGTAATAATGAAAGTAAAGTTGTTACCGTGTTGTATTCTGGGTTCACGCTGTCAAACCTGACACTGAGGTAATCCTGACCTGGACAGAGGGACACGGATCACTCACCTTTTGTTTTATTTTGAAGGTTTCATTAACATACATAACTCAAATATTAATACAAAAGGTTAACCTGGTGTTAAGGCTGTCGGCTCTGATGTTATGACCACGCCGTACGTCATGGGTGCCTCTCCCTTCACGACTTCTCGTTTGCTTAAAGAGATCTGTTGTGACAGTTAACTTAAATCCAAAGAAAGCTACAGTATCACTGCTGACTGTGAATAACTACCTTCGTGTAACTGACTGAGATAGCCGTTCCAAACAGCGCCACCGTTGACTTCTTTCGGCGTGCGGACGGCTCCTCTGTCAAAGACAACACCTCACTTTATGTAGCTACAGTGTCTGCGCTGTCAAGTCAGAAAACAGGTTAATAAACGTACTTGAGGACTTTTCTTTCAGGTGTTTGAACTCTGGGATTTCTGCCTCCAGATGAGACACAAACACTTCGTCCACGTCGCCGCTGGAGCAGGTCATCTAAACAGGAAGCAGGAAGTAGCAGGAAGCTTCTATAAGACTCTACAGCGTATTGTATCCTGTGCTGCAACCAGTGATAGTATTAAAGCTGCATCCATGTATTTTCTTTTACCACCCCAGACTGTCACACTATACCTTAACTGAATAGATCGGGATGTTAACCGGCTGCTTCCCACAGCGAAGGTAATAACACAGGCTGTCCAGGAGGAAGAGGTTTTGCTCCGATGGCTCGCTGTGCTGTAAGAGAAGGAAGAAGGTATCAGGTGAACATTCATTCATTCATTTATCAGCATGTTAGATAGATGCAGCCTAGTTACCGTTCTACCCAGCTTGGAGATTTCAGCTCCCAGACTGTTGATGTTGCTGTTGTACCATGGATCCACTCTTCCCAGTAAGGAGGCGAGAGACAATCTGCCTTCATCCTGACATGGACCACCCTGTGAGGAAAAACATATCATAACTCAGGAGTTTTCCTACACCTTACAGACAAGGAACGCTCTTTTAGTGACTAATGTTTGAATTTTGATAAGGAGGACAGGTGGTTTGGAAGAGGCGTGAAGGAGGCTATCTGTGTAAAAGTAGAGAAATCATCCCTCAACTGAAGAGGAGACCTCAAACACCATTCATATCCCCACCTACAATGTTGTACTTTGATCCATTCCCAGGAGAATTAACAGTAGTTCACTCCTGGCTTCACGTGACCTCGACAATCGTTCACAACGGACCTCAGGTTACCTTAACGACCGTCGTTCACTAAGGACCTCAGGTTACCTTGACGACCATCGTTCACTAAGGACCTCAGGTTACCTTAACGACCATCGTTCACTAAGGACCTCAGGTTACCTTGACGACCATCGTTCACTAAGGACCTCAGGTTACCTTAACGACCATCGTTCACACCAGACCTCAGATGGCCTCAACGACTGTCGTTCACTACGGACCACAGGTGACCTCACTATAGATGGGAGGTAAAACAACCAGATCCATTTGCCCCAGATTTAATCCTTCTCAAAGTTATTTATCCAAAGATATTCTCCTTCTATCTATCCCACATACACAATGTTACAAAACATCTTTTCAAGAGTCGAAAAGATCTTAAATTTTGACCGTAGACAGAAGAGAATATACACTTTCCTTATATAGAAAAGGTTTTCTTTTTTTTGTTTGTTTTCATAATCATCATATTCTTACACATTTATACCAGTCAGTCAGTGTTTCGAGTGTAACTCACAGGTGGACTGGTCGATGGTTCCACATCGGTGACTGGGATGTAGTAGAACCGAATGTCCAATCTTTTGGTCAAAACGAGACGTTTCGACTCTCTTTCTCTGTTGGGAAATATGTGGAAAACACTGATGGGAAGCTGGAGTACAAACACACACCCACACACACACACACATAGACACATATAAGCAGCTCACTGAATATAGCGATAAGCCCTGGTAAGTGTTCCCAGCACACGATCATCCCCCATTACCACGACCCGCGCTGTGTGGCGCCTCCTGTCTTCTTTGAGGGCCGGAGAGCTTCCAGGAAACGCTTCGATCTTCTCCCTCATTAGGCTCATTTTATCCGCCGGCTTCATGCTCTTGAAGGCCTTTCTACGATTGAATGCTGGCGTAGGATTTCTCTCTTTCTGATCTCTTTCCATCCAACGGTCCTCGGACTGGACTGAACCTTTTTTGTCCTTCATTTCTTCATCAACACTCGAGTTCGGGCAGCAATGCAGGGCGAACTTTACCAGCAGATTCCCTTCAGGAAAGATATATTTATGCAAATTTTTACTCTCATATGAACAAAATATAAACTAGTCGCACTTTTTCTGACTCACATAGATCATCTTCGGATCTCCACAACTGGAAGTTGATCTCTGGAAAGGGCAATGCAGCGCCGTACACCGAAGAACCATGATCCACTTTGGTTATTTCTGAGCAAACAGGGCAAAGATAACAACGTGAACACGTTTTTATCTCTGCTAATATTAATCTGTGCTACAGCGACACAGTGCTGAACACCCACCTTCTCTGCAGTCAGTCAAGATGCTTCTGTAAATGTCATGTAGTTTGTTCAGATAGATTGCACGACCAACTGCGCCATGTTTTATACTCTGCTCCACTGTTAGAACAACTTCCTGGAAATATTTCTCCACCACGTGGTCCTCTAAAGCCTGAAAGGCACAAAAGACACAGGATTTCATTTAAAAAAATCAATCAGAAACACTGAATTTATCAACTATGTGGGAGAAATATGAATATATCTCATGCGTGACCATGCTAGCAACTCCACTCTGAGCTGAACACTAGTAGGGTCGATGCAGGTGTTTCTAATGATACTAATTAAAGTTCCATTCTATTTATTGCAGCTCTTTTTGAATGAAATAGAACCTTAATTAGCTCGTAATTAGCTTGGAGTAGAGCCACTGCTCCTTCACATTGAAAGGAGCCAGCTGATTAGGATGCCTCCTGGTTGCCTTCCTTTGGAGGTATTTTGGGCACGTCCAACTGGAAGGAGACACTCTGGCAGAGCCAGAACTCGTTGGAGGGACTACATAGCCCATCTGCACTGGGACGCCTCAGAAGCTGGGGAGCTGGAATGTGTTGTTGGGGAGAAGGACGTCCGAAACGCCCCGCTAAACCTGTTCCTACAGCAACCCAACCCGAAATGGATGGATACATCGGTGGACCACCCATCCAGCACTACCATCCCTTGAACCACGGTGCTAGCGTGACTAAAAAGTCAAACCATCTTCATAAACTGTCTTACCTCCAGAGCCTGAGCCAGTCTGGAGCTTTGGCAGGTCACCCCGAGCCCTGTACGCAGCACACGGAGCACCACGTTTTTCTCCAAGGTCGTCGTGTTCCTGAACGAGTTGGACGCCTCAAAGTGTGCTCGGACTGTCGCCTCCAGTGGAGCTGAAAACACCACCGGGTCAGCGAGCACAAACACCCTGCAGACACGGAAGGAGACGGTGTTTAAAATAAAACAGTTTATTTGAAGTCTGTTGATCTTCATTCAGAGGATAATAAACTCACTTCTCCTGCACAGTAAAGTGTTCACTCTTCAAGTTCTGCTCTGCAAGGACTCGCCTCTGATATAAAGAGCCTGTCGAGGGAAGAGAGTTTATTTCATTCTGCTCTGCTTTGTGTGTGGCCAGTTTCTCAAACTGCATCTATCGATGCATCATACCTGGTGTGATCATCTCCATCTTGATGCTCCTCAGAGTGCTCAGGGCCACGGCACAGTAAGGCGACGGTAAAATCAACAGTTTGATCAAACACTCGTACACCGTCTGGTAAAGGCTGGCAGGAATCATACCACCTGACTGAAAAACACAGAAATACTTTGTCTGTTGGCTTACAGTAATCTGTCTATTTATAACTGCACAAAGCTCTCAATTGTTTCAGACTTTCTGTGAAGTACAGGTGTGTCTTACCTGAATAACCACATAATAGATAGTGTGCAGCACCGGGATGAAGTGCATGTCGGACTGTGTTTTACAAGTCTGCAAGGAACAAACAAAAAAACGTCAGTTTTGCTTAACATACGTGAAATTTTAAGCTTGACTGTGAGATCTGACAGCAGAGTCGAAGGCGCTAACCGTCTCCAGCTTCTTCTCCAGCTCTTTGACGAGAACTCGGACCAAGAAAATGCTGCAGGACGGATCGCTCTCCAACTTCTTCTGGAGATTCCACCTGAGCATTCCTGCGGAGCGGTGTGGGTTGGTTAACTGCTTATAATTAAACTAATTAAATCAAGACAGAAACAGGTAATGAAGCCATGGCCCTGTCCAAAGGTAACAGATGATAAATAAACGACTTATAACATCTATAACTGTAGATCTGCTACAAAATTCTCTTGTCTTGCTGATTTTGAAGCACAACTGCAGTCGTATGGAGAGAAAACCAAGAATAAATCTGTCGTCTTAAAGAGCAACAAAACCTTTCTGTCACCTTCAGACTCGGCCAGCCTAGCTGGTTAGTCGTAGCTACCTTTCTGTGAAGCCCTTTGGCCGTTCATCTCTTTGAGAAGAGCCTGAACGTTGTTGTAGATGCTGGGCGCTGAGAGAGCTAAAAATAAAGATCACACGTCATTATGAGGATGATGACAGTTAAGTTTACATTCCATTTCAGAAGTCTAAGAAGAAATCAACAGTTACCTGACTGATCGTCCATATTTTCTGCATGAATCCTGAGTTTACTGTAGCTTTTAAACACGACGGGAGTTTGTTCAAGTTCAAGTTTCACCTCCTCCTTTGTCTGAAATAAAGTGATAATTACAGGTACTGTTTATTGTGTAAGTGAGACGGGGTGTGAGTCACACACAGGAGGAAGTTCTGGGAAGGAAACAAAGAAGAATGAAGAACAAACAGAGACGACTGCAGCTGACTTAAGTCTGACTTTTATTGTAACTGTCGAGATATAAAAACATAATAAAATGTGTTTTTATTCCAAAACAAAATAAATAGCTTATTTTAAATCAACAGAACGTACACATCAGTAATCAAGTACTCAGTTTTAGGCTTCTGACAGCAGAGACCCTGTTGGACCTTTTAAACAACACCATCATTATTTAATGCATCATCAAAGATGTGATGAGGGGAAAGGAAACAGTAGAGAACAATCAATAACACTTTATTTGGAGGTCAAACTTCAACTTGCTCAGATTTTTCATTCGTTATGTGCGTCTAAATATGTAAATATGCGGATTAATTAGTAATTATGCAAGTTGCACTTGGTTGCACAGGGTATTTTATTTTGAAAATCAACTTGTCGAATCGACTTTCTATGAAACAGTTGAATCTCGACTAGTAAGCTTTGAAATGTTACGGGAACTCTATGATCCACCTGCAGGCTGAGAGTTTACGGAGTGATGAAGTGTTACAGAACAATCCTCGTCCTAGCAACAACATGGCACGCCTCAGCGACAGGACAAACCTGAAAAACATCTGGGTCAGTCAATGTCCCCATTATTATCACAACAGTGCATCTTTAATTTTCAATGCTCGGCATTTGAAAACAAAGGTTGTCATGGATACGAGGCGGAGAACGAGGTGATGGGAAGGCAGAGCAGAGAGCAGTAGGACGGGTGCAGAGGCTGGACTTGGCCGGGTAACGGTTTGTAAGACCTCCAGTCTGAACTGCTCCCTGGTTTACAGCACAGAGACACCTCGCACCTGCAGACACAGAACACACAGAAGATACAGCATCACATTAGACGTCAACAAACAAACATTTGAGGCAGAAAAAGATGAAAACTGCTCCACCAGCGCCTCAAAAGATTCTGTGGTCAGCCAAAGCCATGCTAGCAATCTCTGAGCTAAGCTACGCTAACTAGCTGCGAGCTGTAGTCTTATATTAACTGACATGTCAGAGTAGAATCAATCTTCTCATCTAACTCTTGGCAAGAAAGCAAATGATCGTGTCCTTTGGACCACCGGAAAGAGGTTTTCAGGTGAATGCTGAGGAGGAGTGGAGCTAGTGTCGTGCCAGAACAGGAGCTGGGCTCAGCAGCCTCCATGGACAGTGACAGAGGAGAAAAGACTGGTTGCTCTGTTGTACCTGGTGACACTTTGGATGAACTTCTTCTCATCCTGGTCCAGACACACCGCAAAGGTTGTCTCGTCTCCTCCGCTGCTCACCTGCACCTTATCCACCTTCACCTCTGATATGGAGATGTGCTGTGGAGGTGAAGAGGCGTGGTGAGCATGAGGTTATATTTAGTGTTCAGTTTCAACATATAAAACCAGCCTTCACCTGGTTGTAGCCCTTTTTAGACTTGGAGCACTGCCTCTTCAGGACTTCTGTCATCCTCAGCTGCAGACTTTCTACTCTGGAATCTGGACGGACGAGATTTGATTAGAAACGGAGACGAAACTCAAGAGCCGGCACGCGACTGAAGAGAGTGTCGCTCTCACCCAGCTGCTCGGGTTTCCTGCAGGCTTTGTACAGATTTATTGACGTGCAAACAATCTCTGTCTGCATCCACTGACTCCTCCCACTAACAGCCACCTGTAATCCAGATGGGGCAGGTGTAAAAATACATCCGGCAGTGAACTTTAAAAGACGTGTTATTGTAGGAAATGATACCTTGTTGTAGGCGACACTTAGTGTTAAAGGGACGGCCTCGCGCTCTTTATCGATACCAAACCTTTTGCTGGCAGCACCTGCACAAATAGCACACATTAGATTGTTAATACATATATAAGTGTGTGTGTGTATGTGTGTGTGTGTGTGTGTGTGTGACTCACCCATAGCTTTAACAGCTCTGGTCCCAGCACTGTGTCCGAGCTCCAGAGAGTGAATAAACACTTCCCTTCTCCTCTCTCCTCCGGCCAGAGTCAGCTGTGCCGACGATGAAACCAGATTTATTAATTAATTATGTCACACAGGTGTGTGTGTGTTTGTGTGCATGTGTGTGTCCTCTCACCTCGGCTTGGTAGAGCTGCACCAGGACCGGCTGGTCTGCATGTCTACAGTAATAAAGCACCAAGTCGGCCAGCAGGGGGAGACTCTCCACGTTACCGCGACTCACCGAGACGTCACCATCTTTACAGGCAGTCTGAACACCCAAATAACACACAACATGCAGACAGTCAGATCATAAGTACCAAACAGTTATGAGCTAGCTGGGGCTGTGAGCTCAGAGCACAGGGGAGTGTTAGTGTTTGGACCAAGAAGAAGAAGAAGAGGAGGTTTACAGGCTCAGGACACGGGTGAATGCTGCCAGTGTTGTGCTAGAACAGGAGCTGGGCAAACAAGCAATATAACCAGGCTCAGCAGCCTCTATGGACATAATGGCAGAGGCAAAAGACAAAAGAGGACGTTGACGGAGGAAACTAAGAAGAGAAAAGGATCAAGAAGCCGCAGGACAAGAGTAAATCTGGGACTGACTTTTAGTGGTTGGTGAAATAAAAGGCTGAAAGAAAGACGCCAAGCTGGGCTGACTGCTGCTGGACGAGCATGGAACGCACCTGACAAAGGACATCGGAGGACAGGCTGAGCATATTGAGGACATTCCTCTCGTACCAGGGGTCGAGCATACCCAACATCTGGGCTATGTCAGTTGTATTGTCCTCCAGTACACTGTCATTAGACTCCTGTCAAAATAAAAGCTGTTAACACTTTGTTTGTTTCTTGTTTTATATATTAATATTAAACTCTTATGTATTTTCTCACCACCGAGGCAGCAGCTTTGTTTGAACCTCCTATCTGCCCCTCAGTCGGCGTCTGTCCTGGACTTCCTGTTGTTCTCCTCTTGGTGGGAACAAAGTAAAACTGCAGTTTGCACGTCTTGGTGAGTCGTGGACGTTTACTCTCTTTCTGCTGCAGGTCGCTGTACGCCCGGGCCAGCCTGCCGGCCTCTTTGTCACCTCCGAATACGACCACTTTGACCAGGGTGGGCACCTCTGCCACGTCGCCTTCGTCGCAACTCAGGATCGGCCTCCTGCGGACGCACATATGCTTCTGTGGGGAAAGAGGGTCCAAGGCAGCAGCAGGTGCACGCAGAGGATGGATTTGTCTGCACAGGGAGTGTTTCAGCTGCGACACATTTCTCTGATAGTCATTGGTAAAGTCCGCACGGTGGCCCATACTCTGAGCACGGCGGCAAACGCTCGGACTGCGCGGGTTCTTGAAAAGCAAGGAGAAACGCTCAACGCCTAAGATCGATCTTGACTTCTTCTTGGGTTTTTTTCTGGGCTTTGGTTGGCTGTCTTGTCCTTCCTCTGTGTCCTCGTGTGTCGTGTCCTCACTGAGGTCACTTTCTATGCCCGACGAGCTGGACGGCGTGGAGACAGACCAGCTGGAGCAGAGGGAGTAACTGGAAAACATGGAGTCCCTCGAGGAAGAGGAGGCGGTGGAGATACGGTGATCCGCTTTGCTTCCATCCGGTTCGTCTTCCTCGTCCACGCTGGTGTCGTTAATGTCCTCCTCATCGATTTCACCTTTGAGGAAACACTCTTCGGGAGAGTCCAGGTCGGAGTCGAGGATGTGATTCAGAAAGTCTGCATGAATGTACAGAAGAAGAAGAAGGAGAATGAGATAGATCTCAAAAAATGATGCAGGTGTTTGGAGAGAAACTGAGCTAATTACCAAAGTTGTCGTTATCCCAGGAGCATGTGCGACAACTGGGGAAGGGCAGCATGAACGTCTCAACAGTCCCTAATGAGGAAAGAAGTCTGACTGTCAGAGCAGGAATCAGCTCATTTTACTTATTATGACAATCTGAATATGGTCAGTATGAGTCAAAGGTTTGGACACACCTTATCATTCACTGATTTCACTGATTTACTGATTCTACATCGCTGAATAAATCTGGAAACATCAGAACTATGAAATAAAACATGAAATAAAACATGACGTGCCATGACATGGCACGTCGATCCCCGCACCTCCATCCTTCAAAGTGGGAGCCACACATGTAGAAACCATCTTCACCTTCTCTTCAAACCTCCCTTCTGGACTGTTGATTCTCCTCACTCAGTTGGGTGCTTCTTGCAAAGGCGTGTCCGAACCTTTGACTCGTACTGTAGGTATATTTTGTGTCTTACCGGTATCTGAGCGGTTGGCGGGAGCAGGAGCGGCGAGGCTTTCTCTGAGTCTCTCCATGCTGTGTAGCAGACCTTGTTGAGCTGTGCTGAGATCTGCTGCAGAGGCTGCCGTCTCCATGCTGTCGGTCACCACCTTCATGAGCTGCTCGAGCTCATCGGGCCGCTTCGTCTGGAGAAAGAGTCAGAGGTTTTTTGTAAGGCACAAAGTTGGAAAGACTTGTGCATCCAGGGTATTTAGACGCCGGTGACTCACCTCCAAGGCAGTGTGGAGAGCCCGCAGGTCATGTTCGGTGCCCAGAGCGGCCTGGAAGCCGTGCAGGATGAGGGTGATTATGACGTCTCTGTTGGAGCGCTCGGTGCTGCTCAGCTGCTTGGAGACGGACTGGACCTCTGGAGGGACGTCATCATCCGGGCTCACTAACAGGACCATACTAATGACACAAACACAACAATGTAAGGTGTCAGCTCAAGAAGTTTATGATGTACAGGAGCAGGAGCTGTGTGTAGTTTATTTTAGTGAAGTCTGGATGGACTTACATGGTCTTGGAGTGGTGGATCTGAGGGGAAACACTCTGCTCTGCCCTCACCAGTCTTTGAAATGAAATACCTGAAACACAAGCAGGTGGATAAAGCTGATAAACGCTGCCCCCATATGTTCACACTACAGCATGACAACTACCTGTGGAGGAAGAAGATTTAAAGCAACTTGTAGTAATACTACAGTGTAAAAATACTCTGTTTACTGAAGTACAAACGTACCACTAAATGGTTGTTTCATCTACATCATAATTTGTCTGTCAAAACTGTAACTTAAAGCAACACTGTGTCACTTTTCCATCATAAACTGCAGAGCCAGTGTCGTGCCAGAACAGGAGCTGGGCAAGCAGAAGTACAATCACCCCTGATGGGGAGTCCACGCTTGAAAGCATCAGATCTTGGGTGCTACCTGGTGCTCGGAGCTCCTGTTGGATGATATTCAGCAGACGTTTGCTGGCCGAGCAGCAAGGCTCGGGCCAGGCCAGGAAACTATGGAACAAGAGGTAGGCCTCCTGGAGTACGCCACAGTCTGGAGACACAGGAGGAGCCTGCAAGAAGACAGAAAAACAACTAAGCATTAAATGAGAAGTGGAATAATGGTGCAGTGAAGCTGGAGGAGTCTTGTTTTGTTCCTCTACCGATTACAAATGACTCACTTTAAGGAGCGTTGAGTAGAACAGGAGGGTGAGAGGCACCACCAGTTCATACCGACACTGCTCTAGTACCTGTGAGAGCAAAGCACACACAGTTTAATTGATTCATCGTATCGTGCCAACCATTGTGGGGAATAATTTAACTGTTTTTTTAGGCTTGTTACCTCTTTTGTCTTTTTCAGTACTTTCTGTAAAAGTATGAGGAAGTTGTGGCCATCCCTCTTCACGAGTTCCTCCAAACACCAGCGGTTTATGCAAAGGCCAGCTTATCAAACAGACACAAACACTCAACGTCAAACCAACTCTTATTTCTCTTTTTGGGTTTCGTTTTGATGACGAGTTGCGAACATGTTGTTTCTACACGCGGTAACCACTATAATTCAGAAAACAAAACGGCTACGCTCTCTCTCCCTTCGCTGGCGTTGTTGTTGTTGTTGTACGTTTCAGTATTTCATAATGGTGCGTCGATAAGCTGACATGATACTCCCCCCATGTCTCCCTTCATTCTGTGTCACCACTTTCAGTTCCCATTTGTTTCTATAAGATGGACAAAATGTCCCTAATTGGTAACGTTAGCTGGGTGTGTGGTTTCGATGATTTAACATGCTACAAATATATGTACTGCCTTCGTCATTGGATTCATGTTTCAGTGGCAGTATCAGTCACAACTACTTCATTCGTTAACTATTAGGGTTGTTTATCAGTCAGCTGCAAATGTTATCAGTTTATTTATTACATTTAGCTAACGTTAGCCATTCAAACGGCTAGACTTTACAACGATTGGTCCATTAGCATTAGCGATAGCTAACTATTTCAACCAGATAGCAGTTAGCCATCTGATCATTTTAGCTTTTTTAAGTTATCTATTTAAACTCTTAGCTAATTATTTTACTATTAAAACTGTGCATCCGTTAGCTAACAGTCTTTTATGCATTACTTTTCGCTAATGTTAGCTATTTGAAGTGTTTAGCTAACTGGTTGTCTTTGCTTTCTCCTTCTCTGTTCACTTGCTAACTACTTTTTATGCTATGCTATCATATTGTTGGTATATTATTTCATCCATTGGCCACCTATTTCAATTAGGTGTTAGGTAATTCATTAGTTAATTATCTAAACGTTTTATCCATTAGCTACAAATCTAACAAAGCTAACGTTAGCTATTCAAACTGTTTAGCTAGCTATTTCTTAAACCAGTTTTTACGCTGTATAAATGTGGATATTGTTAAAACTATTTAGCTATCCATTTATCCACTGGATATATATTTTAACTGTTAGTAAATTCATTAATTAACTGTTAAAACTGTTTATCCATTCATGCTATGAATCTTAATGATTTAATCGTTACTTTTAGCTAATGTTAGCCATTCAAACTGTTTTTACAGTGAAGCTCAATTACTTTATGAGGTAAACCAGTTCAGTTGTTTATGATCCAGTACAACTGAGGTCATAGTAGGTGGTGCCATCTTACTGGAGTACATTATATTGAAGGGTGTTTCTAATTTTATGGCCCTTTAATGTATGGAAATGGACAACATGTTGGAAACTGCAACCTCAATAATAAACATTAGTACTTAATAGATTAATACCTCTCTGACAGTGCCATTCAAACGTGGCTTTGCAAATGTAGAGTCTATGACAGAGTTGTTATATTGAGTATTGAGGGTCGAGGTTATGTTGTATGTATGTTGAGTGCATATTTTCAGCATTGTTTCTGTGTTGTGTCACCGCGGTACGTAGGTTGGGTCTTACCGTTCCACAGCTGCTTGTCAGGAGTGTTGACTCCGAGGTCACAGAGGCAACGCTCGAGGACATGCTGGATACGATCCTCCGTGCACGAGCTCTGCTCCATCGTCTGTGCAGCAATCACAGAAAAATACACCAGATTAAACCACCAGGAAGTCCCAAAATAACAAGAGCAACACCCTATTATTGTGTTCCGGTAAAGCAATATATTATGTCTCTTCAGTAGTCCAAACTTCCTGTTATTGCTCTTGCCAACACGTTATAATCATTATTGTTCCTGTCCACAAACAATCAATCCGGAGTTCAGAGGCTCTGAGACGCAAACACAAATATCCACTGCAAAGAAGACGTCAAGGAAAGAAAAATACAGTGTGCCACTTCCTAACAAAAACCAGTGAGTCACCGGCTGGGTGAGTGGACCGGAGATGAGCTGGTTGAAAACAGCAGCCACAACTTCTACTTTTTCATTCTTAAAACCAGCGACTGACACCAGATTTTCATATGACTCAAATGTGGGGTGGAAATGAATCTTACAGATGGGAAAACTTCCCGTTTCATCCTTGAGTCTTGTTAAAATTATTTTTTTTTAAAAACAAACTTGATTATGTTAAAGCAACAAAAGCACATTAAACACAACAGTTGTGAATTTCAGGAATTTGCACATGACAGCTGTGGTTAGGACGCACATGCATTTCATGACGAACGACTCAAACCACACAAACCACTCAAGGAAACGGATAATTCTGAAAACAATAACATTTCATTGGGGACTTTTTTATGCTTTCTAATGCAGGGATTAATTTAAAAACAAGAAACTGAAATAAGACTGCCACCACACGCCCGTCTTAATGGAACACAAAGTATATATTCAGCCTCCAGGATGTCGATGTGTATAAGGAAGCTGCGATTGTGCCCAGCTGTGGCAGACGTGTCTCTGTGACCGCTGACAGAAAACTGGACTCTGTCACCACCTGTGCCCATCAAAACAGGAAAAGGCCTTCCGGGAAGCAACGTGCATAAAGACTCCTTTAAATACTCCTTTTGAGGTTGGAGGTGCAGAGACTGAATCTTAAATAAACATATACATTTGACACCTTTAACTACATAAAAGTTAAAGGTGGGATATTTAACTCAACCGGTCGCGGTGGATGACCATTCACTTGCTTGCTCATGGTGGGAACTGTTGGGTCTCTGTAAATAATATTATAAAGAGTTACAGTCTAAACCTTCTCCGTGTGAAAAGTGTCATGAAACAATATTGATCTGTTACTGCTACAGCTAACTATTTCAGCCATTTAGCTGCCTGTTCATTTGAGAGTAATATAGAAAAGGCACGGGTTTGGATCACGCGATGCATAAGTGATGATATTCATCCAATACTGTAGCATGTTAACCATGAAGACAAGCTTATATCTTATGTGCAGCAGGACAGCAGCTGTAAATCCAGCTCCTGAAAGCAAAACCAATCAATTGTCTACTGAGGAAGCAGGTGTTACTCCATTGTATGTTGTCAGGCTGTGTTTTCCAGCCCTGCCATGTGAACCTGATGGACACAGTGCAGAAAGTACTGATCTCTGCTGGGCCTGACATTGCCCGATGTACAGCTGACCTCTAGCCTCTCACTTTATCTTTTAATTAAGCAAAAAACACACAGCTGAGGCTCCTCTCAGCGTCTATTAAATACTTTGAATAAATAAATAAATGCATGCACTGACATCAGCTATCAGAAAAAAGAAAGAAGGGGAACAGGAAATCTGCAGAGCTTGAAAAGCATTTGCAGTTAGATGGAAGTTGTGTAACAGTAGCTTGTTCCTACCAGAGACGTAATATATGAGATGTCACCTCTGACCCTGCAGACACACGCAGCGGTCAAACACTTAGACAGAGCACATAGTTAATATGTTAAAGCATAAAAAGAGACTAAAAAAAGGAAGAGTAATCAGCAGTGAGTGATGTGTCTTACCGTAATCTGCAGTTATCAGTGTCCTAAATCATCCCGGTTCAACCACAGCTGGGAGGGAAACAGTACAGAGACCACATCCTCCTGTGTTGGTGCTCTTTTAAAAACAGACCTTACAACGAGAGCGCAGACAGAGAGCATGCGCTGAGAAAACAGGAACTGAATGAGTGTTTATGCTGAGGAGGTTTACATAAGAGTGCACTAATGTCAGAGGAGGAGTCTCTTGTATGACAGGCTTCACTTGATACAAGAGCTTTGATGGTGCAAACTAAAGTTTGCGTGGAAAGATGAAAAATATATTTTAAAGTTTAAAGCAACACTGTGTAACTTTTATGTCACGGTGACTTTTAATCAGGTGAACAGTGTCTCTGTCATTTGTACGTCTGTTCTCACACTATGTGCTCCGGGTACGATCACCCACGGGAAGTACGTAATGCTTTACGGCATTGAGTCAC
Source organism: Nibea coibor (assembly GCA_023373845.1). Lineage (NCBI taxonomy): Eukaryota > Metazoa > Chordata > Actinopteri > Sciaenidae > Nibea > Nibea coibor. Next base: position 3,421,757 of record CM041727.1, read on the forward strand.
ACACCACCAACTATTTCACTGTTTCTGGTGAAACTGGATCATATTTTATGGAGGAAATGTTTTCATCCGGCTGCTCCGCCTCAACTCTCTGTTATTTACAGAGTTTCCTGATGGACAGTGAAGTAAACTGTAGCTGCTGTTAGTTAGTTTGTTAGTTAGGCTGTGAGCTCAGAGCACTGGGGCAGTGTTAGTGTTTGGACCACCAAGAAGAAGAAGAGGACGTTTACAGGCTCAGGACATGGGTGAATGCTGCCAGTGTTGTGCTAGAACAGGAGCTGAGCAAGCGGGTTCAGCAGCCTCTATGGACATAATGACAGAGGTGAAAAGAACGAAGAGGACGTTGATGGAGGAAACTAAGAAGAGAAAATAAGAGCAAGAAGTCGCTGGACAAGAGTAAATCTGGGACTGGCTTTTAGCGGTTGGTGAAATAAAAGGCTGAAAGACAGACGCCGAGCTGGGCTGACTCCTGTTGGACTAGTCAGTAATATCAGCTGCTGCTGTGTCTGCTGTTGTTGACCTTGTTGATGTTTGGCTGATAGCAAAGTTGATGAATTTTGAGTTATATGGCACCAGGACACAGAAAGTTGTGATGCATGCATGATGATTAAAATGTCTGTAATAAAAACACATGACCAACTTCAAGGGAACTTCATGAATCATAAATTAGTCGTACTCTTGTCCTGAATCACAAACTCTCCGCGTCATTGAATGTTCTCCTCTTCTGGGGGAGTTTTCAAGCTACATTTATTGTTCCCGAGTTACACGCTATGATTATAATATAATATGATTTGTAACCGAGAGTTCGTCTCTGGGGGGATTTTCCACAACAAAGACTGTGATTCAGTTATGAGTCCGACTTATTTATGGTGACCGCCGCCCCGAGATCACGAGGCGGTCATTAAAAAAGACAAACGTACATTTTGTTTAGAACTGAAGAACCTCAAACAGCGTCTGTCCATGTCTACACAGATGAACAGAGACACAAAGAGTGCGTGACGATGCAAACAGAAGCTCTTAGCTGTGTTCACTTGTGAGTTTGCTGTTATGTCACAGTTTCTGGTCGATGCCTTCAGGGAAACTCATCATATAAGCCACAAACAGGTGATCAGAGAAGCTGCGATGGTGCCATCAGTCCACAAGGTGTCAGGGTTTCCCCTCTCTATAACCTGTAAAAACTTCTCTAATGAGAGTGTGTATGAGTCCTGACTTGATTATAACTGAAACCTGACATGTTTCAGCCTGTGACCTGCAAGTTTCTGCTCAATAAAATGTTTTTTTCAGGTTGGCATCAAAACTTTTGCACAAAAAAATCACTAAATATTCCAAAATTACTGAATAACAAAGACAAAGTCCGGTCACTTTGTCGTGGTCAAAGTGTACTTGAGTTCAGCCTGACGCCTGAAACCTGAAACATTTTTACGCAGCTGCAAAGAAACACAACAGAGCTTCACCTTTTTCTCAGTTCAGTTTCAGTTTTCAGTTTTAAAGGTCACATGTAGGTTAACACCGGCTCAACAGTACACACATTGCATGAAACGTCAGCCCCGTGCAGTCCACCTGTAGAGACTTTAACAGAGGCCACCAGAGGGCCTCCAAGCCGCAGCTTCATGCAGCGTTTGCTTCAGGAAAGGTTCAGAATCTCGTCCTCAAGAGTCTTGTTTGGAGTTTCAGCACCTCCAAGTCGAGGCCTTGGTCTTCTGCTGGAAAACTCCCTCCGAGTTCAGAGTAAGTTTAGGTTGTTCCGGGTGTAGAGCCCGGGGCTGAACCGCCTCGCCTGTAACAGCATCGATATCTTCTCCCACAGCCGTGACACTAAACTCACTGTGAAGATATTCAGAGTGTTTGTGGTTAACCAGGTTCTTACTGGATGTGGAGGAGCAGCAGGGAGACTGACGGAGACAGAGACGGATGGTTAACCAGTAATAATACACAATATCACAACACGCCATTCGACAAACAACAAACAGTCATCTTCCAAACATGTGACCACACAGATTTTACCGTAAACCGACCACACAAACGCGAACATATTACTGTGCGAGCAGAGAGTTCCTGCATCTTTAGAGTCTTATCATGGGAGTGTCACCGCTCACCGTGTGTCCGTCCACAAAACTGTCCAATCAAAACAAAGAAGCTGATCCAGCTTTTAAGGAACCGATTCTGTGTTTGACTCTAAGATCTCTCTCCACGTGATCAATAACAGATCACAACTTATCTGACGAGTCCAAATTTGAAATTCTGAGCTAAAGAGGAGAGCATCGACCGTCAGCCATCGACCATCAGCCATCGACCATTAATCATTGACCATCAGCCATCGACCATCAATCATCAACCATCGACCATCGACCGTCAGCCATCGACCATCGACCATCAGCCATCGACCATCGACCATCACCCATCGACTATCGACCATCAGCCATCGACCATCAGCCATCGACCATCGACCATCACCCATCGACCATCGACCGTCAGCCATCGACCATCGACCATCAGCCATCGACCATCACCCATCGACCATCGACCGTCAGCCATCGACCATCGACCATCAGCCATCGACCATCAGCCATCGACCATCGACCATCAACCATCGACCGTCAGCCATCGACCATCACCCATCGACCATCGACCGTCAGCCATCGACCATCGACCGTCAGCCATCGACCATCAGCCATCGACCATCGACCGTCAGCCATCGACCATCAGCCATCAGCCATCAGCCATTGACCATCAGCCATTGACCTGGAGCTTTAGTACACGTTTCATGATGGGCACTATTAAAACAGGTTTTGGAGAAACACACTGTCGAGTAGACGACGTCTTTTTCAGGGACAGACTTGTTTATTTCAGGAAGATGACGTCAAACCACGTTCTGCACGTTTCCCTACAGCATGGCTCTGTAGTGAGTCCTGAAGTGCTGCACTGAGCTGCCTGAAGTCCAGACTTGACATGTGACACGTGACATGATGTTATGATGAGGTCCATTATGAAGCGTAAAGCCCTGACCTGTTTGAGCAGCTGAAATCAACATCGAGCACCAAGATCACAGCAGAGTCTCCTCAGTGATGAACAGAGCGGTGACATTTCACAGCGTGTGACACTTTAATAAAACATAACAAACAACAGAAACTACGTCTTCATGGGTCGAGAACCAAGTCCGGTTTTCCCAGATGGAGCAAAGAAAGACGACCTGAACGGCCGGGAACCTTCACAGACTTTAAAATCGTGTTGTTTCATCTGATTAAATTTGAATTTCTTTTTTCTTATTGGCTTGTGTTATTTAGTTATTCATCTATGTTTGGTATTTCTTCCTCTGTTGCCTGTTTTATCTGTTTTTTGTGTCTTTAAATCATCAGATTTCTCTGCATCGTGTCTCTTGGGCCTGCAGTGGCGGTGATGTGTCGGTAGATGTCGCCTCTTCCTCTCCCTCGGTCAGACTCCTGGAGGCTGCAGCTCCTCTCTGAATGAGCGGACTCTCTTCTCTTCTATTATAACAGAGGGGGAATGGGACAGGCAGAGATAGAGGTGGGCAGAGGTGTGACTGGGTGGACTCACAGAGGCAGAGGGGACACTCGGAGCCAGCTGGGCTTTTTGCCATCTCTTATTTTTATTTAGAGATTTTAGTTTTTTATCATCTGTTGGTGCGTAAACGGGGAGGACAGGCTGCTCTCCAAAGCCTCTGGAGTTGTGCTTCACTTTCAGACTGAGCGGTTTATTTGGAGGTAGTGTCCTGGGTGGAGTTTTCTTTGCTTTCATATTCACATTTGAGTCTGTTGTGCGTCCAAGTTTTTATCAGTGATCGTTTTTAATCCTGCTGGTTTTGTGTCATTTCAGCGCAGCGGTGCACGGATTACAATGCAAAGGGTCCTGGAGGTTTGGGTCACCCTGGTGACACTTTGTGCGCTCGCCGGGGGAGTCTTTGGAGGATACGGGCTGAGCATGTTCGCCGCGCAGTCGTCCCCTCCGGATCCGTGCTATGACGAGAACGGGAACCCGCGGAGATGCATCCCCGACTTCGTCAACTCCGCGTTTGGGAAGGACGTGCGCGTGTCGAGCACCTGCGGCAACCCGGCCGCCAGGTACTGCGTGGTGACCGAGAAAGGAGAGGAGAGGACGCGGGACTGTCACACGTGCGACGCCGGGGACCCCAAGAAGTCTCACCCACCTGCGTATTTAACGGACCTCAACAACCCGCACAACCTCACCTGCTGGCAGTCTGAAAACTACGTGCAGTACCCGCAGAACGTCACGCTCACCTTGTCGCTCGGGAAAAAGTTTGAGGTCACCTACGTGAGCCTGCAGTTTTGCTCACCTAGACCTGAATCCATGGCGATCTACAAGTCCATGGACTACGGCAAGTCTTGGGTGCCCTTCCAGTATTACTCCACGCAGTGTAAGAAGATGTACAACCGGCAGAACAAAGCTGCGATCACCAAGCAGAACGAGCAGGAGGCGATCTGCACGGACTCCCACACGGACATGCACCCTCTGACAGGTGGACTCATCGCCTTCAGCACCCTGGACGGCAGACCGTCCGCGCACGACTTCGACAACTCCCCGGTGCTGCAGGATTGGGTGACGGCGACCGACATCAAGGTGATCTTCAGCCGGCTTCACACTTTCGGAGACGAGAACGAGGACGACTCGGAGCTGGCCCGGGACTCTTACTTTTACGCCGTGTCGGACCTGCAGGTCGGCGGACGGTGCAAGTGTAACGGACACGCGTCCAAGTGCGTGAAGGACCGAGAAGGGAATCTGGTCTGTGAGTGCAAACACAACACGGCGGGACCGGAGTGCGACAGGTGCAAACCTTTCCACTATGACCGACCCTGGCAGCGCGCCACGGCCAGAGAAGCCAACGAGTGTGTCGGTAAGTCAGCCTCTCTTTGTCCTTCATTTGAATTCATCTGGTTTCATTATATTCGATTCACACAAAAAGCTGCTGGTTGAAATTATGAATTTTTGTCCGTTACGCACAAAAAAGACGCAGAAATCTGATTTTTATTCGTTTGTAACTCAATAATTCAACAATAATTTCTCACTGGGGAATAAAATCATAATGTTCCCGATTTTATTCTGAAGAATTATTTCTGCTAAATTCAGATTAAAAAGTGGATCTGACATTAAATCAGAAATCATTTGAATGTAGCGGAAAGAAGAAGAAGGAGACGGAGAAGGCCTCGAGCTGAAATCCAACGAGCAAAGAAACATTTAATTAAAATCTACAAATTATTAAATTAAACATCTGGTTAAATTAAATCGATTCAATTAATAAAACTGTTTAATTTTTGGCGTCCAAAACAAAGAAAGAGGCCCAGAGAAAAACATCAAATAAACGATTTAAATCGTTTAAAACTAAATTAATTACACGTATTTTGACTTCATCCTTTAATTCGGTTATTTCATTTAGCAGCTTGAATTCAATCATCTCTGCCCGTTTTAAAGGTTAAATCCGATCACTGAGACGTTTCTTCATATTTCTGATTTTTATCAACATGCAGGGAGAAAATAAAAAGGCAGGAAGTCATTTCAGCGCAAACAAAGTGCGCCTGTCCGAATGCGTAATCGCGCCGTGACCCGTGTTTCCGACTGTAGTAGCGGGTTTAATAGGAAGGAAACGTCGCAGCTGCGGAGATAGACTGCAGGGGCGTGTTGTGTTTCCATAAGCAGGTGCTGTTACAGATCGGGTCCCCGATTAAGGCGGTTTTATTGGCATTTTTGGCACGTAGAGTATAAACTGCTACTTTAGAGCCAGTAAACTATTCAGGAGTGGACAAAGCGGAGCCAGATCTGAGTTTTTATTTGCTGTGATGCTTATTTTCAGCAGAGCAGGAGAGAGGTGGAGAGGTGGGGGGGTTATATCAACAGCTCAAGCCTCTTCTCCCCCCTCCTCTTCTTCTTCTTCTTCTTCTTCTTCGTGAGTTACAGCGAAACAAACCTGGAAAAGTAACAAGTTCCGACAGTGCCATGGTTTGCTCAACCAAACGGAACAAGTGAACAAGTTGTTCCCCTTGGCCTCCGCCTTTTCTGCCTCTGCAAAGCCAGCGTCTCGGTGTGTTTTACTGAAACAAAAGCTTGTCACTTGTGGCATCCATCTCGCTGTCAGCGAGAGGGCCTCCCTTTCTCAGCTTTTTGTGTGCGAGCGGTGTCAAAACCCTGCACACCGAGCATGAAGAGGAAATAATCAGGGTGGCCCGAAGAAGAAGAAGACGACCCAGGGGAGGGGTTGTTTCATTTGAGCAGTGGGTCCATATGGTGTGGCGGTGGGGATGCAGAGTGCTTGGTGCTAATGATCTGTCTGGATTTCACCTCCCCGCTGTAGGACACGCACATATTGAGACGGAGAGGTGTGGTTGTGCAGGGGTAGGTGGTTGGATTCACTAAGACAAACACAGTTTCCCATGCAGGGTTGGCATCAGCGGCAGCGTTCACGCTCCTATCAGCCGGTTGTCCGTAAAATCAGCTGAGGTGTGGCCCAGACCGGCCGCCCACCAGTCAGGAGGTGATAAGTTGACGGCCTGTTAGTGTCGTGGCTGGACGGAGACTCCAGACATGGAGGCAGAGCCGGAAATGAGACACAAGATGAAGATAAAAATACACAAGAGATACAAAACGGCATGAAGCGACCGCGAACACACAAAGAGACCACAGATGCCTACAAAGAGATGTCAGATGACAAGAACAGATGCAGGACGACCACAAAGAGACACAAGACGACTGCAAAGAGATGCAGGATGACTGCGGACAGGTGAGAAGCGCCCACGAAAAGACAGGAAGAGGCGGAAAGAGTATAAACACATACTACATGACCACGAACAGATGCAAAATGACTATAAAGTTACAAAATGAGGTTAGAAATGACTACTAGATGAATATAAAGATACACAAGATGACCACAAAGAGACAAATCATGACTACAGAGAGAAAGAAAAGATACACAAGATGACTGACTGGGCGCAAAACAACCACAAAGAACACAAAGCGACCGTCAAGAGGTTCGACATTACTACAAAGAGACACAAGACAAGTATAAAGACACACAGAGGGGCCACGAAATGAGGAAAACGGAAGAAATAAAGAAAGAAATGACAAAACACAGGTGCAAAACGACCACGGGAAAACACAAAGCGGTTAGAAATGACTACAAAGAGATGTCAAACGACCACAAAGAGGCAAAAAAATGAAATAAAGACGCTCAAAGAGACACCAAACAGCTACAAAGTCCCACAAGATGACCCAGAATCAGAGCGTTAAACACTGACAAAACTCGCCAGTCGTCTTCATGTCTTTAATTTCTTTGACGCTATAAGATCACGTACGTGAAGACGCGAATGAGAAACACACATGGCGACACGTCGGGCCGTCCCGTCGCGGGCAGCTGCTTCATATTCCCTCCATGTTCGGCGCGGCGCTGACCCCTGACAGCCTGAAGGCCCCCCGCTCCTCTCCGGCCCTGACTGATGGGCTGTGAAGGGGAACTGTGGGAAACTCCGAGCTTGCCAAGTGTTTTTTTTTTTTTGAGGCGGGTTGAAAATGGTAGCCTTCGTCACTCATAATGTGTAATTTTGCACGTTTGTTCAATTTGGACTTTGTTTTTGCTGTCGCCGTGCCACGCCGCGTTCTGTTTTCTAATGGCCGAGACTCAGCTGGAGGTTCGGTCCGTCTTGTTGCCGCGAACCTTCAGCCGTCACACGTCTGTTCTCGCTGCTGGCGGCCGTTTATCTGGCGCTCGACGGGTTTCACGTGACAGAACGTTTGAAAACAGAGCGAGCCGGGTAAAAATCTGTGAATCCTCCATCACAAACTCCGGCCCAGCAGACAGCGTTTTTACTTGGCGCTGCGCTCCAAAACTATTTTGGCATTTATTAAACCTACAATCAACTCTTTGTGAGGAAGAGCCGGCGTGTTTGCCACCCACGAGATAGCTGAATTAGGATATGATTGTATCAATTGCCTGCTGGCTCGGCTCCCGGCCTGTCTGTGCTGCGCTCTCCAACGGCTCCAAAAATAGAGCGCAGAATAGAAATACACAAATCTTCAGAGAGGCAGCAGATTTGATGATAAATATGGAGAAACGCGAGGAGGCGTTCAGATGCGTTCAAGACGATTCCTAACGTACAATTTGCCTCCTTGCGTTGGTAGAAGAAGTGTCTAAAGCTGCAGTTCCTCAAACGTCCACTTGAGGCTGGCTCCAGAAGTGAGTCAGTCTCCATAAGTCCCCATGTTGAAGCAGAAATAAACATGTTTACAGCCTGGTACAAAAACAGTTTTGGTCTCTGTAGCTAATTTCCCCGTTCATGACAACTGTACTGATGTACTGAGGGTGAATTTATATACAACTCACCTGTTCACATTATATTAAGGCTTAAAGTTCTGCAGGATTAAGAGCGTGGACGCTTTGATTGACAGGTGATTGTGCAAAACTGGCGGTTAGACGAGCATAAATATGCACAAGATGACCAAAAAGTGGCACTGAACAACTACAACGACACACGAGATGAAGATGAAGACTCACAAGGTGAGAAAAATGAGAATATAATCAGGTGCTTAACTGGCACCTCTTCAGCTACGTCCCGTGGAGTCGGTGCTGGACTCGAACCGACCACCCTCCAGTCGCCAAACCGAGCTACTGCAACCCATTTTTAAGCATTAATCCATCACTAAATGTTTATACTGCGATTTAAATTTTGGTTCTTTTGCTCGTCGGGCTGGTTTGGATGCATCGGATCAGTCGAGACAAGAGCGCTCTGAGCAAACAGCCTAATTTCTTCCTTTGAACTAAAAAGCCGCTCGCATGACAGCGGCTCACAGAGAGAGAGAGGAAACACTGGTCCGGGCAGCAGGAAACCAGACCCAGTACAGTACAAGGACACCACATTTACCACGGCCTGTTCTACAGAGCCCACGCCACATCTAAGATCTGCTTTCCTGTTTGGTTTACGATCGATGATTTGAGTCACAAGGCGCTCTCGGGGCTGACAGCGTCAGTTGTCCATGTGGCCGCCCGAGGACTCTGACACTGTTTCTGCTGACGGTGCCCGCCTGCCTCCTCCTCCTCCTCCTCCCTCCCCTGGGTTGCCAGGTTGGGCCAAGCCAGGCCTGCTCACCATCTGGGTCTCATTTCAGCTCCACGGCAGCAAACCCATGTGACGGGGGAGAGAAGAATTTCTGTAAAGCATGATGTCATAGATATTCTTGTAATAGAAGTTGCACCGTCTCACTCGTTTCTCTGGTATTTCGCCTCCTTCCCTCTCCTCCCTCTGTTTCTCCTCCATCGGGGGACAGTCGCAGCCATTTCCATTTAATTTGTACGCTCGGCATGTTTGAGGGTTTTTGATTTCTCTCATGAATCTCGTCCACAATAGCCGGAGGGAGGACAAAGGGCTATTTCTGGTGGTTGTTTTTGTTTTGCTGACTTCTGTCTTGCTCGGTTTCGTGTTGAAGTAAATTTCCTTGAGATACTGTATCACGCCGTAACGAGAACAGGCTGTGACGAGCTGAGGAGTCAGCGGAGGCGGTTTGAGAGCGAGGAGGAGCGAAGGTGGCTCTGACCTTTGACCCCGCCCTGGTTGGCGATGAGAGACTTCTCCCGCAGGGCGATGAGCTTCCAGTAGTGAAGAGTTAAAGGACACTTTGGTCACGCAGGAGAATAAAAGCATGTCTGAACGGAGCGGCGAGAGAAAACGCAAAACTGAAAACAAATATGAACGTCTTTGTCTTGATGTGGGCTGGTTTGTTTGGATCCTCATTAGCGATTACAAGCGGTAATATTCATTTTCTCCCCCCGGGGGTCCACAACAAACCTTGACAACATTACAACCTTCAGATGTTGCTGTGCAAATACACTAAATAAGAGCAAGGCCCGCGCGCGACGCTACAAATTGCATTTCATCAAGATTACACGGAGATAGTGACGGAAAAAATACGAAGAAAATGAGGAGAAATAAAAAGATGTTAGAGGAAACAAACAGGAAACAGGCGGACCGCAGGTTAAGAGCGCTGCCACCTGTCAATCAAAGCATCCACGCTCTTAATCCTGCATACCGTTAAGCCTTAGTATAATGTGAACAGGTGAGTTGTATATAAATTCACCCTCAGTACAGTTGTCATGAACGAGGAAATTAGCTACAGAGACCAAAACTGTTTTTGTACCAGGCTGTAAACATGTTTATTTCTGCTTTAACATGGGGACTTATGGAGACTGACTCACTTCTGGAACCAGCCTCGAGTGGACGTTTGAGGAACTGCAGCTTTAGACACTTCTGCGTTGGCTTCAATTCCCAGCTGCTTAGTCAAAATAATAATAATAATAATAATAATTTCACTGAAATTTTCATTATTTTACAGAGAAACTTTCCTGAATTATTTAAATACAGATAATTATTGCCATTAAACATGAATTTCAATGTAATTTAAGAAAGCAGATGCCATTAATACTTAAATATCAGTTGTTTGGAACTTTACAGAAAATCTCTGTAAAATAGAGTTTTGTATACAAGTTTAAAAAACAGAAAACTACTGTGAAAGTTTCCATAAATTTTATGGTTTCATTTGACAAACTGGAATAAAGTTTGACTAAAACGACCCTTGTGTGTATTCAGCACTCTGAAAAAATATATTATTAAATCTTAAAAAGGTTCTTTAAAGCACCAAATGTTTATTTCTGCTGTGAAGTTGTGACATTTCAACATGGGGACTTATGGAGACTGACTCACTTCTGCAGCCAGCCTCAAGTGGACGTTTGAGGAACTGCAGCTTTAGACACAAACGTCCACCAAAAAAAAGACTGAGTGTTAATTATCCACCACGTGTCAAAGCTCTCTCTGACGCAAAATCAAATCAGTTCCAATCAGCTGAAATCAAACACAATCGGACCCGTGTGTGTTTTCTCTTACGAGCATCTTCTCATGAGAATCTCGTCTGACTCTGAAGCCCCGCTGACTGCCGTGACGGCCTCCTGCGGAGTGGAAAATGTGACATTGTCACTCAGAGCGACCGCGGCAGATTTTGTTGTTACTAACTATTCTGCGGATTAGTCACAGTGAAATTGCTCAAGAGTTGCCCGCGTGAAGCGAGGCCGAGTTTAACCGCTGCAGTTCACGCTCACGTCGACGCGCCGGCTTCAAATCAATTCAAGAGTTTTAGATTCAATAAATTTGATTTCATTTGTTCAATCTATCAACGTCTTTGTGTCTGGGTTATTTTTGCAGTTCCTTGAACAGATTGTGTCACTTTGGATCTTTATTCATTTGTTTGTTTTTTACTCGTTCTCCATATTTAACACAGAATATCTCAAAGGCGTCACTCGGCGCCGTGACGGTAAGAAGAAGAAACTGTCGACCGTTGTTCAGAGCATCGTGCTGAACTTGAGTTTTATGTTTGCAGAGATAATGCCAGCGATCCACTGTGCACACTAAAGCTGTCGTTAATCAGTTAGAATCACTTTTACTGGCCAGATATGTGAACACATACGAGGGGCTCAGTGCACACACTGGGAGACATATGCACAGACAAATAAATCTACGTTTAAATAAACTCCAACAACATTTGTGGACAGAATAAAGCCTCGAAGTCGCGCTGCTGTTATGAAGGAGCTGCTTCTGTGCTCCATGCAGCTCCACCATCCTCATACGTGAGGCCACACGGGTGTTGAAGGTCATTTATGAGGCGACGTGCACGACGTATTTCCTCCGTCCGTTTATCGAGGCCATCCTCTCTTAAAAACTTTTCTGGCGCTCGTCCCAACCTGATCGTTCCTACAGTCCCTGAGAGGACAGAGTTTCATAATAGCTGCTTCATGTTTTGTGTTTGTCGCTCTCCATTTGTTCTTCGGTTTCTTTTCAATTACTCTAACCATAACAGTGTGAGCGAGCGTTCGGGACATGGACGCTGGGAAATTAATCTTTTTTTTTTTTTTTTTAATGGTTAACAAAAACAACCAGACGTGACAGATTCACGAACACGTCCCAACGCCGGCCGTACATTCAGGAGGACACCTACACGTCCACACGGCAGCCGTCGTTTAGGGACACGGCTCTGTCATACGAGAACAATACTTCTGAAATTGGCTTTTTGCTCCGTCGCCTCCGGTCTTTCTTGCAACATAAGCCGATGTGACTTCAGTGAGAGGTTTCTCTGTATACAACAAACCATAAAACAAAGAGACGTATTTGGAGGATCTCAAAAAAAAAAAGAGAAAATGCTCTGCAACAATCCAGTGTCCTCTGGGTAAAGGCTGCATGTTTTGAGGATTTTGTTTTGTTGAGCTCATAATTCAAGACAGACATGTTGGTTTGAGCCAAAAAGGTTTCACTCAGGCTTTTAAGTGCATACTGAAAAATCTTGTTCTGCTGTGTTGTGGACGGCGGTTTGGAGAGGTGACTCAGTGTTTTGAGAGGAGTATGTTAGCTTTGATTTAATGTTGGGATCCTTCATGCACGGGCTGCCGGAGATCACGGCATGAACGGAACATATGCAGAACACAGTCGGCGTTATTCACGTTCCACGTACGGCTGAGAGGCGATAACTCCATCGGCCAACGCACGCCGCGTCGTCGTTAATCATACGCTGAACAGTAGCGTTGGTGCGTGTGTCAGGATGCGAGCATTACTCACAAACCCGCCGCCGGGAGCTGCTAGCATGCAAAGTCAGAGAAGTGCAAACAAACCGCAGAGGTGTTGATAATTTTGGGTTCAGTTTCTTGCTCAAGGACACTTCAGCCCTCAACGTAACACTTTTTAAATCCCCAATCTAGCACATAAAAACACTTTAATTTAGATTTGTGTGTTTGGTTTGGGAGCAAAACATCCCTTAATTTGAAAGTTAAACATTTCCTGCGTGGGTTAAAGGAGGTTTAAAGGGTGGAAATCCCTTAAATACAACAAATGGGAAGATTTGAGGGGATTTAAGGAGGCGTAACACCTTAAAAAACACCTGAACTGTGCAGAAAAGCCAGTAAAAGTACCCTTTAAAGGGACATCGACAGAGCTGAAGTTAAAAGCTGAAGGCATGCGGCATGTGATGTGAAGTTTTTATCATATTTGTTGCACAGGTGTTGTCTTTACCTCATGATCAGGTCCTCAGGTTTGTGTTCAGACTTCTGGAGTTAGGGACCGTCTCATTGTGCTTCAATCCAACTGTAGTTTCATATGGACCTCGTTCCGATGCATGCATTGTGTGGAGACATGCAATGTGGTACGCGTCTTAACCAATCAGCTACCGAAGCGGGGCGCCTCTGCCGAACATGCAAGACCGTAAAGATCTGTCTGCGGGCGTAAAGAAAATGTATTTATTCATTTATGTCAAGTTCTCTTTGTTATGAAATCATGTGTGCGACATTTTATTGCACAACATAAACACTTTACTGTTTTCTATTATGTAGAACAGGAACCGCATTGAGGACGGTTCCTGTTCTATATAATAAAGATGTGACAGTATTCCTGCAACTACAGATGAAAATCACAGTATTGTACTGTATTTTGACGGCAGCCTGTAAAATTAATAATTTTTTAACATACGGTAAATTCCTGTAAACTTTACAGGATGTATACAACTTGAAATATTTTACATAGAAACTCAGTTTTTACATTTTTTTTGTCTGGTTTATTCAAATTTACAGCAACTGTCTGTAATGTTGCACATAATTACCCATCGTGCACTGCTGGATTATTAAAAGTACAAGACTTAAAAATAAACAGATAAAAATCACAGTATTCTTAATCCTAATCACAGTAATTACATATAATTTTCCATTTTACCATTTTTTACTTACTGGACAAAATGTTATTTTATATTTTTATGAGCAGAAAATCTAGATGAATCTTGACAGATTCAGATATTTAAATGCACCTTTATGCATTTATAAAGTGAGTTAATGTGGCCTGGCCTGGCTCGTCTGTTTGTTTTCTTGGCTGTTTATATGAGTTTGTTCATGTAGCTGCCTCATTGTTCGCCGAGCCAACATGAAATAGATGCACATGTTTGCGCGTATGTGTGGACGCTCGGCTCTTTGTGTCCACCGTCTGTCTTCATGGAGGCTGACTCGCTCTCTCGCTCGCTCGCTGGGCCTTCCAGGGTGGCATCAGGACCACCTAGTGCGTGCGCATCGAGCCCCTTTGAGGCGCTGAAGCAGGGCAGGCTGGGAATGATTAATGGGCCAGCGGAGTGACACGCTCCGCGGCCTCGGCTTCAGACCCCCAGCCAGCTCCCCTGCTGCGCTGCCACCCGACACAGCCGGCTCAGTGACAGCGCCGTTTGTACGCCCACACACAACACACTTCCTCAGTGTCACTTACCCGACTTACCCCCTGTGCCACTTCCCCTCCTCCCCCAAAAAAGCATTAAGGAACTCTGCCGTGGAGGCATAAGCTCCTTTGGCTGGTACCATCCTCCCTGCTGCGCTGTCGACACAGGGGTCTTTTTACTGGAAGACAAAGGCGCCGACTGACAACTGGATCAATTATAGCTGGATAAAGTCTTGATCCTTGTTAGAAAGATGCTTACAGTAAGTCTGCAGGCTTCCTCCGACAGTTCGAGGGACGTTTCAGGAATGTTAGCTGCTAATTACCCCGCTCCTCTTTTCATTAACCGCCTTTAAAACAAACACATCGTAGACATAATAAGCTCGCCCCGCAGAGGAAATGGACTTTGCGAGTTCCTGTTTCATATTTATTAGTGTGGCTGATGAAGGCGCTGCTTTTCCTCCGGCTGCACGTCCTCGCACAGTTTTTGTTGCACATGCACAAAAACAAACAAACATCAAAACCAGTCACAGGATGAAGAATGGACAGCGTGTCTGTGACGCTCAAAATCTGTGGCTCTGCACGCCGCCATCTTGGCTATTCTGCCACTGCTTGGCAAAGACGCCGTTAAACCGCGTCAATCTCAGCAGAGCAGATTACACCAGACAGGAAATCCGACACAGAATACACTTCAGCAGTGAATCGATCAAAGGGGTCTCAACATGAACGACGAGAGACTAATTGTTGTCCTTTTTATAAACTCTCCCACAAAGTTAGCTGTTTGTTGTTGTTGTTTCCTTTAGTTCATCGCGGGGACTCCCGTACGTCCAGGATTCTCGCGTGAATGCTGCTGTCACGTGTCCGGTAAACCATCGCGCGGCGCTTACGTCCCCGGTGTGACTTATGGAGAGTGACTTCTGCAGCCAGCCTCAAGTGGACGTTTGAGGAACTGCAGTTTTTGTCACTGAAGTGTCTTAAAAACAATTAAGCGACATTTTCTAGTCAGTGTATGACTTCTAAAAGTTGCAGGCTGCAGTTAAACTAGTTACATCAAACTGTTAGACGATGGACTGAAGGTGATTTTTCGGCTCCTGTCACTCCAGAACATAAAAAGCTGCTGTAACAGAGCCCAGGCTCTCCGCGGTTGTCGTACATCACCGTGTAATCTAACATCGTCTTCGGGCTCACGGCTCTGAGGTCATTCCTTTCTCCCCTCGCTGCCTGCTTTAAGTGGGAACCAGATACCGTGAGTTATCTCCCGCTCTCTATCATGAGAAATTGAGTCTCACTATCTGTGTAAATAAACCACATGGCACATATTCACACACGTACACACACTCACATTCACGCTGCGAGCTGCTGGCTTCACACTCACACAGAGGAGAAGGGAGGAAACCCGTCTGATGTATGTCTCAGGGCTCGGCCCAATCGGGAGAGGAAGGAAGTGACTTTCTGCTGTTCGGCGTGAGCGTGTGAATGCTCGGCAGCTCAGGTGACCCGAACAAGACACGGTCGGATGTCCACTCAAGAGTCGAAGAGTTATGGAGGACTTATAATCCTCCGCCTGACCGAGAGATCTGCCTCAATCACATACACACAAACAGACTGCAGAGGGAGGATTGCAGTTGATGTATCCGCAGGTTTTCCCTCCTTTTGAGCAGATGTGGAGCTCCGGGATATTTATAATCATGCAGGGACCGGTGTCTGGTAGCCAATGTGTTCTCCTCTCGTCTATCTATCCTGCTGGATATCCCCTCAAATCCAATAAGTGGTTCCTCATTCGCTCTCTCTCGGAGAAGAATTGGCCACTGGGGTATGTGAGAGATGGAGGTAAGAGCACAGGAGGATGTAGAAATCCATTATGGAGGCAACAGAGACCCCTTGGACGGGAGTTATATGGAAAAACTGGAAAATATCTCAAGAAATTCTGAGTGTGTCTGATGCTCGATGCGTCTGGTCCATTTATTTAGCACCGAGGCCACACAACATGTGGTGCATCTCATCCGTGTAATATTATTTTTTATAGGTACTTTGAAGCGAAGTAACAATTTACTTTAAATCCCATTCAAGTCAATGGGGAACCAACAGGAAGTCAGACGGCTCTGCAATCTCGGGCGCACGAGGACTGTAAACGTCCTATGTAGGCCTGAAAAATGTAGACGCTGGAGGCTTTTTGGACACATGCTCTCACAAGAATGGCACTTTTATCCAGCTAATTATTAGCCGTTTCCTTTAGCTATGCCAACTGTTTTCTCTAAATCAGTCTGAGAAACCAAGCGCCAATGTCCGTGGCGCCATGGGAAATGAAGCCAACATGGGAGTTCCCAAAAACTGCAGTTTCTTAAACGTCCACTTGAGGCTGGTTCTAGAAGTGAGTCAGTCTCCATAAGTTCACAGCATAAATAAACATGTTTACAGCCTGGTACAAAATATGTTTTGGTCTCTAAAGCTAATTTCCCCCGGCTCTTCAGAAACACGTCACCGATACGGCGTCCATTCTTTATACCGGAGCTTTTCCCTTCTTGTTTCTGTCGGCCATCGAGTATCCGTCACTTCGGACGTTGGCGCGTTTGTTTGCAGTGGAAAAAAAGCACTTGGGCGTGACGCTTGTCATTCTAGATAATTAGTTTCAGGGCACGGTTGTCATGTTGTGTCTGAAAGGGTCATTATGGTTACTTTGGGAATCTCCTTTCAGAGCCACAGAAGACAAATAAATGTTTTCAGCATGTGACATGACGCGTAAACTGATTTTGTAAAATTAGTGGAGTGCCCCTTTAAATGGTGCACATTATAAAAGTTGCTAATTGTCTGTCATGAATGAAATAAATTAGATTCAACAGCCCAGACGTGAGTGACAGCAGAGGCCCCTCACGCTGGACGTCTTCATTAATCTGAAGCTCGCAGCGTAGCATTTGTTTTACTCGTTAAAAGTGCAGCTTAAAGGTTCACTGAGTTCCCGCTCGGATCGCCAGCGGTTGGCGTGCTTCAGGAAGAACCGAGCCTTTTCCTCTCCTGCTCAGTACCATGTCCTGGAAGACACCTAGCAACGAGAACAAACTTTGGGGGATGAAAATTAAAGCAGTAGTAAGGAAACCCTTTACAATGACCTCGCTCAGTGTTTCCATAAAAAAGAATAATTAACCATTAATTCACTAACTTTTTCCTTTCTATACGGAGACAATGTGAGCACAGTGTTCAGGCTGGACCGTTTTTCCTGAGGTGAGCTGTGTCACGTTATGAATTGAGCACTGAACTGAAAATGTGAACTGCGCTTAAAACTTGCGTTTGAGCAAGAGTGAGGTATGCAGCAGTCAAATGTTTGGACACACCTGCTCATTCAAAGGTTGAACTTATTTTCTATGTTGTAGTTTTGCGCTGAAGACGTCAACATTATTCTTCAAAGTTGCCGTCTTTTGCGTTAATCGGCGTTCTCTCAGTCGGATCATGTGATGTAGCACCTTCTTGGTCAAACATCCGTTACAGAGCCTGGAGGTGTGTTTGGGGTCACCGTCCTGTTGAAAAGTCAATGATGGTCCCACTAAGCTCAAACCAGATGGGATGGCACACCGATGAAGAATACCATGGTAACGATTCTGGCCTTGAATTTTGAATAAATCACCAGCAAAACACCCCAAACGCCATCGCACCTCCTACTGCATGGTTCAGGGTGGGAACCACACATGTAGATAGCATTAGATTTCCGCTGGTCTCATGACCTTTTCTTGTGTTTCTTGTGTTTCTTTTTGGTCTTCCTCAGTTGTTGGTTGAGATGTGTCTGTTAGTTGAACTCTGGCTCTAATCTGAGGTGTCGTTAATTATTGATTTCTGAGGCTGAGGTAACTGTGATGAACTCCTCTGCCTCACTCTTGGTCTTCCTTTCCTGGATCAAAGCTAGTTTCATCAAAGTGTTTGGTGGTTTTAGCAACTCAACTTGAAGATGCAATCAAAGTTCTTGATATTTTCTGAATCTTCTGACCTTCATGTCTTAAAGTGAGGATGGACTGTTGATTCTCTTTAGCTAGCTGATACACAAAACTACCTCTGAACAACACAACAGATGGTCTCAAACGCACAAAGAAGGCTAGAAATTAATTAACTTTTGAGAAGGCACCAATTAATTGAGAGGTTTTCCAGTTGACTATCTAACGAAGCCGAAAGTGAAATGAGGCTACTGCAGGGTTAAATGTTTTGATGCAATCTAAAAAGAACGAAACACATGGGAGAGATATTTCTGACACAGGGATGTGGCTCGTTATAAATAGGCCCTTGGAGAAAACGGGAGAAAAGTACAATAAACATGCCGCAAGAACGATGGATTGTCACCTCGGCTTTATGATTTACAACCTAAGTGGCTTCCTGCCTCCATCTCCCATACTCCCTCTGCACAGAGGAACACAGCGGAGAATCCACGTGCCAGAGAGTGTTAAAATAACCTCCCAGCTCTGTGGGGAGGATTTGGACCTCAGCCTAACACTGGCCAGCACACAAGTCCCACAGCAACCTGGCCCTGTTTAGATGTTTCGTACAGGTTTAGTCTGGAGAACGTCGCCTCTGACCACAAGCTCAATTATGTTGCACTCAGATTTACTGTAAATACAAGCTTCCCAACTGGAGGAAAATATTCAGGTCAGCCTCAAGTTGGCGATTATGGTTGGGATAAGTGGGTGATTTTCAGATGGCTTTCAATTGTATCAACACTCAAAGCAAAATCCCTGTTATCCAAATTACTCATAAGACAAAGGGGGTAAAGATTTTATAGTAATTTAGACAAACGGTCGATTAGGTAGAGAAACAATATGGTGCCACTAAAAACCACACTACTTACAAATTTTATGTGATATCTGTCATCATGTCGTACCACATTTTCCACCCGCTAAACTTGTGAGTAAACTTGTATAGGTGATAGAAAATGATCCTCTGCAGAAGAAATGTATCTCAGCTAACAGGATTTAACTGAACGATATAGTCACATCCGTTTTTAGGTGGAAACAGACATTAAAACGTTACTTTAATACTGTGTATTATATTAAAAACAAACTGTAAAACAATGATTCCTAACCAGCTGCTCTTGGGTGCTTCTGCAGTTGCCATTTTCACTTGAGAATCACTTGAGGCTGTGTGAAAACTGGTTAGCAAGCAGGCAGTCCTGACTGTTAGCATTAGCCAAAGGTACTGAATATAATGCAGTAGTTAGCTAAAAGTAACAGCTAAACAGTTAGCTAAGATAATAGATAAACAGTTTGAAGCTAGCTTAAAATAAGAGACAAATGGTTAGCTAAAAGTAACGGATAGACTGTTGAAACAGTTAGCTAAAGGTAATAGATAAACAATAAGCTAAGATAATAAACAGTTTAAAGAAGTAGCTTATAGTATCAGATAAATAGTTAGCTAAAGGTAATGGATAAACAGTTGCAATAGTTAGCTTAAAATAATGGAAAAACGGCTTAAGTAGCAGATAAACCGTTAGATAAAGGTAATGGATAGACAGTTTGAAGAGTTAGCTTATAGTAATGGATAAACAGTTAGCTAAGATAATGCATAGCAGTGAAAATAATTAGCTATAATAATGGATAAATGGTTGGAACATCAAAATAAAAGTATAGAATACGTGGTTGCAAGGATTGAATTTAAACAGTTCAAATAGTTAAAAATATAAATGAAGAAACAGCTAGGTAACGTGTAAACAATAGAGATAATGGAATAAATGGTTGCGGCAGCTAGAATTAAAAGGGATGAGGATACGTCTGACACAGAAAGATTGCACCGCGGCTTTAAAACCTGTTTTCTTTATCCTCCACATGGAGTAAAAACATTTTCCTGTAGAAACAGAACAGGGGGAACTGAATCTGCTTATTGAGCTTAATGACCGTGGACCTTTTCATCACCTCTCCCATAAACTTGAGGAAATAAACTGGAGGAAGGAAAGGAGCAGCGCTCCACTCAGCCGCTCTGTTTCCACACCTACGGCTGTGAGAGCACTCCAGTCCATCAGTGAAAATATACAAGGGGATCAAACACAAACACACAGATATTAATAAGAAATTAATACGACTTTATGAGATTATTACTCAAGAGTATACAGTCACAGTGGCGTTGCTGACATAGTTGCGTGGCTGTTATGCACACACACACACATAGAGAAGAGGAAGTATTCCCCAGTCAACGCCCCAAACTCCTGCCAACCAGCGACAGCAGGATGTTTCTCCACCAATCCATCAGCTTTATGCTTTAATTGGTCATTTTAAATCCAGTCTTGTTTCCTCAGGAAACAAACCTCACATTTGATAAAGTGACTGAATTCAAGATTTGGCTAAATGTTCCAAACGAATGACCTCTGATGTGGTGTAAGAGGATCAGGTGTAAGAGAGGAGAAAAAAAAGCCAACTAATATACAGGCTTCTTCTTTTAGGCCTCGTTTCTTTGTGTGTCTCTTTTTTCACGGCGTTGCTGCTTTGGTGTCGAGCATAGAAAGACGACACAAATGGCTGATAGAAAACGGGTGACACGCAACAAAGATCCCAGGCGAGATTGTTGCAATTACACGGCATACGTTCCAGCAAACTGAACCAACAGTACGCCCACTCCCGCCTCCCCTGGACCGCTCCCAACTCCTGCAACAAGAGGATAAATGGGCTGAGATATGCTGGCCATTATGCATTATTATTCATAAGAGAGGGTGTGTTATCATTGGCATCCACCTAGCAGCGGCTGTTTAGAGTTCGGAGTGAATAACTCTGGTCATTACTGATTGCACAATTACAAAATGTTGCTGCTACAAAAGGTCAGCTCTTTTATTCTTGTATGTAAAAACAAGCTCCTCATGCTGTGTTCGGGGATGTGACACGTTTCAAAGTACGTTTCAGGCATAAACAGTTAGCCAAACATAATGGACAAATAATTGAAACCATTCGCTTTAGCTATCTTGAGTACATGGTTAGCCAAAAGTAATGGATAAACAGTTGAAGCCACCAAGCATTAGCTACATAACCTGAATACATGGTTACAATAGCTAGCTAAGAGTTATGAATAAGCATTTGAAACAGTTAGCATTATTAACATTTTGCTTGATTACATGGTTACAATTGTAAGCTAACAGTAATCATGCCTTAGATATATTGAATGTGTGTTTACAATAGTTAGCCAGTGGATAAACAGTTGAAACCACCAAGCATTAGCTTGAATATTATATCATATATTACAATAGTTAGCTAACATAACTATGGACATTACAGCTCTTTATTTGTACATAGAGGGTAGTGGATGTGACACATTTCACAGTACTTCTCGGAGCAGATACTTATTAAAGTACGTAGTATTTAGACTTTACAGTCAGTATAATCTACACAGATCAACCTGGCGTCGTTAGAGAGGACTACTGTTTGCTTTAGAGTCACCACTAACAGGCCATTACTCTGACCCACACGCATTATTACTAGCTAATCTTAAATTACATTGGCTGATGGTGCATTGCGTGAGCTGATGTCACGTTGCATTACCTAATGACATGCAGTATACTGTACTGAGGAGAAGCCTGGAGCGCTACCCTGGCCAGCCTGTGACTTGGGTGGCTGTTTATGTTGAGGCAGTGCATTCCCCGTTCGCCAGGCAACCGAACAGTTTACGAGCAGTTAAGTCACACAAAAGCACGGGGCGGGCTGATTGCTCAGCTAATTGATCTCCACCAGAGATCACAGAGCAGCCCTCGTAAAAAAGAAAGGGAACGCCTCCCATGACATCACCGCATGCTGCACGGTGAAACAAGGCGTGCAAGTCAAAGGAGGGGAGGGTGGGAGTGAGAGACTTATTCCCACACTGAGTGAAGCAGTCTGCAGACAGAGGAGAGGCAAACATTCACACACAGAGACACATATCCAGCTATTAATCAACACAAAGTGTTCTGCTACTAGTCTACAGGGGCTGGTTGCATGAATAAGACCTTGTTAGATGAATTAAATTAAAGCAACAGTATGTAGAAAGTGGTATTTTTGTGGTTTAGCGCCCACAGTTTCTGAGTGTAATACTGGTTACATCGCCTGCTTGCCCAGCTCCTGTTCTGGCATGACACTTGCTCTGCTCCCTTTCAGTATTTGCCTTAAAACCTCCTCTTCCCGGCAGCAAAAGGACACACTTACTCCCTTTCTTTCCAAATGTTAGATGGGAACATTGATCCTACTCTGTCATGACAATTAATGTTGGACCAGCTCCTGTTCTGGCACAACACCGGTAACCTGAAAACAGTGTAGTGCTGCCGGCAGTCTCATCTTAAAGTTGACCATTCTTGATATGCACAGGGAAAATTCCTGAGAGGTCAGAGGTCGAGCTTATCTACAGAAGCTCCCACGGAGCTGATAGGTATTTATTGTCCTTCTCAAGAACCCAACGCAAGGGCTTGACCTCAGGTTAAAGAGGTCTCACTAAACACCTGATGCTCAGGACACAGAAGATGTCTTTATAACTAAATGATAATGTTCAGAGGCAGCACATGTATCTGCCAGAGTTCACTGTGTTCACTTTGGTTTCAGTTAAACGTTAATTAACATTTTATGTCTTGAGTCCCAGCAGACTTTTTTTGTGTTCTTGTCAGTGCTTTAATAAACCACGGGCGAGTTTTGTATTGTGAGATTCCATATTTACTTGCCAGATATGTTAATTAACAACATTTCCTCATCATGCTGATTGAAAACATAATCCAGTCTTCATTGTGTTTCCTTCAAAATTTATTTGCTTTTGCAAATTAGTTGTATATAAACAGAATTTCTTGGAGACGGAGTTGTATATTTAATTTTTATTGGAGCTGCCAGTGCCGTTGTTGTGGTTACTAAGAACATACAAAAGGTTTCTGGTAAAATGTTTGATAATGGTCTGCACTTTACATTTGCAGTGTGAGTGCAAAGACGCGTTAGTGCAGCAACACTTGCATAGAACCAAGGTCCAGCTGTATAAGGGGGGTTGACTTATCATATCCAGTTGTTGGTAGTCTTGGAGAGGAGGTCCTCTCTGAAGAGCTGGAGGTCTTTGGGAGATTTTTGAAGGTAGAGAGAGACGACCCTGATCGGGTAGGAACTGGTAGGACGTTCCACCAACGGGGAACAACAGACGAGGAGTCCAACGGTTGGGAGGTAAAGGTGGGTGCAGAACCAGAGACTACTTGTCTTCAGGTAGACAGCAGAGCTCGAGATCTGTGCAGAGACCGAGCGAGAAAAGTTGTCAGCTGACATATAGAGTGGAGTGTCATCTGCATAGCAGCGATATGAGAGTGGATAATCAGACCCAGGCTGGGTGGCCCATCAGGAGGGTGTACAGTAATTAAGTAGTGAGGCAACCACAGCCTTATCAGGAGTTGGATAGCATGTAGAATCAGGTAAAACTTGTTTTTTCTTATAAAATGCGAAGAGGCACGACTGCTAACCAAACCCTTGAGTGAGCAGACATCGCCTTAAATCCTAGTCTATACTCAGCTTGTCTTCTTAATCTGACAAATGGCTGAAACTGGACAAACACAGTGACACAGGAACGTGCTCAGACCTGGATGAAGAAGAAGAAGTGAGATGGCTTTAGATAGCCTTTCATCTCGATTCATTCGCTCAGCTTATACCTTTTCATCTCTTATCTGGTCTGGAGGCACAAAGTGCACTCTTGTGTGGTTTGGCAGCTCCTCAGAGGTGAAAGGTGAGCTGAGTGATGGCTCATTATGTTTCTCTGTGTGCTGTTATGGTAGCAGAGCAGACACAACTCCCCCACGAGGGGGGGAACAGAGGTGTTGCTGCCAAATTGGCCGTGGTGGCATCATTAGATTGATAGCATCTGTTCCAATACAACCAGACGGATGCAGCCAAACTGCTCTGTTAGCCTCTGCCCTTGATATCAGTCCTGAGCTGGACAGTGATGATGGATGTGATATCACTTAAAGTTTGTGGAAATGCAAATAGATAGAGGTCGATGCTGCATTGGCCTCGTGCTTGGTTAATTGTTGGACTCCTGGTGAGCCAGAGTGACACGTCCATGGGTTAACACTGGCTCTAAAGAGTCTCAGCCTGAGTAGGCGCTGCCAAAATTTAGCCAAATCTGGCAACCATGTTTGGTCCTTTAGTGCCAAAACACAACAAGCTGAGAGAACTGCACTCAATTAGCAGAGAGACAACCAAGAAATCAACATACAACCATACAGACCATTAACCAGCTGAGGACCGGCGTTAATAGATGCTACTTAAAGTACTTGGTGTACTTGACCGGTGTTATTTTTTGGGTTTTATGATCAATGTTTGAAAAGTGGATTTGGTGAATTTGTATGTTTTTAGCCCAAATCAACATGAAAGAGTCAGTCTCCATAAGTCCCCATGTTAAAATGTCTTCACAGCAGAAATAAACATGTTTACAGCCTGGTACAAAAAACACTTGGTCTCTATCGCTAATTTCCCCGTTAATGACAACTGTACTGAGGGTGAATGAGTGTATATACAACTCACCTGTTCATTAAAGTTATGCAGGATTAAGAGCGTGGATGCTTTGAAATACAAACTCCACATAATGTAGATTATACACAGAGATTTCTTGGTCTCATGACCACTTTTTGAAGGTCTCATCTGCCGCATTTTTACTCGACCTTGTCTTGGTCTTGTACAAGGAGGATTTTGGATTTTATTTCAAGACCAGTCAAGACAAATACAACGACAAGGAACAGCGTCCAAAAGAAAACACACAGTAGTCTGTAAATTCTTCAATGCAACAGTTGGTTGAGATGGTTGGGATGGTCTGGTCTTAGTCTTGACTTGGTCTCAAGCCCTCAAAGTCTTGGTCTTGAAACTGTTGTCTTCAGTAATATGAACTCTGTGGGCGTCTGTTTGATGAAAGCTGAGATTTCTTTGAGGTTTCTATCCGACAGCAGCTGATTTTTATGATCACCAGACAAGAAAAGTGAACCATTATTTGACGTTTGATGGTCGACCTCTTCCTGTCTGAGAGGCAACAGAGAAAATCTGAAAACCATTGACGGGGTGACGTTAATAGAAACGTCTACAAACCGTCTGTCATCAGAGCGGAGGCAGGTGCAGCAAAGTGAAGCCAGTGTTCCCGATTTTCAAACATCCTCCAACGTCTAATATGAATCTCATTAAAAGCACGTCTCATAGACCAACTCCTCATGTTCCTCCGCTCGGCTGTTTGTTTCAGCCATGCCATCTCCTCTCTAACGTGATCAAAGACGACGTTCTTTAAATCATTCTCATATTGGCTCGCATGTTTTGAAGCTCTGTTTGTTTATGTGACACCGCGGCATGGGGTTGTTATTGATGAAGCGCTCCTCAGAGGTCGCTGGCGTAAACCTGCGCTGTCTTGCGCCGGAGATAGACATCTCGTTCTAACTCCAGCTCCGATTCTTTTTCTTTCGCTTGTTTACATTCTTCGGCCTCGAGTCAAAATCATCAAACGCGGCTCCGGGAAACTTGTAAAAAAGGATTCATCATCTGGAGAGCTTTGTTGTCGTCCTAGTCCTCGTCAAAATCGCAGCTGCCGCAGCGACACGTGTTCGAATGTTTATTGTAGGAAATGCGCGTCTGCTGGAAGGAGAAGGCCTCGAGGTGGCGGAGGGTGACGGATCGTAACACTCGCTTTATTATTTTTATGTTTCATCAGAGAAAGTTCACGATGCTGTGTGACATAAACGCTTGTTTTTTAAGAGTGCTGGCTTCAGTAAAGACGAGCCTCAGCGAACGCTTTTACAGCCGTGGCAGCTGATACCGCTTTTCCATAAAAATCAGTTTATGACAGTGATTTATTGCAGCGTCACAGCAGAAATAATTTGTTATTTGACTTCCAGCCTTCCAGTGTTTTAATGATATATTTGTGCCATCTATTTTTTTATGGATTATGATGTGATCAGCGTCTCGCAGTGATGTCTTAATAATCCGAAAGGGAGTAAAACACACTTGTGTTTCTAGTTTCAACCAGACGATTTATGATTTCATCCAAACTAGATTATATTCTCATTTTTTAGATTACAAATAACAAATTACAGCCAGATTATTTAGTTTATAAACGGTATGTGCACATAGATCTGTTTATGTAAAGCAATGTTGCCCACAGTTAGAGTTTAATCCCGCTGTGGTAAATATGGACAGCTGCACACACATTTCTGTTACCATTACAACAAACTAGCAACAAGTTTGCTAACAGTCATCAACAAAGTCAACAACAGCAAACATAGCAGCCAACTAACTGATTAGTCCAACAGCAGTCAGCCCAGCTCAGCATCCGTCTTTCAGTTCTCTTCTTAGCTTCCTCCATTAACATCCTCTTCAGTCTTTTCTCCTCTATCATCATGTCCATAGAGTCTGCTGAGCCTGGTTACATTGCTCAGCTCCTGTTCTAGCACAACACTGGCTCCATTCCTATTCCATATTCGCCTGTAAACCTCCTCTTCTTCTTCTTCCCGCTGGTCCAAACCTCCTGTGATACAAACACTAACACTCCCCCAGGCAGCCCGGCTAACAAACTGAGCTAACAGCAGCTACAGTTGTCAGCAGTTTACTTCACTGTCCATCAAGAAACTCTGTAAATCACAGATCACACACACCAGAAAACATTCCCTCCATAAAATATGATCCAGTTTCACCAAAATCAGTGAAATAGTTGGTGGTGTGTGACTGAGTGCCGTAAAGCGCTACTTACATCTCGTGGGAGCACAAAGTTACATAGTGTGAGAACAGATGTACGAATGACAGAGACACCGTTCACCTGATTACAAGTCAGCGTGACATCAACATGATTTAAAATCTGATGAAAAGTTGAACAGTGTTGCCCGGAGTTCACCTCCAGTCTGTGGTCGTCCCCTCGGGGCACCGTAAAGACGAACTCATGGTGGTCGTTTTTGTGTCGCCACGAGGGTGACGTATGTCCGGGAAGGTTTATCTCCGGCAACCAAAACTGATGTCAGACAACCACTGACAGCAGCTTTTAAGTCTTATCATATAATTACCAGCTGAGGTAATACACACTGCCTTTAAGTGATAGGACTAACAACAAGATAAAGTGAGAACCTCCGTTGTTAAAGTGAGTGTAGTGTGTGTGTGGGCTGTAAAATCAAGAGTCATCCCTCTTAAATTGTACCTACAGAGTGTTTTCCAGTCCTGTATTTAAAATATTCACACTATAATTTGTGGTTTGAATTTTTAATAGGGCCAAAAAACACTTGTGTGACACTTGTACATCACCCACGTATACAATCCAGGTGTTACACAAGCATTGCATAATCTTTATGCGCTTTGAAGTGAGTCCATTGAATCAAGTACACTCCTTAAAGAAACACGTGATGGAGACATTCAAAACAAGTACAGTGTGTCTGAAATATCCAACCACTAAACCAACCGTTGTCATGAAAACATGGCTCCGTAATCCGTTAAGGGCCAAGTGTTGTCTTTTCCTCAGATCACAGGGCTTGAGATGAGCCCTGTTTGATCTGGCACGCACCGTCAGCTCGATGATATGACTGACTGTATGGGGATTATACCCAGTGAGGGAGTAATTGATCCTGAATAAACAACAATTGTGCTGGAATTCCATCTTTCCCCGTCTCTGAAGAAACTTCGCATTCTTCAGTCGCTCGCTCTCAAAGCGCTGTATGGTTAAACGTCTGACACCTGCTGACAGGGTCGGTACGCTTCTGCTGGATTCCTCACTCCATCCATAGCTGAATTTGATTTTCATGTACAGGCGTTTGATTGTTTATGAAGTGCTGCTCTCCTCTACAGAAAACCAGACTGTGGGATACGTAACTTTTATCCAACATGCATACATTTAAAAGTGCCTGGACTAGTTAGCAAGCGAACTGAGAAGACTAAAAAGTTAAAAGTATTGGATCGGTGGTGAAAGATAATATCTAGCATAGATGAAAGTAATGACTAATGATGTAGCTAAATGTATTGGCTAGTAGTTGGCATAGCTAAAAGTAACCGCTAATAGCTGGGAGAGCTAAACTAGTGGCTAGCTAAAAGTAACCACTAATAGGTGACATAGCTAAGAGTAATGACTAGTAGTTGGCATGGCTAAATGTAAACAGCTAATAGCTGGGAGAGCTAAAACTAACAGCTAATAAGTGGCAGAACAAAAAGTAATAGCTGAATCTAGCGGCTAATAGTTGTCATAGCTAAAAGTAACAGTCAATAGTTGACGCAGCTTTCATCTTTCTCCATCTCTGAAGAAACGTTGCATTCTTCAGATCAAACCAGGCCACCAGGCGCTCGCTCTCAAACATTGTATGTTTAAACATCTGACACCTGTTGACAGGGTCGGTACGTTTCTGCTGAATTCCTCACTCCATCCATAGCTGAATTTCATTTTCATGCACAGACGTTTGATTGTTTCTGAAGTGCTGCTCTCCTCTGCAGACGGAGCGAAAAAACGCCTCCACCGAGCTGTGGGATGCGTAATTTTCATCCAATATGCACACCCACCACGAGCGCTTCCTTCGCTAAGCCTGATGGATGGCACTTGAACATAAATAGATTGGAATAGCATAGCTCTAAGTGGGTACTTGAAACCAAATGAAAGCAGACCCCAGAAAAGACACCTCTGGATGTCCAGCGCAGAATCACAGAAAGCAGCTAATTTGCAGTAAGCACTCACTTTGTATGTGGAATTTCATGAATAAAATTAGAATAAATGTATTTTCTGCTTTACTTTTGCTCACAAGCACGCATTGCTATTTTCCAGTACTTATCAGACACCTTTCTTAAGTTTTATTTTATTTTCTGGTAACAAACTAGAAACAGCAACAAAAGTATGGCAGAATATGTCACATATAGTGTGTGGAGTTTAAATTCAGCATATATACTTCATTATATTTCATATTCAAACTCAACGTTTAGTGTTAGTTAGTTTAGTAAAAGTTACAGCTAATAGCTGGCTAGTGAAAAGGAACGGCAAATAGCTAGCTAGTTAAAAGTAACGGCTAATAGCTGGCATAGCTAATAGTAACAGCTAATAGTTGGCATAGCTAAAAGTTACAGCTAATAGCTGGCTAGTTAAAATTATCAGCTAATAGCTGGCTAGCTAAACGTAGCGGCTTATACCTGGCATAGCTAAAAGTGATGGCTAATAGCTGGTATAGCTAAAAGTAACAGCTAATATTTGGCATAGCTACAAGTGAAGGCTAATAGCTAGTATAGCTAAAAGTGACAGCTAATAGCTGGCTAGTTAAAAGTAACGGCTAATACTTGACATAGATAGAAGTAACGGCTAATAGTTGACATCGCTAAGTTTAACGGCTAATAGCTGGCATCGCTAAAATGCTAAAATCTTTTTAGCTGAAAGTAACAGATAAAAGCAACTGTGGTTGCAGCCAAGTTGGACATTTTAACATGGGGACTTATGGAGCCAGCTTCGAGTGAACATTTGAGGAACTGGAGGTTGCTGCTCGGTTGAAACATCTCGTTAGAAGAGAAACATGTACCTGTCCGCTGACTTTATTTGGCACATGCATTTGGAGCTTGTTGCTCTAAACACGTCTTATCAGCGCTCAAGCCAGCTGGACAGCCACAGCGGTGACTGTGTTAGCAGAGCGGTGACTGTGTTAGCAGAGCGGTGACTGTGTTAGCAGAGCGGCGGATGTGTGGATGAGATAGCACAGTGCTCATTAAAAGAGGCCGAGGACAGCTGCGGAGATAACGCTTATTAGTGTCACGACGCGTTCTCACACACGGGCTGGATAAAGAACATTTTTACCTTCAGAGAGAGACCAATTGTTGAAGCGACGGCTGCGGTGTTACAATAAACACATCTGAATATTTGGGAAGATTAAAGTACAGTACCAGCAGTTTCCCATCCATGCGTTTCCCCCCTCACACTTCCCTGAAGTGGAGATAACATCTGGGATAAGAGTGCAGTAAAGAGTGAGAGGGTAAGGGAGGAGGAGTGTGTTTGGAGTGCCTTCGTCGTGTGTTGTGTTGGTCCATCCAGGGGGAGGGAAGTGAGGCGAGATAAGCCCCGTGACAGCTGCCAAACACCTCTGTGTGTGAGCGTCCGGGCCCCCCATTCAGAGCGAGTGTTTCTGAATCCAGCCACCTGCCAGCTCTGGTCCTCGACGAGCAGGTGTGAGCTGGTGTTGTACGTGATTCATGTGTGACACTGATTATCGCCGGCATCTCCCTGTAATAACATTAAGACTGGCACACCGATGGAGAGATTACCGAGGTGTGAGGAGGTGTGTGTGTGTGTGATGTTATGAATGTACGCAGAAAAAGTGACTTAACACAAGTTTTCAATAATTAAATAAGTGATAAATGACAAATAATATTAATAAATTATAGTAGAATACAGAAATATACACCATTATGTTTATATTTTGCAAACAGAGGTAGTAAGCTTAGCAACTGCTATCATATTTAGCCAATTTAGCAAATTTAGCTATTTCAAAGTATTTCTGAATCAGCCAACCAAAGGCCGATGATGTAAATAAACTCAATCGCTAACCTCTGTTTTTATTTATTCAGCTTAATAAGGCTTCCTGTGACCTTAATCTGAGACAGTGCTACAATAAAAACATTTTATTAGCAGTTTTATTGTGAAATATGGACAGCTAACAGCTAACAACTTCCTCCGCTGCTCTGAGCTCACAGTCCCCGTTAGCTCCGGCTAACAAACTGAGCTAATCAGAATGCTACACTTTAAAAACTGTTTAGTTTATGGTAGAAAAGTTACTTTAACGTTAGCTGGTTAATTTAGAGTTAGCTCCTCAAAGAATGACGCACAAAACATGACATGGCTTTCTAGCAATCAGGACTTAGCTAACAGTGCTAATACCAACAATAATCCAAGATCACGGTGCAGCCTCGTTAAAGTTGCTGAAGCTAATTAACAGAAAGGTGTGATTAATGTGGGGTTTTTTGTACTACTTAATTTAAACAGCCTTGACGCTTGCCATTGCTCTAGCTAACAGGAGCTAACTGACAATGCTAATACTGCCATCTAGCTTTGATGCTAACAACCCAGCCTAGCAAGTTAGCTAGTCAGTTAGGAAAGCTAATTAAGAAAAAAGGGTAATTAATGTGTTTGTTTATATAATTTCAGAGGCTTTGGCAGTTTTTGGTTGTTGCTAACAAGAGCTAACAGACTAAGTTTAGCAGCAGTCGTTGAACTTTCTAACCTTTTGTCATAAAAAGTGTTTTTAATTAAACAAAAATGAACTCTCAGTTTGAAGATGAACATATTGAAGTAATAAGATGGGTTTTAATACTTTCTTCAATGATTCATAAGTTATTGGATTATTATTTTATACGATCGTTTATCTCATGTGTTTTTTATTGATTTAATATTAAACACTTTTGGAGTTGTTCATAAAAAAGAAAGTGCACGAGTGCGTGAGAAATATGAACTCTGGGGTCGATGTTAACGAGAGAAACGTAAAAAAATGACAATAAATCAGCAGTCGCTCGGATGTGTGGGAGAGCGGAAGAAAGTTTTCCTGCCTGACATCACCAGAGTTCAGAGGCTAAACTCACGAGCAGGTGGCCAAGCAGAAACAGAGAAAGAGAGAAAGAGGCTCCATTATTCTCAGACCAAACAGGCCGAGCCTCGCCATCTGTGACGGTAACCTGTTTGTAGGTGAAATGATTGTTTTTGGCTCCGAAACCACTGAGTGCAAACTGATAACAAGCTCCAAAATGTCAAAGAAAACCAGCAGCTTGATGACGCCGCGTTTAGTTTCATGAGTCAAAGAGTTTGGAGACGCGTAACCATGGAGGGAAAACATGAAAATCAGCAAAAACTCGAGTTTCCACATGACAACAGCTCCTCGTGGGAGAACTGTGTCATTTCACTCGTGACTAGCTGATCTGCTAAACGTCAGGCAGAGTTTCACTGTGTGTCTCTCTCTCTTTGTCCGCAGCCTGCCACTGTAACCTTCATGCCCGCCGCTGTCGATTCAACATGGAGCTGTACAAGCTGTCCGGACGGAGGAGCGGCGGCGTCTGCCTCAACTGTCGCCACAACACGGCCGGACGCCATTGTCACTACTGCAAGGAGGGCTACTACAGAGACATGACTAAGTCCATCTCTCACCGGAGAGCTTGTAAAGGTAACGCAGTCACGAAGTGCAGTTCCTCAAACATCCACTTGAGGCTGGCTCCAGAAGTGAGTCAGTCTCCATAAGTCCCCATGTTAAAGCAGAAATAAACATATTTACAGCCTGGTACAAAAAACTGTTTCGGTCTCTGTAGCTAATTTCCCCGTTCATGACAACTGTACTGAGGGTGAATTTATATACAACTCACCTGTTCACATTATATTAAGGCTTAAAGTTATGCAAAGAGTGTTGACTTATTGTTACCTTAATTTAGCTCATTGTTAGCTTATTGTTAGCTTGATTTAGCTCATTTTTAGCCGTTAACATGTTTTTAACATGGGGACTTATGGAGACTGACTCACTTCTGGAGCCAGCCTCAAGTGGACGTTTGAGGAACTGCAGTGTGCATTTACAAATAGGTTGGTTGGCCTGTTTTAGCTTGCTGTTAGCCTGTTTTAGTCTGGCTCAGCTCACTGTTTGCTTAATTTGGCTCATTGTTAGGTTATTATTACCTTGATTTAACCCATTTTTAGCCGTTAACATGTTGTGAAGTTGTGGCATTTTAACATGGGGACTTATGGAGACTGACTCCCTTCTGAAGACAGCCTCAAGTGGACATTTGAGGAACTGACATCAGCTACAGTGGTAAAAAGCTACTTGCACATCAGTGCGTCAGTATTGTCAATCTAATATTGTGATATATAACAACATTTTCCGCAAAACGATACCTCTTACAACACTGTGTGTTTCACACTCCAAGCATTGAAGGAATTCTTTAAAAAGCTCTCTTGGTGTCTGTGCGCTGACCTGTGCAGCTCCCAAGCTATTCAGGGGTGCCCGACAAGACAAAACATAACAAACAGAACCGAGGTGTTGAGCTGATCTGCCCAGCAGAGCGGTGGAAACAACTCGCTAATCGTCCTCACACAGGTGTGCGTGGATTAATGTGTGTGGAGGACAAAAGCTGAAAGCTCCGAGGCTCTGAGCAAACAAACCGCTGTTACTCATCTGCAAAGTATCCCGTAGATGCGCATGTATGAGATGACTGAGAAGGAGCTCTTCAAACGTCACTGGCTCGCTGCTTTTTTAAAGGATATTGGACGCTATTGTGCATTCGCATCACTATTCCTTACCACACACTAATGATGAATGAGTGACTTTGGGCAGATGCACATATTGCGGTCTTGAGCAACGTCCACCGCTGAGCTATGATTGGCTGGTGACAGGGTCTCGGGATGCCTATCCTCCGGTGCCCCTATCCTCGGTGTACCGCTGGCTGTTTAAACACAGGCAATGGCAACTTGATATTTCCTACTTGCATGCCACAACAGTCCTCCTCACCCTCACCTCTTAATTCACTCTGACTCGTTCGAGTTGCATGAAACGAGAGCAAAAAAGAAAAGAAAGGGGACCCGCGAAGGCGTCGCTGTATCGGAGACTGTCAGAGATCGCTCTCAAACAGAGCGCTGGGATTGATTTACTGCATGTGGCGGCGTTGTGCTGAACACAAGGCTTGATAAATCATCTGTACTTAGCTGTACAAGACAAATAGTTCTTCGCTGCACTGCCAGCTTAAACATTTTCACAAGTTTGTTGAGGTTCAGAGGGAACAGAGCTGGGTGCAGGTTAGGTTCAGTGAAATAGTCAACTTAGTGCCGTAAAGCATTACAAACTTCTCACGGCTACACGTTAAAGTCTGTTTATGATAGAAAAGTTACAGGATGTTCCTCAAAGAACAACACACAGCCCTGTGAAAACCATGATAGACTTGCCCTGTGGTAGCTCTAGCTAATAGAAGCTAGCCAACAATGCTAATACTGCCTCTCACTTTGACTCTAAATCACAACCCAGCCTAGCTAGTTAGCTGGCTATGAATGCTAAATAAGAGAAAGGTGCAATTAATAAGTTTGTTTGATTTAAGTAGCTTTAACACTTTGTGTTGCTCCAGCTAACAGGAGCTGGCTAACAATGCTAATACTCTCTTCTCACATTGATGCTAAATAATAATCCAAGCCACCAACCTAGCCTAGCTTGTTAGCTGGCAAGAAAGAAATGTTACTAATGTATTTGTGTACTGTTGAATTTCAGCAGCTTTGACACTTGTTGTTGCTCTAGCTAACAATGCTAATGTTGTTTGACACTAAATAACAATCTAATCTTACAACCCAGCCTAGCTAGTTAGCTTGCTAGCTATAAATGCTAATCAAGTGGTGTTAATATGTTTGTGTACTGTTTAATTGTGGGAGCTTGCTAGCTAACAATGCTAATACTGTGTTCTCACTTTGATGCCAAATCCCAACCTAGCCAAGCTAGTTAGCTGACTAGCTATAAATGCTAATTATAAAAAGAGGCGTTATTAATGTTTAATTTTGGAAACTTTACACTTGTTGTTGCAAATTTGAGGAGTTAGGGGGACGGAGCTGGGAGCAGGTTAGCGTAACAGAGGTTCTCGCTTTGCCTAATGATGTAGCAACATCCATAGATCTCTGCAAAGCCTTTCCAAACAGCTGGATCAGTAACCCGAAAGCCCCTCTTCCGATCCCCCCTCTCTCCGTACACCCAGCTCGGAGCTCTGGGATCAAACCCAAACAGCCTGATTACCGCCTCTCTCCTCAGGTGACAAAAACAGGGCGATGTGACATCAGTTAGAAACCGCTGTATTTATTGTTCAAATCAGCCAACCATCCCACTCTGCTGATGTTGGACAGGAAATACAGCAGCGTGCCAACACAGCCAGGAGGAAGTCTGCTTTCATTCCCCATTCCTTAAACCCCCTCCACCACCAGCGCTCCACATCTCAACAAAATGTCCTCTCAACGATTTGCTTAATAGTTGGAGGTTTAGTGAAAAAACTCATCATCTCCAGTGGCAGCGTGGAATGCCTCATGCTTTATTTCCCAGATTAACAACTTCACCCCTCATCAGGCGCAGTGTAAACATGACTGTTGGAGAACCACAGTGCACGCCGCCCCCCCCTGCAGCCTTTAACTAGGCGCAGCAAGTCCGCAGAGATGAAGCCGGTGCATGGTTCGCTGCACCTCAGCCTCCACTCAGCTCCGCAGGACCTCCTCACTGCGGGTTGAAATTAATTACTCCAGTCCAGTTTGCCGTGGTTCGGCATCATATATATGTCAGTGTACCTGTTTTGCTGAGCGTTAGGTGAGAAGTTTGATACCACACTCAGGTGGTCTGTATGGTGAATATGAAGCTCGACCTAGCAATTCATGACGTGGTTCCACAGGAAAATGGAACATTTTTGGGCTTACATTCCATATTTTAAGACAAATCAGCGTCCACTACAGCGTTTGCTATCATAAGATTAAACTTTTATCATTTAACTTTGTTAGCATACAAGAAAACTACACCTCCCTCGAAAAGTTAGCGGTGTTGACATGAGACGGCCTGCAACAACCTGTCAATCAAAGCGCCCACGCTCTTAATCCTGCATAACTTTAAACCTTAATATAATGTGAACAGATGAGTTGTATATAAATTCACCCTCAGTACAGTTGTCATGAACGGGGAAATGAGCTATAGAGACCAAAACTGTTTTTTGTACCAGGCTGTAAACATGTTTATTTCTGCTTTAACATGAGGACTTATGGAGACTGACTCACTTCTGGAGCCAGCCTCAAGTGGATGTTTGAGGAACTGCAGTTTTTTTTGGCTTCACTTCACAGCCATGTTTGGTTCTTAGGGTGGATTTTTAGTTATTTATACATTGTTTCAAATGGGAATATTTCTTAAAACATCAAACTTTTGCTTTATTAAGTACGTACATCTTTAATGTCCTGATGTCTCCCTGAAATATGACTTATAAGAACGTTAGCAGGTGACGCCCACAGCAAGAAAGAAATTAAACTGATTTTTAACAATCTGCGATGCCATTGTTCATTTTTTAATGTTACACGATGATTACATTTGTAGTTTCCATTAAACGGCCGTTACTCATTTTTATGTACAGATCATACTCACAGGAAACAAACCGAAAGGGACTTCACGAATTTGATTTCACTTCAGCTTTTATGAAACAAATCAAGCCGAACGAAAACAAAGAAGTTCGACCTCTTTCGGATTTAATAAGCATCTTGTTATGTTCTCGGAGCTCCATAAATTCCGACTAAAAGCAACTCCAACCTCTGCTGGACCACTTCAAGCACATTTCAGACGACTCTGTGCTGCTCCGTGTAACACATGCAGGGCTAATAAGGAGGCCGGGCCTCCACTTCAAACACTGGCTTTATGGTAAACGTTTGGCAGAGCACGCTCGCGCTGAGAACGAATTTCTCACATTTAACTTGCGATCTCTCTCTCTGTCTCTCTCTCTCCCCTTCAGTCTAACAGCTTAAACAGACTTTGAAGTGCGCTCCACTCGTCCATTAATGGGAAACATTATTCAGGCTGTATTTGCGGGGGGACTCTTTGCCAAAAAGCTTTACATCGGAAACTCAATCTGAAGAGCACACAGAGCCTAACATACATTTAACGTGACACGAAGTCGAGCGATAC
The DNA here is from genome assembly GCA_023373845.1 of Nibea coibor. Taxonomy (NCBI): domain Eukaryota; kingdom Metazoa; phylum Chordata; class Actinopteri; family Sciaenidae; genus Nibea; species Nibea coibor. The sequence goes on from CM041727.1 coordinate 3,458,558, forward strand.
CGCGCGGAGAGAGTGAAATATTACAATTAATCAAGTTATTTACTCTCCTGTGAGCCTTCCAGAGCAGACCTAATGAAGAATCCTATTCTGCTCATTATGGGTTGAGGGAGGCGGTGTAATTTGACTGAGGTTTTTATGCTGGTGCAAGGCCCAGTTCCCCATCTGTGATGGTCTGGAAGGAAAACACAGCCGGCTCTAATGTGAATGATTTCTCACTAGCTTTTAGTGCTAAGATTACTTTTTATTGTATGGAATATGTAGAGTCAGCAGCAGAGGACAGGCTGGAGTCATTTGAAAGCTGATATTTGTTTCGAGCTGGTTTTGTAAACCACTCCCGTTCTTATTTTTCGACTTGTTTACTTGGTTTTTGTTTTATTTATTTATTTTTCTTTCTTTCTCCTCCGTAGCATGCGACTGTCATCCGGTTGGAGCGGCGGGGAAGACGTGCAACCAGACAACAGGCCAGTGTCCCTGCAAGGACGGAGTGACGGGAATCACCTGTAACCGCTGCGCTAAAGGCTACCAGCAGAGCCGCTCGCCCATCGCCCCGTGCATCAGTAAGACCTTTACACACAACGACTGGATCCAGACTTATTAATGGTTACCAATCCTTTAAACATACACTTTATAGATCAGTGTCAGCCGCGCTTTTAGTGTTTTGTATGTAAAACGTTGTAGGTTCATCACATTTTTATACACCATCAAGGTTATTAAGGGTAGCTGAAATGGTTAAAAGATGCCAGGTATACAAAAGGCAGATAGCCACCAGCCAAGAGGAATTTCTCTCAACCTGGCAGACCAAAAGATTTTCTTAAATTAATCATGAAATTTAGCTAATTTAGCTGAGTAAAACTTTGATGTGCTTGCTCAGCTCCGGTTCTGGCACGACACCAGCTCCACTCCACTGAAAACTTCTTCTCGAACAGCCTGGCTAACCAAGTGAACGAATTAGCTAACACCAGCTATTTTGTGGGGCAGTTTATACTCTGACAGAGGACTTAAAAGTTTCTAGTTAGCTACAATAGCAAGCTAAGCAACTAATAATCTACAAGAGTAAGGTAAGCTGCTAGTGAGCTACAACAGTAGGCCAAGCTGCTAATAAGCTACAATAGTAGGCTAAGCTGCTAGTAAGCTACATGAGTAAGCTATGTTGCTAATAAGCTACAGCAGTAATCTAAGCTGCTAGTAAGCTACAAGAGTAAGCTATGTTATTAATAAGCTACAGTAGTAATCTAAGCTGCTAATAAACTACAATAGTACGCCAAGCTACTATTAAGCTAATAAGCTACAAGAGTAAGCTAAGCTGCTAGTAAACAAACAAGCTACAATAGTAAGCTATGTTGTTAGTAAGCTACAAGAGTAAGCTATGTTGCTAGTAAGCTACAAGAGTAAGCTATGTTGCTAATAAGCTACAATAGTAAACTAAGCAGCTAATAAGCTACAATAGTAAGCCAAGCTGCTAATAAGCTAATAAGCTACAATAGTAAGCTAAGCTGCTAGTAAACAAACATGGTACAATAGTAAGCCAAGCTGCTAATAAGCTAATAAGCTACAATGTTGGACCCTCTGGCTTGCTGTTCCCTCAGAGTTAAACTGTTGAGGCGGCTCATTACTGGTCAACAGTAGAAAGTCAGATATTTAAGCTTTCGTTATTTATTCCAGTGCATCCACTGCTCGCAGGATTCCCATTAAAACTAAGTGAAGGTGATGTTTTTAAATGTTAAAATCACTGGTGTGACCGAGCTCTCACTTCACCCCGTCCAAGCTTTGTAGATTCCCCCCGGTGATAGTGAATCAGGAGGACACGCTTGTTATGCATGAATTCATGGCTCACACTCATCTTGTGTTATTTTTAAGATATTTTGGATATATATTTGGCTGTTTAAACCAGAGCCTGGATAAACAGACCATTAGAGCTCGCCTAACATGGCCTTGTGTGCCTTCAACACCGTTAACAGTCCTTCTCACAATAAATTCCCAGAACGAGTCCAAGGGAATGATGGCTGATATGTTTATTGGCTGTATCTGCTGCCTGCAGATTCCAGGCCCTCGGCAATAAACGCCAACGCCTCACAGAAACAGAGATGGGTCGCTGGTAGCTGCTTTAGCTACGAGCGTCGAGCAACCTGCTGGCACAGACAGATAAGATTGTAGTGATGTCTGGGAGGACAATTGTCCTCTATGTTCCCGGGGGTTGACATGTGTGATAAAATCGCGTGTGGAAATTGGACGTGGACTTCAGAGCGATATGTTTGGCCCCAATCCACGCTGATAATTTAGACCTGTGAAGCAGCTGGAGCAGGATTTCTTTAATTTTGTTGGGAAGGTAACAAACGTGGTGTAAAAGTTGGAGGAAACGTATGGAGGAATATATTTGGTTTCTCGTATATTTTTTGAGATAATGTCTTTTGGTTTTAATAGCGCGATATTAAAGTTTTGTGATATGGAACTCCCTGCCAGCTACGACTTTAACAAGACCGGCGGCCTTGGCTCTCGGCACCTACAACATACCACAATCAGGAGGGAGCTGAGCATTAATAGGAAGCTCGCGGTCTTTGATACACATTCTTCACATCTGCGTGTCAGAATCAGATGTCATTAACAAGACGTCCAATTAAATCCATCCACATATGTGTAATTCATATACGCTCCGAGGTTTTTTCCACATGGGCTCAGGAGAATAATCAGCAGGTTGAGGTTCGGTTTTATTCTCCACGCGTTGCAATTTTATGACAATGTACTCTGTATATCTGTTGCAGAGATCCCTGTTGCATCTCCGACAACAACTTACAGCAGCTACGAGGAGCCTTCAGGTGAGTTCACAGCAACCTACTTTTAATTAATTGTGATTTAGCCTCACCCAGTTTCAGAGTGTGATCAAAAACTAGAGGCTGCTGAGCCTGGTTACATTGCTCAGCTCCTGTTCTGGCACAACACTGGCTTTTGATTAACTTTAACCCACAACCTCCTTCTCTTCTTCTTCTTCTTTCTGGTGGTCCAAATTTCTTGTGGTACCAACACTCGCCCGTCGCTCTGAGCTCACAGTCCGGGCAGCCTTGCTAACAAACTGAGCTAACATTAGCTAACAGCAGCTACAGCTGGCAGCAGTTTACTTTGCTGGCCATCAGGAAAACTCTGAAAGAGAGTTGAGGCGGAGCAGCCTGTTATTTATGAGAGAAAAGTTACACAAAGTTGCTTTAAAGTCACTTTTTCTGACACGTCCTGCGACTGTTTTAATTCATTCTGTCTCATTTGTGTAATTACACGTGCATTCCTAGCACATGCGTGTTTTTCCACCTCACTCCTCGGCTAAACATAAGTCACCGAGGTCTGACCGCTGCTGATGTGAACTCCAGATATTTTGCCAGTGCTCCCTGTGGTCTTGTTGCACGTATTCCCAGCCTGCCCAGCAGCCTCTCCGGGGTTTCAGCCCTAATCTGATTACATGCTTCATTTGCACCAGTTTGTATTTCAATCAAGGCCGGCTGCGCTGACAGTGAAGGCCTGGCCCGACCTCTGACAGGAGGTCTGCTGACGTTAGACAATAAAAATATTTACCTGCAGCTTTTGGGATTTAATTTCTGTGTCTTTTCTCTGCTGGATTATTTGAACGAGCAAACAGGCGGTGAACCTGTCGCCTCGGCTGTTTGGGTATTTATTAAATTAGATAAAGGTTTGCCGAAACGGGCTGAGTCACCTCTAATCATCGATCAGCGTCTGATGAAAGTGGCGCCACTGACTTCATTCAGCTTTGTTGTGAGTCCCACTTCCTATTATAGCGGCTGTGTGGAGCTCGGGTTTGGACTCCTGTCAGGAACTCCGCACACAGTCACCACCCTCCAAATTAGGAGCAGTGTGGTCCCTCGGGTGGGGGGGGGGGGTGCAGAATGAACGTGGCACTGCTTGCAGAGACACACAAAGGGGGCGTTTGTCCTCGCAGCAGGAGATTGGACCTTAATGAGAGCGGTGGGTGTAATGTCCCAGCGCGGCGATCGCGCTAAAGGGGCTAATGGGCAACGTCAGCTATCAAAGAGAGGTATGATAAAGGCCCTTGGGGGCCAGCGGGAGATAAAGAGCCACCCCCCCTCCTTCCTCCTCACACTCCCTCCTGCACTTCATTTACATGGAAATCAGGCGTGCTCGATATGGACTCGTCAAATTCATTTACTTTGGGATTTCCTCTTTTCTTTTCCGGCATTCCACCCAGAAATGCTTTCTCCACGTACGTGAATTCGATCCTCGTCCCACGTCCCAAACCGCTCTTTTTTTTTTTTTTTTTTTTTTTTTTGGAGGAGGAGGAGGGAGGAGAGGGGCGTTTTTTTCTTCCTCAATCATTACCCAGGCAACCTCATTCACACGGAGTATAATGGGGAAGAAAGGGGAAGACTGGACAGAGGGCTGGAAGAAATAATGAAGTTTGTCCATATTCAGGCAAGCTGAAAGGTCCCTCTCTCTCTCTCAACTGCCCCCTCCTTTCTCTTCAGACTGCCCAGCCCAGCTTTCCCACCCCCCCGCCTCCTCTATACCTCCAGAAAAAGAGCACAAGGCTTATTGCTCTGGGAGAGGTGGAGTGGGGATGGATGGAGGAGGAGGCGGCGGTGGTGGCGGCGGCGGTGGTGGGGGCAACACTCAGAGATGATCTGGTTCCAATTTGTGTCAGTCAGTGGAAAGTGGAGGGAACAAATGATTTCAATTTTCATTTTGGCCTCTGGTCCCACCACCGGCCTCCCTCCCATTACAGAAAAAAAAAGGTACCTGGCGCGGCGACAGCGAGCGCGACAGCGCTGGCCATCGATATCGGCGAGCTAACCCAGGTGCTGGTGTGAAGGAGACGCCGCTGAGACATTAATCATAAGCCTGAGCTTCGTTCTCGAGGCGAGGGCGCGGAGCATTTAGCCTCCACCGGCGTTAGAGTGTTCGCTCTCTGCCCTCAGAGCCCCGACTAATTTTCGGTAGGTCACTAGCTAATTTCCCACCCCGTGACCTCGCTCTCTGTGCGAGAGCTGACCTCTGCGGCTCTCAGAGCTCACACAATGCATGCCAGGACACTGACGAGGGAGCACGCCGGAGTGGAAAAAGTAGGAGTGTTGTTGACAGACACAGGAGGATCTGTGTAAGCTGTAATCCGTCTCGCCGTGGCACTTTGAAGGCGTCTCGGACGCCCCCGGGGGGCGCAAGTAACGCCACGTTTAGAAAGTCTGATCCAGCTGGAGAGTGGCCTGATGATGCTGAGTTTGCCGTCTATCTAACTCTCTGTCTCCTTTCTGCTTTTTTCTAGATTGCGAATCTCACTGTAAAGCGTCCAAGGGAAAGATGAAGATCACCATGAAGAAGTACTGTAAAAAAGACTACGGTGAGTGAGTCCAGCATGGAGGAATGTGTGCTGCCAGACGTCAGCCAGCAGTCGAGAGGTCAGATGTCTCAATTAATCAGACGCCGAGCACAAAAAAAAAAAAACGAAGCCAATCCACGCCCTGGTGGTGCGGCTCTCTCTGATGGCTTACTTACACAGATTAGTCTGAAAACATCATCGAGCTGACAGCTCCCACCTCTGAAAACACAGCCGATCATTCGGACGTCTGGATGGAGGAAAACTGAGATATTCAAAAAAGCTTTCTGTCGCTCGTAATCGCCGATGCCGTCCGTCTGATCGCACACAAGTGTTTTATGTAAAGTATGAAGCAGAGATTCATCCCCGGGGTCAGCAGGTAGCATGCAGACACAGTCGAAACGATATAAAGAGACACAGCAATAGAAACACAACGCTACTGTGAGGCGAGGAGGATGGAGGCGACATAACGGAGCCCGGCCGACCCCGCTGGGAGCGAACAGACTCCGGTCATATTTGTTCAAATGATGCACAGATTGAACCGCGGTCGTTGTTCCACAGATGTTTGTGGTGAGGAGCGTTGTTTTGCTCTGACATGCAAACATTCATTTCAACATCTTCATTTGAAACTGAGGGAATATGTTTGTTTTTTGGCAAGGATTTGATGAGATGCCACTTCTAGCTCGAACCGGGTGCTAATTAGCTTAGCTTAGCATCAAGACTGTAATCGGGGGGGGGGGGGGGGGGGGGGGGGCAGTTAGCCTGCCATGCAAGGTGCCAACTGCTCACCAGGTTTTAGAAGTTAACCACGTCGACGGTGAAGCCTTCAGGAGCAACGTGGGTTTCGGTATCTCACTCGAGGACACTCGAGGAGGATGTGAGGAATCGACAACCTCATTTATAACAATGTTTTTAGATTTATACTTCAACTTAAGCTTTGTCTGCGTACTTCCTGGAGTGGAGCGCCAGTTTGCAGCCGCTGTGAATTAGCACCAAAGTTTGACTGCATACATATAAATATAAAACAAAGGTACAACTTATATTTGTATGTTCAGCTCCAGCAGCTTCCTCTGTGTCGGTGCTCCCTCCTCTTCTGCTGACCGCTGAGTCAATCCAGACACTCACAGTGTCACACTGCATTTTAATACCCGCCAGCGGGAACGCACTCTTATGTTCTCAAAATAGCGAGTGTAAGTATGAACGGCAAGCGGCGGTGAACATACGGCAGACCTGCATCCCCTCGTAGACGCTTTAGAGGCTGCAGAAGAGGAGCAGGCAGCGGGAGCGCGGCGGACGAGCTCCGTCCAGCGCAGGCAGCCCGAGGCGTTTGGCAAAACTTTTATTAAACATTTTAGAACAAATCCCAAACTGATAAGAGAAGCCAAAACACACAGAGATCACATTATTGTTGTTGCCACTGAATCCACAGAACAAGAAGTGCAGCTGAAATACATCTAACCACGCCGTGCCAGGTAAATAAATCTCATGTTACAGGGTCTGAAATGATAAATCAAAACTCTGGAACCGGCAGCAAATTTAAATCAAGAACTTAGAACAAGTAGGAAATTTGATAATAATCACACTTTATTCATCTAGCACCTTTAAAAACAGAGTTCGCCGTCCACTGCGTGGCTCCACTTTGGATTTTCTGCACCGTTAATCATCGCAGTATCAACTTTTATCAGGCGGATGCACGTACGCAAACCACAGAGACGATGTTGAACCGTCGGCCTCTCTGGCGGTTAACCGGTTGTACCCGTCGCTGCGACCCTTTTAGCTCCCCACAAGTGTTAATTTCTCTCAGAGATGACGGTGAAAATTCATCAGTCTGTCAGAAAAAAAAACAGCTTTATGCACTTTAAACGGCGTCCAACTGAAAAGCGGCCAGATATATTTTATTCCCCTCTTACAGCTGAGTAGACAGTAATTCAGGCCATTTGTTGCATTTTGCTAAGGAAGCCAAATGCAGCCATTATTCATATTTCCACTGATTTAAATCTTAATCATCAGAGCTGAGACAGGCCGCTGCATCTATAAATCAGTCAGGCTGATTCAGGCAAAGCGGGCGGTTCCTGTTGGTTTTCTCTGAAGTTCCTCTAAAAAGTCTGGAAGCAGATGATTCTTCCTGAACCGTGCTGAGGCAGTATGGCAGACATCATGCTTAGCGTGCATTCCCCCTCTTTGCCTCTGTATAATTCATTTCTCAGGCCTGTCGCCTTTTGCTTTTTGTGGGGCTTCAGAGTCTCTTCTCTGTTCTTCAGGGGGCCACAACCACCTACCTACCCCGCCCCCCTCATGTGTGAGCGGTGATACAGGCCTCCGGGGGTCACGGGAAGGGGCCCTCTGTTTAAACACAGTTGTGCCGAGCATTCCTCGGGGCACAAACAGGTGGTAAATTAGGCAGACGGTGACGGATTGCCACCCCGGAGAGAAAGAAATATGTTTTGTTTATTCAATTTTTGTTTTTCATCACTGCCGTAGCTACGGAGACGGCGGACACAAAGGGATTATATTCTCGCCTGACACCCGCCTCTGCACACACGCACCCTCCCCTCACCCTGCCACCGGGAGGACAATGAATCAAAGGGCCGCGTGTTTACCGACGCTCTGGGTTAGCGCTCAAAGGCAGAGCCCACCCCCCCCCAAGGCCTCCCTCGGCCACCCCTCTGCGCTCACCCACGGGTAACAGGTCTCCGATCATTCACTGAGCTGATAACCAGAAGGGACAGGGGCCTCAGTGCGGTAATTAAGCGAGCTAATTTCATTAGCCCTCGCTTGTTGGTGGCATGCAGTGTCAAGCTGCAGCACACTGCCCAAAGAAGATAAACCCAGTTGGAAGTCTGGCTGCGAGGGAGGCTCGGTTGGCAACCATTGTGCAAGCGTAAGATCATCTCACCCTCCTAGATCGTTTGACCCGGCGCTCTGAGTCTCTCTCTGCTGTCTATTTAGCTCAAACCAAGTGGCAGAAGGTGTGTGGGTTTGTGTGTGTTTAAATACACCGTGCAGACTGAGAACATACTTGACAAAGAAAGAAAAAGAGGCAGACTGAAGCCCCCCTGGACGCTGTAACCGAGTCTCCTCGTCGGGCCCGGAGAGGAGAGCGCTATCTCTGCTGGATTCTCACGCTGCAAAGTTGGATGAGGCTCTGGGAGCAGCACCCGGATAGCTCATGAGGTCGGAAACACATCCCGATTCTCCTGGAACTTTTTCTGTGGCTGGGAAGACAAATAGTGGCCCCTCCTCCCACCCATCCATCCAACACACACCCCCCCCTCACCCCTTACATACACCCTTTATGTGTCTGGATGAAGGAGAGGGCTGCAATGAATGGCAGGGCTGTGAGAGCTCGCTCTACTCAGCCCAACAAACCTTCTTTCTTCTGAAATTGTGTGCAATTTGCTCACACCATGCATTGACACACATACTCAAACACCCCACTCCTCCGGTTCTCCTCATTCTTGGCAGCAATCAGGGACGACCGATGAACACAGAAGGAGATCATGTTCTGCCAGAAAGGGCAAAGAAAGGCAAGGTCACCTACCTCTAACGATAAAGTAAGAAGGAAATACATATTGGAAGATGTTATTACAAAAGGTATCGTTAACTATCGCACCACAGTGTTCAACTAAAACCTTCTGGACCAGCATGAAAGTTGCTGCTGCAATTTGCTCCTACTCAATCAACAAACAGCTCTCTTTCATTTAAAAAAACACAACTTCCTCTTTAATTTGAAATAAATTAAAACAGTTTGATTAGTTTGATTCAACCCTTAAAAAACTAATAGCACTGAAACTGTCGTAAATAGCTGTTTCCTTTGTAAGAACAAACAACAGTATGCAGCTGCATGAGAAAAAAGTCACCGTGACCCCGGTCAGTCCTCCCGGCCGACTCTTTGGCGAACCACCTGCCAGAAAACAGCCTCAGTCTCCGGGAGTGAGAGCCGGAGTCCTTTATCTACAGCAACCCACACTGATGTAACAAACACTGATGTAGCAGTAGGTAGAGTCTTATGAGACAAGATCTTTCAATTTATGTGGAAAAGTCACCACGACCTGGTCAGGCCTCCCTGCCGACTCTTCGGTGAACTCCCCCCGGACTCCAGCCTCTGTTTATGAACTGTGTGATAAAATTCAGAGTAACGAACAACATCAAAGATGAACATGGTAACAGGTAGTGCCTTTGGCAACGTATGAGAAAAGATCTTTAAATTTATTTGGAGAAAATTGGCGCCATTCAGTCATTCCATCCTGACGACTCTTTGGCGAACTTTCCCCTGAAAACGGCCTCCGTCTTGGGCAGTGAGAGCCGACAGGTTCCTCTGTTTGCCGACGGTGGTTATGTGATGCGATGTGAGCAAAACACTTGAACTCACAATGTCTTTGGCACTTTCCTAACTAAGGAACTCCCTCACAACACAATCTCACAGCTTCCATTTCCATTTTTAAAGCATTAAATGAGTTATAAATAGATAAATATACAATTTTTTACATGTATATCCAACTGATTTTTGGTTTTCCCATCATCTAATCCAATCTTCTCCAGATTCGATTAATTCTCTCAATTGTTAGTGAACCCCCAGACACACACACTTAAGCGTTAATAGCACATTCCTCGCTAAAACCCCACGGGGGTAAAACACTTCCACTTGAAGCACAGATTAGCTCGATCGCCGTTTGCCTCTTGTTGCAATCAGTGTGATGAAGTAATAGCTGCTTCATCTGACGGAGGAGTCGGTGCAGGGGAGCTTCTGCGAAGGGAGATTTACTCATTTCCTGGTATGAAAATGTCTGTTTCAAGTGGTGTTTCAATAGTTACCAGGTTTAGTTGATTTAGCCCGAGGTCGCCAGTGTTCAGATGTTCGGAGTCCAGTTTAACACCCGATAGACCGATTGGATCGTTTCAGAAGTTATATTGTTAGCAGATGTGCCATTTTTCCATAAAACATCTCCTTTGGACGTTGATTTTTGCAAGAAAAACCTCCTCAAAGTTAACCTGGCCACCTCCAGGAAAAGTCCCTGCCCTTTCAGATGTTCTCTTTGTGTTTCGCACGGGGAGTGCTATGGCAACTGTTGCTGTAATAGGGAGTATGCTCAGGAGCACAACAAGGAGAGGTCGCAGGTCGGAGATGAAGGGAGGAACCGGTGACACGAAACAAAGTCAGCGATTTCTGGGTCGTGTTTATACAGCGGGTTTTATTGGGCCTTTTATATAACGTTGTATAAAAGCGTTGGCATCTGTCTGCGGCATCAGAAAGAGAACGTTTATGTCAGCCGTTCTCCAAACTTTTATTTTGTCTGATGTTCTCCACAGCGTCCGTTAGATGACGTTCCAAATGTGTCTCAAACAGAGTTTAATACCTTTAACGATATAGAAGTGGATATTGTTGCAATATTTCTTTAGACCATTAATCTGTCAATTTTCAGGTCACTTACTTCGAGCCAACTCTTTCAACTATCCGTTCATTTTAGCTAGCTCTCTGCTCACTTGCCAACACTTTCAGTTGCATTCTGGTGTTCGGGTTTTAAAGCAGATTCAAGTGTGGATGTGTTTTCCCAGGGGAACAAGCATCCCTGGTTAGGAATCACTAGTTTGATATGTTCATGTCATCTCAGTTAATATTACTGACTAGTCCAGCAGCAGTCAGCCCAGCTCGGCGTCTGTCTTTCAGCCTTTTCTTTCACCAACCACTAAAAGTCAGTCCCAGATTTACTTTTGTCCGGCAGCTTGTTGCTCGGTCACTCTCTCCTTTGCTCTTCTTAGCTTCTTCCGTCAACGTCACATTCAGTCTTTTCGTCTCTGTCAATATGCCTATGGAGGCTGCTGAGCTTGCCCGGCTCCTGTTCAACACTGGCTTCACTCCCAGTCAATATTATGGCCTGAAAACTTCTTCTTCTTCTTCCGAACCTCTTGTGGTACAAACACTAACACTCCCCCAGTACTCTGAACTCACAGTCTGGGCATCCCGGCTAACAAACTGAGCTAACATCAGCTAACAGCAGCTACAGTTTACTTCACTGTCCTTCAGGAAACTCTGTAAATCACAGAGAGTCGAGGCGGAGCAGCCGGAGGACATCAGAGGGAAAACCAGAAAACATTTTCTCCATAAGATATGATCCAGTTTCACCAAAATCAGTGAAACAGTCGGTGGTATGTGACTTAGTGCCGTAAAGCGTTACATGCTTCTCGTGGGTGATCGTACCCGGAGCTCAAAGTTACACAGTGTGAGAACAGACGGACGACTGACGGAGAAATCGTTCACCTGATTACAAGTCAGCGTGATTTAAAACCTGTTAAGTTTATGAGAGAAAAGTTACACAGTGCTGCTTTAACCTCGGCTTCTCTCTTCTCCTCCACCAGCTGTCCAAGTGCACGTTCTGAAAGGAGACAAAGCAGGCGAGTGGTGGAAGTTCACCGTCAACATCATTTCCGTCTACAAACAAGGTGAGCACCGCATCCGTCGCGGGGACCAGCTGCTGTGGGTGCGCGCCAAGGACGTGGCCTGCAAATGCCCAAAAATAAAGCCCGGGCGGAAGTACCTGCTCTTGGGTACAGACGACGATTCCCCCGGGCAGAGCGGCGTGGTGGCGGATAAGGGAAGCCTGCTCATCCCTTGGAAGGACCTGTGGGGCCGCCGGCTGAGGAAGTTCCAACAGCGCGACAAGAGGGGAAAGTGCTAAAAGTTTGGAGTTGGAGAGAGAAGAAGGGAGAGGGCGAGGTGGAGGGAAAAATAACGTCTCCGCTCGGATGAATGAGAATAAATAAATAAATAAACTGGAAGAGTTTAAGATAGAACGACGCAGGTGAAAAGTAGGCGAGATGGGGAATGACTGAGTGCTGCTGCTCTGAGCTGGAGCGAAGAGTTTAGTGTTTTCTGTTTTATTTTTTATTTTTAGGAACTTTTGTGAAGGAGCTCATTTTACAGATCTGTCTGTTTGTCTTTCAAGGTTTGTTTTGTTGTGTAATTGCAGAGTTTGCACCTAATGTTACAGATATGTCACATCCCGACTATTGTCTTCTATTTGTTCTTTTACAGTCCCATGTTCAGTTGTTTAAAAAAGAAAGAGCAATGCATCTACTGTACCACACTTTTTTTGTTGTATTTTTAGTGTTAAATGAAGAGACGCTGCACAGACACTGAGGGACTCCACTCATGTATGATACGTTGCTCATGTAACCTGCCAAACTTTTGGATAAAAACTTTTTACAACAGCTGAAAGTGAAAAATTGTGAAATTATTCGTAAGGTGCCATCTTTGCCCGCCGCCCGCCCGCTCGTATGTGAGTGTTACCTCAACGAAACGACTCGTGTCGTGGGAACATAAACGCCATAAACGATCCTCTGCTTCGTTCTGTGTAACGATCAGTATTTCACGTTCTTGATATATCGTCAGTATGTTGTGGCTGTGACCTCTGCAATGTAAAGTAACCATACATGCATACATAGACATTATTTTTGAGTAGATGGCGCCGCTGCGGCGGCGTCAGCTAGACGTAGAGTAGACGTGTCAACCATGCACTTATTTTTACTAGTCGAACCTTCGTAGAACATATGAGATATGTTCACGTGCAAACCCTGCTCACTGCTGGACTGGACTTTCACGTTGACGACCACAGATGACTTCTACTGAAGTCGGACGTCCCCAAAAACATTCACAAGTCAGAGCTGAGGAAGCTAACCCGCTCACGTCGTTACAAAAGAATATATATTAAAAAAATAAGGGAGAATATCGACCTATCAAGCAATCCTCATACCACTGACTTAATGCATGCTCACTATTTACTGTAGCTGTTTGATAGCTAACAATGATTGTGAATTATGTACACATTTAATTTGTATACAGTATTCAGTGTTGTGGGAAAAAAAACAAACAAACCTGTGGAGTGATAAAAATATCACAGATGTTTTATTGTATTCAGCACGTTGTGTCAAACATTCGTCACCTCAAAGCGACTTTTTGAGGACTGGATTTCATATCAAGACTTGGTACTCGACAACAAGGCATGACCGATTGTCTACATGTTATATAGCTGTATAGTATTACTTCTTTTTTATTTTGATTTTTTTTTGTTAAACATTAACTAGATTTATCTCCATGTGAACTTAACCAGAGTTTTAAATACGTAGAGGCTTAATAAATGGAAAGATAAATAAATGAATGTCAGAGAAATGTCTCATGTTTACGTGAGCGAACACTCTCAAACACTGAGAGCTTACACACACACACACACACACACACACACACACAAAAACAGCATATTAACACACACATGCAGGACCACACACGTGCACACACCTACACACAAATACAAGGGTACACCTCAGTACTCTGTGCATCATACTGTATGTCTAACAACGCACTTACAAAGTCTCTGCCAACACGTCCGCACCGACACACCTTTGCAGAGAGGTACTGCCCTACCAGACTTCTGCGCTCCGTCAAATATTATACCTGAATAATTATCTCAGCTCATGTTTATACGTCTGCTTGTAAATGTTGTTTAGCAGTGTCCATTGCAAATGGTTGTGTAATGTCTTGTAATACTAATATATTATGTTTATCACAAATGAATATATTTAATGACACATGAAAACGATGTGGCTTTTGTGGTTTTTATTTTCCATTCTTTTATTTTTTACTTTTTTTTGTTTTGCATTTGAATTGTAGACGGCTGTGATGACAAGTGTTGACAGTGTTTGGTTATCTGAGCAGCCTGATAGAACTGAACATTAATTCATATGAAATAAAGCTGTGTAAAAACAACAACACAAATTAATTGAAGATGATCTGACCTGAAACCTGAAATGACATTTTTAATTCTTTCTCTCCAACGATAATCAGAAAGTTTCATTATTTTCATAAAACTGCAACACAGCGTGCTCCATCACAGCATGAAGCGCCGCACAACAGAATTATAAATACTCAAAATAAGCCTTTATAAGAACTTTACAGCACACAGATTACAGTTTAATTATCTTAAATATATGGGGTATTAATATAATACTTATTGGGCACATAAAATATGAAAGTACAATGAGAGATTAGGGAATAATTGACAAACTAAGTATTGTTTTTTAATTGCTGAGTACCTATCTAATAATTAAAGGGTGCATTAACATTAACAAGCCAAGAAAAATAAAGAAACTAAGTTAAATATATAACTAATATTGCAATAATATTCATTAAGGTATCATTTATTTTAAAATAAAGACAATTTACATTATTGTTGTTCAGGAACAAAAAAAACATGAGTGCATTTAAAGCTATAAAATAATTCATTTGTGTTTTTAAAATGATAAAATAGACAAACACACACACCAACTTTACTTAAGTTTCCACCGTGATCCGGGTTCTGCTTCTCAAAGGAAGTTTCTTCCTTGCCACTATCGCCTGGTGTTTGCTCATGGTGGGAATCGTTCAGTCATGAGATAACTTCTGTCACGATCTGGAGCGATGCAAATAAAACTGAATCTTCAACTTGTGCACGTTTCACTCTGAACGGATTATTATTCTGCAGCGGCGTCGCTGGTTTTTGGGAACTTTTTTCACCCTCAGAAAATATGCGAACCCTCCAAAGGGAAGTTGTCAGTGTGACATAAAAAATGCGAAGCCAATAGTTAAGCATTAGAAGTACGAATGAATTAAAACATTGGCCGCTGCCAAAGAACTCCGACCACGTCCTGCAGCGCAGATCATCATTTGTGTTGGATCCCGTGCCTCTGTAAACTTCACAGACAATAAGGACTGGCTGTAAGATTGCTATAATGCAGGCATATTACTAAAAGGGTGATATCACCGACGTGTCTAATCCAAACCACAGATGTTATTGTTGTAGCTGGGAGGTTTTGGCATCAGTGGAAACCCTTAACTTATTCCTATGGGAGTTTTACACAAAAACACACAATCCTGAACCTGCTCCAAATGAGAGTCCATCTGTCTTGGCTTGAGGACAGCGTATTGATATACTGCTCCTGCAATGCCCAGTGCAAAATACTCCAAAGGGGCCAACCAATTACACAGTCACTGCTGAAAGTTTAAGCTGTGTTCTCCATTACCACCAGGATTACTACCCATAAAAACGCTCTAACTATTGGTGGATGGAGGAGAGAATGGCGGTGGATGAGTGCGCGCTCGGCCTCTATACGTTTTGTTATGTTCAACGCGCCTGTTCAGGTTCCCTGGCTTCTCTGACAATGACGTCACGATGTCATTCAAGAGCCCGTGAGCCCATTAAGGCCGACTGTTGCACAAGCTGCACTAACGTGGGATTGTGTGATTTCTCCCATGATTTCTGGGGCTGGGATGGGAGAGAGAGAGAGTTGAAAAGAGATCTGGGTGTGTGTGAACTTCCCCTCTCAGTATGTGCAAAGACGAGGCTGGAACAACAAACACACCGACGCGATATGACCAAAGGTTTTTTTGGCATTCGCAGAAGCAGAACTTGAACGCCGGGGTCAGGTTTCCATCAGCGGCACCGACTTGGAACTTTCCGCACAGATCAATCCCCCCCACCCGGTCACACTGCTGCCATTGTCTCCCAGCGAACGGCGAGAGTACTCCTCGGAAAACAAAGCCCGGGCAGGGCGTTATGCCGATGATGCGACACGCTGAGGTTGTCCTAGCTTTGGTGGCCCTCTGCCCTTTGATTGTACGCTGTGCTGACAGCTGCCAGGAAATGGAAACAGCAAGTGGTGGTGTGAAATATTTTAAACTCCTATTCTGTCTACTGTCGAGGACGGGGTGGAAAAGACCCCGATTTTCTTTTGTCAGAGTGAGCCCATGAAAAACATCTGAATTTACGGCCTTTTCCTCATTGTTCCTCGGCCTCCGGTAAGCGTTATGAGAGAGCTGCGACTGTCCGCGATGTTGAAACAACAGCACATCAAGGAACTCTGTGGGGACAATTAGAGAATGATCCAAGGTCCTTAAACCCAAGAGGCCCCAAAATTAGTACAACCCACTTCCAAAATTGTTGGCGCACTGTGTAAAATGTAAATAGAAACAAATATGATCCATACCCCGGCCGCATATTTAATTGAAACTAGCACAACCTATCAAATGTTGAAACTGAGACATTTTGGCATATTATATCACAATACTGTGGTAACAAAAGTTTGGACAAGTTGTGAAATGCTGAAAGAAAACACCTGGTGGAAGATCTCACGATGAATGAGGTTAACTGGGGAAAGAATGCGCAAGCAAACAGCAAAAACAATGTGTGGATTTCATCGTCTACAGTCCATCATGTCATTAAGAGATTCAGGAAATCAGGAGAAATCCATGTGCCAGGGACAAGGCCGAACACCAACACTGGATGTCCGTGATCTTCAGGACCTGCTGTCCTATCATTAATGGACATATCATTTCATTTCTCAGTTTTCTTTGAGCTATTTTAATGAAATATTGGGTTCAAACTTTCTCCCCTCTCCAAGAGCTTAGCGTGGAGGTTTATCTGTATGTCTTACAGTCTGAAAAACACAGAAATGCGTGGACAAATCTAAAACTCGGGACAGGGAGCGTCACAGAGGGCCTAATCCCATTCACACACCCTCATCACCAGGCAAAGGGAGTTATTCAGAGTGTCCAATAACAATCTAATTAGCAGGTAATTACAGTGCATTGACGAGACTTTAACTTTGGTGTTAATGAACAATGTTTTAATGACTATGATTGGTGTTTTATCACAGGAGGAGGCGGAGGGGTGGAGGGTGGGGGCGGACTAATTATTGGGGTCTACCCAAATGAGTTTGGGTAGAGAGCGGAGAGGCCTGTGATACTTAAGTGGATTAGTTGTTTGGGAAGAAGGAGGAACACCAGAGGAGATCACAGGGACTGATTTGTATTACCCAGCAGCCACGGACCTTTAGCACCACCATTTCTAATCTCTATTCACACACGAGCCCTGCATGACTCCGTTAAATGCTACTTCATGAGCGCCACCGGCATTTCAGTCTAATCAGGGAGATTCAATCATTTCAGTCCCGTCCTGTCAGATTTGAAGTCTGATTTTATGCATGAAATCAATAGTACTCCAGTACGCTGGGCTGGAAAACTATATGCAATCATGTCTTTTGTTTTTTTCTGAAACCCACTTGGCCTCCTGCTCCTTCTTATTAACCCTCCGTAAAACTAGAGCTGCGCCACAGATGCTGTTTTGTTTGCTCCTAAGCACCCGACTAAACAGAGAACAATATAACACTGTGTTTTCTCAGCTGACTAAATGTATTTCCAAGCACTGTTTGCTTTCCTTCTCTCGGAGATGGAGAAAAAAACCCCCCAAAAGACGATCATAATTTACAAATTAAGAGCAAATTTAAATTTGTGCAAATGTGCATGAAAATAATCAGGACGTATCAAATAAACATTACACAGCAGTTAGTTACGAACGAGAGTTGTTCCATGAGTGCTGATATCGAGCGTAACGGCACTGGGACAGTTTGCAGGCCCTCTGACGACCATTGCGTTAACGGTATCTTAGATTGCAACACACTTTGTTTAAAAACAAACACATTTACTGAATGATAATGAACCTCATCAGCCAGCCAGTCAGACGAACAATTAAATTAAAATTAAAGCTCCCTGCGCTGTCTGGGGAAAATATGACGTTTGATTCATTACGTGTCCGTAAAGACACATCACTCTAGAAACACTCATATGTCAACAGTCTGATTCAGCATAAGCCGTAAAGATAAAAACTGTGTTTCTGTACAAACTTTATGTTTTGGATTTTGTTGACTCAACATCTGAAGAACTTGCAGTGAGAGATGAGCGTAGAAACGAGGCAAACTGTTACGGAAATTAAGTTTTTCTCTAAATTAAGATTACCTGGTTGGTTGATCAGATAAACACTGAGTCGAAACACCGTCTGTCGTGTGTGTTTGACGGTATTTTTGGAGTTTTTACAGACGTTACTACTTAGTTTTTTGGTGCTGAAGAGGTCGCAGCGACCTTCTGATAATAATAAATATAAAGACCGTCAACAGACTCTTAAAAAGCAGCTGGCCTGTGCGAACACTACAAAAATAGCTGTGTGTGTTGCTCCCAGTCCCGTTACGGAGCCAAATAAATCATAATCGCTTGTAGAACGAGTCAATCACAGCCGTGCTGATATTCAATATAACAGCACTCCCTCTCGTGCGTTATTGCTCTGATAAGCGATACCATCAAAATAAACCTCGGGAATGTGGCTTGACTTGCTAAATGTTTTTCACTTGCCACCTATTTGACCCTAATTTAAATAAACAGCCAGGTGGTGTGCTCCATTTTCCACTCTTTGGCCACTCTTTTCCCATCTTTCATTCTCGGAGTGAGGGAATGGGGCTCCACCAAACAAAGCGTGAAGCACCTTTGGAGATGGGAGGAGGGCTTAAAGGGGCACTTGATATCAGCCCACTGTGTGACCACCGCACACACACATACATGCATGGCACAAAACACATATATGTGCGTGCACCCTCTGCTTTTGACACTAACACCTTCAGAGCCCTCCCAACCCCCTTCCACCCCTTCACTCCTGCTCATTCACTCCCTCCCAAACTCTCCATTTCCCTCTTTGTTGCATTGCACACGGTTCAAAAGCTGTATTTCTGGCTTACTAGATTGGAGCACAAAAGGCTCTTCTTATGCATCCTGGAGAAGCCCCACTAGAGAGGCCTCGATCCCATCCAGGATAGTGAGAGTGAACACAGACAGAGTTAGTCCTCCTGTTTTTTTAAACTCATTACCATTTCCATACAGGATTAAGCCACTTGGCTTTTGGATGGTGTGTACTATAATTTCCACCCATCCCACCACCCCACTGCATTCTCAAGGTCCGAGTTAATTGATCAGTTAGACAATCAGCTCATAAACTAGCTCTTTTTAATGTCTGTTCACGCTCGCTGCCGGTCCAGAGGATGCCGGAGTGGATGGATCTCATTGGAGTCTGCGCCGTGAGGAGAGTCCTTCAGCTGCCTCACAGTAGCACTCTGTTTTTTTTACCCTGCAGGCTTTAACGGGGGACAAAAGGACACGAACAACTTTTAACAGACGCTAATAGCATTTTTACATTTTATATGTTGTTTAAAGGTGACTCCAGAAGTTATTTTAATTACATAAAAACAACTTTTGATGCAGTTTATGGTTGACTTTTCTTTTTATTTGTTTGTGGTGGAGTCCGCCACTCTTTGTTGAGGAATTCACAGGAAACAATGTGCATGATATAAACCAGTGTTAAGGCTGAATTCCACCGATGAGCACCACAGTTGTGGATTTTCTAGTCGATGTTTCAAACCCCACCAGAAGAGCCACGGTCCATTTCAGGCGGGTCTACGCTCCTCTCTGCTGACGCTGCGACTAGCCTGAATTGAAACTAAATTTCTGACTGTAAAAACTGACAATAGACCCTCTTAAATGTTACACATGTTCTGGTGAGGTTTGAAGTTGCATGAAGAACGGACCAAGACAGCCGCGACATGGCGGAGACGTGCCCAGTGGGGTTTCACTGTTACTGTACCTTGCACGATATGACGCCAAAATAGATCTGGCATTTAGAAAAAGCCATCATTGAGAAATGGTATACTTCAGTATTGGCTAGTACAGGTTGGACTTGTGGACTTGGACTAAATGTAACCCGAGTTGATTATTTGAGTTTTGACTTGATGAAAACTTGATGAATGTTCAAGGATGTGAACATTATTTTTCTATTTTTGAGTAACACTTCAATCAGGATTGAAGAAATCAGACAAAATATGGCAAAGAGACAAAGAGACGAGTGGAAATCTGGAACTTTCCTCTTCATTGCTTGGCTGGATGCCCCTTTCCTTTCTCTCCTCCGCCCTCCCTCTCTTCCTTCTCATCCGAATACATTAATATCTGAAAGTGTTGGCTCGGACCAAAAATACTCATGGACTTAAACAAAGTGCAGAGTGACTTCAGGGTCTGGGATCTTCAAATAAACCCTGCCTGGGTGTCATGGGGACCAGGAAGTGGAATTAACTGCTATATTAGCTGACCTTCATCTTGTTGTTTGTCCCAACCTGCCTGGCTGGGCCCCGGGCTGGCCCGTAACCACGGTCTCCGGGCCCAACAATGCGGGCATTTCCCTCAGCGAAAAAACACAGGCCTCGGGGGTTTACTGAGCAAACAAGATGAGCCCTGCCAAACACTCCTCGCTCCCACATTTCACAATCAACTTTTTCTATCGCCATTTTTCCCCTCTTTGCTCTCGCCCCGTCCATGGAGCTCTGAGACGCTACCAGACAGTTCTGGGTCGAGTGTGAGACAGAAATGTAAGAAAAACAGAGAGTCCTGACCGACGTCGAGATTTAGTGTTAGAAAAACGTCTCGCTCTGGTTTCTACGTGCACGTACAACGTTTCATCTCATCAACTCGAAAGATTTTACTTTTACAACCTGATAAAAGAAAACGTTTGAATTCTTATTTTTGGAAATGATTATATTTGTAATTTGGCAAATTGTTTTTTTAGGGGATTAAGATATTTAAAAAAAGTTTGGGACTTATTCAGAGCAAACTAGCACCTCTAAAGTTTAGTGTAAAAATGGTTTACGGTACGTTGTGTGACAATTTTTCCAGCGATCAAACCTCCACAATCAGCCTGAAATGTCTCTGAGACTGAGACTCTAAGACTCTACCTGTTGTGTTCTGGCTTTCGTGTACCCGGCTTCTGAAATCTGCATCCATAGGGACACTACAAGAAGTTGGTCGAGCGACTTAGTCAGTGAATAACAGCGGGGGAGTGCCCGCATCGATGAAGCCGGTTAATTGGTGAAATAAAAAGTTATTTCCTGATTGTTTCATAGCAGCTACGTTCAGTACAAATAAATACACCCCCTTTAAAAACGTGGTACAGTAAACAGAGTCTGTCAACGTCAGAAGGAGCGAGGCTAGCTGTTTCCCTCCATTTCCATTCTTTATGCTAAGCTAAGCTAACCGACTCCTGGCTGTAGCTTCACGTGAATATGAGATTCTCCCTGTTAGAAGCATATTTCCAGAAATGTTTCCAAAAGTTTTGCTGCAACAATAAATCATGTTCAATAAAAATGTCTTCGCGCACTTCGACTATATGAGCAGAAACTGTTGAATTTTCATTTCGACAAGCGGTGTACGTTTTTTAAAGGGTCTGCTTTCACCATTAGTCAGTGTGTTGTTCCATCCTACAGAGGTTGACATAAAAGCAGAGTAAAAGTAAAGTGCTCCTGTGTCGCTTGTAAATCAGGCTGCTCGCTCGGATTAATACAGGAAGACATCAAACGCTCGGAAACAGAACTGTTGTATAAAAACCGGCAGAGAAAACTTTCTTTTTACTGCAAGGCCATGACTTTTCTGTATTTCCTGTGAGTAAAAAAAAAAGAAGCACTGCATCAATTGGTCTCACAGGAAGACAAATCTGTGTCAACAGGAATTTTAAAAAATAGCTAGATAATAAAATATAATATTTCTGCGGGTTGAGGGTTGCAGCGTAAATCCCTCCACGCACGGAGGCAGAATGTGAGAAATACGACAAATATCAACGCCCGAGATCAAAGACGGGAGGACGAAATATCACCTCCTGTTTAGATACGAGGTCTGATGGTGCTATTTGGTCAACTGCGTGGGTGTGTGTGTGTGTGTCACAGAGGGTGGCGGTTGGATTCAATCTCGTCGTGGCATCAAAGTGGGGCGGTCATCAAAAGCCCAGCATCAGCGCCGGGATCAAACCGGCCTCAGTCACTGCAATCATCCAGAGGGTCACAGAGAAGAGGACCCGGGTCAGACCGCCAGCCAGGAGGAAATCTATTTACACACACACACGGATTCACCTTCACGATGGTGACCTTGGGCTTCACCGAGGAAATGTCGTTTTGTGATATTTGTACCGTAAAAAAACACTTTAATTATGTTTTTGACACTGCTGAGTAATTAAGTCTGATAGAAATACAACGTATAACAAAGCCTATGCCAAAAAACTGCAGTTCCTCAAACGTCCACTTGAGGCTGGCTCCAGAAGTGAGTCAGTCTCCATAAGTCCCCATGTTAAAGCAGAAATAAACATGTTTACAGCCTGGTACAAAAAACAGTTTTGGTCTCTGTAGCTAATTTCCCCGTTCATGACAACTGTACTGAGGGTGAATTTATATACAACTCACCTGTTCACATTATATTAAGGCTTAAAGTTATGCAGGATTAAGAGCGTGGACACTTTGACTGACAGGTGGGTGTTGATACCTCTTGTCCAGCAGCTCCTCACTCTCTCATTTTCTCTTCTTAGCTTCCTCTATCAGCGTCTTCCAAAGGCTACATTGCCTGCTTGCTCGGCTCCTGTTCTGGCACGACACCGGCTTTGCTCCCCGTCAGCTTTCACCCCCAGGTGGTCCAAAATGACTACAAACACTAAGCAACCCGGCTAACAAACTGAGCTAACGTCAGCAGCTACAGCTGGCAATAGATCACTTCACTCGTTACGAACTTCTCATGGGTGATCGTACCTGGGACAGACGCATGAATGACAGAGACACCGTTCACCTGATTAAAATCTGAGAGAAAAGTTATAAAATGTTGCATTAAGGGCTAAAAAATAAAACTGTCATCAGGTCGACTGCTTCAATCAGTCCAATCAGGCCCCGCCGCATCTCCAATAAAGAGTTAATGTAGGAGCAGGTACACTTGTTGAACTGTGCACGGCGTTAAATGTACAACAAGGGATCTTTCAACATGAGTATGAAAAGATTCCTGCGGGCCCATCTAAGGGAAAGCACTGTGATCCCCGCTGCGAGTGACTGACCAGAGGCTTACACCGTCCAGCCCTTGGCATTACAACTCGTCCTCGGCGGCCAGGAAAGGAAAACAGCTCAGTGCTCTTGACTCACATTCTCTGCTCATCCAATCATGTTTAAAATTCCTGAGTGATGTGTGCTGTCTGCTCCCATCTGGACAACAGCTCCTTTTTCCATGATGAAAGAGACGAGGGCTGAATGTGGTAAACCTGCATGGGAAATTGGGGTTTTTGTTTTTCAGATATCAGGGCTGCAGTCGTCTCAAACAGGCCGGTGCACGCACACTCGAGATAACTCGCCGTGCCTGTAAATCAACAAAGCGCCCCAAATTTGTTTTGCTTGACAAAACAAGCACTCCACGTCCGGGCCAATTTAGCTGCTAAGCTAAACGCTGATGAGGCGAGTACCTCTAATGACACGAACACATTACCGAGAGTGTGTCGGCGCATCTCAATACACGTACAGCGACACGGCGGGAGGTGTGAATCTTTCAGCGCCGTGATGAGCGGCGTCCACACGCATGTGTGCCGCGAATTACACACAATTAATGAGTTTATTCTGTAAA
Organism: Nibea coibor; assembly: GCA_023373845.1. NCBI lineage: Eukaryota > Metazoa > Chordata > Actinopteri > Sciaenidae > Nibea > Nibea coibor. Next base: position 3,482,203 of record CM041727.1, read on the forward strand.
TAATGATAATGTCTTTGAAACTATGCACGCGCAGATGAATTTCAACTCGGTCAAAGTGTTTTTTAAAGACAGAAACAGAATTAGGTGTTGCTTTCTGGCACTGAAATACGAGTTATATGGCTTTATTCGGTGAAAAAAACTGTTATATACGGCTCGCTCACTCTCATTCACTGTCTATGTCTCTCAACCGCTGCCACAAAACCTTTCAGGTTCAGGTTCATGCATCCAAAACTTGTTGATTGGCTGCTGACAATCAAGCCATCGGCATATTTGGCGTTTGTTACTTGCTTTGCCTCGCAGAAGAATCCTCCTCCTCCTCCTATGGACACAGCAAACACCACCGTCTAGTGCCTCGTGGTTGTGCAATACAACGTCTTTGTTAGACCTGGAGAAGATCAAGTTCTCACTGTGGGGTTCAACTGCAACGTTTTAAATCACGGGCTGCTCTCTCCCCCGACGGGTATCAAGCCGAGCTATAGCTTAGAGGTTTTGTATAACGTGATACGTCATATTTGTACATATGTATGTGTTTATGGATCACTGGGGTGCCATGGGATTTTCTATATCGGATGTTTGGGTTTAATTTACTTGTGATATTAATATTTTTGTTACTGCTCTACTGTTATAAAACACCTCTGAAGTTATTCCTCTTATAAATACGCTGATATTCAACAGTTAACACATTTCTCATCGATTGTTACGTTCAGGGAAGCAAAATAAGTACAAAGGAATGAAAAGAGAGAGAAAAACGACTACAGATGGAGACAAAACAACCACAAATGGGTGCAAAACTACCACAAACCGATGGAAAAGGAGCCACAAAGAAGCAGAGAACGACTACGTACAATTATTAATTGAACTATTAATCATGTATCATGTAGAATCAGTTTATTATTGGCAGGATTCGGGGCTTCAAATGAGAGTTTAATGTGCCGTCTTGTTTAAAACGTTGCTCGACTCTGACACTCAAATTAAAAACTCCTGAACGTCCCTGGAAGTTGTTATCGCTGCAAGCAATGAATCAGGATTTTGTTTCCAAACTCATTCTCGTTCTCTGACTCATTCTCACTTCTGTCTTTGTTATTAAGCAATCATTACAAAGGCCTCGGTGACCTCTTCCTTCATCAATGCTTGTTTTCCTCCTCCACGTTGAGCAGTCAAACTTTTCTCTCAGGCGCAGAGGAGTCGCTCTCGCCAACCTTCTTCAAACGCCCAGCTAGTCGCTCTGTGGGGCAAACTGAGGATGTGTGCGATTCGTCTCCGCTTTGATCCTGACAGAACTGGAGGATGTTATACACAAGCAAGGAAGAGGGTGGCGTCACATTATCTGTGCTCCAGTCTTCCGGTTTAGACTGGATGGGACAACATAAAGACTCGACACATCGAGTTTTCTCACAACACGACCGCTTAAAATGAGAAACATTCAGTGGCCGGCCTGTCATAATAGTGTGTGTCTTTTATTATGTTTGCAGGCATTTGACAGGATCAATTCTAGTAAGTCTCTAAAACCTTATGCAAAACGGCCACAAAATGATGCAAAATGACCACAAATGGATGCAAACGGGCACAGAAGGAGGCAAAGCGATGGTAAATTGGTGAAAAATGGCTACAAAGGGATGCAGAATGGCACAGAAGGAGACAAAACCTCCATAAACTGATTAAAAATGGCCACAAACTGATGCAAAATGACCACAAACTGATAGAAAATGGTCACAAAGGGATGCAAAATGGGCACAGAAGGAGGCAAAATGACCCAAAACTGATGAAAAATGGCTACAAATCTTTGTAAAATGACAACAACAGTGGCTGACCTGTCTTTTATTATGTTTGTAGGCATTTGACAGGATCAGTTCTTGTTAGTTGAGTCTGCTCTCCGCTTCATATCCATATCACCACATCAGATTTGTGCTGTTACATTAGAGTCAACAGACGAGCTAATGACCAACCACTTTGTGTCAGGAATGAGGTCAAAACAACGTCCAGACTTTGACATCCACACGTCCGATCCTTCAGACGGAGCAGAGGGAGGGTCGGGGATTACCGGTGCGACAGCTGAAACACATTGTGAGATGGTAATCATTAACCACTTTGAATAAGACGTCAGATTGGAGAGGTCAAGACTGCATCAATAACACGGCGAACCGCAGGCACCAGAGTCTGTACGTGACTTTTACTGGGGCAGGCAGATCATATGGAATAGATAGATGTGAGCCCCCCAATCCCTTTTATTAGACTATTTCACCTTGCGTGCTGCATCAACAAGGGGGAGAGTGGAAACAGTCGCCATGTAGACTCAACACACAAAGGTGTGTGTGTAACAGAGAGCATTCCTGACTGTACAAAGCTAAATGAACATGGTATGTGTATCTGTATACAATGATTTCAATGTCCAGTATGCGTGTGAAGCTTGACTGGGTCCCTCTCTCTTCTCTCCAGGGGAGGTGTTGTGAAAAACTCGATGGACGTCTCTCTTCCCAGCATCTGGCTCTTAGAAGTGTCTGCGAACACATGGGCCCATTAGTTCCACCTCCGGGTGGACTCCCGCCCAATCCACACTGATGTGATCTCACAGGGGCCCGGGCCAGCCCTCCCTTGGGACCCGTAACCACCCAGGCACCAGAACAAATAGCTCAGCGCTTACGCACACTTCTTTATGGCAGGTGATTCCTTGCCCTGTTTCCAGAGCATGCGGGAACTTCAAAGTCTCACACTCGGAGTGTTGTTCTCACCCTTTGGCTTCCCCGTCTCGAACCTGCCACGTAGTTGGATTCTTGGCTGCGGCCTGAGTGAGGCATACTCGGGGTGAGGTCAGTGAGGTGGGTGGCTAGGTGTGCTTTGATGCAAGAGAACGGAACTGAGTAATGAAAGTGTGTTCATATATAGACTGCAGGAAATAAAGGACGTTACTGCGCTACTGTCCTGCAACCACTCATAAAACCAGAACTGCAAGAAAGTGTGTTTATTAAAACGTCAAACTGTATCCTAGTTTGCTACACCACATCTCACTTGGTTACTGTAGCTCCACCTGTCTAGCTTTCTATTTGTAGCACACAGCACAGTTTAACTTCCATACTCACACTTGGATGGTGCACTCATAGATGTCAAAAAGTTGGGTGTGTAACGCTGGACACTCCTCGCCCTCAGTGGTCACCATTTTGGCTACATAGAGGAAGAGGAGGGAGCACCAGCGTTGTGAAAATGGAGGCCAAGGAAGCTTCTGGAGCTGAATATACAAAATTGTACATGTGTTGTACGACTCGCATTAGCTGCTGTTAGCTAATGTTAGCTCGGTTTGTTAGCCGGGCTGCGAGTCGGACTGTGAGCTCAGAGCACAAGGAGAGTGTTAGTGTTTGTACAACAGGACTACCGGGAAGAAAAAGAAGAGGAAGAGAAGGAGGTGCTGGGAAATACTGATGGGGAGTGGAGCAGGTGTCGTGCCAGAACAGGAGCTGAACAAGTGGGCAGTACTAAACTGAATGACAAACCTCGCTAGACTCTTCAAATTCAGAGAACAGGTTCATGCACACCTCTTCAACATGTGTAGAAATTCATCAGGCCTGTTGTGCCGAGCTACGGTTGCTAACAACTGGATAGTTTAGCACATGGTCAGTTGTCTCAAGTAGCTAAAAAGATTGATTAGGTGAGAATGTATTTTTCTTTCCTGTCAATCATAATTAATTCAGTTTGACTTTCGCTCACAGCAGAGGCTGTGTACCGCGGTAAGTCGTGTTGACTGCCAACTGAAGTGCTGAAAGACGGTCCGGTAGGAGTCAGAGAGGAGGAAATGGATGGCAGAGGGAGAGAGATGCGTGAGGAGTGGAGGTTATCCACCAGCTGAGGAAACACGGCGGCTGGCATGTCCAAGCTTTTTGTGGTGAAAATCAGCTCTGGGGCCAATGAAAATGTTTGTCTAAAAAAGTTTCAAACATCCACACAGGAAATAAGAAGACTACTCTTCACTGACAGGAAACATACATCCTTTTAGCGCAGCAAAGGACAAATTCTTCCTGACACCGTGGGTAGGACTCGGTTGTAAATGTTGCCGTGCTTCCACTGAGGAATTCAGTGTCACGGTGGCAGAGTCGGCTGTAGAAATCTTTACACGTTGCAGTGCACTGATTGCAGAAGCAGATACAATCATAATATACGCCTCGTGGTATGAGTTTTGACTCCTGCTGTGCATCGCTGCAGCCTTTGGTGACCACCAGTTTCATTTCGTGCCAGAGCTTAATGAAAATCAATCTGAATACATGCTCGATATGTAAACCACGGCGGTCAACGTTCAGTCAGATTTATTCTTTTGTCAAACTGTCATCACACGGTATGAAGAAAATGTTTCACAGTCCGTATAAATATGTAAAAAGTTTCCTTTTGGAGGGCAGATTAGATGATTTATGACGACCCACGCATATTTTAGTAGAAATCTCCAACAAAAATATGAAGCGAGGCCGTTCTTAGGCAGCTGTGCTTGGAGCTAGTTCATGTTCATAGTGGTGATGTTCATGCATGTTAGCATGCTAATGTAAAGTACAGCGGAGAAGGGATGGAGATGGAGAAGTTACTACAGTGTATCCTCACGGGAGCATGAATGCTTTTACTTAATCCCATAGTAATCCATCCAGTAGCTGTCATGACATTTCAAAACTTGAAAATGTGAACCTCATGGAGGGAAAGTTCAAAATCACAGAGGTTCATCCTCTGGAGAACATGACTGCCTGTGCAAAATGAGGTGCCAATGTGACTTGTAGTTGTTAAGAGAGCTGTTGCGGACCTGAATGACGTCTGGATGCTCAAACAAGACATCTGTAACAGCACTTATCAATCAGAGCGTCCACACTCTTAATCCTGCATAACTTTAAGCCTTAATATAATGTGAACAGGTGAGTTGTATATAAATTCACCCTCAGTACAGTCGTCATGAGCTATAGAGACCAAAACTGTTTTTTGTACCAGGCTGTAAACATGTTTATTTCTGCTTTAACATGGGGACTTATGGAGTGGACGTTTGAGGAACTGCAGTTTTGAACCAGCCACATACGACTCTTCAGAAACCTGTGGGTGACGTCACAGATATGCTTCTCTACTTTCAGTTCAGCTATTAGCCAGAGAAGAGAAAGCCGTGTCATTTTATCTGCCGCGCTAATAAACATGTCGGCTCCAAAAGTTCCTGGAGGCGTTAGCGGCAATAGATGGAGGCATTAGTGCTGATGGAATTACAGAAACATGTCACAGAGAGGCATGAAGTTTGTATATGTCCTTTCTTTCTTTAAAGCCTCGTAAGGAACTGAACTGGACACCAAACAAGGGAAAATGTGTCTCAGTGTAGAAACCACGAGAGATTCAGGTCTGTTGAACCTTCACATATAATGGAGGTGAAACAAACAGAAACTGTGGACCTGGAGATGACATCACCAGCCAAAGCTCTGCTGCCAGACGCTCAATGTAGGGAATATCTTTTTTCCAACACTTGGCAAGGGAAACATGTACACTCCAATCCCCTTTTATTGCTATTTACCTCTTTGCCAAGCTTTGTTGAAAGCACATAGTTTCACAAGATGAATGTGAAAGTGAAAAAAAAAACAAAAAAAGAGGCTCTACAGAGCGGCTTACACTCGGCCCTCCGTCAGGTTCCAGCTCTGCGTACTATCTAGTCGTCCTCGAGTCTTTCAGTGTTGATTCTTCCCACCTATAAAAGGATTCCTGCAGGGACGCGTGCTCGGCTTTTAGCGCTGCATCTCATTAGGCAGCCCGGAGAGGTGCGAGCAGCAGCAGCAGCAGCAGCTGCAGCCGCGGCATCGTAACAGATAGCTCAGGTAGTCTGACCCGCCGCAGAATAGCACTCAGCCACCCCACACTTTTTCTAAATATGTACACAAGTGCACAGGAGAGTGCCAGCGAACCCCCAGAGGAGGCCGTGCGCTGGCTCTCGCTGCTGCTGCTGCCGCCGCTGCTGCTGCTGCTGCTACACCCGTGGATCATAAATCCAACCCGTCGGACAGGCAGGCTTGAGCCGGAACGTTTAGACACCGTGGGCCAGGTGATTTATGGATCGATGTAACCTCTGGAGTTTAAAAATAACAAGAGCAAATCTCGCCTGGGATGGAATACCTCTCGCTCTGCACTGATACTGTAAAACCACTTTAAAGACATTTCATCCACTCGACGGCGAAGCGCGAGTTAGAAAAACTGCATGAGTTATGTGATAGAGAGGGTTATATATATATATATTTTAATAAAACGCTGGAAACGGAGCCGGTGTAACGCAGGGAGTCTCCTCTAGCAGCTGAAAACAGAGGGAGTTTAATGAGAAGTCGTTAATGGAAATATTATTGGAGCATACTGTTAACAGCCTCTTTCCTCACTGCTCGAGCCAAAACCATTTCCTCCTGACTTCTTTGTACACGCAGTTCAGATCGAACACTTCCCTACCAGAACCCACAACCCCCTCCCGCAACGACGGCGAAGACCTCCAACCGGCTCCACGAAGCAGCACCTGCAGCAGGAGAAGAAGAAGAAGAGAACAGATCCCAGGTCAGGCCTCCTTTTTTTGAGGGGGTTGCACATCGAGGATTTACTCCGACAGAAGCCGCCATTTCCTTGAGAGAGTGCAAAGTTCTCTACAGGTGTCGGGGACGAGGATATCGCAGCGACGGGGACTTCTTCTTCTTCTTCTTCTAAGGGAAATCCTCGCAAAATTCTCCATAAAAAGCTCCGTAAAAAAGATTATAAGAGCAAACTATTCGGCTTAAATCATAGAATTTCTGCAGGTTTGTTTAAAGAACTTGTAGCCGTCCATCATCTAATTAGGAGCTCCATCAGGTGTTTTTCTACATCACCATAAATGATGGTTGTACAGCGCGTGGCGAGGATGGACAACGCCATTTGTCTTCATTACGCCTCCTCTCTAACAGACCATAAAGACCGCAAATTCAGCTTTAATAATGAGGGAATGCAGACGGATTCCTCTTCCTAACACGGGAAGCTCTCACTGTGGTAGGTGTTGTTGTGTTTGAAGGCGCTGGAGGAACAGTCCGGCCGCACACAGCTGTCATCGTCCTCATTCACAAGGCCTAGATGAGCAGGAAAACACTAATCATGTCATCACTGTTCTAGCACAGGAGCGAGAGCCCTATTTAGCGAGATAGCAGCTTGTAATTACGCTGTCCTCCCAGGGCTGCGGCATTGTGGTGAGGCCTTGGCCAACGCCAAGAAAAGCAGTGGAGGAGCTGATTAACTTGGACTCGCATCTCGCATTCTTTTGCAAAAGCCTCACTGCGCCTAGCTGCCGGTGCGCCCCGAAACGGTCTCGGGTCTCTGACGGTGTTCGTTAACGACAAGTTTATGTTCCTGAAACGCCCCGAAGAGCCTCACAGCGTAAACACACACAAATGGAAACACGGTGTCACACATAAATTTTTATGTCTGCAATTTGCTTATCCCAAAAAAACACACAAACACACAGACACACACACAGTCAGTCACACGTACACACAGCTGCAGATTTGAGTTTTCACAGCAGGTGCTGGACGCCGATTCAAGATTCATAAAATTTCATTAGAGGACGTTACCAAAACTTAAGAGTCTGCTGCTGTGTTGAGCTAAAAGCTAATCATGCTCATGTTTTTATAATGTTTCCACCGTAGTTTACAGGGTCAGTCCCAGATTTACTCTTGTCCAGCGGCTTCTTCCTCTCATTTTCTCTTCTTAGCTTCCTCCGTCAACGTCCTCTTCAGTCCTCGTCTGTCATCATGTCCACAGAGGCCAGGTTACAATGCACACTTGCCCAGCTCCTGTTCTGGCACGACACCGGCTCTATTCCCAATCAGTATTCACCTGAAAGCCTCCTCTTCTTCTTCTTGGTGGTCCAAAACTCCTCTGAGCTCCCAGCCCAGCTAACAAACTGAGCTAACAGCAGCTACAGTTTACTTCACTGTCACAGAGAGTTGAGGTGGAGCAGCCGGAGGACACCAGAGGGAAAACCAGGAAACATTTCCTCCATAAAATATGATCCAGTTTCACCAAAATCAGTGAAATAGTCGGTGGTGTGTGACTTAGTGCCGTAAAGCGTTACGTACTTCTCGTGGGTGATCGTACCCGGAGCTCAAAGTTACACAGTGTGAGAACAGACGTACGAATGACAGAGACACCGTTCACCTGATTACAGGTCAGCGTGACATCAACATGATTTAAAATCTGATATTTTGAGAGAAAGTGTTGCTTTAATTAATCACAGCTGTGTATTATTGCTCTACAATCTCATGCACTGATCTGTGGTGCAGCGTACGTCTCCTGCAGACAGATGTAGCTCGGAGCTGCTCCATACACTCACCCTGAGGTTTAACATATCGCCAGCCTAACATTTGGGATCGCACATACCAGACAATAACCCAGCTATCACTAGGGCCACCTAGTCTTGTTGTTTTTGGGGAGACACGTAGACTAATTTATTGCCCGGACTCGCTCTGCCTCTGCTGTAATTCAGCCTCAACCTGCTTTTAGACTGTGGTGAAATTTACTTGGACTTCCTCGCTGCACATTCACAAGGACGCCTCCGGCAAACTGGTGACACGTTAAAGGAGCCGACACCTTTCCTTTATCCTGGTACGAGCTGTTAGCAGGACATTCCTGACCGGCAGATCTTCAGCTTGTCACTTGTAGACGTTTAAAAATCTAAATCACACACACACTGAGCGATAAGTTCCAGTTTCAGCCTAAAAACACATCTGTGCTCTTGACAAATAGAATATTTAGAGAGTAGGAGTGTGAAGCATGTAACAATAACAAACCTGTCGGCGAGCACACGCTGCAGATGCAATCACAGTTATGGATCACATGCATGGATTTCACTGCGTAAACATCTCTGCATTTCGTCAGCGATGGCCGCTGAGCGTTCACATCGCGGAGAGCGCCTCGGCCAATGAGGCGAAATGAGGGGAAAAAACTTAGCTTTGTGGTTTTGCAACCACACCGCCGTGCGCTGCTACTACATCATGTGAACTTCTTTGTAAACAGAGGTGATGCGTGTGCATACCAGAGTTTTCAACACACACGGTGTCTGTTTAACGTCCTGCCACAATAACTTGATCCAATAGGTGAAAACTCCTTTTTGCACAGCCTTGTTTGTTGAAGTGTGTCCGGTAAGAAAACCTGTGAGAGGTTTAATTGTTTAATCCAACAAACTTCTTACACCCGGTGTAATCCATCGAGGATCCCGCAGCGTAGCGATGCCGTAAAGATTTAGAAGCTTATCCAATTAGCCTAGCGCTAACACCAGCAAAGACCGCGGCCGCGGCAATCAGAGGAGTCGCAGAGAAAAGTGAAAAGGCCTGAACACTGGACTCCTCACAAACCAATATTCAATTAACACCTCGGTCCTCAAATTGGTTTTGAACTCTTGGAGCATTAGCGAGAGGAAAAGCTTAGATGACTCAAGCGTGAATAATGTTATTGCTGCTCGGAGAGACCTCACACTGAGGAGGGAGAGAAGGGGGATCCAGCAGATGAAGGTTGAGAGTTTCATGTGAGGAGTTTTGTTATTATTAATTATACAACAGTTAGTTCTGACCGGGTAATTTGATTGGGCAAGAGTCATTTCATGAGTGCTGATACACAGAATAACGGCGCTGAGACTTTTAACTACACGACTCTTAACTTCGCTCTGCAAAGACAAACATTTGACGTAAGAAGAGGATGAAGAAAGAAGCCTGGACGCCTGCAGATGTTTTCATACAACATCAGACAAATCAGAGAAGAGCTAACGCGGTAAGGCAAACCACACGCTGTTGTCGATGTGTTGCTTGACAACTGCGTAGTCCCGATCGGAGCTATTTGTGTCGGCAAAATAAACGATTAAATAAAGAAACAAGTCTTGAAGATCTGTCGTATAAAAGCAGGATCACACTCGAGGTCGTGCTGTTATACCGAATATCAGCACAGCTGCGATTCGGACACCGCAGCGTGCTGATATTCGGTATAACAGCACATGTTTAACTTGAGTTCTTGCACTAATTTGTTGTTCAGATTATATTAAAGCTTAAAGTTATGCAGAATTAAGAGCGTGGACGTTTTGTGGACAGCCACACTGAGCTCCGTCACGGATACGTTGCCCGTTCTTTACACTGTCTGTGGTTTTAGTGTTATAATTAAAGCCACATTTCCGACACAGATATTTTTGATTTGCATCAAATTTTTCACCCTGAGCTAAGATCACAAAGAGCCCGGTGATGGACAGGAGACTTGTCCAGGGTGTACCCGGCCTCTCGCCCCGATGTCAGCTCCGATCCCTGTGAGCGCTCATGGAAAAAACAGACGGATAACGTAAAGATGGCGCTCGACAAAACATCCCGCAAATAGTCCTTAATTTTATTTTCCTTATAATTTCTTTACTTAATGTTTGTCATGCACCGAAACGCAGAGGCAAATTCAATGAACGTAATAACTTAATAAACCTGTTTCTGTTTTGGACTCGGCTCTGACACGCCAGCAGCACAAATTACAACAATTTGCCTGATGTCATTCATAATTTGAGGATGAGCTGTGCCAAAGCCTACAACATGGTGATTGTGGGCCACCTCTGTGGTTTTTACCCGCATGGATCCTCCACTAACACCGCCACCATTCTCTGCTAAACACTGCCCTCTGCAGGGCGGAGGCGGCGTGGATCTGTGTGTGTGTGTGTGTGTGTGTGTGTGTGTGAGGGGGGGAACAATATGTCTACTTTTGAAGTGATGTGCATGAAGGGAGACAGTGTTTTGTTGGTCATGCTTCCTACCCAAAGATTAATGTTACACGCAGCGGGGCTTTAAAGGCATTTTTGAATCGCCGTTTCGTGCCTTTCATGTCCGTCCAGCTGAGATGCCGCCCTGGAGGTCAGCCGCAGAGCATCACTGAAGTCTCTTTCAGCGAAAGGTGCCACAGGTCATTTATGTCCAAGAGAGAATTATGACTATTTTTTCCTCGTTTGTCATCGTGGCAAAGCTCAGGGCACACAGCCATGAATGTGTTTCCACCCACACAGCCGGGTGGTCCTGCCAAGCTGAATGTGACCCCAATAAAGACCTTTGTGCACAGCGGCCGCTCGGGCATGAACCTCACTTTTGTTGGAGTGTCAGTGGGCACTGATTCACGACACATTATGCAAAACACAAAAGGATTAAATGGAGGGACTGTTCGCTGCCGAAATGTATCGCGGCTGACTTTTATCAAATCAAATGAAACAACACTTTCTTGAATTTAATTTGACTTTCGTTTGGAAGGACGTGACAAACAAATACAAACATACATCGTGCGCAGAGGTCGGTGCTCTTCTTCAGTGTGTGTGTGTGGACTGCTGGGAGACACACGTCTATGCATCCTTACTTTATGTGCAAGAACAAACACAGGACTGACTGAAAACCTCCAACATGAGTGACATGTTGTTGTTGTATGAATATCTGAGTGTATGAGTCCGACACGTTGTTGCATGACTCGCTGTGGGCCTGCACAGACTCCGACACGTGTGCGTTGCATTAGTGTTTTAGTGACGCTGTAATGTGTGAGAATACAGGATGGAGATTTCGCCTCCAGCAAGGGCGATCGACCAACCCAAAGACTTTTATTATTTGATTGTTTGCTGACGCCGTCGGAGAGGTATTAACTTAAACACTGTGTTTACTGTTGAGGCTGCAGTTTGCAGCAGTGTTAAACTGTGTTAACGTCTTCGTGAATGTTTCCTCCTCACATCGCCTCTGGATCTAAAATGTCGACTCACCTTCATCTTGTCAGTAACTCTGTGGAGTCTTCAAGGCCTCTTTAACGTGGAGAGGAATCCAACACCGTCCTACAAACAGATTTTTATTATATTAGAATATATTTTACCCAGTGGATACATTAGACATGCTTTTGCTCTACAATCTTTGTGGTGCAGCGTACGTCTCCTGCAGACAGATGTAGCTCGGAGCTGCTCCATACACTCACCCTGAGGTTTAACATATCGCCAGCCTAACATTTGGGATCGCACATACCAGACAATAACCCAGCTATCACTAGGGCCACCTAGTCTTGTTGTTTTTGGGGAGACACGTAGACTAATTTATTGCCCGGACTCGCTCTGCCTCTGCTGTAATTCAGCCTCAACCTGCTTTTAGACTGTGGTGAAATTTACTTGGACTTCCTCGCTGCACATTCACAAGGACGCCTCCGGCAAACTGGTGACACGTTAAAGGAGCCGACACCTTTCCTTTATCCTGGTACGAGCTGTTAGCAGGACATTCCTGACGGGTCACATTCGCAAATGTCAAAAATAAACATGTGAATCTGATTCTACCCACACGTTTGAGTCCAGTGTCGATATTAGGTGCAGTGTATTGAATCCAGGAGAAGTCCAACGATGGAAATCCAGAAGAGGAACACAGGTAAAAGCACAAGGACCAAACAGGACAAGACAACGAGCCACAGGTGAAACTAATCAGGCTGGATCGACAAAGACAGGAAGTCTGACACATTTATCACGGCAGGAAACGCTTGTGTAAAGAAAATTCATCATTCATTTGTTATTTATTCCCGCGCATGTCTTCTGCAGTTCCTCAAACGTCCGCTTGAGGCTGGCTCCAGAGGTGAGTCAGTCTCCATAAGTCCCCACGTTAAAGCAGGACTACCAACACAGGAGTTTAACGGCCTTCTTGTTAGCTGAGAGTGAAAATCAGAAGTCGTGCTCACTGTAGATACTCAATTACAAATCATATTGCTTCTTCATATTGTCTGACAAACCATCTACATATATAATTAGTGCATCGGAGCTCTAAAACGTGTGACGAAGCGAATAGCAGTTTGCGGCGGTGATTATTTTTAAGTGTTCTGAGAAGAGTTTGTATCATCCTGGCTGCATTCTTGGATTTCCTCCCTCTCCTTCCTTGCTCATGTTCAGCCAAGTTGGACGGGGAGGCATCGCAGCGAAGCTATCATCATCAGCCAATAAATCTTTTATGGAGCTCAGAACCGGGCTTTGTTTGTGCTGCTCGGTGGCTCCCGCAGTCTCGTTCTGCGGCCACTTCAGTGTCAATTTTAACTGTATGTTGAAAGGATCACTGTCTTGTTGGAAAACTTAATTTAGAGTCTTGAAGGAGGTCCTCTGAGGAATATTACCATAACAAAGAACTTTTGTTAAGCTGCAGACAAACAGTAAGTCACTAGATCCTCGACTGTACCTCTGACACAGTTTCAAAGAGTAAACTCAATTATTTTAAAGTGCTGCATTACTTCTCTGTACAGTATGAGCACACTGTGTAAGTTTTCTACCATAAACTAACAGATTTCAAATCATGTTGATGTCACACTGACTTGTAATCAATTCATACGTCTGTTCTGTAGCTGCTGTTAGCTAACGTTAGCCAAGTTTCTTAGCTGCTGCTAGCTAATATTAGCGTACGTGAGCTATAGTTAACTAATGTCAGCTGCTGTTAGCTCATGTTATCTAAGTTTGTTAGCTGCTGTCGCTAACGTTACCCCGGTTTCTTAACTGCTGTTAGTGAATGTTACCTTATGTGAGCTAAAGTTAGCTAATGTCAGTTGCTCTTAGCTTTCTTAGCTGCTGTTAGCTAATGACAGTTGCTCTTAGCTCATGTTAGCTCAGTTTCTTAGCTGCTGCTAGCTAATATTAGCATATGTAAGCTATAGTGAACTTATGTCAGCTGCTGTTAGTTCATGTTATCTGAGTTTGTTAGCTGTTGTCGCTAACGTTACCTCGGTTCCTTAACTGCTGTTAGTGAATATTACCTTATGTGAGCTAAAGTTAGCTAATGTCAGTTGCTCTTAGCTTTCTTAGCTGCTGTTAGCAAATGTCAGCTGCTGTTAGCTCATGTTATCTGAGTTTGTTAGCTGCTTTCGCTAACGTTACCTCGGTTTCTTAACTGCTGCTAATGTCAGTTGCTCTTATCTTTCTTAGCTGCTGTTAGCTAATGTCAGTTGCTCTTAGCTTATGTTAGCTCAGTCTGTTAGCCAGTCTGTAAGCTCAGAGCACCAGGGGCGTCAGGTGAGTGTTAGTGTTTGTAGCACAGGTAAGTGCTGACAGTGTTGTGCTAGAGCAGGAGCTGAGCAATGTAACCGGGCTCAGCAGCCTCTATGGACATGACGGCGGACGTTGACGGAAGAAAATAAGAGAGTGATCGAGCAAGAGCCGTCAAATCTGGGACCGGGACTTAAAAACTTTCATCTTACAAGCCGTTGTAGATCCGTGACGACGCGTCCGCCGGCGTTTCCTCGCACCTTGATGGCTTTTAAAGTAAAACTAGAACTTGGAAGTTGCAGCAGCGACTCTGCTGCGTTCAGGAAACTAAATTTACACAACATGCGTATTTTAGTTTTTGTAGTGACAGCTCAGCTGCAGGGAGCAGGTGCACGGTCGTGAGTAATGACTCAGCAGAAATCTTCTTCACCTGCTGCACGCAGACAACAAAACTCACCTCAAGCGGCCAGAGAAGAGTTTGTGAGCGATGAGTGTGTTACAGTATGTGTGTGTGTTCATCAGTGTCACTAGAAAGAGTGACACATCAAATTCAGAATCAGCCAGTAGAGGGAGCCATGATCCAAGTAATTGAAGCTGCATGCAGTGAATCACTGTGTCTGCTATTTATGACAGATCATCAGAATTTAAACTATAAAATCACATTTTCCTGAATTATAAAATCAATACTGGCGTGATTTTACGGTTTAATAGTCGCTCTGCTGACTCATGCAACTCCTCCACTTGCAGACTTTCTCTCAGCTCCGACTCCATCCCTCATTTCCTCACATGCTGACTCACGTTTACACCTGTTCACAATTACAGCTTCCTTCTTCGCGCACACATGCACGCACGTCTTGTTGTTGTTGTTGTTGCTTATGTGCGACCGAGGATGATGGAACATTCATGTGTTTGCTGCTGGAAACGGGGGAAGCCACAGCTTGAGATTGACAGCTGTTGCCACCACCTGAGATAGGAGGAGAATAATGAGGGAGGAGGAGGTGGAGAGATAAACTCAGCGAGGGGTAGAAGAAGAAGAAGAAATTATTATTCATGATTAGATTACAGGCTCTGGAGATGGAATAAAATGTATTCCTGCTGCAGAGTTTGCCGCGTGTGTGTGTGTGTGCTTTAGTTTCCTGCTGTAACCGATAACAGTTCAGATACAGTGAAAGTAGGACTGCTAGTGGATGAAATAGGGCATGAGTAGAAATAGCTCCAACAGTCTCTGGAGGGGAGCGCTGTGTGTCAGCTGCCTCACGCGCGCCGCTAAGCCGACGGCTGTCTATTCTCCCTCCAGGTGAGTGAGTGTGTGGGAGATCCTGCCCAGGACCAGCAGCTCCTGGACTCGATGAGAAAAAGCATCAGGCCTCTGCCAAATGCATTAAGATTAAAGGCATTGACAAGGAATGTGTTATTGCCAGCTCAGATGGGGCCTGCATAATCTGGGACCTGGTGGAAGCCAGAACTCGCCCACTCAACCCCGTCTGCTTCTTTCCTGCTGAAACTAATTCACATCACGGGAACGGTTAAATCAATTTTGGTTCTGATGAAGGCGATCGTCTTGTTAAAGAGCTCGTATTTAGTCAACGCCGTAAAAACACATGAAGCACGATATTGATTTCCTCCTGCGGCCTGCTGTCTGTCTGTGTAGGCATTTTGTGGAGAGTCAGACGCGCCCGGATAACACTGATCAGCTCCGTCTGACCACTTCCATTTACTGTAGTGAAGCACTGGTTCCTCTCTCTAGTCGTATGTGGAGAATTTTCGGGGTTGGGTCAGACTAAATGGGCTATGGAGTCCCTCCAGCGGGTCTCCTACCCGTTGGATCTCCAAAGGAAGGTGCCCATCCTAATCAGATGCCCGCACGGCCTCAGCTAGCTTCAGGTTCTACTCCATGCTCCCTCGGGATGTCCAAACTCCGGAAGTTAATTTTTGGTGGCTACTCATGACCATAGGTGAGGGTTGGAGCGTGGACTGGAAAATCAAGAGCTTTGTCTTCCGGTTCAGCTCCCTCATGCTCCACTTTCCCATCACTCGTGAACAAGACGCCAAGATACTTAGACTCCTTCTCTTATGATCAAAATACAAAAATACGACCAATTCAGACAGAGAAATGCAGAACCTCTTTTCCATCGAACTAGCTCTGGTTCTTGTACCGGTTGTGTATAAATGGACGTCATATTCACGGTGTCTTCTGCTCAGAATCTGGCGGCTCCACCACCTCCAGGAAAACTGGCAAAGACGTGGATCATCGTTGGACCCGAGGCGAGCTGAATGACACCTGGTTGCTCAAACAAGCCATCTGTAACAGCACCCACCTGTCAATCAAAGCTTCCACGCTTAATCCTGCATAACTTTAAGCCTTAATATAATGTGAAGTTGGACATTTGAACATGGGGACCTATGGAGACTGACTCACTTCTGGAGCCAGCCTCAAGTGGACGTTTGAGGAGCTGCAGTTTTTGGCACTTCACGCCGTGGAGGCTGTCGCTTAGGTGGCACACAGTATAAACAAATGTTGACTTTTAGCTGCAACTCACAGCTCCAAACTTTGCGTACATCCCGTATGCTCCGTCCTCGAGTTATAGGCAGCCACAGCAGGGCAGTGTGACAGTCACAGTATATTGTTCTTTTAGCCAAGAGAGTGTTTGTTCCCAGAGCAGACAGCATATATGACTCAGGCGACCAGATGGTCTCTGTTGCATGCTTCATCTTCGGGGTTGACATTTCCTTCTCTGCAGAGAAGAGCGTCACGGGCAAATTATCTCTCCATTTATAGGCATGGCATGACTTAACTATTAGGCTATGACTCAGCAACACCAGTCTAATTACTACGTGCCAAGAAATACACCTTGCCGTCACTTTTGTTTGTATTATCATAACTCGGAGTCGGTGCCACATTAAGATGCTACCTCGCATCAAAGACAGTCAATATAGCACACACAAAGATCTGCTGTATGTCTTTATGAAGGTGAAGCTCCTGCTTCCGTCTTTGCAAGTACCTGACCTTGGAAATGAAAATGCAAAATTGCTCTAAAAATAGCAGCTGAAAGAAGAGGAGGCCAAAATAAGCAGGAGACAACTGCCAAATCCAGAGGTGGTTATTGCTTGGCCACAGACCGTCCAACCTGCACAGCAGTGCTGAGCTGTATGTGATAGATGACAGCAGCTCAGAGGTGCCCCCGGATCATTATCGCACGAAGTTAGAGAACGTTTCGCCGAGTTCTTCAGAGCAGGCTCATGAAAAACACTCCAGTTCGTGGATTTTACTGTTTTATCTGCTGTCAAAACGTCGTAGGCAGATTGAGAGAAGTCAGCGTGGATCAAAACTGAAGAAAAAGTCATGCCAGAGGAGGATTCACAGAGTTACCCGACGGACAGTGAAGTAAACTGCTGCCAACTGTAGCTGCTGTGAGCAGACCACCAGGAAGAAGAAGAAGAAGAAGGAGCTCTAGTGTCGTGCCAGAACAGGAGCAGGACAAGTGGGCATAATGACTGAGGAGAAAAGACCGAAGAGGACGGTGACGAAGTGACATCAACGTGCAGGGTGTTGATGATTAAGGTCCCTCAGCCGCTGGAGATCGCCGCTGTGAATTAAAGCAGGAGAGACTTGCTGGTGTGAAACCTCGGTTCCCATGAACAGTTGGCGTGTTCGGTACAGTGTTTGCCTCCTCCTCTTGGAGGCAGATGATGCTGCAAGAGGAGATCTTTGTCGAGGCTTTGCTTGTTTGTACACAGACATCAGATTCAAGTCATGGCGCTGTGAGTGTTTACTTGTGGCTGTTTCTAGCTCTCAGGTTAAAGTATTCCTGAATTTCTCCTGAAATTGAGCCTCCTGCTGGGATTATTGCTTCCCGACAACAACAGATACTCCCCACTATCATCAGCAGCACTGTGAAGGCAGAGTAGGAGGCTCTCCTTGGCTCAGACTCACTCTTCAGGAGTCGGTCCTCACTGCTGCCATAAATCTACAGCTTTCTTAGTGTTCATAAGACGGGCCCGTGTGATTAAACATATCTGTGGAGTGATAAGCAGAGCTGCTCTCGTGTACTTCATGACATAGGAATGATAGTAATAATCCAGGTCACGGTAACCTGTGATAAATGTCTTTCTGGGATAATGAATTTCGTCTGTAGGCTGCAGGGGTCACACACATTCACGGCTCTCTTCTTATTTTTTTTACTCTGAATTCAGAAATCAGAATATTAGCTACTTGTACCTCAGGGGGGCACTTCTGCAGTTACCAGAGAGGATGTGGAAAGACTGCAGAGAAGCTAATTTAAAAGAAGAAATGAAATTATAATGCGATTAAAAAAATATTCACATATTGAGTCAGCGGTGAAACCACAGGTTGCGATTGAGAGTGTGAAACTAGTTAGAAAGTAATAAATGGTTTAAATGTGGAACCTCTGAGCTATACTGAGCCTGGCTACATTGCCCAATTGCCCAGCTCCTGTTCTGGCACGACACTGGCTCGACTCCCCATCAACATTCTCCCGTAGCTCCCAGGTGATGTCCTTTTCTGTCCTTATTCCTCTGCCATTATGTCCACAGAGGCTGCAGGACCTGGTTTTATTGCCCTCTTGTTCGGCTCCTGTTCTGGCACGACACTGGCTCCATGCCCGGGCACCTCGGCCTAAAATCTGTTGAAAAGTTACAAAATGTCGCTTTAATGTCACAATACAGCTGAAGTCTGGGCTGTCACAAGTAATGTAATCATAATACTCTGAAACTGGGGGCGCTAAATCACAAAAATATCAGATTTTCTGTGCAGTATTCCTTTAATAATCTCACCAAACTCTGAATATTTTTCCAGCACTGACTGAAACTAACATGTGCATGAATCCAGCCTCTCTTATCTCCTCCATGTGCTGGAAAGTGGGAGGAGGCAGTCACACAATCACAAGCCTCTTTCCTTTTTTTTTTCCCAGGGAGGCGAAGTTGGGCGCGAAGGGAGGGGAGAGGAGAGGAGGGGAGGGGAGGGGAGGGGAGCGCTCAGGCTCGGCTCAGTGCTGCAGCTGGACGGCGGAGCGGCTCGTGGTGTGCTGGGCACGGGCGAGATGCCGCCTGTGACAGCGGTGCGGGAGTCAGAATAATGAACGCCTTCAGTTAAGTGAGTGCTGGGATGGACGCGGAAGGTTTGCCCGGTGGAATAACAGTGTGCCGTTGTGCCTCTTGGCTCCGAGATGGTGTCACCTCTGTGCGCTTTTCCCTCTGCTATCCGGACAGGGGACACTGGCAGAGAAGTGACACACCGGCGTCGGAATTTACGCAATTATCAGTCCGAGAATAGACGAGCGAGGGAGTAGAGGAGCGCTGTCATGGAGAAACAGAGCAGAGTCAAGGAGGAAATGCCGACATCGAGGGAGGAGAAGCGCAAAGAGAAGAAGCCCAAATCTGGGAAGCTTTTCCGAAAGAAATCTTTGAAGTCTGTGGGGAGTTTTATGAACAGAATCATCAAAACTTTGGGCACTTTCGCCCACTTTGGAGACGCCGACGCGCACTACGCGGAGGACGACGACGGCGGGTTTCGGAATGGCGCACCTTGCACCCTCAGCGCCAGCTCGGGGATCATCATCAGAGAGGATGTACAGGTGTCTTGGGACCGAGTGGTGAAAAACACTTCGAGCACGTCTTCGTCTCTGTGCGCAGGCAGAGAGAAACTCCTGTGCCAGTACGGGGATAAAATCCCGGGCGTGCTGGGGCTGAAGAACCACGGGAACACCTGCTTCATGAACGCCGTGGTCCAGTGCTTGAGCAACACGGACCTGCTCGCAGAGTATCTCGGGTTGGAGCGGTACAAGCTGGACCTGAGTCAAACCGGTTTAAACGGGGTGGTGAGGAGTGATGAGACCCGGCTCGTTAAGGGAGAAGTCACCGAGCAGCTGGCATCACTTGTCAGAGCTCTGTGGACTCTGGAGTACACCCCACAGCTGTCTGTGGACTTCAAGGTACCCATCAGGCAAAAACACAGTCTGCAGGTGGATGACAGCATCATTAACTAAACACACTCTCACATTATGAATGCACTCAAACATAATGACACGTTACGCTCACCGTGGAGAGTCGCCTCTGCTGTAAACGGCACAGACACCATGCAGTCACTAACAGGCGCTCACAGCTTTGCCCTGTTGACTTCACTGTGTTTTCCTGCCAGCTGATAATGAGGCTGCTGCAGGCCGAGAGCGAAAGATCAGCAGGTGTCTGCACCAGAAGACCCAACATGACAGCAGCGGTGGTTAAAGGTGGACAGCTGTACACGTGTGTTTGTTAGTTAGGAGTCAGACGAACATCAAGCGAGGTCAAGACGTAGCAGCCGGCTGATGTTACTGTCTTTCAGCCTTTTATTTCACCAGACACTAAAAGTCAGTCCCAGATTTACGCTCTCATTTTCTCTTCTTAGCTTCCTCCGTCAGCCTTTTAGCCTCTGTCAATATGTCCATCCATTATGTCGCCCTCTTGCTCAGCTCCTGTTCTGGCACGACACCGACTCCGCCCTCTGCCAGCATTCGCCTGAAAACCTCCTCTATCGGTGGTCCAAGACGCCACTGGTGATGTACAACCGCTAAAGCCAAAACCCCGCTGACTCCGTCAGACTTTGGTTAACTCGGTCAGATTTTTGATGAATTGTTTTACGATTAAAAGTTTGCACGCAGTGTTTTATTTTGAAAATCGAAAACTCGAGCTGCTCTGTGCAGATTGACCCATCAAAAACAGAACAGCTGCGTGTTCCTGGCGCCGCTTCAGGTGGAGGTTTGAAACACTGACAAGACGGTTAGCCACGGTTAGCTCCGTCAGACAACATCGCGGCTAACAAACTGAGCTAACGGCAGCTACAGCTGGCAGGAGCTTACTTCACTGTCCATCAGGAAACTGGAAATCACAGAGAGCTGATAAAATATGATCCAGTTTCACAGTTGGTTGCGTGTGACTTAAAAAGTTGGTCAGTCAGTTAGTCGTCGCAGCGTGGTGAGCGCGGCACAGGTGACTGCTCAACTGTACACTACACTGTTTATTTAGCTAGTTCCTCTTGTGATACAAAGTACGTTGGCACGGGAAGGAAATAATTTACTGTAACACTTTCCACTTAAGAGTCTTCCTTCCCCGAGGATCAGCGGGCCGTCCTATCAGGAGACCCTCGGGCTTTCCTTATTCTCATTGAACCCTCCCACGCTGAAGATCGCGTGGGGGGGGTGTTTTTTATCTGCTCGCGGCTCTTTGCTCGGGATTTCTCTGAGCCATAGTTCAAGGCAAGAAGTAGATAATATAAAGCCGCGAACAAAGAAACTCCACGATGGATCTATTCTTGGAAATGCTAATTAATCTGTAAGAGGAGGGTGCAAAAAGTGAGTCAACTGGAATATCATGACCTCTACGGCATCGGCATGTCTTCCCTCGTCTTTTTGCCGTTATCCATTGATTGATTTCTGTTGTCTGTAAAACTTCCTGTCAGCCACAATCCTTTGCACCAATAACTCCCCCGAATCTGCACTTGCATTCCCCTCGTACCTCACGGGACTCTGATATCAGATATTTTCAGGACAACAATCAGCATGGAAACATCTTGCTGAGATCAAAAGAGAAACACAAAACACTTCCCCTCCTTTACATGAGATGTTTCCTACGTGACAGCACACGCACGCACACACACGGCTGTGTCTCTTTTGGCTGTGGTTTTATGACCGTAGGAGGTCCAGAGTTCATGCCGCTTAGGCCTTCTGAAATTGCCTGTTGAGTAAGACCGCAACCGCCTGGAGGGAGGCGTTATAAAATAATCAGATAGCTCCGAGGCTCGTGTCTGAGCGCCCAGTTTAGAGCTTTTTTAGGTAAATGCTGGATGACTTTATTGTCTTTGTGAGGTGATTATCAGTCTGAAAGGTCTGCAGACCCGTCTTCACATCGCAGGAGTTTTTAAATCATTATTCCGCTGACGTGCGGCTCCTCTCTGTGAATGTGGAATCATCCTCGTTTGATCAAAAAGTTCTTGAAAGTTAATGAATCAGCAGCGGCCTCCTCCGCAGGTCAGCTGGCCGCGGAGCTCAAGTCCGGAGGAGAAAAAAAAAAAAAAAACAACAAAAAGTCCTGCTGAATACCTGGCGCTCGGCCACATTCCAGTAACACCTGGCTTGTAGGACAAGAGAGAGGTGGAAGAAAGGAGGCAGCTTTTTATAAATGTTCGCTCGTTGTTCTCCCGAGCTTCTCACAGACGTGTCTGTGGGGGGGTTGAGTTTCTTCAACCTGGGAGCAGATGTGTGCTTTTGATCTGGACAGTTTTCTTGCATCCCCCCTGGCTGGGTGGTGTGTTTGCACAGAGAGGCCTGCACGGGGACAAAGCCTGAAACTCAAACAGTTACTCAACAGCCAGTTTATCGGTTTCCACAACAGGAGAGGCCTGAGAAGGACGAGCGAGCGAGGGAGTGAGCGGGCATGTCGTCCTCCTCGCAGTATATTAACGGGCCCGCTCTGGAAGCTCCATGTATGTTGTGACAACACTGGGTCTTGCTCGCAGGTATGCGTCAATATTTGCCGTCTCCGCGTTGATCTTTAATGATTATCTACGTTGCTGGTTGCAGGAAGTCAGACGGCTCAGGGAAGATGAAGCACAGTATCCCACAGTGCCTTGCGAGGCGGACATTTAGTGTGTGTGGTAAATAGCGTTGTTGCACCACCTGCACACCTGACCACAGACGGTAATCACAGTCGTCACGTCGCCTCCACAGGGGAGTCACAGGTGAGCAGATGGAGTGAATTAGTACCGGGGGAAGCTGCGCAGGTTGTCTAACCATATGTGCAGGTTGTTTTTGTCTGGTCGTTGTGTTTGGTTTCATCTTTACAAGCTTGTTTTCCCGTCACTCATTGGGCGGGCACGGCTTTTGTAGGTGTTTCTTAATCTGCATATAAAGAAAGCGTCAATCTTTGCACTACTACGCGTTTTTAAGTTGCCTCAGGTGGCTTTTTTAAAGTCAGTGTTTAGTTTGTCCATTCTGGGTTACTGTAGAAAAATGGTGGACTGGTTGCAGGCATCGTCCTGAGGTAACAAACATCATAATTCTTATTTTCAGGTGATTGCACACGAGTGAAAACTTTAACTGGACAAACAGTTGAAATATTTAAAGTATGGCTGCGTTAAATGAAACGGCTCAAACAGTTTTTAAAGTAACGGATAACAGTTGGAATATTTAACACGGTTTAAATCGTGTGGAGGACGGATGAGAGTGTTTTTCTTATTTTCTCTTTATCTTCTCGTTAGGTGATTACACACATTACAAACTGGCCAGTGGCCATTATGACACAGGGAGCAATAAAAAAAGAGAAAGAAAACATTTTCCACAGCTTCAATTATATCACCGAGACAATTGCCACCTTCAAAAGGCTGATGGTAATTACTGTTATTACTTTACTGCACAACAGCTTAAGGCGAGTACGTGTCCGCGGTTCTCATGGTGAATGTCAGAGCGTTTTCTGCAGAGCAACGCCTGAATGTTTCAGGAGCATTCATTTAAAAAAAAAGGAGAAAAGATCAGTGCGGGTGGATGAAGCCGGACAGAATATAAACTATATCTGCAGAGTACACAGAGACACAGAGAGTGTGTCATCTATACATAGCCTCAGCGGACTCACAGCTTAGCTTTAAATTAGTTAGCCTTAAAGGTCCAGTGTGTAGCATTTAAGGGGATCTGTTGACGGAAATGAAATAATAATAAAAAATAACTGTGTTTTCGTTTGTGAAAAATCGCCCTTTATGCTTGAAACACGAGGGGGGTGAGGTGAGGGGTACTCAGGCGGTTGCATTCTGCAACGCCACCACTAGGTGCTCAGTCAGGTTTGCACATCGGACGACAGCAGAAGAGAAGATTAAACCCTGCCAGCGCGTCCTCCTGTTGTTATGTTTCACCCTATAAGTGACCAACCTGTGTTGAAGGTCTTTATTATTTTTATTTTTAATGTTTGGAAAGCGCAGACGTAATAAATTACGGAGACTGACTCACTTGACGTTTCAGAAACTGCAGTGTTTTTGGCACCTTTCTTTGGTTAACCCTCGATGCCGAATTGACAGCCAGCGCGTCGTCACGTGACGACATCTCGTTTTTCTAGAGTGACGCGTTATTACGGACACGTAATGAACCAAATGAGGCGCTTTAGTTTAATTCAAACTAATGTAAGTTCTTACAGAAACATTAGGTAACTGTTAAAGTGTGATAACGTTGACTGCTGTTAGTTATTGGTTTGATTAATGGACGACAGTGGCTGATCAAGTTTATCATCAGCTGACTGTGACGTTAGAACACCTGTAACGCGGAGGGATCCATGCAGTTAAAAGTCCGTATCAGCGCTCATGTAACGACTCTTGTCCAATCAGATTACGTGGCGGGAACAAACTATCGTATATTCGGCTACACGCTTTGCTCCGGGACACTTCAGAGGCGAACAGTGTGTTTTAATTCGCCATCTCTGCCCGTCGTTTTGGAGAATTGAACCGGCAGCTGTTCAGTGACAAGCCTCTAACTTCATCAGACATCCTACATCTCGCTGTGGTGTAAGAGGCATATCACATATTAGTGGATTATGAGGCGATGATTACAGTCTGCTGTTCCCTCTGCTATAATCTCTCATCACTGTCTTTGCTTCTCCGGGGCTGCCAGCTGCGGTGCATGCAGCTAATTCCTCCCTAATTGAGTTTGGTTCCATTCACGTCTGAAGTCACATTATGTTGTGCGCGAGCTTAAGTAGTCTCCAACCTACTTTTTAAGGAGAACGTTATTCACGGCATGTCAAAAATCGTTTCTCGAGAAGAAAAGAAGGCGAGGCGATACTTTTACACAGTCAGACTGTCTCTCACAAAGGCATATTTTGCAAATCTCAGATGACTCCGCATCAGTCGAAGCGTGGGCCAGGTGGAAGGGGAGCGGAGAGAAGCGGGAAGTGAGCTTTAGTGCAAATTCCTCTGATCAGCGTTCTGCGGAGAAGGCAGAGCAACAAACGCATCTCGACTGTCAAAAGCAGTAAACAAATAGTGCCTGAGATTCACACGTTTTTCTGGGAGAAGCTTCGCTAGGTAGCCGCTACGAGCTGTCAGATTATAAAAGCCAATTAAACCACCACTGTTTTTGTTTTCCACTCAAGTCACATGTGGGATTATCTGGATAGGATGAATATATTCATGGATTTGTGAATCATAACTAAACATGAGCACAGAGCTGTGATAATTACGCATCTGCTGAAAAAAAAAATGACACTTTCGTCAACCTGTGCTTTCCCTTTCCCTTCTCCAGGCTATCGTGTCCAAGTACGGATCACAGTTTCGTGGGAACTCCCAACACGACGCCTTGGAGTTCCTCCTGTGGTTGCTGGATCGCGTCCATGAAGACGTCAACCTGGCCTCCCACAACAACAACAACAAGCCCAAAGCTCTCGGAAAGGTAGGAATCAAGGGGGACTGGTGAGCTCCCTCATCGTAACGTTAGCATAATGCATGACTCATTATGATGAATACATTAATGCATTATATATCAGGAACGCCTGTGGCTTCATATATAGTGAAACTGTGATTAGTGCATGAGATTATACTTACCCTGAAGAGATACATCACTTTCTGCTGCTGTCGTCACGTTCGTCATGGCACCTGTCAGTGGGTTGGATATATTACATACAGCAAGTGAACATTTTGTCCTCAAAGTTGGTGTTGTTGTGTTGGTGCATCAGGATTTGAGCGACTTTGACAAGGGCGACTGGGTCAGAGCATCTCCAGAACTGAAGCTCTGGTGGTCTGTAGTGGTCAGTACCTCTCAGACGGTGATCCAAGCAAGGAGAAGCAGTGAACCGGTGACAGGGTGATGGGTGGACAAGGTTCACTGATGCAAGTGGGGAGCGACGGCTGGCTGCTGTGGTCCAATCCAACATGAGAGCTGCTGTAGCTCAAATAGCTAAAATTAACGGAGACCCCCATGAATGAAGGTTTAGTCCTTGCTACGTCATTCCCCTTTTCTCTCTCTCTTCCTACTTTCCTGTCATTCTTCAGCTGCTACTTTCAAATAAAGGTTCAAAAGACCCCAAAAATCGCAGTTTATTGGGGCCGTGTAGCTGCAGACCATTCAGGGCACCCATACTGACAACTGTCCACAGCCTGAAAGTGCCAACAATGGGAAATCAGAACAAGATTGGAGCCATTGAAGAAGAATGTGGCCTAGTGAATGACGTTTTCCTTGAGGCCCCCACCTCGCAACTTGCATGATCTAAAGGATTTGCTGCTAACGTCTTGGTGCCAGATACCACAGCACACCTTCAGAGGAGTCCATGCCTCGATGGGTCAGGGCTGTTTTGACAGCTAAAGGGGCACCTACACAATATTAGGCAGGTGGTTGTGATGTTATGGGTGATATATCACAAGGCCTAACATCGTCAGATGTGTCCTCCAACAAATGTCCATTTCTGTGTTGTTTACTATCAGTCGAGCAGGTCTAACATCACGTCCAGATGTTGTTTCTTTGATAATCCAACAGGCTGCATCATCATAGTTAACTCTCAGGAGGTTATCCAGGTCTCTACATTCGTTCTGCAGTGCAGTTTTCATGCCGCAGAAACCAGTGTGGCAATCTAAGCTGTGCAATCTCGCTCTGTGTCTAATGCATTGCCCGTGGACAAGGAGAGTACAAGTGTGGCGATTTGGTGTTTGATTTTTTTTCTCAGCAGGTCGTCTTCTTGAGGTAGGCCTGCCGGCGCGCTGAGTCCTGATACTCTCTGAATGGATCTTTGAACTGCTCTGCAGTGAGCCTTTAAAGCAGAATTTTCATGTATTATTAAAGACGTGTTTTTAGTTTTGAAACAGACATCCCTCTCTCTTTTTTTCCTGTAGCTTTATCAGGGTGATAAGCAGTCATATAATTTATGAGAAGTGCTACACTTGCTGTTCATGAGTCATTGCAAATAAATCTCCTCAAACACAGTGTTCTTTTGTTTCCTGAGGATGATTTATGCTGTTGTTTCATCATTGCGGGATCAGGAGATATCAAGGTCAGGTAATATCTCTTCTTCTGTGAAATTGGCATAACTGACATGCATCGAACACGTGTATCAATTAAAAGGAAGAAAAAGCTTCTTTTTATCGCAAGGTCATAGTGAAAGCTTTGGCCCGTCTGTGGAAGATGGAGAAATTAAATGAAGCAGCGAGACGAGATAGTGATGGTGGACCACAGTTCACCTTCATCTTCCGTATCAATGAAAATCCAACTTGACAACTCCCTTAAGTTTCTTATGTTTCTATTGTTCATGCAGAATCCCTTCCGTGTCCTTGCGAGTCGCCCTTTTAATTCAGGAGGAGAGTGAACGATGAGGTGAGCGTTTGGGAGTCTGGACTGTGTCTTTGAGTGCACATGGCTCAGCAGAGGACATGACAGGAGGTTAGGACTGGAGAGCCGCTGATAAGGTCTGTCATGATGACTCTGCAGCACCTCGAAGGGTGGTGGGGGGAAAAGCACTTTGTTAACACCGAGGGAGTCGGTGAGGTGTGGAGGACATAAACCTTTAAAGAAATCCTGCTATGTTGTGGTTTCAGCGTCATGATTCATTTGACTGACGGAGCATTCTAACTTTGAACACAATCCTGTCCCTGACTGGATGGAAGCCAACATGGTAAACATGTTTATTGTCAGTGGACCAACAGACCAGTCGCCAATACAAACTGGAGTGAACACAAAAGTGGAGATAGCATCAGCCGGTGCTAATGAAGCTACAGTTGGGCAGCTCCAATTCTAAAATACAAGCAACAGCAACCATTTGTTCATCATTGGAGGCAGGATGGTGGGATCAAACCACAGAGTTGTACTGGTAAAACTGGGCTGGGAGTCCTGTATCCATGGCGATTTGATAGTCTACTATGCAAGCAGTGGCATCTTGGTTGCAGCATTTGTTGTTGCCTAGTCCAAATGCTACTTTTGGACGGCCGCCTAGAGTTGACAATTCACGTCCAAATTCTGCCTGTGCACTGGAACAATCAAATTAACACACACGGCCTGTCAGAGAGGTTCAAAATGCAACTGTTAGAATCAAAAACTTTACTGCCGCTTTAGAGAGAAACAAGTAAATTCATGACAGGTAACAATGAATGTCAGAAAAGCCATTTTTTAGCTCTTCTAACGGTGTGGCTCCAAGGATGGGTGATGTCAGTCTTTGGTCCAGACTGAAATATCTCAGCTGTTGATCCTCATGAAACTTTGTACAAGCATTCATGGTCCTCAGATGATACGCCCTAAACCCTGACTTGAGACTTGAGAGAACCTTTCACTTTCCTTTTCCACCTTGCCATTTGCTTTGAGTGAAATGTTTCAACAACTGTTGATTGGATTGTCATGGAGCCCAGAGGATGAACCCTAATGACTTTAATGACACCTTTACTTTTAAAATTGGCGCCACTAGGAGAAAGTCTTCACCTATCGAGTGAAACATCAACATCTAACAGATGGACTGGCATATAAGGATGAATCCTGATGACTTGGGCTGCTTTTTTCCTCAAAGGCCACCATGAGTTTTTTGGTTTTGAGTGAAAAGTCTTAACAATTATTTGATGAAATTAGTCTGAATATATCTATATATGTGACCTTTCTACTTTTTGCAGATGATGTTGTCCTTTTCACTCAAACTGTAACCTCTCTGTTAAGTTTCTAAAGCATATCATCAATTCAATTCCATGATGTATTGATGCAATGATGACAGAGTTTGTACAGACATTCATGGTCCTCAGAGGATAGACACTGCTGACTTGAGGGATCCCGTAACATTTTGCTCTGTTCCACCATGAAGTCTTTTTTGAGTGAAATATCTCAACATCTCTTGGCTGGATTGTCATGACCTTTGGTACATAGCTATCCGTGGAGCCCAGAGGATGAACCCTAATGACTTTAGTCACCCCCTTCTTTTCAAATTGGCGCCACCAGGAAGTCAAAGTCTTGTGCAGTGAAATATCAATCAGTACGAAGGATGAATGCAGATGGGTTTGGCTGATGTTTCCAAAAATATACCATCAATTCATTTTATGACGTACCGATGATATGATGACATACTTTGCAAAGTTCAGTTATCATTGCATCAAAGTGTATTGATGCAACGCGTTGTAGCTTTTTTAATCAGTCAACAGTTGCCTGGAATAACCTGTAGGTCTTAAGCTGCTGCCAGCACGGCTTTGTATAAAACATTAAACTGCAGTATTAGCCTCCTTCTACTGTCTGTGATTAAGCCTTCCCCTTGTTAATCTTTCAGCCATTGTCTGAAGCTGTGAAAACCTGTGACATGTTTAATTAGGGATCATTTCAGACGCGCTGTAATAGAATATTCTGCATATGAATAAATACCCGCTGCAGTGAGCGAGCAAGTGTGAAGAGAGGAGCAGCACTGTGGCCTCTGTCCAGAGCAGACTCTGTCTCTTGTGACAGTTGTCTCTTATGTTTGTCCAGGCCTTGTGCCATCAGCCAGTGTGGGCTCTTCGCACACACCAAGGTTGTCATGGATTTCTGTTTTTATCAGTGTGGAAACATGCAGTCAGATTGGCCTCTCGGTATCAGGAACGGGAGGGAAATAATTCCAGTAATTCTGTCTCCCTGTGAATCATAGTCTACTCCTTGTTTCTTTCTCGTAGCTCTCACATACTGTACCTCTGTAAGAATATACAGTAAAGCTGTGGTATGCAGTCTGCCATCACCACTCCACCCACAAAGGAGCTTTGTGAAGGGCAGAGAGGACCTCGCCGAGGGCAGGAGGAGGCCAGCTGCGAGAAAAGTGTCCACCATTCAGGATCATTTCTGGTCTGTGATGCTTCGTTTGCTTGTTTGTTTGTTGGTTCACCTCGGTGTTAATCTCCTCTGCTGCCACCCTGCCGGAGCCGCGGCGGTGCTGCTGGAGTCATCCAGGGTCACAGCGAGGCTGACGGGGAGGCGTCATCAGCCTCCCCCTCCTCCCGTTTACCAGTCCACGCACGTCCCCCACTCGCATCCTCCTCCGCTGCTAATTCAGGAGCCCGCGGGCCGATGCTAATTGTCTTTGAGCATGTGTTGTTAGTTACCACTTAGCGCGGAAGAGCCAAAGAAAAAGTTAGAAAGAGGGACCTCCATCCAGAGTCTCAGTGGGCTGCAACCGCAGAGTGTCAGAGTGGTTGGAGCTGAAGTATTTAGTGTCTGTAATGGAGGGTGACAGTTCACAATCCTGCACGCACACAAGCAGACAGACACTACACACAATCTAACATTTAGCGCTGACTCCCCATGGCTTTGACTCATGTAGCGTACATTCTCTGTTGGTTTGTTGATCATTTATCACTTAGGAAACGCAGTGCAAGTGTGAAGCTCTCTCCTCCTCTCTCTCTCTGTCTCTCTCTCTCTCGGCTCTATGAATGTGGCTCTTTGTCAGTCGCAGGAAGAAAGAGACACTTGTTGTGCAGCCCTAGTACAGAGAGAGAGAGAGAGAGAGATGAAGAGGTGAGACCAAGTTCTCTGGCAATGGGTGAGGGGAACGGTAAGCGGTAGTGACAGCCAGAGAGATGGGGAAACAGAGAGGAATTACTTCTTTGATTCTAGGTGACAAAAATTGCTAGAGAAAAGAGTGTGGATGTTTCACGTATACAAATGTGTCCAGTCATGCAAAGGGAAGAAAAGGCCATGAACAGGAGATGAAGGAAATACTGAATTTATCATCATCAGAATAAGAAAAACACGTACATGTGAGAGTTTCTGCCCGGGCTTCGCTGATTGCACGAGTGACTTTAAGAAGTGGCACCTTTTGAAAAGAAAGAAAGATGTTTACACTGTAAAATGAATCATACAACAAGTGGCCAGACGACTGACTGCCAAAGTAAAATATCACAATTCAAATAAATGTCAGAATTTCCCTGAATTTACAGTTATTTTCCGTAAAATTAGGTTACAGAGAAATTCACATAAAAAACAAAAGAATTTCTTTAAAAATACAAACTAAAAAGTTAAATACGTTTAACATTAAATGTTTAAGTACGGACATAAACTCATTATATAATGAGACACATTTAATTACAGATAATTACTGTCATTTTACAGAAATTTGTGATTTCAGACGGCAGAAAAAACTGTACAGACATTAAAAATAACTTCATCATATCGTGATTATTGGCATAATATTTAAAATATCTGTTTGGTTGTTAATTTACAGATAATGTCTGTAATTTTTATGTTTTTTTTTTAAATTATACAGTTACAAAACAGAATTTTCTTTATGGATTATTAAATTTGTGTCTGGCCTGTAATCGCTGCAAAAACCAAATAAATCAGGGATTTGAGACAAAAATAAAATAAACATAAATTACATTTTAATAACAGTAAGAATGACAGTGAGAATGCCCAGACAAAGTTAAACTTTTATTGCACTGCTGAACTTTGAGGCTTTATTGGAGGACATAAATTAGATGAGAGAACACGCCGAGCCATCCTTCTTGTATCAACAGAACGGGCTGCAGCTTTAAATAGCCGCTATCTAGTAAACACAAAATGGGTTACACCAATCTCAGACTCAAACTGTAGCAAAGAAACGAACCTTAGCTGCATGATTGGGCTGAGAACTCACGCTTTTGTTTTAGCGTCATTGGAAAGCTCTGCTTGTCCCCAACATCAGCATCGTGAGCGACGTGCTCTCCAGCCGGCA
Organism: Nibea coibor; assembly: GCA_023373845.1. NCBI lineage: Eukaryota > Metazoa > Chordata > Actinopteri > Sciaenidae > Nibea > Nibea coibor. The sequence goes on from CM041727.1 coordinate 3,513,842, forward strand.
GTGACGGAGCAGTTTGTTCTGTTGACGCTGGTAGTTTGGCTTTAGCACGAGCCTCCGGATAGCTAACTACCCCGGACAAGCTGTCAGATAATAACCTGACGGGATTTGTAGAGTTTTACTTAATGTTGAAGGAGTCGGAGGAGTTTAGCTGTCAGGGCTGCCGCGGCGGGCACAGCGGGGCGTAATTATTTTTCATCTGTGTTGCTGTGACAGGAAAAATGTTTCAGCAGGAGATAATTCATTTGAAAAGCTGATTTAATTTTTGTTTCATCACAGTATTTCATTTTCAGGACATGAAATGCAGATAGGTGATGCAGATCTTTGACTGAGAAGGAGACCATAGAGACCAGAACAGTTTTTTGTACCAGGCTGTAAACATGTGAAGTTGGACGTTTGAACATGGGGACTTATGGAGACTGACTCACTTGTGCAGCCAGCCTCAAGTGGACGTTTGAGGAACTGCAGCCAGCTGTTACCATTTTAGCTAGTCACAGTTACACCTTCGTGCTTTGTGAACCGTTAAGGTAGAGTAGCTCAGAGTCAGCAGGTCTGTACTCTCAGGCTTGATAAACCTCCTCCACCTCCTCCTCCTCCACCTCCTCCTCCACCTCCTACACGTCAACAGCACCAACGCTCCTCTGTGTTTATTCCCTTAAGCTCTCTCCTCTGCCTGCAGTTTTGATTTGTACGATGTGGGCTGAAATTAGACGTTACATCCAGACGCTGACCCAGACATTGTAGCAAGGTTCCATATTTCTTTGCACTTATTCTTGCAGTACATGCCCATAAATGCACCTCTAAAAACAAAACAAAAAAACCCCACACAGCTGAGCAGTCGAGTTGCCTCTGTGTGTGGTCAGTGCCGCTCCTCTCTCCTGTCAGGGTTGGATGCGACTGGTTGTGTGTTTTCTGCTGTGTGTGTGTGTGTGTGTGTGTGTTTCCTCTCCTCTGCCTTTGATTCTGTCTGCCCTGTCAAGCTGAAATGGCTTCCTGCGGCTCAGAGCCACCCAGCTGGAAAAGCAGCTTGGAGCTGGGACGGGCCTCGAATATGACCACTCTGCGTTTGAGGATGGAGGAGAGCCCCCCCCAAACAAATCCTGAGACTGGTTTGTGTTTAGATGTGACTAATATCATCTAAATATAGTCAGCCTCTGTCAGTCACGCAGGTTGTATTCGCTCGCTTCCTAAATGAAGGAGCTGGTTTTGCTGGCCGGGGTTGCTCGCTGTGGCACAGACACAATTAAGCTGCAACTGTCTGACTGCTCCAGACAACACAATGCATCACGGCTGTTTTTTGGGGTTTTTTTTTAAAGAACAGTTAAAGGACATTTCTATAAACGGCACTCACGCTCTGCAGGGAGCAAAAGCCCAGAAAACATTTTCTCATTAAGTTGTGGGGAGCTTTAAAATAAAAGGAAACAAAATTACCGTTTGCTTCTGTGGGAGTTTGACTTCTCGGAGGGGACGGCGCGGGTCTAATTACTTAAAAAGTTATATATTCGGCAGTTAAACGTATAAATGTGCAGCACACGGAGCTGTTTGAACTCCCATCTTTGAACGTGCTCTGCCTGAGAAGAATCTTCATCGAGACTCGTTCTTTTATTCAACATAAATAAATTCCCTCGCAGACAAACGATTCCCAACCCATCTGGGTCTGAGTAGAGTGTGTCAATTCAATTGGCTGACTGTGATGATTTAAACAGTTGTTGATAGAAATAATTTTAACCGTCACGCCGAGTCCAATTTTAATGTGTTATCTTTAGTTAAATTGAATCTGCAAGCGAAGCTGAATGGATTTTTTAAAAAAGCAATAATTACCTCACCTCGCTAACAGAAAACAGCTTTAATCAAATCCCGATACAACGTTTCTATTTTTACAATATTATATCTATGAACGGTGTCTCTGTCATTCGTACGTCTGTTCTCACACTGTGTAACTTTGTGCTCCGGGTACGATCATCCACGAGAAGTACGTAACGCTTTACGGCACACGTGATCAACCATACCGCTGATTTTGGTGAAACTGGATCATATTTTATGGAGGAAATGTTTTCTGGCTTTCCCTCTGATGTCCTCCGGCTGCTCCACCTCAACTCTCTGCTGCCAGCTGTAGCTGCTGCTAGCTAATATTAGCTCAGTTCGTTACCCGGGCTGTGAGCTCAGAGCACCGGGGGTGTCGGGTGAGTGTTAGTGTTTGTACCACAGGTGTTTTGGACCACCAAGAAGAGGAGGATTTCAGGCCGAGGAAATGGGTGAATAATGTTGACAGTGTTGTGCTAGAACAGGAGCTGAGCAAGCAGGGCTCTGTAGCCTCTATGGACAAGATGGCAGAGGAGAAGGGACCGAAGAGCTGGACAAGAGTAAATCTGGGACGGATTTTTAGTGGTTGGTGAGAGCTTGGTGAAATAAAAGGCTGAAAGACAGACGCTGTTGGACTAGTCAGTAATATTAGCTGGCTGCTACGTCTTGTGTTGTTGACCTAGCTTGATGTTCGGCTGTTATAAGTAATGTAATCAGAACAAATGCACGTGTACAGCTGTCCGTATTTACCACAGTGGGATTATACTCTGAAACTGGGGGCTTTCTTTTATCCTAGATGTATTTATTGCTGTTTATGATGGCCATTAAAACTCTACCTAACTGGCAGGTAGCAGAGGCTCCTGTGTGTCTCTGCTGATTGATGTGTTTAGCTGTTTTATCCTCATCTGTGTCACCGCAGTCATCAGCGGCAGGCTCAGAAGCGGGAGGGTAATAATAAACCTCATCAGCTCAGGAGGCCGACCCACCTTCATTTGAATTAATTTCTCCCTCAGCCTCTCCTGCTGCTCTCTTAAAGGTGGGATAAATCTTCTTAAGAGACAGCTCACAAAGTCATATTCACCAGTTAACATTTAAAGAGTCTGCGCGTCGCGTCCTCTTTCTATTTTGAGACGAGGACGACAGTCGAGAGGCAGATAAACATCGGTGAGATGTGATTGGCTCCACTGGACCAATTGGGCTCACATGTTTGTTATTAATATGACCTCCTCTTTAGTCTTTTCTCCTCTGTCATTATGCCCATAAAGGCTGCTGAGCCAGGTTATATCGCTCCCTTGCCCAGCTCCTGTTCTGGCACGACACCAGCTCCGTTCCTTGCCTGTAAACCTCTTCTTCCTCCTGATGCTCCGAAACGCCTCTGGTACACTCCCCCGGTGCTCTGAGCTCACAGCCCGGCTAACAAACTGAGCTAACATTAGCTAACAGCTTGCTTCTTGTGTTTCCAGTCCTTTAAGCGAAGCTACCCGCTGCTGCTACATATATACTGAAGAGTAATGTTGGTCATTTTACGTGTCTCTGCAAGACAAGCCAACAAATAATTCTCAAAATGTATAGCTATTCCATTAATAAGGTCAGGATTGGCCCTCGTGTGACAAACTCATGGACAGAAGACGATCCTGAACGAAGTGCCAGTCCACCAAACAGACGACCGAATGCAAATTCATGCCAGTGTGACCAATATAAAGGTCTCCAGTCCATTTTTTTGGATGGTGAAACAATGGAAACCCAGCAGTGCATGTAAACTCAGACAGTGGCGTCGTTGACGTTAACACAGTCAAACTCAGCGTGACCTCTGTGACTCAGTCTGAGGTCGGATTAGCAAAGAGCTTTTGGGTAAGTTGATGTCATGTTCAGTCATTACTCCCAGCGCTGGACTCCTACTTAAAGTGTGACTCATTCACACAAAACAGAGACATATATGCAACTTAAAACATATGTTTTCTGCTAGTTGGATACACTTTCTTTTTAACCACATGCTCACCTGGACGTTCTACCTTGAAACAGTAAGACCGGGTGCTTCAGGCGTCAGTTACATCAGCGTCCAACAAGATTTTCGTCAGGTTCGTGAGTCGATATTTTAAAGTTAGCCAACCATATGCGGGACTCAAATACAGAGAATAATAGAACAAAACACCCCTATCATGAACCTACAAGAACAAATACCCAAAAGCAAACAATAAAACGCCTCCACAGATTTTTATTTCACATCAGTGTGTCGTCATTGTTCAAGTGCCAGCAAAAAAACAAAACAAAGAAAATGGTTCCTGGCAGAAAGTCAAGAAATCTGCTGTGTACTCTGCTAAATCGTACATAATATTCACTTCACTTCTACTACAATCAGTTACCTGAGCGTAGTCAAGGACTTTCCGTGAAGATAGTCTGGGTAGATACGCTGCTGCAGCAAGAAATACTCCAAGGAACTCCGAGGGATGAATTTTCCAGAGGTTTCAGAAGCCGACTTTCACAACAAACGAAGTAGACAGTCGCCAAACGGCTCTAATAGGTTGATCTCACTGCACCAATCTTGGATTTCAGCATCCCTTCCATTGGAAAAAAAAAGTGAATGAATTACTTACAACCTAAGTACTTTGTGTGTTTCCGGAGGGCACTAGAGAACTCAGACTCTGTAGTACTTTCCACTGTGCTCATACGTAACGGTCTTTGACTTGATTAACTTTATTTTTGCAGATTTCCGCAAGATTTCCGTCCATGTTTTACGCACACTGCCTCTACATTCATGTGTGCATTGCTTCTTACATTAATTTCTGACAACATGCACGACAAACTCCCCAAACAGACGCAGGATAAGACATGCAAACGCAGTTAAAAGCAAGTATATCTCTTGTTTTGTCGCACACCGCTCCGTCAGTCGTGAAGTGTGTTGACAGTGAGACATTTTAGGCCACAGGAACAGAGCCTCCCTCCTGACCAGCTTCTCATCTCGGCTTCCTCGTGTCTTTGTTCCTGTCACCATGTCTGTCTGATCCATCACATTTTTTTTCTCCCCCCCTCTCTTCTGTCTCATTTCATTTCTCTCGTTGAAAGCTCTTTCATTTCCATCTGGCGATGATGAAATTCATTTTGAGGTCTGTTCTCTCTTGTCATTAGCGTTCTTTCTCTCAGGCTGGCAGAGGATAGCATACACTCTGCCTCCACAATGGCTTCATCCTCCTCACATGTCTCACCTTCAGACAGTGGGATTCAACGAACAGCCTTTGTGTGAACACGACCAGTATAGAACCATCAAGACGTCATACTTTCAGCTGACACTGTGTGTCAGGTTTGAAGTATATACAAGAAGAAGCTGTACTTCAGGTGGTAGAGCTTCATCTTGTTGGTGGTTTGACTCTTGCTTGCTGACCTTGCATATTTTGAAGGCGTGTGTTGCCTATTCTTTGGGACGTATTTGCCTTTATTTGACAGATAAGGGACTCAACGGAGTCATTGGGATTCTTCGTCTGGGAGCCATAAATGCACACACTGTCATCATAGTTGCTGCCCCAAGCGAAGGAGGTCAAGTATCTCCGGGTCTTGTTCATGATTGATGGGAAAATGGAGCGTGATGATGGCGTGTTGGTGCAGCATCGGACACTGCACCAGACCAAGCTCTTGATTTTCCAATCCATCTACGTTCCAACCCTCACCTCTGGTCACGAGCTTTGAGTTGTGACCAAAAGAATTGGTTGGCCGAGCTCAGTCTTAGAGACAGCATGAGGAGCTTGGACATCCAGAAGGAGCTCGAAGTAGAGATGCCGCTCCTTTACATCAAAAGAAGCCAGCTGGGGTGGTTGATGAATCCGATCAGGATGTCCCCTGGGCCGCTTCCTTTGGAGGTTTTCTGGGCACATCCTGAGGCAGATCCAGAACCTGCCAGAGGGTCTACATAGCCCATCTGGCTTAGGATCCCCTTGGGATTCCTGGAATCTGTTGCTGGATAGAGGGACACCTGGAACACCATGCTAAACCTGCCGCCTCCATGACCCAAGCGATGGGTGGATGGAAGGATGGATGAAGACAAACTTCATGGCCATCCATCCAATCTTTGATAGACTAAAGTGGATGACTGACACTTAAACATCCGTGGAGCCATGCTGATTTCGATGGCACCATTATTTCACAGCCCTGCAGATGCAGAAAACCTGGTGATACTATTGTTATACAGTTCATACTTATGAGTGTGTAGCTGGACTAAAGACAGGTGTACCGACCTACTTCAGGGCCCGTCCGCCCTTCGTCCTGTCCTGTCAGTCAAAACTGGAGCAGGCTTGACCTATCGTGCTTTCCAGCTGCTGTTCACACAGCAGTCATTGTGTTACCACCCTGAGGTAAGCTCGAGTCCATGCACGGTTTGTCTGGGGACATTGCACGTCCGTACAAATTCACCCCACCTGGAGCGACCGACCACGGGGATAAAGGGCCAAGGGGTCAGAGAGAAAAGCTTCCATCGTCGGTATCATTGGGACTATTTATAGAGAGGTACGCACAGGACAGGAGGCAGTGTTGAAGGAGACTGTCCATTATTTATCAACGCTCTGTATGTCAGCTGTGTGGACTACTTTTAAGTTACTCAATAACACTCTGTTTTCTCTCGCTCTGTCTCCATCTGTCTATATATTGATGCACATACATACGCAGTGCCCCACATCTCTGTCTTTCCTCCCTCTCGGTTACGATCAACACGGGGATTTAGGTGCTTGTTGTCAATCACTCCTTTACTATAGTGCTTTCTCCAGCACATGTCCATCCCTGTGTGTTTCCATGGCTTGTTTAAATTATTCACATCAGGGCCATTACTGGGAACGCTCGCTCCCCCCATCGCCCTCCATCCTTTACGATCTATCTCCCTCCACCGTCCCTGAAAACCCATCAGGATGAGACAGGTGGTCTGTGAGGATCGGGTGGGCTACATTTCCTGGATTTTCACCACAGTGAAACGAGAGTGCCTGAGTTGCTTTACAGTGGATCTACTCACAGAGATGAATCACTCCTGCAACATTTTCTGGGGTGAATTATTGAAAGCCTCCCCGCTGGGACAGAGCGCAACGTTAATCTGTACGATTTCAGGCCTTCGTGCCCCGAAGCGAAGATGACCACTCTTGGATTTAACCGAGGCTCGGTAGTGAGCTGCTCATCAGTTGTTTGCAACCTCGCAGCAGAAGTGGATAATGAGTAAAATGCAGAGCTGTTTCCATGGCTGCCAAATCTCTTTTTAATAACATCGATTTCACTCTGAGCAAAACAAAAAGCCAAATGTGATAAAAACAAAACAAAGAGAAACCCCCAGATTCAGTGGAATATGCGTAATTGTTGTGATTACATCACTTATGATCAAAAACCAGTGAGTCGACAGCAGCCAGCTAATATTACTGACCATTCCAGCAGCAGTCAGCCCAGCTCGGCATCTGTCTTTCAGCCTTTTATTTCACCAAGCTCTCACCAACCACTAAAAGTCAGTCCCAGGTTTACTCTTGTCCGGCAGCTTCTTAACTTCCTCCATCAGCGTCCTCTTCTGTCGTTTCTCCTCTGTCATCATGTCCATAGAGGCTGCCGAGCTCAGTTACATTGCCCGCTTACCCAGCTCCTGTTCTGGCACGACACCAGCTACACTCCCCAGCCACAGGCTGAAACAATCTTCCTCCCGGTGGTCCGAAATGCCCGTGGTACAAACACTAACACTTCCCCAGGGCTCTGAGCTCACAGTCCAGGCTATCAGATTGAGCTAACAGCAGCTACAGTTTACTTCACTGTCCATCAGGAAACTTATAGAGGCACCATTCACCTGATTACAAGACAGTAAAAACTGTTATTTTATTCTAGAAAAGTTATAAAATGTTGCTTTAATTCTGATATTTTCTGGGTGAAACAAGAATCTTTTGTTTCTTTTTGTCTGTCGGGATGAATAACTGTCTAAAAAAACACGATTCCCCAGATTGTCAAAAACAGCGTTCCCATTAAAATCCTCTCATATCAGCTGTTGTTTAGAAAATGACACTCGCGAGGCAGCTGTCTGATCTTCAGCATCCAGCTGCACAACAATGCGCTTATCGAGTGTAGCTCTCCTCATCACTCTGGGCATCTCTCTCTTCCTCCGTACGTCAGCTTAAATAATCACCGTCTCTGAACTCTGGCCTCCCGCTGACAGTGCTGAGGCAGCAGCCAGGCTCCGGCCCACCACTCAGTTGCGTGCCCGTATCTTTGTCATTTATCTAAATCCCGCAAATCAATTACAGTACGCCAAGGTGCCAGGGTGAGGGATTTGAGTTTTAATTTTCTCCTTGCTCCTCGGGCACTGGCACGCGGTCCTCTCGTGGCATCGAGGCTCACGGATTAAGCAGAGGTAGACAATTCTCTGGCCTTACAAATCTCTGATATTAGCAGCTGCACATTCTTGTGTTCATATTTCTCCATCTTACCTTTCCGGATACGAGTTTCTACCTCGTTTGAGGGTATTTTTCTTCAGTCTTGAGTTACAACTTGCCACTTTTCCAACTTCGTTAATGAAGTTTGTTTGTAATTTGTGCTGTTGAACGCCCCCTCTCTGCCTGCAGCATTAAATATATTGTCTTTCACGCGGGTCCGCAGTCATTTAGGGTCGTTAGCTTAATGTGGACGCACCTGTTGTGCTGCAGTCGAACTGGATCTCCCTCCTCGTTCATTTACGAGGCGAAGCGCCTTCGTTTCTGACCTTTTTCCCGGCAGACATTTTGACTTATGGTGGCAGGAAAAGCACAGGTGCAGCTACAAACATTAACGATGCCTCTGTTGTCTCAGGTGACCCAAACGAGTCGTGCACGATTCAGATTTTCATGAGCAGAGCTGCAGAAGAGGACGAGCCAGGAATGTTTAGATCACGTCTCAAACAAAGATCAATGCAGCACAGCAGCAGCATTTCAATCAAATCTCTTGTCTGTGTCTACATGTGTCTTTCATCCATGGTGTTGTTTTGGTTGTTGGGTCTGTCCATGCAGCTTCAGCGTTTTAAACAAAGCCAGACTTTGTTAACTTGCTCAGATTTGGACATTTTTCCTTTCTACCATGAGTAAAAGTCACATGGTTAAATTGTCAAGTTGTTTTGTATGATCAGAAGTTTGCACAGGATGTTTTATTGTGAAATCGACTCTGCGCCGTTTCTGTGTCTGACTCCCGGCTCGACAGGGCTGCTGGATGGAACAGCTGCTGCTGGGCACAAACATTGTCTTGAATGGACGCGATCGGCCTCGGCGCACCAGGAATGCACCGCAGCAATGCCCGGTGGGATGAAAGCATAGAAAAGTACACATGGTCATATGATTGTATGTATGCTGCCGTGTGGGAGGTGAAGGACAAGACGACTAATGCCACAAATCCACAATTTCCTGCCTGGATTTTCTTTTTCAGGTTCTGTCGCAGCATTTACGATGTGCTCAGTGAACTCTCTGGTCAAAGTTCAACCTGGTCAAACGTAGACTTGTCCCTTCATTGGTTAGTGCAGCCAATGGAACAACAATCAAACAGCTAACTTAGTCTGTGTCGGCTCACAATGGCTCACTAACTCAGAAGAAAGCCTCGTTCTGCCCTCCCTGGAGGCGTCCCATTAGGGATGTGACATCAAGTGAAACCTACGAATACCAGAACTGGCTGACGTTATCCCCAACGTTATCCCAATTTTGCAGACCAAATATTAACCTCTCCAACAAACTACCTCGAAGTAACTGATGCAAACCAAAGCAGCAACACTTTCACTTCCCAAAACGGTTGGTCAATAGCTCCAAACCCGGACTGCCAAAAACAACAAACCAATCTGCAGTTCCACTCGTCCAAGATAAACCAAAACCAGCAGCCGCCGTGTCTGCCACAGGACGCAGAAACACAGGCGGCTAATTTACTCTGAAACTTCAAATATTTCTCTGCCGGGAGAGTCCGCCACTTATCAGAAACCGGCTCGAAAGTATGCGATAAAGAGGAGCGGGCGAGCCAAGTTAAAGTTCCATTAAATATGTTTTATTTGAAAGGTAACCTTTTAATTTGCAGGCTGGTAAGAAATATTGAAACACTAACAGTATTGATGTTGCAGGAAATGGTGCTGGTGTGTGTCGCCACCGGTCAGGCCTGCCTCTAAAAATAGCTTCTCTGCCTGTTTAGTTGCATTTTTATCAGCTTTGAAGTCGCCATATTTTTTCTGACAACCAATTTCAAAGATAGCATCTCAATTTCAGCCCTGCTGCATGACACCTCTCGAGAGGGACCCCCGTTCTGTCGGGGGGTCGCTTAACAACCTGTAAAACAATTTCCCAGAGCAGCAGCAGCCGCGGCGGCGGGATTCGCTATCAGTGCCGGTGATCGTTTCAGATGGCCGAGACCTTATCGGGGGCCGCGTGTCAGCGGGGTGCGTGAACCCGTCCCACTTTTCTCTCGCCGTCCTCGGCAACTACTGTTAACACACACGGCTGAAGCCTTGTAGTCTTTTGACAGGGCAGAGCCGGGGCACGGATTTGCAAGAAGTGATAAGGCCGACTTTGTCTGCACTCCGTGGCCTCAGTGTTGCTTTATCTCTCCGTAAAGATAGCACTGGAATCCATTACCAAGTATGTGGAGGGGGTGAGAGAAATACAGGACCTGATGTCAGAGCATTTGATTAGAAAAGAAACAGTCTGAAGGGCTGAACTCTCACTTAATTTCTCACATTATGTGTTGCATTTTTAGAGGATGAGCTCCCCCGTGTCTTGCAGGAGAATATGACTAAGCCATCCTTGCAACAGAGGAAAGAGCGGGAGAGGAGAGAGGGGAGGGTAGACATTTGTCATTGTACGTGCCTGTTGAAGCACAGTGCAGCAGCAAGGTCAGGTTTCAGTCTCGCGCTCGGGCTTTGCAAAGCTCAAATGCACCTCGAAGCATAGAGTTGAAATGGTGGCGAACTGCAAAGGACTCTGTCGGTCTCTGTCGGTCTCTGTCTCAGACGCTCACACACTTCCTCCTCCTCTAGAAATCCTAAACCTCCTTTCAGCTCCGTTTGTGAGCGGAGGTCACGGTCGAGCTGCCAGCCTGGGAACAGTGGCAGCCAGTATGAGACCAGGAAATCAGAAGAATAGTAAACAGAGAGAGAGAACGTGTGTCAACACTGGAGGAGACAGGAGAGTGCATTTCCGTTTGTCCAGGCTGAAGTTAAAGCACGGCTCAGATGATACGATGACTTAATGCATTCTCAAGTACCTGACTTTTACACGGGCCATTGTGGGACAGAGCGTGTGAGCAGAGAAATGCTAACAAGGTGCTCGTATGCCATGTGATGCCCTTTTAAGCAGAACCACTTGGTGACTGAAAGTGTTTTTTCAGGACATTTTCTCAGACTGGGAAGGTGTGAAAGAGAGTTCTGTCTCCATGAGACTGCTTATTATAGCTCAAAGATAAATGAAATGGACATTTTGGAAAATATATCTTGTCAACTGCGCTGCCACTTTGCTAACAGCCAAACATCAAGCACGGTCCCAGTCCCAGCTTCCTCTGTCAACGTCCTCTTCTGTCGTTTCTCCTCTGCCATTGCGTCCATAGAGGCTGCTGAGCTCAGTTAAATTGCCCCGCTTACCCAGCTCCTGTTCTGGCACGACACTTGCTCCACTCCCTGTCAGCATTTGCCTGTAAACCTCCTCTCCTTCTTCCCAGTGGTCCAAAACTCCTGTGGTACAAACACTAACACTCCCACAGAGCTCGCATTCTGTCACAGGGAGCCTGGCTAACAAACTGAGCTAACAGCAGCTACAGTTTACTTCACTGTCCATCAGAGAGTTGAGGCGGAGCAGCCGGAGGACATCAGAAGGAAAACCAGAAAACATTTCCTCCATAAAATATGATCCAGTTTCACCAAAATCAGTGAAATAGTCGGTGGTGTGAAGCGTTACGTACTTCTCGTGGGTGATCGTACCCGGAGCACAAAGCTACATAGTGTGAGAACGGATTAAAGTTGTGTAGTTAGGTTTTGTGTCATTACCGCACAGACTGTGAAACAGAGACTCTCTCTGTGTGAGTCATCCCACATGTTTGTTTTGCTACCTTGAAAGTTTTTCAGTTATCAGTTCGTTTTTTATCTGCTCTTCTTTTATCTTTATCCAAGGCCGACTTCCTCGCCGTTGTAGGTGAGCAGATGAAAGAATAAAGGCAGGGACTTCCCAGGGGGTTGTGTTTAGGTCAGGGCACTTTTTAAAAATATCATTTTATAAGCCACAGAAATGTGCTAAAGCTGCATTCTTCAGGAGCCTCTGCGAGATTTTCTAAAATATTTTTGCACCACCGTCATACCGTTTGAGCTTCCTCCACAATATGACTCCATGGGTGGCCTCCTGTCTCTCTCCTCTGTGCTGCAGGGCCCCGGTGGAGCTGAGGAGGCGCTGTCTCCTGACCCGTCCCAGTCCCATCAGTCCGGCATCCAGCACAGCTTTGTCCAGGAACATTTCCAGGCACAGTACAAGTAAGTCATCTTTCCTTATGTAACACCGTTACACCATTGGTGACCAACATTTGAAGACGTTTCTGCTGTTAACTGAACCTTTCCGCCAAAACAGGAGGCAAGGCCAGACTTTGGACTTTCTTGCATGTTGAAGCTACAAGCATGGGGCTGTAAAAGCAAGAATATGAGAGTAACATGTTAGCGTGTTTGGCTAACTAACGTTGTTGCGTACTACCTACAGTTGTTGGCCAGCGTTGCTTCCATGCCTCCTGCATTATTTCAAGGGGGAAACTGTTCACAAACAGCAACCCCAACCTGGATCTTCCTATCAGAATATATAAACAACAGTCGGCTCTAATGTTATTGGATTCGGGGACAGTTTAGTCTCCAGCAGCCGCAGCCAAACTCATAATCTGCGATAGGGTTACGTTCGCCCAAACACATCGGTACGTCGTCCTCCAGAAAGCCTCTCTCCTGTAAAATATACTTTTTATGCAATAAAGAATAAATCTGACTTGTCAAGACTGTCTCGGTTGGGTCCAAGTATGAGCTAAGCAGCTAAACAAGTCTGAGCTTACAATTTTCCTCATTGCAGTATTAAGACGAACTCTCTGGAACAATTCTGCTTCTTTTATCTCAACGTCCACGTGCTGAATTTTTACCGTATGTAGCTGTAAAATGCATATTTAAGACCCGGTAAGGTTTTTAACCAACGTAACCATCTTAATTAGAGTCTGCAGGTATGGTTTAGTCTTTTGAGATTGAATCTGCCGTCGTTGTCACTCTGCATGTGTGTATAGGCAGGAGATGGCTAAATGACAAAAACTGCAGTTCCTCAAACGTCCACTTGAGGCTGGCTCCAGAAGTGAGCCTCCATAAGTCCCCATGTTAAAGCAGAAATAAACATGTTTACAGCCTGGTACAAAAACCAGTTTTGATCTCTGTAGCTAATTGAATTGTATTTATATACAACTCACCTGTTCACGTTATATTAAGGCTTAAAGTTGCAGGATTAAACCCGCGGGTTGACGTCACGGATGCAACGTCCATATTTATACTGTCTACGGTAATGAGCAGAGTGGGGTGGGTGGTTTTACTGAGCTATTAAGAGGGATGGCACCATGAGGAGGAAGGCAGCAGAGAGATATTATAACAGCTCCCCTGACGTGTTGGCAGATAAATGTCACACTGCACTGTAAGAAAAAGGTCACAGCCTCTGTAACCACATCTGTCTTAAAGACAGTCCTGTGTTTTGTCCGAGGCTCTGATATAATTATATAACACCTGCGTAGGCTCATTCTTCTGTAGTATTTAGGCTTCATTGATCAGATTATAGTGTAACTGCTAGAAAGAAACTGATGTAATGGGGATGTCATTATTTCTTTTACACAGAGCTCCTTGGAGACACAGATTCCTGCCTTCAAGCACAGTAAATCCACACAGTAATTACCAAGCAGGCGAGAGCAGCGATACTAAAAGGGTGTGATGAAAAAGCGCCCCGGTAGCCTAACCTCTGCGTCTCTCGGGGAAGTAGAAACCCCCTTTAGTAAGTACTCATGTAGAGTTATTACCTTTTGTGCTGGGTGTAATGGAGTAATTTGGGTTGTTAGTCGTGCCAGCGGTCAAGTATTTTCGATGTCGTAACGACGTGCGAGCTCGTCTGGTGTATTTTGGATTACGGCTGCATGGCGAATCAGGCTTTTCAACACCAACTGTATTATCACCATTCCTAATGCAGCTGGATGTCCTCACGGCTGCCATCAATCAGTCACACAGCAGATAAAGAGCCAGACATTCCTTTTTCCTTCAGCATAATATATGCATCTGTCAGCTGCGGCCCGAGTGGAAGACGTCGAGTTTATCTGGCCGGCTCATCGTTGTTTTAGTCTGGTTTAAGAAAACATGAGAAATTCTGCACAGCAGATTTGTTGCAGTCACAGTCGTGTTGAGACATTTATACCACGGTCGATTACTCACGGCTTTTTATAGTGCTGTTTTGGTCGGGGACTGCACTCTGTTCTTTGCAATTAATTACTCTTTTATCCAGCCACTTTAAAGATGTGCTCGGTCTCGGTTTGCATCATCCGATCGGTGACACGCTCGCGCAAGACGAGACAAGGTAACTTGGGGAAAGGCCCAAATGTTAGACGCTGACGCCAGAAGAAGAAGAAGGAGGAGGAGGAGGAGGAGGAGGAGGAGGTTTGTGCAGTCCAAAAATGATTTCATGACACAAAACTGAAGGATAACAAGCAGCAAACCTCTGTGGCTGTGAAGTAAAGCGCCAAAAACTGCAGTACCACAGACGTCCACTCGAGGCTGGCTCCAGAAGTGAGTCAGTCTCCATAAGTCCCCATGTTAAAGCAGAAATAAACATGTTTACAGCCTGGTACAAAAAACAGTTTTGGTCTCTGTAGTTAATTTCCCCGTTCATGACAACTGTACTGAGGGTGAATTTATATACAACTCACCTGTTCACATTATATTAAGGCTTAAAGTTATGCAGGATTAAGAGCGTGGACGTGTTGATTGACAGGTGGGTGCTGTTACCGGTATCTAGTTTGAGTCACGGAGACTACGACGAGTCTTTGAGTGGAACAGGAAATCAAAACTTGCGGGAAACCCGACAAAGAACGAAGAGGAGACACTAAACAAGAATCAGCTCGACTTCATGCAGCATCTTTCTCTCTTAACGATGTCTCTAATCAACTTACATCGATCAGCTGAACTTTCTGTATCCGTGACGGACTCCACCAGCACCGACCGGTTATGGGAGTCTTAGATCGGTGCTTCAATTAATCCAGATTGTAAAAATAGTCCCTCCGGGCTGAACCTCTAATATCATGTTGTGGTACCATCCGCCATCTGCCAATTCCTCGCAAAAACTGGCAGCTCCGTGCGACTTCCAGTAATACATCTGTCAGGGCGCATCTCTTAATTGCTACCCTCACTGTCAAATGTTTCAGCTGTGACACCTTGGGTGTGTCTAGACAGGAAGCAGCGAGTCTTTGCAGCCTGGCAGGCAGAAATTTGTTCCTCTCACCCACTCAGATACTGCGCTCGCCAGGGAAAGTGGGTGAGATGGCGCGGAGTGGATATATATACATGACAGGGGAGGCTAAGCACAAACTTTACAAAGGAAGTCGAATGTGTACAGTCGACTTCAACAAAGCAGAAAGCCGTGCAGGTTTTTAAATAGAGATGAATGCATCATCCTTCTCTTTCTCCCTCCGAGGCCTCACCGCTGTCTGTGTAACACAGTCCGATGTGATACAACATCCAGGGTTGACAGAGCGGAGAATTATCCATGTAATAGCCCCCCCCGGTTTGTCGCTATACAATCATCACCAGCTCAGTTATTTGATTTTAATTTATGTCATCTGCCGTCAGGCCTCGTGTCGTGGTGAACTTTTACCTTTTCACCTCCAGAAATCACATCTATCGCCTCCTCTGACCTGATTTTAAGATCTCCTTACTCGCGTTCGAGCAAGTCCGTGCAGACTGCGAGGAAAGTGTCTGTCAAACACTGATCATCGCGGCGTCCGAGCCGAGAGAGACGAGCAGCCGAGTGTTTCGGATTACAAACTCGGTGCCGTCTCAGCGCGGCTCGTCTTACCGCTGCGACGCTTTTCTCTCCCGGCCTCACCGCCCTGACCTTTTTTGGTTTCCATCACGTCTCCTGATTGATTTGTTTGCCCCCGGCTACGTGTGTAATGTAATTTCAATTACCGAGCGCTGAATAAACACGCGTTCATCCCCTCGAACGGAGGATGGAGAAGAATTAGCTGCCAATCCATTGTTTTGTTTTTAATTGCACTCTCTTAGGAAAGAAAATCAATTAGATAGAGATACTTCGGAGGAGACGTGGTACTCAAACTCAAAGCTCTGGCAGCGTGTGGAGCTGCAGAGCGTCAGGCCTCTTCAGCTTGACTGCATCCCAGACAGGATTCCTCTCAACCGGTGCACGCTTCCTCCATTAGAGCATCACCAGAATATCGCCTCCTCCTCCTCCTTCTTCTTCTTTTTGAGTGTTTTCAAGTAGCGCCGGTGCCGGGCCGCATCTATGTTTTAGTGGAGCCTGAGTGTGATTTGTATGCATGGAGTGCAGTTACCCTCACTGTTTCCTGGCGAGAATAAGACATCCGTAGGGCAGCCATTCTGCTCTGCCAAGAGGGAGAGATCCACTAAGAGCCAGTGTCAGCTGGGTTTGCTTGAATAGAGCTTTATTTGCTCCCCTCCTCCTCCTCCTCCTCCTCCTGCTCCTGCTGCTGCTCCTCTCCGTTCTCCTCCCCCTGCTGAGTCTGTCAGGTGTCGATCTGTAAGGGAAACACATTCGAACAGTTCATCTCCATCCTCGTTAAGACTCATAAAAATGTTGTTTATTTCCTGTTATCCCCCTTTTTTTTAGATCCATTCCTTTATTTTCCAGCTAGTTAAACTTGCTTCTTGTTGGCTGCAGAAGTCTCCATAAGTCCCCATGTTCAAAACTTCACAGCAGAAATAAACATGTTTGCAGCCTGGTACAAAAAACAGTTTTGGTCTCTAATTTCTTGTTTGAGCAACCGGGCTTCGTTCGGCCCACAGGGTAGGAGCCCAAGTGGCCCAAGATTTATATTTTTTAAATCACAAGTTTCAAATGTCAAATCAGCTCCTGCACGAAGGACTACACACACACACGGACGGTCAAAGACGTTGATAGAAAACGGTGTATTGACAGAAAGTCCTATCCAGGAAATCCTGCACAGATTAACTCTAAATACCGGGCAAAGATTTAATTTAGCTGCAGACAGAATCACTTCGAGCAATCGGTCCATTAACTTCAGCGGGCCGTCTGACTCATTGTTCAGACAATTAGCTAACTGGAATAAGTTATTCCCTCCCGTGCGCTCACGAAGAAAAGGGGGGCTGCGCGGAAAAACGTCTGCACACATCTGGGCATCACTGATCTGTGCTTCAGATGTAGAGGAAGAAAGGCCGTCACTGCCTTCGCTTCTTTGCTTGGGGATCCCGTCATGGCATCGCATGAACGTAAGTAGCTGGTGAGAATGATGCAAGAAGCTGGAAAGTGCCTCTGCTGGTTCCCCGTTTATAGCCCAAATTATCCCAGGAGGGCTTCTTCTTTCCACAACCCCCTCCTGACGGTTACGTCACTCATCTCTCCCGTTCTCACAATCAGATCAAGGACTTCGTCGCGGATGGAACACCGTGTTCATTTTAACCGTGTTGTTCGCTTGTATAATGAGATTAAGTCATCTCCCCTCCTGCCAGATTTAATCAGGAGGACTTTGAGATTCATTTGGAAGTTTGTGTCAAGTCGGTACAGACTCATTTAACTGTGTGCTTTCTCCTCCTCAGATCCTCGCTGACGTGCCCGCACTGTCTGAAACAGAGCAACACCTTCGACCCTTTCCTCTGCATCTCGCTCCCCATTCCTCTCCGGCAAACCAGGTGAGCGCCGCTGCTGCATTAACATCCAGACATTTCACTGTCCATCAGGCAATGAGGCCATAACTTAAAGAAACCTCGCAACAGGGCTGATCTCATCCCCAACAGCCCTGACCCGGCGAGGCCTGGACTCCTCTTCAGGTCAAAAGATGCTCGATTGGATCGGAGGTCTGGAGGAATTCGGGGGCCGAGTCAACACCTTGAACTTGTTGTGTTCCTCAAACCATTCCTGAACCGTTGCTTTGTGGTAGGGTGTTCTGACAGCACCAACTTTTTCAGCTGTTTGAGCTGCAGTAGCTCGTCTGTTGGATCGGACCAATGAACCTTGGTCATGGACCACTTTGATAGGTACTGACCACTGCGGGCCGGGAACACCCAACAAGAACTGCAGCTTTGGACCCAGAAGTCTAGCCATCATCATCTGACCCTTGTAAAAGTCCCTCACATCTTTACTCTTGCCCATTTTTCTTGCTTCTAGCCTTGGGAACGTCTCGGGGTTCTCCAGGAGGAGCTTGTTGGGGAGAAGGATGCGACCCGACCCAGAATAACATGCCAAACTGTTTCTTTTTTCTAGTCCTGAGGCGTTTAAAAGAAAACAGGCTGGACAACACCCAGAGTTGTTCATGCACTACGTACTACAGTAGGAACACGAGTAATTGTGAAGCTGCAGGGTTGGTATCAAAAAGGAAAAGCTGGTGGAAAACCCTCTTAGCATTGAAGAACAATGACTTATTCAACTTTACATCACAACAACCACCCAACCTCCGTGTCAGGTCAACAGGGCCCGTTCAGGAAATCCTGACATTTTCAAGAAAGGGGAGCTCATTCATTCGTCCTCCGCTTTAATTATGCTGCAGTTTCTTCCTCACCGGACCTGTTTCTGGTCTTTACTTTGGTCCTGTTCATGTTGTGGAAACTGAATCTTCTCCCGTGGAGTTGAAATGTTGGAGGCGGTGACCCACACTGACCCGCAAACACACCTCCTCCACCTCACACGCCACACGCAACTGCTCACGTGATTGAAGATTGTCGCTTCGACATCAGCATCTGTTTTGGGTTTCTGCACAGTTCAGCCTCAGCTTTGACCTCTCGTGCTGGGTGTAAATAAAGCTGACCCAGTAAACCCAGTTTAAAGTGTTTATCTTGTCGTCAGGGGGTCCGTCTACGCCCTGAGGAGGTCATGTCAGAGGTGAGGTTGACTTTTTCAGGTGAGGAGCAATCTGACGATTTTAGATTCAGAAAAAATCTAAACTTTGCTCTTCCATGGGCGACTCATCGTAAACGTTGTTAGTCGTTGTTATCTTGTGGCTTCTGTTTACAGCTTCAAATTAAATAAATTCAGATTTTTGAAACCTGAACATCTCTTAATGCTGCAAACAGAAAGATTTGTACGCTATTCTTAGTCTGGCTGCAGCCCGCGGGCCATTTTAAAGTATTTAAAGCAATTTAGATCATGCATCGTGATTACAATTAAATAGATATGAAAGTGAAATCATTTTTTATTTCCCAGCACCCGACTCTACACTTACTCATTTTCCACGGAAGAGCGGTTCATGGTGTCTGTCTGTCTGTCTGTGCTGAGAAACTACAGACCTGTAGAGTCACATCCGACTCCAGGATCAGAGTTTTTAGAATCTGCATCACACCTTTTAAATAAATTGATGGGTTTTTTTTTTTTATGTGTGGTTGGCGCGTCACTTTTTGTCGCTGCCGGCGTTATCTGCTCTCCTTTCATGAAGCACGGTCCGCTGTGTCCTATCCTAAAGGAGATAAGAAAGGAAGCACCGGAGCTCCTTTTCAAACAGCTCTTATCACGGCAGCTACGTAAATACGTCAGAACCTTCCAACGCGGACGAGACGTCGTCACCAGATCATCGTCTCAACGTAAACGAAGCTTTTTAGACTTAAATGTCTGTGTGAGCTCGTGTACGTGATTGACACACAGGGGTGTGTTTATCACTATTTTAAGGCTCCTTCTTGCCAGTTATTTCCTTCCTTCCTTCCTTTTTAGTTTTTGGTCTTTGAAGGAGTTCATACAGGTTCAGCCAACATCCCCTCTAATTTGGGAAATTGTTTTTGAGAGCTTCTTTGTGACAGCGTGCCAGATCGAGAGCGTTCAAGTCGCGCCGTCCTTTCTTTTAACCGTGTGGCAGACAGGGGTGAGAGAAGACTTCTTCTGAAGGGATGAACAGAGGAGAAAACAGATGGGTTCGTCTATTTACAGCTTTTTTTTTAATGCATTTCTGTGTGAAGAGTTCAGCTCCATCCCCAGCCAAGTCATGTCTGGAAGCCGTAAACACATACCGTTTGTTACCAAACCAACATTTTCTGTGCCCAGCAAACCCGAACGCGAGGCCAGCTCGGGTCCCTTGGCGATCGTGTGCTCTTTGCATGTTGGATGATTTTGTTTACTCTCCATGTAAAGCTCGGCTCTGTGAATATTTTATCTCAGTGCCATTAATTGCTGGGACTGTAAATATCTATAGGCGGCGTTGCTATTTACAGGAGAAGCGGAGGGTGCTGAGTGGATTAGCATTTACAGTGTTTTGTTTTGTCCTCGCTGCTCTGAAAAATGTAATTAGCATAAATTGGGGATACCTCCTTGAGCCGCGGCTCGATTAGTGCTGCCTATTACTGTACAGTGCTCTTTTGAAGTTTCCTGCTCCCCACCCAAATCAGCGTAACAGGAGGAAACAAGGTTCAGCTCTCTGTCTCACGCACAGATTGAACAACGCCACTCGTCCCTAAATTATGTGAGATAACTCGTGACGTTACGACTCTGAACCGGACAAACTTCAAAGACCTGCTGCTGGTTCAGAAATCCGTTAATGGCTTTGGGCCAAATTACATTTTCTGATGTGCTCGAGGAATATAAACTCATTAGGTGCCTTAAATTAAAATTAAAGTTTGGACCGGTACCCGAACATTTGCCACCGGGCCGTGAGGAAATGTGATTCTGCAAAATAAAAGCTGAATAATGATGATGGGACTTTATAGGACAGTAAAACCTTAAACCTACCCTGTGTCTCAGTTTGGATACTTCTCTTAGTACTCGTCTGTGTAGTACACTGTGTACTTATTGGAGTATTTTGGCAGATTAGTGTCGTCTCAATGGCCCGTCTTCTTCTTTTTTTTTCTTGGTCATCTTCTTTTGTCTTCCTCCTCAGACTTTCTTCTTGCCTGTCTTCATCTTCTTCTTGTGTGTCTTCTTCGTGTTCTTTTTCTTTGTCGTCGTCACCAAATTCTACGTGGAACCAACAGCTGACCGCCAAAAGATCTAAGACGACGACAGCCAGAGTCACCACGCTCGTGTTTCGACCTCCATGTTTCATACAGCCTGTGGTATCTGTGTGTTTGGAGGATAAATACAGCCTGAACCAAACTTACATGTGAACGACTGAAAGATTCCAAGATTCCCCGGTCAGCAGGTTTTGCTTGGGAAGCTTGGGAAGCTCCCACCTTAGATCTTCAGACAGTTTGGAGGTCACACTTTGTGGAGTTTCTGCTGCTTCATTTATTCATTTTTCTGGGTCAGATTTTCTGTTTAAATGTGATTTTGCCTTTTATTTTTATCTTTCAGAGGAAAGTTTTTCCTTTTAGTGCAAATCTGAATCTTCGTTTTTGCTTTTTCTTTCTTACTCCCTACGATAAATTTGAGCTTTCATCTTTTCTTTAAGGTTTCGTCTCTTCACGATCGGCTCTTGAGCTTCTTTGTGCTGCTGTGAAACTTTATCGATCCCTCGCTGGCGTTCTTATCTCTCTCCATTATTTTTTATTATATTGAGGTGCTAAAAACTCCAAGAAATATGCATCCGCTTTCCATATATCTCTCGGCCGCTGCCCAAACAATCTGCAGACCACACAGCACCCACAGATACCTGCTCGGGTTCCTCTCCTTCTCCTCGGTGGGCTGTTATTCAAAGAAGCCATTAGGTCCCGGCACCTTGCTCGTGTCAGCACTGCCTCTGGAGAGGTCAGAGCCAAGCGCTCCCCTGTTTTTAAAAATGCAATAGAGATTCCATTATTTGGCACACGTAAAACTGAGTCCTAATGATCTATTATTAATGTTAAAATGCATTGATTTATTCATGGACGTCTTCTTTTGTCCCTTCCTGCCCGTCGAGGAGAAAAAGAAACAGAAATCAAAATAGAGGCCATGACTGTGTGTGTGTGTGTTTTCATGTGTGTGCAGGCCGCTATGTGTGATCCTGGTGTTCAGCACCAAAGGACAGAGGTACCTGCGGGTCGGGCTGGCCGTGCCTCTGTTTGGCTCCGTGGGCTGCCTGAGGAGGATGGTGGCTGACGAGGGGAAACTCTCCCCAGACCAGGTAACATAAAGCAGGAATAACCGCCCAGCGCGGACCCACATTTCTCTTCTCTGTCATATTTTCAAACCGCTAACGGCACGGATCACCTCGGCTGTGATCGTAGTGACCTGTGACGTCGCGTTGCATGCCATTCTCCTGCAAAATACACAACGCTGGATCGGAGATTAGCGGGAATAATAGAGCAAAGGTTGGTGCCGCATCGAGCGGGCTCAGAGTTCGCTCTCACAGCGTTATAAGATGTATAATGGAGCCATTATCAGGAAACTTAGTGTGTTTGCGTAAAGTTGGATCTGAGATTAGGAGCCACGGACGTGAATCTACCCAAAACTAGAACTTCTCTGAACATATTTGTGTTTATTTCATGTTATTTTTGGAGACAGGTTCAGGGTTCATCTCACATCGTTATATTATTGAGTCGTGCATCCCCCCTTCAAACATTTTTCACGTTTACTCTGTTTCCTGTAATCTGTGGCTCCGCTAAAGGAAACGTGTATTTGTCCGTCTCCAGGTGATCCTGACCGAGGTTTACTCCACCGGCTTCCATCGCTCCTTCTTCGACGAGGAGGATCTGACCAGCATCGCCGAGAACGACGTCATCTACGCCTTCCAGGCTCCGCCGCTCTACATCCGAGGAGGCTCCGCGCGGATCTCAGGTAGCTGCGTGACTGAAGGTAGAAACCGACGCTATTTTTAGTTAAAACACACGTCGTGTTTGAGTGTAACTAGTCTGTGGAACTTCATTAATATTCTCCCCTGCTTTAATGTGTGTACACACACACGCATCTGTAAGCAGACAAACCAACTTTATTAATGTGCTTTGCTTAATGAAACCTTCAGGGAGCGCACCTTACTGCAGGGGGGCCCTCGGGGAGCACATTAAGAAGTATATAACTTCACACAGAGCCCTGTGAATCACGTCCCCCGCCGTGCACGCCAGATTTATGTCTTCATTTCATCTCGTTCTCACAGAGTATCCCCTTGTTTCTTGCTTTGCGGTGTAAACAAATAGGTTCTGCTCCGTTGTCCTCTCTCGCACGGGCTGTAAGTGTATTCCCGGCACTGTGTCAACGCTGCTGTTGTACCTGAAAAACGTGACTTTTAGTGCTTCGATTTATGTTGCTCAGAGCGGGGCTGCCTAAAAAGAGGCCCTCCTGACAGTCTGGCTGGTCTGCATGCTGGCACAGTCTGAATCCTCCTGGGTTTTTCACCGGCTCAGCTTGCAGCCGTTGATATGGAAACTCTACATTTCCACTCGACACTTTTCTGGGCGCTGCGAATTGTCCTGTCGTTCACACTGAGATGTTCACGTCTTTCAAGGAGCTCTTTATGAAATGTGAGACAAACTTTTTAAGGTAACATCCACTCGATGAAGTCGAATATCTTCGAAGCTCATGTGATTTAAAACCTCTCCATCATTTCCATTATTCGTTCTACTTATGTAACTTTTTCAGGCAAAATTATAGTTTTTAGCCACGTAATTCTCAAAAAAAGAAAAACAAAGACACATGAACAAACTGCAAGTTTTGGACATTTGTGTTTGTGCTGAACATAACTGCTGTGTGAGGAAATAACTCAGCTTTATCGAGGCCGGCGCTCGCTCGCTCTCATTCACTGTCCATGTCGCTCAACCACTGCTTGCTCTCTCTTTCTAAAACCAAATTAAACTTCTTTGTGTCGCTATTTTGCAGCATAAATTGAGTGAATTGGAGGCTGGGCACATGAAGATGAGTATCAGAGTTTAGATAGTTTAGTTTCAGGCTGACTGTGGAGGTTTGACCGGTCTGATTGGCGGTCGCAGCGTGAAACCGAAAGCTGGATCCGGCTCAACTTCTGCCCTGCAGGTTGTTGCGTTTTTTGGCGGACGCCCCAGCAGCCCACACCGGTACAGCCAAAATGCAGCAAACGCTATTTAAGCTAGTGTTAAATTTGTCCATTCTGGGCTACTGTAGAAACATGGTGGACTCTATAGAAGAGGACCCGCTACATCTGTAGATATACAAGACTCATTCAAAGGAAAACACAACAATTATTATGTTCAGGTGATTATACACTCATGAATATTATATTTTATTTCTGCCCCTTAAATCTGACACACTGGACCTTAATTATTAATGTACAGTATGCAGATTAAATATAGAGTTACTTCCACTCAACGACATCCCATGAGTGTTTTTCCTGCCTTGCTGTTAGTGATTTATCAAAGCCATAAACGAGTAAACTGTGCCAATGAAACATCATAAACATATAAAATGCACCTTTTATTGCAGTTTTAATATCCGGTCACAACAAGGATCTGTAATGCTTTCAGGTTACACGGCGCCATTAAAATCTGATCTTTATGCCCCTTCTGCAATTACTGTATCTAAACGGTCTGATCCCTCAGAGACCTTTAATCAATTATCCATAAATGTTTAAAAGAAAGTTAAAATAAGCCTTGTGGGTTTGATATAAGATAAATATGAAGCCTTCACCAGGGGTCTCATTAAAGCTAAATCTCAGCTTTTTTAGATGAAACACTAATGAAATATCAGCGTGAGTTATATACTTTGGTGTCAAATGTGGAGTCTAGAAACATCCGGTTTTATTATGCTTCACCAGCTTCCTCGTTGTTCATAACACACTTGATGGATTGAGTAAATTTCAAGGTAACACACTGTTTGAGACAGCATGAGGCGCTCAGTAAAGACCGGCTCAGTGTCTGCTTTGGATAACAAAATTTAAACACCCTTGGATCATGCCAAAGACAAACCAATGATGAGGTGACCTTCCCACTCCCGAACTCGCCGCTGTGTTTAAAATTAATCTCTTACATCATCTTCCCGCCGCTGCATTGCCTTGCCTCTCCTCTGAAGTCATTCGTTCCCCAGCACGTCTGTATTAAGAGGTTGTGTCGGGTCGCAGAAACGTCGACGTGGCACTGTGACTCTGACCATGGCATTTCCACCACCTAGCAGTTTTTGAAAACAATAGACGGAAGTGGAGAAGAGCTGGCTTCTCATGTCTAACCAACAGAAAGTGACAACTGTCAGTGGCTGAATTTATTAGCTTTGGCTAGGTTGCTAATGGATGCTAATGTTAGCTCTGTGGGTTTGACGAAAACTTGTCTGAACTCATTTTGAAAGGAGAAACCTGTAAAGTCTAAAATGTGTATTTAATGGCATGATGTCGTGCTCAAAGACGATTTGCATGCAAACTGTAGCTGCTGTTAGCTAATAAACTGCTAAACGGCTAATAAACTCTCTCCTTTCCTCTTCTTACTTCCTCCATCAACGTCCCTTTTGGTCTTTTAGCTCTCTCTAATGTCCATAGAGGTTGCTGAGCCCGGTTACATTGCTCAGCTTGCCCAGCTCCTGTTCTGGCACGACACCAGCTATTGGCCTGTAAGCTTCCTCTTCCCTGTGGCCCAGAACACCAACACTCCCCCAGTCACTGTCTGAGCAGCCTGGCTAACAAAGTGAGCTAACATTAGCGGCTACATTTGGCAGCAGTTTACTTCACCGTCCATCAGGAAACTCTGTAAATCACAGTTGAGCTGAGGCGGAGAAAGAGACACCATTCACCTGATTACAAGTCAGTGTAGCATCACCATCGTGAGCCAAAATGGTGGACCAACCGATCGTCATCCCCAGAGCCATGACCAATAAAATGACTCAGTGTTTTTTAGCTGAGATCTCAGCTGTAACTGAGGCGGTAACTCTGCTGCCAGGCCGCTGCTGAAGTGTTTCCAGAATCTTTTGTACTGAACTGAAAGCTCAAAACAAAACACGTCAAGCAAAGCTGGACGAAAGTCTGTGCAGCCTCCGCTGAACTGCAGCCTCGAGCATGATACAAGACACTGTATCAGGAACAGACCTTGTGGAGGTCTCTGTTGTTTATCATGTTTAAAAGTGTTAAACAACAAAAAAGCAAAACACGAAATACAGTATGAGGGATGATTTCACTTCACTGGAAACTGGGCGTTGAATGAAGAGGAGGAAGAACCTGTCCTGTGTTTGTAACAGAGATAAAAGAATGTGAAATGGATACTTAACTGTGAAAGCAAATTATCTGCTTCCAAATATTCTTTGGCAGGTGATCCCGTATTCTGGTCTCGTCCTTGGCACCAGTACTCCCCACAGTGATTGTGCTTATTCGTTTCTGCACCGTCAAATCCAAAACAGGGGAAAGACTTCTTCTTTCTTCCTCGCATGAAACTTTTGAGCAACGCTTTCGGATTTTATTCATTATTAATGATTAATGTAAAGCTTGATTACACCGATTGCCAGATGGTGGGCGCATAAAAATGCTGCTGTCCAAACACAAACAAGAAATTGTGTCTCAGCTCTACTCAATTCTCCGAGGAGATATGAAGGTGTGTCTCTGCAGATCTATGAAAGTAAAGGACTTATAGTCTGCTTCACAAAAAGCTGCAGTTTTCTTAAATAGTTTGAGGCCCCCAAGAGAAGAGTGTGAACGTTTTGGACAGAATTTTGGCATCTAGTATAACTTATTTCTCTTTTCAAGCGATAAATTCATGCAATAATATAAGAAGGAGCTAAAAATCTGTATAAAGTTTGTCAGAGCAAAGAATAAACCACCCAGCCAAATGTGAGTGATTACAAATATCGACATGTTCATGAAATCAGGTAAAAATTAATTCTCAGTTCCAGGGCTGTGGGGGCGTGTCCTCTGAAGGTGCCGAAGCCACGCCCACCCATTGGAGCGGTCAAGCGGCCATTTTGAAGCGACTGAAACGTGTCAGACGAGTTAAAAAAATGACGTGACTAACTTTAAAACGCTCTGAGCCGAGATGAATTCCTCCCCATCACTCTAGCTCAGGGTGGCCTCAGCGTGTCATCGAGCCACCCTTTAAGGACCGCCCACAAAAATCCTGATGACTGAATAACTGGTGAAAAACTGAGCAAGTCGGTCAAACTTCATATTTCTCCACATGTTGAAGAGCAGTGCGGTGTATTTAAAGATTTTGGAGGGTGCTGTCAGAGCATAAAGAATAAGAGATCTAATTGCTCTTATTGTCAACATTAGGTGGAGTTACGATGTTATAAAAGCTCTTAGCGCATGGAGTGAGGTATATTCCTGCTGGGCCTATAATATATGTGGAAATGTGTGACGCACACACACTTAGACACAAAACCTAACTTTGTTTAGCGTACATACCTGTTGATCCTCAT
Source organism: Nibea coibor (assembly GCA_023373845.1). Lineage (NCBI taxonomy): Eukaryota > Metazoa > Chordata > Actinopteri > Sciaenidae > Nibea > Nibea coibor. The sequence goes on from CM041727.1 coordinate 3,541,021, forward strand.
CTTTTTTCATCCGAAAGCCTCAAACAAATTCTCCGAAAACCACCGGGGGCCCGTGAACTCATCATTCCTCCGCACTCTCAGGCTTCTTCCATTGTCAGACAGACACATGGGATGAGCCAGACTAAACATAGACTATGTGAGAGCCCATAATTAAACACCTCTGCCCCTACAGGGATCGACTCTACCCACAGCCCTGCAATCCCATTAGCTGTCTGCACAGTCAAGGACTCAAAACGCGGTGTACATCTTATCTGTCTTGATTTTCTTAAAAATATTACATATTGTATAATTTGCTGGGAAGAAAACATAATTTATGGACTGAGAATGTGATACATGATACGACTTGGCCAGAGGAAAGATGAGTGTCTTAATAAGCACTTACAAAAAAAAAAAGGTGTACGCTTTCGTGAAGCTCCGAAATCACAAAGTCACTTGTTTATTTTTATTTCTCCCCATGTGACTGAGTAAAGTAATGCTATTCATGTGTAAACTTGTCTCTGAAATGACTTAATTGCCACATTTCATTGCTTTCCTGTTTGAACAGAGCGGTTATTGTGACAAATGTTTCATGCACAAATTGAAAAACGTTGGTGCAACAGATGAAGATAACACACTCTAAAAATAATGTTGTAATTCTGCCAGATGAGCTGATTTAATCTGAATAACATGCTCACAGTAAACTGTGTTTGCCAAGCGGCGACCTCCGGTGCTGGGAAATGAAGCCAGTGCAAAAGTGTGCCAAAAAAAACTGCAGTTCCTCAAACGTCCACTTGAGGCTGGCTGCAGAAGTGAGTCAGTCTCCATAAGTCCCCATGTTAGACAGCAGAAATAAACATGTCTACAGCCTGGTACAAAAAACAGTTTTGGTCTCTGTAGCTAATTTCCCCGTTCATGACAACTGTACTGAGGGTGAATTTATATACAACTCACCTGTTCACGTTATATTAAGGCTTACAGTTATGCAGGATTAAGAGCTGGATGCTTTGATTGACAGGATTGAGCAACCAGGCTTCATTTCTTCCGCCTCAGGTTCGCCGATGATCCATGTGCCAATATTTAGATTAGCCGGGACGCAGAAGAGGCAGCACATCCAACACGGCAGCAGCTAGCGTCGCATATTTTCGGCTTCAAAGCGGCACTTCGGAAACGGAAGTTGGACATTTTAAACATGGGGACTTATGGAGACTGACTCACTTCTGGAGCCAGCCTCAAGTGGACGTTTGAGGAACTGCAGTTGGGATCGACGTCTGTGCCCATTTTTTTATTTTTAGGTGGAGGCAGGATCGCTAAGATGGCAACAGCCAGAGCCACCACGCTCTACTACGCTACATCCATGTTTCATACAGTCTATGGTTAAGAACAATACACTCACTCACATTTTTCCACCATTATTCATCCTGTAAGGTAAAATAAAATAAGGTGGGAAGTAACTACAGCCTTGAAAAATGTCTCGAAACAGTCGAGTTTTTGACAGTGATCCATTAAAAACGTGATTTAACGAGCAGCGAGAGGTAAGCCTCCTCCTCGGCATCCCTGTATAAATCTTAGCGGGACAGGCCAGGAGGTGACCTCTGCATTTTACTGCTGCTTCATGAACATGTTTCACTGGGCATTTAAAAAGAGATTTTTTCCTTTTTTCTCCTCCATTAATCATTCCCACGGCTGTCAGAGGTCGCCGCTCATGTAAATTGCACTGCATGATTTAAGCAAGTTTTATCACTCGCTTGATTAAAGCGACATTAATAAATGAAAAAGCTGTGCATACTTATCATCTCAGGGTCGAGACGCCGCAGTCGGAGGTTCAACGTTAAAGCTTTGGTGGTTTAAATGTAGACTTTGATTGGGTTTGAACGGGTCTTGCCCTCTATACAGTGCGCAGCTTAGCGTCCTCGCACCCCAATTATTTCCGTAGGAGGAGCGGGCACGCTACTTTGCAAAGGATCTCAGTAACAGGACGCTCAGCAGTGGCATTTGCTTTGTCAGTGATGAATTGTGCGTCAAGTGGAAGCAACAGTGAGACGTCTGAGGTAGGCACAGCCGCCGCGGCCGATCGATACCTCCTCATCTGCGTCTAATTTACCACGTGATTTATCGCCGTGAACTTCTGAGGGGCTGACCCCGCCCGTGTGACACGAGCACACACAGCTCAGGGATCTTATAATCTCTGCTTTTCGCTCAGTCAGCCACACTCCTCCTCCGAGAAGGGAGGGCGACACGGAGGGGGAGGGAAGGCGAGACGGGGGGAGAGAGAGGGAAGGGGAAAGAAGTGCTGCCTGGCACCCCACCAGGACAGGATGTGGAGCAGAAGCTGCATCAGATAATACCTCCTGCTGAGAGTGCAGGCAGCCATTGGTCCATCTGTTCTCCCCTCTGAATCACTGTTCCCCAAATAGAAAGCTGCTGTCTCGCCACTTATATATCTCAATTCTCCACCTCGGTCCTTGTTAGAGGTGTTAAGTTTAATGATCGAGTTTTCGGTACATGAAATAAGTTCCCATCGAGGGGAGAAATGTCAGCTATCTCTGCGAGCTGTTAACTTCTTCCTCTTCCTCTTCCTCCTCTGCCAGGTTACCATCACAGCCTCCCGTCGTCTCCGTACTCCACCGGTCCCGAGGGTCAGAGGTTGCCTTCATCTGGGGCGCTGTCGTCGGAGTTCCTCAACCAGGGCGTCCCCGTAAAGATCTTAATGTTGGTGTGCAATGCTGCAGGAGCAGGCCAGCACGCTGTCCGGTAAGTCACTCACCCAAACTGTGATTTTCAAAGTATAGCTTAGCACATGTTTTGCACGGAGTGACACTCGGTGTCTCAAGAGTTTGGAGGGTCAAAAACTCAAGAGCAGAGTCATAAGAAACATTAAAATGTTTATCTGCCACAGTGTAATCTGCAAATGTTAGCATGTCTGCTTAACCTGATTACTAGCTGTGACCTAGCATTATCTCCAAAGCCAAATGTCATAAGCTAACTAGAGGTTATGTTAGAAAATTACCTGTTCAGGACTGGAGCAACCACCCAAGAGGCAACCTCAGCGGCTGTGAAGGGAAGTCAAAAACTGCAAATCTGTGGTTGTCACCTAAAAACGAACCTTGTTTTTCTATATTTTCATGTGAAATCAAAGACCCGTTGTTTCAAAAGTGACTTTAAATCTCGCGTCGACAGGCGTGGCAGCAGCAACTTGAGCTGAGAGTCAGCGCTGAGCTTTTCCGACTTGATTGTCAGTCATCAAAGTTTTAGCACCGTTAACAGCGCCCCCTCAGCAGATGTGAGCTCCGCTTACAGTGTATCACATCTATCCTTGTTTTTGGTGAGGAGCGTCAAGGTCACGCTAGGACTCACATCTCACTGTGAGATGAGTTTCAAAATCAATCGACTGAGGAATCCGACATCTGGCACGGTGTGGGGATCAGACATTCGTCTCCCTGACAGAGTCCAGAGAGATCAATATAGGTGAGCTCGCCAACGTTGGCTGTGGGAAAGTCCAATCCCATCCATGCCTCGGTGTGTCCTTCAAGCGCCTCACCGCCGTCGATCAAACCACCCACCTAGCTCCCAGTCATCAGATGACAGCTGGAGGACTTGCCTTTGCCAAGTAAATGACATTGGAGTCGCATACTTGTTTCTCGCTCTGGCTGTCTGTAAAATATCATCACAGGTGCAGCAAAGTGTGAAAACTCCCATTGGTTTGTTAAAACTGTGAAACCGACAACGACTTTCAAAATGTTCACTGTTTTTGCATGACTTCTCTTGACATTTTACTTCGTCTTGCATCCTGATTCGGATTCTCGAGGCTGATGGAAAATGAATTTATGCCACTGTGTACTCAGTGTGTAACAGATTTCACTGCACGACCCGTCAGAAATGTCTTTTTAAGAGACAGACGTATGAATGTGTTCACTGCATTCTGTGTTAAAGTAAAGCAAGACGCAGCAGCCAGCTAATATTATTGACTAGTCCAACAGTTTGTCTTTCAGCCTTTTATTTCACCAAGCTCTCACCAACCACTAAAAGTCAGTCCCAGATTTACTGTCCTTAAAGGCTGCTGAGCCCGGTTACATTGCCCACTTGCCCAGCTCCTGTTCTGGCATGACATCGCCTTCGTTCTCCGGTGGCTTCTTGCTCGTTCACTTTTCTCTTCTTAGCTTCCTTCGCCAACATCCTCTTCGGTCTTTTTATCTCTGTCACTGTGTCCATAAAGGCTGCTGAGCCCGGTTACATTGCCTAGCTCCCGTTCTAGCACGACACCGGCTCCACTGCCCATCCCCAGGCTGAAACAGTCCTGTGATGCAACTTAGTGCCATAAAGTGTTACGTACTTAACCGCATAAAGTTACATAGTGTGAGAACAGACGTACAAACATCAACATGATTTAAAATCTGTTAGTTTTCGTGGAAACGTTACAAAACTTTAGTTTTTAGGTTGGGGGGACGTTGAATGTGCTTCCTCTCATTCTGCAGCGTTTCCAGCAGAGTTAAGGCATCTGGTTGTGTATTTTGTCTCTTCCCGTGTCGTGGTCGCCGCAGCTGTTCTCAGCCACCACAGAATGTTAATGGTTACCATCCTGACCAGTAATCCGACCTAATGTATTTTGACAATCTCTGAGGCATTTATGTATGATGCAATGGGGAAATTACATGACCGAAGACGTGTTTTACTTCCTCTGCTTTGTTTCAGCGTCTCTGAGAACATGAAAAACTAAGAATGGTGTCCTTACTGATGTAACAAAGCTCGTTTCTAATTCATCACCACGTACTGCCGCTGACTAATCTACAGTTTTATAGCACCCCGTCGTCTTTCACCGTGTACGTGCCTTTGTTTGTCTCCTGTGTGCTCACGTGGTCTCTCACTAATAAATCTGAAGCGTACAATGGAGGGCTGCCCTCAATTAAATGTGTATTGTGACCAACGTGTCATGTGATCGGTCTTTTCAGAGATATGTTTGAACCTCTCTTCATCAGCTACTTTCCGTATTATCTCTCCGCGCTCCCATAGATACTCTGTAATGAGAATTCATGCTGATAATGTTAATAAACGATTATTTACATCACAATAGGGCGAGGAGACGCGAGAGCCGGTCGGTGTGGAGCGAGCCGGAGCGCCGTGAGTTGTTATTTTTAAGGTTCTTTTTCTGTTCCTGTTCCAGGTTTGGACCTCCATTCCTAATGAGGGAGGACCGGTCTATTTCCTGGGACCAGCTGCAGCAGAGCATCCTCAGCAAGCTTTACTACCTGATGATCAATGGGGCTCAGGCGCAGGTACTGGACAGCTGCTAATGATTATGTGATCACTGACATACGCAGGCAGTTTACAGCCGCGTTATCCTGAATATGCCTGATCTCGGGAACTAAGCAGGGTCAGGCCGCAGGTCCGAAAGTTGGATCCAGCTCCAACTTCCGCTGACGCAAGTCGCTGCGTTTTTTTGACACCGCTGCAGGTAAAAACGAACTATCCCCACTCAAATGAATGGAAAAACCTGCGCGTAGTTAGCTTTTACAACGGCACGGTAGTGCAGTGTCGAAGGTTCCTGGTTCGAATCCTCCAGTCCAAACACATGCAGGTGATGAATAATAGTTTGTCTCGTTGTGCCCTGTGTTGAACGGGTGACTTGTCCAGGGTGAACTTCACCTCTTGCCCAGTGCCAGCCCCAATCTCCTTGCAACCTCAGTAACGATACGAGTTTACGAACGAGTTTTTACTTTACTTACAGCGCCGGTATGTAGGATTTCGTGGTGTAGTTTGTGGCTATAAAAGACTCGTTCTAAGACGACAAAAACACAACACGTCTTGTAATACACTCAGGAAAACACAGTTATGTAGATCATATTCCATTTCTGCTGCATTCTAAATAAACAGAGCCTCATAAATCTTCATCGCGCTCACACTGAACCTCAGATCGCAGTGCCAGGAGCTGGTGGGGACTCTTTAGCACAGCAGATGCTTGAAACCGTGTCCTCCGGTTCGGCCCTGCCTGCCAACTGGACGCGTCTGTTTACATCCAGTTAAGGGACAAAGACTGTTGCAGTGGGGTACAGACAGTCTGCTCTAAGGACACACAATGACAGTTGCATCCTGAACATCTACTGTAGATTTTTGCAACATCCGTGGAAAACTCTTTGTTATTTTTGTTTATGCTGTCTTCTATCCAGTGCAGCCACAACAGAAAACTCCTGGCCGAGCGCTGCAGCACAGCTCTGTGTAATAAGTCAATAGAAATGGCTCCATGATGCTTGTAAAACTCGAAATTTAATAGCGAACGTTGCGTGGGCGGGCTTGTTTTGAGCACCGGCTGAAGGCAGAGAGGGGACACGGTTCCCCTCTGCTGTGCCGGCTGGCGCACCTGTTCCGGGACAGGTTTATTGGCTTGGGACAGAACAAAGCATGCCCACACAAGGACACCGTGTAGTACAGGTGGAGGAGCTCGGAGCGCCAGCTGGAGGCAGAGAGGAATTAGTTTTCCTCTCGCTGCTCCCGCTGGAGCTCCAGAACAGAACCGGGTTAACTGGGCTGGGACGCTTCAAGACAAAGAGGGACGGAGACACACATGTGGCTGGCCGGGACATTTTGTATAGAAATGGCTCGTTGTGCCGGTCCCTGGCTGCTGCCTCGTCAGTGTCTGGCTTTCACAGGTCAAAGCTGGCTGTTAATAACGAGTTCTTTCCTGGATGTACACAGGATGGAAACTGGCAATGAAAAGCTTTAAACTGGGTGTGAACACATTACAGTTACAAGAAATTCATATCCAACTGAATGCTAATTAGCGGCGTGCAGCAGGTTTTAAAGCAGCGAGGTGTCGCAGTTGGAGCTCGAGCGATGTTTAACGATATTCTGACGGCAGAGGTTGGCAGCTGCTTTTTAAAGGTCCGATCAGCGATTCACATGCAAACAGCAAGACGCTGTCGAGTCTGCAAAGATTTTCATCTCTACTTCTCCCGAACTGCAGTGCTGACACAGGAGTATACATGTCACTGACGCTAGCATCAATCAATCAATCAATCAATCAATCAATCAATCAGACTTCATGTAAAAAAAACAAAAATACAAAGTAAGGAAACAATAACTCAAACTAACCCAGATTTTTTAATTTTTATACGACTTAAAGGAAGTTTTTCCTCACCGCTGTCACCACGTGCTCATGGTGGGACTTGTTAAGTCTCTATTATAAAGAGTATAACTCGACCTGCTCTGTCTGTAAAGCGTCCTGAGCAAACTGTACGACATGCATCATAACTCGCTGCTGTTTGCCCACGATCTGCTGTGACAGGTTGTCGTACAGCTCGTGTTTGGGGTCGGGAGGTGAGTTGCTGCTGTGTGCGTGGTTAGTTTGTTTACTTGTAAAACACGAGGCGAAATGATAGAAATGCGAAAGAAATGCATAGCTTGCTTTGATGCACTCCGGCTATATGTCACTGTCAGATCAATTATTTACTTCACTCAAGGCGAGGTTCATTTTCCTGCTTACTCACTCACTCACTGCCTTGCGCTGCACGCTCCCCTGTGTTTCAGCGTACGACTGTGTGCAGTAGCATGCTGTTAATCATGTAGCCAGATTTCCAATCTTTCTCTTTGTGGAGCCAGCTGACACACAACCGCAGTAAAAAAAAAGCGCCGTCCATGAAAAACTGTTGGACCAGCTCGCTGCAGATTATCACTGAGCGTTCTTTGAGAAGCGCCAGGAGAAGAGAGGAAGATAAGAGTCAGGTGCAACATTTTCAGTAACTCTGCTGGAGCTCCGTCGCCTCCTTTGTGCCCCATGCTGTCAGCCATTTAATTAAAACCAGCCTCGTACAGTATAATCAGTTTGTTGGAGCCTACCTCTGCCAAGAAAGCAGCGACGCTCCGAGCAGATGTTTGCTCTAAATCTTTCATCTCAACAGAATCTGTAGTTTTCTTCTTGCATCAATGAATTACACTCACAAGTGGATTTTTTTATTTTTTTCACCCCCCCTCCGCTTTCTGTCTAATTTTAGCTTCAGCGAAGATGCAATTCAAAAACAAAAAAGCAGCGGCCTCTCCGACAGACAGACTTTCATTTGATTTCACTTCAGCAGCGGCTGGCTCGATGCTCACTAAAGCACGCTGAGCGATTAAAATATTTTTTGTTACATCGTGGAGGACATGACATGTCAGCGTCAGATGAGCCTTAACCTGGATTCTGCTGATTTCTCCAGGCTGTAAACATGTTTATTTCTGCTGTGAAACATGGGGACTTATGGAGACTGACTCACTTCTGGAGCCAGCCTCAAGTGGACGTTTGAGGAACTGCAGTGTGCAACGATATACTGCAGTACACCGAAGGCTGCACTTTCATCTATTACCAGTCCAACCAGCTGGACGTCTGTTAAAAACTAGCAGTTAACTCCAACAATATACACACACACACACACAGTGCTCAAACTCACAACATAATGAGACACTGTGTTCTTTGCATGGGTTGTAATTGGAGATCTTTTGCCTTGTCAGGCACAAACAATGCCACAAACATTCCTCGCCTCACATCGGCCTCGCTGAACACACAAAGTGATTAACCTTGGTTGAAAGCAAGACCGAGGGTTTTCTCATGGGGGGGAAACATTACAAACGTTTGCCACCGGTGTCCGCGGACGCCGAGATGCCTCCTCTTCTCAGCAGTCATGCTGGCAGGGGACGACCAGATCTCAGATGCTCGTTTCTTCACATATTACTCATTGTTACTCTCACATATTCGTCTTCATCTGCCCGTGCTGGCTGGGAAATAAACACATGCATACAAACAGGCCTACACACACACACACACACACACTGCAGTATTTTACCGTACAAAGGATGTTGTCATAACCTTAAACAATTGACCATTCATTAAGTCTCGACCTCATAAGTCACTGTTTCCAATGTCAGGCTTTGTGTTCTCGCCCAGCTTATGCAATGCTAACAATGGCTGATTTAACCCTTGAAATTATTAATAATTGTTGAAGCAATGAGTCTTTGATTTCACAAAAGAAGCTTTTGATTTCACAAAAGAAGTTTATTGAAAACATTCTTAAAGGAAGCTAGCAGCTGTAGCTAGTTAGCTAGCTAGTTAAGCTACCATTAACTGCACAAGTTTCTTGAAAACATTCTTAAAGGAAGCTAGCAACTGTAGCTAGTTAGCTAGCTAGTTAAGCTAACATTAACTACACAAGTTTCTTGAAAACATTCTTAAAGGAAGCTAGCAACTGTAGCTAGTTAGCTAGCTAGTTAAGCTACCATTAACTGCACAAGTTTCTTGAAAACATTCTTAAAGGAAGCTAGCAGCTGTAGCTAGTTAGCTAGCTAGTTAAGCTAACATTAGCTTCATAGGTTTGTTGAAAACGCTCTTAAATGAACATAAACATTAGCGTCATGAGTTTGTTATCAGCTAGTTAGCTAAGCTACCTCCAAAATCCAATAAAGATCAAGACAAAGCTGCTAATGTTAGGCTACATGCAATACTTTAGTGTCTAGGTTAAACACTGCACAGTGGATGTGTTAGTATTTTATTTTTTAAATATAACATCTGACTTCACAAACTTGTGTTATATAAAATGCTCAGACGTAATTTTCAGTTGATGCTCTACAATGAGCTAGTTAGCTCCAGGCACACGGCTAAGCTATGAGTGGAAAATCTCTGCTCAGTCTGAAATATAATGCCTAAACTCGGCGGATCCTCTTGTTGAAACAGTCGGTAACTTTGCAAATTCAAGGCAAATTGGAAACTCTTGAAATGTATCATATTTTCAAGGAACTTTCCCCTTTATTGTTTTTTGAAACAATAGGGAGGAAAAAAATATTTCGAAGTACTCTTTGGGTGGTCTTTGCATGTGTGTACAAGCCTTTCACTGGAACACACAGTAAGCCCAAGCCAGTCTGTAATGAAAAGAAAACTTATTTTCGGTTTACACTTGCCATCTAGCATTACTGTTTTTTTACACAAATCACAGAAAAGTAGAGGAGTTCTCTGGAAAAGCACAACGGGGGAGTTTGATGCCTGCAGTGTCCATAAACAAATGATGCTGAAACGCTGACGAGAAGATAATAGACACGACTCTGCAAGCCAAAATGCTACTCGGACAGTTGAACTGCTGCAGTATTTCAGATGCTTTAAATAGTACTATATATCGCATAAGCAGTAATTCAGAAGTATTGTATAACTCCCCCCTAGGGGTTATGCATTCCTGTGGATTCATGTGTTCAATATTGTTGTCTGCTTTGGTGCGCTCCTCGTCATCCTCATCCGGCCGGACTGAGCTTTCCTTGCAGAGTGGGTGTTTGAGCTCAGCCAGCAGCTATACGCTAAGATTTCTCTGGAACAAGAGGAGAACAATTTCATTTTTTGCAAAGCACCCTTTCATTCCTAGCTCACCTTCAATCCGAGTAGATCTCAGAGGAGGAGAGAAGGGAATATTGGTCCCTCATGTGTTCTTTCTTTCTTCTTCTAAACTCGGGATTTCCAGTCCAGTTGGGAATGATATGAGAGAGCGCTCTGATTATCTATGGTTTTATTAATGTTTTTTCCCTGTAAAGTAATACTTTTGAGTGCAAACTTTGCTGCTACATGTTGATTCAAGCCGAACTGCTGTGAGCTCGAAATGTCAGGTGCAGGTCTCGGCCTACATTTCACGATGCCCCACTTTATTCTCCTCTTGTCTTTGTGTTGCACTCGCTTTGCTCACAGCAAAACTTGTTAAATATAACCCAGCGGAGGGTAAAAATAATACCAGTGTTTATACAAACTCACTTCCAATTCAGCATTTTTTGTAGTATGAAAAAATAGTTTTGAACAGCTGTCCAAGAACTCATTGAGTCTGAGTGAACAAACAATCCTCCGGCCAGCGTGTGCCAACAATAAAAATGTCAACATGGGAAGTTTTTAAAAAACATTGGCCGTAAACGCAGATTTTTATCACGGTTAAGTGTTAATGATGGATCGTTTGCCAGCGCAGGATTCCTTAGAAATTCTGAAGCTTTTAGCCGTAATACTGTAGTGGTGTGTTTATTGAAGTATGTCGGCATGTTGGTAAACCCGCAGTTTGAGCCACCTGACTATTGAGTATAGGTTGAGCAAACAAAAGGACAAAAGGCAGGAAGGATACATATTTGACCTGTCACAAGGTCAAGGCCGAAACAGTGAAGGGCTGGAAGTTGTTTCTAGGCATCACTTGATTAGCGAGTTTGCACAGGCCCCAATCGTCCATTTTGGAGGTGTGGAGAGGTGTCTGCCAGAAAAAACCCAGTGACCCGTGGCAGTGAAGTTGAGGTGGATCCAACTCCAAAAACGCAGGCCAATGTCACACTGGGGCCTCCATTCAGGGCGCTTTCACACCAGCGCCACTTTAAATGGACCAGAGTCTGTTTCCTTGGATAGTCTGGTTCCTTTGGGCAGCTGTGAAAGCTCACCCAAACTCTGGTGCAGACCAAACAAGTGAATTCTGGTCCACATGGGAAAGCAAACGGAAAGATCAGAAAGCCAATCAATGAGCTGGGTTTTCTTCTTCCTTTGTTTATGTCATGTATCATGCGCCTCAAAGCTTCATCACTTGATTTAGCAAGTCTTCACTGTGCTAAATGTGTATTTTCGTCATCAAAGTGTGTGCCACAGAGATGAATACACCAAAAAGGGGTGACACTGAATGTGAGAGAGATGGTTTAATGCTTCTTTGCTGCAGACAAACAATCACACAGCCTCTTTTGTCTTTTGATATTAAGATGAGGCCTGAAGTTCTACAGGATCTGCCAGAGAGTGTGATGGGAAGACGGAGGTTGTTTTGAGAAAAATAGCTGAACCAAGTCTGGAAAAATGCTTCTGCTGATGCGCCGATGTCTGTACAAAACACCTTCGTTTGCTGTCTTTGAATCTGCACATTCTCAGCTTTGATCCAAAGGGACACATAGAAACCTTAACTATGGTAGTCAATCTTCTTTTGCACACGCATATTGGATTCATAAAATAATTTCAGCCCACACTTTTATGGTTGGAAGTCCCTAAACTAAGCAGTCATTTTGACTTATCACATTAAAAGTCATGAGAAATGTTGTCGCTGCTGCTGCTGCTGCTTCTTCAAAATCCTGAGCTGTGTGTTCTCATTTTGCATGAAACCATCTCATCATAGTTATGCAAAACCATGATGGGTGAATAACACCACAAAACTGCAAGCATCAACATTTCCCATAACGATGGTGAATCAGTGTGTGGTGGCAGTGCTCATTTTTAGACCTTAACAAGACTTAAGAGTCCACACTATAGCAGCTCTGTGAGGCTGTACTTAAGCACAGCGGTGCTCTGAGGTAAATGCAAGCGTCAGCACACTAATGGCAATGCTAACATGCTGACGTACAGCAGGTATAATGTTTAACATGTTCAGCAGTGGAACAAAACTGTTTTTGAAGGAGTTTGGTGGCACTAGATGAAAGAATGTTCATGACAATTGATGAAATAGCTGTTGAAGTTGGTTACAGATGTTTTGACCTCTCATCTAAGAGGCTTCTTCAGTTCTGACTAACATGTGGGGAAGCTCAGGTATTTAGCCTTGGTAGGAAACCAAACCATTGTTTCCACTTGGTTCCTTGTTGAGGCCTGTTAAGGTTAACAACCCTTGGATGAGAGGTGAAATGTCTTCATGGATCTACAAAGTCCAGCTGTCTCAGATTTAACCCTTTCTCAAAGGTAGATGACCTGGACAACTGAGAACCTGAGAAGTATTTCACTAAAAACCGTCAACCTCGAGGTGGTGCCACCAGAAATAAAAGTCGGATAATAAAAGTCCATAGGCTTCATCTTCTTGGGACCATTTATCTAATTTCATGGCAGTCCATCGTGTAGTTGCTCAGATATCTCAGTTTGGAAGTGACCAGCCAACTTTGAAACCATCTGGAAATGGACAAAAGTTAGTAGTTATGTTGCAGATCTTTGGGTTACGAGCATCTTTAGGGATTCGACCAAACCAGTGTCGTGTCCGACATATCAGATCGGCGATGTTTAGTTAGTCGTGATCAAATCAATCAAAGTGAGATCTTGTCGTCACTTCAGAAAGCGCACAGGAGTCCGTATCTGTTGTGTCGAGGAAGTAAAAACACATCATCATGAGGGGATATAAAGTCCTGAAGGTTCAATGTTTTCAAGTATATCTTCTTCTTTCAGAATACCAGAGTGCTGTTCAACATCCGTGTGGTGGGAGGATCGGCGTTTTACAGCTACCTGTCACCTCAGGACGGGCGGCCACTCTACCACCCTGCTGTCGACAGGTGAGTGCGCCGAGAAAACACAAAACGTGTAGTTAAATCTGATGTCACACTCACACGCACTCAGACGATCAGCATGACTCAGGTCTTATGTTCTCCTAACAAGTCCTGCTGTTCTGGATGTGTTAATTGATTTTTTCTCCTCCGTCACCGGAGCTTGCCGTACATATAAATCGCGTTTCTTAACTTTTATTGGCTTCTGATCTGCACAGCTTGGGCGGGTGTTGATTGCACTCCCCTGCTGGGTCCTGAATCCTGAAAGCCTGTTAAGTGTCTAACCACTCATGCAATAAAGGTCCTGAATCCTCTGATCCTCTGTGTGCGTCTGACAGGATAATATTAGAGTAGATACACGTTTTATATGGTTAAATTTATTTATTCTAACTGTTTAAATTCAATTTTGTTCTTTAATACATGTAAATATCATCATTCATCATAACAGAGGTTAGCTCACGATCTAGACTGCATCTTTATAATAGACACAACAATTCCCACCATGAGCAAGCACTTGGCGACAGTGGCAAGGAAGAAGAAGAATAACTATGATTACAACAGAAATATGATGGATATCTGAAGACTCCTGACTCCTTTTAGCATCCTCAGCTCCAGCTGATGTAAAACCAGTCAAATTCTTCGCATATGTGCACAAACCTGGGCAGTAAAATCCACATTCTGTGCAAACCCTGGAAGCGACTGCTATTGTTTGAGCTGTCTATACACTATGTTCTCTATTTTTAGACGAGAGGATTATTAGATTGTTGTAAAGGTGTTTTTTTTTGTTGTTGTAGCTTTACTGTTGTTGTGATCAAAAGTTTCAACGCTGAAATAACTCGATGTTCCTGCAGGCTCATTCAAATTAAATCTCTTGTAATCAATTTTAATGCGATTTAAATCTCTCTGTCTCTCTGATCTAATAAAGTCTTTCTTAAGAAAGGCTACGACGACAGAGAGTCACTGAAGACTTTATGATGTCATAAAAAAAAAGTTGTAAAGTCAGTTTTTGATGATCTGTACAGATACGCTGCAGCCGGTGTTTTCATTTTGTGTGTTTATCACCAGCTGTACAGGCTGAAACGTGAAATATGCAGACGTCTCATGGCTTTCTGCTCGCAGGACTGAATCGCTGTCTCGCAGAGGCCTTTTGGCAAGGTCTTGAAAGGACTTCCATTTGTGTAGTTGCTAAGAACAGTTCATTCATTCGCTGAATGGTGCTGATGAGGCCAAGCGCTTTTCAAATCTTTTGAAACGCAAATGCGCAGCACGCACTGTATCCTAGAAACGTAATGTAATGATAGTGTTTGAACGCTAATGATCGAGAAATATGCTCTGTTCCCGAGTCAACCCACATCAGACGGTGCAAGAATGTGTTTTATTCTGCTGTTTCACTCCTGTCAGCCTCTGCAAACTCATACTGTACATCACCTCTCTGAGTCCAAACTCAAATATCTCACCAGTTATTGGACAGATTGGCATGAAATTTTATACAGACATTCATCGTCCCCAGAGGATGAACCACGCCGACTTTGGTAATCAACTGACTTGTCCTCTAGACATCTTGACATCTGCGATTTTTAGTGAAATCTCTGACATTTAGCGCACATGTCCCCCTCAGGATGAATTCTGATAACTGTGATGATCCATTAATTTTATCACGTCTGTCGAGTCTTTGGTGCATGACCAATAGAGAACCCGGCACTAAACCGGCATCTGTTCCCAACCGGTCTGTCAGACTGGTCCGATATCGATGCGCTCCTAGACAAACAAAGCTTTCTGTCTTTATGTAACATATAAAAATAATAACTCTATTGAGGATACTCCAAAAATACAATATAAATACACAGCAACACATATGCAACATGGACAGAAATCAGCTAACTGCATCCACATAAAAACTGGAGCACCAGCGGCTCCTCAGTCTGGATTTAAACCTCAGGACTGGTCAAAGGCACAATACTGTAAATCTGTGGACAGCCTGCAAATATACCCATACATAAGACTTCGCATTATAGCAGAATAGGTCGGCACACTGACATTCACAAACTTTTGGCTGTCAGCACACCATCGTGCCATCGTTATCGTCCAGGTTGAGCCAGAGGTGGGCTGCATTCAGTGTTAGCAGGGCACACACATAATGCTCTAAATAAAGCTACCTTCACAAACCTTCACCGTTTGTGATGACGGAGCAAAACGTTCAAAAGTGTGGGCTCGTTTTACTGAATTTAAATGCAAATGCAGCGAAATGCAATAACTCAGGAAACAATTCAGCTCGTTTCTGCTGGAAAATAACTGAATCTTTTCAAATCTGTCCCCCTCTCAGTAAGAGTATCGAAAGTAGTAGAAGTATTGAAAACCGGCCAAGTTACACTCCTGTACCAGCTGTACCTTAGCTCTAATTAGCAAATGTTAAAGTGCTAAACTCTGATTATTCCTGTTAAACATCAGAGTGCCGGCATCAAACGCACCTCAGAGCCCAAATTTACTCTTGATGCTTATTAACTTTTTTCCTGAGCTTTCAACCAGAATCTGTGGTGTGATCGAGGTCTCTGGAAAACGCAGCAAAGTGGATGATGTGTCGAAGCTCAGCTGCGATCCGTGGACGATATTTTCAGATTACACTGCAGCTTGTTACACTTTTATTTACAACTGAATCTCCAATGCAGTCCCACACAGAATAAAACAAACAGAAGAGAAGCAAGCACTGCAGTCGTGCTGACACCTAGTGGTTAATCATCCTCAATACAAGGCACTGAAATGATACTAATCTGGTTGTTGGTGCTGGGTATTTACTGTGCACGTCAGACAGCATGCTAGATGTTATTCAGGTGATGTGACCTTTGACCTTCTCTGTCTTTTAGAGCTCTGAAGCTGTGCGGCTCCGGAGGACCTCCACATGTAAAGCTCATCATCGAGTGGGAGCACAGAATCAAAGACTGGTCAGTTTGTTTTCTATCGCAGGCCGACACCTTCTCTGTAAATCCCGCTCTGTAAACGTTTGCACATAAGCTCCCCGTCTGTGTCCTCAGCCTGTTCGGTAACATTCAGGAGGAGGTGGTGAAGGATGCAGAGAGTGTGAGGAATCAGCAGCAGCAGCACGTCCAGCAGTACAGCTGCACCTTGGACGAGTGCTTCCAGCTCTACACCAAAGAGGAGCAGGTAGTCTGTCCAGACCTGTAATCAGCCCAACCTGCTGTCACGTTAATACTGTTGTTGTTGTTCATGTTTGTGCAGAGTAAGCAGGCGGTGGCTGCAGCGAAGTGACCCAAAAAAAAAACAGTTATTTTGCAGAATTAGGTTATCATAGTGACAGCAGGTTTTAGCATTCTGCAGCAGCTATAATTCATGATAAAACATCCACAACAGACTTTTGAACACAAGTTTAAAGAATCTGTGAACCATTTAAAAATATATTAGATCTTTAGCTCAAGGCCTGAAGCTTTAAAGCAACAATCAGCCACTGATAACTCATGAAACTACTGAAAAGCTTTTTTAAAAATTGCTTTGGAGCCTGAATTGTTGTTGCAGTTTTCATTGTTGTCTCCTCTCTGGCCTCCTTTACAGCCACCAACTGTCCAGATGCGTCACTGCCCTCTGCAGACTTTAAACATGCGTGCTAGTAAACAGAAAAACCTGTCACAGAGACAAAAATAAAAGCTGATTATGTCCATGCAGGCTGTTTGAGCCTGGTTACATTGCCCGCTTGCCCAGCTCCTGTTCTGGCACGACACCAGCTCCACTCCCCAGAGTACAAACAGTGGTGGTGGTCAAGTTTGGAGAGTTAGAAAAAAACAGATTCGACAGACGGAGTCAGTGAAGTGATTTCTACAGTTCAGTCAACACTGACTGACTGTTGTTGTGACCTTATGTCACCACACGGTGGCGCTGTAGGCACAGAGATGACTGTAACACTGCAGGAGCAAAACTCAGGAACTCGTGGAGCCTTTTGTCGGTCATGTTTGAGGTGTTAACTTTTTATTTTTTCAGGTGCAAATTATTGTTAATATCAGTTATTATTCTCTCAGTTCTTTGAGGAAGAAGAAGGAACATTGGCACATTAGTGAGACTGCTGTCCAAAAATTAATATTTGGGTCTCTTTGTTTGTTTTCTTTAGTCCAGAGGTCACCCGCATTCCCTCGTACATGCACACACGTCATGTCACATCATGCATGCACAATGTTTTCCAAGAATAAGAAAAAAAATCTCCATTGTGCTCGCTCACCTTGTTGAATTCAGTGAATCGACGCAATCACCGGGAGATGGGGAAAATGTGGAGTGTAGTAACCATGGCAACGACTTTCAATAGTAGTTCCTCTTTCAAGCTGATCAGAGCTGTAAAAGGCTCGGCCGTACATAGTTTCCAAGAATGTGATTCTGTTTGTTACATTGTTGCCCTCCTCCTCCACCAGCTTGCCCCGGACGATGCCTGGAAGTGCCCCCACTGCAAGCAGCTGCAGCAGGGCATGGTGAAGATGAGCCTGTGGACGCTGCCGGACATTCTCATCCTCCACCTGAAGCGTTTCCGGCAGGTGGGTGAGCGGCGGAACAAGCTCACCACGTTTGTGCATTTCCCCCTGGCCGGTCTGGACATGGCGCCTCACATGGTGAACCGCAACCACGGCACCCATCCCCCACCGCCGTCCCAGCCTGGATGGAAACCGTCCCGACGGCCTGACCTGGCTGCTCCCGACTTCCCGTACGATCTGTACGCTGTGTGCAACCACCACGGAGGGATGCATGGCGGACACTACACAGGTCTGAATCACTAACACCTCCTGATTAAAGACGGGAATGAGTCGCACGTGTACGCTGTCTCACTCTTTCCAGCGTTGTGTTTGCAGCCTTCTGTAGGAACTCGGTGGACGGCCAGTGGTACAGTTATGACGACAGCAGCGCCGAGCCGGTTCCAGAGGCGGAAGTGTGCACACGTGGAGCTTACATCCTCTTCTATCAGAGGAGAAACACCATCCCGCCGTGGTCTGCCAGCTCCTCGGTCACAGGTCAGTCCTTTCAGTCCTCGATAGCGGCACTGTTGCGTCGAGGACAGTCAGATGACAAAATCTAGAAATAATAACGGTCGTGTGAGAGCGTGGGAGTATCATTACACCTCACAACATCATTATTTACAGCCTGCACAAGCGTTGTTTCTCCGTGTGCAATTTGAGTCTGTTGATATTGTGCGATGCACTGCAGAGTGCATTCTCGGTGTAGCCTTTGTTCTTTGCCCATAAATGAAGGTTTCAGAGGTGGTAGAGAAAAGCTGACCTGTTCCAGCAAAGGTCTCCGTTTCCTGGAGGCGTTCGCCTGTGTGGCTTCAGGATAATGAGGGTGTTTGCGGAAATACTGATGATACCCTACCATCTATTCTGCACTACAGTGCAGAACTTTGTGAGGACGATACACTAAAACAATTCTGTTTTTCTCCTTTTTGCAGGTTCCACCAGCTCATCCACCTCCGATCACTGGCTGGTCCGGCTGGCCGGGGGCAGTAAGAGGGGCAGCGTGGTGTCAGGAGGACCGATCCCCAGACCCCCGGGGCCCATACAGGCCCCAGAGTCTCCTGAGCTGCCAGTGTTTGGAGACGAACCCCTGAAAACTGTAGAAACAAGTAGGTCTCTGTAGGAGCACGGACAGTCCTGCATACAGAAGTATCAGGAAATGTCAGGGTGGCATTAATACAGTACACAAAGAAGCTAATGCCAATTACAAACAGTAGTAGTAGTAGTAGAGTAGCAGTACTGTGTAGTAACGTCCTGTATCTTTCTTGCAGACGGGTTTGAGGCCAAGCCGTTTGTCCGTGGGACTCAGGGCAGGAGTGTAAGCATGAGGTCACCCACAAAGCCCAAGGAGTCTCTGAACAAAGTTCTGCCGCTCCGGTGGTCGTTTGGCTCCAAGGATCGCATTAAACCTCCGTCCCAGACACAGCCTGGAGAGCTGGTGGAGTACTTGGAGTCTGGGCGCCGGCCACGATGTACCAAAGACCCGATCATAACACTGGTGGCCACCCCGCCACAGAGGAACGCCCAGGGAAGAGCCTTTGAAGCCGGACATGACTGCAGCTCACCGAGCAGCAGCAGTCTAAGCTGTACGGACAGACTCAGCTCCGACACTTGTTACTCCCCTAAAATACCTGCAGGGCAGAGCAGGCCTTGTGTGGAGAGAGTCTGCAACAACGGCAATGTCAAAGCCAGGGATTATGGCTCTCTGAGGCAGAGGTCGTCCAAGAGAACGAGGCAGGACCAGGGCAGGACCCTGGACCTCCAGCTTCAGCTCCAGAAAGGGGCCGCTCTCATGGGTCATATCAGCCACAGCGCACCTCCAAGCAGAGATTCCACATTGAGAAGGACCAAGGTCCACACAGGAGGGACCTCCAGGCCGCAGAAAGACTTGTTACAGACGGTCGTTCAACCGGAGGACAGGAGGGGTCAGAGGGGACAGGAGGGCCGCAGCCACGACAGCCTCTTGTCATTTTTCAAACCTGGTTTCATGAAGAAAGACGTTCCTGGGTCGCCCAACCAGAGGCAAGACCGACGCGTGAACGGCCACGGACATCTGGGAAAGCTGGCGAGCAGCAATTTAGCCAAACTGTCGATGTCCAACGGAACGCTGACCACAGCGGCGCTAGACGAGAGGAAGGCCGGCGTCGCCCCGAGCTGCGACGGCCATAACTGCAAAGTCCAGCTGGTCAACGGAAAGGCCGGGCATCACGACCCCGTGGACATCAAGCGCGCCCACAGCTCCAGTAACATCCAGTCCAAGCTGGACCTGACGTTTCGCAGGTGCGCCTCCCTGCAGAGGAACGGCGAAGTGGTGGCACCTCCGGCCCACCGCATCCTGCTGTCGGACAAGCCCAGCTACGCCACTCTGCAGCGGACTCGATACAGTACCACCTCCCTGGGTAGGCTGTAGATCCAAGCAAGTCGATTGATGGTCAGCCATGCACTGAATACTTACCTCTAATCAAACAGCAGTCAACCTTATCATACTTTAACTATAAACTAAAGCTCCCTGAGCTGTGCGTGGACAAATCTGACACCAAACTCCCGTTAAGAAATATTACGTGTCCGTAAATCAGTCTAGAAACACGAGATAAAGTCAGCCGGCAGTCCTCTTGTTAATTTAGCATCAATATAACTCAAACTGTATTTCTGTCACCGCAACAACTCAAGAACTCACTACTACTTATTTTAGTGTTAGATGACAGCAGAATGAGGTGAACTGTCATGAAAATTAAGATTTCTCCCTAAAATAAGGGCTGGTTGTTGGATCCGATACACGTCGGATTAAACTCTGACTCTAAGCAGTTCACTGTCTGTCGTGTGAGTTTGAGAGAGTATTTTAGGATTCAGTTTTCTTGGCCGTTACCGGAGTAACGAGACAGGTTGCATACGTGATTCAAAGCAGCTGACCCGTGCAGGTCGGCCAAACAAATCATTATCTGTCCGTCTCTTATTACTGTTATTAACCGTTAAACGCTGTGATTAACCTTCAGCACTCAGCCGGTGACCCTCATACCTACGGCTGAATCGAGGCATTCACTCCCACTTATGCAGTATTTCTTTATTATACAGACTTATAGAGCGGGTCAGGGTTGGCTCGTGTCACATAGGAACATATTCGGGCACGCGGTTTTGCTTCTGGCGCTATGTTAAAATTAGAAGCAATGAAATAAGTGTTGAAAACAGATGTAGTCAGCTTCAAGTGTGTTTTATTATGATCTTTGTTTATCCTGCTGATGATGTGACTGATGTCTTCTTTATGCTTGTTTTTTTTTCTCATAAGTGCCTCTGTGACAGCCCAGAATGACTGTTGAAACATTTGGACCTCTCTACTGATTTCTACACTCGTCATCCAGAGAAGCTCCGAACCGGTCGAGGCGTCGCTGGAAAACAAAGTCTATCTTCTCGCTCCCCTTCATAGTACTGTTCTAAGTTCTTACCTGTGCGTGTCTTAAACTAAAAATCTATGCAGAGTTGAATTTACTGAGGAGAGAATAACTGCTGTAACATGTTTTTTTTTGTTTTTGCAAAAAAGCAGTCTACTGTTTATTATTTTTTTTAGTTTTATGATCAATATTTCGAAAGCGGAGGTTGATTTGGTGAATTTGCATGTTTTTAGCCCATAAAACAACGTGTGTGTGCGGAAGTGTCAAAAACTGCAGTTCCTCAAACGTCCACTCGAGGCTGGCACCAGAAGTGAGTCAGTCTCCATAAGTCCCCATGTTTAAAAACTTCACAGCAGAAGTAAACATGTTTACAGCCTGGTACAATGGATTAAGAGCGTGGACGCTTTGATTGACAGGTGGGTGTCGTTACAGATGGCATGTGGGAGGTGGCGGAGTCGCCACGCTCGATACAACGTCCATATTTAAACTGTCTGTGATTGGATAATGGGCTAAAACATGTACACTTGTTAAACACTGCAAAAAAAATAAAAATACTAACGCCTGCACTGTACATCAGCTGCTACATCAACACACACCATTTGCTTCGTCTCATTTTGATGGTTTCAATACACTTTAGTTTGCTGCGTTATGTTGAAGTAAAAATCTGATATGTTGACTTTAATTAAATGTATTTTGTCAACAGGTTACACGTAATTGTATAAAGTTATTTCAACTCAAAAATGTTGTAACCTTTTGACAAGATAAATTTAATTAAAGCCAACATTTCATTTTTTGGAGTGTGCTAATGTAGGAACAAGCTACTGATTAACTAATCTACAACTCCTAACCAACAGGCTGATAAAAGTTTTGAATCCTTCAACCTTCAAAATTTATTGGGATATTTTTATTTTTTGTTTTGTCAGGTTTGTTTGTTGGATGTATGATGAAGAGTTTGGTGGCTACATGAGAAAACTGCAGGTGTCATTGCTCTGAATAAAAAAATAAGTTTATTAACCTCCCCTGAAGCTTGCGGAGGAGTAAAAGATCCACCTGTGAGCTGAGCGAGAATGTGGATTTACATCTCTGTCTCTCTCATTTAGGCGAGGGTTTGAATTGTTGCTGATTAAATATCAAGCATCGAAAAAGAGGATTCACACTTTGTGCCCACACACACACACAATTAATCTTATTCTCTGAAGCCACCGGGCTGCGATGACCCTTTGCGGTCATCATCAGGCTGCGTCACGTTCACGTAAACTCTAACCACCGATGGTAAAGCAGCTCGTGTTCCTGCTGCAGATCTAAGTCTGTTTAAGTCACGGTCTTCAATGTATCTGCACAACGCTCTTTTCTTTGTTTACTTTGCATTGTAAATTTGTCACCGTGGGGTTGTCGGTGTGAGGGGCGGGGGTCTGTTTGCCTACACTGTAACTGTGTCCACGTTGTTTCATGTCGTGTCATCTAACATTAACAACCAAAATGAAATGATAGTAAATGAAGGATGTTTCTGAGACTTTATTTGGGGGGAAAAAAGGCTAGATTATATTTTATTATTAACTTTTTTAAAAGTCTACATTTTGTACCTGATGTGTAATTATGTAATTTAAGTACAGATTACTGTGTAAGGTCAGATTAATACATACTGTAAGTGGGGTTGACACAAAACACAAAGGTCCCTGTACTGGACTGTCTATAATGTCTGCTTAATGTACTGCAAGTTTTACGGATTGCAAATTAAACACAGCTTTTCTCACAAATGGATTCAGAGTTGGCTGCGTGATGTACGAGCCCCTGTGTGTGTGTCTCATCATTCTTATCTCCGCCTCAGCGAATGCTATTTTTAAGGATTCAAGGCAGGTCTGACTTCTGAGTGTGCTCGGCTAAAGGCGAGCAACTTATCAGCTAGAATAGCGGCACTCCAGGAGCTCTAATGAAGGTTTGTTTCTCTGAAAAACAGTGAAGTGAGGTCTGATTACTGAGACATTTCATGGATTCGCGAAGTGCAGAATTTGTCCCTGTGTAGCCAAGGTGTTTTTAATGTGTGATGTGTAAGAAAGGGAAATGTCAAGGACGCTTCACTGCATTTTGGAGATGAATTAAAATTTCACATCCATCAAATACTACCAGCAGCAGTTAAAGAAGTAGAAGTAGAAGTGGGTATTTTTGTGACCTAGCACCCGTTAGCAAGATCAAGCAAGGTCAACAACAGCAGCAAGGTAATATTACTGACTAGACCAACAGCAGTCTGTCTTTCAGCCTTTTATTTCACCTAGCTCTCACCGACCACTAAAAGTCAGTCCCAGATTTACTGTCCTTAAAGGCTGCTTAGCCCGGTTACATTGCCCACTTGCCCAGCTCCTGTTCTGGCACGACACCGACTTCATTCGCCATATGCATTCATCCTCCTGGGGTCTGTAAACCTCCTCTTCTAAAGAAACAAAGTAAGTACTCACATTTAAAAATAAAACAAGCTGTACAGGATACTGCAGAACTATGCAAAGTACTCCGAAGCTGTTGTACAAAAGTTTACAGAGTGCAGGAACATGTGTAATACTCCTCTTATTATCTATTTGCATAAACAGTTTTTCACAGTTATTTGTTTTATGTGTCTTCTCGTATTTTCCAGAGGCTAAAGTGTTGGCAGTGAATCAGTCGTACAGGTCAAACTCTCCACGATCGTGGAGAAGCTGTCCTGAGGCGAGATGTTAAAACGTTGAACATTTACATAAAGATAAATTATTCATGATTTTTTTGTCTCTCACAATCATTGGTATCGACTTGATTATGTTTTACCACCCGGCGTACACTGACAAACATCTTCACGCCTTTATTAATTCTGTTATTACTTTTATTGCTTTAATCCTCTAGAGCTCACGAGGCAATTACCCTTATAATGTGATAACACGTTACATGTATACTGATCTGTAGGTTGGTGACAACGCTTTGCACAAGTGAAGTGCTGCAGATAATCAGCCTATTAGCTCCTGCACAGAATACATGTTGACCTATTGGTTCACTATACCATTAAGCCTCTACGAGGCAGCAACACTTTAATGCATGCATGTATGCACCTCTAATTTGCTTGGTTGCTTGTGAAGAGGGGTGTTTTAAAAGGCAGCTCTTTTAATATGCAAATGTACGCAAAGTGCAATCAGATGATCTGCTTCAGAGAGAAGACCTGCTGTGCAGGTATCAAGTTTGCGCTATAATTGCCTGTTTAATGCAGATGTTGTTCCAGCGTGGCCCAATGTTTGTGTTGGTTCTAAGAGTAAAGTTTGTTGCACCGATCCTGCATCAGGAGCAGGAAAGACTCACAGCAGGACGAGTGGAAGAAGCTCAGAATAAAAGGTGCTTTTACTGTCAAACTTCCAGAAGCTCACTGAGAGGAGGTGTGCTGCCGGAGTGATATGTATTAATCACCACACTGGAGCTCGGATGCTTTCTTTGATGGCAGCAGACATTTTCTCTCTTTATCACCAGCACACACACGCAGAATACAAATACGAAAGAGACAGGGTGATGTTTGTTTGAATGCGGGCTGGTTGGACAAGAGACATACCAATCTATTATGACTTCGAAGCATGTTTCATCTGCTAATTCACATTTTTTGGTGTTGCAGCCTTTTGTCGCTGCTTCGTGATAGGCGGCTGGACTCCAGCTCCATGTGGAGGATATTTGCATATTGTTAATAGCACAAATTGAATGTACCACTTGGCTCATTGTTATAGTTTTAATCAGCCTGACCGTGGCTGAGGCAGCACGATGGCGTGATGTATGGAATCATAACTTTACTATCAGCGTCCTCACGTGTTCACCTCGTTAAGCGAGTCACATGTCATTTTAGTTTGCTGTATATAGGCCAAATGAAATGCTTTGACTCCGCATCAGCCTTCCTCGTCCTTTTTTCATCAGACGAAATGAACACGTCGGCCTTCAGAGACACGACACTTGGAGCAACTAACCAGAAATATTTGTGGTATCCTCACCAGGGAAAGTGGAAACGTGAAGTCAAAGTGTGATGTGCAATGTGTGTTTGTATATGCTGGAATTAACAGTTTCAGAAAATATGCTGAGAGTTAAATGAGAAGATTGATACCGCACACGGTCTGTACGCTAAATATGAAGCTACAGCTAACAGCAGGTTAGCCTAGCTTACAAAAACTCATGTAAAAACAAATCTCCAATTTCCAGTGGGAAACTGTAGAAGCCAGTTTAGCTTAACAGTTCTCACCCTAGCCCTAACTAGTACACCTAAACTGGTCACCATACCTGCTTGCCCAGCTCCGGTTCTGGCATGACATTGGCTCTGTTCCCCAGCCTGAAAACCTCCTCTTCTTCTTCCCGTTGGTCCAAAACGCCTGTGGTACAAACACTAACACTCCCCCAGTGCTCTGAGTCTGAGCTCACTTTCTGGGCATCCCGGCTAACAAACTGAGCTAACATGAGCTAACAGCAGCTACAGCTGGCAGCAGTTTACTTCACTGTCCATCAGGAAACTCTGTAAATCACAGAGAGTTGAGGCATTGAGAGTACGAATGACAGAGACACCATTCACCTGATTACAGGTCAGTGTGACATCAACATGATTTAAAATCTTTTAGTTTATGAGAGAAAAGTTACAAAATGTTGTTTTAAAAATTGATGATCATACAGCAATTTATTACAAACAATCTGATCAAACGATTTTGTCTATGCAGTTATCTACGATAGAAGAGATAACCGATTCTCTAGCCCATCATTTACTTTTTAACATCCACATACTATTTGCAAGGCTAAGCGACCTGGTGTGACATCAATTTCCTAATACACAGACACACTTTGTGCTATGAATACAGCCAGCATGTTCCAGACGAAGTGTATATTGGTCCCAGCCAAAGGACCAAACTCATTACAGCGATGGTAATTGCTATCTTTGCTCATGCAGAGATTGGTGCGATGGCTGATGGTGTTTTGTCATGCTGAAACCATTAATACTGCTGTCGCTTTGTCCCTACGGCCAAAGGGTGTTATCATTCAAAATGGGGATGAGGAAAGGCAGGTACCTATTTGTGTTTCATATTACAGCCCCTTAAATTGTGGCATAAAGGGAAAACCATCTCACAAAAGGCCATAATGTTTAAGGTTTATTGAGGTTTATAACGTCATGACACGAGGATTAACGTCTGTCTCTGCTTTATTCTGCTTTTATCATTTTGGTTCGACAGCGAGTGACGGGAAACATTGTGCTGCACTAATGTTTGTAAAGTTGTTTGTTGATCATCTGTGGTGGGCTTAAATGGGTTTCCTGTAAATTACATTTGGAATTAAAACTGGCAAACCGGTATAGAAATTTCTGGGTTTATGAAGCAGATTGACGTAAGCTTGCCGCTCTCACAACTGTTTCATGTTGGCATTTAAAAGCAGCAGCTGATGAAAATCAAAACATAGCGGTGCCAAGAAAATCATTTCCTGAAACCTTTATGGTGGAAATCAAATTTGTGTTGGCAAAGTGAGGGTAATGTATCACAAACAAAGGAAGTATTATTTTTAGGTATATATAATATTTTTATGATGCTTTCAAGATAAACAGCTCCAACAACAGTGTCCACAAGAACCAAACCTCATGAAATACTCTGAAAAGAGATAATTATATGTTGTAGAAGTATAAATAGAGCATCAATGTAAATGCACTGTTCATAAACATGAATATACCGAACCAAGACCTGGTGAAATCCTGCAAACGCCAGCTTGACAGACTTTCCAAGGCTACACAGACCACTACCTGGTCCACCTACAACTCACACCACCAACCCAAAGGCTTGTGTACAATAAACATCTCAAACCCTCCTCCAACACCTCCAACTCCTCCACAATTGAGTGCAATACTTTCAGATTTTCAAGGTGTCCCCCAGGGCTCCTTACTTGGTCCTCTCCTGTTCATTCTCTATATGCTCACCTTGGCTGACACGGTCTCCACTTCCACTGCTACATCGATGACAGCCAGCTCTACATCTCTACAAAGTCCACGACTATTCCAACTCATTCATCCCGACCAGCTGCCTCACTGAAATTAAATCTTAGATTCAAGCCAACCTGCTGAACTGTCATGAGACATGATCATCTTTGTTCCAACTTCCCATCTCTAGTCGACATTTGCAACACATTTCAGTCAAACTTGGATTCATCCTGTGTCTCAGCTTGCAAATTAAGATATTTCTAGCCATTCTGTTTCATGCACCTCAAAGATATTCTAAACTCAAAAACTGATTTCTTGCCGTTACCAAGGCGTAGACAGTCTGACAGTCAAAGAAGAAGATGCTTTGATTCTGAGTGAAGCTACAAATTTGTAAATTTATAAAGGAGAGATCAAAGGTAAGCATCACTCCTTAACTAGATATCTGCCCCTATCCTCTCATGTACTAAATCATCTATCTGAGCAAGATGTTGAGTACCGTGAGCTGGAGCCAGAGAACATGTTTTTGAACAACTCCCTGACTTTCTTTTTGTTTTTTAAGTTTGCAGTCTTCTTCTAATTATAATGTTGTTATTCTTTAGGCGCCTAGGGCGAATAAAAGACTTGAAAGAACATTACTTGCTGCTGTCTTGGCTTATTAATCCACTCAACTACTGGATGTATTGAAGCTGGGCAGCCAGCTGATAGAGTCTAGTGTTGGAGACAGCTAAACCTCACTGCTCCAGGCATTTTAAATCGTGGTTTCATATAAATGTACTAACCCAGCCATTTACCCATTTAACTGTTTTATTATTAAATAGGTAACATTTGAAGATGGTAAAGGAGTCTTGGTATAATATTAATTTTATGTAAGACAATCTGAAATTAATGTAATTGGTTTGCTAACTTCAAAACAGCAGGTATATTTTGGGGGGTTATAAAGAGCGCTGCATCATCAGCATATAATATTTTAGGATCAGTTCTCTCATAGCTTCTCCAAGGGGCTCGGTGACTGTTGCAAACAACAACAACAGCAGTGGAGATGGTGGGCACCGCTGTCTGGTTCCCCTGCCCAAGGAGAAGTAGAAGGTCATTAATCCCAACAGCAGCCAGCAGTCCGTTATATAACAAACTTAACCCAATTACTGAAAGCAGCTTCAAGCCCGAAAGTGTTGAGACTGGGAGAGATTGGTTTTCTATGTTTTGAAATAACTAATAACTAACTCAAAAGGAGCCTCGGATAATTTATCTATCCATCAAGGTTTTTGTCAGTATAGCCTCTGCTGTTTGTGGTTGTGTTCCACAGAAAAGTATTTATAGCAATGGATTTGTAAGGCTGTCTGCAAATTTCCAACCTGCTAAAACAAAGGTATCTCCCTCCGCCAGACTAAAGAGACACAAAATGGCTATTATTAGTCATTATGTCCGCAGCTCTCTGTAATTGTTTTGCATCTCTTTGTGGTCATTTGGGTTGTGTCTTGTGCTTCATTATCGTGGTGCCTCTTTGTGGTCATTTTGCAGTTGTTTGCGCTGCCTGTCTTTGTAGTTTTACTGGGGCTCACGACTTGTTTTGCATTTCTTTGTAGTTTCTCTGCGTCTCTTTGTGGTGGTTTTGCAGTTGTTTGCTCTGCCTGTCTGAAGTTTTCCTGCGGCTCTTTGTAGTCTTTGCGATCATTCCGTGCCTCGTCGTACTTATTTGTGCCATGTTTTGCTTCTTATTTTGTGTCTCTTTGTGGTTGTTTGTCATCTTTTTAGAGTCGTTGGCTTTAACTTTTCCAATTACACATATCTAGTTCAAACAGCACTCAGTATTTCTCTGCTTTTTTTTTTTTATTCAGGTTTTATCCTTTTATTAGAACTTCCCATGTCCGATTCACATTAAAGTGCATTTCAGAGACATTTCTTGACTTGCTGCTTTTTATATTACGAACACAACATTTACCATTTCCTGGAAACTGGAGAAAATAAAGAACAAAGAGCTTGCAGCTCTGAAAGCTAGAAAGCTCTTTGCACAGTAAGATTTCTGTAAACCCCCCATTTATATTGACGACATTATGTGCCATGAAAGATTTTATTCCAAGGATAGTTGAGCTTCACCGCAGGGTATTATAAAAATATTGCATCCCGCCACACAGTCTGATGATAAACATGAAAGTTGAAATTTATATTTTTGAGTTTTAACATGAAAATCTGAACATTTCTGTCAGTATCAGAGTATACATATATATATATATATATTCTGCATCTATTTCTTCCAGTGTGTTTCTTGAATTTAATATTTGAACACTAGACTGTGTCTTACAGCTGCATTGTTACATTAGTAATGTTTGAGACTACAGTCTTTCCATATAGAGCAGACTGATTTGTGTAGAGACCTCAAGGACTTGGCAACAATGGCATGAAAAACTTCCTTTAAGAGGCAGAAACCTTGAGCAGAGCTGAGCTCACGAGCTTAGAAAGGGAAAGAGAGACAAAGATGTACAGCAGCAGCAATGATAATAAATAATAAATCAGTGTAAACAGAGCTATGACTAATAGTAGGAATAATGCTAATAATAGTATTTGTAGTGGATGTCGTGCAGGAATCTGTGAGAACCTGCAATATGATGAAGCAGAAAAACTCCAAAACTGTGCAGACCACATAAGATAGGACTATAATGATCACACACCGGGGAAATTCACTTGTCACAGCAGCACGGACACGAGGCTGATAAGAAATTACTCATAAATAAGAAATATATAGAAAAAGTCATTTTGAAAAAAGTCATTAAGTCATGCTGTGGTAGTGCTCGGTTTCTGAAGGAGCTGAAGGAGGCCCAGACAGTCTCATGCGGGGAGTGAGAGGAGTTGTTCATCAAGTTGTCAGTCCAGGGCAGGTCTCTTTCTGTGTTCCCGCATCGTCCACATTTTCCTCTGCGACTGCATGTAAGCATCAGCATGTACTGAACCTGATTTTGTGAATGCTGTATGCAAACACCTGTCATCGTTTCATTATCTGGTGCACATCAAGTGAATGCACACAGGTGCAAAAATCAGACGGTGGCACAAATCATTAAAACTAACCCAGTTGCAGTTTTCCTAATCTGGTCCTCTCATCGAAGATAATCCCTCACCATGATTGAGACTAAATAATTGGCTTGCCGCTGCATAATTTTGGCTTAGGGGTGTTTGTCTTTATGATTAAGAGACTGTGAATGCCATGTAATCCTGCCTTTCTCTTTTTTCAAGATAATGGGTAATAATTAGATTCCTGCCACCTGACATTTGGATACACGGTAGTGCTGAGTCACTCCGCGGTGAAAAGCTGACGAACACAACACAGCGCTGCTTCCACCATCTCAAGTTACAAAAAAAAAAAACAATAACTTGTCAACATATTTTTCTGCTTGAAATGTTTTCCACTTTATACATGACCTTGCCCGGCACTGAGCAGGAACATTCAGCACTTTTATTGACACTTGTCTTGAAAATGTTTGCAATAAAAATTAGAAAAGCAATTTAGATTTTTTTTTGTCTGCTCTGCCTGCTTTATTTAGATGGTGACAGCTGGAGACAGACACGGGCCTGGGCTGGAATCAAGCCTGGAATCTAGAGCCAAAAAGAGTTATTTACGCCACAGTTACAGAACTTTCTGTGCTTTGAAGACCCTTTTATGTTCAATAACCATTTGTTCCCTCTTAAAGGGTCTTTGGTTTCCTCATCAGTGGACCCTTTGTAACAGTGTTACCTGGTTTTGGGTTGGTGGTTGTTGTGCCATTCCAAATGGTAAAAATAAAAATTCAACAAATACTTTTTAGGGAGAGAAATTAGTAATGTGAGTGTTATTTAATAGTTTAGTAATTTACCCAATGTTGTGTTTAAAATGAAAGGACCAGTGTGAAGAACTTAGTCTCAGCTTAGTTGCTGCCCTGCTTCACCCTCTCATTCCTAATATGAAAGAGAAATTACAGCGGCCACAAAATGCCAAAAGAAGCAAAAGATCACGGAGCCAGTTTTTGTTTCTCTGTGGACTAATGTAGAAAAATTCACCATGAACTTTTAAATGTTTTATTCAGATGGTTACATACCAAACTTTTCCTTTTCCTTTTGAAGGTTCTTTGGAATACTTATTACTGTGTAACAATGCCTCTCTGTTTCAATTAGAAAACAACAACACAAAGGGACAGTTTGAACAGCTTCGTTTTGGCTTTTCAAAGAGAAATTACCTGAAAGAGAAATCACACCAAAAAATGTTCAACATGGACCTTGAAAGGCGCAGTGTTGTTGAATCTTTTTATTTTTGTTACTTAAAAATTCTCCTTTTATATCTACAGTGGGATGGATCCTCTTTCATGAATGCCGCCGTGTTTAAAGACTGTGTTTCTATGGTAGCCCAGAACAGACAAACTAAACTACTGACTCTAGACCGGGCCCTTTAAATGTTGTCCCTCCTTTTACACTAGGAAGGTGAGGGTGATGCGAGGAGATTACAATACGGTGATTACGCCACTAAATGCAACTAAATTCTACATACTGGACCTTTAAATATTTAAATACAAATGATTACATATTGCACCTTGGGGTTGGTTGTAGACCAGGTGTGTTGCAGCATTCTGGATCATCTGAAGAGCCCGGGAGGCCCGTTAAGAGGGCATTACAGTTGTGTGGTCTTGAAATGTCAACAGCTTGTGTCAGGAGTTGAGTGGTGTGTTGTGTTAAATAAGGTCTGATTTTTCTGATGTTGTAAAGTGCAAAGCGGCATAACAGGGCAACTGAGGCAACATGATTGGATTTGAGGGGTTCAGCTGGAGGTGGTGTGCCTTCATCCATGTGGCGATGTCTGAGAGGCAATCAGAGACCCGTGCAGAGATCGAAGGGTCCTCAGGAGGAAATGACAGATACAGCTGAGTGTCATCTGCATAGCAGTGATAGGAAAAGCCATGTGAGCGGATAATCGGACCCAAGGAGGTGGTGTAGATAGCAAATAGAAGGGGCCCCAGAATTGAGCCCTGGGGAACCCCACTGGTGAGGTGATGCGAAGTGGACAACTGTCCAAGCCAGGATACGCTGAATATGCACCCTGTCAGGTAAGATTCAAACCAGGATGCCCATGTTTGAGTGAATAAAAGAGGATGTGATGATTAACTGTGTCAAAGGCAGCTGATAAGTCAAGTAGAACGAGGACAGAGGACTGTGCTGCTACTCTTGCAGCTTTTAAGGTTTCTGTCACAGACAACAGAGCAGTTTCAGTCGAGTGACCGCTCTTGAAACCAGATTGATTCGGATCAGGAAGATTGTTCTGTAGGAGGAATTCTGAGAGTTGCTTGGCAACCGCCCGTTCAATAGTTTTGGATAAAAAAGGAAGAAGTTAGACAGGCCGATCCTTCTTGACCGGAGCAGGGTTGAGGGAGGGTTTGAGTCAAGGCGTTACTCGAGCTGCCTTGAACGTTTCTTTTTCATGTTACAAAGCACACGTGAGCTTTTGAGGCTTTTTAAAGACTCTTTATTAAAACTGATAAAGCCTTTCATATTATATATTAACTTGAGTAACATTTAACACACACAGTCAGCCAGACAAGAGATTTCCATTGTGGTTTAATCAAATAACTGCACACATCATCACAGCCACATAATTACAGTGTAATATCACTTTTTTTTAACACACTGCCTAATTACTATATGCACTGCCTACAGCTGTTTGTTAGCTTTAATGGAATTCCACTGATGAATGAAATTACTTTGACATATGCATGCAGCCCATTAAAAGCCACAACATCAATACAATAAAATTGGAACATCTAAGAGTTGCAAGTACAACAGACGTCTCCTTTTAGTTTAATTTTTTAAATGATCGCAACAACATTTGAAGACAAATCAAAAACACATTAAATATAATACTGACACAATCATGATGCATCAAGCTGCAAAGCTTCAGGAAGCTTTCAGTCGCTCATTATGCTCAATTATGAGTTAATTTGTTTTCCATTGTGGAGTGGTTGTTTGGTTATCTGCAACTCGAGAGTCTAAACATGTAATTTACCCAACACAAGAGGTTTGTTAATCCTCATTCTGGCAAATTATGACTAAATCTAAATATTACTCACACTGAACGTGCCTTCAAAAGACACAATTTGGCACATTAATGCGCTTTATAGTTCAGCAGAGTCAGATTTGGATTGGAAACCAGGTGGCGATTTGTTGGCGACCGTGGTTGGCAGTGATCGTGGACGACGGGATCAGAGTCCACCTCATTGCACAGCCACAGTGACAGGCAGCATGTTTTGAAGTAGTTCCCCTGATGAGTGCAAGTGAGATGGATGAAGGGTGTCCGGCGCCATCCTCAGACTCATGCTGCCATCAGCCAGAGCTGGGGCGACTCTAAACGCCCTGTGAGATGGACGGACGGCTACGATAAACTGCCTCTTAAACGTCTCGCTTAATACGATGTAGATAAATGGGTTGATGCAGCTGTTGGCGTAACCCATGCTAATTGCAATGTTGTAGGCGTACAGGAAGGCAAAGGTGGGCCTCTGTACTCCAAGGTGGACCAACTGCAAGATGTAGTAAGGGGCCCAGCAAGTGAAGAATGCCAAGCATATGGCCACGGCCATTCGGGTCACCTTTCTTGTCCGCACCCTCAGGCTTCGTTGGGGAAGTGGAGCAACTGTAGCTGACATATTTTGGAGGATCTTGAAGAAGACCCCACAGATGACCACCCAAGGCAGAGCAAAGGCCAAGAAGAACTGGTAGAGGGTGAACCAGTATGTATCTGTGGCTGGGTTGGGCAGCAGGAGGGCGCAACCAACTGATCCATCCTTGAGACGCATGAGTCCCGTGTACATCCACACCGGAGTGATGGACACCAGAGAAAATGCCCACACCAGAGCTACGGCCGCCCCGGCCACGAAGGGGGTCCGAATGTGTTTGAAGCGGATGGGATGGACAGTGGCCAGGTAGCGATCCAGAGTCATCACAGTGAGGATGTACGTACTCACAATCTGGCTGTTGGAGTCGAGCGCTGTGATGACAGTGCACATGGTGCCACCGAAGCACCAGGAGCCGTTGCCCACAAGCTGGTGGATGAGAAAAGGCATGCCGAGGAGGAAGAGGAGGTCTGCGATGGACAAACTGAAGATGAATATGTCTGGTACTGTGTGCTGGGAGCAGGACTTGGTTTTCTTAACGATGGTGTAGATTACGATGGAGTTTCCAAAGATCCCGAAGACGCAGATGACACCAAAGATGCTGGGCATGAGCACGTTGTTGTACTGCTCATGTTCTGGCAAGAAAAGGGACGCAACACAACAAAGCAACAATCTGTCAGTCACTTATAAAACACAGTAAATCCAACATTGTTTTCCAGTGAACGTTTTACCAACGTAGTTCACAGTTCTGTTTACAGTCTGCAGAATGCAAGCATGACTTGAGGGCAACCAGTTATCAGCAGCCTGTTATGTTCTGTACGCTCCAATTTGAGGATTGCAATGGGAGGTTTACTGCACTCAGAAAACTGCCTTTCCATTAGAAGCAATTTTTTCCAGTATGTAGTCAGGAATAGCTCATCCCTAGCCCTCAAACTTAGCTTGTAACCTCACATGTTATTGATTAAAAATGAGAAGAAGACCAATAAGAAGTTAATGAGAATAAGATTTGCCATGCGTGAATAATTAGGCTAACTATGGGGGGATGTAATTAGATTAATCAATCATCTGATTGATAATTGGCTTACAATTACTGTGTGTGAGGGTAGTCGAGCAGGTCTGGCATCTAATGCACAGAGGAACAACAGGGGAGCAGGGATCTCTATGCCATGACCCGAAGTGCAGAACAATGCAATAAACTGTGCTGTAATTTAGTACGCTGTGAAGGTTGATGTGCTGTTAGGCAGCTCTCAGGCGGTTGAGAGGGTGCCAGCTCATCCTGCAACATTTCTTTTGTTTACAATTTTGATATGTGCGTCTGGAGAACATCCACATCCATTCGTTAAGTATGCAACCTGTGAAGTATCTTGTACTGAGGTTTATACAGCCTGCTCTGCGTAGATGAGGATCTGAACAGATTTATAGCTGTCTGCTATACTCAGTGTTTTCATGTTCAGGTCTCTTCCCACCTCTGAGAGATATTTGGCAAATGGTATGTGACAGAGGAACCAAGATTCTTGGCTGAAAGAATAATATAGGATACTTTTTGGGGGGTCTAAAATATAATGAAAACTCTGTCTATACTGTGTGCATGTGTTTTGGATCTTGAATTTGTCATTAATATTTAAATTTTTAATTGCATAAAACCAACCTGCAGAAGTCAGTTATCAAACACACTCAGTAACCTCATTTAACGACACCGACCAAGCAGTTTTATTCAGCTGACTAGTAACGTGCACACTGGTGTAGCAACAGTTTGACACTCATGAAATTAAGCTTTAAAATGTTAATCTGTCTTCAGGATTATAAGCGGTGCCAGCAGTGAGTGAGATAAATAGACATTATGGATCTTAAATGTCTTGTATCTCTAAATAACTCTCTAAATAAATCACCAATCTCAACACTTAATATTTTTTTTGCATTTGTAATTCATTATTATTAGATTTAAAAAAAGAAGAAACAACCAACCCACCTTCTTCTGGACTGTCGGACGAACTGAAGGAGGAAAAAGATGAATTGAAGGAAAAGTCCATCCCAACCAGCCTTTGTTGGTCTTTTTTTCCTAAAATAATCTGCAGTCTTTGATAATAAACACAATACTAATAACAGTAATATAACTCACATAACAGGCTCGAGCGAGATAAAGTCCATTCAGACATTTTGTGGCAAAAAGAACAGCAGCATAAAATGAGTGAAAAGTAAAAATAAAATCAGTTTCAGTTTAAAGATTTGACAGCAGAGCTGCGCGCGCTTCTTTGTGAGCGCACGCGACGACTAAAACGCACTTAAACGCACCGTGGAGTGACGTCACGCCCCCGTGACACTACAAGTGTTTGAATTAGCAGCGGCTGATCGTTTTATGACGAGCTCCGACGTGTCTTTACAATGTCACACACACACACACACACAGCACGAGCGGCTCCGCTAGGTGTCAGCATCGTCAAGGTATTTCATTTCACTGTGTGCTGTGTCACGGAGACAGAGCTGGGAATTAAAAACAGATGCTCAGAATAAATAAAAAGAAATAAAACAAAGAAAGGCAGCACAAACATTTGCCAAACAGTGGGTCAGTGCAGTGGGATAAAGGCAGCAGCTCAACATGTGGAGGAAGACGGCTGCTTTTTATGTCACATCATCTATCATCAAAATACTGACTGTGTTCTGTGGATATTTGTCTGCTTTCACCTCATTCTGCTTATTGTTTGGCACATGCATGCAGTTTTATTCACCCGGCTCATTGTTTACGTTTATCACCTGTAAGTGCTGATGTTGTTTATCAGACATGAATCTTCAAAGAGACAGGCCGATAACTTAATAACTCACTAATTATTAACTTTCAAAGTCACTGAGTGACACAAACACACATCAAATAAACAGCACATGGAGGAAGAAGGCTATTTTTGGGAGCATATTATCTAGAATATCATCAACAGTAGTGTCTATACTGTGTGTGTGTTTGTTTTCTGCTTTGTTTATGGCATATCCAGGCCTAAATATTGAAGCAGGTTGTATGAGGTAGGAGATATTGTGGTATACTGTCAGTCTGACGGCCATAAACCTTAAAATACCTAGCCATATAACTTAATAACTAACTCGTTAGTGACTTTTAACACTGTCTGTACTGTGTGCATATTCTTAGCCGCATTGTTTATGACCTATCCAGACACCTTGAGTTTGAGCAGAGCTATAAAGAACACAGGTGAACAACAATAACACTTGCGGCCTGAATAAAAAGAAGCGGTGATGGTGGTGCAGAGTGCAGGCGATGGTGGAATAAATGTGGTTTATACAGCAGGCTGCGGCATGC
Source organism: Nibea coibor (assembly GCA_023373845.1). Lineage (NCBI taxonomy): Eukaryota > Metazoa > Chordata > Actinopteri > Sciaenidae > Nibea > Nibea coibor. Next base: position 3,577,986 of record CM041727.1, read on the forward strand.
ATGAGGGGGTAGATATTGTACAGTGTATACAGTAGATACACTGAGATAGATAGATAGATAGATAGATAGATAGATAGATAGATAGATAGATAGATAGATAGATAGATAGATAGATAGATAGATGAAATACTGTCTAATAATCTGTTTTGCTGCCATAAATCTTAATTTTTTACACACCTGCAGAAACTTTTATGTTTTAAAGTATATCTTAGTTGTTCATAGGATGTCTCACTGACACTGAATTGTGGCTAGACTACTTTTGGGGCTACAAATTGTCAAGAATATCATGGAAATACAGTCTAATACTGTGTGCATGTCTTCTTTTCCTGCAGAAACTTTTATTCTTTTTTAATATTTGTCAATATTATTTTAATTCTTTGGCTCATTTGTTGACTTTTATCACCTGGACAGTTTGACAGCCGTGAATCTTCACAGACAGATGTGTTACACTAACACTTACAGCAGTCACGGTGGATAATCGGAGCCAGTCGTAGTAACAGTTCTGGTGGGTTTGGCAGTGACAGACTGACAGGGAGGAGCTCCAGTCACAGCAGCAGTCGGGCAGACCCTCCCAGCTCTCTCCGTGTGGAAGGAAGCGGAAACAAGCGTCGTAAACCTTCTGCTAGTAGCTGCGTTCAGGCTCCTGAGGACGGGGTGTAAGCGACAGCAGACGGTCGTCGTTTGTCGCCTCCGGAGAGGACACAGGGAGCGGATAGTCACACGAAAGGGTTTCTGTTTGTCACGGTGGCAGCGTCGAAACGGAATATCTCGAGTGGTGAGTTTTCTTTCGGTGTTTCTCCTGCTGTAAAAGTTGTGTGTGTGTGTGTGTGTGTGAGGGAGAGTGTGTGTGTGTGCGACGCAGGCTAAAGGCAAGTTCAGTAACGTTAGCTTCGGAGAGGGGCTAGCTGGTGCTAGCACCGCTGAGCTAGCAGCAACAGCGAGAGAGAGAAAAAAAAGGTGTTTTCTTCCCTTTAACGTGAAGCTAGCTCTAACGGGCCTCCGGGGCGCGAATAAACACGTCTTGTTGATGTCAAACCAGGCGTTTGGTATCGAGTAATGTTAACGTAGAGGTCCGCGGTTTGTGTTTTTTTTTTTTTTTTGGTTGGTCTTTTGGGGGTTACGTTTGACGGCAGTTATTGTTGTCCCGACCGTTAGCCGGCAGAGCTAACCGTAGCCGTTCTAGAACGCTGGGGCGCAGCGGCGGTTGGCTGGAGAAGCCGCTCGAGGAACGCCTGAAAACGGCTGAAATAAACGCGACACGCCGCCTTTCGAAAGCGGCCCGTTGCGACATTTAAATACACAACAACCCCTGCCTTTAATGTAATAAAATATATTTAAAAAATAACAGGAGGCGGCTCTGCCCTCTTTGGACTTTCAGCTTCCCTTTTTTTACGACTTTGTCTTTCGCTAACGTCAACAACTGTCACCGATTAGCTTCGCTAACGCTCGTTTTTTTGTCCCCCTCGGACCGACACGGTCGTTTTTAAGCGGAGTTAAATGGATAAACGTTTATCTCGTTAAGCTTCGGTGATAAGTTGCAGCTCTAGCTAAACAGGAAATTTAATGGATTACTTTTTTGGCCCAGAATATCATGAAATGATGGTTGATTTGCTGCCATAAATTGTTTTAAATAGATGAAACCAGCAGAATAATAAGTATATTTGAGCTGTCTTACTGGTATTGAATTGTGGCTTTTTGGGGAGAAACTGCCTAGATTATCATCATAACACTGCCCTTTTAATTCATCAATATTATTTACATTTTCTGTTGACTTTTACCACCTGACTAATGATGTCAAGCAACAATTTGACAACCACATCCGCCTAACTTAACATATATAGGTGTCTTGTTACAATAATAGGTATTGTAGCTACAGAAAAGTGTATTTTAACTGACTTATTATGTCGTTACTCACACACACACACAGGCTGTATCTTCTCTTCCAGCGAAACCATCAACTGATTAGCCTCGGCGAGATAACGTTTGAACCAGCAAACGGCAAAGAAACCGAGAGTTTGTGGGACAGATTTTATGGCGTTTAGTCGAGCTGCAGGTTATTAGCGTGAGCCCATCAGAGCTGTACGGTAGCATACGAGCAAAACAACTTAACGAGATAACGTAGCTTTATCCGTTTAACTCTGTCCGGCCTGTCAGCTCGGCTGTCACTGATTGCTGTCACTCCTCTCTTAACACAGGTTTGTCATCCTGGTGCTATTATTTTGGATGTTGTAAGATCTCCGGAGAACAAAAGCATGTGATGTCTGGACCACAAAATGACTTGAAAACGATTATGAAAACATTTTTATGAGCATGACTTTGGAGGGTATTGAAATGAGGGGAAAACATGTTCACATTTTCCAGAAATGTTGGGTTTTATTCACTCCATCTTAATCTAGTTATCGACGTTTCGTTTTGCCCTAAGTGCCACGTTGTTTCTCGTTTCCAGGCACCTCACTGTAACCTTTATGTGAGGTCTAAGCCCTAAAGGAGCGGGTCATCGACGGGAGGAGAGACTCGGAGAGAAGCATCTGGCCGCAGAAGCCTGGATACTGTTTTATTTTTTATTCAGTCGCCGAAAGACGCCTAAGAAGCCGAGCGGTTTCTCTGAGCACGCAGCGCAACAAACCATGGAGGCCATTGCCAAATACGATTTCAAAGCTACCGCTGAAGACGAGCTTAGTTTCAAGCGCGGAGACGTCTTGAAGGTAAGTGACAGCTGATCGTTTTAATGTTAAGGCTTGTCTGTATTACTCATACCTGTGAAATGTCTCGAAACACTCTGCAGACGGTTTATTTCCAGTTACCAGCTCCAGTTTAAATCCACTCTATATAGAGTTTAAGTTTTTATCTTTAATGCTTTTATTTGACGCGTACAGGATTAAAATCATCACTCCTGGTGATCAGTGAAGTGACAGAGTTCACTGTTTTTTTTTTTTTTTTTCCATTTATAGTTCACACTTGCCAGACGTATCTGTCAAACTTTAAACCCACATTTAGAAAGAGATCACAATCAGCAGGGTTGGGCTGAGAAAGCTACAGCATCACGTGATGAGACGCCGGATAATTACATGTGAACAGAACATTTTAGGCCTAGACGCCGTGTGGCCCGCTGTATTACAACGGAGTAACGTTCTGTGATTAAAGAGGCAAGAGATGCACGCCTCTTTGCGCTTCGTTACCTTAAAGGCCTCTCAGGCTTGAGCAGCTTATTCAGAAGCCGCCTGAAAAGCCTTTTCTGTCATCCCGCGACCTTGACGAGATGGCCAAGATATTAGAAAGTCCGGCACATGCTGCAATTTTCCCTACACAATGCTCCCGTTTGGATTTAAACGCAATCATCATAATCCCTCTGTTTAGAGCCACAGTCGTGACGTGCAGAGGCGACGGTGCAGAAAGAAAGAAAAAGAGATAAATAGATACTTCAAGAATTCCTCTTTTCTCTCCCCGTGGCTTTAAGGTCAGTCCTTATTTTTTAAAAAAGAGACCGCCTACAGTGAAGGTTGTTCTCAGAAACACTGCTCTTAAGCGCTCGGCTGATAACGCACTCAATGGTCCCTTTTATAAAAGATACATTAGTTAAGGATCACACAGCTTTGTGTATTTTCACTGTAACCTGTCGTCCTGTTTGGAGCATAACACTATGATGTTTTTAGGGGCAACAGCTGCTCCAGCAGGCATGCAGGTAGACGGAAAATTGTCGAGATGCAACAAAGCTCGCACGTCACTTTGTGTTTTGTCAGATTAATGACATTTTTTAAACTCTAAAGTTAATCCAGAAAATGATGACTATTAATGAGCGATCAGCAGTGAGCGGTAAGCGAACAGCTTTCCACATAGTTTGACTGTCATGTTCCTCCCACAGAATCTTGATCATAACTCCCAGTGGGGCCTTCTGCTTTTTCAGAGCACGTGAGCCCACACCGCCTCCTAATGATTCGATGGCATGCGAGGCCACTTTACGGCAGTCTGCGCCGATGTGATGAAATGCCTCCTATCAAACGCAGAAATCAGCCGTCCTGGATGAGTTGGCTGTTCTGTCAGGGGATGAACGCGGTGTTTTCTCTCTCTCCCCCTCCCTCCCCCCACCTTGAATTTGACATTTCGAGGAGGGAGTTTTGAGAAGATTTCTTATCTCAACAGGGGGGCCTAGAGGGAGGGGAGGAGAGAAAGTCAGCACAGGAGCCTCTGAGTTAAATATGAGTGCTAAAAAATTTGCATATGAGAGGAGAGAGGACTGTACTTTTTATCCTCTAATTTCACCAGCGAGCTTGTCTCGTTGGAAAATCTCCAGCTCGTTGATGGTGACATTCTGTCTGACTGAGCGCCTGGATAATGAAGACTAAACTGAATATTATTCTGAGTGTCCTGAACCTAAATTTTACTTCTCAGTTCCCCAAATGTGAAGCGTAATGTTGCTCTCAATTCTTGTTTTGTTGCCTCCACTTTGTTACTCCTTTTAGCAGAGACTGCTCGGCAGATCATGCGACGTAAATGACTGAAAACTAATCATCTGTACGAAGCCCGACTTTTCCTAGGTTCAACAAAAACGACACAGATCGATGTGATGTCATTAATTTTGTAGCGGCAGACAAATCCATATCTTCTTTTTCTCTCGAATCATTATTTTAAAGTTGGAAACTGTCTGACGTTGGACACACAATGGCTTTAAAATTACACTTGCCTTACATATTTGACCCGACGTGCGGGTAACGTACTGTAAAAAAGAAAAAAGCTTTCCAGGTTATTTCTGGGCAGAGAATGAATCTGAAATGGGGAAGGAAAGCCTGCGCGACTGCTGCCTCGAGCACTGTCCACATTTCATCTGAATCATCTGTTGGCTTCTGCGCCCCAAAGGACCAGTTCACTTTTTAAGAGCCGCAGTGAATCGGCCCTGATGTTCGTCAGATAACCCTCCCCTCCTCCTCTTTCATCCTGTTTTCCTCTTTTGTTCCTCCTCTTGGTGCTCATGCATTAGTCTCAAGTCTGAATGTTTCCCCTCAGGTAACTCTTACAGGATGAAACAAGCTCCTGTCATTCACCGGTACACAAGTGGACCCGCCGCGCTACACCTCATTTATCGTGTAACTACAAGGCTGCAGCTGAAAGTCGTTTGGTGATCTGTTGGCAGAGAGTTTGGTTTAAAAACTCTAAATTTGGAGCCGACCAATACCTTTTTAAAGTACGCTAACTAACTAAGCTATAAATGCTGAATAAACCGACATCGGCCTGGTCTCTCCCTCACTATCACTGCCCCCCTTTGCTCTTTGCACTCTGCTTTCTAGACCAGTTAGATATTTGGTTACGTAACAAGTCTTTAAACATCGATAATACTAGACTAACTCTCTCACTCGATCCCTCCATCGACATTACCGCGAATAAAAGAGAAACAAACAGAGCAACAAGCCGGGTCTGTTTATTTAAACGCTGCTTTAAACTTTCCTGAGGTGGAGTGTGTGTGTGTGTGTGTGTGTGTGTGTGTGTGTGTGTGTGTGTGTGTGTGTGTGTGTGTTCATAGTGGCTCCTTTGCTCCCATCACCAGTGCTATCTGTCTGCTGATACTACTAAACAGCTAGTGCTCCGAGGACAAAGGCTCCCTCTCATGAGAGAGAGCAGGACTTAGCTCGTCCGTAGCATCCTTAACTTCTCACCATTTTCAGTGTCGCCGCGACGCGCTGGCTGTTTCTAATTCGGGCCGTCTCCTTTGGCAAACAGGAAGATCTGTTTTTCACTTTGTTCACCTACACCACAAAAATAGGCGGCCGTCTATTGTTGTCAACATCTCGGTGATTGTAATTCTTCTTTTTTTTTAATCTGTGTTTAGCGTGCACAGATGAAAGGAAGCCACTGTGGTTTTTGCTGCTGTAGACATCCAGTTGGCCATGAAGCAAGCATGACCAGCAGTTACAGTTAGTGACTCAGTCAAACTGTAGCTGGGATGAAGCTGCAATATTAGGCAGCTCTGGCTTAATCTCACACAGGAAAGGCCTTTTTTTAAATGTATATTTAAGCGTTTATCTGATGCTGTGCCACTGAGGGGATGAAAAGGTTGTTTTAAGGACACGAAATCCTGTTTAATCATCCTGAAATGTGTGTGTGTGTGCTTTTATCACTTGTCAGAATGCCCACGCAGGTGGGTGATTACAAATAGGACATGCCAGATTGTCCAGCATTGAGTATGCAAGATTAAAATTTGAAATAACGCGTGCAACGATGCTAAATCTACTCGTTTCTTCACTGCACTTTGTTCGTCTGCTCCCGTTTTCATGTCACAATGTGGCAACGCTGTGGCATGACAGGAAGCCCGCGTTTAGTCCGCAACAAGCAGCAAACCTCTGTGGCTGTGAAGTGAAGTTCCAACAAACTGCAGTTCCTCAAACGTCCACTCGAGGCCGGCTCCAGATGTGAGTCAGTCTCCATAAGTCCCCATGTTTCACAGCAGGAATAAACATGTTTACAGCCTGGTACAAAAAACAGTTTTGGTCTCTGTAGCTAATTTCCCCGTTCATGACAACTGTACTGAGGGTGAATTTATATACAACACACCTGTTCATATTATATTAAGGCTTAAAGTTATGCAGCATTGACAGATAGGTGGCTTGTTTGAGCATCCAGGCCGAGGCAGGACTATAAACATGGCGGCGACCAGCGCAGCAGATATTCGAGCTTCGAGGCGGCTCTTCAGAAACCCGCGGGTGACGTCACGCATGTGGTGTCAGTGGCTAGCAAGCCGTGTGTCACCGTGACTCACGCAGCCGGTTGACCAGTCCTTGAGTCATGCGCCAACATTTAGTCGTGAGTTCGAGCTGTCACAGCGTAACAGACGTCCCAGCGGGTCTGTCTTCACATGAAAAACAGCTGCTGAGTAATCGTTTTCTACCTTTTAAGGAATCTCTTTGAAGCCATTTCATGTCCCTTACAGTGTATCTAATCTTATAATTAGGTGTGTGTGTGTGCTTTTACTCTACATGTAAATTGCTCCTTATCAGTAAATGGCACATCGTGGTGTCGCGGCCATCTTCCTGTTTTATCTTCACAGACAGTTTTGAGTTGTTTAACAGCTTTAACTTCTCCCCTAATCTCAACGCCGAGCCTGATTTCTTATTTGAGTAGTGTCTACATTAAAATATATATATATATATATATATATATATATTTATAAACCATTAAAGCGTGGGCCTGTATGTACCGTAGAAATGTGTGTGGGCCTCTGACTCATTTGCATAATGCAGACAAGCTCAGTTTCATAATGTGCTCTCCTGTCATGCATAGACAAAAAAGGGGAAATTGCCACTGTTGGTTGGACAGTCTTTAAATATAACTGCACGCTGTAAGATTATTGTGGGCTTTGTCTTAAAGACTTTGTTCAAGTTCTCTACACACACACACACACACACACACACACACACTCAGAGTCAAAGCCGAGCTTTTAAGATGCAACAACCAGGAGAACTTTGACCTCCTCGCAAGTGATATTTGACCTCAGAAGATCACGACCGAAGACGGTTTAAATTGTAATTTATTGACGTTGCTGTAACGTGTTTCATATGTATGAAGAGAACCTCTTCCCCGGCCCGGGATTGTAGCATTTAAACAGAACCACGTGGCTGAAACGGTGGCAGGTAAAGGGTCGAGGCGCGATCATAAATTTAAAATCGCTTAAAATCAAATCAGCTGTTTTCTGTTCTCGCTCAGTTTCTGTGTCACGGAGCAGATCTCGAGGCGAAGCAGCAGGCCTCAGTCGAGCCCGGCCATTGCCCTGAGCGCTGTACACTTGTTCTCATTTCCTCCTTAAATAAATAAAGATTAACAGCCCAAGCTAGCTGACAGAATTAGCTCCCATCAACAGATCTTTGAACTCTGCTTGCTGCGTAGCACAGTCTTAAGATCCGCCTCGCCTCTCCTTCTTCTCCTTCTCCTGCAAACTGTTGTCAACAGATTTCAAAGCCTGTATTTAAAGTCCTACTGCTCTGTCAATATTATATTGCAGCCACTAATGAAGTAGTACGCCATAAAACTCCAATTTAAAGTCAACACAGGAAATCGAATGAGCGCTTCCCGATAGATTGCAAACAGAGCCGCGAGACACTCAGGAGTTATCATAGGAGGCAAACTGTTGTAAACGTAAGCTGTGAAATGAAGTATTACCTCACAAAAAACACAAAATGAAACTAAAACCGGTCTACTCAGCTTGTGAGTCTAATTTCACTTCAGATACATTTCAGGTCATATAACTCTGACTCTACTTTTAATGTGACCGAAAGATTTTCCTTGAGAAAGACAGGAGCGTAAACCTCCGACCGCCAGCTCGTCCTGCCGCCCCCGGACCTTATTTCAAGCCCAGATTCAAATCGGGTGTAGAGTCTGTGGTGAAGTTGTCTAGTCTGTCCCAACATTAGTGTGTCCTTGTATCTGTGCGCGCGCTTATGTTAACGCCACAAGCGTAGCTGTTTTCACATCCTGTTAGATGTGTCTTCCAACCCCCCAGCAACTTCCTGTGTCTCCACAGCAAACTCCAGCAAATCTACAGCGTGCACCTACAGCGCGACAGCACAGAGAAGCACCAGCGCGCTATGATTTGGCTTCAGCAGCCATTTTTGTAGTCCCCCCTGTGACAGACATCTTGTTGTCCCCTCTTCAGGGATTTTGGAGCTTTTAGACAGTTCCTTCAACACTTTCTGTTAAGCCCTCCCCCTGATTAATGGCTCCCTCATCGCCTGTTAGTGCTCAGAGTATTGATTCTCCATCTCCATCTCCATCCACTTGACCGTTGGAGAGGAGAGGAGTTGAATCAGCACTGCCCTGAAAGTCCAAACCTCACTTATAAGACTCCTAAAGCCGCTATTAGAGTCTGAGCTCCAATCCCAATCCCAATATTTGTTTTCTTCTTCTCCAAACACTGTAACTTCACGTCCGTTCTTGGCCGTCCGTGCAGAGCGGCAGTGCGGCCGACTGTGCTGAGCTGAAGGGTCAATAAATCGCTGCCGTGTTGCTCATTGTGCAGGTTTTGTTACAGCTAAGACGCACCGTGCTTACACTGCCAGGGGCCCCGTCGGAGTCCAAGTTTGTGCTCAGTTCACGTTTGCGCAAGAGCCGACTATTTTCTAATTAAGTGCTGAATCTCTGGAGGAAAAAGCTTAGATAAGTAAATGTCTGCGACTCAGTCTAATTCAAACAAGATGACCTTGTTACTGTGAGAAGAAGAAACTTTTCGTTACAGAATATAACCAATAAATGTTTGATTTAGAGGCAGACACAAAGAAACGTAAGTCCGGCATGAATGGAAATATATTTGCATGCGTAGAACAGTAGTACACAAATCCACGAGCAACAACAACTCGTTTCTGTTTGTGACGCCGCTACCAGCGCGCTACTGTTCACACGGCCAGAGCAAGATGTGGAAACTCCAAATATTGCCTCTGCTTCGTCATGGAGGAAAGTGTGTTTGCATGAACCTTTTCCTGCCTTTTTCCATTTTCTTTCATGCTATATATATATATATCTCTTTTTTTGAGGCATCTGCTCCAGGTCAGCACACGACAGCGAGCCCAGCAGGCTGACGCTTTATTTGTCCCAGCATCTATCTATCTGTCCGTCTCATCTACCCACTCTGGCCCGATCGCTTGCCCAACTGGGCATGGTTTAATGTGGGAGCACTCAGGCCTGCTGCCGGCACTCAAGTCCAGACCTGCTCTCTTTTAAATTGACACTCTCGCTCCGTCTATTTCTGTGGCGCCGCTCGCTCACAGCTTGTTAGAGCAGTAAAGCGTCTGTGTTCAGGTACAGAGCTGGGATCTTCACCTGGCTTTTCTTATGAAGTATGAAGTAATCGTCACAGGAAATTCAATATAAATCTCTCTGTGAGCTCATTCGTCAAGTTTACAAATCAAGACGCCGGTTATAGTTTATGTTGTAGCGATGAAACAAGAAGGAGCTCCACAGCTGATGAAGAGCTGCAGGTAACAGGCCGCACACCTACTTTTCACTCGTCACACTGGGCTCGTCCTGAGTGCAGCATAAATAAAAATATCACAGTCGCTCTCTGAATGACGGAAAGGGGCCAATTACTTCCTGCCTTCTTTATTAAAACCACAATAGTTTTCAGCCCCCCCAGCGTTCTGCGACCTGTGGCAATAATCAGGTGCCACACGCACGCGTGACGTCAAACGCGGCTGAAATTGATTAATATTTCCTGCTAATCAGGCCGACGTTCTGCAATTACATTCCCATAAATACAGATTTGAGCCGTCCCTCCTGAGCGAGCAGGCGGGTGCCATTACAGATGACAACCCTCCCTCAGGTCCACCGACAATCCACGTCTTTGCCGATTATTAGATCAACCCTGACACTTTCTGTCAGTAATGACCTCAAACAAGCTCCCGGTTTATGGCTGCGTCGCAGGTTGTGGTGCGTTGAAGGTGGAGAATGAGTTGGGGGGGGGGCACAGTCTGTTGCTTGAAAACTTTAACCAAACTGTAGCTGACAACTCCAGCACAGTTGACCTAGATACAGATGACCACATAAGCCGTTTGACAGTGCCGCTGAGCACTTTAATAAAAGCTCTTCCTCCTTGGTCTTTTTTTAATCATTAAAAGATGACTGGTGTGTATTTAAAGAGGTAGGCACCACGAGCTGTGTGGCTCGTTGGTAAAAGCAGGTCACTCCCCGGACGTAAACGTCCAAATAGATGCTACTCTTGTCTTGACTTTCACCTTTTTATCACACAAGCTGGTGCTATCCACAACTTCCACACTGTCTCCATCAGTGTTACGTTATTTCTGATCGTCTGACCAGCCCGTTTCAGACGCAGGTTCGACTTCTGCTTCTAGTGGGAACAGCGTGGGAATGAAAAGATAACTCTCCCTTTCAGTGGTTTGATGGAGTATCACAAAAAGGCATCAAGCTAGCCAGCTACCGCAGATGGAGGACAGCGCGCTTCACAGAATAAAACATAGCTAGTTTGGCTGCTCGGAAAAAGAGATGCCCTCATTTTATGCAATTTGCCCCTGAGGAGTTTTCCTAAGCCGATCACAAGGAGTGTGATTCGTCATAGTGTCCTCTTGCTCTCTTTCTTTCCCTCACAACTTTCTGCCGCTGTCTTCTGCCTGCGCCGTTCGTCTCTCTTGATCTAGCTTCTGTCTCAGTTTGTGCCTTGGTTCCTCGTCCCTCTTCTCTTCTCTGCTTCTTTTTTCTCGCTGTGTTTCCTCTGAGTGTTGAGTCAGAGAGCTTTAATTAGATATCTCGCCTTCTCATCTCCACACCACTCCCTCCTGATGTGCCATAAAGTCACTGACAGCTGTATTTAAACCAAAAGTTATCATCCTCTCGCTTTTCTTCTTCTTCAGCTTTAGTTTCCACTCCTGCACCGGGCCACATTCCTTGACACAACCAAGGTCGCAACTTTTGGCCAACGCGAGCTCCAGATCGGGCACCGCTGGTCGGATAATTTCTTCAACAGCTGGCGGCAACAAGTCCGTTCTTAATGCGACATAACTGTTCCTAAATGCACGCAGTCGCCCAAACTGTCACATCTGTTTACTGCACAACAGATTTAATCACTTTTTTTTCCATTAAAGGATTCTGCCAAAATAAACGGCACAGAGAATTCAAGCTGCGATAAACAACATGATGTAAGAGACGATCCCTCCCCTCCGGCAGCCCGAGGCAAATTGATGTTGAGAGGAGAAAAGAGAGGTGGGGGGAGCAAGGCTAAGCCAGAATTATCCTTCCACATCAATTATTACACTTAGACTGTTAATTAGAGGTTACCGCCCATCTGCTTTGGCTGCTGGGTTCACCGTTTCTCAGGTGTTATGACTTATTCTTCTTTAATCAGCCGCAGTGCAACTGCCGGGTCGCCGCTTGTGGCTCCTCATCGCTTACCTTCATATCCTGAAGACGTTAGTCCAAAAGGCTTTGTCTCATTTCATATTCCTTGATTACTTGATTAAATTTCCCCCGTTTTTCATTCAAAGTACTCCCTTACCTTCAGTGCACATTGTAAACACTGTTTATTGTAGTTCTCTGCCGTGAGCCGAACAGATTGAAATCAAATTCTCAGTCGATGTAAGCCTGCTACTCAGCTTTCTACTCCTGTAAGCATACACCTAGCAAAATATGTGATGATACAGAAGTGTTTTCAATGCTAACAATAAAAATATTTTTATGTTTTCGCCTGCAATAGTTTTGGCTTTTTGATCTGAATGTAACAGCTATGAAACGATCAGAATCTGATTTATCGACGCTCCCTCACTCTCATTCACCGTCTCCGTCACTCAGCCACTCGGTCTCGGCGTCTCTGTTTTGCTTCTTTAGACTGAGCCAGACACAGATTTGAAAGCTGTGTACGTGAAATAAACCAAACTATAACGCAGCAGGTAGAGCACCATAGTTTAGAGCAGGAACTCCACCTGGATAGCACCCACTTTCAGAGATATTTTAGGCTGACTGTGGAGGAGTTTAACTGGTCTGATCGTCTGATTGGCCAAAGCGCAGCACCGTGTTCAGATGAAATGAAAAAAAACTTTGTCTGAATCGAGCCCAGTGTGTGTTTGAAGCTACAATCTCTGCCCTGTAACAGGGGGCTGTGTGTGTGTGTGTGTCTGAGGGGGTGGTGTTAATAGTCTCAAGCATTATTTTAATTACAAGCCTTCATTTACTGGAATCCAGTGCAATCTCTCTCAGTCTTTCTGTATCTGGGTGGCACCCTGCAGGGAGCAAAGCAGGTCGAACTCGTTTATTTATTTTATTTTTCTCTCTCTAAACGAAGCATGAAGAAAGTGAACTAGTCCGGGTCGTCACCCCAAATCTCCACATCTGTCGGCCCGAGGCAGCACAGTTATTTAACGTATTTAAAACTGTTGCAGCGACCTGACGCGATCGCCCGGCCTGCCAACGCTGCCCTACATACAGCGCTCTGTTCAGGGTGGTGAATCAGTTTGTCCCCTGTGTGAGATCTGGTGCCACCACAGGGGTCACTTCTGCTGCCAGTATGTCAAAATACCAGGCCTCAGATTCCATTCCTGCAGGACATCCACACAGTTGGCACCGACACACACACACACACACACACACACACACACACTCACTCAGAGAGAGATCAGACGTCACTCAGTGCGTGTGCCATTACAGACTTTCTATTCTCACTCACTTCTTTCCTGTCTTTTTTTGGACGGAGGTTTGAGCCTGGGCCCACCTGACGGTTCAGAGTCGCTGTTAGGACTGACAGAGCCCTCCACCCTCCCAGGAAGCTAACCGGGCACGGGTCAATATTTAGAAGCACGTAAACCAGAGCAGGTCGGCTGCAGCCGTAGATTTGTTACCAGGTCTCGTCTCGTCCTCGTCTGTCAGAGGTTACATTTATGACCTTATTCAGTTGAAAAGAACCACTTCCTGACTCTGTGGAATAATGATTAATATTGAAACGTTTTTTTTCCCTCTGTGGTTTCACTGGCGTGTCTCCCCGGTGTCTGACCTTAACTTTGCATATTAGCAGGTACCTCGTTGTAACATAATTTTCTGCGGTTTGATGAGATAACCAAGCAGTGTTTGATGTTGTCATGGTTGCCGTCTGGTGCTCAAATAGACAGCAGGAGGAGGAGGAGGAGGAGGAGAGGGATCCATCAGTTATCAGTTTCATTAAACTCTGCAGCAGACCCAACAGGCTTCAGCCTCCGATGAAGCTTTAGCTTGAGTATCTTTCTATCTGGCTCACCGTCCGCACGCTCAGATTAACTCTCGCTCCGGGGTAATCCCTGCTCCTGATTTATTGCAATCCCGCGTGGACCGTGGAGACGTGTGGTTTGTTTAGCGTCTTGTTTTCTCTGGCCCCGCTCTCTTAGTTTCCTCATGCACCTCGCTCTTCTCCTCCATTGCGTCGTTTGTAAACGTTATGCAATGATTTCTTGAGAATGGCCTTTTCTCAATACCGTCTGCTTCACATTCAGTTTTAGCTGAGCAGAAAAGGGAAACAAGTAAAGAGCTTTGTACAATTAAAAATAACAGACGTACAGAAACAAGTGTAGGGAAGCTACAAGTATGATTTCTGTTCATGCAAATCACTTTATTGATATAGCACCTGTCATGCAAACATGCAGCTGCAGAAAACTGAAGAGACAACAATGAATAGATGATACACCAATAAAAGCAGAACTTAAAAGAAGTTTAAGGACCAATTCAAGATCATCAAGATTTAAAATGACACCAGATCTTTATTAACTGAATGGCTTCACAGGGAGATGCTGAATTGTTCATTATGGACGCGAGTCTCTTGTGAATGACATCTAGTGTCACCCATGGCTTTGTGGGTGGACGCGCTATGATGTTTTTGTGTGTGTGTGTGTGTGTCTGAGCGAGAGGACGACAGGGGGAGGGAGTCTGCAGCAGCAGCTGTGGAGGAGATAATCCCCGGCCTGGACCTTAGCCTCTCAGATAGAAACTCCTACAACTATTGTGGCTCAATCAGATTAAAAAGACCAAAAAAAAAAATCTTCAGAGCGAGCGGGAGGGAGGGAGGGAGGGAATGCATATCATCATCCACAACAGCAACAGCACAATGCTGGCTCGAGCTCGCAGCACAGAGACACAGCTCAGACGGTCACAATGCTGTGGTTGTCTCCTCTCTGTATGGTTAAAAAAAAAAACTGCCAGCCAAGCAAATATTTTATTTCGGCTTCTCCTCACGGGCTGCCTTTCTTTCAGTTTTGGGAGCCACCAGGCCCAAAAGCGCTTAAGTTCAAGTGTCACTCCAAAGGCACGTCGTCACTTGTTGCAGTCGCTGCAGCAGCTCAGAGCCAAGAAATAGTCTGGCGGCTAACAACCCGTGATGCTGAGAATAGTTTGTACACTTACAAACATGATGCAGCGTGTTGACGTGGAGAGGAGCTGCTGTTTTCATATTTAGCTTTCATCCAAAGCGACTTAGAAAAAGGGGAAACGAGGCAAAACTAGCACTAGTGAACCAAAAGCAAATGGATCATGATAATCTTTTTAATAGAAAGGTGTCATTAGTTGAGCTAATCCCGCTATTATTAGTCTGATCTCACACTTTAAATGTGCTAAAATAACTCGCTAACCCGAGTGTGGGCTGCATTTACTACCGGAGCGCCCTCGGTTCAGCTGTGTGTCTGTGGTCAGCGGTGTTTGGCGGGCAGTGCCTCAGCCCAGCCCTGTGCTGACATTATTAGTAGGAAATGAGGGGAGTTCCTCTGTCACTGCAGCTGCTGCTTTTAACTGAGTATCTTCCATCAGCTCCTTCACACGTTAGCTGCTCAGCTACTCTGGCTTCCTCTCACGTTATCAGTGAGTTTGAAGTCTGCGTTTTAGGTCGGTACGGCGTCAGCGCAGCACGTTATTCGGTTGTACTTGGAGTTTTCCGACCAGAAAATTGAATCCAGGCTTGATGACGTTCCCCTGCCTCTGAAACCAAACCCACGGCCTGCTTTCAGTCGCGAAATCAGTCGTCAGATTGTTCTGAGGTGTGCTGAAGTAGCAAAGAGCAAGTCCTCATATTTTCGACATGAAGCAGAACCAGTAAGTTCATATAGAAAGCTTACTGACAGCACGCTCGCAGTCGCCGCAAACATTGTTATCTCGGACAGATCTAACATCAGCAAAGCTTAAAATAGTCCACATGCACTCATTTCAGCCGCGTTCAGCCTCAGGAGCTCCATTGCTGTTTGCCCGGCCGTCAGCATCATTGACACGCGGTCATCTTCCGACCACACCGCGACACGTGAACGCTGAGTTTTTAGGGAGCCAAACAAATGAACGCTGGACCGGGAAAGCCCTCGTAGAGTCTCCTGGAAAACTCACCTAAGCATTCCAGCGATTCACACAAGCTGACGGCTACAGTATATCGCAGCACCTGCTGTGCTCTATTATTAACTTTGGTTGTAGACTCTCTAATTATTTAAGGTTACTCCAGTTCACAAAGGCTGCTGGCATGTCGTCTCAGCCCTGAGCATAAAAGGCATTGTAGTAGGACTTGTGGTTTGTTACTGATCATTTAAAGCAACGCTGTGCAACGTTTCTACCGTAAATAACAGGTCTGAAGTAATTTTGAAGCTACGTCACGCTCTGTGTGTTGTTGTTTGTTGGTTTAGGTGCCGCATGTTTCTGGATCAGTAGCATTTCCAGTGATAAGCACAGAGGATGTGCTTATGCGGTTTCAGCTTATTTTACATGTTCACTTTAAACAGGATGAAATATTTCCCGTGACCGCCTCGTCGAGTTTTGTTCCGTTATGCCAAATCAATTAAGTTATTCTTTTATTAAACTCATCTGTCATGACTGTGGATTTTTTTTTCTTTTTGGATTAAATGAGTCACATGAAGAGCCTGTCGAGCCTCTTAGCGCTCTTATTTAATCGATAGTGGTCGCTACATTGAGTCACACACCACCAACTATTTCACTTCGTATTTTATGGAGAAAATGTTTTCTGGTTTTCCCTCCGGCTGCTCCGCCTCGACTCTCTGTGATTTACAGAGTTTCCTGATGGACAGTGAAGTAAACTGCTGCAAACCGTTAGCTAATGTTAGCTCAGTTTGTTAGCCGGGCTGCCTGAATGTTGAGCTCAGAGCACTGGGGTAGTGTTAGTGTTGTTTGGAGTTTTTCAGGCCCAGGGTTGGGGAACAGAACCAGTGTCATGCCAGAAGCGGAGCTGGCGTTGATTGTTTCCTGATGGGCGGTAAACTGCTGCCAACTACAGCTGCTGTTAGTTAATGCTAGCTCAGTTTGTTAGCTCAGAGTTCTACGTGAAGCTGCTGTAACGGTGAACGTTGAGAACGTTTTCTTGTATCAACAGTTTTGACTTTATGTCACCACGATGGGAGGAAAAAAGATGCTTCTGATTTTTCTTTCTGCTGAAAAATAAACAACAGTGGACTCACTTGAGTGACTGATCTAGTTTAGGAAGTTTCTTTTTGTTTGTGTTTGCTTTCCCCGAGTGACGCGCGAGGTCAGGGTCAACTGAACAGCGCTGCCGGAGCTGGTACGCTTTCAAGGGCCCTTCTGCGGAGTGGACGCTTGCCAACAAGTGGGCTCGAGCCTTTTTGGTCGTGAGGATGAAGCATTGTCTATGTGACTGCTCGGCAGCTCTTCCACCTACAATACTGTAGTCGAGCACATTTTGTACTCCTACAGTGATTTGTTTTAACGTCAGCTGCAAGTGTTTTTGTTTGTGCAGAGAAGTTTTCTTTCTGCCTTCCCGTACATGGAGAGGAAGCATAAAGGGGTTTATTTACAGTGTGCAGTATCTGTGAGACGTGTCGAGGCCGCGAGACACCACGCCAGCGTTTGCGGCCAGTAATCACATGCAACGTGTGCGTTTGGCTTGTTGGCACGAGTCTTCCATTACAGATGGCCGTTCAGCTGATTGAGCGAGTTTGAACGACACTTTAATGCAGCTTCATCCAGCGCCATCATCAGGTCAAAATATAAATTCGGTTCATGATTTCGGTTTTTGTGCCTCCGTTCAGACTCCCGGAGCTGCTAGCCGTGGCTGCAGACTCTCAGTCTTTCACAAGCAATAGACCACAAGCCGGCGATGCCAGCGCTAACGCGAGCAGAGAACTGCATGTCGGCAGTCAGCTGACCGCAAGGCCACACAGCGTTGGATGAGTCTGTGCCTTTGTAAGGCGCTGGTTCTTAAAGGTCGGTTTGGTGTGTCAACACAGCCCAGAGGCGAAGGCCCTTTTGTCTGAGTCTTGGCTCAGACAGCGCCACATTGACTAGCGTAAAAATGCACTCACCCCGTCCTGTCTGGCTCTCTCCATCGCTCTGTAGCACAGATGCACCCCAGTATCTGTTTGTCCAGAGTGTTACATGCACATATAAACACACACACACACACACATCCCACCCCCTACTGATTTCAACCTACTTTTTTTTTGGTCCAAGGCCACTCCCTGATCCAGTAATGCTGGTCTTGTGCAGGGTTAGCAGCTGGGGAGGGCCAGTGACAGCTGGCATTCTGCAGGCTCACTGGAGCAAATAGACCCAGGCCACTCACACTGCACGGGGGGCCAGTTGGACAGCTGTCCTGGGCTGGGTCAGAGAGAAATTATGAATTTGAGCAGAGACGATGAGAAGGAAACAAAATTTTGAGAGTGGAGAGGCTGTGAGGGGGGGGGGGGGGTGTTGGAGTTTAATATCCATCATGGAGTGTCAGCAGTCATTTCCGCGCCTGCCTCAGCCAGAAATGCTTTTTCCCCCCTACTCTTATGAATTATGCAGATGAGGCAGAGTAAGACTTATATCAAACCTGACTCATGTAAATCTTGTGAGCGGAGCTTGAGTCATTCTCTCTGCTCAGCTCCTCCAAGAATCCGACGTTGAACGAGCGACGGCCCAGTTGTGCGACACGTGTCTCGCTTTCGTCGACTCTTTGTTTTTTGTTTGTTTGTTTGTAGCATCTTTCAGATGAAGCCTGCGTGACTCTGTTGAGCGTGAGCTGTTGCTTAGATTTCCTCAGAAATTTGTACATGTGTCGATGTTGTTGAAATAATGAGGAAGAAGAGTGTGTGCCAATCAGACGCACAGATCGGTCAAACCTCCACAGTCAGCCTGAAGTAAACTCTCACGCTCTACCTGTTGTGTTCTGGCTTCGTTTATTTCATGAACCAGCTTCTAAATCTGCAAAATAGTGACACGGAGAACTTAAATTTGGTTTGAGAGAGGCAGCAGTGGTTGAGGGACACAGGTGAGAGTGAGGGAGCGCCGATAATCGGAGAAATAAAAAGGTAACTCGTCCCGTCTGAATGCAGCCTAACAGACCTGACTCTGTCCGTTCACTCGGGCGTGCTGTTAAACACTCCTCTATAGCTAAAGGTGCAGCTCACATACAGACGCATCATCGGACGGGATCATTCGAAGCGTTTTAAATTGTGTTTGTTAGATTTTATTCGCCTCCTGCTCGCCTCCTCCTGTTAGCTTTGTAGTCTCTCAATATTTACCGAGCGGCGCTCGCACGGCTCGGCACACGCGCCGTGTGAAGTCACAGGAAATTAAACGAAATGGCTTTAAAGCTAAATTTAGTAGTTATTTTCCATTGTTGACATTTTGGATGTGGCACTAACCTGAACGTCTCTCTCTCTCTCTCTCTCTCTCTCTCTCTCTCTCTCTCTCTCTCTTTCTTCGTCATCACCAGGTATTAAATGAAGAGTGTGATCAGAACTGGTACAAGGCAGAGCTAAACGGAAAAGACGGCTTCATCCCCAAGAATTACATAGAGATGAAAGCCCATCCGTAAGTATTACACACAGCGCTGAACTACAGCTGTCCTTTTCACTCCCATGAGACTTGATTGTGTGTGTGTGTGTGTGTGTGTGTGTGTGTTTATGTTGTGAACGCCTGGCAGCCTCCTTCGAGGAGATTCACTCTGGACCGGCGTTCAATGCCAGATTAGCTCGCTCTTTATTAATGTGCTCGAGGCCTCTTAC
Organism: Nibea coibor; assembly: GCA_023373845.1. NCBI lineage: Eukaryota > Metazoa > Chordata > Actinopteri > Sciaenidae > Nibea > Nibea coibor. The sequence goes on from CM041727.1 coordinate 3,597,422, forward strand.
GCTTAATTGAATATTGACCTTATTGCATCACCACTGGTTTGCCATCAGATATACCTGGGTGGTGGTGGAGGAGGAGGAGGTCATTGTATTGGTAACAACAATACTCCTCAAGTGTTTACAGTCTTTATTATTGTTATGGGGAATCCATATTTAGCTGCGTCTCCTACACTGAACCTCTTATAATCGTTACTGTGAAGGTTCTCGAGGGGATTACAGCTTTTATACAAAGTTTCCAACACATTCATGCTGACTGCAGCGTTTTCTACATAAACAGAGAGGCATAAAATAATAATAATTTGGATTGTTTGGTTGAAATGCTGAAACAAGATAGAAAAATAAGTAAATAATGGGTAACCTAGACCTTGTTTTCTTGTGTTTTCATTGAGTAACACGGACACGTTTTTAATTTGGCTTAATACCAAAGTTGCCCTTCAATGGATTATTCTGAATTCCAGTAACTCCCTCACTGCATAAACAGATTCATGGCAGGAGTCCACCTCTTGACAAATGTTTGTCTCTGTAGCCTTCTCGCATCAGTAATTTGTCCCATCTCATCCATATTTTTTAAACGTGTAAGATTTGGCGGTGTCTGGTGGTTACATTGAACTTACCGGTCCCAAAACCTCTAACAAAACACTTCTACGTCATGTAACGCGGTCTGTAGAGCCGTTTGTCCGTTCCGGGCTACTGTAACAAACATGGCGGCACAAGATGGCGGGCTCCGTGTAAGAGGACCCGCTCCGTATGTAGATAAATTATCTGCCATTTTCTGGTCCACATTTTGTCCAGCGCTTGTTTTGGCGTGGTCAGGATCCAACCTGCTGTCCGGAAGTGTCTCATTATGACTTTCTGATTATTAGAATTAGTCATCAAATGTGCTCACCAAGCAAACCTCGTCCACGTCATGATGTGTTCACTTCAGCCTCCCGTTCCTCCTTTTATTTGTGTGCTGCTGTTCGGGTTGGAGACACAAACACGTCCCAGTCCATGTTAAACTCACACAAGGTGAATTTCAGCCTTCAAACACTCATCATTACCTCATTACTGCTTCGTCATCGAAGGTTTTGGATCAGTTAGACTGCCTGCCGCTCATCCCGACCACATCAGAGAGAGAGAACAGGAAATGGAGAGCCAGTTAACAGGCTGTACATGTGCGGGAGCTGCCAGCTCTACGCATGATCTGACCTGGCACTTAGGAAGCCAAGAAGGGCATTGTATTACAAACACTTAGCCCTACAGGACGGTTAACAGTTTGTGCTTCTGAACAAATTATTTGTGTTGTTCAGCCTTCCAGTGTGCATGTCAACACAGTTTATGGAAGTGAAAATGATTAAATTCAGATATTTTTTATTGTGAAATAGCCAGCAGGCCAAATTTTCCACTATGCACCGGTGCAGGACTCGACTGTCAGGACTTGTTTCGTGCTGCATGCCGTAACTGGTGACATACGATGTTGCCACATCCCAGGAAATCGTCCTCCGTTTTGTTTCAACAGAAATTTTCAGTATGAACCCAGAATGACCCTGCTGCGGTCGATTATGTTGCGTTACGATGTGATCCAGCAAAGTCTGAGTTACTGTAATTACTAATAAAACTACCCAGAACAATGACGGACCAGCGAATGTGGCGATGAAGTGGGCCGGAGTTTGCCTTTGTCTCTCCCGTTTGTGGCAGACGTGCACACACACACACAGCCGAGCACAATGGAGCGCGAGTCGAGTCTGACCGGCGGTAATTGTGTTTTCGTGGCCGATGCTTACGGCGGCGAGTGTTTTCCAGCCGCGTGGCAGGCGACACGTAGGTGTGTGTTCTGCTGACGTCACCTCCAGACGCTCCCCTCCACCCGTCGTTTTCCTCGGCTCCATTAATCGCTCTGCTATCACTTTTATCAAACGGGGAAAGAGACTCGGCTCGCTGTGCCGCCGCCGGGCACGGATGCAGGCGGATCAAGAGTCGGCCATTTCATTATTGATTTTTCACCTACGTGTAAAGGAGCCAAGATGTCATCTTTTGGCTGACTGTACTTTTTAATTATTTACACTAGTAAAGAGCTTTTCACTGGCTTAGCCTCCCATTTGTCTCTTTCCCTCGCTCCATCCATCTTTATCGCTCTGGCTTATTCCCTCTCTCAGGGCTTTCTCACAAGTTTCTCACTAAAACTGCATTTATGCCCCTTAAATAGATTCAAATCTTCAAATCTCATATTGAAATCGTATAGGCCGTCAATCGTCACGAGTTCACAGAGCAAAATATTTATTTTCTGTTTCGGCTCTGCCTCTATAATTAGATAATGACTAATCTACTTCCTGATACACGGCCGGGCAGTGCAGCTTCATGGAGCTGGCTACTTCCTGGTGTGTACATGCAGCGTGCTGTGAGAGTAAATGTGAATTATTGTAATATAGATTTTCAGAGCTGGACTGTTCGGTCGGTCGGTGGTTAGCATGGTCTCCAAGCTTTTGTCACCTCACGTCAAACCTGTTAACCAGCAGGAGGTGTTTGTGCTTGTGCAGACACCTCCTGCTGGTTAACACGGAGGAGACTGAGCTCGTGTGGGGACTTTTTCATATCTCAGGTGTGAAATTTATTTGTTTATTTATTTGTTTGATGATGATTCTTACACACTCACTCATACCTGTTTCCTTCCTCCCTCCTCCAGGTGGTTCTTCGGGAAGATTCCCCGAGCCAAAGCAGAGGAGATGCTAAACAAACAGAGGCACGACGGGGCCTTCCTCATCAGAGAGAGCGAGAGTGCACCCGGAGACTTCTCCCTCTCTGTGAAGTAAGTGAGGCAGACGATGTAGCACCGAGGGAAAAACATGATTCACACACACACACACACATAAACTGTTGCCTATAAATACCAGCTTCACAGTATCCTTACATCAGTGTACAGTTTCCCACCAACTGATCAGGTTCATAAGTTTCCATACTTGGTATGACTGAGTCATCAGCGCGGCCTCTTCCTCCTTCTCGCAAGCTCTCGGTGCTGCCCTCTGGTGACCGGCCGGCGATTGTTCGGCCTTGTGTGTTGGACGTCGGCCCTGAGAGTGCTGACTGCTTTAGCTGACACACACAGAGTTCATTTCCTCTTATCTCTCTCTCTCTCTCTCCGTGCTGACCTTCCCAAAAGACACAGTTCAGATCAGTTCACAGCAGGTTACATGTAAAGTTGGTGCAGAGATACAGATCTTAATTACTGTCTGGGCTGTCCTGGTTCCACTTAGTCAGCCTGGGTTGAATGTCAGTGTGCTACTGACGCGGCTGATTCATTTAACTAACACTTAGCAGTCTGTCACGGACACGCCTAATACATCTGAGGAGTGATTTAATGTCTGTGTTTGTAAACCTGCTGTCTTCTCCCTCCGTGTCCCCCTGCGCAGGTACGGCAACGACGTCCAACACTTCAAGGTCCTTCGCGACGGGGCTGGAAAGTATTTCCTATGGGTGGTGAAGTTCAACTCCCTCAACGAGCTGGTAGACTACCACCGCTCCACCTCGGTCTCTCGCAATCAGCAGATCTTTCTGCGAGACATAGAGCAGGTCACCCAGGTAAGAACAGTGTAAAGATCCCAGCACTACAATCACAGCGACACCCAAAACGATTAAAAACACTCATATTTAGTATTCAGTAGAGGTGAATGTGTGTTTTATGTGAGCGCTCTCGTAGATATTTCCCCCTCCCTCTAACCTAGACCTCTTGCGGTCTAGTCCTTAATGCTGCACAGCCAGCAAGAGCATGTCTCCAGCATAACCACATGTCAAACTGCAGCAATGTTTTCTGCAGAAACATCCCAGTAAACATCCAGTCTGTCACAGGAAGAGCGTGTTCGTTAGATACTTTAGAGTTAGAGCGCCGTTTCAGGCTCGAAATGAAACTATAGATTCGTTTAAAACTCCAAATAAAAGGGGAAGTGAATTGTCAATGCATTGATTGTGTCATTCTCACGTACCCATCATTCAGTCACTTCACATCCTGTTCAGCTCTCTGACGCTTTGCTGCAGTCATTTACGTACCGTCTCTCGGGTTCGGTTCTTCACACGACGTTGCATTTGAATGGCGGCGGTGCTGTGCGGTCGCGATGAGGCGACGATGCGTGACAACATCTGTATTGTGCTGAGAATTCATTTGAATATGTTTCATGTGCGCCACGCTGGGAAATGATTATTCAAAGCGCAGCGCAGCACACTGCACACAACCACATGCTCCTCGTGGGTGAAAATATTAAGATTTAATGTGTTTATTCTCTTCATACAAGCAGTCAGACACGTTATTTACCTTATCACCTGTGTGTTATCAGTGTTATTCAACAGTCTGTCACAAGTCAGGTTTTTTTTTTACAACTGCAGCTACAGCAAAGGTTTCCTGGGCGTGGTGCGTATGAGCTCAATAACAAGTGGTTTTCTTGGTCCCCCCCAAAAAATGTCGCTTTAATCTGCCTGTAAAAAATGTCAATCAGCTTTTAATGACTCCCACGACCTCTGCATGTGTGGTGTTGTTGCTCTAATTTAGAACATCAGGGTTAAAAGTGTAGGTGAAGAGAGGAAGAGTGAGGCTCAGCGGTGTTAGCATCATTTGTGCCAAGTTTGTGACATTTGCGTGAACCTGGATGTCGAAAGGAGGAGGAGGAGGAGGAGGAGGAAGAGGAGGAAGCTTAGCCACGGTGAACCTGCAGGGGTAAGAAGAGAGGAAGCGTGAGGAAACCACATAGAAAATAAAGAGATGGGAAGAGAAGTCACAGGTAAGACAGACCGAGGGAAAGAAATAGAGTGAGGTAGAGAGAGATAGCAAGTCTGACAGTTCAGTTTTATTTAGAAAGCGCCAAATCTTATCAGAAGTTCTCATGATACTTCATACTTCCATACAGAGCAAGTCTAGACTGTACTGTTAATAATACTATCTACAGAGACCAACAGTTCCACCATGAGCAAACACTCAGCGACGGAGGCGAGGAAAAGTGTCTTTTTAACGGGCAGCGCTGTCGTTTGTTCTTGTAAGATGAGAGTTCACGATTAAAGAGTAACTGCGAAGATTTCGTAGCAATAGTCGTTGATCCTTGTCGGATGTTATCTTTCATTTAACGTACAAATCTTACAGCCGCCGTTCTCAGAAGTTCAGACTGTGTGTGAATGTATCGACCTGCAAGTGTTTCTCCGTCTGCCTTCACTTGAATACAGAACAAGCCCGTCGATGTCTAAAGAGACAAACTCAGACTTTGACGCCTGCAACATGTTCAGTTGGGACAGATTTATGTTTACGTCTGTGTTGCATCATCTTTCCCCGTAACAGCACTCGGTACGCGTTTGGGAACTGATTACACTGCCTTGTTTTAAAAGCACTTCAACATTCTTGCTTAACACACTCACGTCGCTGCTCGACAGTGTGAGGCAGGTCTCGACCGCAGGCAGGGCAGTCCAGAACCTGAACTCTTTATCCACGAAGCCACGCAGTGTGTAGTCTGTGAATGCTCTCAGTAGATGTTGATCCGTCAGGACGTTTCGTATCTCATCAAGAAGCTTTGTCAGTTCTGGAACTATCTATGAACTGAAGCTTCTTGGATCTTCAAGGATCCACAATCCAAGTCCACTTAACCCAGACGTAATGTTTTTTGAAGAATCTGTATGTATCCTTCAGCATTAATGGCGCCTTTTACTACCCATCATGCCGTGGGCGCTAACACATGGATCCTTTTTGTCTGTAGACCGGAGTACACGCCCATGATTTCAAAACAATTTAAAATACGCACTCAGATCACAGCACAGATTTTCCACTGGCCGTCAGTCAATCTCAGAGACGTCCGTGTTGTTGATAACTGGATTTCTCTTTGCATGGCAGAGTCTTCATTTGCATTTGTAGATGCAGTGACGACGTGCGTTTACTGAAGCGTTCCCGAGCTCACGTAGCAACATCCTTCATCCAATCAGGAGGAGATTTCTCTGGAAGATATCATCGATTATAGACGGTGAAATCTAGAAATTTCTAGCAACTGCGTGTTGAGAAACTTTGTTCTCGTCCCGTCCTCGCTTGAACGACTGAACCTTTCACACCCGATCACATCGGCACTATCACCTGTTCACCTGTGGTCACAGTGGTTTGTCGCTTCTGTCCCGACATTTTTTAAACATGCTGCAGGCGTCAAATTCAGAATGAGATGACTGTTGAGGGTTACTTCCACCAAATGAAGCCGGTGTGAATGTCCAGTGAATGAGTGTGTGTGCTGTTATTGTGTTAAATCGTCGTATCAGCCCTCGCTAACGTGTCTTCATCCTCTCTTTCCTTCTCCTGGTCGCGCAGCATCCCACATATGTGCAGGCGCTCTTTGACTTTGACCCCCAGGAGGAAGGAGAGCTGGGTTTCCGACGCGGCGACTTCATCCAAGTCCTGGACAACTCTGACCCCAACTGGTGGAAAGGAGGCTGCCATGGCCAAACGGGCATGTTCCCCCGCAACTACGTCACGCCTGTCAATCGGAATATGTAAACAGTCAGACCATGTATACAACAACAAACCACCACCACCACAACAACAGCCAACCATCACCATCATCATTATCGTTCTTGAGCTCATCAGCCCCCCCCCCCTTTCCCCTCCTTCATCCAACCAAACCCCCGACCCCCTCCACCCTCCCTCTCTCTACGCCATCCCACGATAACAGGAGCAGACAGGAAGAACGCAAACAACCCGAAAGAGAGAGAGAAAAGAGATAAAACAGGAGTAGTGCTGTCGTAGGCGTCGCTGTGTGGGTGGCAGCTGAGCAGAAATCAACTTTTACTTGTGCCGAGAAGCGTTCACGTCCCCAGTGAACGCCCCGGCGAGGATTGAACTGTCTTTGAGGGAAATCTAAATGCAGAGAAACTAAAGAGTAGTGCACCAACCGTGAAGATAACCAAATGATTCTACCGCTCCCACAGCTGCTTCTGTCTTCTCCGTAACTTCTTAACATTCTGCCTTTCTTTTGTGTTGTTTATTTTTTTCCTTTTTTGTTGTTTTTTTTTTTGCCGCATGTTGTTTTAATCACCTTTAAATGAAAAACGCCTACCGATAAATCCTAACTCTGTTTTAAAGGTTAAAAAAAAGGAAAAAAAAAAATAATTAAAAATGTAAAAAAAAAAAAAAAAGATGAAATGGTTTTAAAAAAAATGTACAAAAAAAAAACGAGAGAAAGAGAAAAAAAAATGATGCAATCTACAGTACAGCAAAGTTTCCATGTCTGAGATCATTGGCACGTGAGCATTGTACATCAGCCCGGCGGCTGTATAAATAAATCAACTATAGAGAGAATCCATTTTTTAAGAATATATATTATATATTTGTATGTGTTTTGTCTGTTTTACCTCTCATCACAAATTGTATTTTTTTCCATTTGTAAATTATGTTCAATCTTTTGTTAGTCTGGATAAGACCTAGTAGCTCTAGAATGTGCTGAATTCGTCAGTCAAGGTAATTTTTTTTTTTTTTCTCCTCTGAATCTATCTGAGGGATCTCAGATAAACGCGCATGATATTTAAGGGGTCATAAATTCCATTCGAAAGAGGTTTCTCTTGTCTGTAAATGCAAAAAAAAGAAGAAAAAGAAAGTAAAGTTAGTTCTCTTTAAGAAGAAGAATCCTGTCCAGGAAGCTAACGTTGACCAGCAAGTAGAGCCATGAATGCTGCAAGAGCTTGTTGTATGACGGAGCCCTGTATAAAGGTCAGCCACCTTTTTTTTTTTTTGTTTGTTTTTTTTTGTTTTCTTCAAAGCCAATGTATTTATTGCAGCCATTTTTAAAACTTGGGCAGTGAATGTAGCTGACTGAGTCCACAGACATTAACATGAGGGAAGCAAGGTCGGAGAACTGAACTACACACAAACCACGCAAGGGATTTAAACAAAGAAAAGACATGCTGAGATAGTAATGTTGTCGATATTCATTATTATAAAGAGAATGATGTATGAGGATATGTACAGGTAGTTAAACAATGCATATTCAGATGAAAAAAAAAACCACACAAGCAGTCGTTACGTGCATGCATCGGGCAGACGCTCTCCTCCTTTGTTATACCTGCACGTAGCAAAGAGGCCGAGTTTTTGGATAATCACATTGTGTAATCACGAGCGCGGCTCGGCTCTGCGGCCGGCGCCGACTTAACAGTTCAGAAAACTGAGAGATTGTCTTTTATGCTAAAAGTTGAGAGATCAGTGTAAATGATGTAAAAGTTTGTTTTGTTTTCCTTTTGTCCAACGTGGCGTGTCGTCAAGCACTTTTTTTTTTTTTTTTTGATTTCTGGTCCTGTGTGTGTGTGTGTGTGTGTGTGTACGAGTGTCAGTCAGCCGTCAGTGTGTGTGCGTGTGTGTGCTTGTTTATCGTGTTCATTGGTTTCTGTTTTCTTGTTCTCTCTGGATAGTGCCTTTCTCTCTGGTGTTTCAGTGTCTCCGACCTGCTACTTTGAGCCCCCCACCCTCCTCCTCCTCCTCCTCCTCCTCCTCCTCCTCCCTTTTTACGGGGCCCTGCGAGTCCTGCAGTGAGAAAACAGTGTACATAAATCCAACGTGTCCCCCCCCCCCCCCCATCCAACACGATGCCCTCTTCTTCCTCCTCCTCCTACGCCTCCTTTCCCCGCCGCCCTCTCCCTTCTGCATCAACCCGCCTTCACCTTTTTCCTCACCAACATGGAACTCTTCTTATTTAAGTGTCTCTCGCCTTGTCTTACCTAATGATACTGTTTTGTTTTTTTTTTTGCTCTTTTTTTTATTTGCATTTGTTTTTTTGTTTTTTCAATTAATAAAATGCAATTATTAAAAAATGAGACGGTTTTTCTGTGATGTTATGTTTTATAAAGAATGGATGGTGTATCTGAATGAAGCCTGACAAACCATCTGTAACAACACATACCTGTCAATCAAAGCGTCCACGCTCTTAATCCTGCATAACTTTAAGCCTTAATATAATGTGAACAGGTGAGTTGTATATAAATTCACCCTCAGTACAGTTGTCATGAACGGGGAAATTAGCTACAGAGACCAAAACTGTTTTTTGTACCAGGCTGTAAACATGTTTATTTCTGCTGTGAGACATGGGGACTTATGGAGACTGACTCACTTCTGCAGCCAGTCTCAAGTGGACGTTTGAGGAACTGCAGTTTGTTGGCACTTCTGCATCGGCTTCACCAGGTTGCCGCTTGGTGGCAACTGATGTAAATTCACCAACTCGCTCACTCGTGTTTATCTGGCTGCAGATCGTCCACAAGGGGGAGCTAACTGCGACAAACGGGGTCATTTTAATAACGATGTTTTCTTAGTGGTCTAGTAGTTGAGATTTCTCTTCTACCGAGCAGCACAGAGTGGACAAACTAAACACTGGATTGGGTTATGCAGCCACCATAGTATCTTCTTCATGCCAGGAAAGAGAGTTAGACAAGTAGGTTGTTCCTTTGGCAGTACTTACAGGTAGATGTCACATTGAATTTTCCTACATTTCTAGCAAGCTACGTTGTTAATTTCTTGTTTAATCTTTGCGATAAAACCGTTCCGCTCACTCACTTTTGTTCGTTATGCAGCGATATTTGTTTGTTTGCTCTCCACGAGCCAGCAGCAAAATCCCTGGATGAGGCCGAGCTGCATTTTATTGCTTTCTGAACCCAACTTTTCATTTTCAGATATTACAGCTTTAGCACTGCCTGCGGTTTCCATACGTGTCTGTGCAGTATGATAATCAGCTTGCATGCAGACTTGGAGCTGCAGCCTGCGATGAGTAATCCATCACGACAACCTATCGGGCAAGCTTTGATTTTTTTCTTTTTCCTTTTTTGGCAGAACTGTCGTTGCTTGTTCGTGCGGTTGAAAGCTCGGATTGTTTTTTTCGTGTGTAGATTCTGTGTTTGTGGGGCAAAAACAGGATTATATGAGAGCCTGCATTCATCAGGTTAAAACCTGGAAGCAACAAAGAGCAGAGCTCGAGTGCACAGGGATATTTTTAAAGATTTGAAACAGTGCAGCACACAAAATGTGTGTCATATGAGAGATCAGCCCTTTTTGACCTTGGATAACCTTTAATGATGGTTAAAAATGCGCAGACTACAGATTTAGCATCTTCAAAGACCAAAAAGGAAATTCCTCAAGACTCCGGTGCTGTGGCAGTGGCAGTGAGTCAGTCAGTGGGTGTAGCAAAACGCCAACCCAATACACGAGGTTACATTTCACGATGAAACCCATCCAAAGTGTCTCTCGACGTGCAGATGATGCGCATGTGTCCGTTGAAGGGGGAAGCTGACTGTTTCATTTCTTGAAGGGAAGCCCGGGGGTGGTCTGCATGCAAGCACTCTGCTGCAGCTGCTGCTGCATCCATGTGAGATCTTTACCGTCACGTTAGCCACGGTCTGGTGCACTGTCTGCTCCACATTTTGACTTTTTTAGCACTCACAGCACCACTCTCTTAAAGCTGACTCCTCTCGGCCTTTGTTTTTTTTGCCTTAAAGCAGGCATTGTTGCATCAGTGTTGCTGTCCTCTTTATAGCCCTCTCATCTGGAACAATCAGGCTGGTTCCATTCATCTTTATGACATGTACCAGAGAGGCGTTGGCACCGTGCTCTCTGCAGACCACTGTCGGCTCCAGCAGTTATTCAAATGATAAATTATAAAAGATATCTGATGCAGACATACGTAAAACTATGTAAAATTATAACGCACTCATAATTAAGTGGGGTGCCTTCCTAAAGCGAAGTGCTCTGCCTCAGGGGCGTTCTGCCTCTCAAGCTTGACTAGACTAGTTTGCCATATGGTGCTGCTGTAGTAGTCGACAGCAGCGGTGGCAGAATTAAAAGCCGGCTGCTCTCCGCTGTGTGCGGACAGTTTGAGATGATTTGAGGATTTGCAAGCGAGGAGGACATTTCGTGCAGAGTTGAGAAGATTATTATCAGCCGGTGAACTAGTGAACTATTCGTGTCAGTCCCTCAGCAGCTTCAGATCAGTCTAGACGCTCGCATGCAGGAGTGCGTGCAGGCGGTGTTCATGGATAGATACTGTACGAGGTGGATAAAATGTGCAGGGTGCAAAAAATAAACCCAGTTTGGGGGAAATGTGTTTATAGTCGGATAGCCATAGGGTTGGAATCTGATTGGTCACCCCTGGTAGGGTTATATTGTAGGTAGATGGCTGGCTAGTATCACGGTTAAATTATTGAACAGGTCAAAAGCCTCTGTATGAACTGTTGGAAAGCTGGAAAGTCAATCTAATGACTACCAAGAGATGTTAAATGAACACAGAGATGCAAAATGAGCACAAAGGGATGCAAAATGACCACAGAGACACAAAATGAGCACAAAGGGATGCAAAATGACCAAAAAGAGATACAAGATGAGCACAAAGAGACACAAAATGAACACAAAGGGATGCAAAATGAGCACAAAGAGACACAAAATGAACACAAAGGGATGCAAAATGACCAAAAAGAGTTAGAAGATGAGATGCAAAATGGCCACAGAGACACAAAGTGAGCACAAAAAGATTTAAAATGAGCACAAAGAGACACAAGATGAGCGCAGAGATGCAAAATGACCGCAAAGAGATGCAGAGACAAAAAACCACAACAAAAACATGAAGGAGACCACAAACAGATGCATAAACAACATATAAAAGGTGCAAAACTACTACACAGGATACAAATTTGCTGTCATGTTGTGTCTCTGTGACTGTTTGGATTTACAAAGAACAGCTGTTTAGCCTTTTCATATTAGAACATTCCTCCATTATTTAATATACATATATTCATTTATTGCGGCGCCTCCCTCAGCTCGAGCTCTTCAGAGTCTGTCCGTGTCCTTGATTACTGTAAATGATGTCATCTGAGGTGAAGTTTAACCCACACTCATTCCCTCGTGCAATAAAGTGAATTATGACCCCATGGAAACAATCCGCGTCCCTGTGTAGGTGTCTGATAGAGTTATCAGATCACTCATTTCAACTGTTTGAGCGGATTCATTTATCAGCCACGCAAAGGTTGAGACTTTCCGCTCCTCTCTCCTCCCCCTGACTGGCAAACAGGTAGATGAACACACACACACACACACACACTGCTGCCTAATGGTGACCTTTGCGGTTATTTTGTGGGTGCTTTCAGGTTCACATTGGGTTGCAGTGAACCGGAGCATCCAGAATTATTCATCATGAGGCGATATAACTTGTTTAACAACTCTACATGCAAATACCCGGCGTGGTACAAACAGTGGATTCTTTGTACCTGTCAGCTGGTTCCTGCTGCTGCCTCACAAATAACAGGCAAACGCTGTGAAACATGTTTTCTTCTTTGTAGGCACGCAGCACAGAGAGGTGACACGTGGGAGGACAGCTTCTACCGTTCAGTCACTTCACACTCAAAACACAGCTGCAGGCAAATGTTGACACTCTCTGGAAGTGCTTGGAAACGTGCGACAGACAGCTCCTCCACCTGCACGCCTTTAAATACATTGAGCCGCGCTTGATATTCAGTAATTAACGGTGAACTACTGACATCTACTGGCTGAGCTACGCACCGGCTGGAAAAATTCAGATATGTTCATTTTTATTTATTGATGCAATATCATATTACAATATTCCTTTGTTATTTAAGAGATTAATTACTCCAGTTCTCAATAAAATATGTCTTCTAAGTCATGTACAGTGCCTGTTTGCAGCAATAGGGTGGTGATGTCACTTAGACGATAAGATAAAATGACCAAGGAGACACAAAACGACCACAGAGAGACACAAGACGACCACAAAGAGACACAAAACTACTACAAAATGGTGAAAATATGATGTAGAGGTGCAAAACAACGTCAAGAGGACACAAAGTAGAGATGCTGAAGGCACAGCCTCTAACATGCATGCGCAGGGTGAGGCTTTGTGCATGCGGTCCCCACGTCGCCCTGGACCAATCAGATTGTAGCAATTATGTGCCTTAATTGACGGAACAGTTTTCAGGCTCCCCCTTTTTCCAGTCGGGACACCGCTGCTGCTGCTGTGGAGTTTTCTTCTGGATGTATTTTACTCCATCATTTCCTATTCTGGACTGAGTTTTTGTTTTCTTTACATATTTTGTGTGCGTCCTGGAGAAGTGAGTACAGTATTTAGTTTATTAACTTTGACACGCGTGATGTTTCACTTCATATCATATGTTATATATATATTGCTGTGCTTGTTTCCATGTTTTAAATCATTATATTGTTAATTTTCGGACTTGTATTTATTTATTTTGAGCGCTGACGGCTCAGTAAGGGGATTTTATTGTTCGGCGTTTCCAAAATTGGGCTGTATCGGACCGACCACCACGTGCAGCCTCATTAACAAGCATCCAGATAATTAAATAATTATCATAGAGGTCTGAAGTGTGTCGATCGGAAGCCAGTACCTCTGTTAAAGGGTCAGACATGCAGCAGCAGGGGACGCTGGTTCATCACTTTTGGCGGCGGCTCCATTCATTCGGCCGAGCTTCCAGCGTTGCGTCGCTGGCGTGAACGCGGCGTGTTTCCCGCACAAGTTCGTCGCTTTGTGGACCCCGCACCTCACGTTACCTGTTCACCGGTGTGATTTAAAGACTTAAAGACTCTGTGTGAGTGAAAAGGAGAAAAACGTGATCCGTTGTCGGCAGGATTCGAACCTGCGCGGGGAGACCCCAATGGATTTCTAGTCCATCGCCTTAACCACTCGGCCACGACAACTCATATCCAACACTCTCATGTGACGAATATTCATACGTAACTGAAATGACGTGACGGTTACGTAAATTTAACGTGTATGGTAAATGATTGTGTTCAGAGACAGCTGTGTTTACTGTGCAGAATAATATTTTACATGATGAACTGATCAATTATGACTCATCTGCGGGTTTGTTTGTTACATTTTGATATTTATCTTGGATATCCTTGTTAACTTGTATATATTTTTATATTTTATATTTCATGTGTATATTGCTGTTTGCACCAGCGATATTTCAGCTCTCTGTGTGTGTCCTGTACACATGGCAGCACTGACAATAAAGTTGACTTGATGTGTGGCTCCGGTTCACTGCGCTCTCAGGTATGGACATAAGACACAAAAACGTGAAACGTAAACATTTAAAATGTGTTTGCATAAATATAGACATGAGTGCACACGAGTATCTGTCTATAGATATTAATAAACTGGGTGATAAATTTATCATAAACATGATAATAATATCAGGACATGTGTCACATTTAAGTCTGGCTTATAATAACTTTTATATTTACTTTATTTCACCTTATTAACCTGTATATGCTGGGTTATTGTCCTGTCTGTGTGCATAACGGAATGATTTATAAATAATATATAGATAGTAAAGTAAAGTAGCTTTTGATTGCAAGATTATCATTTTTTTGTTAGATATTTTTTAATTTTAACAAATTATTTCGGTGAAAATTGTCAATTATTATGACTATAAATATATAAAGGTTAATAAGGGGAGATAAAAGATGAATAAAGTGTATATTAAAGTTATTATAGGCCCTGTTCTCTCATCCAAAGGTTGCAGACCCCTGGTAAACACACAGTGGTTCTTTGCATTATCACCGCGGTGCTGTTTGTTTCCATCCGTCTCTGCAGCTTAGCAACCCGGCGTCCTGAATAATAACGCACGCCGGAGCTGGACCCGCACCGCGGTGAGTGGATAAAACCGAGTCAAACCGTGAGAGTGATCTGGGAGTAAACAGTCGCCTCGGCTCATTGTTGCCACCGAGCTGGAAGCCGTGTCACCACGTGACTCCTCCAGCGAGCGAGCCGTGCTGTTTGTTCAGCCAGAGAGGCAGAGGAAGAAGAAAAATGGCGGCGGCTCTAGGCGAACCCAAACGGGACGCCGGGCTAACGTTTTGAGCTTTCACAGCCGGAAAGACGCCGGGGCTTCACCGGGTTTAGCGCACCGTCCGAATCGGCCCGCGGTCCAGCTTTGCAGGGGTGCCGTTTTCGCTTGTGTCCGCGCAGGCTAGATAGACGCAAAGATTGAGGATAGTAAAATAATAGCTCTCCGCTTATCATGAGAGGGAAGAGGGGCAGGCCGCCCAAACCGCTTCCAGCCGAGGAGCCGTCCCCTGCCGCGGCCCGGGGTCTGCGACCGAGGAGGAACTTGAAGCCCCGGTTGAGGGACAGCGGGGACGAGGACGTCGAGAGCCCCACAAGGGAGCCAGCGAAGTCGGCGAAGAAGCGGAGAGGAGGATCCGGCACGTCAACACGGGGCAGGGGACGAGGTAGAGGTGGCGGCGGCGGCGGCAGAGGAGGCAGAGGGGGTCGCGGAGGAAGGCGGACGGCTGCGTCCAAAGCGGTGGTGTACGACGACCACGAGAGCGAGGAGGAGGACGACGCCGTTAGCCTGAGGTCGGAGGAGGACGAGTTCATCGAGGAGGAACCTCAGTCCGAGGAGGATGAGGCCCTCAAAGAGGACTCTGATTGCCTCGAAGATGATGTGCTGGACGAGGAGGAGGTGGAGGAGGAGGAGGAGGAGGCGGATGATGCCAGCTACTGCACAGAGAGTAGCTTTCGGAGTCAGAGCACACACGCCAGCACCCCGGGTAAATAAGCACCGCGACCCGCGGGGGGTGTGATCGCACACTGCTTTAGCCGAAAATACACCCCGATGTGCGGCTGATGCTGCCGCCGTGCGGGAGGCTGTGCGGTTATTGTTCAAAATGGAGAACGCACACTGACTGTATGGACACAGGCCGCAGTCACTCCCGCTACTGCAGGTGGATCCAAACGGTTAGCGGCTATCACCGCCCGTGAACGCACCACCCAATTTAATCCACATTATATCACAAGCGGGGCCGTGAACGCGTCTTAACTGCCAAACTATAACTTTAACTTAGCTGCTAGCGTGCTAACTAACGCTAGCGTGTAAAACTAGCCCCACGATGCTAACTGTCACCCTGTAAACTCCCACGTTAGTTAGATAGCTGTGACTTTGTGCGTTTGTAGACGCCGGCCGGCCTCAATTCTCGTTTTTATGTTGGTTTAATTTGATATAAAAGTTTATTATTCGCGCGTTTTTACGAGAAAAGTGTCAGCTAACTAACCTAGCTCCGGTTAGCATGCCTGTCGTTTCTCTGTCACTTCGTCAGCTTTAAGCTGCTTTAACGCGACAATTAACAACCCAGCAGCTAATAACTGAAGGACAGTTAACGTCTCAGACAGTGTGTGAAGCCCACACTTTATAATTATTATTAACTTTTATGTTATTGTGCCAACCGGGCAGCTAATGTCTTCCTCCATTTAGTGGCCATGTGTCGAACCGGCAAGTTTGAAAACCAGTTTTCACGTTTTGTTATGAGTCAGAGACAGAACACTGCACGTTTATGTTAGGAAATAAGTCAAATTACAGCCACATGTAGAAGAAATACATGATAGATAGATAGATAGATAGATAGATAGATAGATAGATAGATAGATAGATCTTTTATTGCAGCAGCATTACAGGTAATAACACAAATTAAAAGATTTGGTGATGACAGTATGAAGAGAATAAACTCTAAGGAGGAAGAACATGTGGTAAAATATACATACTGACCCATTCTTTAACTTTGTGCATTGTGAAAAACAGTTACGCATCTGTTATTATGTCCACCAGTCAGATCAGCTGCTACAGAATGAGTCTCCTCTCGGAGATATTGGACTTTCAGCTGTACACTCAGGCTCAGAATTAAAACAGAAGACATAACAGTAATAATATATGAAATATAAAACAGTAGTAACAGTTATCAGTGCTGTAGAGTTCACAGTATCAGTTTAAAGTGGCACGTGTCACATGTCTTATGGCGTCTGGGATGAAATCTGGCAGAACCTTTTACCAACAGGGAAACTAAGGGAGAACATTTATGATTGGTCAGGCATCGTCTGCGAGCAGTTTCGTGGACGGACGGGTGGAAGAGCTGTCCCGATGATTCTCTCCTCTGTTGGTTATTGGCATAAGGAAGATGGTTATTACTATACAGGACAAGCTTAGTGGTGTCACAGCATGTTGACTCAATGCTGAGCTTTAGCTGAAGACAGAGCAGCAGGTAGAGAGAGCGGGAAAGACGATCTTATAATGTGACTGTGTAAAAAATGAGCATAACCGTGGTTTACTAATATAATTTGTGTGTCCTACAGGGAAGAAAAAAGTTCGGGCTCCACGACCTCGCACTCCCATCCTGGAGGAGAAGGAGATTCCTCCCCTTGTGCTTCCTGACACCTCAGAGGACCTCCTGGTGCCCAGTGAGGAGCTGCTCAACGCCATCTCCATCTACGAGGTGCTGCGGAACTTCAGCACGGTGCTGCGGCTCTCCCCGTTTCGCTTTGAGGACTTCTGCGCGGCGCTCGTAGGCCAGGAGCAGTGCACTTTAATAGCAGAGACCCATATTTCCCTCTTGAAGGCCATCCTGCGCGAGGAGGACTCCTCCAACACTACCTTTGGCCCCGCTGACCTCAAGGACAGCGTCAACTCCACGCTGTACTTTATCGACGGCATGACGTGGCCTGAGGTGTTGCGGGCGTACTGTGAGAGCGACCGGGAGTACCACCACGTCCTGCCGTATCAGGAGATTGATGACTATCCCTACGGCCCGCTTGGAAGTAAGATCAAAGTGCTACAGTTTTTAGTGGACCAGTTTCTAACCACCAACATCGCCCGCGAGGAGCTGTTGTCCGACGGCAGCATGCAGTACGACGACCACTGCCGCGTGTGTCACCGCCTGGGCGACCTGCTGTGCTGCGAGACCTGCTCGGCGGTCTACCACCTGGAGTGTGTGAAGCCGCCTCTGGAGGAGGTCCCGGAGGACGAGTGGCAGTGCGAGATTTGCGTGGCGCACAAGGTGCCCGGCGTCACAGACTGTGTGACGGAGGCTCAGAAGAACCGGCCCTACATCCGCCAGGAGCCCATCGGATACGACCGCCACCAGAGGAAGTACTGGTTCCTAAACAGAAGGATTATTGTGTAAGTCAGGACCCTCGCTGCTGAGTCTGTGCCAGTGACGGCTCACGTGTGCATTAAGTTAGACGAGTAGGAAATATTAGATTGTTTTCTCAACTGAGAGACCAGACAGCATATTACATAACACATCGGCTCGATGCAGCAGATACGCTCCACACAGAAAGAGGAGCCGCGTCCAGCTGATTAAACACGACGACGCGTTACAGCCAGTTGTTCAAAGCAGAATGCGCAAATAGGAAGTGTTGGCCGACAACTCACTGTTGCACACCGGCTCACTGCGGAGTCGTGACGCGGTCGTCATTTCATAGAAGTCACTGCTTCTCAAGCCGTGGTCCGTGGACCAAGTTTCAGGTTTGTTTATCTCCACAGGTGAACGCAGGGTCAACAACACGATGAAATGTGTTTAGAAATGAATCAAAACTGTAGTACGCTCTCTGGATATGACACAACTTCAAATGCTCGTGCACGACGCGTCGATCACACGTTTACATCTGTAGTTAGTTACAAGCTGAAGATGTGATGATGAAAGTGAAGGTAAAATAACTGTCTCTAAAGTCGCGGCTCCAATTTGGAAATATTAGGAAGGAAAGCATCAGGACAAACACTTTCCCCCCAAATTAGCTTCTATTTTTAACAAACTCTTCTCAGGATTTAACAGCAGTCACCGATAAATAATCTCATTAGGAATAAACCTGCCCACGCCGCTGCACGACAACATCTGTCTGTCTGAAATTTGCCGCCGTGCTTCGTACGCAGCCTCACACAAACACATGTATGCATAAACACATTACACAGCACAGTGAGTTACAGCGGTGTTTATTTCACGCGTGAAGCCGTTTGTCAGATACACTGGAACACGGATCATTTTACACGGGCCTTTGTCAAACAGGTAGCGTCCAACAGATTCAGTCACTCTGCTCGTATGAAGACGGCTTACGTACGCAGGCGTGGTCACATGTCTAATATTAGTGATATAGCTCATGAAGCAGAGAAAAGCAGCTGACCTGAGCACTGTAATTCAATAACAGCCTTATGAAACGTTAATCTGTTGTTATGAAACAAAAGGCACGTTGGGCCTAAAGAACGACAAACGCGGGCCTCGGATACGGACGAATGAAAGATGCAAACAAAGTTGAAAGCGGCTTCCTTCCTAAAACGTGAACCAGCTGGAGAGAGAAACTGAAAGTTACCGGGCGAATTCCCTTCGGCGCTTCGAATGCAGCGTCTGTGAATTTACATTACAGCATTTGTTTGACTTCGAGATTAGAGCGGAGACGTCCGCCCTGAACAATATGCCCCGTCTGAGCGACGGCTTCACAAATAACACGCCGAATTAATCAGACGATATCCGATGTACGATGGCGATGGAGCCTTTTAATGTTTTTGGTTCGCTCGAGTCGAAATCGTCACGTGCCGGCAGAATATTAATGAGCCGACGAGTCGCAATCTAACCTGCCCTTGACACCCTGCGTTATCTCAAACCTCATTACCTGCCCTCACAAACGCATGAATCAGCTTTCTGTTGCAGCTTTTTTATGCCGGTATCTCAACCCAAAGAACCCAAAAGAACCGAGCTTAACGTGTCTTTAACAGCAGGTGAAATCCACGAGGTCTCTACCCAACACCAGTGATGTTACGCTGAGTTAAATGAGAAGTGCAAAACTGCCGGTCAGCACCTGGCGCCTCGTTTAAGTTACCTCACAGGTAGAGGGAAGTATTTAACCGCCTGTTCTTACGCCCCGCAGCGAGGAGGACGGGGAGCACGAGAAGAAGAAGATCCTGTACTACAGCACCAAGGCGCAGCTGGAGGAGCTGACGGCGTGCCTGGATAAGGAGTACTGGGAGATGGACCTCCACGCCACCCTGGAGGAGATGAAGGAGGAGGTCCAAGCTCACATGGACATCACGGAGGACCTTACCAACAAAGCTAGAGGAAACAATAAAGCCTACCTCACTGCTGTCAACGGTACGTGACGTGTTTTTCTTTTGATACTTGTGATTTTCCTGACAGTTAATTTGTGGCTCGTGCTGTAAAATGAACGTATGTGAGCGTCCGTGTCCTGCAGGCTTACATTCACACAGCTGCAGATAACGTAGTTCCTCCCCTCGGGCAGCTCTCAACTCTGCCATGATGACAGTTGACACAGAAATGTTCGGCGCTGCCGCTCTTCTTCCTGCTTCACGCTGTCTCACACATAAAGTAACAATCTCTCCCTCCGTGAGTGGCTCGAAGACTTTGCCAGCGGTTTCCGTCTCTGTTTTACAAGCCGACACATGTAACAGTTTTCCTGTGTTTGGCACTAAACTGCCTGACTTCGGTTCATGCAGAAGGAGCAGCGGGGCACCGGTGTTCTGTATTCTGCAGCATGTTTTATTTCTCCTAAGTGATTTATGGATGTTGCTGGTATATTTCATCCGTTTAACGCCGGCTGCTGCGGCGGCAGCACAGCGCGTTTCTTCCTTTTAAGCTTCTCGGGACACAAACAGTGAAAACTGTAGTTATGAAACACTCTGGAGATTTTGGTCACCTGAGGGAAGAAAATCTGCCTCGTGTGGAGGAGAATGCTGAGTTATAGACTCCAGATATATGATAGTATCTAAATTTACACTTTTACTATATAGTTGTGGCTCGGAATTAATATATAACTTATCTTTTTTAATCCAAAATACCAAACAAGCTTCTCAAATGTGACTTTTTTGATCATGTGTGACAGGAAACTGAACGTCAGCAGGGGTTTTTTTTACTGATGGTTGGAAAAACGTTGGAGTACGATGCTGGCTTTATCACCGTCTGCGCTCCCTCACTCTCATTCGCTGTCTGTGTCGCTCAACCAAAGCTCTCGAACCATCTTGGTCACGTTTTTCTTTCACTTGTGGGCAACCAAGAAAATGCAACATTTAATTAAAAAAAGTCTGTTTTGTTCGTAGATGTGGTCACGGAGCGTTTAAAGATCAAACGGGAGGCGGAGGAAGCGAAGCAGCGAGCCACGGAAGCGAAGCAGGAAGCAGAACCGGGCTCCGTTAAGACGGCGGAGGGCGAGCTCACCTCGCGGCTCGACGACGCCGAGCACAAAGACGCTGAGCCCAAGGAGGACGCTGGTTCACAAGGTAGAACGTTAAATCCCGTATTCTCCCTCCCAAACGGGACGCTCAGTCGTACGGTCTGACTGTGTCAGTGATTTTGCTGCAGCAGCATTAGTAACTTTATCATGACTCTGCTGGTTCGACCCTGTGTGTGTGTGTCGTACCACAGCAGCCGCCGCCCCCCCTGCTGCAGAGGAGAGCGTGTCCGATCCTAACGCCGGCTCAGCCGCCCATAAAACAGAGTCGATCGAACCTTTGAACAAGGAAACGCAGCCGGCTCTCGGTGCGAGCCAGGAGAGCGGGGAGTCCCCTCCGTTGGCGAAGCGGGAAAGGACAGGTACTCGGAGAACCTGTGTTCGCTCCCGCCTGCAGCGTTGTCTAGCCATCCTCCCTGCTTCACACCTCACTGCTGCTGGGCTGCCACATTCATCTTCATTTGTCTGCTCGTCTCTGCTGGTTGTCGCTAACAACACCCTGCTCTGTCCGCGGTGACTTTGTCTCCTGTGTCTATACATTTGTAATATCAAGTTTTGTCTCCGTTTGTGGCTGAAAACTAAATACCATTTAAGGTAATCAGACTGGAGGAGACATTCCAGGGTTTGTGGTGATTGTAGGCGTGTAGGCGTTCTTATACCTCTGCCACGTCCGCAAGGTTTTAGATCTCTCTCCAAAAGTCTGTCTGACAGACCAATCGGGACGTTCTCTCTGCAGTTTAACCATCATACGCTGCGATGCTAGTCACAAACGCTGTATTACTGGTCGCTTTTGTTCAGGTTCTCCTTGTTGTGTTGGCTGGCTGCTGGTATAATGGAGCACATGTGGTGTCCTGTTCTGTTTTACACAGGTTCAAACAGCGTACTGTCTCTCTGAACAGGTTATATTACATATTCCCCAGAATTCATACCTACATCTAGTCACAAAACTGTCAAGCTACAGTGAGACAAGGATGGCAGTTAGTACGGGGATAGACTTATCATGTCCAGTTGTTGGTAGTCTTGTAGAGGAGTCAGCATTAGATATTTGAATAGACAAACTGAAGCGATCAAAGAAGGTCAGTTGGTCGTCGAGCGAGAGGTAGGGAGTCAGTTTGATGTCGGTGTTGTGGTGTAAAGTATGTTTGGCTCGGAGGAGCGGCATTTCAGTCTTTGAGACGTTCTACTTGGACATAAATAAGTCTTTGAGTGGTTCAACCATAACACTGCGGCTCTTACCGCTCATGCAACATCACACTGACTGTAATTAGTAAACACCTAATCACACAGAGACGATATTACCTCCTCCTCTTTAGACTTTAAGCTGTTGCAGGCCGTTCATCTTGTCTCGACCTCCTCCAAGCGTGAAGCTAAAGCATGCAGCAGCTGCCGTGTTGTTTTAATGTTCTTTTTTATTTTATTTTTTTGGTGCATTCATTTCTAGTCTTGCGTTATATGTTGTGTCCTCGCAGCGTTGAAAAGCACGCTTTTGGCACAGCGTCCCTGGCAGCATCTAGCACGCCACGTCTGTCACAACCGGCTCCTTATTCTCATTCCAATTTATGGGCATTTGGGTGGGTTTCCTGTCGCTCAGACAAAAGGCTCTCTGCCTGGAAGCCCCACCTGCTACCTCGTCAACAAAGAGCCACATATATATGCAGGACCCTCTCTCCCCCCCTCACTGAAACAACTCAAAGGCAGAGCTGGTGTCTTAATTTGGCTTTGCAGCAAGTGCACAGCTTGTTTTGGATTTGTATGGCCTTTTCTATGCAAGATGGGCTCGGTTTTCTCGGCCTAGCCGGGCTGATGAAGCACTTGGAGATTCTGTTTTTGTGCAGTTTGTTTGGCAGATGCAAATTTCCAAGTCTTAAGTCCTGATGAACTGATCTGGCCGAGCTATATCAAGAATTCCCTCACTGAAGAAGTTGAATTCTGTGTTGTATGTAGCCTTAATCGACTCCCTCCTCGCATCCCTGACGTCTTTTTCACATTTTTCAGACGAGGATGAGAAAGCGGAGTCAAGCAGCGAAGACAAGCGCCCAGACGAG
Source organism: Nibea coibor (assembly GCA_023373845.1). Taxonomy (NCBI): domain Eukaryota; kingdom Metazoa; phylum Chordata; class Actinopteri; family Sciaenidae; genus Nibea; species Nibea coibor. The sequence goes on from CM041727.1 coordinate 3,620,454, forward strand.
TCGCAGGCACAAACCCAAGATCGGCCTCAGCAGCAGACTTCTCAGCCAGAGGCGAGCAGCGGCAGCAGCAGCCAGATTTCTGGAGGTGAGAGCCTCGGGAAACCAGAGCAGCCCGACCTCGCCGATCGGTCCTCTCAGTCGTCTTTTACCAGCCAGGATGGGACAGGTAAACACGAGCGTGGTGTTCAAGAAGTGCACACCAACACCGGCTTTGAGTTGCATTAAACTGTGTCTTCTGCTTTCTGTATGACAGATGAGTACAACGAGAGGGTCAAGAGCGACAGAGGGAGAACAGCGGGACGGGAATCAAATAACCAAACGCCCAGAGGCAGCAAAGAGGTGAGGCGTGTGTCTACAACAAAAATATTAATACTGCAGTTATTTTTACAGTTTTTGACAGAAAACGACAAGAGTTATGTATTTTCTATGAATCTTCACTCATTTGAACTCTTTCAGTCGTCTCCTGTACGCTCCGACGGCGAATCGTCGCGTCTCAGCTTCCTCAAACGGGACCTGACGGTGAACTTGAACAACTTGTTCAAACTGGGTCAGGAGGGTAAATACAGGGTCTACCACAACCAGTACAGCACCAACGTCCTGGCCCTGAACAAGCACCAGCACCGCGAGGACCACGACAAGAGACGCCACCTGTCCCACAAGTTCAGCCTGACCACCGCGTCCGAGTTCAAGTGGAACGGCTCCATCTACGGCTCGCGGAGCCTGACCGTCTCCACCCTGCGCCTCACCATCATCCAGCTGGAGACCAACGTCCCCGGACCGTTTATGCATCCTAACTGGGCGTCGCACAGGTACGACTCGGATCAGGTTAATGTGAAGCCTTCAGGGAAATTCTCACTAAACTTCATGGTGACCTCCCGAGTGCTGTCAAACTCATAAATCACAGGCTATAAATACATTAATGTCAAGTTAGTGGTTCAGATCTCCCTGACAGACATGTTACTGTAGTCGCGTTAATCTTTAATCTTCTGTCTATTGATTAACACAGTTTGTCTCCGCTTGTATTTTCCAGGACCAACTGGAACAAAGCAGTGCAGATGTGCAGCAAGGCCAGGGAATTCGCTTTGGCCTTGGCTATACTGGAGTGTGCCATCAAACCAGTGGTCATGCTGCCAGTTTGGAAAGATTCTCTTGGACACACGAGGTGAAGGAAAAAAAACTGTTGGCTGCTTAAGGCTCACTGATCTGTCATGCTCGTCTACATTTCTTCTTATGTGTTTTATGTAACTACTTTCTGCCTCACCGCTGTGCATTCTCGCTTCAGGCTACATCGCATGACCTCCATGGAGCGGGAGGAGAAAGAGAAGGTGAAAAAGCGAGAGAAAAAGCTGGAGGACGAGGAGACGCTGCAGCAGGCCACCTGGGTGAAGTACACGATCCCCATCAAGCACCAGGTACAGACAGCAGTGTCGTTCATCCGTCATCCAGCTCCTCCTGGAGGAGGTTTTACATCACAGAGACTGATCTGGAGCAGTCAGTCCTAACCTTTTGTCTCTTTAGACAGGAAGACAAAGATATAGTATATATTGTCTTTATTGGGGTTGCAAAAGGGCATAAAGTTTCTGGTAAATTCTGGAAACTTTCCATGTTAAGCTCAAGGATTTTGGGAATATGATATGATAGCCGATAGTCATGTGTATTTGCATGAAGTCTGGCAGTTTTAGTCAAGATTATGCTAATATATTTTCCCCTGTTTTTAAGTTCCCTGTTAAGGACCAAACCTTCAAAATTCTCAGTTTATTTATGTTTATTCTCATAAATTCCTCTTAATTCCCATGGAAAGTTTCCAACTTTGGAAATTCCTGGAATTGCTTGCTTGTATCTGTTTTACAGTTGAGATTGTTCCTGAGTTTTAATGTGTACAAATGATTGTGCTTCTTCATCTGAAAGCTTCATTCTTTGTGTTTTCCTGTCCAGGTCTGGAAGCAGAAGGGTGAGGAGTACAGAGTGACGGGGTACGGTGGCTGGAGCTGGGTCAGTAAGACTCGTGTGCCGCGGTTTGTTCCGAAGCTACCAGGGAACACCAACGTGAACTACCGCAAAGAACTGGAGGGTAAACTCCGAATTTCCTCGATTTATTCTCATAGCCGTTGTCACTTTTTTGGCTCGCGTTCTGATCTTGTTTCTGTTTTTCCACCGTCTTCACAGCAGCTAAAGTGAGTAAGGAAAATGCAGCAGCTTGCACAAATAAGCAGAAAAAGTCGACGGAAGCCGAGAAGCAGACCGCTCAAAACACAGCGGATGCGGACAACGAGCAAGCATCCGTCTCTGAATCGACTCAGAGCACCTCATCAGAGGAGGACCGCAAACCTCAGACCTCTAAAGAGGACGAAAAACCCACAGAGGAGGAGCAGCACGGAACAAATGAAGGAGAGAAGGGAGGCGATGAAAAAATGGAGGTCGACACCTCCCTAGAAACTGCTGCTTCAAGCGACGAGAAAGGTAAACATTTGAAATAAAGTGCTCCTCTTTTATCGTTAGATTTCCCTTAATGCTGTTTGTGAACTCATCAAGTGACTCTTCGTTTCAGATAAAGCTGAAAACAAAAGCTCCTCCTCGCCTCCTGTGCAGCCTGCGAGCGACGAGCCAATCCAGAAAGTTGAACAACCCAAAAAGGAGGAGACCGCTGCATCGATACCCTACTATGATGTCGTGAACGTGAGCGAGGGCTTCCAGCTGCGCACGGCTTATAAGAAGAAGGTGAAACCCTCCAAACTGGACGGGCTTCTGGAGCGCCGGGTAAAACAGTTCACCTTGGAGGAAAAGCAGAGGCTAGAGCGGATGAGACAGGCGGCCCTGCTGTCCAAGATAGCTGCTTCAAAGCCTGCCGCTGGTGTCAAGACTGAAGGATCCTTGGTAGGCAAACCGCAGCCTGCCGTGACTCCGCCCATCAAAGAAGACAGCCTTCAAGTGAAAGACCACGTGGTGAAAAAGCTTCACTTTGAGCAGGAGCAGACCGAGATGAAAGACGTCAAATCAGACGCCACAGCACCCAACCACGGCAAACAAACGGAGGTAAATGCCGTGCAGGGGAACGGTGGGGAGGCCTTAGATCACAAAGAGGTGAATGGAGGACCCTTAGCGAGCTCTGACCTCAACAGTAAAAACAATTGTTTATCAGATGCAATAGAAAGCAAAGAAAAGATGCAGAAGCCAGATGTGGCTCGAGCGGGAGAGAACGCTAAGAAACGAGGGTATGAGGAAATGGAGCAAGGCAGCGGACAGGGCGACACGGAGACCAAGGAGGTCGACTCGAGCAAGACCAGTCCGGTGCAGGTGAATGGGAAAGCTGCAGACTCAGACATCAACCAAGAGCCTCAGAAGGAGTCCGTCAAGTCTCTGATGAACGGAAACCTCTTGCAAAACGACATGTCCGACAAATGTCATCCACCTCCCCTGAAAATGCCCAAATTGGAAAACCACGTGGCGGAGAAAGGAGACGGACTCAGTAAGAACGAGGACGTGGCAGTGAAAAGTGAGGAGGCTGTGCCCGCTAAACTTCCATCGTCAAGTCCCTCTTGCCTGAACAGTAATAGTACCGACAACAGTAGCAGCGAAGGTTCGAAGGCCACCACCGTAGAGCCTCAAAATGCACTGCAGTCTGCTGTGGCGTCTCAAGCAGCAAGTAGTGAAGTCTCCTCTGGTACCGCCATCAGCTCCAGAGCTGTAGTCCCTCAGAAGCCCAAAGTTCCAGTCACTGACTCCAAGACGGGAACTTCTGGTTTAGTGGCAACCAGCTCCATGACCATTAGCAAAGAGTATTCCACCAGAGACCGAGTCAGCCTACTCCGGTTTTCCAAATCCAAGAAGGCGCGCTCGGGGACGGCGCTGCCGTCCTACCGCAAGTTTGTCACCAAGAGCAGCAAGAAAAGCATCTTCATCCTGCCTAATGATGACCTGAAGAGGCTGGCGAGGAGGGCGAGCATCAGAGAGGTGCCCATCTTCAACTACAACGCCAAACCTGCCCTGGATATATGGCCCTACCCTTCACCTCGACCCACCTTTGGGATCACATGGAGGTTAGTAACACGTTTGGATCTTAACCTGACAGGATGTAAATTTACTGCTGTTGGGAGCTCATGTTTTTATGACTGTGTCCCCCTCAGGTACCGTCTCCAGACTGTGAGGTCTCTGGCAGGGGTCAGCCTGATGCTGAGGCTGCTGTGGGCTTGCCTAAGGTGGGACGACATGGCGGTTAAGCCCTCCGCTAGTGTCGGGACCACTCGGAAAGGTGAGAACCTGCTATACGCTGGACTGATATTTCACGTCCTTTGGGCATCTTCTCTGTGTGCCTTTAAGGACGAAGATATCTGCATTGTAAATAAACGTGCTCATGTGTTTGAACAGAAACCACGGACACAGACATCACGACAACAGAGATCATAAAACGTAGAGACGTGGGGCCTTACGGCATCCGCTCCGAATACTGCATCAGGAAGATCATCTGCCCCCTCGGAAACAGAGACACTCCCAAAGGTAGCAAATGAAATATCGCACATTTGAAGAAAGATCGTGACCCTTTGTTGGAAGAGTTTTCTCACCGTTTAATTCTCTTTTCCCATGGGTAGAAACACCCACTCCACAGAGGAAAGGCCTGCGATCGAGCGCCTTGAGGCCCAAGAAGCAAGAGCCAGCCAAGCTGACCGGGCCTATTGCTGTTGAGACATGGGTGCCTGAAGAGGACATGGAGCTGTGGGAGATCAGGGCCTTTGCAGAGAGGTGAGTGAGTCTTCTCTGGTCAAACATTATTGATTTGGGGAATACTGAATAGAGCACTGATTCATCTTTTTTTTTTTTTACTTATTCTAGAGTGGAGAGGGAGAAGTCACAGGGCCTTGATCCCTCCAAGACTGGGAGTACTCTGAAGACGGCTGAGGATGTCAAAGCCCATTTGGAGAATCAGCTGAAACAGGCCAGACTGGCTGCCCAGCAGGTGGGAACATTGCGTACACGCTCACAGTTTAATAAGTCAAACATCAACAGGCTCTCTATATACCTGAAACGTGCCAACATTTCTATCTCAGAAACGTCTGGAGCAGCAGAGACCGAACACACCCGCTACAACTTCCATAACAACAACCACCACCACCTCAGCCGGCACTCCCAGCACTCCCAACACCCCAGCATCCATGGGCCAGAGGACCGGCCAGGTCACACCCGGAACCAAGATGGTCCTGGCCTCCAAACTGGGCTCCCCAGTCTCCTTTCAGCAAGACAAAAACTTCCATCAGTCTTTCGCTTCGTGGGTCAAGCAGGGTCAGACCAACAACAGCTCAGGTAAGCTGGCCAAAGACGAGGAGGGGTTCGAATTCTCTTCAGCTCATCTGAACACAAACAAGTCTGGAGTTGTTTGCCTTCTCATCCATCACATTCTGTTACAGACGGGCAGATAAAGGCCTTTTTTTGTGGATTTTCTCATTTTTTCTTTTTTTAAATCGTCGTTTGAACGCCATCAGTTTGTCAGTCGTCGGCATTTGTTTCCACAATTGTTCTTTTTTTGTGTCACATTTCTACATTTGGTAAATGTGTTGCCAAAAATGACTTTGTGGTTTGTGGTGTCCACTTTCAATCCTGTTAAAACTAGTTTCAAAATCTCTCTCGTCCTTTTTTAAAGGGCTACAAACCTTTTTGTATATAATCAGAATTCAAACCAGTAATCCCAAATTTGTCCAAAAGTCAGTCGCCACGCTGACTCAAACCGCCGAGTGGACACCGCAGCCGTAGACTGGCTGTCGCCGTGGCCCCTCACGGCTCATGCGTGACCGCAGGTGGCATGGTGTGTCTTGCAGCCTCCACCGGCTCGGTGGCCACCGTGGCTAGCGGCATCACCACCTCCACCTCCGAGCAAACCTTCCAGATCGCTGGCAGCCCAGTGACTGTGGCTGGCCAAGTCCTCGCCGCCAAACTCCCGCTGCCCGCTAACAGCAAGATTGTCACGCTCAACATGCCCACCACGCAAGGAGGTAGGGGTGCACGAGTGTCATCCATTTTCGCTGGCCAAAATGGATGGAAGAGCCTGTGATGACTGCTGGCACCGAGCATGGATGATGCCACCAGTGTTTTTTTTTTTTTTACGTTAGATGAAAGACCAAAAGATAGATTGCGTCTTTTTTTTCCTGAACTACTACGTTATTTCGTGGACTAAAGTTTTTTTTTTTTTTTTTTTTTTTTTTTTTTTAAGACACTCCCAGTGCATGCCTTGTCGTTTTTTACTGCATGCACCCAATGCATGTTGGCTATTCTCATGTAATCGTTCTTATCTACAGGTGTAGTCCAGCAGAAAGTCCTGGGCATATTCCCGTCTGGGCCCCCTGCGAACCTTAGGACATACAGCACACTACATCCTACAACGGGCAACATCAACCTCAGAGCCACCACCTCCGCTTCAACTACCCAGCAACAGGTCTTTTGTCTTTTCTCTCTGTCCTTTTTGTTTTTTACTTGAAGGCAAGGAAAATGTTAAGCATGACGACTGATGATTTGACCTTCGGCTTTGTGTTCCAGGCCATCGCAGCAGCAGGCCAGACCCAACCCGGCACGACGATGAGCCAGTCACCTACCCCATCTACCTCTGTGGGAACAGCAATGGTCAGAGGTCCAGCGTTGGCTCCAGGTGTTCTGTCCAGCTGATTGTTTCCAGTTTGCAAATGATCCTTTGTGACGTACAAATTGAAAAAGTTCTTAATCTATGTTCGTCCCCTTCCAGGCACACCTCAGCCGGCACTTACCCAGATGGGCCGTGGCCAGCCTGGATCCACAGCCGTGCCCGGTTCTACGCCCGTGCAGGCGGCTGCAGCAGCTCAGAGGGCAGTAGGTGCTGCACCGTCACCGGTAGCACCCGGACAGTCACCCGTAGCTTCCACCCAGGCCAACAGACCACAGCAGGGTCAAGTTAAACTCACCATGGCACAGCTCATGCAGCTAACACAGGGTGCTCAGGTGAGGGCGCATCTTTCATTGTCTCTTCTTGAAGTCTTAAAGTCATTAAAGAATGTTTAACAAAGATTTCTTTGTCTACAACTCTGCAGGGTGGAAACCCAGGTCTGACGGTGGTGATCCAGGGTCAAGGCCAGACCCAGGGCCAGTTGCAGATCATCCCACAGGGTGTAACAGTTTTCCCCGGTCCTGGTCAGCAGCTGATGCAGGCAGCCATGCCAAATGGCCAGGTCCAGCGTTTCCTCTTCACTCCCATGCCTCCATCTTCATCAGTGTCAACTTCATCACCCACTACTGCTGCCCCTGCAAAGCCCGCCGTAGCTCAGACCCCCCAGCCCCAGGGTCCAACCCAAGTCCAGACGACTCCCTCAGCCCTAGCCCAAACCCAAATGGCTGCCCCTCTACCCACCCCAACACATGTTACAGCCCCAGTTCCAGTGCAAATGCCATGTTTGGCCCCCACCCCAGCCTCGGTTCCCATGCAAACCCAAGTTTCAGCTGCTACTCCATTACCAGTCCCTGCACAAGCTCAGATAGGCACTCCTGTGCCGGCCCTGCCGCATGTCGCAGCCCAGGCCTCCGCACAGGTTTTAACCTCCACACCAGCTTCTGTCCACACGCCACCGAGACCTGTGCTGGCCCCGGCACAAAATACAGTCCCGGCAATGATGCAAAACCAAATCTCCACCCTTACCCCAGGCTCAATCCCGACACAACCCCAAACTGTACAAGGCCAAGTTGCTCAGCCCCAGCTCCAGGCACATGCCTTCAGCCCTGCCCCAGCCTTAACCTCAGCCCTGCATGTTACTGCTCCTGCCCCTGCTTTAGCCCCCGTCTCAGGCCCCTCTAGCACCACGCAAATGCCTGCTTCTGCCTCTCTTCCCTCGCCTGTCCAAGTTCCAACCCCTGCTCTTGCTCCGGTGTCTGCTCCTGTCATAGCTGTCGTGTCCACCCAAATCTCTGTCCCGTCTCCAGCCAAAGCACTAACCCAAATCCAAGCCACTGCCCCGGTTCCCCTTCATGCTGCTGTGGCCAGTGCTGTTGTCACACCAGTCACTGCCACCTCTACAACACCTTCAGTGCCAGGTAAAGACCCCCACATCAACACCATCATGTTCCCGTTTCTCAATATAAAATTACTTCTTTAACATGTCACTTCTCTTTCTCCCAATGTAGCTCTGATAGAGCAGAGGGCAGCTCAGCCCCAGGTCTGGACTCCGGCCTCATCTCAAGCTCAGACTCCAGTTCAGCCGGCTCAGCTGGCTGCAGCTCCGGTTCAGTCACCTACCCTGGCGACTGTCCCCACCTCTGCCCCTGCATCAGTCTCCACACATTCACCCATCACGCCTCTGCCTCAAACATCTCTTCCTCCTCAACCTCAAGTCCAAGTCCAGCACCCTACTGTTGTGTCCATGCAGCAAGTGTCTCAAATCCCAGTCTCGGCAGTGCAGGTTCATATGACGGGATTACCGGTCTCCACGGTTGTTACAACCGTGAGACCAACGCAGCCTCAGCTCCAGCCCCAAACTCAACTTCAACCCCAGCGTCAAATCTGTGCACAGATTCAGGTCCAGCCCTTCGGCCAAGTCCAACAGATGCCGCACCTTCAGGCTCAAGCACAAATCCAAAACCACCCCCAGGTCCGGGTTCAGTTTCAGCCACAAACTCAACAACCACCTCAATCCCAAGTACAGCCCATTTCTCCAAATCAACCTCAGGTGCAGTTTCAGTCCCAAACCCAAAACCAAACCTTGCCCCAGGTCCAGTCCCCAACCCAACCACAACTCCAGTCAAGGGTCCAAACTCAGTATCACCCCCAGATACAAGCTCCCTTTCAAACGCAGGCTCAAACACAACCACAGGCTCAGCAACAGCCTCAAGTCCAACCTCAACCCCAGGTTCAGTCTCAGGCCCAAACTCAGCTACAGCCCCAGATCCAAACCCAACTCCATCCCCAGGTTCAGGTCCAGTTCCAGCAACAACAGAGCCAGGTTCAGCCACAACCTCAGGCCCAGCAGCAATCCCAGGTGCACACTCAGTCGCAGGTCCAAACCCAGTCCCAGTTTCAAGTGCAGTCACCGCAGCAGGTCCAGCAGCAGCTTCAGGTCCAAGGCCAACCCCAAGTCCAAGCTAAGCTCCAAGTCCAGTTCCAGCCTCAGAACCAAACTCAAGTTCAAGCTCAACCTCAGCTTCAGGTCCAGTCTCCGATCAGACATCAGCTCATCACGGTTCCAGGCCTCCAGCAGCCAGTCCAGCTACTCTCAGCTCTGCCACCACACGTCGCTGCCCAGATCCAAGCCCAGATCCAGGCACAGGCACAGCAGCAGGGCGGCACAGTTCCCCAGCAGATCAAACTACAGCTGCCTATCCAGATCCAGCAGACAGGGGGTCAAATTCAGGCCCATCAGATCCAGAACATGGTGACCATACAGGCACCAGCAAGCGTCCAGGAGCAGCTGCAAAGGATGCAGCAGCAACAACAACAACAGCAGCAGCAGCAGCAGCAGCAACAACAACAACAGCAACAATTACAACAAAAACCAAAGAAGAAGAAACACCATGACGCTAAAAGGGAACAGAAAGAGCAGAACCTGCAGGCTGTGAGCCCCGGAGACGGCATCCAGAAACAGGTGAGACTCAAAAACAACAAAACAAAATTATCCTACAGCGTGAAGATGCCATGAATATTAACAGAAGGTTTGTTTGTTATCAGGTGGTGGTGAAGCAGAATGCTACAGCCGAGCAGCTGAAACAGAGGAAGTCGCTGGCTGCAGCTGAGCGAGAGGAGAACCAGAGGTTTGCCTCGTAACTATCACAGCCGTGATTCACAACGTTGAAACTTTGAAGCCAAATAATTACTCTGACACTTGTCCTCTGTTTCCAGAATGATTGTGTGCAACCAGGTGATGAAGTTCATCCTCGACAAGATCGAGAAGGACGAGAAGCAGGCAGCTAAGAAGAGGAAGAAGGAGGAGGTGGTGGAGCAGAAACGCTCCAAGCAGAACGCCACCAAGCTGACGGCGCTGCTGTACAAGCACAAAGAACAGCTGAAGGCCGAGATCCTGAAGAAGAGAGCCCTCCTGGACAAGGAGCTGCAGCTGCAAGTGCAGGTCAGTCCGCCTTCTGCCGTGATTGCATAAAAACTAGAGAGGAGTTTAAATTATATGTTAAGCAGAGATGTCTTCTCTCTTTCTCAGGAGGAGCTGAGGCGAGACATCGCCAGGCTACAGAAAGAAAAGGAGAAAGCGAGAGCTGCTATCACTCAGGCTGCAGCAGCGACAGTCAAAGCAGCCGCCTCCCACTCATCCCATCCCTCTCACTCAACACATTCCTCTCACAGCTCGCACACGGCGTCCTCGTCCTCCTCATCCCATAAACGCAAGAGAGAAGAGGACAGGGACAAAGACAGGAACAGAGACAGGGACAGGCATCACGACAAAGACAAGAAACGGGACCGGGACAAGGAGAGAGACCGATACAGAGACAGAGATAAAGATAAAGACAGAGACGGGGATCGAGAGAGGGAGAAAGACCGAGACCGGGACCGACATCGCGACAGGGATAGGGACAGGGACAGAGACAGGGACAGAGACAAGGACAGAGACTCCAGCTCATCAAAACACAAGAAGAAGAAGAAGCTCTCTTCTACCTCAAAAGATCACAAGAAGGACAGCAAACTGTACTGTATCTGCAAAACGCCCTACGACGAGTCAAAGTAAGCTTCTCAACTGTCGCGATCGCGCTTCGACACGCACGCAGCGAGGCAGAACTTTAACTCTTGCTCTCTCTTCAGGTTTTACATCGGGTGTGACCTCTGCTCCAACTGGTTCCATGGCGCCTGTGTCGGCATCACAGAGAAAGAGGCCAAGAAGTTGGAGGACTTTGTGTGTAATGACTGCAAACGTGGTCAGGAGGGAGCGAGCAACGAGGAGTTGTACTGCATCTGCCGGACACCATATGACGAATCACAGTACGACGACTCCTTCTATCGATTACATGCACGTCTTTCTGAGTTCATCTTCTCCGCCGGCGTGCTCACCACGTCCATGTGTCTGATTGTTCGCCCACAGGTTTTACATCGGCTGCGACCGCTGCCAGAACTGGTACCACGGGCGCTGTGTGGGCATCCTGCAGAGCGAGGCCAATCACATCGACGTGTACGTCTGCCCGCAGTGTCAGTCAACAGAAGATGCCATGACAGTCCTCACGCCGCTCACTGACAAAGACTACGAAGGGTTGAAAAGAATATTACGCTCGTTACAGGTACCATACTCTTGTCTGGCAGCTTCTTGCTCTACCACTTTCTTTCTCTCTTAGCTTCCTCCATTAACATCCCCTTCTGACTTTTTCACTCACTTCACTTGCTCGCTTGCCCAGCTCCTGTTCTGGCACGACACCGGATCTACTCCCCAGTCTACATTCCTGTAAACCTCCCCCGGTGATGTGAGCTCACAAACTGAGCTAACATTATCTAACAGCAGCTACAGCTGGCAGCAGTTTACTTCACTGTCCATCAGGAAACTTTGTGTTTTCATTCTTAACCGTTTTAAAACTTTATTTTCTAATCACGTCTTCTTATTTCAACAGTCTCACAAAATGGCCTGGCCTTTCCTTGAACCGGTGGATCCCCACGACGCCCCTGATTATTATCGTGTAATCAAGGAGCCAATGGGTGAGAACAATTAAGTGTTGATGACTGTTGAAGCCTCTGCCCGGCTCTTCATATCTGATCTCGTACTGTATGTGTTATATCCATAACTAACACGACTCTCTGCCCCTCGCAGACTTTTCCACGATGGAAACCCGTTTGCAAAAGCGACATTACCACAAGCTCACCGAGTTTGTGGCCGACGTGACCAAAATCTTCGACAACTGCCGCTACTACAACCCCAACGACACGCCGTTCTTTCAGTGCGCGGAGGTGCTCGAAGCCTTCTTTGTACAGAAGCTTAAAGGTTTCAAAGCGAGCAGGTAAGAATCAGGCGCTCCTTCGCTACCTTCACGGACTTCTCGAGGTTCCCTGAGTTTCTCTTTCTTTTTTCCTTTGTAAAGCTTCGACTCACCAGCTGTCGTGTCTTTTGTCTTAATTTGAAGCCTCTCATCCACTCTTTATTTTTGTCTTCTAGCATGTGTAGTGGGTTCTTTTTTCTTACTCGTAGACTTGTAGCTTTGACTTTAAATGCTTTGGAGCGTTGCTCGGCCGTACTAAAACTTTTAAGACATTACGTCCGATGTCTTGATGGATCTTTTGCGCCACGTCACATCTGTACCGTGTCTCATCTTGCATTTGTGTCTGTTCACCTTTTTGCTGCATGCCTTTTTGATTTACGCCATCCCATTTTTCTTCTTTCTTACAGATTGTCAGATTCTTAAAGTGGGCCAGTCTGGATGGACTGGACGCTCGGGGGGTCTCTTTAATTAATTATCACACGGAAACTTTTGTGTTTCCACAACAGCAAAAAATATATATCTAATAAAAAAACACCACGAGAGAACACACAAACACCAAATGTGCTTTTCACGTAAACGCCACCAACTCGACATTTGTTTTAATTGTTACATTGAGTTTGATCATGAAGCGGCAGCCATGTTGACACGTGTTGATCATGTAATTGAGGGACATGCTTTCTTCTCATCACTTCCTTTACAAACAAACAAATCTGGCCTTTTTTTTCTAACAATCAGCGAGATTTTAAAAGCTTTGGATTTATTTTCTGTTAAACATCTGACTGGATAATGTGTCGACGTTACCAGATGTAAAAAAAAAAAAAATGAAATAAATATATATATGAAAAGCTGCATATTTTATTATAGAGATATTTATGAGAAGTTTTGTATGTTACATCCCTTTTGAGTTTGATTTAGCCGGTTGTTCGCGGTGGTTGTCTTGAATGTACATACTTTTTATCATGTACAGCGGTTGTAAGATATGTCTGACTCTGTAATTTGAATGTTTTAAATAATTATGAATTATTTTAGATAGTATTATTTTATCGGACTAAAATGTACTACGAAGAGTCGAGGGCTCGTCCTGTTTGCTCGCTTCCTCACAAAGTAACCTCAGTTTGTTTTGTTTTTTTGTGTAGTTGTGGATGATTACTTCGCTAATGAATAAATAAATAAATAAAGGCATTCCCGGTAAATTACACCAACATGGCTGCAGGATTCTGTCGACCCTCCTCTCCCTTTGTTTGCATCGTCTGTGTCTTGTCTTGTCTGTCGAGATGTCACAACAAATAAACCAAAATGCGAAGGGCGCTCTCAACTTTCCCCCCCTCCTCCCTTCTCTCCGCATCCTGTAGGTCTCATAACAACAAGCTACAGTGTTCTTCAGCCTCTTAGAAAGCATCGCACATTGCTCAGACAAAATGCACTTGCCACGAATATGGCTTTTTTTTTTTTCCTCTCTGAACTGTAACTCTGTGACAGACTCCTCTGCCTCGTCCTGTGTTCGGGATCTGCTCCTCTTGACTGTCGGTGCAAAAAAAAAAAAAAACAAAAAACCAGCACTGCTGCTTTCACAGAACTGTTCGGGGCAGGCAGAGCCGCCTTCTTGCCCCGTTGTTGAGCTCTAGTTTTGGAGGGGTGCGTGGGGAGGGGGATCTTCCTTTGTTTGGACCTGGTCTTCATCAGTTGGGACTGGACCGAGGAGCGCGAACAACTTGAGGCATTTCAGAAGAAAGTTTACCTCGGAGAAAAGACTCTTAAGGAGCTCTCATATTTCCATTTTTTTGTTGTTGTTTTTTTTTTTTATCTCAGTCTTTTTATTTTTTCTCTCTTGTTAAAAATCCCTCGGGCCATCGCCGGTGGTCGTCACGTCCAAATCGAGAAATAGGAAATTTGAATACTGACATACAGTGGCTGAGATTTACTGAGCGTAACGTATCAAGAGTTTTGTGTCTAAATTCAGAGATCGCAGTGGAACAACGTTTTTTCTCCCATTTCCACTCATCGTTCAGTCCGAAGTGGCATGAAAGACAGTTGTACTAAATATCTGGACATCATAGTCTGCTTGGTTAAACTTCTATAACCTACTGAACGTACGGTAATAAGCTATTGTAAATGAAAATGCTCTGCAGTAGTGACTGACTGAGAAGGATGAAACTGTATTTGAAGGTTCCTGCCCTGTTTGTAAAAATTTGTCAGATTTTGACTGGATTTCTTTTTTTTTTCTTTTCTTTTTTTTGTATTACATCTGAAGAAATATTGATGTATATGGAACTTAATAAAACGGAAAAGACTGACTCCTTCCTTTGTGTGTTTTTTGTGGCAGACGGTGACACCATGAGAGGGTCTATTTTATTTTAGTGTTCATTAAAAGTCCAGTGTGTTGATTGGATGACCCGCTTTACCACTACTTAGTTAACTCTAGTCCTCACATCACCCTCACCTTCCCAGTGTAAAAGGAGAAACAAAACTTGTCTAGAGTCTGTATTTAGTTTGTCTGTTCAGGGCTACTGTAGAAACAGTGTTTCAACATGGCAGCCTCTATGGAAGAGGACCCGCTCCCACTGTAGATATAAAAGGAGAATTTAGTAAGTAACAAAAATAGAAAGATTAGTATTTTCAAGTGATTATACATGTGTGAAATCATAGTTATGAATATTATATTCCATGTCTTCCTTATTCTGAAAATAAAGAGACTAAATCTTACACATGGCACATTAAGTGTTCATTAAAGAAAGCTGACTTCAAGTGTACTTTAATAATATTTATCTACATGTTATATATAATTTCAGGACGTGTCATTAGTCAGAACTACTTGTAGTATAATTATTTTTAATACACAGATGTTTATTTGGGATGTTTAGTTAATTATTTCTTTGTTTGAATATGATGCTGATGATAAATTCTTATTCCTGTCAATGGTATGGACACACTAAAACAAACAGATCTGGGAGCAGTTCGTCCGTCCTAAACGTCATAAAACGTCATAAAAACCGACCCAGGGTCAGATTCGGCGTTGTATCGTTCAAGCGCCGAGATCTCGCGATGTTTGAGCGTTCGGTGACGACACTTCCCGCGAGCTGTGTGATTTTTTTTCAAACCGGCCAATCAGCGGAGGCGGCTGGATGCCTCCGCTCGAACGGGCCAATCAGGAGGCTTTGTGGCAGGAATTTAAAGGTCTGTGCGGCTCCGACTGACCACCACAACCTTTACAGCACGACACGGTAAGAGCATGTTCAACTGTACATGTAGTTTTATTAAAAAATAATGTAATTTTCTCATAAAAAGTTAATTTTTATGTGTATTTTGATACTTTCCGCCGTGAGTTTGGTAGCAGTGTGCTAATTTAAACGTCAAACCGGCGGTCGGGTCGCTTGACAGTTGCTTTTCTGTCACGAGGCTGGTCAAACTTTTAATTTTAAATCTTCGTCTGCAGGATTAAAACACCTTTAAAAACTTTTAACTGCTGCTAAACTTCCCTGACAACATGTCCGAGAACTGCGTACGTCTGAACAAGTTCAAGAACAAAGGCAAAGACGCCAATGTGAGTCTAACTTTGACATCGCAGCATCTTTAATCTGCAGAGATGCATCTGTCTGACTCTGGTTGTTGTTTTTCTTTTTTAAAATTTAAATGCAGGAGCTCCGGCGCAGGAGGGTGGAGGTGAACGTGGAGCTCAGGAAGGCGAAGAAAGATGATCAGATCTTCAAGAGGAGGAATGTGTCAGTGTGTCCTGATGAGGCCACTTCTCCTCTGCAGGAGAGGACCCAGAACTGTCAGGTAAAACCTTCTTTTAAAAAAATGCATCATTATATACATGAGTTGTTTTTTTTTTTTTGTTTTTTAATAGTTTTAAGAGGGTCTCTAACAAAAGACCCCACCCTGAACAGCTAGACGGCACACTAAACTGCAAAATAATAGTAGTTGTGGCTTGTTTCCAGTCATCAACATCAATTTTTTTTTTTGGGTGGGGTCTGCAGGTTTGTAGTCTTATGCTGTCCAAATGTTCAGATACAGCTCATCCCTGCCCCCTCACGTCACATGAGGGAGCATTTTTTAAAATCTCCCTTTGTGTGTCCAAAATCTCAGCAATGCACCCCCCTATCTAACACAGTTAAATGTTATTTATATCCAGGGGTATGCCACATGGTAGCATTTTAAATTAAGTGTGCCCAAACCTTCAGGAATATCTCATTCCTACCACAGATACCTGCTTGTTACCTCACCTGAGGGAGGATACTAGAGGGTAACACTCGATGGAGACCACTAGGAGTTTTTCAAGATACTTACAGTGTGCTGGAGGGAGGATAGTGTCCAAAAAAAATGTGGAAATCAGTTTCCATTCCCCAAAATAATGGCAATGCTGCCCTCTATCTAAACTGATCAATTAAAGGTGGTTAGATAAACGTCCAGTAGCAGCGTACACTGAAGTTAGACCTATAAAGATGACTAAGTTAAACCTGTGCAAAGATACAAATAGAAAACTATAAAAGTAAGAAGTGTTAACTTTACTGACTTTGCTCCACCTCCTGTCGTGACGATTGGCAGGCCGCCCGACAGTGGACAGTCGAGGAGATTCTTGCAGGAGTGAACAGCGGTAACACCGAGTCCCAACTCCAGGCCACGCAGGCTGCACGGTGAGAACAACTCGCCCGAGAACAATGTGCGCTTCAACAGGCGAGTCACCACCGCCATGACTCACTTTTTTTTTTTTTTTTTCTCCCCTCTGCTCGCAGGAAGCTGCTTTCCCGTGACAAGCATCCTCCCATCGACCAGATGATCAGCGCTGGTCTGATCCCGAAGTTCGTCGCCTTCCTCGGGCTGATCGACTGTCCTCCAATCCAGTTCGAGGCCTCCTGGGCTCTGACCAACATCGCCTCCGGGACCACTGACCAGACGGCCGCTGTGGTCGAGGGCGGGGCCATTCCCGCCTTCATCGCCCTGGTCACATCCCCTCACCAGCACATCAGCGAGCAAGCAGTCTGGGCTCTTGGAAACATTGCCGGCGATGGATCGGCTCTTAGAGACCGGGTCATCAAGCATGGAGCCGTGGCCCCTCTGCTGAGTCTGCTGGCAGTGCCTGACCTCTCTGTATTTAATGTGAGTGTACTCCTAATTCTCCTTATTGTCCACTGGGGGGCGCTCCATGTCAAACTAATGCCTGCTCCTCTCTTGTGCTTGATTTCCTTCACAGGCCGGCTACCTGAGGAACGTCACATGGACACTGTCGAACCTCTGCCGCAACAAGAACCCCTCCCCTCCCATGGCTGCAATCCAGCAGATCTTACCCGCCCTCATCCGCCTGCTCCACTACGATGACCTGGAGGTGCTGGCTGACGCCTGTTGGGCCGTTTCATACCTGACAGACGGCTCCAACGACCGCATCGAGGTGGTGGTCCAAGCTGGCCTGATCACACGCCTGGTGAAGCTGCTCGGCTACGACGAGCTGCCTGTGGTGGTACGTATAAAGTCTCGCTCGTTGTAGCCTCTTAGCACAACTCTTCAGTCTCTCACTGGTTATAAAATGACCCCTGTCGGCCTCTCTTCAGACCCCTGCCCTGCGTGCCATTGGCAACATCGTGACCGGCACGGACGAGCAGACTCAGGCGGTGCTGGACGCCGGAGCCCTGAACATGTTCCACAAGCTGCTGCGCCACAAAAAGGCCAACATCCAGAAGGAGGCGGCCTGGACTCTGTCCAACATCACGGCAGGGAAGGACGGCCAAATCCAGGAGGTCATCAACGCAGGCCTCGTCCCGTACATGGTCGACATGCTCGTGCGGGTACGTCGGGTGTTTGTTTATTGGTGCTTTGCTTCGCCGGCACGCCGCTGTTTGACATTTCTCTAACTTCTCTGGTCCCGTCTCTGCAGGGTGACTACAAAACTCAGAAAGAGGCTGTCTGGGCTGTCACAAACTTCACCAGCGGGGGCACCATTCAGCAGGTGGTTTACCTCGTCCAAGCCAACGTGATCGAGCCTCTCCTGAACCTGCTCTCCTCTAAGGACAGCAAGACTGTCCTCGTCATCTTGGACGCCATCACCAACATCTTCTTGGTGAGTTACAGTTTAAAAACAAGACAGGTTGGACGTGATTGGACGGCTGTTAAATGCTGCTGTCTTCCCGTCAGGCCGGGGATAAGATCGGCGAGTCGGACAAGCTGAGTCTGATGGTTGAGGAGTGCGGCGGACTGGACAAGATCGAGGCTCTGCAGTCTCACGAGAACGAGATGGTCTACAAGGCGGCCCTCAACCTGATAGAGAAATACTTCTCTGAAGAGGTATGTTTTGTTCTTTAAAGATGCTGAACTGACTTTTAAATTGACTTCCAATCCTCATGAGTCCTCATCCTTTGTTTTAGGAGGAGGAGGTGCAGGGTGTGGCCCCAGAAGCAACCAGCGACGGCTACGCGTTCCAGATCAGTGAAAACCAGAGCACTTTCAACTTCTAGATAACTTTCTATTACCTCTACTCTCAACTCTACTGTACCCTCAAGCTGCCGTTTGTCCTTTTCTTCGTGTAACTGTGGAGTTTTGTTCTACTTTGTATGTACTGTACATACTGTTTTAACATGATTGACAAAACATGTTGTAAATAAAGTCGTTGTAATAAGTCTGGTCTTATTTTTTTGGTTCCACGTCAAGAGTTTAAACTTTGAAATCAGACTCTGTGTTGCAGATGGCCGTAGACACGAGCTGAAGCTGACAAATTAAAGCGGCCATATTTTATTTCTAGTAAACTGAGTGTAGAGGTGCCAGTTTCCACCACAAATACAGACGTAAAATAAATGATGGTCCAGGATTGCCTCCGCTGCCAATGGGGCCCATCATCAAAGCAACGTTGTGTAACTTTTCTCTCATAAATAACAGATTTTAAATCATGTTGATATTACACTGACTTGTAATCAGGTGAACCGTGTCTCTGTTCTCACATTATGCCCACGAGAAGCACGTAACGCTTTACGGCACACGTGATCAACCATATCGCTGATTTTGGTGAAACTGGATCATGTTTTATGGAGAAAATGTTTTCTGGTTTTCCCTCTGTCGGCTGCTCTGCCTCAACGCTGCGATTTACAGAGTTTCCTGATGGACAGTGAAGTAAACTGTAGCTGCTGTTAGCTAATGTTAGCTCAGTTTGTTAGGCGGGAACCAGTGGAAGTGTTTGAACCACCGAGAAGGAGGAGGTTTTCAGGCCCCGGGGGAGCGAGTGAATGCTGACAGGGTGTGGAGCTGGTGTCGTGCCAGAACAGGAGCTGGTTAAGTGGGAGGTAGAACTGGAAGAAGCCAAGAACAGAACAGGATCCGGGGACTGACTTTTAGTCGTTAGTGAAATAAAAGGCTGTTAGAAAAGTTGTCGACTCGCTGGTTTTATAATATAATCATAACAAATACACGTGTACAGCTGTCCATATTTACCACAGTGGGGGTATGCTGTGAAACTGGGGGCGCTAAATCACAAAGAAACACCAAACTTTAAGGCTGAATTCCACTTAGCTGCTTCATTTTCAGCATCCTAATATTACAGGTCACTTTTATGATGTTATTTATGCTACATCTGCTACAAATATTATCCCCCGGGGATAAAACAGACTCCTTGGATCTTGAATAACAATTTTTTAATATTAAATTTGCTCATATTAAAACTAAAATAAGTGCAAGAAGTGAATTAAATCAATTTTTTGGTGATAAATTATGTTTAATTATTGCAATCAAAGTAGAAAAACACACTGTGTGTGTGAGTGTGTGTGTGTAGCGAGGTGCCACATGTTAGAGAAATGTTACACTCCCACAAAGTGTGTGTGTGTGTGTTAGCGTGTGTGTGTGCTGCTGTCGTCACTGGTCAGCTCCCCTACCAGCAAGCAAGCGAGCCTCCCTCAACTGGGATCATCCACAGCGAGCCGAGCGGAGCGGAGCGGAGTTCAACTCTCACCGAGCGGAGAGGACTCTCAGTCAGGCAGTCAGTCAGTCCGAGGCACGGCGGCTCCTTTTACCGAAGATGTGAAGATAAAACCCCGTGTGTTAGTTTATATGTATCTGTATATATATGAATAAAAGCCTCCTCTTTGGGCAGCTGTTTTCCGTGTGGAGGTGGTTACAGGTCATCTGTTGGTAAATGCACTTTGCAGCGCTGCTTCACTCGCTTTTTTTAATTTTTCGCGTTAGTGAGCGGCCGCGATGGCAGTCCACTCCACATCCGGGCCACAGTGCCCCGACTCCTCCATTATTGTCTAAAAAACTGGCGAGAGAGCGGAGCTCCCCAAACCGTGTTATTATAGATTTTTTATTTTTCTACAGTTAGCGACCTTTTTTTTTATTATTATTATTTTTAATTTTTGTTTTTATTTTTGTTGCTACGTGCGGTGAAGGAGGCGCTGAAGGAGAACCGAGACGGGGAGGAGATGTCTAACCAAGGAGTCCGGCGGAACGGCCCAGTGAAGCTCCGATTAACAGGTAGCTAGCAACGGCTTTTTTAAATCCCCAACTGCCGCCCCCCCCGGCCGGTCCTCCGCTACAATACGGGGAGGGGGGGCGGGCTCCGTCTATGTCCTGGAGACTGGGGAACAGTTCCCATGGGCCGTTGGAGTTGTCTTCTCTCACCCGCTGATTTTAACAGCTAAAACACATTTTTAATCAGCTCTCCACCCGCTGGTGTGTGTGTTATTTTAAAAACGGCCAAGCTGGAGGCGTAGGTAACGTTTAATGCGGTTATTAGCGCTCTTGGAAGTAGTCTCCACCTTCGCCGCCGCCGCCAGTCATAACACGGCTCCCGGAGCTAATGATTTAACTCGTTTGCCGCTTTATTGACGCCCCAGAAATATTAAAAAACAAAGCACCACGTCTGGTTTAATATTTAATATTTCCACCTGTGTTCAGTGTGTGAGTGCTAACCTAACTGGGCTCCACCATAAAGTTGGCTAGCTGACGTTAGCCTAGCCTTCCTTGCTTGCTCCCTTCCTTGCTCCCTTCCTTGCTCCCTTCCAAGTGTGTTATATGTTGACATGACAGGCAGTGTGTGTGTGTGACAGACAGCTGCCTCATCTGATTGTTATTGTTGCTTAAAACAGATCAGCATTTAAAAGTCCTGCACTTTAACCTCCTCCAGAAGGGTTAATTTGTTGTCTCTCCTCCCTCCTTCCCTCCTTCCTCTCCTTCTCTCCTTCTCTCTCTCCCTTCAGCTGTTTTGGTTTGTGCCTTTTCAACACAAACAGCAAAAAAAAAAGGGGTTTACATGAGAGCACGGCGCACTGTTTTGACTGGGAGAAGTGGCCGACAGCTGCCCTCCTTCTCTGTTTTTTTGATGCTCGTCCAACATCTGACCTGAATCAGATTCCATGGCAGGCTTGTTTTATCAGGAAGGAGCCAAATTAAATATTTGAGCCGTCGCTGTTCCTGATTGATATAAGTGGAAGCAAAAGGGCCGGGATATTAATGAGCGAGTCGAAGCTCACGTCGGTGTCAACGTTTTTAGCAGTCCGGGGAAGTCGATCAGGGTTCGAAGTCGAAGCCTCCGCTTGAGGCCGGTTCCAGAAGTGAGTCGGTCTCCATAAGTCCCCATGTTTACATGTTTACAGCCTGGTACAAAAAACAGTTTTGGTCTCTGTAGCTAATTTCCCCATTCATGACAACTGTACTGAGGGTGAATTTATATACAACTCACCTGTTCACGTTATATTAATGCTTAAAGTTGTGCAGGATTAAGAGCGTGGATGCTTTGACTGACAGGTAGGTGCCGTTACAGGTGGCTTATTGGAGCAACCAGGCGTCATTTGGCCGGCCTCAGGTCCACTGATGATCCACATCTTTGCTGATATATAGATGAACCACATGGCGGAGGCCAGCACCATTTTCGGCTGGTCCGGACGACAGCGTGTCCGTGACGTCACCTACATGTTTCTGAAGAGCCGTTTGAAGCTCAAAACCTGTGGCTCTGGCTGCCGCCATGTTGTCATCCTGCCTCTAAAAATGGCCAAAGAAGTGGATCATCAGTGGGCCTGAGGTGGGCTGAATGACGCCTGGTTAGTCAAACAAATCACCTGTAACGACACCTACCTGTCAATCAAAGCGTCCACGCTCTTAATCCTGCATAACTTTAAGCCTTAATATAATGTGAACAGGTGAGTTGTGTATAAATTCACCCTCAGTACAGTTTTTAACTATAGAGACCAAAACTGTTTTTGTACCAGGCTGTAAACATGTTTATTTCTGCTTTAACATGGGGACTTATGGAGACTGACTCACTTCTGGAGCCAGCCTCAAGTGGACGTTTGACGAAGTGCAGTTTTTTGCTCTATAGTAGCATGCACCAGCACTTCTAGCTTCCTTTGCTTCAAAACTGTAACACACCAGTGCACGTCATGTGGAAACGTTTGTGTTTTGCAATATTCTAGTGGTTTGCAGCGAACGAGACGAGTCACTGGTCTTCTCCTCACACAGTAGCAGAGCGTCGGGTTGCTAGTTTCTGCGGCTGCCTGACGCTTCCAACCTCGCCGACCTTCTTCAGTTCATGTGTAATCATTGGGCGACGTCCCCTCGGAGACGGTGTCACCGCAAGACTTTGATGTCCGTTAGTTTTGTCGCTGCGGGTCGAGATAGGCCACAGTGGTCTCCTCGGTGGAATGCTAAGAATGTGAGTCCACTGTGGAAAGAAGAAAAAAGCGAGACCACCTCTCTCTCTCTCTCTCTCTCTCTCTCTCTCTCTCTCTCTCTCTCTCTCTCTCTCTCTCTCTCTCTCTCTCTCTCTCTCTCTCTGTTTCTTTCCTCCTGATGCTGAGCGACACTCCAGAACAATAACATACATTTCGGCTCCTCTAACATCTGCACAACAAGTCTCCTGTCTGTGTATCGCTCAGTGGAGCACTCCTCGGGGCAACTTTCTTTCCGAGTTATGCAATACTGTGCCATGTCATCCACATGGTCAGACCCGGAGACGAATCTCCAAACGAAGGCAGCCGCCTGAGCTACACTTCCACACGTCGTGCCATTGCGTGTTTCTCTGTTTGGCGATGCGCAGCTGCGTGTACGCCACCGAGGGGAGGAAGGAGTCGGGAGAGCGTCATTGCGACACCGTGGCTGCGCGCTGTCGTCTGCAGCTCGAGTTGATCTTCAGACACGTCGCTGCCGACAAATTGGTTTGCAGGCAGGTCGTGAGTGATGAGTTGCTACATTCAAACAGGCCTGTAGCTGTTTGTGCTGTAGGCGTCTCTCCTCGCTGACAACCCCCCTGTCCATTTGAACCAGATGTTGCAGATGTTTGCCAGCTATTAAACTGGAAAAATATGGCAAGCAAGCTGCTAAAACTAACACTCGGGGTGAGAATTGCCCCTTGACTACACGGGGACAGGTTTCCATTATAAGTCTACAGCTGATCACTGCCTAAATTACATGACACACACACACGCACAAAAACACACTCGGAGTCATAAATTACATCATTGAGGCACGGCTCATTGCCCTGTCTGATCGTTCTTAAATTCTGTCATGCAGACGTAGCCCGTGGTGTAATTCGCACCACTTTCCATGCCAGCCGGGCCGAGCCGAGTCGCAGAGCTCTCTCCCGGCGTGACGGACACATCCCCTCCGATCCTGACTCACTCAAGCTAAAGCCGGCGACCTTTCTTTGAATAAGTCTGCTGGCAAAGACGTGAGCTGACGTCTGTTTGGTTACTGCACTGAGTTTACATGTGACTTGTTTAAGCATATGGTTTGCTCATCTGAATTCTTTGGCGCGGCGCGGAGACTCACGAAGAGAGCTATCTCAGTGGGATTCCCTTGAATTCTCCATTCGCATTCCCACCTCTTCCTCTCTGAGTCACTCCTGTTCTTTTCCGACTGTAAGCCTCGCTCTCCCCCCCCTCCGCCCCGCTCTCCAGTCTCCGAGTCCAAAGCACATTTCACTCCCACCCCGGCTAACCGAGCTTCCTCCGCGCTCGCTGCTCCTCTTTCTGTCCCTCTGTAGGTAGTTGTTTGTCTTTTTCTTTCCATTTAACGAGCCGCTGTTGCAAATCATTTAGGATTCGATTTTTTTTTTCTCCTCCAAATAGAAGCTATTATTTTTGATTAAATAGTTGCAAATCTTCCTTGCATCCTTCCCCCCCTCCCCCTTGTAAGATGACTGACAGCTGAATGGACACAGATGCTGCTCGAGAATAAAACAGACTTATTTTGAGGATGCAACAAAAGCCCCGGGGTTTCACACTGGCCCACTGTGTGGCTCTGAGTGAAAGGCTTTGGGGTTTCCTCTTTAGTAGCGAGTCGGCCACTCTTTATCAATGCAGCGTTGGTGTGACTGTAGTCTACAGACGGGGGTCTCTCCCTCTCTCTCTCGTTTTTTTGGGGGCGGGGGATGTACGATAATTGAAGAAGAAGAAGAAGAAACCCGCACAGCTGGGCACAGATGGAGGCACAGGACCTGATGATCAAGACGGTTTTTAATGTGGCCTGAGCTGCCGCTCGGCGCATTCATGTGGTCCCGGTCGGAGCAGAGTGGCTGTATGGAAGTGATTTGGGTTCATCTGGGTGTTCAGACAGGATACGTTGTAAATACACAGTGATTAGCTGCATGTGGTGAACTGTTGACTCCACCGGCCCGTCGTGGACATGCATTTTGAGCAAACATTTCCACTTTAACGAGACGTGAAAGAAAACAAATATGACGGCGTATGAAGTCGGGGCGTGGGGAGGCGAGGGGGGACGTAACGAGCACATCATTTGTAAACATTTTCCTTCCCCCTGCTGAGAGCCTCCCATAATTTTAAATTGTTCCATCAATTAATTGACTGGCCCGGGGTTGGCTTTCCTGTTGGTTCAGCTGCTCTTCAATGAGGACAAAGCCTTCTGCGGTTGCTCTACCCTCAACCGCCGCCAGCAACGGCCCGGAGGAGACCAGATGTAGCAGAAAGGAGGGGAGAGAGAGGGAGAGTGGGCAGCTTCTCAGAGAGGAAGTGCTCCCCAGACCCGAACACTTGTCCAAACGTCACCCCTGACAGGTGGGGAGCAGAACAGTCCAGAAACCCCCTTTCGAGGTTCCCCTGTAATAATAAAGTGAAGGATTGCTATTACTCAGCAGGACGTTAAGCGTCTTGTGTGTTTGGCCGTATCGCCGGGTGGCTCGCAGCTCCGTCCCGTCACTGTATTATAACAGCGTGCCATGGGTTTGATTAGTGGGCGGCGTGTGTGGTTTGGGGAGATTGGCTCTTCCTGCTGAGTAAAGCGTCAACACTTCAGAATAGCCGCTTTGTAACATTCACAACAGATAATATTTTCCTGTATCCACACACCCTGTTTCATTTGGAGGCTGAGAGAACAGAAAATGACCTGCCATGTCCTCTGTTTATACTCCCAACCAGCAGCTGCCAGAGGGCACATGGAAAGATTGTAGCTCAACTAGTTTGAGTTCAGCACATCTACATATTCATAGTTTTCACGTCACGTCACATCTTTTATAGGAACGCCGACTTGGAGGGCAACACGAGGGCTTTCTTCAGCTGTCCGCCAGCTGAGTTAGAGAGAGATGTTTCAACACAGGCTAAGTTTGTTTAGCCGAAATGCCGCACAGATGCGCTGAACGATAAAGAGACGGCGTCGACCAGGTTCAACTTCTGCGATTATGCCCAGACAGGGGACTGTCACCTCCCAAACGGCATCATCATCGACCCATCCAGATTAAAAAAATACACATATCTGTACTCTTTTCACACATTCATTATGAAGCGTAGTGATCCACGTCTTTGTAGACTTTGTAGAGGAGTTGACCTTAATCATAAGCACTGTGTGTGCGAGCAAGTCCAAACAGTGAGCTGAAAGTAAAGCTTTAAGGCCACTTCAAGGTTGTAGTCTGAGTACATCTGAGTTCAGTTGTATGATAAATGATGGTAAAAATATCCACTTTTATATATTTAGCGGCGTTAAATAACCTCCAGTTGAAGTGTGTCTGGTGATAAATTTAAAGGAAAATCGACGCTTACGCTTTTATCCGACACATATCAGCTGTACTGACTGACACGACTCATCCCCTGACTTCTTTCATACACTCGTGGTATATCATGGTGCGCCTGTCCTCGTCTCTGCACCTGAGCGTGTCCTCATTCTTGTGGTTTATGCATTTGGTATGCGGGGAGCCTTGCGTAATTACAGCTCATAAAGAATTTAAATTAGCACGCTGTATTCAACCAGGATGAGTCATAGGACTTTACATCTCGCTTCAGGATTGTGTACACCGCGCCGCTTTGCAAGCTTGCACTGGTCGTGTGCAGGGGAGTGTTAATCCTGGGTGGTTTTTGGGGGGGAAGACCTTCATCAAAGGCGCGCTCTGTTAACCTGGCTGTGCTGGTTAATGGGTCAGAACCAGATTAGCAGTGAGTGTGAGGGACTGATTCTAGTCCGCAGGCTCTTCTGCTATCTTTTCCTGCCTGGCTGTTCTTCATGCAGTCCCACCCGCCGCCCTCGCCCCTCTATTTCTTGCCTATTTCCCCAAACCAGAGCTGCCTTTGAAGTTAGGAACTTCACCAGGGGGGATTTTTTTATCAGGAGCGGCTGCATGCACACCCAACGTCTGTTTGACTCGAGGTGACCTCAGTTTTCTGCAGGCTGGAGAGGAGTTTACACGGCGTCAGACATTGTTCAGTATAGCTTAACCGGAGCGGTGGAGTTAAAAAGACGTGAGATCACCAGACCTTTTTTATCCCGCTCTTCATCTCCGCTTGAGGCTAGCAGTTCAAAGCTGCGTTGGCTGCTACTAGCATAACACAACTGAATCTGATGCGTTCCGTGTGAAACAACCTGGAAATAACTTTTTATTTCTCTGCTCAAGCAACTTTATCGAGGCCGACGCTCGCTCACTCTCATTCACTGTCTTTGTCACTCAACCACTGCCCGTTTATAGAAGCTGCTTCATGAAATAAACCAAGTCAGAACGCAACAGGTAGCGTGTCAGATGATGTCGAGATGCCAAAAGTCAGATCTGGCTCAGCTTCTCGTCCACACCCACGCTCCCCCCACTCAAATAAACCTGCTTTTGCCTGTCTGAATGTGCCTGATTGTGTCAGGTATCGTTGCTGTTTCACGCCTTGTCGCGTTCGTCAGATGTGTGGTGGACCTCCATCATGCACATTCCTAGTTCATGGTGTGCTGGTACGACACAGCCAGTTTCTCGTATTATTATACCGGTTACACTAAAGGGTTAAAGTCTGGTGCTTGTGCAAGGCCTCTCCTGTCACATTCCACTTTTGATCTGTGATTGAAGCTGGTGGTATTACGCTTGTTTCCTGCTCCATTTGTTTGTAGGGATGTCTGCGATTATTATCATCTCTCAGCGGTGCGCCCAGGTGAGATCACTCAGCAAGTCTGCGCTAAGTCTCATTAGCCCTGATAAATATCCACACATGCACCGGTCGTTTCATTTTCCTTTAGAAGCTCGGTGTGGAGGCAGGGTGGTCAGAGCGGTGCTGCCCAGCTGTCTGATGGAGGGAGGGTAACCTGAGAATAATTCTTCAACGTGCCGGCGCTGCTTTAAACCTGGATCGACACGGGTTGATACGATTAACTCTGACTAACCTCAAGCAGATGGGGGTGGTGGACGGTGGTGGGGGTCTCTCTCAAGTCTCCAAGACGCCAACAGCTGACTGGAGGCGTCTGTCCGTGCTCGAGCCTGACGTTTGAGCTCCTTCAGTCCTCCGAGGAGACAGGACCAGAAGAGAGATGTTTATATTCACGCCGGATCACGTTTCAAATGGCACCTCTGCCAAAGTTGAACAAATACACCGCAGGATTCCTGCATAGGCCTCTCTGCACATGCACGGAGGAGCAAATGTGATATTTCAACAGCGTTTTCTGACGCTCACGTTATAGAGGAATCCAAAATATCTGCAGTGGCGCACAGGAAGCCCTTATCTTTTGTTTGTAGTCGCGATGACTCTTTAGATGTGTAGCTGCATGACATGAGTCGCGGTTTGCTTCGCAGGAAATTCATCATGAAACCGTCAAGACAGGGAGTGCCAAACGCCCGATGATTCAGCTCTCAGGTTGATGAAACTATTAGTCAGTCATGATGGGAATGTTTCAGAGATATAGCCTAATATTTACTCTCGTAGACCTTGTTATTATAGGCAAAGCACCTGATGTACTAATTTAGTGTCCGGAGCTCAAGGCTAAAAAAGCTCCGGTGATGATGAATTTGATGTGAGCCAAGCCGGATGTTACTGAGTGAAATTACTGTTTAGGTTTTGGATAAATGAAGAAGCTCGGCTCAGGCTTGTGACGGTCACATGAAGCGCTCTCCGCGTGTTTGTTTTAGTCGCTCTGGAGGTTCAGCTCAAGTCTTTAAAACATGATTTCATCAAAGCGTTGCTAAATGTGGGTCAGACATGATGGCACGAGTCCTGCAGACACGCGTCATCTCGTTTAAACGCGGCTCGCCGCGCATAGTAAAGGGCTGTTTATGGTATGCACCTGTGCACGGCGCCACATGGACGTTTGATGGTTTTTGGTCCACAGACCACCGCTGCATCTCAGGGCGACATCAGGGCGAGCAAATCAAACAATAATTCATCTTCTTATTAGGAATTTAATATTTTTTAGGGCAGCTCGGTGAAGAAGGCTCCTGGTTTGAACCTCGGCTGTGGCCTTTCTGTGTGGACTTGCGTGTTGGGTACTCTCCGGACTCTACGGATCTCCAAAGGCATGCACGTGATAAGTTAATTGCCTGTAGGTGTGAATCCGCAGAGCGTGTTTGGCTCTATGTGCCCTGTGATGAACTGGCGACTCTTGTCTGCCATATATCGTTGTAAACTGAACAACTTTGGTCTTTTTTTCCACTATTTTCTGAATCGAGAAGCTCAGGGTGCTTTTTTCTCAGAGGCACAGCAGCAGACGGCCGCGCAGCGCTTTCATCTACGATTACGACATGATTACTGTCTTGATTTGATGTTTAAAGTGGCCGAAGGTCTTTTTCACTCCAACTCGTTGGCAGAGAACACGGTACAAAAGGGAAAAATATGGCTGGGTGGTAATGATGTAACGCTGCTCCCAGATGAAGTTGTGAAATCATTCTTAGAAACTAAAACCCCCCGAGGATTTGGAGGGCGGCGGAGGGGAAGGGGCCAACGCTTCAGCGCAAAAAGCAGCATTTCTGGCATTTTGCACAGCGGTGTGGTGGTCCTCAACTTCTGTTAAACAGGTTGGTGCTATCCACCCTCTCTCTCTCTCCACTGCAGCAGCTCAGTCCAGGCCTCTCCTCCATTACATCAGAGGGGAGGCAGAGGAGCCAAGAAGCTAGGAGGAGAGCCGTGCAGCCACTGAATTCAACTCGGGAGTCCACGCCAACAGTAGTGCAAGCTTGCAGAAGCCCAAGAAGCTGCGCCGCGCTGTGATTCGCTCACTGTTTTGACTTCTCGCGGCGAAAAAGGTGCTGTGGAAGACTTTACTCGCCTGGATGACTCTCTGTTCGGCACGCTGTATCACACAGAGTGGAAAGACGGAGGGGTGTACTGTGCAGGGGTAACAGGAATGCCACTAAAAATTGCCATTGTGGCATGGTTTCCCACTATTCGCAGTAGAAAATAGTCGGGGTGGACTCCTCTATTATGCAATTACAGTGGACTGTATCACGGAGGGAAAAGGTGACGTGAGATGGATGAAATGTTCTCACACTAAGAATGCTGCCAGTCTCTTTCCTCTCACGTGTGGATGTGTGTGTTGAGCTTCCCCCCGTGTAGTCAAACAGGTTTTTTCACAAAAGGAAGATAAGGCCTTCGCTCGCGTTAGTCCAAAGGATTTGTTGCAACCGTGCATCTTTGTGTCTGTGCCGTCTGCCTTTGTTTGTCTGGAGACGTGTTTGCTCAGGAAGCAAACGGGAGAGTTTCCCACAGCTTGTTTACTGTGGTGGAGAGAGCATGAGCTCACATTCGGTCATGTTTTATCAGGCCTGGTAGTCTGTATAAGATAAGATAGGCTTTATTGATCCCACATCTGGCAAATTCACTTGAGTCCTCCATCGCAGTCTTCTTCTATCTGTTGAAAGCTGTCCAGAGTTAACAGCGAGTCCGAAGTGAGTTCATTCAGGCCCGTCTGTGACGCTACACCCTCCATCCTCCCTCTGTAGCCTGTTTAGTGTCATTAGCTCCTTCATCTTATTGGGGAGAGATCTTCCCCATCATAACTGTCTTAGATTCAGCCCTGTCTCCTTCTCCCCACTTCAGCAAGGATCTCCGGTCTTTCCGTAAAGTTTATGCGAGCGCTGAGAGTTCAGATGTCTTCATTTGGCCAAACAACAGTCAAAAACCAAAATATACTCAGTTAGTATTCAAATTGAAGAATCCGTCACAAGAGATCTTTGCTTATTAAAATAGTTTCCGCTTCATCGTCTAACTGTTGCAGCTCTAAAAATAGTTTGGAGTGTTTTCATTCATGACCCAGCTATCCATTCAGTGTTTTGCTATTCATGGTTATTATCACTGTAGTTACAGTCCTCCATCACAGCTGCCAGCATTCTGCATCATGGCACCAACAATGAATCCAAAGCACGACGTTGACTTCCTCGTTTATCTTGGCCGCTCGCCCAGCCTTTAACAATGTCTCAATAATCACTGGGCTTTGACGCCGCGTTCGTTCCCCAACCAAAGTGCGTCGAACAGACCTGTGCGTCTCGGCGCGTTTCACGAGATCTCTCATCACCTTCTCGAGCAGGCGTCAAGCGGGACGCGTAATGATTTATGGCTTCTCTTCGTCACGGCCTTTTATTCTTTTATGAAGAGAAGCTATGACGGGGATGTGTTATGTCTCCTGTCTTTTCTTTCCTCTGATTCCACTGTTGTTTTATGCTTCTGGTCACAGTGATTTGGTGCAACAGATGTCCCCAGATGTCCTTGTGACAGGAGGAGTATGAAACAGGAGTCCTGGGAATCTCAGTTTTTCTGTGTTTGCTTTGCGGTATTTAACGCACGTCACAGGGACTATGAGTTTCTTAAGACGTTTCACCGCTGGTTTCCTCTCCACTCCTCGATTGTTGACAAGATTGTTCTTTCCCTTCCTCGCTCAGGACACATGTGAGAAGTTGATGGAGCGTGTCTTTTTGCCTCTACGATTTCTTCTAAACTTGAAAAGAGAGGATCTTTTTCCCCCTCTTTTTTTTTTTTTTTGTCGAAGTGTTTCCTTTCTGTTTTCCTCTCGGTATAAAATGATGCATGAGAGGAGATTTTGTTTCTCTTTTTCCTTTCTAATTTTCTAAATCTTGGAAATTGCAGGTCTGTTTAGAGGTATTAGAAGATTTTCCTGGCAGTTCGTAGTTCCATGATCACGGTGCCACCAGTGACTCTAATAAATGTATTATGTGACCAGGAGGAGCCTTATCAGATTTGCATATAACATAAGTGGATTTTCGAAGATATAAAAACCTGCCAAAGCTGGGATACTTCCCAGTGCCTACAAGTCACTTCGCCTTAACCACATTTCCACAGTTAGCCCTGCACCCTGTGAAGAGTTGGACCGCGTTCCTGAAATTCTACCCTGTTTCCTCACTCTAACTCTGCCTGACTGCAGTTAAGGGCTAAAGTTAAGTGGTGTAGCCAGGTCTTTAAAAAGTAACCCACTTTTGTCATGAATAGGGCAGCGCTGAATATACTTGAAGTGAATGGATGGTGTGGTTGCCGCTGTGGCAAATCCACGGGACTACTCCATAAAGCCGGGCCTTTTTTAGAGGTTTGATTGTCTGGTATCTGCTTTGCAGGGTTTAGCTGCATCTACACCAGCTTAACTTACATCAGTGGGAGCTTCTGTGTAGTTGGATCATTGTTTGCGCCGTTGGTGAGAGTGTTGGTTCCTCACGATGGCACACGTTGAAGTGTTTCCCAGGGGAACCTTTTGAAGAACTTGTGGACTAAACCAAGGACTAGGTACTACATTCAGGTCTTAAACATCCAACTATAAATAAAAGAAATCTTGCTTCCTCCCCCGTTGCCTCCAAATACCTCAAGGACCATTGGGGAAGAGTTTTGTCACCATCCCTCAGTTTTCCTCCACTTATCCAGAGTCGGGGCGTGGTGGCAGCAGGTTTATCACAGCGTTCCAGACGTCCACCTCCCCAGCAATGTATTCTAGCTCCTCCTGAGGTGTTCCCAGGATATGTGGGCTATGTCGTCCTTCTAGTGGGTTCTGGACCTGCCCTGGGATCTCCCAGTTGGACTTGTCCAGAACACCTCCAAAGGGGACGTCCTAGTCAGATGCCCAAACCACCTCAGCTGGCTCCTTTCGACGCGGAGGTGCAGCGGTTCTACTCCGAGCTTCCTCCTGATGTCCGAGCTCCTCGCCCTATCTTTAGGGCTAAGCCCGGCCACCCGGCAGAGGAGGCTAATTTCAGCCGCTTGTATCCGCAATCTCATTCTTTTGGTCACTACTCAAAGCTCATGACCATAGGGTGAGGGTTGGAACGTAGATGGACTGGAAAATCGAGAGCTTTGCCCTCCGGCTCAGCTCCGGTCGGGTCCACAATACCGCAACCCGCTCGTCTCACTCCTTTTTCGCGTCACTCGTGAACAAGACCCCAAGATACTTGAACTCCTTCACTTGGGGTAGCAACTCACTCCCAACCTGGAGGGAGCGTTACATCATTTTGTCAAACACAGACCTTTCATGTCACCTTTTTAATTCAATTTCATTCACAAAAACTCTGCTTATAAATGATCTATAGAGCTTTTAGGGTGTCTAGGGTAACGTCTGTCCACAGACTACAGATAAAAAATAGACTCTTGGCTAACTCATTTGCATTCACAGCGATATTTACTAATGTACACTGTCTGTGTTAATAGAAACCAAATAATTAATAACTAAAATTAACTTTTTGGTCATAAAGAGGTATGTCCAGTCACTAAGTTGGCTCCGTTTAAAGTGAACTTGGACGTATTCCTGATAAACTGCGCCTAATTTCCTTCCTGCCTGCATGTCTGTGACGTTGCCATGCGTGGAGGCTCCAGCACCCAGCTAGTATCAGCCTCGCTCGGCTGCAGCCCCAGTGACGGAGGCAATATTGAAGACTAAACATTACCCAACGTGCTGTCATAGGAGATTGATTAGGAGACGACTCAGAGATTAGCAGGAGACGGATAAAGAACAGGTTCACGAGCACGGCCATCAGCGCTTGTCAGTCACGACTCGACCGTCTTCATCTCTGTTTTTACTCCCTCCCTTTTTAGGTTTGAGGGAGGAGTGGACAGGGGAAAAGGAAGCCTTTTGTTTATAGAAGAACAATGCTGCGCATGAGAGCGCACGGTCGTGAGCCTGGAGTCAAAACAGGGCAGACAGACAGACAAACAGGCAGACAGGCGGAGGAAAGGTTGGAGGGAGGGGGCTGGAGGTGGGTGGAGGACCGAGGTACTGTTCCCTGAAGATGTGTCAGACTGTCTGGCGGGTTGGGTCATTACACTGGTCTGGAGGAACCAGGTGGACAGGAAGTGAGGGTCAGACTGGGGTCAGCTGGTGTTGTGTTTAGGTTCACACAGTTACGAGTCCACGCGAGGAGAAGATCAGCCGATGTTTTGAAATGTCTCCCCGCCTCCCTCTGGCTCTCCCGCTCTTAATAGGCCATGTTTCCAGACAGTTTTCTTGGGACAGGGATGGGTAATGGTGGAATATTACCAGGCGGTTGTCTCTGTTCCCACACCCCCACTTCCTCCACCTCATAGGCTCCAGTGTAATGGTTGACCGCAGAGCAACAGACTTCAGGCAGTGTGAACCTTCTTTTCCCCACGGTGCTCTTTTTCTTTTCCCATGCTTCGCTGCGTTAGTGTGTGTGAACGCTGTTAAAGTCTACGGGCACGGTCGAAGAGTCCTCCTCCTGAGTACACACTTTTCCTTGACCTCGTCAAGGAAGGATGTGAAGGAGACTGGATAAGGACTTGGGGAGAAGACGACTGAGGCTACGTCATGATATGACAGCGGATGTTATTGACGTGATCTGTGGTAAAACTACAAAACTCAGAACGCACGTCTGATATACTTCTTCTTATGTCAAAGATGGATGATTAATGATCACCGGTAACTTCCATGATGATCTGCAGGAATGATGGATGTCCGTCACAAAGGATTTCGTCCTGTGTATCCTCCGCTAAAGGAGATAAGGAAGGGAGCTTCAGTGCTTCCTTTCCTAACAGTTAGAGCTCTCATCATGGTGGCTACGTAAATACATCCTGGTCATTTCACTCTGCGAGGAGCCTTCCTCGACCGGCCCCAGTGTCTGCCTCCCAGCTCCATCTTGTCTCGATTGCAACCATGGCGACGCCTCCCCTTCCCCTCCCCCCCTCAAATGTCACATGACCCTCTCCCTCCCCAGGTGTTTGGCTTGCGCCTGGTGGACTTCATTGATTCGCCTGCACAGTGGGGCTCTTTGTGCGCCAGCCTGTGAGAAACCGGGCCCATCCTCTCCCCACAGGTGGAACTTTAACTTCACCCCCAAGGTCTCAGTCAGCCTCTGCCTGCACCGAGCCGCTGTTGCCACTCAGAGATATTGATTTTTATTAAGAGACGGGCCGGCAGAGGAAGGAGCCGAGCAAATCCGAGCTGATGATGTGGTGTTTGCGTTAGCTTTCCCTCCCCGTTATCCTCAGGAGAGAGAGGGGGAGGAAGCAGGCCTGTTCGGGCTGTAATGTGGAAAGCCATTATACGACTAATAAGCTGCAGCCACCGAGAACATCCACGCGACACTCGGGCCTTAGTCACAGACAGATTTGTTTCTTGCAGCGGTGGCGTGTCAGGATGTAGGCGGTCTGTAGATGATGCTGCTTTTTTTTATTTTTATTTAACAAGTGTTTAACCTCTTGTGTGGGTGTGGGTGAGCCTGTCTGCCTGCCATCACATCCTTAAATTCCTTACCCGTCTTCTGTGGTTTGTTTAAACTAACAATACTCAGCCTAAAAGGTTTTAGTCATTCATCAGATGGAGGGATCTGATCCCCTGTTCATGCTCAACCGGTGACGGAAAGATGAAGCGGTGATTAATTCAGGAACGTCTGACTGATACCGAGCTGTGTGGACGGGCTTGTACAAAACCAGCTGACTTGTCGTCCCTCTCAAAAGTCAGTACCAGTCTAAGTGATGGCTGCAAGTGTCTGAAAAGGCCTATAATGCCGCTTTCTTTGTTTATTGTCTTTTTTTAATGTCTAATAGCCGCCTCTCGCTGTGAATCAGCCCCGCGCTGCAGTCCCTGGCTGTGTGAGGCAGTGCGACCGGAATGAGAAACACAAGCGACACAGAGAAACCCTTCTCCTCGGCTCTGCTTCGATACCCGCCGTCGCTATGACGACGGGTATGCGATGCTTTTCCGGAGCGAGTGTCTGTTTTTGTGACAGAGGAGGAGAAAGTTAGGAACCATCGAGGAGTGCGACGATGCGGTCGTCCTCGCCGTGCGATACACTTGAAACTGATTTCTTATTTCCTCGATGGTCTCAGATATTTTCTGTTGAAGAATTTCGTACGTTGGGAATGAATCACTAAAATGAAAATTGAAAAACTTTGCTTGATTCAAACAGCAGTGATCAGTTTATTGAAACTATTTTGATAGTCCATGAATCATTTCAGTCGCTCTTCATGCCAAAAAGCTCGACATCTTTCTGCTTTTAGCTTCTTTTATTTCACCAAGCTCTCACCAACAGTCCCAGACTTACTCTTGTCTGACGGCTTCTTGCTCACTCACACTCTGTTTTTCTCTTCTTAGCTTCCTCCGTCAACGTCCTCTTCGGTCTTTTGGCCTCTGTCATTATGTCCATAGAGGCTGCTGAGCCCGGTTGCATCGCCCGCTTCTTCAGCTCCCGTTCTAGCACGACAATGGCTCACCTCCCTGCCAGCATTCTCCTGAAAACTTCCTCTTCCCAAACCTCCTGTGGTTCGAACACTCCCCGGCTAACAAACTGAGCTAACTTTAGCTAACAGTAGCTGCAGTTTACTTCACTGTCCATCAGTCAAACTCTGTAAATCACAGAGAGTTGAGGCGGAGCAGCCAGAGGACGTCAGAGGGAAAACCAGAAAACATTTTCTCCATTAAAATATGATCCAAAAAAAGATTTTAATTTGTTATTTTATGGTAGAAAAGTTTCACGTTAAGTGTGAAACTGTCTGAGTTTGATGCTGAAGTGGTTTGATGTTAAAAATAATATCCCCTCCACCGCCAACACACTTTAAGGAATAAGTGTAGTTTTGCACGTTTCTTCAGCAAAGGTTAGACGTGCAGCTCTGATTCAAGCCTCCGCGTTCTTTCCCCGTGCGACCTCTCACCCCGCATTAACGCTGGCAGCTCTCTATTTGGTCGAGCTAGAAGTCGTCCCCTCCCTGAAAACAGCGTTCTGTACGGCGTCACCATGGAACAGAAATGATGTGATCCTGGCTGGCGTCTGAAACGAGCTTTTACTGTTTCGAGTTTTCCCATCATTTCTTAAATCTCAGTGCCATGGGCGTGTGTGTGTCCCTTACATTGTGTGTGTGTGCTGACGTATGCGTCTCACAAAGAGAGTGCACATAATTATATTTGTCGGTTTGTGAGCATGAGCGAGCCCGTCCAGGGTGACCAATAAAACAACAGATTTACGACGCTGCCCTGTAGGTGCAAGCTCGCCCACTTCCTTTCCTTGGTGAAGACTTTTGTCATCAGGACCCCGTTTCCTATAACGACACACATTTTTCTGCACTGGCGGGTAAACATTTTATCGACGTCATTATGTAAAGCATCAGGAAAGAAGATGTAATGGTCATTTAGCTGCTGATGATACATCTCTGGAAGGGGATTAACATTATTGAATTTAATTTCTTCATCATCGGATCAAAACGTTAAGCCTCTTCGCTCATTGTTTCCCTCCTCTCTGCGTGCCCTACATTCAGATCTGCTCCTCTTTCTGTTTATTTATTTGATTCCCTCTCTCAGCTCTTGTAAACTCATCAAATTAAATCATTAGAGAGAGAGAGAGATTTCAGATATACGCACACAAAGGGAGCAGATGGGCCTGGAGTAGAGAGAAGGAGCCGCGGAGATGCTCCATCAAACATAAATGAGGCCGGTCCTTCCACAGAGGGTGACAAAGCAGCGTCCAAAAAACTCAGCCGCCGTCGCACAGATCAGAGAGCGCTTCGAGTCTTTGATCGCAGCC
Source organism: Nibea coibor (assembly GCA_023373845.1). NCBI lineage: Eukaryota > Metazoa > Chordata > Actinopteri > Sciaenidae > Nibea > Nibea coibor. Next base: position 3,657,475 of record CM041727.1, read on the forward strand.
TCGGTTGCAGAAGGATCGTCTCAGCGAAGCCTGGAGTTAAACTAAAGGGCTCTGTTCAGCTTCTGATATTTTTCTGGATGTGAGGACTGAGCAGGCAAATATTTCCTCCTGTAAGTGGAAGCTCGAGTAGAAGAAGCTACTACGGAGTTTTAAAGATATAAATTTGATTTAACAATCATTTATTGACTGCTCATGTTCTGCTTTTGATGATTTGCTCATGGATGTAGTTATTAAAGCGTCAACAGCACCTTCAGTTCCTAACCTGGTCGGTCAACACGTCTTACCAGCTACTTCTGACAGAGCACGGACCTCGCCCATCGTAGACAATAGCCGTGACTCCACCAGGAGGCAAAACAGCCGTTGTGGAAAATTCCTGTAAGGGTGTGTTTATTTGTTACAAAGATAACCGCGTTGAAACCATCAGAAAGTAACTTTTTATTCTGCTGATTCACTATCGGCGCTTCCTCGCTCTCATTCACTGTCTACGTCTCTCAACCGCCTCTCTGTCAAACCAAAGGACTCGTCTTTATGTCACTATCTCGCAGCGCAGACTCAGAAATAAACAAAGCCAGAACACGACAGGTAGACTATCAGTTCATCATCAGTTTATCAGTTTTAGTTTTGACATTTCAGGCTGACTGTTGAGCCAGTTTGTCCAGTCTGATTGTCGGATTGGACAGTGTCAGTTCTCCAGAAGTGGAATCTGACTAAACCGCTTTTGTTGCACTGCGACCTGCAACGCTGCAGCCTGGACAATAGCACCAGCTCGTTCAAATGAACGGGGGAAAATCTGCATTTTGTCTCGAGTCGGACCGCAGAAGCGCTCAAGAAGTCAGGCATCACAGAGCAGATCGAGCTGGCCTCAAGTCAGACGCAGAAACGACATCGATAATCCTACTTACTCATGGTAGAAGCACATAAACCAAGAGGAAAATGACTGAATTGGAGCAAGTTAACAAAATCTGGCGAGCAAAACGTTCCTGATGGGATATGAAGTCGCATGAGGAATGGACCTAAACAGAGTTTTGGCCGCAGCGTTACAGAGCCGTGCCCGGTGGAATTTAAGGCTTAGCCTCTCGTCTTTATAACCACTGCGGCAGTTAATAAGTAAAGGCTTGTGTTCGAGGAGGGGTGTAAAGTTTAATCTAAAATACTGAAACAAACAGTTTGGTGCATCCTGCTTTTAGTCACAGTGTAACTCCTGCATGTTCAGACTAAACCCTGCTCGTATTCTGCCGTTTCCGACAGGTGAATCTGTCCCCGCTGCATAATGTTCTCACATAGTTGTAGTAAGTGTGTCACATTTGCATCTGTGTCTCCGTCCCGCCCGCCCAGATTTTTTGTCCGTCTGCCTACGAAATGCTCCTTGGTTGCACTCGTCTGTAAAACAAACCTCGGCTGAAGTGCATGCACGTCACGGTAACATTTTCATAATGACTGTGTTTCGTCAGCGCGTAATGAGAACTGTATTCTGATGGTCGGGTTCCTCCGCCTCCCCGCTCTCTCGCCTTCTCGCCTCAGACCTCCTAATTGGCTTCCCCGCCACCATTGTCTCCCTGCGCGCACCATTCCAGCGGTTTTCTCCCCGTTTGCCGTACTCAGCTATAATTCAGCCCCTTGTATGTTTCCATAAAGAGCTCATATAGGTATAATTGTAGCGTTGGCTTCCTGCTGTGTGGCCTCGCTCGTGTATTCGCGGGAGGGTCGGCAGGTTTTTGCATAACTTCGCCGCGCCGGGCCATTGTGTGGGCCAGGCCGTGTCGTGTCTTGCCTTGCCTTGCAGTTTTGTCTTTATTGTCATTTCTTTGTTCCTGTCTGGACTCTTGAATGCAGGGTTTGTTGCCACCGCCGTACCTTTCTTTAGAGGCATATTTCCCAGCGGCTCGCTATTCTTTCTCTCTGCCTCCTGTGGATTTATTGCATTGTAACTTCTCGACTGAGGAACACAGTGCTTCTCTGGAAACTCCATCAAATCACTGTCAGGCTCCTTCTCCCATTATGTTCATGCCGTCTGTGGCACTGTGGAGGACACAAAGCAAACTGTCACCTGTTGCCCGACTCCACCTTTTTCCACCCGTGTCAAAGCGTGCACAAACACACACACACTTATTGTGCCTATTAATAATTAATTAGATCGCTTGAGCTGAAGCTGGAGTTGTCTCTGGTGTGTGTGTGTGTGTGTGTGTCTGTGTGTGTGTTCAGGAAGAGCGCGACCGAAAAAGCGATGCATACCAGATGTTTTAGAAATGAGGTGGGTTTCACTGGAACGTAACACATTCCCAGGGATGTTTGCGGAAAGAAATTCTTCCTCATCTGTCGAGCATGTTCTGCACCCCTCATCGCCAGTCGCTCCTCCCCGCTGCCTTTCTCCTTTTCTTAAATGAAATCGTGTGTGTGTGTGTGTGTGTGTCTGTAAACACCGTACATATGTGGACGTCTGACACCGTAGACGCCGGTGATTTGTGCGTTTTGATTTTGTACGCGCAGGTACGTCTTCCTCCTTCCTGGTGTCCTGGTGGGCAGAATTGTTCCTGAAGTGATTCAGGGTGATGTCTGACATGTGTCTGAGTGTGTGTGGAAGAATTATAGGCGACTGAATGGCTTAAGCTGCAGTCGGCCGCTCTGGGTTTGTCTATTTTTATTAGCAAAGTTAAAGAGCACAGGCCAGGCCGACCAGCTCGACCGTGATGACTTTTAAATGGCAGAAAATGATAAAATATAGCCAATAAAATGGACTAAATTGTTTGTTTCTTTCTATTTGCCTCTTTGTTTCTCTGTCAGTCTGTTAATTGAAGAATCATTCTGGCTCTGTCCGAGACGTCAGGCAGATATCACCCAGCGAAGGTGTGAAGTGGCCTCGTATGGCAGCATGATGCTTGTCATATTGCGGCAGTCATCCTCAGACCGGTCTGCTGTGATGTGAACAGAAGCTGGCCAATGCCGTGCACGGATGCAGTTTATTCATTTATTAAAGAGTGGAACAGTGTCCGTCATTCTCCTCCACAAATATAATATTTTATGCATTTTTTAATCTAGTTACAAACTGCGGCGTGTACATCATCATCATCAAGTCAACTCTACTAATTTCCCTCATTGGAAAACTTGAACTAACAGACACTGTGTGTGTGTCTGCACGTCTGCACTGGTGGTTTCAGGTGTCTACCTCACACTTAGACACTATAGACTGTATAAAACACGGACCTGGTCTCCTCCGTGACCGCAGCTTTCTGAAGAGTCGTTGTGAAACTCTGTGTGCTGGCTCCGGCTGCCACCATGTTGGCAGTCCGGCCTCCTCCGCCTCCCGGCTGAGCTAAAAATGGGCAAAACTGCTGGTGAGCGTGGGCTGAACGATGCCTGTAACAGCGTCCACGCTCTTAATCCTGCATGACTTTAAGCTTTAACATGGGGACTTATGGAGACTGACTCACTTCTGGAGCCAGCCTCAAGTGGACGTTAGAGGAACTGCAGTTTTCTCCGTAAAACCTTAAAAATATTACGAGAAACAGAACCAGTGTTCAGTATAAACCCACGCCAGAGCTGCACACTCACATTAATTATCTTCTCATCTCTGCTCAAACCGCTGAATCATCCACATCCAGACCAATTAGCGTCTCTTCCTCAGAAAACGTTTATCACAGACATAAGCCAAACCAAAACTGTATTTCCATGCGGCTGACTCACAGGCTGTTACTGTAACTCCAGACGGCCAGGTGGCGGTGACTGAGCTTCCTCATCCATCCGGCTGTGCCTCGTCACCTCAGCAACCGCCTCCGTGGATGTCAGAGCGGATCAGCAGGATCTCTCTCTCTCTGCACGCAGGAGGGCCGAAACATCCCGTCTTCTTTAGTGACACGTTTGATATTTTAATGTCCTCTGCTGTTGTTGGTGTTTTGCGTCTCACGGCTGTACTGAAGTTGTTTTCCTGCTTGAATCTTAAGCTAGACAAACCATTCCCTGCTGCTTACCCGAGCACATTCCTGCCTCTTTAAATACCCCGCTGTACTGTTTGTGACTTTAAACTTTATCTCCCAATTAATACCAACCCTCCCCTTTCTCCCTCTCTCTTTTTTCTTACAGTCCTCTGCGCCAAAAACCTGGTGAAGAAAGATTTCTTCCGTAAGTATCTCAGCTGTTTATGATAAACCTATATTTGCTTTTCACACCCTGCTTGGTTTTCAGTTATGGTTTTTGTGGGTATATGATGCATGCACTGTAAAAATGTGGGTCACTCTGGGCTGACGGCGCGCCCGCTGTCAGCCGCGGCCAGCCTCCAACGACACACTCGGCTCGACTCATTTAGCCCTTTCAACAGATGTGGCTGGTTTACTACGTTACGTCCTTGGACGGAGGAGAGTGTTGTCTGCTCAGTGCCACAACACGACCGAGCGCTCAGCCGTTAATTCCTGACATGCTGGATCTATAAATGTCGTCAGCGCACAGCGAACAACTTTTCTGCAGCCACTTTGCATAAAAACACCCGGCTCATTCTCCCCAGCCGACGCTTAATAACTCACGTGTAGGTGTCTTCGGCGTTGCGAGTGTTTGGGTGTGTTTGGGTCACGCTGTCATGGTGAATGAGCGCGTTAAAGGTCTTCTGCTCACTCAGGTGGTTTCTGTGGTGCCCATTCCTGCCATTCCAACGCCCAGGAGCTGAGCAAACATTCAGTGTGGGGGAGTTGGTGGAGAGCAGCACTGAAAAGCATAGATAAAAATGTATGTCCGTGCCCATAACGTGTGTTTGTGTCAGTTATTATGCCGTTACAAACTCGTCTCCGTCACACGCGGTTACAGAGCCGTCCGGTGAATGAGCGGTTCATCTTCAAGTGCGTAAAATGTCAAAGGCCGTGTCCAAAAATCTTGGAACAGCTTAGAAAAATAAACCTGACGTCTTTTAATCAGGCACACTTTGCACCAGAAATGAAAATCTGAGTTGACCCGCTTTATAAAACCTCCTGTATCGGGGCGTGCCTGTGTTGACACAGTCATCAGTGAGCAGGTTAGTATATATAGTTAACTAACAATGGTTAGCTGGTAAACTGCTGTGGTCGTTTTCTTCGGACAGCGATAATGTGTTCGCGTGTTTTCCCAATAAATGTCGAATTATCTCTCACCAGACGATCACACCACGCCAGCTTTGATATACCGAGAGTGACAAATTCACTGTGGACCAAATCTGTGCAAGTAAACAATGAGTAATCTGTGACCGGCCGGCAGAAAACAGCGTCGCAGACACCACAGCATCTGTGTCAGCTGTGTTTATCACCATCTGCCACGAAGCGAGCCGACACCGCCGTGTAAAGTTGTCGTTTGTGTCTTGTTATCTGCGGCTGAATGCAGTGTCGTGTCTTTCTCTCTCTCCCTGCAGGCCTCCCTGATCCTTTCGCCAAGGTTGTTGTGGACGGCTCGGGGCAGTGCCACTCCACAGACACTGTGAGGAACACGCTCGACCCGAAATGGAATCAGCACTATGACTTGTGAGTCTGGCAGATTTCTGACACTTCTCTCTCTCTCTGACATCTGTGTTCAGATTCCTGCTCTGTTTATTTGAATACCTCCCACCTTCATAAAGACTTAATCTGATTACAAACAGCAGTTTGAGGCCCCCGCTCGAGCTGTCTCGCAGCTTTTATGCCCCTTTTTTCAACAAGTGAGCACACTGGGAAGTATCAGGCCGTGCCATTAACAGAATCTAAACAGGAACAGATGTAAACAGCTCTTGCATCTGCTCTCGCTCGGTTATCTGGATACTCTGTAATGACATAACCCTTCAGCACCAGCAAAGAGGCTAAATATGCCGCTGGGTTGTATTTAAAGAAACAGAAAAAGGCGTCTCCGGTAGTATTGTCTTCCACTGAGCTAAACATGTGCATGTCTTGTCGTACCCTGATTGCCTTTCCCAAAGATGGTTCGTCCCATGGAAGCAACCTGGAAAAAAAGAGGAGACGGAGCGCGTGAGTGAAAATGTGAGAGAGTGAAAGTTTCCAGTATTCGCCCCGGTGTTTATCCAACCGTCACACGTAGCCAACAGCGAGAGGAAGCACATGTCTCCGTTTGTTTGGTTGCTGGGGATACAGGACCCCTCTCTCTACATGGCTGTTAAATTAGCTGCTCGTGTCACATTTGACAAGAGGGGAGGGAAAAAAGTCACGCGCACACCTTTCTCTCTCTTTTTTTAATTTACTTTGGATGGACTGCGAAGCTTCTCCCTCTTCTCGGGCGCTAATTTGTCCCCAGAGCCTGCAGACGTCGCTGATGTGAAATGACTCGCTCCTGTGCCAGCGATAAGTTCAACGCCGGCGTGCCCCCTTCGCTGTCTGTCGGTGTTTATCCTCCTCCTCGTCGCCGGCAGAAGATAGACACACTCTCAGGTGGCGTGTTGGAGGAGAAGGGGGTTTTAATTGACTCGAGAGCAGCCCTGAAAACCGTCTGGCTGCCTCGCTCTTATTAAAATAGGGCCTGCAACACCTGGTGTTCCCAATGCAGCCTAGTGCGTTAAAGCTGTTGGCAGCGATTCTTTTTTTCCATTTGTTGTATGTGCTCATGTGAGTGTGTAGAAATCCCGCGTATGTGTGTGTGTGTCTCATTGGCCAGCGAACTGGCCCGTGAACTGTGACCAACCACCACCACCACCACCAGCAGCAGCAGCAGCAGCAGCGACCCCCCCTTCAGCATTGTTGCAGGATGTGGCCGACATGCCAAGGATAGCAGACAGTCTATCTGGCTGCCTGCCGCTCACACTCAGCTCTGCCCGCACTAAAAACTACACGGTGGGACGCGGCTGAAATAAAGGAAGCGTCCGAACGTAACGTCCGCTCCTGAGGGGCGATTATCAGTCATCTAACGACGGACCTTCATAGTCACGGCAAGCGTTCCCTCCAGCGTGCACTCAATCACATTTGGTTAATTAGGAGTTCTTCAAATATGGGATCATTAAATAATACATCTGCAATGTTAAGCGCCCAGTCTAGACTCAAATTATTTACGCCCACTCATCCATCCTTTTTTTTTTTAATCCTTTTTTCCTCCCACCACCCGAGCTGGATTTCTATGGAGGCATTCAGTTAACCAACACCACCATTAATGCCTTTATTAGATCCTCACTGTGTGTTACTGCGTGGGGTGATTAAAGCCGAGCAGAGGGAGAAATAATGAGTGCCACGATGCAGACAGATATGAAATCACCACGTGGCGTTCGGGTGTCACCGCTGATTCAATATGCAGATTTGTTTCAATAGTTTTAATCTTTGAACATGGGGACTTATGGAGACTTCTGCAGCCAGCCTCGAGTGGGCGTTTGAGGAACTGCAGCTAAATCTGTCCCCTCGTGTTACTGGAAGATCTGGCAGTCCTGAGAACAGTCGGCGTTCCCTTCTTGTTTCTGTTTGTGCAGTTTCACTTTGACCATATTTTCTTGGCAGTAAAAAGATGCCTCCACGAGCACGAGCTGCCAAATCAAAGGTTGTGTTTAGAAAGCACATCTGACTCTTTAAATGTGCTGCTTTTCTGTTTTCCCATTGTCTGTTATGCAGCTTTCCCATTGTCTGTTATGCAGCGTGTGTGTGTGTGTTATTGCCTATGACTGGAATTAAATATCGCAGCCAGACTAATGAATTTTATTACATGGAGTTTGATCCAGATGACTAGAGTTTGTTTGTAATACTTCCCTCCCGTCACGTCTGTCTGACATAGCAGCTCTCTCACATTGCACCCCAGACAGGCATTTGGCATGGACTCAAAATGTCCAGACGTCTTACTCACAGCCCCATTGTTTCATATCCCTTTTGGTAAGCAGCATGATAATTACAGTGGGATGCAGTTCTGCGAGTCGTACAGATGATTAGTTTTAGACTGAAGGAGGGGAGCCCACCCGAGCAGATGTGCCACAACAGGTTCACATGTAGAGATTGACACAGCAGTCGGGGCATAATCTGCCCACACGTCTTTGGCTGCTTCGTACACAGTGTAATTACCTGACTGTGTTCTTTACCCGCGCAGAAGGCAAACAATCGCTCCTTTAGCGCTGTTGTTCTTTGCCAACCAATGTTGATGTTGGTCGGTCCACCACACTTTGGTCCAGACTGAAATATCTCAGCAGCTACTGGATGGTTTGTCATGATGTTTGGGTTAGTTTGAGACATTTCTGGTCCCGAGAGGATGAACCGTTGTGGATTTTTCTTCTAGTGACATCATGAGGGTCACAGATTTAATCGGCTTGCTGTTAAACTTGGTGCACCCATTTTTTAATTTAGCTTCTGGTCAAAATATATTCCCATCAGCCTCAGCTGTGATCTAAAGCAGTCAACATTAAGCCTGTTTTGAGCCCCTCTGTCCTGCTGAGCCTGGTTGCCCAGCTCCTGTTCTGGCACAACACGGCTCCGCTCCCCATCAGCATTTCCCTGTAAACCTCGTCGTCTTCTTCCCAGTGGTCAACGTCAACATGATTTAAAATCATCAGTTTTGTTGCCGCTCATCGTGTCACCGTCTCGTACCGCTGTGACTAGTATCAATGATTCACGCGGTCACAGTCTGTCTCACACTCTGGGTCAGACTCACACACACACACTGGCTGGAAAATCCCTCTCAGCCAGGCCACCTTCCTCTTCCTCTTCCCCCTCCGAGTCTCGACTCTCGTAATGCGTCCTTGGCGAGGAGACTCAGTGGCGGATGTGTGTCTCCCCTGCATCGCCGGGGACATCCTGAGTGAGACTCGCGTCAACACACGTTGCTTGTACTTTCTATGAACACACACACACACACACACACACAGTGATTCTCTGTGAGAGATTACTGGATTATTAACCGTGCCTCCTCTCTCTCTCCTTCCCCTCAGATACATTGGGAAATCAGACTCGATCACCATCAGCGTGTGGAATCACAAGAAGATCCACAAGAAGCAAGGAGCCGGGTTCCTGGGCTGTGTCCGCCTTCTGTCCAACGCTATCAACCGCCTTAAAGACACAGGCTGTAAGTGTCAGTATTAATCCAATCGACACACTCTCACACGCAATCAACCTCTTACTGTCATTTCCTGTGATGTCTCGAGCGTTTGACTGCTACAGACTGATGTATTTACAAGCGAGTCCCCCTGTTTTGTTTGTTTAGTCACGGTCGGTTTCACGCTGTTTACTCAGTTCGCTCCTCTTTCCTGAAGTTGCAGAGCAACCTTTAACTTATTGAATTAATGAGACGTCTGTTCCCCGATTGGTGAAACGAGGCAGCGTGTGCGTCTAACCAGCCCTCGTACCTGCAGCGTTGATAGGAAACAGAAGTTAATAACACAATGCAGCTGTCGGGGGCTAAGTGACAGAGCATGAAGTAGCACCTTTTAGTGTCCTGTCTCCCTCGCTAGGTCTGACAGAGGCCAGACCTGTGTGTGTGCGAGAGGGGTCAACGCTCTGCCGCCCTGCCAGAACAGGAAGAGCCAATCAACCTCACCCTGCAATTACTGTAAAGAAAACTGTCTCATGTCAGAAGCTAACTGGATAAATGAGACGGAGGCTTGAGTAAGTGGCTCCTAGTAAAAGCAGTGCCAGACTGGGTTGTAGTTGAGGTGGTACCTGCTCGCTGCAGGGAGGCAGAACCGGGAACCGATCCCGCCGACTTTTCCTAGAAGCCCCTGACACTGTTGTTTTCCTGGAGCGACACAGGAAACCTGAGCCTTGTGCCACAGCTGTGAGTGGTTTGCCTCTGCATTTCCCTTCTCTCCTGGCCTCCTCCTCACCCCTCAGTCCCCCCCACCCCACCCAGTCTCCTCCATACACTGGCAGCATGTCCACACACACACATGCACACAATGCCATTGTGACTAACCTCCCTCTATCTCCGTCTGCCGATCTAGACAACCGGTCATTTCACGCAGACATGCATAATTGTACAGCTATTTAAGTGTAAGCGTAGATTTGTTGCGTTCTCTCAGTTGTGGTCTCTCTCCCCCTGTGAGTGTTTGTCATTCTTTTGTGTTTTTTTTTTTGTTGTGTTTTGTTTCTGTGGAATTCACCAGCAGTTGCAGTTTCGTCCCCTCCACAGGCCTCGCAGAGGGCATCGGGTTGACTGAAATATTTGTGTATAATTGCAGACTGTCTTGGGTCGACCGTAACATTTACGTATAATTGCAGAGTGCCTGTGTTTCTCGTCCTTTTGTGTATATGACTTGCATGCATGTTTAAAATGTATGCACTTCTTCTTGGCGTCCGTCTGTTTGTGTGTTTTCTCTGCGGCTGCTGACCTCCGGCCAGCCGTGTAACGGTTTGACCATCGCCTGTTTTTGGTCCCTGTTTAGTCTAGACAGACATCCTGAGCTGATCTGCATGACACCCAGACAACAGAGAGAGCAGATAGTGGCATTTCTCATGTCTGCAAGCGACTTGGACATTTTTTTTTTCTGTTCTCTTTTTTTTTCCGCCTGATCTCTCTCTTTCCCCCTCACTCTCAAATTCCGCAGACTTTAAGAAGTTCAGACAAAGAGTTTCCAGACTTTGGCAGAAGTTCATGTCCATGCTAAGACTGAGTGGAATAGTGCAGGCTTTGTACTGAAATTTGTCAAATGTTTGACCTCTGCATTTGAACTGAAGCCTGCTCTGTACCGATGCTCAGTGAGATTTTTACAGCCTGTGGCTGTTCCACAGACCAGACCATCTGTTCCAGGGCACAGCCAAGCTGTGGTCTACAGACAGAAGAATGAGAGACGGATAATGAGGGGAGAGAGGAATTGAGTCTGAGTGATGTAAATGATACAGAACGATGGGACATGAAGGGAGGAGGAGGGGGAGACAACACATGCTAGTTTACATGCATCTCTCTGACACTGATGAATCCTTTCTTCTCTCTGTCTTTCTTTCATCTTCATTCTTCATTTCCTGTTTACCTCATGTGTTTTCTCTCTTTCTTTCTGTCCTCTCTCCACAGACCAGAGACTAGACTTGAACAAGCTGAGTCCCAATGACAGCGACACAGTCAGAGGCCAGATAGTGGGTGAGTACAGATCGGCAGGAGTGACAGAGCAAGAGCAATCACCTGTATCTTTCCAAAGCCCAAAAATATAGAATCGAAATATTCCCAGTGGGTTGAATGAAGCGTTGGTGCTCGATAAGTCACCTGTAACAATAGAGACCAGTCTGCAGTTTTTAGCACTTCTTCACTTCCCAGCATCAGAGCTTTCTTCTTTAATTAGCCGGTAAATGGAAGTTCTCATCATCTTTTATCAGTTGCAGCAGCTCATGTCGTAATCCTGCAGCTCTCCGTGTTCTGTTTTGTTCTCGTAGGTCGATGCGTAGCGTCGCCAAAGAAATAAACGTGAAATATGTTCCGATCCAGTCTGCCGAGCGTCGCCCATTGCTCTCCTTGCTCAGAAAGTGGCGACATACATCGCAGTCTTCATGTAAAATATGGGATTGTATTTCGTAACAGCAGACCCTCCCCGCAGAAATAAAAAAAAAAACCAGACCCTCCAGGATACCACTGATAAAACTGAGCCCTATCCCTGTTACTCATAAAGATATACAGCTCCATTTTGTGCTTCGATAAAATATCTGTGCCTGCACTGTAATCTGCTGTCTAGTAATCCTGGTGTACGCATCTGTCTGCCATGTGTTGCTGCAGTGAGCCTGCAGTCTCGGGACCGGATAGGCACAGGAGGCCCCGTGGTGGACTGCAGTCGACTGTTTGACAATGATCTCCCAGATGGGTGAGTGAGTTTGGGGGAAATCTCTTATCATCTCAGAAGGGACCGTTGCAAATCCTAAACAAGAAACGGCGCCTTCAAACACGGCGGGTTAAAGATACTCGGAATGTGATATTTGCAACGCGGCGAGACGGAGCAGCGAGACAGAACACTACTAGATGGTCCTGTGGCTGCTTAACCGTGTCCGCTAACTGCTGTGTCTGTGTATGTTTCTGCTGCCAGCTGGGAAGAGAGGAGGACAGCGTCTGGACGGATCCAGTACTTGAACCACATCACACGCACCACACAGTGGGAGAGGCCTACCAGGTGAGTACACTGTGCAGCCCACAGAAACTCCAAACCCAGACCTCTTAAATCAAGCAGCAGCAGGCCGATGGAAGACCTCATCCCTGACCTCAGTGCTCCCAAAACTGGGGGAAGTCTGTCCAAAAACTGGAGTGGGCTCCTCACACACACACACACACACAAAAAAAACAGAGGTGTCAGACAGACTGGTGTTTAATGATGTGGAAGAGCCAGGGAAGTCACGGTGCTGACAGGAGGAAAAAGAGGCATCTCTTCCCCGTCTCCGTCTTTCTTTTTACCGTATCTATCAGGCAGTTCGTACCAAGTTTGACCTCAGGCAGTCTCAGCACGTCTGCCTTTAATGCTCTGTGCATGCACCGCCTTGTATAGATCTTCTAGGTAGCACCTGAAGACTTCCTAAACGCAGCTTATTGATTTTCTGCCGTTTGTTTTCCTTCCCCGCCCTCTTCCGCTCTCTCACCTCTGCTCTCGTCCCTCTCAGGCCGGCATCAGAGTACTCCAGCCCCGGCCGGCCTCTCAGCTGCATCGTGGACGAGAACACGCCCATCAGCACGAACGGCGCCACGCCCACCACGGCGTTGCCGCCCAGTGGCGGTGACCAGCGGGCCCAGGAGAGACGGGTCCGCTCCCAGAGGCACCGCAACTACATGAGCAGAACCCACCTGCACACGCCCCCGGACCTCCCTGAGGGATACGGTTAGTGGGCTGACTTAGTGCATGTCGTGTGTGTATGAATAAACATTTATGATCTAGACTTTGTGCTCAGCTGTCAAATAAATACTCCGAGGCAGTGCCTTCATTTAGGGTCACCCTGGTACAAGCTCTGGCCATCCAGAGCATCCAGTCTAAAGTAAATTCAGATGAACATATTTGGACCATGACTGATGTTGATGAAGGGTTACTTGAGTTCGTCTGAAAACCACAGCGCTGTACTATCAATATTGTATGTCCAGCTTTGCTATCCCGAGACAGATAAATATTTAATATCCTGATTACACCAGAGTTTGCAGAGTTTTTATCCTCCCTGGAAGCCTCGTCTGCTTCCACTACGAATCGTGCCACGATTGTAGCGCTGTCGTGTTAATTGCTTCGCTCCCTGCCCTCCTCGCCGCTCAACACTGGGCTCAGTAACCCGGCTAATCTGTAGCCTCATTCAGCGCGATGACGCTGCAGCTCCACAGACAAGGAGCCTGAAATACTGGCTCCATTTTAGACAATCTAATTGAATTGATCTAGCTGTTAAAGGCTGGCGGCAGCTATGCGCTCCCTCCCCTCCTCCTCTCTCTCTCTCTGTGTTCTCCTTTCTGCACACAATCAGTCGCATTCATGTAAAAGCAAACACACACACAAGCTGCGATCTCCCGCACACTGCAAGGGAGGTTTGTTTATCCTCACAGTAAAATCTTCTGTAGGATTTGTGAGTCACAGCTTATAGAAGCATATCACAACTTTGGGATTAAGAGGCTCCTCGCCTCGCTGCGCTTGTCTCTGCATCTCCGTCCTTACTTTCCTAATTCTCTGGCTGTTTCCTATGAAACCTGTCAGCACCTCTGCTTCTCCTCATGTGAGCTCGGAGATGTCACCCCGTGTGTCAGACGTGTACCTTGCACTCTGCTTTTTTTTTTTTTTTTGGAAGGTTACGTGTACATGCATGTTAAAGCAGGGCGGTAGGTCCAAAGGGATGCCAGAGAAGAGCTCTCTGGCAGGCCGCTTCATGGAAATATCTCTGTCAGGCTGTGATGAATGAGCTCACCAACTCAAAAGTCAGACAACCCCATCTCTCCTCTCCTTTCCTCTCCAATGTTCTTCACCCCGTCTCTCACCTCCTCCCCTCCGCCTCCTCCCTGGCTGCCTTTTGGGATCTCCACTAACTCAGGCAGTCCTTTTATCTCCATCTGTGTGATCTCTCTCTTACGCAGACGGATTAGAAGCACAACCTGTCTGCATGTGGCACACGTATTAACCTCTGTTTCCATATATTTTAAGCATTTGACGCACACTCTGATTCACATCGTGGGATCTCCAAATCGTGCATTAATCCGTTTTTTTCTATCTTCCTACAGAGCAGAGGACCACGCAGCAAGGCCAAGTGTACTTTCTCCACACTCAGACGGGCGTCAGCACGTGGCATGACCCCAGAGTACCAAGGTATGTCCGTGACAGGATGTATGACCCGCACGGCAGATCCGCAGATGCTTCAATCAGTTATCCTGCACCCTCCGTCACTGACACATCTGACATTACCCACAGCTCGTGTCACGGAAAACTCTAAGTCCTCTTGTAGTTTGCCGTAAAACCTGCAGCTAATTATGAACCTGACGTGCTGCGAGAAGACCCCGTGTCACGGGGCTCAGAGAGCGATCCGGTCCTCTGGCACGAGCTGCCTCGCCGCGGGACACATGGCCATCGGCGCAACACGGGTCTCAATCAGCCCATACCAGAGGCTCTTGGGCAATCCTCGGTCAGGCATGTGTGTCCTATTGATTACCGCGTTCCAAAAAGAAACGCGCGCAGATCCCTTGCGCACGAAGACGGGCTTCAGTCCGCTCCAGACGCTATCAATAAAACATGACTGATGTTATAATACCTGGCCTCTGCTCACTCAGCGTGTGAGTGATAGATGATATTTTTATCGCTCTTGATAGGAGGCCATCGGTCACGCCACACCTCACTGGGTGCTCCTCAGACTGCTCCAACATTAGCGGGTGGCTCAGCTGCCAAGCTCTCATCGCTCGTGAGGCTCCGGTCCCTTTTGGCTTCAGTCCGGCGAAACAGAGAAAGTCAGCGCCAGCGTAGTGAGCCTGCTGTAATTTCTGAACCTTTTTGTCTCCATGGAGTCCAGCTGAAAGGGGTTGCAGGGCAGCAGTAAATAATTTAGATGGGAGGAAGAAGAAAAATAGAATAAAAGTGATTTCTCAGACATCTCGGAATCTTGCTGTCCGCCTGAGTCCAGTTAGTCAGTGCTTTGGTATGTTTTATACCTAGATTTTCATGTGTGCTTTGTCTCTCTCTTCCCCCCCTCGTCTCCGCCCTGCATTGCCTCTATTTTCCTTAAATTCTTGCGTACTAATGCTTCATTGTCTGCGCTACGTGCATGTTGAATTTCAGAGATCTGAGTAATGTGAACTGCGAGGAACTGGGTCCTCTGCCTCCTGGATGGGAGATACGGAACACGGCCACCGGGAGGGTTTACTTTGTCGACCACAACAACCGAACCACGCAGTTCACGGACCCGCGCCTCTCCGCCAACCTGCATCTAGTCCTAAAGTGAGTATTCCGGTGCCTTTCAGCCAGAGAGAGATGAATGTGCATATGTGCAGAAAGATTTACTCTCTGTCTTTGTTGTTTTTTGTTTTTTTTTGCGTCTGTAGTCCAAGCCCCAACGGTTCTCGCGGAGGCATCGAGAGTCAGAACGTCAGGTAAGGGTCCGGGCCTCGTGCCAGCAGTCCTCACTTGCGCACAGACAAGAACACACACAAGCATTCACTCCCCCAGACATTCGCAGACTTACTCACTTTGCCTCCCCCTCAGTCAATGTTTTACTGAGGGATCCTGTGCCAAGGTGTGTTCACCACCTGTAGAGGTTCAGCGCTCAGAGTGGCCTTTCTGCTGAGCAGACGTTTGTGCGCGCACACACGCAGAAATACATACACGGCGCACTCCCCCACAGTCTTTCTTTCCACACAAAAAATTCAAATTCCTCAGGCCTGCAGAGGTTTTGATCATAAAGGCGTTTTAGCACACAATCCGTCACAAAGCTGGCTTTGGCCAGACATCAGATAGCTGAGTGGAAACCGAGGCTGCTGTGTCTGTGGCTGAGGAGCGTCTTACGTCCAGGAAACGGAGCATAAATTCGATGCCCAAGTCAATGAATGAACAGTGTGTGTGTGTGTGTGTGTGTGTGTGACTGCATGCTTCCATGCTTGGTACATGCCTGCGTGCATAGGCGCACGTGTTCATAACCTCTTCCCCTGTGCAGCTGTTCAAACACATACTGTGCGGCGATAGCCGTAGAATTACCCATAGGTCCTCGCTGTACATAAAGGTGGAGCAGCGTTATGGGTGCCTCGGTGGGCCTCCTCCTCCTCCTCCTCCTCCTCCTCCTCCTCCGCCTGATCTCATTCCTTCTCCGTTCGGAGACGGAATGCGTCGACGGGAGAGATCGGGTTTCTTTTTTTCCTGTTCTGATGGATCAAAGAACGTGTTTGGGATTTTGTATTCGCTTTGCTTTTTTTTTTTTCCTCTTCATCTATGGCCGTCTGAAAAGTCTTATAAAAATGTAGCCTGGCACGCCACATTTGTTTTTAATGTAGGAATTTTGTCCTGAGCATGACTATGCCCAGATGTGTGAAAATCGGATACACTGAACGTCTATCGTGTGTGTATATATGTTTTTCTGGTAGGATGATTAGTTCACATCAAAGCGAGGAAGTGGGCTTGTTTTTTTATGTAATGTCACACAGAAAAGGTCTCCCTGCAGCTTTTAATGTTTTATTAAGTACATCTGCACATTTCTGTTGCGAGTTTTTAAAGTGAAAAGTCGAATATAAAATGTGTAAACTGGGCCGCAGGGCGACGTACACCTCCTGGTTATCCGAGGACACCTCGGGTGTAATCGTGTACAAATCTCAGAGTAAGTTCAAACGTCTAATTAATGTTAGATACTATTTAAAGAACACAAATACAAATAAATATCAGTGTTGAATAAGCAGCTGTTTGTCAGCGTAAAAAGGAGATATGTCAATCTTGTTTCTGCTGCCCCCTAGTGACCAAAAAAAAATCAGTTACTGCGGTTTTAAATATTTGATTTATTCATGATTCGTTGCCTTCTCACTAGTTTCTGTCCTAAATGAAGCTGATCTACGGCTGCACTTCGACTTTGGAGTGACTTTCCCGCTTGTGACAAAACTCTGGAAAAGATATCAGTCGTCATGGATTTCCATCAAGACATCTGCCTTTTATCAAGTCAGGGATTTTTGAAATTTTCACTCCTCGTGTGCCGTCATCCCACAAAAATGTTCAATATATATATGCAGTATATGTATGTCCATCAAAGTTATAGTTTATTGCCTTTTTTTATAAGTTTAAGACACTGCCCAAGCATCCAGACAGTTTTACTTATATTTTCCCCATGATGTTGCAATCTTCTGTTGAATTCGAGCCCTCCTTGACTCGGCCGAGGTCATCGTTCAATAGGTAACTGAATCCTTGTCTGGTTTTAAAAGACCTGGCTGCAGGCCTGCCCTCTGTACAGTCGCATGAGAAATAACTGCGTCATTTCCCAGACTCTTGTGATTTGTCACGTAGCCAAAACATTGCTTTGTGTAACGGCGGCTTGTCTCCACGGTGAACATCTTCAGGTAACATGCACCAGAGTCGTGCTCAGTGGTAAAGGAGCTGCTGGAAAGAGAGACAGAGAGGGAGGGAGAGGGAGAACTCTGGGGCAAGTTTGTCTGCAACCATGAGAGGAATGTTTGATTTATGGGTCAAAGTGCAGGAGGAGATGCTCCATGTCTCCTCTCTCCTCCCTCCTGAGTCGTCTGCAGTGTTTGGGTGATGTCGGGAGACTGCCCTCCCTCCCTCTTGAGTCTAGTCTGCAGGAAATAAAGGGATTCATGAGGAGGTCTTGAGTGTCCTATGGGGCCCTGTGGCTTTCTGGGATAGCAGGAAGTGACTGAAGAGCCAAATTGGATTCTGCCAGGCAGAAATCAAACTCAAGTCACTCAGCGAGGAGTCGTGAAGTGACTGACAGTTAAGGTTCCTCCTGAAAAACTCGAATTACCTTTGCGAAAATGTTTATTGTAGCCTCGGCATCACTTTGAGCGTTACAGCCGACATATCCGCAGACTGACATGTGTATCCTTCCACCACCCTCTGTGCTCGGCTCTAGAGTCTGGTGTTTATGACCCTGCTCAGGGCCGAGCATGCCTGCTACCCCCCACCGGAGTGCAAAAGGCCATTGTGCAAATAATCCTTTAGTGCCGGCCCCATAAAGGCTCTTTTGATTCTCCGTCTGTGTGTGTGTGTTGTGTGCCTCCCTACTGTGCCACCCTCTGAGGCCGTCTTCCCCAAACACAGCGCCCGGTTCAAAAGTTGTATTCTCGAGACCTCTGCCATCATTAACCGCAGATGATGTTCACAGCCGCACTATTGATGCTGTGGTTGACTGCTTTTCTTTTTTTTTTGTCAATGTGTTTGAAATGTTCCATCAAATGCTGCTTTCTTGCACATTTTGGAGCCTCCAATAGAGCGAGGAGACAGAAATGCTGAGAGAATATTAAATTCTTGTACATCCAAGCTGGACTGTGCTGCAAACGCAGAGAGCAGCAGCTACACGAGCAGCGAAAGCAGTTAAAGTTTTTCTAAAAGTGCAGATGCTGCTCTCTACTCGAGACAAACAAAATGTTCTTTGACTTTCTTGTTTATTTATCAGTTTTTTATTCAGATTTTGAGCCTGTGATTTATAGGATGCAGTCTGTTCTGCTGGCATCTGTGTGCTATTAACATTTGAAATTGACTTTAATAATCCAGAATATATGGAGCCTCCAAGGTGGAGACCAAAAGCAGCTATTTACTAACAAGTTCACAACTAACAACTTAAAAAGTGACGATATGTCAGTGTCGTGTTAACAACGTGTTTCTGCTGCCCCCAAGTGGCCAAAAAATGAGTTTTTTTTAAAAAATAATTAATTTCTGGTTTCTTTTAGCTAACGCCTCGTTTAGTTAAAGATCACAGCTAGAAGAATTTGTCAGAGGATGTTTTACTACATTTATCTGAGAGCTACAAATATTAGTTACTTTACAAATTCGGATATTTCAGGTGGTAAGCTTATAAAATACGATGCATTGCTATAAGTTAACCTACCCGACAGCATAACTGCTTCAAACTAGCTCCATCCTGACCAAATACAGCAGAAAGTTGCCACTTACAGGCCGCTGATCTCAAAGTACGTTCAATTCAGCTCTCTGTCTCGTAAGAGAAAAAACTCTTGGGCTTGTAAAATGTAGCAGTAAGCCTCTGCGAGGTGGCCTCGGTGTCCCTGCGTTACCTCAAGTGTACGCGAGTCAAAAGAAACAGAGGTTCTGTTTGCACAACTTTTTTCCCCCCTCAGTCATTTTCTGCTGCGAGACCACCAAGCCTCTGGGCCAGGTGGAGACGAAGATGTGTGTGTGTGTGAGTGAGAGAGAGAGAGGGGCAGAGAGTGAGGGAGACGTCTTACCTCTACTAATCCCTCCTCCACCTATGCCTGTCTGTCTGTCTGTCTGTCTGAGGGGCTGAGGCAGCTGTTTGACTTGATGTGCTTCCCAGATGACCTCAGTGTGTTTACTTCTCGTGCTCTGCAGTCAGCAAAGGACGCAGAAAGCACACTCGCTCTCAGAAAGCTGCATTTTGAGTTTCTTGGCATCGCTCTTGTTGTTTTTGTTCAGTGCTTGCTTACTTTTTTCTCGCTAAGCTTGTTTGTGTTTGGTATTGGTACATCTCGAACTTTTGTCTTTCATCTTGTCCTTCTGTGTCTCACTGTCTCTTTTCCTTGGCCTGTCTCTCCCTCTCTCCTCTCTCCTCTCTGTCTTCCTACCTTCCAGTCGTCAGAACCAGTTGAAGGATCAGGCCCAGCAGGCTCTGGTGTCCCCTGGTCAACTCCCAGAGGAGGCCGAGTGCCTCACGGTGCCCAAGTACAAGAGAGACCTTGTTCAGAAGCTGAAGATCCTCCGTCAGGAGCTGTCCCAGCAGCAGCCTCAGGCTGGCCACTGCCGCATCGAGGTGTCCCGCGAGGAAATCTTTGAGGTGAGGACAGAACGAAACAAGCTCTGTCATGTCATCGTATCATCTGCAACTCACAGGGGGGACGCCTGTTATTAATGATACACAGAAATGGCTACGTAATTTAACCCGGAGGGAAATTCAGCTGTCACAGGCAGAGCACGCGTGAAAGAAATTAAAATGCAAACAGGACGGTAGAAAACATGGAAATAATGTCGTATTTGCTCTGCTGCACAAGCGGAGAGAAGCAAAAACAGCCCAATATTTCATTGTTTGATTCCTGCAGAGCTGCTTGTCATTGTGGAAGTAATTTACAGACACAGACAAGTTATGTTAAACATCCTCTGAAGGCCCCCTCCTCTTCTTCGTCTTGTCTACTCCCATAAAGGTCATTGCCCGTAGCTGCTTGGCTGTGAGAATGATTTCTTCACTCACCCGGTTATCTATGATGTGTGAAGCCCGTCTGCTCCGAATCTAAAGCAGACCTCTTGTTTTGAGACGAAGGATTTTTCTCAAGTAGGTTTTCTCAGCTGGGGAGGCTCTTTGGGCGCATCCAGGAGGTGCGGGGCCTTCATCGGAGCAACAACACCTGCAACAGACTGCGTGACCCTCATAAAATATGCACTGGAATGTGCTGGAACAGCCGCGTCTGTTAATCTGAACGAAGACATTTTTGTTGGCTGATCTCAAGTGTGAGAGGGAGGAGGGAGGGAGGGAGGGGCAGAGGACGTCTTGAGGTTGCATAGCGTCTCCAGACCAGCTGAAGCATTACATTATGACTGAGCAGGCAAGTGTGAGCTGCTGGGCTGTCAGGCCTGTCTTTATGTGTACTTTTCAGTGCAGATAAGACATTCCCATTTCTCCTTCAGCACCTCTCGCTCTGTTGTCTGCTCTATCTGGAGGGCACGCTGTGTTATTATAGTCTTATGGCCGTGTTTATTATAGCTGCTGTAAGCCGTCCGCACGTTTTCCTTCAACCTCGTCGAGATTAAAAATCTCTTTCGAGACAGGCAGCAGCACAGACCAACAACGGGTGCATTAAAACGCGCAGAATCGCAACATTAAAGTGTAGTCAGTGCAATCAGTCATCAGGCAACGAGTCGTCTCCGGGTCGATTTTAAATGGATTTAAAAAGCCCGTCTGAGTGTCCAAACGCCGTCTCCTGCCAACTCCAGTACAAACATTTGGCTCGGACGCTGCCCACAACACTTCTGAGAAATATAAGTACACAGAGAGGATGGGAGCAGCCTGCACCAGACCATCCTAGGATGGATGGTAGGATGGTCTGCTGCTTTACAGTTCGTGTTTTCTCGCAGGAATCGTATCGACAGGTGATGAAGATGAGGCCGAAGGACCTGTGGAAGAGGCTAATGGTGAAGTTCAGAGGAGAGGAGGGGCTTGATTACGGAGGAGTGGCCAGGTGAGACGTTTTTACACAGCAGTCTGCCTCCTAGTGGAGGAGCCCAAGCATGACTTCAGTACGCCTGTTAGGATGCCCTCAACTAACTGCTGTCTCTGTCTGTGCAGGGAGTGGCTCTACCTGCTGTCCCACGAGATGCTCAACCCGTACTACGGCCTGTTCCAGTACTCCCGCGACGACATCTACACGCTGCAGATAAACCCAGACTCTGCCGTCAACCCTGTGAGTCTCACTGAAATTAAAATAAAATGCACTCTGAAGCTTCATCAGCTGCTTGCTGCAGACGTTTTGTTGTGTGTTTGTGGGTCGACGTGAGACGTCACACATCCATAAATGTGGATTTAGACCTTCTCTGTAACAAACACTGCCACAGCCGTCATCCACAGTCAGATACTGATCACATCATCTCATGACTGAAGCTTTAATTTCAGCAAAACTTGAATTAATTAATCAATTTTCTGCCACTTATCTTGTTCCAGGTCAGATGAAGTGATTATAATTCTAGGACTTGTTGTTGTATGCAGCTGGCTGATAGGTCAATAAATCTGTGGACTTGTAACTGAACGACTCGATGCTCGGCGTCACGCTCGACCCATAACTTTGCTGACTTCTGCACTTAAAACCGTCTTACAATGACTCAAAACCTGAAACCTCTCCGCAGCTGACGGCTGCCGTCCGAGGTGCCAACTGCTCATCGCTCTTTAGGAGCTAATCGTTCATCCACATTCACACGGCGACGGTTGAGTATCTCGCCCAAAGACCCTTTAACATGCAGACTGGAGATCAAACCATTGATCATCTGATCAGTGGACGAGCCGCTCTCTCTCCTGAGCTTCTTACAATAGGTCCAATCCTACTAGATCTTTTTGACTGTTTATTATCATGAAGAATGAGTTCACACCGCACAAACTCTCAGACCATGTGGCTCCTGACACTGATGGATGAAGTCATTTTGTCTTCTCTTACACAACACAACGCTCTCTGTGTTTGTTTGGGTTAACGTCGCTCCTTTTAACTATCAGCAGGCGTGATCTCACGGAGAAACTCCCACATGCTTTCACAGTTGTGCGGTCTAGATCATGTCGAATTCCCAAAATCCTCTTTAAAACACTCGTCTGTCTGCTGGTAACTTTCAGTCATTTGGAAACTCAAGATGTCTCGTCTCTCTCTCCCCCGCCCTGCAGGAGCACTTGTCGTACTTTCACTTTGTGGGCCGTATCATGGGGATGGCGGTGTTCCACGGCCACTACATAGACGGAGGCTTCACCCTGCCCTTCTACAAACAGCTGCTGGGTAAACCCATCACCCTGGACGACATGGAGTCCGTGGACCCGGACCTGCACAACAGCCTCGTGTGGATCCTGTACGTACTCATAACGAAAGTGAAATCTCAGGGTTGGGTTACGACACACTGCACTCAGTGTGACAGCGCCCCCCAGTGCTCCCTAACCACATGATTTTATCGGCACAAATGCAACAAAAAAACGTCCTCACACGTGTTTTACTGGAGTAAAGAACACTTTCTTTTAGTGACTCACGTTTATCTCGCCTCAGGGACAACGACATCACAGGTGTGCTGGACCACACCTTCTGCGTAGAGCACAACGCCTACGGAGAGATCATCCAACACGAGCTCAAGCCCAATGGTAAGAGCATCCCCGTCACCCAGGACACCAAGAAGGAGTACGTCCGGCTCTACGTCAACTGGCGTTTCCTGCGAGGCATCGAGGCCCAGTTCCTGGCCCTGCAGAAGGGCTTCAACGAGGTCATCCCCCAACACCTGCTGAAGGCTTTCGACGAGAAGGAGCTCGAGGTACGTTGCGTCGCGCATCCCGTCGCTTGAATTTGCATTTGAGTTCAGCGCACTGATTCTGCCTCCTCCCTCGAACCTGCAGCTGATCGTGTGCGGCCTGGGCAAAATCGACATCAACGACTGGAAGTCCAACACGCGGCTCAAACACTGCACCCCTGACAGCAACATCGTGAAGTGGTTCTGGAAAGCCGTGGAGTCCTTCGACGAGGAGCGCAGGGCACGGCTGCTGCAGTTTGTCACCGGCTCCTCCAGGGTTCCCCTGCAAGGCTTCAAGGCCCTTCAAGGTAACGACGCCGGGGGGGGTTGTTATGCAAAGTTGAATTCTACATGTGAAAGCGCTGCTGGACTAGCTCAGGTGTGAAGTGCCTTCTTTGTGCTGAATGCTAATGTCTGATCATAATGTACAGAAGGTGTGGTCGGGCCTTTGTCTCTGCATTCACAGGCATTCAAGTGTTTGTGTGTGTGTGTGTGTGTGTGTGTCTCTGGCTTTCTCCGTCCTGGGATGAACCCTCCGTCTGAGCTCTGGTGCAGTGGTTCAGTGGTTCAGTGGTTCAGTGGGTCCGTCCTGGCAGGCAGTGCTGCCCAGAGATGGAGCACCCAGGCATGAGGGAGTACACTGTGATCCACAGGCAGACAGCAGCCTTACACACCTCATGTAACACGCTCATCCTGTTCTCGGTCAAAACAACAGCAGAGGCCCGAACATACACACACACACACAGCTGGAGTCCACACGGCTACAGTCGTGTGTGCGGTGTCATGTGTAGGTTTACACAATTGATGAGAGAAACGGGTCAGTCCAGCGTTACAGCGTGTTTTAATGTTCGTTTGCTGCTACTGGACGCTTTAATCATCAAGAATCATTAAGACAAGACGAAGAACTAGAATAAAATAAAGTTGTGAATCAAAAGTGGGATGATCTGGAGAAAATAAATCACTCGGACAAAGGCGACTCTGTCTCTCAGGGTTATTTCTGTTGCTTTGTTTGGTCTGAGACAGCTCAGTCACTCTCCGTCACGGCGTTGGTGGTTTGTGGCAGACGCTGCAGTAAGTTTGTTTGTGCATCTTTTCTTTTTAGTGCGATGAAGTTAACCGCGTGGTGTGTGAACAGCAGGTCAGGCTGTCGGCTGACGTTTGTTTGGGTAAAGCTGAATAATACTTTAGCAGCAGAGCGAAGTGTGTACTGCGAGTTTCCATGGTTCACGTAGATGAAGATGTAGTACGTGTGAACAGGCCGTGCAGCGATTGTTCCTGCGTCTGATCGGATCTTTGAACTCATCATTTGCAGGAGAGGCTCAGCTACACCGAGTGTTTCTGTTGAAATGTCGAGGCCACTGAAATGTTTAACTTTGAAAACCACGTCTGAATTGAAGCATCCAGGAATGAGCCGTCCGTCACGGCGCAGATCAGGCGTGTGAAGGCTCATTTTTACTAAACTGTTTGTGTTTGTTCAGGTGCTGCCGGCCCGCGGCTCTTCACCATCCACCAGATCGATGCCAGCACCAACAACCTGCCCAAAGCCCACACCTGGTGAGGAAACTGACTGTTTGACACGCTGCCTGTCTCTGACACGTGAACCTCGACACAGAGTACGATTATTAAAATGTTCTCCGCTTCTGTTCCTCCCAGCTTCAACCGGATCGACATTCCTCCGTACGAGCACTACGACAAACTGTACGACAAGTTGCTCACTGCCATCGAGGAGACGTGCGGCTTCGCCGTCGAGTGAGTCGCACCACGCTCGCTCGCAGAGACGAGGAAACAACCAGAAACAACATGGTTTGGCCGTGATGAACCTCCCCTCCTCCTACAAATCAACCCACTCAGACAGAGCGAGGGCAGGGGGGGTCATCCACGGACGCTTCACCCAGGGGACGCCTATACTTCCCGGGGACGTGGCTAAAGGAGGGTGGGCGGAGAAGACCAGAACATGTCATCTGACTGTTTTTTTGTTGCTTTTCTTTTTTTTAAAGAGCCTCCAGCCCTCCTTTATCTTTTTTTTATGATTGAAAAGGATTTTCAGCTGCTAATAACTCAAGACTATTTACTAACTTGCGGAAGCTGCAAAAATGTTGCTGGCTCTTCCCTTTTTTCTAAGTTCATTTTAGCATTAAAGAAAAATAGACTGTATTCCATGTAGCAATGCTCCATCTTACCAAGCAGAGTCAGTCAGTCCACTCTGAAAACGACATTAACAGCACAGGGTTATTAACGGTTACCGCAACCACTTTGGAAAACACTAAATTTGGACGGAGAGTGTGCACGACTCGGGCTGTTTGGTCACACCGGAGGCCTATCAGCAATGCCAAGGCTGTTTACAACCCCTCTCCAAAGACCGCAGCAGGGACAACCTCTGCTCCGACAAACGTAGAGCCGCATTCCCAGAAACCTATTTCACACGTTCGACGGCTAGTTTTTGTTTGAAAATGAATGAATAGCTTGAAATGTGTTATTTTTCTACAACAGGGAAAATTGAAAAAGAAAAAACCAATAAAATTCTATATAATATATATAATTTATTGCTGTTATATTTCAGAAACCCCTTTCCACTGCTCCAGAAAAATGAAATAACCTTTTAAGTGTTACTGTTTAAATTATGGACGACAATTTGTGACAGCAGAATTTTAAAGCTTGACTGAATCTCACTTGCGAATGCTGACAGAATGCTGTGGTTTATCTTCTCGACGCGACCTCTCTCCTCTCTCTCTCTCTCGTAGCTGCACGAGGTCAGAGGTTTGTCCTCGTCAAAGAGCAAAAAATCCTAAAAAGTCCTTCCGAGTGCCATAATCATTGTTTGTTTTGTTTTAATGAATGAATGCAAATATCGAGCGGACCCTTTAAATTCTACTGATTTCATCCTGGAGCTGCGTGTGTTGATGTGACGTTCCCCTCCTTCTCTTCTCTTTTTAACAGTTTGTCATTCGTAGCTGTATCATTAAATTTCTGATGGTATCCTGTTCAGTCCAAAGTCCGTCATAAACTATTCTGTGCTGCCTCCGTTTGTCGTTGGAAACAAAAAACAAAAAACTCTACTACCTTCTTCTACTAGCCATGTGGTGCTAAACAGCATTTGTCTTATATCAGCGACCTTACTCATTGACATACTACTGCTCGACGTGCACAACACACACACACACACACACACTACTCGTGCTCATACCTGTTTGTGGCCACATAACATGTCCAACAGCTCTACCTAGCCACATTCTCAGGAGATGTCATACGTAGTTTGTTTTATTTCTCGTCTTGCAGACCGTTAACAAACAGCGAGCGTTGCATGTGTCCATATGTGCTTTTTTTTTTTTTTTTTTTTGGTTGAAAGGGAACTGAGTGAGATGAAATCCTTTTTTTTTTTTTTTTAAGCCTGCTACACAGTCCCATCAGTGATG
Organism: Nibea coibor; assembly: GCA_023373845.1. Lineage (NCBI taxonomy): Eukaryota > Metazoa > Chordata > Actinopteri > Sciaenidae > Nibea > Nibea coibor. The sequence continues at coordinate 3,683,845 of CM041727.1, forward strand.
TTTTTATTTAGAGAGAAGGAGTTGGAAGTTTTCTACGATTTAAAAAAACAAAAAAATCTTGAATGTTTTCAAAAAAGATGCTGCCTGTCTAGCAATCTATGACCGTGGACTGTTCTTAACGTTTGCATACACTAAAAAAAAACTATTAAATAAATAAAAAAAGAAGTTTTCATTCTTTTATGTGGACTAATTAATGTGTATGCAAAGTGAAAAGTGTCCTCAGATGGTGCTTTGTACAGTAATAAGATATTGTTCATATATGTGGATCAAACGACCTGTAATTTATCTTTAACTTAAGTAGATTTTCTTGAAATGAAAAAGAGGAATTGCACACACGAAACGGAACGAGGTGTCGCCACGAGGTGTATTTTAAAAGTGGTGGAGAGCTCATTCGCCTTTAAGTCCAGTGCACAAGCTGATCGCCCTACTGTCTGTTCCCACACTACATCGCTCCGCATCGCCCTGCCGCTGCCTCTCATCCAAGAACTGAACTTTTTATTAAAAGCTGAGAGATGGCGCTCTTTGGTTTGTTTGTTTTTGTTTTATAGCATGATCCACTAGCAGGACTATATCTCTCATAGCTGACTGATGCAATTTGATGTATGTTAACACTATCATTTTGTAAGAGTATTTTATTTTTGTGTGTAATTAGTTCTAATTAAACTTGCCTTTGTCTAACAATGTAAGGCCTCGTACAAACATGTCCTGTCCTCTTTCTCTTCCAGTCTTTCCTTTGCTTATCAGGGGCTCGTTGGTGCCGTACAGCCTGGGAATAAATGTCATAAAAAGTATGGAAATGCAAAGAACTACATGTGAATGGCATGTCCCCGACCACCCACTGTGTGTACTCACTGATACGGCAGTGGATTAAAACGTCTGGCAGATGGCACAGAGGGGGGGAGGCAGGGAAAGTAGGGTGACGTGACAATAGAGCTGTTGGAAAAAGGTGTCAAGTCCAGTCTTTGTTTGTTGATAGACGTGAAACTGCATCCTGCTACAGAGACGACTCAGACTGTTTTTACACACACTTCTGTTAGACTACTGTCCCTCTGTAATCAGTGTCAACATAATATTGTCCAGTTTTTATGTTTATAGTGTAGTACCTCATATAAATAAACCACAGACATGCACAATAATAGAAGAAAGGAGAGAAAAGTAATGTCACTCACTTAAAGTGTATTTGGTTCACATCTGAGGTCAAAGGGAGCCGACAGGACTTTAAAAAAACATGTTGAACATTAATATATTTATTTATATGTAATAATTTCTTAACATTTGCCTTCCAACTTGCCAAATTCACAACTAAACAAATGTTCTGTGACAGGGAGGGTGGTGATAGTTGGAGGGCGAAGCTTAACTAAGATGTGGAACTCAAACGAAGCTTAAATATTAAGATATTTCAAGAAATACAAAAAATGTAAAAACGTAAATATAAGCAAAGTGTTACATGACACATAAAACATTAAAGTGAACTTTAATCACATTTAGTTTGTCATGTTTTCTTTTTGTATTTACTTTTTTTCTCTTTTACGTGTTTGAAATAAAATATAAATTAAAATAAAATATTTCCAACATAAGTTAAGGTGAAATTCACCGTGTTAAATAAATAAATAAATAAATAAATAAATAAATGTCGCGTCTCTTTTATGTTTGGGTTGGTCCTGATGACGTCACTTACCGTAACCGATCGGAAGCGCAGTCAGAGCCGCATTACCGGTTTCTCTGCGCAATCGTACATATCCATCCGCCGCCAACTCTTGTTGTTAGAACCGTTAAATTCAGCGAACCGGAAACAGAGTTGCTTGGTTGGTATTTCTTTAAATGTCAGATGAGACATCGTATAAAAACATAGTCTGTGTTTTTTTAGGCTCTGTTTAAATGAACTATTTTGCGTGTTTTCAGTCGGTGGAAGTTGAAAACCGAATGAGGGAGGGGCGGATGAATACATCGGAAGAGGGACTTCCTCTTGTGATATAAACCGGGCCTCGTTTTTACTTTACCGGCATTTGAGCACTGCCGGTCGGTCTGTCCGGTTTTTTTTAGACGGCGGTCAAACACACGGTGTAGATTTATTTATCTTTTTTTATTTATACTTCAACTGTTTACAAAGATGCCTGGATATTCCGACAGAGACCGCGGCAGGGACCGGGACAGAGACAGAGGGTGAGTACGGCTCTATTTCCCCCCGCGTGTGAACGGCAGTAACGGCCGACGAGATTTAAACCGACGGAAAAAAACGGTTAACTAACCGTCGTTACGCGTTTAAAACGAGCCGCCGCGGCGTCGTTTTTATTTTTAAGTTATAAACTGATCGATTATTTAACGTCAAAGCCGGCGGTGTGCTTTTATTTATCCACACCGGGCCCAGGCCGGCGAGCGGGGCCCGTTGTCTCTTGTTGGCTCAAGGCCTAGTTTGGCCTCGTGCCCCGGCACGGCGGCGGCTTTCGGTTAGCTCCGGAGGTAGCTCACCGCTAGCTCGCCGCTCACCCCCGCCTGGAGCTCTTATTCACCGCGCCGACTCTGGAAGTCACATCCCCGCTTTGTTAACGCACTCTTCTCACGGTGGCGGCTCGTTTGAGCTCGGCGGCCGGCGTGTGAAGTGCGTAAAGTCCGGCGAGGAGCGGCGATGCTAACACAGCTGGCTAGTCGGCGTTTCGCCATGTGGCAGCGTGAATGCGGATACAAAATGCCGGCTGTCTTTTCCATTGTTCCTCTGCTGGCTGGAAAGTATATGGCAGCTATTTAATTTCACAGAATGACGCAGTTAAGAAGCCGCTTTATGGCCCTCTTCCTTTTAACCCGTTATAACTGATGTGTGCGCCCGAGCTCAGCGTGACTTATCCCGTTATTTTTATTGCAGTTATGGCGGCGGCCCTCCTCGCTTTGGTGGCAACCGTGGAGGAGGTGGCGGCGGCGGCGGGGGAAAGTTCGGCAACCCCGGCGAGCGCCTGCGGAAGAAACAATGGAACCTCGACGAGCTGCCGAAGTTTGAGAAGAACTTCTACCAGCAGCATCCCGACGTCGCCCGCAGGTCTCCGGTATGTACCGCAGCAGCAGCGTGGGTCCTCCCGGTGTTATGCAACACCTGTCCACAAATGCGCTGCACGTGTTGTAGTTATGCAATCAGATCATGGCCCCTTGAACTTCATTCATGTTTCTCTTTTGCAGCAAGAAGTTGAGCAATACAGAAGGGCCAAGACCATCACATACAAGGGGAGAGAATGCCCAAACCCCATCCTCAAGTTCCACGAGGCCAGCTTCCCATGTGAGTTTGAAACGATTTGAGACCGCACACAGAAGCTAATTTAGAGCATCTCGATTAACTTTTGTTTGTTTTCCAGCTTATGTGATGGACGTGATCAACAAACAAAACTGGTCCGAACCAACACCCATCCAGGCTCAGGGCTGGCCTCTGGCCCTCAGCGGCAAGGACATGGTCGGCATTGCACAGACCGGATCTGGCAAAACGCTTTCTGTAAGTCCCATCTTCAAATATAAAAATATGAATTTAAATCAGGGAGCATGTGATTATCTAATATCACTTGTGTATACCTAATGGAGTGACTGTGTTTGCTTTGCAGTATCTGTTGCCTGCAATCGTACACATAAACCACCAGCCTTTCCTGGAACGTGGAGATGGTCCCATTGTAAGTATTCATCATGCTCTGTTAGCGAGCTCGATCATGTTTAAACGAATGGGCATTTTTTACTGAAGACTTGTGTTTTCCATGACAGTGCTTGGTGCTCGCCCCGACCCGTGAACTGGCACAGCAGGTCCAACAGGTGGCTGCAGAATACGGCAGAGCTTCTCGCCTCAAGTCTACCTGTATCTACGGAGGAGCACCCAAGGGACCCCAGATCCGTGACCTGGAAAGAGGTATTGTAGCCTCCTCTTTTGTCGAGTACTCGCTAAGAAATCATTTCAAGAGTTCAGTTCTCATCGTGACTCTTCTATTTCAAGGTGTGGAGATCTGCATCGCCACTCCAGGAAGGCTCATCGACTTCCTCGAAGCAGGAAAGACGAATCTCCGCAGGTGCACTTATCTTGTGCTGGACGAGGCCGACAGAATGCTGGACATGGGCTTCGAGCCTCAGATCAGGAAAATCGTTGACCAAATCAGAGTAAGTTTGATTAACACGTCTGACTGGAAGCCTCCTCAGTACTTCTGTTACGTGTTGCTAACTGTTTGACTGTTTGTTTGCAGCCTGACCGTCAGACTCTTATGTGGAGTGCCACATGGCCCAAAGAGGTTCGCCAGCTGGCAGAGGACTTCCTGAAGGAGTACGTCCAGATCAACATCGGGGCGCTGCAGCTCAGTGCCAACCACAACATCCTGCAGATCGTGGACGTCTGCAATGATGGCGAGAAGGAAAACAAGTGAGTGTTGTGGCTGCAGCCGACGTTTTCTTAATGACTTCAGGTGACGTGATGTTCTTTAACAATTAACCCATCTGTTTTTAGACTCATCCGTCTGCTCGAGGAAATCATGAGTGAGAAAGAGAACAAGACCATCATCTTTGTAGAAACAAAGAGGCGGTGTGATGACCTCACCAGGAGGATGAGACGAGACGGGTAAGTGAAATCAAAGTACTGATTCAGGACACGCCTGTCTCTTCTGCACAGCTTATATTAAATACTTCTATGTGTTAACATTGACTCCTTTTATTCTGTTTAGATGGCCAGCTATGGGAATCCATGGAGATAAAAGCCAGCAGGAGAGAGACTGGGTTCTCAATGGTAAGTTTAAATCAACAGTACGTCGAGCAGAACAGCTCACACCATTTTTATCTCTTCTGATATTTATTTTGTTCATTTTTCAGAGTTCAAATACGGAAAGGCTCCGATACTCATTGCTACAGATGTTGCCTCCAGAGGTCTAGGTCAGTATCCTCCCTGATCAGTCAGTTACTCTAATGTATTTCAAAAAAAGAAAGTGTATTTGCTTTCTTTAACTCTTCTGCTTCTTTCTGAGTTTCTCCCCTGGCCCGACGGAGCAGTCTGTGTGGCAGGGCCTTGGCATGACAAGCCCAGGTCTCCAGAGGGGGAAGGAGGATTCTTGGAGGTGTCCTGACTGGCGAGGCACGGGTCTCCCAGTCGTGCAGATATACAGAGGTGACCAGGCCCAAGTGCAGCATAACGCGCTGGCCTGCCTAAAAAGGGGGGCGAGTTGAGGGCTGGCCACAGTTCCTCCCCCATATGCTCGTCTGTTCTCTGGCAATGGTTTGGACTGCTTCACACACCCAGGCTCTGTAACTGTCCCAGCTCAAAGCCCAGCTACACTGTCTCTGATTGTCTTGCATGTATGTTTTTTGTTTTTATTTTCTTGGGCAATGCATTGCAAGCCATTTGAGTCATCTGGGGGGTGCTTTTTGTTGCGTAGACTCGTTGTAAAGCATGGGTGCCGATAATGTCGCAGTTTCCTAAACTTCTGTCGGAAGAGCAGTCTGTCAGATCGGTCATACCTTCACCTCTGTAAAGACATGGCTACTGGCGCTTTTGGTGACAGTGGGACATGCTAGTTGGACACACTTGGACAAAATCCAAGCTCACACTCCTCCCTCGCCTGCGTTTCAAAGTCATGTCGAGACCTGCCAACGAGAGACATTAAGATCAAGTGAACACTGGTTCTGGAAAAATCTTGCCATGCCGAGAGTCGGGATGTACTGTTTTGTAGGCATCCTGCAAATTGGTTCAGATCTACAGTTTTCTCGGCAAGAGACACTGCAGCTTTTATAGCGAGCATCTCGTGAGGGCGGGACAAAGGGACCTTGGTTAAGTGCTAGCTCAAGCACACTAGGAGGCAGTAGCGTGCATAGCAGCCCTACTGTGAGGGGACACCTGTGGGTCACTTGACAGTATGTGGGGAGTATGCTGCAATGGGAATGGACTAGTGAATGCATACTCCAAACAATGGTAAGACTTCTGATCCATTTTTTTCTGAGGGTGGTGTAGCGGTGATTCAGGAAGGGAGGGTTTTTATTTTACCGCACTGGATTGGAAGCCAATGGAGTGTGCATCGTTTCTCTCTTCCCACCGTAGTCTCCCCGTGGACTGAGTGTTCGTCTCTTGTTGTCTTAATGCTAGTTTTTTGCAGCCTTGTGGATTTTTACTAGCCACTGGCCATACCCGATGACCGTACTAACTTTTGTTTTTGATCTGGTTGTTGTGGTGGCGTTTGGCGCACGTCTTTTGTGTGCCGTGTCCTCCTCTTCCTTTATGCCACACTGCAACACAATCTTACAGATGTTGAAGATGTGAAATTTGTCATCAACTTTGACTACCCCAACAACTCTGAGGACTATATCCACCGCATTGGCAGAACGGCTCGTAGCCAAAAGACTGGCACGGCTTATACCTTCTTCACTCCGAACAACATGAGGCAGGCCAGCGACCTCATCTCTGTGCTCCGCGAGGCCAACCAGGCAATCAACCCCAAGCTCCTCCAAATGGCGGAAGACAGAGGAGGTAAATCCAATTGGTGAGATACAGAAACTGTGCTGTGAACACAGCAGCCACTCTCTTTCTGCTGCTCTCCTGTCTGCTCTGAGGAGGCGTTTTTAGGGTTTATTGGTATCCCAGAAGCAGTTTTCGGCTCAGCTTTGCTGCCGCGCTTCTTTTCTCAAGTTTGTTTCCTCTCTTCCAGGTCGTTCAAGGGGAGGCAGAGGTGGTGACTATGACCGCCGGGATAGATATTCCTCCGGAAGGCGCGACTTTGGCGGTTTTAGGGACCGCGATAACGGTAGAGGGTTTGACAACGGACCAAGTAAAGCTTTTGGCACAAATTCACAGAACGGCGGCTACGGGAACAGCAACGGTGCCAGCAACGGCTTCGGCGGGGGCAGCTACAACGGTAACGGACAGTCCAACTTCAACAACCAAACGGGAGCCTTCGGAGGCCAGAACAACTTCCAGGCCCCGCAGTTCGCCCCCGCCAAGGCCGGCGCACAGACTGCTGCCGCTCATCCCCCGTTCCCCTTCCCCCAGGCACAGGCCCCCCAGCAGCAGCAGCAGCACCCCCCACCGCTGGTGCCCTACCCCATGCCGCCTCAGTTCTCTCAGTAAAACGCACATACACTTGAAAGAAGTAATTTATTGCTTTTTCTTTTTGTCTTTTTAAGTTCAACTTAATCCAGAATTTTTTGTATTCACAACAGGGTTACAAACAACATCAACCTCTATGGAAGCCTTTTAAAAGATCTGCAGTGCAACAATAGTGATTGCACACTTTTTCTTTTTTCTCACCCCCAATACTATTTAATTTGTTACATTCCTCCGTAATGTTTAGTTATGTTTTGTACTAGATAATTACAGATGTATTGGTTTTTCATGTGTATCATTGAAAGTGATGTTAAGCTCCTACCATGGAAGTGCACTGCATGATCTTTCAAATAAAACCTAAAAAACACAAACTCTTGTCTGCTTCTCTTTCTAACCTGAACACCTGCGCTGCCTTTCCTGACCAGCAGGTGGCGCCGCTCTCAATGTAATAACAGATTACTGTATGAACTCTGCAGTTGGCAGCAGCCGGCGTGTTGCCAAAACATTTGTAGCAGGAATAGATTTAACTTTGACCTGACTCATCAGTTCCTCCCTCGTGCCGGCTTCCTGTCCGGCGGTGCTTTGGGATCGGTAACTCGTTTTCCTCGTCGGCCTCGTGCTTGTCACATGCTGGTGAAGATGACGTGTGCGGGTGGCGGCACCGATTATCTTCTGGTGACACATGACGGCTGAGATGGTTTCATTCTTGTGTTGATGGAATGTTTTGGGCCTCACCCCGGCTGTCCTCTTGAATATCCAGTCGCACACATGACCTGTTGTCATGACGAGAAATCTGTGTCCTCCACTCTCAGGTGTAGGTGTGAGGTTCAGATGGAGGACAGTTTGTCTCCGCCTGCAGGAAGAGACAGACGGTCTCGGCTCTATCAGTCGGTGTTACACAAGACTGAGCATGGAAAGCTGAGCGGAGACATCACAGCACAAATGTTTTTTTTTCCTTGATGTTTCGCAGGTTAACCGTTAACATGATCAGCGCTCTGTTCACGCTTAACCTGTTTCCTCTATGTGAGGAATTTAAACCTCTCCTGTTCATCATCTTGCCGCCACACCTTCAGGCCGGCCTGACACCAGGTCCAATCTACAAAAAGGGCCTCAGATTATGGGTAGTTCAGGTTGTTGACCCCCATCCAGTGACCCCCTTAGCTGTAGGGTTAGGGGGTCAGATTGACCTTTAACCTCTGGGCTTTCTTCACACCTGTTCGACCTTAGTTTGTTTGATTCAGCCCTGTTACGTGTCCCGGGAGTTGAAGAGGGCCCACGTGTGTCACGGTGCTGCTCCACCTTAACCGTGTGCATTATATATGACAGCCTGAAACCCGGTCACAGGTCAGTCGTCGTAGATTAGGAGTGCTGTGGGCGCGGCTGATTTAAATTGCTTTCTGCATATTTACAGAAGCGTGGACTTGAAGTATGCGAGGAACGCACGCCGTATAAATGCTGCTCTTTGTCATCAGCCACACAGAGAGAGAGACACACTTCTTATTTCTGTCGTTCTTCCTCGTTTGTGACAGACACGCCCGGCTGATGACAGACATATTGACACAAAAACATGTTCGGCTTGTGTCGAAGTTTTTCTGTTTTCATGGGGGGGGGAAAAACTCTTTGCACCGTGAAACAGAGTCACAGGTTACGTAGGTGGACAAAACTTATCTCAGGTGGATTGCACAATGTGGAATTTAAACAGGCGGGCTGTGCCTTTGGTTGAAGTACAGGGGTGGACACAATAACACGAACACATGATGTATGCCATGCGGGCTTTGTGGAGCTCGTGAAGTGTTGAATCAAGTGTAGTTTTTACAGTGCACAGGTGCCAGCTGCACCTTTCTCTGTAAATATTAACCAGCAGATGATATATATTTCTGAGCTATAAATCAATTAATGAACTGCCACTATAAATGTTAATTATTCAATGTGAAAATGACATTGACATAACATGACCTTATACATCAGGGGTCAAAGCGTTCGTGGATTATCAGGAGGGCAAAGTCGAATAAACGTGATTTATGTAGAGAAGTTTGCTGATCGTGCTGATCTTTATGTCACTAATATTCAACGTTTATCTTAGTTACCGATTGCTAAAAGTCGTGACGTGGTGCGTGAACTTATTTCAGCGCGTGAAAATGTTTTAACGTTTTGTTTTTCTCTGTAGTTGCTGGTTGCACCTCCTCGCCTCGTCCTCTTCTTCCCATCACTACTGTTCGACCGAGCGGCACCTCCGGGAGCTGGGAAGTGCCAAAAAACTGCAGTTCCTCAAACATCCACTCGAGGCCGGATCCAGAAGTGAGTCAGTCTCCATAAGTCCCCATGTTAAAGCAGAAATAAACATGTTTACAGCCTGGTACAAAAACACTTTTGGTCTCTGTAGCTAATTTCCCCGTTCATGACAACTGTACTGAGGGTGAATTTATATACAACTCACCTGTTCACATTATATTAAGGCTTAAAGTTATGTAATGTTTGATTTCATTTGAATCATTTGAAGAGTCAAAGCTTTTTGTATTTCACTTCAGACAGGTGTGACTACATTAAGCCTGCGTACTCACTCTCTAGGCTAAGTGCTAGATAATAAACCAAGGGATTATCATCACTGTAGTATTCCGACACGCCGTAACTTCCTCAGTTTTGATAACGTGATGAGCCTGATGTTTAAAACTCATCACACTGATGGACTTCGTGTCCTTTTTATGTGTTGTTGTGTTTTTGTCACCGTGCCTTGGGACAGCAGATGTAAATGAGCTGTTAGCTAACTCTTGTGCAAATACTTTTAATAATACAACAAATAATTTCAAATGTCGCGATGTTCTGAGCTGTAAGATCCAAACAGCGAGCTGATCATAGTTTGCTTCAAGCCGCCACGGGGAGTCCCAGCTCCTCCTCACTCATCACCACCTCCTCGACCCGCCACTCACTTCATCACCTTTTTTTGTTCCCTCCACTTAATCTCTCTCTCTCTCTCCCCCGCAGGTATGTGGGTGTTGGTCAGAGGAGTTAACAGGTCTGGGTGTGCGTGGGACACACCCACTGCAGGCATGAGACTGAGCAGCATACTCCACCGGGTTCTGCCTGGCGAAGCGTAAAGAGATCACATTGTTTGAGGTGCCTCCAACTCCCACCACCCCCTTTTTTTGTTGCGCACTCTGCGTATTTACCTTCCAAGTGAATGCACGACACGTCGCTTGCATGCTATCTTTGTTATCAGCTGTAACTTCACACTAGACCTTGACTCCACAAATGCCCTGGAGCTAATTTAACAGGGCGTGTGTGTGTGTGTGTGTGTGGCCGATAACTACTGATACTAGGAAGTGAATCATAAAACAGCACACACCGTCACCCTTAAGCTGCCTGATGGGCGAACCAACCTTTCATGTTGCAGGCTAATTAAAAAATTCCTGCAATTACTTACGAGGTTTGGCTGCCTCTGCCAAAACTGTTTATCTTGTTCTGAGTCGGTTAACACGTTTACTGTACGTCCAGTGTGCTCTGCTATTCATCACCGTCACAATCAGGACAAATCACAGATATATCTTCAGCTTTCATCCTCGTCTTCCTCTCAGACTGTCTTTATGTCGCCTACACTGGCAAATATAAGTCTCATAAGAGTCTTTGACGTGTCTGAAGGGAAGGGTCTGAAGAGCTAATGATGATGATATCCAGCCGTCGATTGTGAGGACGGGTTCTGCAGCATTCCACCACGACCGTACAGAGCGCGTGGAGACAGTGAGCGCTTTATAATGTGCTGCCACGTCCCGTGAGCCGATAACAGAGCCGCGTCTGTGTCAGGCTCGCAGGGCTGCAGAGAGTGAAGAGTTTAAAGTGTGTGTGGCGTCAAACGTGGGATAAATCAGCTGATTCCTGATTAATAATTAATAAAAACACTTATTTCTGAGGTGAAGTCACAGGCGAGGGCTGTGAAGAGGCAGCACCGTGGAACAGGTCCGCCCGGTCTGCTCCTCTGCTGGCGCTGCTGCTGCTTTTACTGACGACACACCTGCTGGCCTGGGCGGAGCTGAGACAGGTGGACGCTCCTTAGCTGGGGGTGAGGTGGGAAGTGAGAGGAGGAAGGGGGAGGAGGGAGGGTGAACGCCTCAAGAGACAAGAAGTGAGGAGTGAGAGGAGAGAAAGAGAGAGGAGAGGAGTGAGGAGTTGGAAGGAACACACTCGGACTCAGATTACAGAGACAGGCCTGAGCGTTCTCTCAAAGATGTCGAAGAAAAAGGAGTACAGTCCTGTAAAGATCTCCAAGTGAGTTCCTCTACCTGCGTGTGTGTGTGTTTGTCAGCTTTCTGTCAGGTTGTGTGTCACGCTCCGTTGTCTCGCCTCGTCTGTTTGCTGCTTTGTTTCTTTCCTCTGACCTGAAATCTGCTGCCTGATCCCGTTTGTGTTTGCACAGTAGACAGGACTGTTTTTATTTCTCTAGACAATAAAACGCACCACAGGAGACGGGTGCCACGTAAAAAGATACAATGATCTGACCTGCTGGGACAGAGTCTGCGTGTTAAATACAAATATGTGTCTGTCATTCATTCTTATAGAAGCTGAAGGGGCACGAGGAGCTCAGGGAAATGAATGAACGTCAAGCGTTTTCTCTTTAACTTCAACACGCCTCTTTTATCTGTGTCTTTGCCCAAAGGGTGTATCTCCCACGTTTACTGAGTCACTTTATCCATATCAGGTGCCACCCGGTGTTCTGACTCACACAGCGGATGGGTCAACAGTGCTTTAATCCAGCTGAGAAAGTGTGTGACGGGGTGTGTGGCTTGCTGTCTTTGCTGTCCTGCGGGTGTTTGTTTGAGCAGAGGACTGAGCTGACATCAATCGTGTTTCTGTGAAGTTACATTAACGTGTGGACACCCGGAGGTTTGAGATTGTGCAACCTGGACTGTGTTTATCTCCCCTCCGACGGTGCTACATGTCACTGGAGGTGGGTGGAGCAGGTGGGGGCGACACATGTACATGAGAGGCTGGAGGAAGGAAGGAGTGGTTGGGCAGGGTCTTTCTGCTGCGAGGTCCCTTTGTCTCAAGTGACAGTTGAGTGTGTGAGTCAGTTAGTGAGTGCACAGTGTGGTGCAGGGTGTGTGTGTGTGTTTGTAATGAAGCAATGAATGAAGTCAGACACATGTTGGACCTTTGCCGCAGAGATAAGAGGCCGGCTGAGCGAAGGAGCAGTCAGTGGAGGTGGAGGTGCTGTAAAAATACTGTTACAAGTAAAAGTAACAACAGGTACACAAGTATGGAAGGAATCGTGAAAGTGTCAGACTGTTTCCTGTAAACCGTCTTCATGGTTTAATAAAGTAAAAAAGTACAACGTCTCCCTCTGAAAATACTGCAGCAAAGTACCTCATATTTGTACTTTAGTGCAGTACTTTGTTGTATTAGTGCCGTGCATTGATGCATGATTAAAGTGGAAAGTGTTTTCCACAGGGTTATTATTATTTCTGATTCATTTCATCATAGATTAAACTCCTGAGTGTAATTTCGATCGATCAATCGACTGATTCTTCCAGAAAATAGTGAGACAGGTCTGCCACGATTACCCAGAACCCAAAGCGGCACCTTCACGGTGCTCGTTTTGTCCAAACCTTTAGAAAAATCATTTAAAATGATCAAAATAAATGAAACAGGAACCACCAAATGTTGAAAAATCAGTAATTCACTCACTTGTGTTTATAAATCAGCTCATGACTAAAGATCTCTGATCATCTCGGTCCTCTTGGACGATGGCCAGCTGACACAAATTTGACTCTTGTCACGTAAAAAACTGAACTGTAGAAGAGTGGAAGAAGAAAGTGGCACAAAGTAAGTAGTAGTTAAGTACGTACCATGAATTCACAGTCAGTACTTTGTCACATTCCACAACTGGGAGCAATAAAAACACACTGCAGGAAGCTTTAATGTCTGACTACAACTGTCACCGTTCATTAAGATAAGACGGGCAGCTTCATCTGCAGGGCGGCATTCCTGACCGTCCCCAACACCCCACCCACCCACCTGTAATGTGTCCCCTGGGTCACGTCAGGGTGTGTCAGAATAAATAGTTGGCTTTCATATCAGAGTGTGGCAAGAGGAATGACAGAACAAACACAGAGAGAGAGAGAGGGAGCACAAACAGGTCTGCAGAGAGCGCTCAGCAGCGACGTGCCAGTGAAGGCATCGTCTTTGTTCAAACTTTAAGAGGCGGAGAGGAGACTCAAACTCTAATGTCCTTTAAATACATGAAGAGTAAAAGTGTCAACGCTGATTTATGCTCCAACGTTTGCATCAAAAATAGGATGCATTTTAGGACTAGAAGTGGTGACGATAAGACGTATTTCTGCTTGGTGGTACTGCTGCTTTTTCGACGTCCACGACCTTGCAAACATAAAGGCAGCGATGCAGTCCCAAAGCTGGACGGCCCGACTGTGCCAGAACAACACGACTGTCGGCTAATTAACCAAAGCAGATTTTACTCCAAACAGAAGCCGTTTGTTTCACATCCTGCCAACGTGATCCATGTCGTTTCTTTACACGCAGGAGTCAGGCCAATGACCTCGCCGTGCTGATTTCTCGCATGCAGAAAAACGCCGACCAGGTGGAGAAGAACATCCTGCAGTCAGAGGAGCTGCTGGCTGTGGTAAGAAGAGACTTCAGAGCTGCTACTCGATCTGTTTTTGAGTCGTGAAACTTCAGCAATTAAGGCTGAGCTCACAGGTTTCTCTGAGTGACATGTGGTGGATTTGCAGTAAGTCACCTCCGTGAGAGTAAACGATGAGTTTGGAGCCCACGTTCTTTCAAGACATCTGCGATATGATTTCCTGCACTGTGTGCTGAGCTTTAAGCTTTTTGTCAACACGTTGCAGGACACAGAGCGCGATGGGAAGAATCTGCCCCTGATCCACCAGAAGGTGAATGCAGACAACCTGTCCGAGGCCGAGGGGCTGCTGAAGGCCCTCTACATGGACGTGGACAAATCTAAGAGGCTGCAGCACCCGCAGGCTGCCGAGATAGAGAGAGAGTGAGTTTATTCTGGAGTGTCACAGACAAACACACAAAAGCAAGCACGCATGCCGGGAGACACACCTAGAACCCGATACGTTACATGCCATCGAGATATGCTGGCCAACAAAGTGTCACTGCCACATTCCCTTTTACTGCTCCCCACCCGCTGACTTATCGATGACTGGCTTCTCGTTTCATTAGTGTTCGAAATCTCCACGATCGCTGGGCGAAGGACTGCACCATCTACAGGGAGCTGTACAACCAGATGCTGGGTTTGGACCTGACGCAGAAGATCGACTGGGGTCCTCTGCTGGATGAAAAGCTGGTCAGTTTGAGCTTTGACCCTGTTAGCAGCTGAACATCTTTGTGATTGTGAAGCGTGACGAGGGTTTGCGGTGCTGTGATTCACAGAAAGCGTTAAACGAGGGGGCGTACGGCCCCAACCTGAGCGACGTGGAGAAGCAGATCGCGGAGCATAACATCCTGCACCAGTCGATCGAGGCGTACGACGAACAGCTGCAGCCCAACACCACCACGTCTCAGGTACGGGAACGTCGACACATGCGTGCGCTCCGCACAGGACTACACGCAGGATGAATCCTTTATCTTCTTTTTGTTTGTTTTCAGGAGAAGTACAACGCCCTCAAAGAGAAATATGCTAACCTCTATGTGAGTTTTGCACTTGTTGACTCTTCGCTCTGTTTGTACAGAGGTCATTTAAGTTTAAATATCATTATGATTTAATGTGCATGCATCTTGCAGGAGACCTCCATGCTCAGGCGCAACCACCTGGCCTCTCTGTACGACTACATGCAGAGCTGCAGTAAGGAGTTAATCTACCTGTCGGGCCAGCAGGAGAGGATCCTCCAGAGAGACTGGAGTGACCGCATGATCGACTCCCCGGGCGTTCGCATGGAGTACGAGGTGAGGGGGTTGCTCTTTGTTTCGTCTTTGTATCACGGAGTGTTGCTAGGTGGAGAGATTTACACAGAGGAGAATATTAAAAGTTTGTTTGACAGCTTGCCTTCAAGCTCAATCCTCTCGGGGCCGTTGGGACCGAACTGGTGGAACCAGTACGGGACTCAGAGGCAGCTTAGCTGCTGGAAGGATCTGATCTGAATACTTGAAATGTTTTCATGCTTTTTTCACTCTCACTGTTATTTCTACACAGGAAAAAGCTGTTTGAGTCTAGATTCTTTATCCCGTGAAGAACAGAGTGTGCGCCTTTTGAACGCTCGTCTTTCTCGTCTCCCTAAACTCGACTGAACGATTTGGTTTATAAAGCTGTTGGTGATCTTGATCAGAGTTGCTTTTAACCTATGAACCCTCCAGAACCCTCAGGTCTTCTGGTCTTCTCACCCTGACAGCGAGGTGTCTGTTATCTGTTATCACGATGGTCCACATTTGTGGAAGAGCCTGGAAACCTGAACACCTAAAGATCTAAAGAACTGAAGACCTAAAGACCCGAAGAACCAAAAACCCAAAGACCCAAAGATCTAAATATCTAAAGACCAGAAGACCTGAGGGCAGCAGAGACTGTTCATATTTTTAAAAGCAAACTCAAGACGTCAAGTCTAGATTTTACTTTAACTATATTTATTTATTTGTCCATTTATACTCTTTAATCTGTTACATTTTGTTTGAATGAAAAGCATAAAGGTCTGATTGATTGATTGATTGATTGATTGATTGATACAGAAATTCAAAACGAACGGACTGCTGGCACACGAGAGAGAAACCAACCAGCTGCAGCAGGAAGGAGATCGCCTGATTGAGATGAGACACCCGGGCATCCCAGCAATAAAAGTACGTCTGTGTAAGTCACCAACGCGCTGACGCGTTCAAACACATTGACATGAACCGAACTCAAACTGGACTGTCTTCGTCAGATGCACAGAGACGCCGTGCAGACCGAGTGGCAAGCCTTCCTCAACTTGTGCCTCGCGCAGGAAATTCACCTGGAAAACATCGAGAACTACAAGAAGGTAAAGAGTCGCTGCGGTCACGTCTCCTTTCATGAATCCACCAGCTCTTTGTTAACAAGTGACGATTCGTTCAATGCAGTTCCAGCTGGATGCAGAGACGTTGTCCGACTCCTTGGAGAGACTCAGCTCCACTCTGGACCCAAAGGCTCTGTCCAACAAGAGCAACCCCGAGGTCGTGCTGGCACTGGAGGTACAACTCTTCTTTAAAATCTTGTATGGAAGCTGGAACATCGTTAGCTTCCTCGTTTCTTTGTGCTGCTTTTGTTCTAACTCGATGAAAACCTTCAGGGAGATGAGCCTGCGGTAAAGAGGAACGAGCAGCGTCTGGCCGCGCTCAGGGAGCTCAGCGGCGACATCGTGCCTCTGAAGCTGCGTCGGACCAAACCCACCAAGCCGACCACGGTGGTATCTCTGTGCGACTGGGCAGACGAGGAGGTGAGGATGTGCCCAGCTTTAATATAAAACACACAGGCGACAGAAAGCTGTGTGACTCATCGTCGGCTCCGTCTGTTTCAGGACACAGTGAGGCGCGGTGAGTCCCTCAACCTGAGGTCCAACGCTGATAATAAGAACTGGGAGCTTCAGAGCAGCAGCGGGAAGATCAGGACGCTCCCTGGGGCGTGTTTCATGGTCCCACCTCCTGATGCCGAGGCCCTGGAGAAAGTAAACAGTCTGGACAGAGCGCTGTGGGATCTGAAGGACCAAAGATCTGCACTCCTGGCCTCCGTGAAGAACTCCACTGTGGAGGTGATTCGTCCTCAGCGGACCGGTGAGTTTTCTCCAGAATTAAGACTTTAACAGAAAATCTTATGTAAATTTTTACTGTATATTCATCGTCGTTGCTCCTCCTCAGTCTCTGTACAAAGTCTTCCCGAGGACCCCAGAGCTGCAGAGCTCGCCAGTGAATTAGACAAGCTCAACAGAGCCCTGGAACAGTGCGAAAAACAAATCCTGAGTCGACTCAGAGCGCCGCTGGACAGCCGCAACCCCACGCAAGACCTGGCAGACAGGCTGCAGGAGCACCAGGTGAACATTAACGACACCGTGCTGCGGTTTCTTCACTTTATTTTCTAAATGTTTCTGCGATTAGTGACGCTGATTTGAATGACGTGCCCTCCAGAGATCAGCTCAGACTCTGAGAAAACTGGAGTCTGAGAAGGACGCGATCCAGAGAGAGATGGAGCCCATTCTGGCCAAGAAACCGCTGGGACCCGCCGCCTCCACCCTGCCCCCCAAACTCACCGCTGCCAACAACAAGATCGATGACATCAGCGCCATCATGGATCTTTATAACCGAAAGTAAGCATCTGCTCGCTGCTTAGCATCTACTGTAGTTTAGTTTTAGTAAGTGTCTTATGTCGTGTTGCTTTCCTCTTTACCAGAGCTACAGCCTCCATGTTCCTGGAGAAGCAGATGCAGAAAGTGGACGGTGTCCTCTCCGGGTTCGAGGAGCAGCTCGCTAAAGACGGCGTCATTCTTGATAAACCCGACGCCCTCCAGCAACGCAGCCAGCAGCTGCAGGTGTTACTACTAGAAAAGTCAAGCATCTTCAGGATAGACTCATTTGGAGCCTAAAACCTCACCGTGTTCTTCGTTCTTTCTCCTGATGCCAAACAGAATATGTGCAAGGACGTCGCCTCAGCGAAGAATGAGATCAACAAATTGGGCAAAGACTTGGACCTGACGGCGCAAGCATCCAGCCCCCTGCAGCAAGGCTTCAGCGAATACTGCCCTGACATCCGGCGCCAGGAGAGCGACGTGAAGAAACTGAAGAACCGTTACGCAAACATCAATAATCAGCTCCTGGAAAGGTGAGTTTTAAAAAACGACCTGACAAAATATGTTTTTATTTGAAAACTGAAATATTTCATTAGAGCTGAAGAGTGTTTTTATATTTTGTTTTAGGTCTGCTCTCATAAAGGAAACAACCAATAAAAACCAAGATTTCCAGAACGCCGTTCAGTCATTGGATTTCTTCTTGCTCAATTTGCCCAATAATGCGATCAAACCGACGGACGATGTGGCGGAGATAGCAGCCAAGGAGAACTCTCAAAGGGTGAGTGGAGGCATTTCCTCACCTCCGATTTCTGTTAAAACAATGACACAACGTCGCTTTGTCTCATCGGATGTTGTTTTTGTTCTTGACTTGTCTTGTTTAGAAAGTGACGGACGACATCAGGAAGAAATCGGGCGATTTGGACCGCGTCAAAGGTCTTTCCCATGAACTGCAGAGCATCTTAAACGTGAGCGTTGAATTACCGCGATTATTCTCATTTAATCACTTTCAAGTCCTTCAATGTTAAAATGTATTTCCCTTCAGGAGTATGAGGTCAAGTCAAACACTTTCCGTGGCACTCTGGACGATAACGACTATGAAGACGACGAAGACGATGATGAACTGATCCCAGACACACGTAAAGTTTCAACGATGGCTCAAGCCGTACAGAGAAAGGTACAATTGTAGACAAGAAAACAAAACTCATGACGCCTCTCTACTTTTTCTCTACATTTTTAACTCTCTTGTCTTGGATTTCTGACCTAATTTTGCCTCCTCCTTTGCCCTACAGGAGAGAAATCTTCTGAACCTTTTCTCTGAGGTGTACGCAGAAAACGACCAGCTGCTCAGCCAGTTGGGAACGGCAAAGAACATGAAGAGCAGGGTACGATATGATATTATGGATTTAAAGTGACATACCCTTGATTGAGGATTATTGTCAGTTGTTCTGACGTGACCTTCTCCCTCTGTCCTTTTATTCAAACCCAGAATGAAGAGAAAGTTAATCAGGTAGTCGTCAATCAGCAGCTGCAGCTACAAAGCCAGAGGAGGGACCTGGTGGAGAGCGATGGCCTGAAATCTGAATTAAGTGATGAGGTCGCCAGGCGCTTACATGCTGAAAAAGACCTGGAAACATACCGTAAGAGGTTTCTGTCTCTGAAGAACAGGAGAGGAGTGGAGAGGTTGGAGGAGAAGGAGGTGGTGCAATACTACCGTGACCCCAAGCTGGAGATGGAACTAAAGTCCCTGAAAAGTCGGATCCAGGAGGAAGGTTTTAAGAGGTCAAGAACCAGTTCAGAGATAGAATTGTTGAATGAGAAGATCATGAAAGTGGAACTGGAGCTGACCAGAATCGAGCCTAAACTGGTGACCAAGGTGCTGACTGAATACGAGAGAGACCCGCAGCTCGACAAAGAAGCCGCCAAGATCAAAGATGAGATGGAGAGGATACGACTGGACCTCCAAACAAGAGATAGCGAGACAGTTCATGTGAAAACTGAGCTCACGGTTCTTGCTCAGCAGAAACCCAAAATCAGGGAGAAGGTCGTTAAGAAGGAGGTGGTGAGGCTTGAAAAGGATCCAGAGATGCTGAAAGCTGTTCTCATGTACCAGAGCGAGATTGCGGCAGAGGAGGAGCACTGCAAGTCGCTCAATGATAGAGTTTTTAGCACAAGGAGCCAGATTAACACACTAGAGAGGGTCATTCCCACTGTCCAACCCAAGATAGTCACCAAGGTGGTGAAGCAAGTACAGCAAGATCCAGAAACAGTTGAGGAGGCGAAGAAAACTCGAGTTGCTTTGGAAGAGGAGAAAGATGAGATTGCTATCTTGTTGAAGGACCTGGCCACCCTTCAGATGCGTTACAATGAACTGGACAAGCTCAGGCCTAAAATCGAGGTCAAGGAGCTCATCAATGAGATCTACAGAGTTGATCCTGAGACAGAGGTCGAGCTGGTGCGTCTGAGGAAAGAGCTGCAGGATACGGGCCGTAAACGCACGGACTTGGAGAAAGAAATCACCACAATCATCACGACTCTGACCACCCTGCGTGCTCAGAAACCCAAAGTGGAGTACAAGGAGGTGACCCAGGAGGTGATCAAAGAAGAAAAAAGCCCAGAAGTCATCAGGGAAATGCAAAGGCTAAACAACCAAGTTTCCCGTCTGCAAGTCAACTACGACACCACCTTAGAGCTGCTGACCCACCTACGTAAAGAAAGGGATGAGTTGAAAACTGAGAAGTCGAAGGTGGAGACCAAGCTGGTCACTAAAGAGCTCATCAAATATGAGAACGATCCTCTTCTTGAGAAAGAGGCTGACAGACTCCGGAGGAATGTAAGAGAAGAGATCCACCAACGCCGCAGTGTGGAGGAGTGTCTCTTTGACCTTCAGAACCAGTACATTGTCCTTGAAAGGCAGAAGCCAGAGGAGAAGATTGTAACGCAGGAAGTGGTGCGTCTCCAAAAGGACCCCAAGCAGATCCTGGAGCATGACAAGTTGAACAGGAACCTGGATGACGAAATGAAAGCCCGTAGGAAGCTTGAATTAGAGGTCAGACAACTCAGAGGCTTGATTCAAGAAAAAGAGAGCACCCTGGCTCAGATGGATGATCGTCAGAAGAAGATTCTCGTAGAGTCCGAGCTCAGGCAGATCAAGTCTCGCATTCTTGAGCTTGAAAATTGTCCTCCGCCCGTTGAAGAAAAGATCATCATCGAGGAGGTCCTGAAAGTGGAGAGGGACCCCAAGCTGGAGAAACTTACTGATGGTTTACGTGTCGACATGGAGACCGAAGGCAGCAATATCAGTCGCCTCGAGAGAGAAATCCGCAACCTGAGAGTCAAGCTGGAAATTCTGCAAAAGGAGAAGTCAATCGAGAAGGTCGTCTACAGAGAAGTCGTTCGTGTAGAGAAAGACCCGGCGCTGGAGGCTGAAAGGGAACATCTGAGAGAGCTCGTATCGCAGGAGAGAAACCTCAGGCGTGACCAGGAGGATAACACCCAGAACATCAACATCAAGATTACCCATCTGCTGACGTCGCAGTCTACAACTTCTCAGGAGGAGACCTCGCTCATCAGCAACAGAGACGCTCTACAGAGGGAGAAGGAGGATCTCCTCAAACAGCTCAGAACGCTCGAATCTCAAAGACAGAACATCACCATGACCTTCCAGCAACAGTCCAAGCTGATGAGTGAGAAAAATCAGATGGCACGGCAGAGGAGCCTCAAAATAACCTCCGAACTGCAACGTCTGGAGAAACAGATCCTGAACGAAAAGGATAAAATACACCAGAAGGACACGCTCATCCTTGAGTTGCAGAACAGCATCAAAAAAGAAGACACGTCTGAGACTCACACCAGAGAGACAAATCTTTCCACAAAGATCACCATCATGGATCCAGAAACTGGTAAGGACATGTCCCCCTATGACGCCTACATGCAGGGGCTAATTGACCGCAACCACTACATTCACCTGTCGCAGCTGGAGTGCGACTGGGAGGAAATCACTTCGAGTGGTCCGGAGGGGGATACAACAATTCTGCAGGACCGCAAAAGTGGAAAGCAGTACTCCATCAAGGAGGCTCTGAAGGCTGGCCACTTGACTCAGCTTGACTTGACGCGCTACAAGGAAGGGAAGATGCACATTTCGGAGTTTGCCCTTCTTGTCGTAGGGGAACCCAAAAAGCCAGAACTCCCTCCTCTAACAATCCCACCAAGATCACCCACCAAACCTACACTAATGTCTCCGGTCTCTCCTCTTGTCTCTCCTATGAACTCCATGCACACCTCCCTGAGGTCCTCCTACACCAGCCTCAA
Organism: Nibea coibor; assembly: GCA_023373845.1. Classification (NCBI taxonomy): domain Eukaryota; kingdom Metazoa; phylum Chordata; class Actinopteri; family Sciaenidae; genus Nibea; species Nibea coibor. The sequence goes on from CM041727.1 coordinate 3,705,448, forward strand.
CAATAACCACAGTGGAAGTACAAACAACCTCAGTCTGATAAGTACAGCAGGTGATGAGTTTTTCCCCATCTCTGGTATTTACGATACCACCACTGACAGCCGCATGTCCGTGAGAAGCGCCCTGACCCGCAAACTCATCGATGCCGACACAGCTCTGAAGCTGCTGGAGGCGCAAGCAGCCTCCGGTGGAATCGTCGATCTCACAAAGAAGGACAAACTGTCCGTCCACAAGGCATCTGAACACGGCATCATTGACTCGGCTCACATGTACAAGCTCCTGAACGCCCAGAAGGCCTTCACCGGAGTCGAGGATCCAATGACCAAAGAGCGACTCGCAATAGGGCCGGCCATGCAGAAAGGGTTTATGCCCAAAGAAAACGCCCGGAGGTACATGGAGGCGCAGTACCTGACCGGCGGGTTGGTGAATCCCTCCAAAGCAGGTCGCCTCACCGTCCAAGAAGCTCTCGACGCCAACCTGATTGACAGCGTAACTGCTGGTGAGCTGCAAAATGAGGCTTGCCACACAAAAGAGCTGGTAGACCCCATCACCAGAGAGAAGATAACGTACAAGCAGGCGATGGATCGGTGCAAGAAGGACATCAGCACGGGGCTCCTGCTGCTTCCTGTGGCCTCCACCGATGCCTCCAACGCCCCGTCGTACTCAAACTATCGGTTCAATTCCCCCTACAACTAAATCTAGATGTGAAGTTTAAGATGTTTGTCGCAGACACCAGCGCTAGAGGGTGTACGATAATGCTACGTGTAAAGATACAGTTATATGTTCATACATTTTTGGAAATCGCTGGAAAAAATACATTTTTGGGGGAGCTGTACATGTGGATCTGTTTTTGTTTTTTTGTTTTTCTCGGGGTTGTGCTGTAAAAAATGAAGGTAATGTTTGTTTTATATGGTGAACTTGTTTCAGCACTCTCAAGCTCAATCCTTCACGTGCTTAATAAACTCATCTCATGTTCATTTTTCTGTCCTGTCTTTTTTTAATCAATCAAACAATGATCGCCTGATGGTCTCCGTACTGAGCACTACTTTTTAGTCCGGCTAACAACTCGAGGTCAAGAGATGGCGATGTTTCCGTGACATTTTGGTGCATACATTTATTTTTCCCGGAGTAATAATGACTGGTGACTTTTCCTCTAGTGCCACCGTGAGATTTAAATTGTTGAGTCTCTGTACATAATATTATAAAGAGTCTAGTATAAAGAGAGAAATAACTTTCTCCACAAGACAGTGAATCACCAACTGTACTTAATACTTAATCTCATTGCAGCAGAGCTGGTCTTAATACACAGTGCCCGTAAACTCCAACAAGTCATATGCTTGGAAATGATGGATTAAGGAAACAGATTAAATATGACTCACATACAAGCATGTAGTGTGTTAACAAGGTCAAACTCGCGGGTCTGCGTGGATGAGGCACGTGAGTTTGAAACATGCAGACAACTAAAATCTTAGGACCAGGATCCACTTCGTCTTTACGCCGTCAGATTATCAACAGATTAACTGACTTCATCTCACAAGAAATGTAAACAAAATCTATAATCTGTTTTCCTGTTGAGGTTACAGCAAACGGTGTCGATGCGGGAATATGCGCCCTCTCTGCTCGGATGTCTGTCTGCGAGATTACCCGGTGATTGAAGGACTTTGTGGGATTACTGAACATGAGCCTGTCTGGAGGCTGAAGTGGCCCCACTCCGTGTCTAGAGAGAAAACATGATGCTGTAAAGACAAAACCAGCTGCTGTTGTTCCTTTTTCATTCATTTTTTAAACAGATGTGTAAGTTTTGGGTGCAATGTGTTGCAAATTGTTTCTATGAATGGTGCAGTGACGTAAATTTATGCGTCCTTTCATAAAAAAGGCTGCTGTGACAGCAGCGTACAGTACGTGGAAACATGAATACATCTGGCCCCTCGCCTCACTCATTTACATGCTAAGTGGCAGCTCCAGGATTATTATTGTCATAATACCAGCCTGCAGCACTGATGGTTTGAGCCTCGACAATGAACAAATGTTCATTGCACATCATTCACTCTCTCATTAAATGACGACAGTGAAGCCTGCCCTGCAATCATGCCATATCCCCGGTATTTAAACCACTCCGTGCTGTTTCCTCTCTCCAACTATTGATCAATAACAAACATAAAAGCAGGAGTCCTCTTCATTCACGTGTTGAACGACTCCTCACCGCGTACACTAATAAAAATCCCTGTGCCAGAGGAAATAAACTCCTGCAAAGCTCGGGCTTCACCGACAGCCAACTGTGCAGAGATGCCAGCTGGCTGCATCAGCTTGAAACCGATCATGCCTGCGAGTCATCTTTACTCTGCACATTCCTGTCCGCAGGAGAAAGTGTAACCTTACTCTTTATCGCCTGTGATGCGTTAACCGAGGCTGACAGAGGAGATGTGGGCATTTTTTCGTGCATGTTTTTGCGTTGGCTTGTTCTTAGTGCCCAGGTTCCCCTAATCGACATCGAGGTCCTCGTCTGTTCTGCCTCTGCTCTCTGTGATTTACAGAGTTTCCTGATAGACAGTGAAGTAAACCTCTGCCAGCTGTAGCTGCTGTTAGCTCATGTCAGTTGCTCAGAGCAACAGAGGAGTGTCAGTCTTTGCTGGGCGAGCGGGCAGTGTAACCAGACATGGCATGAGCCTTATATGCGTCTTCCTTTTAGGTTTTGGCACAATACATCAGCTGCTGGCAGTATTAAAGTATTTATCCTGCTCACTATGTGCTGGCGCTAAGACTTCTGGGTCACTTTTAAGGTGACTACTATGTGCTGGGATTGTCCTTCAGAGGAACGGGAGCTGCTCACTCTGGCACGTTAGTGGATTAGCCGTGAGTCGGCGACTGTGTCATGGATTAAAGCTCCATTCAAGAGCATAAAGCTTTCCCCACTGGCTGGAGACGCAGCTGATTCTACAGAGAGGTTAATGTCAGCAAGTGTGTGTGTGCAAGAGCAATCAAAAAACATTTGTGTTTAAAAAAAACAGTATAAAACATTTTATTGAAATTGTGACACAGATGTGAAACACATCGACCAGCTCCTCCATCTGATGCACATCTACATTAGACCTGCTGCTTTAAGTAACGTCATTATATCTGCAGACTGATGAGTGAACTGATGAGTGGATCCCTTCTAAATCCTCCAACGTTTACAACAGCTAAAGCCCCCTAATAGAGCTGAAGGAGCTGTGGGAGAGCGGGCTAAAGCCTGGTCGCTGACGTCAGTCCGTCAGTTGTTGGGAAGCACAGACAGGTGCAAAGCAGGAGGCGTCTTACTCTACAGCAACAAATCCAGACGGCTACCACAAAGTGCAACACACCATCCAAGTTTGACACACACCTCTACTCCTCTCTGACATAAATACATCACATTACAGTACATTCTTGTTTTTACTGTACACAATAAGACAATTTCACAGAAGTCCAACAAAACACAGATCACTGAGAAGACCCTGACACGTCCTACAAGGAGTACAACACTGATTTTAAACACGTTTCATCTCACTGACATGTCATACATCAACCTGCTCGTCAGTCTTTGTCAGTGGCAGAGTCAAAGGATGCTGAGGGAAACGGATGGCTTCGCTGTTGCGCCTCATGTACGCGTGGCCGCTGATGGGGTACCACATCTCCGTGAAGGTCAGGTTGGCCACGGTGATGTCACAGCGCCCCAGCACCTTGAAGCCTGACTTGCGGTAGAAGGGAATGAGAAAGTCTTCGCACATCAGCACAGCTCGGCGCACGTTGGGCAGGCAGCGGAGGTACTGCAGGTAACGCCACATCAGGATGGGACCTTTGCCCTGCTGCCTGAAGGTGCGGTGGACGGCGAGGACGTGGATGTGGACGGTGGAGCCGCAGGGCTTGTGGAGCGTCAGTGCGTCCTGGAGGAAAGAGGTAACGGTGATCAGACGGTGAATGTGTGAGGGTGAATGAGATGATTGGGCAGGTGCGGGGTGCTTACTGTGGTGAGTCTGTCCTGGTCCCAGAGAGAGCCGATGATAAAAGCCACCAGCCGACCCTCCTCGAACCAGCCCATGGACAGCTCCGGGCACAGGGTGAGGAAGTGACGCACCTCATCCAGGTGGAGGGGACACTCACCTGACACTGAGATGAATGCTGAGAGAGAGAGAGAGAGAGAGAGAGAATGAGGATGGCCGTGCGCAAAAACGCTTTGGCACGACTTTTACGCACGGTGAATGCGGCACAATTCGGCTGAAAACTTGATGGTGGATGTCGAACATAGATTTTAAAAAGTCTCTTTAAAATCAGAAATCATAAAAATATCTGAGCAGTGACTAGATTCAAGAAAAAACGTGAATCAGATCGATCTCGTCGGTGCCACAAATGTTTTTTTACGCAGAGCTTTCTATTAACTTAACGGGGTTAGGTTCCGTGATGAGGTGTGTCACTCACCTTCTCTCTCGATCTCAAACACGCTGATGGCATCTTGTGTGTTGAGCGGTCGGACTTCGCTCGCTGGGAGTGTGTGTCTCCTCTGGTTTCCAGGCGAAACTGACGGCGATGGCTGCATTGGTTTGATGAAAGGCTGCGCGCCAACTACAGACATCATACGGTTTTTTTGTACGCGCTCTCTCCTCTCCAAAAACGTTCCTCCTCCTCTTCCTCCTCCTTCTCTTCTCCTCTGCGCTCCTGCTCAGGCAGGATCACCCGTCAGGCCCCTGCGAGGACAACAGGATGGTCTGTGTCCGTATTTATAGGACAGCTTTGCCGGCTGTGATTCACCAGTTGATTTGCATTTGAATATTTGATGTCAGTGAATGAATGAAGGTCACAACTGTGTCGGGCAATTAAAGCCAAGCCCTTCAATTAACAGCTGTTGTTGCCGTTTGGTCTTTGTCTCTAAAACCAACAGACAGATAATTTGCTCTGAAAACAAATCACCTGGTTTATTTATAGCAGCTCTGACAGCAGCAGTTTATAAAAGTTGACTTTTCTTTAGTGAAGACACTCCTGAACTCCTTTAAACTATCGGCCCAGCTCACAGACTTTCTAATAAAACACTCACCTGAGGATGTTGAGCTGTGACTGTCAGCTCTCTCTTCTGCCTCCGTCTCACCACGACAGACGTCTCTCTTCATTATGAAGTGATTATTACTATGAGTCACATGATGAAGGATTACACAAGTAGTTTCCACGACTCGGCGCGTTACCGTCACGTTACCTCTCCTCCCTGAAGGAGTTCACGCGCTCATTTTCCTGTTTGTGAGCACATACATTTTTTTTTATTATTTATTTAAGTGATTTTAAGTGGTGAAACCACAAAAAGTACTTAATTCCAAGTTAAAATCCTGCATTAAAACTCATAATTCTGACATTTTTTTCTCAAAATTCAGATTTTTTTTTCTTAAAATCGTGGTAGCTTTTTTTTAAAATTTTGACTTTGTTTCTTAAAATTCACTTTTTTCTGAAAATTGTGGTAACTTTTTTTCTTAAAATTCCGACTTTTTTTTCTGAAAATTGTGATAACCTTTTTCTTAAAATTCTGATTTTTTTTTGAAAATTGAGATAACTTTTTTCTTAAAATTGTGACTTTTTTTCTTAAAATTTTGACTTTTTTTCTTAAAATTGTGACTTTTTTTCTTAAAATTCAGACTTTTTTTCTTAAAATTTTGACTTTTTTTCTTAAAATTGTGACGTTTTTTCTCAAAATTCAGACTTTTTTTCTGAAAAATTCAGACTTTTTTCCCCTCAAAATTCAGATTTTTTTCTTAAAATTCTGACTTTTTTTTTCTGAAAATTGTGATAACTTTTTTCTTAAAATTGACTTTTTTTTCTTAAAATTCCGACTTTTTTTTTCTTAAAATTATGACTTTTTTTTTCTTAAAATTCTGACTTTTTTTCTGAAAAATTTGACTTTTTTTTCTTAAAATTTCGACTTTTTTTTCTGAAAATTTTGACTTTTTTTCTGAAAAATTTGACGTTTTTTCTGAAAATTTTGACTTTTTTTTCTTAAAATTCTGACTTTTTTTCCTTAAAATTTTGACTTTTTTTTTCTGAAAATTTTGACTTTTTTTTCTTAAAAACTTGACTTTTTTTCTTAAAATTCCGACGTTTTTTTCTGAAAATTTTGACTTTTTCTGAAAAATTTGACCCTTTTTTCTGAAAAATTTGACTTTTTTTCTTAAAATTTTGACTTTTTTTTCTGAAAATTTTGACTTTTTTTTCTTAAAAATGACTTTTTCTGAAAATTTTGACTTTTTTCTGAAAAATTCCGACGTTTTTTTTCTTAAAATTATGACTTTTTTTCTGAAAATGTTGACTTTTTTCTGAAAAATTCCGACGTTTTTTTTCTGAAAATTTTGACTTTTTTTCTGAAAATGTTGACTTTTTTTCTTAAAATTGCGACTTATTTTTCTGAAAAATTTGACTTTTTTTTCTTAAAAACTTGACTTTTTTTTCTTAAAATTTTGACGTTTTTTCTGAAAATTTTGACTTTTTTTCCTTAAAATTCCGACTTTTTTTTTCTGAAAATTTTGACGTTTTTTTCTGAAAATTTTGACTTTTTTTCTTAAAATTGCGACTTTTTTTTCTGAAAATTTTGACTTTTTTTCTGAAAAATTTGACTTTTTTTTCTTAAAAACTTGACTTTTTTTCTTAAAATTCCGACGTTTTTTTTCTGAAAATTTTGACTTTTTTTCTGAAAAATTTGACTTTTTTTCTTAAAATTCCGACTTTTTTTCTGAAAAATTGTGACTTTTTTTTCTTAAAATTCCGACTTTTTTTCCTTAAAAACTTGACTTTTTTTCTTAAAATTCCGACGTTTTTTTCTGAAAATTTTGACTTTTTTTCCTGAAAATTCAGACTTTTTTTCTTAAAATTTTGACTTTTTTTCTGGAAATTTTGACTTTTTTCTGAAAAATTCCGTTTTTTTTCTTAAAATTTTGACTTTTTTTCTGAAAATGTTGACTTTTTTTCTTAAAATTGCGACTTTTTTTTCTGAAAAATTTGACTTTTTTTTCTTAAAAACTTGACTTTTTTTCTTACAATTTTGACATTTTTTCTGAAAATTTTGACTTTTTTTCTTAAAATTGCGACTTTTTTTCCTTAAAAACTTGACTTTTTTTCTTAAAATTCCGACGTTTTTTTTCTGAAAATTCAGACTTTTTTTCTTAAAATTTTGACTTTTTTTCTGAAAATGTTGACTTTTTTTCTTAAAATTGCGACTTTTTTTCCTTAAAATTGCGACTTCTTTTTCTGAAAAATTTGACTTTTTTTTCTTAAAATTTTGACATTTTTTCTGAAAATTTTGACTTTTTTTCTGAAAATGTTGACTTTTTTTCTTAAAATTCCGACTTTTTTTTTCTTAAAATTTTGACGTTTTTTCTGAAAATTTTGACTTTTTTTCTGAAAATGTTGACTTTTTTTCTTAAAATTGCGACTTTTTTTCCTTAAAATTGCGACTTCTTTTTCTGAAAAATTTGACTTTTTTTTCTTAAAAACTTGACTTTTTTTTCTTAAAATTTTGACGTTTTTTCTGAAAATTTTGACTTTTTTTTCTTAAAATTCCGACTTTTTTTTTTCTGAAAATTTTGACTTTTTTTCTGAAAATGTTGACTTTTTTTCTTAAAATTCCGACTTTTTTTTTCTTAAAATTTTGACGTTTTTTCTGAAAATTTTGACTTTTTTTTCTTAAAATTCCGACTTTTTTTTCTGAAAATTTTGACGTTTTTTTCTGAAAATTTTGACTTTTTTTCTTAAAATTGCGACTTTTTTTTCTGAAAATTTTGACTTTTAAATTGCGACTTTTTTTTCTGAAAATTTTGACTTTTTTTCTGAAAAATTTGACTTTTTTTCTTAAAAACTTGACTTTTTTTCTTAAAATTCCGACGTTTTTTTTCTGAAAAATTTGACTTTTTTTCTGAAAAATGTGACTTTTTTTCTTAAAATTCCGACTTTTTTTCTTAAAATTGCGACTTTTTTTCTTAAAATTCCGACTTTTTTTCCTTAAAAATTTGACTTTTTTTTCTTAAAATTTTGACGTTTTTTCTGAAAATTGACTTTTTTTCCTTAAAATTCCGACTTTTGTTTTCTGAAAATTTTGACGTTTTTTTCTGAAAAATTTGACTTTTTTTTCTTAAAATTTCGACTTTTTTTTCTGAAAATTTTGACTTTTTTTTCTTAAAAACTTGACTTTTTTTCTTAAAATTCTGACGTTTTTTTTCTTAAAATTGCGACTTTTTTTTCTGAAAATTTTGACTTTTTTTTCTTAAAAACTTGACTTTTTTTCTTAAAATTCCGACGTTTTTTTTCTGAAAATTTTGACTTTTTTTCTTAAAATTGCGACTTTTTTTCCTTAAAAACTTGACTTTTTTTCTTAAAATTCCGACGTTTTTTTTCTGAAAATTTTGACTTTTTTTTCTGAAAATTCAGACTTTTTTTCTTAAAATTTTGACTTTTTTTCTGAAAATGTTGACTTTTTTTCTTAAAATTGCGACTTTTTTTCCTTAAAATTGCGACTTCTTTTTCTGAAAAATTTGACTTTTTTTTCTTAAAATTTTGACGTTTTTTCTGAAAATTTTGCCTTTTTTTTCTTAAAATTCCGACGTTTTTTTTCTGAAAATTTTGACTTTTTTTTCTGAAAATTCAGACTTTTTTTCTTAAAATTTTGACTTTTTTTCTGAAAATGTTGACTTTTTTTCTTAAAATTGCGACTTTTTTTCCTTAAAATTGCGACTTCTTTTTCTGAAAAATTTGACTTTTTTTTCTGAAAATTTTGACGTTTTTTCTGAAAATTTTGACTTTTTTTCTGAAAATGTTGACTTTTTTTCTTAAAATTCCGACTTTTTTTTTCTTAAAATTTTGACGTTTTTTCTGAAAATTTTGACTTTTTTTCTGAAAATGTTGACTTTTTTTCTTAAAATTGCGACTTTTTTTCCTTAAAATTGCGACTTCTTTTTCTGAAAAATTTGACTTTTTTTTCTTAAAATTTTGACGTTTTTTCTGAAAATTTTGACTTTTTTTTCTTAAAATTCCGACGTTTTTTTTCTGAAAATTTTGACGTTTTTTTTCTGAAAATTTTGACTTTTTTTCTTAAAATTGCGACTTTTTTTCCTTAAAAACTTGACTTTTTTTCTTAAAATTCCGACGTTTTTTTTCTGAAAATTTTGACTTTTTTTCCTGAAAATTCAGACTTTTTTTCTTAAAATTTTGACGTTCTTTCTGAAAATTTTGACTTTTTTTCTTAAAATTGCGACTTTTTTTCCTTAAAAACTTGACTTTTTTTCTTAAAATTCCAACGTTTTTTTTCTGAAAATTTTGACTTTTTTTTCTGAAAATTTTGACTTTTTTTCTGAAAAATTTGACTTTTTTTTCTTAAAAACTTGACTTTTTTTCTTAAAATTCCGACGTTTTTTTTCTGAAAATTTTGACTTTTTTTCTGAAAAATTTGACTTTTTTTCTTAAAATTCCGACTTTTTTTCTGAAAAATTGTGACTTTTTTTTCTTAAAATTCCGACTTTTTTTCTTAAAAACTTGACTTTTTTTCTTAAAATTTTGACGTTTTTTCTGAAAATTTTGACTTTTTTTCTTAAAATTGCGACTTTTTTTCCTTAAAAACTTGACTTTTTTTCTTAAAATTCCGACGTTTTTTTTCTTAAAATTTTGACTTTTTTTCTGAAAAATTTGACCCTTTTTTCTGAAAAATTTGACTTTTTTTTCTTAAAATTTTGACGTTTTTTCTTAAAATTCTGACTTTTTTTTCTGAAAATTTTGACTTTTTTTTCTGAAAAATTTGACTTTTTTTTCTTAAAAACTTGACTTTTTTTCTTAAATTTTTGACGTTTTTTCTGAAAATGTTGACTTTTTTTCTTAAAATTGCGACTTTTTTTCCTTAAAATTGCGACTTCTTTTTCTGAAAAATTTGACTTTTTTTTCTTAAAATTTTGACATTTTTTCTGAAAATTTTGACTTTTTATCTGAAAATGTTGACTTTTTTTCTTAAAATTCCGACTTTTTTTTTCTTAAAATTTTGACGTTTTTTCTGAAAATTTTGACTTTTTTTCTGAAAATGTTGACTTTTTTTCTTAAAATTGCGACTTTTTTTCCTTAAAATTGCGACTTCTTTTTCTGAAAAATTTGACTTTTTTTTCTTAAAAACTTGACTTTTTTTTCTTAAAATTTTGACGTTTTTTCTGAAAATTTTGACTTTTTTTTCTTAAAATTCCGACTTTTTTTTTTCTGAAAATTTTGACTTTTTTTCTGAAAATGTTGACTTTTTTTCTTAAAATTCCGACTTTTTTTTTCTTAAAATTTTGACGTTTTTTCTGAAAATTTTGACTTTTTTTCTTAAAATTGCGACTTTTTTTTCTGAAAATTTTGACTTTTAAATTGCGACTTTTTTTTCTGAAAATTTTGACTTTTTTTCTGAAAAATTTGACTTTTTTTCTTAAAAACTTGACTTTTTTTCTTAAAATTCCGACGTTTTTTTTCTGAAAAATTTGACTTTTTTTCTGAAAAATGTGACTTTTTTTCTTAAAATTCCGACTTTTTTTCTTAAAATTGCGACTTTTTTTCTTAAAATTCCGACTTTTTTTCCTTAAAAATTTGACTTTTTTTTCTTAAAATTTTGACGTTTTTTCTGAAAATTGACTTTTTTTCCTTAAAATTCCGACTTTTGTTTTCTGAAAATTTTGACGTTTTTTTCTGAAAAATTTGACTTTTTTTTCTTAAAATTTCGACTTTTTTTTCTGAAAATTTTGACTTTTTTTTCTTAAAAACTTGACTTTTTTTCTTAAAATTCTGACGTTTTTTTTCTTAAAATTGCGACTTTTTTTTCTGAAAATTTTGACTTTTTTTTCTTAAAAACTTGACTTTTTTTCTTAAAATTCCGACGTTTTTTTTCTGAAAATTTTGACTTTTTTTCTTAAAATTGCGACTTTTTTTCCTTAAAAACTTGACTTTTTTTCTTAAAATTCCGACGTTTTTTTTCTGAAAATTTTGACTTTTTTTCCTGAAAATTCAGACTTTTTTTCTTAAAATTTTGACGTTCTTTCTGAAAATTTTGACTTTTTTTCTTAAAATTGCGACTTTTTTTCCTTAAAAACTTGACTTTTTTTCTTAAAATTCCAACGTTTTTTTTCTGAAAATTTTGACTTTTTTTTCTGAAAATTTTGACTTTTTTTCTGAAAAATTTGACTTTTTTTTCTTAAAAACTTGACTTTTTTTCTTAAAATTCCGACGTTTTTTTTCTGAAAATTTTGACTTTTTTTCTGAAAAATTTGACTTTTTTTCTTAAAATTCCGACTTTTTTTCTGAAAAATTGTGACTTTTTTTTCTTAAAATTCCGACTTTTTTTCTTAAAAACTTGACTTTTTTTCTTAAAATTTTGACGTTTTTTCTGAAAATTTTGACTTTTTTTCTTAAAATTGCGACTTTTTTTCCTTAAAAACTTGACTTTTTTTCTTAAAATTCCGACGTTTTTTTTCTTAAAATTTTGACTTTTTTTCTGAAAAATTTGACCCTTTTTTCTGAAAAATTTGACTTTTTTTTCTTAAAATTTTGACGTTTTTTCTTAAAATTCTGACTTTTTTTTCTGAAAATTTTGACTTTTTTTTCTGAAAAATTTGACTTTTTTTTCTTAAAAACTTGACTTTTTTTCTTAAAATTTTGACGTTTTTTCTGAAAATGTTGACTTTTTTTCTTAAAATTGCGACTTTTTTTCCTTAAAATTGCGACTTCTTTTTCTGAAAAATTTGACTTTTTTTTCTTAAAATTTTGACATTTTTTCTGAAAATTTTGACTTTTTTTCTGAAAATGTTGACTTTTTTTCTTAAAATTCCGACTTTTTTTTTCTTAAAATTTTGACGTTTTTTCTGAAAATTTTGACTTTTTTTCTGAAAATGTTGACTTTTTTTCTTAAAATTGCGACTTTTTTTCCTTAAAATTGCGACTTCTTTTTCTGAAAAATTTGACTTTTTTTTCTTAAAAACTTGACTTTTTTTTCTTAAAATTTTGACGTTTTTTCTGAAAATTTTGACTTTTTTTTCTTAAAATTCCGACTTTTTTTTTTCTGAAAATTTTGACTTTTTTTCTGAAAATGTTGACTTTTTTTCTTAAAATTCCGACTTTTTTTTTCTTAAAATTTTGACGTTTTTTCTGAAAATTTTGACTTTTTTTCTTAAAATTGCGACTTTTTTTTCTGAAAATTTTGACTTTTAAATTGCGACTTTTTTTTCTGAAAATTTTGACTTTTTTTCTGAAAAATTTGACTTTTTTTCTTAAAAACTTGACTTTTTTTCTTAAAATTCCGACGTTTTTTTTCTGAAAAATTTGACTTTTTTTCTGAAAAATGTGACTTTTTTTCTTAAAATTCCGACTTTTTTTCTTAAAATTGCGACTTTTTTTCTTAAAATTCCGACTTTTTTTCCTTAAAAATTTGACTTTTTTTTCTTAAAATTTTGACGTTTTTTCTGAAAATTGACTTTTTTTCCTTAAAATTCCGACTTTTGTTTTCTGAAAATTTTGACGTTTTTTTCTGAAAAATTTGACTTTTTTTTCTTAAAATTTCGACTTTTTTTTCTGAAAATTTTGACTTTTTTTTCTTAAAATTCCGACTTTTTTTTCTTAAAATTTTGACTTTTTTTTTCTTAAAATTCCGACTTTTTTTTTTCTTAAAATTTTGACGTTTTTTCTTAAAATTCTGACTTTTGTTTTCTTAAAAATTTGACCCTTTTTTCCTGAAAATTGACTTTTTTTTACTGAAAAAATTGACTTTTTTTCTTAAAATTTTGACGTTTTTTCTTAAAATTTTGACGTTTTTTCTTAAAATTCCGACTTTTTTTTTCTGAAAATTCCGACTTTTTTCTGAAAATTTTGACTTTTTTTCTGAAAAATTTGACTTTTTTCTGGAAAATTCCGACGTTTTTTTTCTTAAAATTTTGATGTTTTTTCTGAAAATTTTGACTTTTTTTTCTTAAAATTCCGACTTTTTTTTCTGAAAAATTTGACTTTTTTTCTGAAAATTTTGACTTTTTTTCTTAAAAACTTGACTTTTTTTTCTTAAAATTTTGACTTTTTTTCTGAAAAATTCCGACATTTTTTTCTGAAAATTTTGACTTTTTTTCTTAAAATTGCGACTTTTTTTCTGAAAAAATTGACTTTTTTTTCTTAAAAACTTGACTTTTTTTCTTAAAATTTTGACTTTTTTTCTGAAAAATTTGACTTTTCTGAAAAATTCCGACATTTTTTTCTGAAAATTTTGACTTTTTTTCTTAAAATTACGACTTTTTTTCCTTAAAATTCCGACTTTTTTTTCTGAAAAATTTGACTTTTTTTTCTTAAAAACTTGACTTTTTTTGTCTTAAAATTCCGACTTTTTTTTCCTGAAAATTTTGACTTTTTTTCTGAAAATTGACTTTTTTTCCTTAAAATTCCGACTTTTTTTTCTGAAAAATTTGACTTTTTTTCTGAAAATTTTGACTTTTTTTCTTAAAAACTTGACTTTTTTTTCTTAAAATTTTGACTTTTTTTTCTTAAAATTCGGACTTTTTTTTTCTGAAAATTTAGACTTTTTTTTCTTAAAAACTTGACTTTTCTTTCTTAAAATTTTGACGTTTTTTTCTTAAAATTCCGACTTTTTTTCTGAAAATTTTGACTTTTTTTTTTTGACTGTTTTCTCTTAAAATTCCGATTTTTTTTTTCTTAAAATTCAGACTTTTTTTTTTCTTAAAATTTTGACGTTTTTTCTTAAAATTCTGACTTTTTTTTCTGAAAATTTTGACTTTTTTCTGGAAAATTCCGACGTTTTTTTTCTTAAAATTTTGACGTTTTTTCAGAAAATTTTGACTTTTTTTTCTTAAAATTCCGACTTTTTTTTCTGAAAAATTTGACTTTTTTTCTGAAAATTTTGACTTTTTTTCTTAAAAACTTGACTTTTTTTTCTTAAAATTTTGACTTTTTTTTCTTAAAATTCGGACTTTTTTTTTCTGAAAATTTAGACTTTTTTTTCTTAAAAACTTGACTTTTTTTTCTTAAAATTTTGACGTTTTTTTCTTAAAAACTTGACTTTTTCTTAAAATTCCGACTTTTTTTTCTTAAAATTTTGACTTTTTTTTCTGGAAATTTTGACTTTTTTCTGAAAAACTTGACTTTTTTTCTGAAAATTTTGACGTTTTTTCTGAAAATTTTGACTTTTTTTCTGAAAAATTGTGACGTTTTTTTTCTTAAAATTAAGAAAGACTTTTCTTCTGAAAAATTTGACTTTTTTTTCAGAAAAAAATGACTTTTTTTCTTAAAATTGACTTTTTTTTCTTAAAATTTTGACTTTTTTCAGAAAAAATTGACTTTTTTTTCCTTAAAATTTTGACTTTTTTTTCTTAAAATTTTGACTTTTTTCCCCTCAAAATTCAGATTTTTTTCTTAAAATTCACTTCTTCTGGGATTTGAACCCTTGGTTACAATACACAGGGCTGATGCTGTACCCATTGAGCTATTTCTATTTCATCTCAAAAAACTTAAAATTCTGGCTTTAAAACTCAGAATTCTAACTAATTCTAATGGCAAGGATGGAGACTTTGTGCACTGAGCTATTTTATTTTCTTAAAATTCAGACTTTTTTCCCCTCAAAATTGTGATTCTTTCCTGAAATTCAAACTTTTTTGTTAAAATTAGTTCTAAGTTCTAAATTATAATTATACGAACTGAGCTATTTTTTTTCCTTTTGACTCTGTATTTGGACTTTTTCCCTTAAAATTCATGTTTTTTCCTTAAATTTCTGACTTTTGTTTTTTTCTCTGGGATTCGAACCCATGAACACTGCATCAAGAAACTTTGTGCATAGGATGGATGCCCTACCCACTGAGCTAACATTGTTGCTTAGAAACTTGACATTTTTTCTTAAAATTCAGATTTCTTTTTCTTGAAATTCTAATTTATTTGGTCAAAATTCTGACTTTTAAACTTGGAATTCTGACTTTTTTCTTAAAATTCAGATTTTTTCCCCTTAAAATTCTGATATTTTTTCCTCAAAACTCAAAAGATAATGACTCTGTTTTCCCCCCTGGGATTTGAACCCTCCTCAGCCGTTACAGCAAGACTGAGCCTTTGTACATGCGACGGATGCTCTACTGACTGAGCTAATCTTTTGGTTTAGAACTTTGACTTTTTTCCCCTCAAAATTGTGATTCTTTCTTGAAGTTCTAACTTTTTTGTTATAATTCTGACTGATGTATAGTTCATGAATGGTCAAACCTCCCAGCAAAGCATCAAATTTGATCCATCGTCTTCTAAACTGAGTGAAATCAGGAGCAGAAGACGGAAGAGGCGAATGAGCAACCTGAGAATCGAAACTTTTCCTGAGGCTTGGAGGTCATGATGAAGACTTGCAGACTCCTCAGTGTCCCCAGTTTGTGCCCAAAATAATGTTTGGCATTATTTTTCTGCCAAAGTTGGAAAATAACTGACACTACTCGTGATGACTGATAACTTCTAAAATTAAGTATATGTGAATTTTATGGAGTTGAGTTATAAATACAATGTGAGTGGATTTGGGCTCCATAGACTTTAATGTGTTACTCCTCCTTCCTCCTATAACTCATAAACTGTACATATCATGATAGTGAGCAGTGGTACAGTCGATCGATGTGCAACACTGAGCATTTTGAAGTATGAGTTGAGTTTGTGCTGTGTACAATAGCAGAGATATAAATACAGTCGATGTCTATTGGATTGTTTTTTGTTTTTAAATCTTAATAACTCAAAAGTATAAAAGTTATCAATACGAAAAAAGTCATAGCACCCATCTACAAAGAATCCCGCACGCTTCGACATCTCAATCACTGCGGTGACACAAAAGCTATAGCAGGACGTACAAATCAAAAGAGTTTCCCACTAATATCTTCTTATTATGTATGCAAATTTATGAATATTTTATGAAAATACCTTCATGAAATTAGGCATGGTTCAATATATGAACAGTATATGTGGCATAAATGGGTTTGGAGAGCGAAGGAAGGCACAGAAGAAGAAGAAGAAGAAAGCAAAAGAACATGCGTGCGATTGCTGCTTTCAGCGCTCACACCAAATAATTACAAGTCAACACTGACCTACTGTCAAACAACTGAGAAACCAATACTGTCAAAAAAAAAGAGCGACGTGTTGTAGCACTGAGGCGACGAGGCAGCTTACAGTCACATTGTTCTATATTCATATGCAAGCAAACAATCCTAGCACAGGATCGGAAAAAATACTATTTAGTTACAGTTGGACTAATATAACTAAACTGACTGATACGATGGACATACTGTTTGTAGGCTGATGGAAAAATAAAGTCAGAGGGTTTGTTTTCTCTCCTCATGATCTGTCTCCTCTTTCAAATATTGCTTTAGCATCTGGAAGCATTTTAAACATCTGAATACTGGTCCAACCCGTGTGCACTCTGGATCGCGAGCAATCAGACGGTTTTTCTAACGTGTGCATGAATTTTGTGCAATTTATGTGCATTTTCTTTTTTTTTTAAAGGAGAGCACGTCTATCTGTGTTACGGCTTCTCTCCCATTCAGGTTACTGAAGCGGTCGATACTCAAAAGCACGACGGAAGTTGCTATTAAACGGCCCTGCAGCTTGACGAGGAGGGGTAAGGCAGAGTAGTGCTTCTTATACAACCTTAAGTAAAGGAAGCGTTGGCGGGGGGGTCCAACTGCTGGTGTCTGCTAAGTTTTTAGGTTCGGAGGGATGGTGGAGAATATACTGAGCTTTCCTGCTTAGATCATGCTGCGTATGCTTGGAGAGAACAGATCTATCCAGACATGAGAGGAGGGTCCCTATTCAAGCTGGGAGGGTTTTAGTATTTCTGTTGATGCGTGGATGAAAAAGGGGGAAGAGTTAAGGCTTTCATTTATTCTTCTACTCCGGCTGGGGCGCTGCTGGCGTCTCGTTGGCATTGTTGTCGGTGATCTTGTTCTCCAGCTCGTCGTCGGACAGGAGGTCCAAGGAGGTTCCCTCCACCTGAAGCTGACGCCTGCCTGAGCGGCTGGAGGAGAAGCTGATGGGGCCGCCACGCCTGCAGAAGGAAGAGGAGAGGAAGAAAAAAAGAGCAACGTTTCTACTTTTAATGAAGCTCGCTCACTGTTATTTAACATCATATTCAGGATTTACTGTGAACATTACAGGTGTAAAATCTTCATAAATCTTCCTTGCTGACGTCAGGTAACCATGGTTTACTGAATTTTGCTGCATCATGCCAGCTGTTTAACACACCGTGAGTCACCACATCATTTTCTATTTAAATAATGCAGGCTGGATGAAGGAGTGATGGTGCACATCACATTTCAGATGAATCTCTCACAGCTCAATGATGACTCACTGTTTTAATACTTGAATGATCTTTAATGTTTGCTGCTCATGTTGCTGAGTCATGTTTTCATATCTGCTTCCGTCGTACCTGAGGCGGTTCTTGAGCGTGTGAACCTCGCGGCTCAGTCCCTCGCTGGCCTCGGTGGCGTCGTCCAGCTCCCTCTGCAGTTTCCTGCGCGAGGCGTTGGCCCTCGTGGCCTCCTCCTCAGCCTCCTCCAGCTGACGCTTCAGCTGCTTCATGCGAGAGTTAGCCTTTTCCACCTGCACACACACACACACACACACAAAGAGAAAACAATGCATCACAGACAAGTACCAGCGTGTTCGGTTTCTGATCTGGATTGTAGGAAGGTGAAAAACCGACGTGGGCCGAGTTAATGTCAACAGTGGCGGGCATACTTGTTCTTTAAACTGGTCGGCATGGCGACGCTCATCCTCCACTTGCATGCAGATCTCTTTCAGCTTCTTCTCGGTCCTTCTCACGATCTTATTGGCTGCTGCTCGCTCCCTTCAGCAGGCAGCAAGTGAAGTTTAGAGAAAAAGCAAAAATGAACTGTAATGCTGAGCTCATAATTTACAGTTTGAAGTGTTCTATATAAAGATCTATGGATTATTTTAAGCAAGCAGAACTTCTCACTTGGCCTCCTGCTCCAGCTGTTCCTCCAGCTGTGCTATCTTGGCCTCCAGGGCAGTGATGGAGGCCTTGAACCGGCTCTTCACAGACCCCTCCAGCTCGCCCAGCTTGGCCCGCAGCTCCTTGTTTTGACGCTCCAATTGCTGGCGAGCGTTTTCGCTCTTCTGGGCCGTGCTGCGCTCCGCACTCAGCTCCGTCGTCAGAGTGTCCACCTGAGGGACGGGAGGAGGAATGATAGATGTTAGATGCAAGATTAGTCCATCAGTGATGACGTATGCATTCTGTATGCCTCGATATTACAGCACACCTGCATGGTCGTCTTTCTGAAGCGGTCATTGAGCAGCTCCATGTTGCCCTGCTCCTCTTCCAGCTCCTCCTCCAGCTGAGCAATGCGAGCCTCGAGCCTCCTCTTCTCATCCATCAGAGCCGACCTGACGCACAAAGACGAGCGGTTAAAAGAAATTACCATCGGTGTGAAAGATGAGCAACTGGCACTGCTATATAAGTACGTTTAACATCTCCACAACCAAAAATAAAAGTTTAGGACAATAGATGTTCCCTGATATGATAATCTCCATTCGTCTGCTGCTCCTCGAGACAAAATAAAAGCATAAAACAGATGCTGGTGTGAGAGTAACTCACTTTCCAGAGGTGCTGTTTGAGATTTCGTCTTGCAGCTCATCTCGCTCCTGCTCTGCGTGACGCCGGCCCCTCTCGGATGCAGCCAGGTCCTACACAGGATGGTTAAAGGTGAAACGCAGCACTTCTAAAGTTGAGAGTGACCCCTCTTCCAGCTCCACCCCATCGTACCTCATGTAGCTGCACGATCTCAGCCTCCAGACTCTTCAGCTTCTTCTCATTTTCCTTCGATATGGCGAAAATATCATCTCTCGAAGCTCGGGCGTCTTCCAGCTCCCGCTGATAGTCCTTCATTTGAGCCTGAAGGAGAAAACACGTGGCTGCTTTTGAGCTGCTCAGACTGCGAGTGAAGTGTAACTGGTTTTAACGCCCGTACCTGTAGCTTGCGCAGCTGCTTGATGGCTTCGTCTCGAGCCTTGTTGGCTCCCTCTATGTGACCCTCTATATCCTTCAAATCCATTTCCAGCTTCTTCTTAGCAGCCACAGCCAAACCTCTCTGCTTCCTCTCGTCCTCCAGCTCCGCCTCCATCTCTCGCACCTGAAGGAGAGCCAGTACATCGGTGAGGTGAGATTAAACGGCAGGATTGAGCTGTTGTTGTGTAACGTTAAGTCTTATTCCGCACCTGTTTGACCAGCGCTCTCTTCTTCTCATCGTTCTGGTCGTCTCGGCCCTGGAGGTCTCGCTCATACTGAGCTTTCATGGCCTGCATGTTGACCTCCAGACGCAGCTTGGCATCCTCCGTGGCCTGCAGCTCGTCCTCCAGCTCCTCCAGCTGAGTCTTCATCTCCTCCAGCTGCTGCTCCAGAGTACGCTTGGACTTCTCCAGCTCGTGGACCTTGTGAGGGAAGAGGATGATGGGTGAGACTTCTGTTCAACTGTTATGACAAATCAGAAGTTCTTTACTGATCCTGACACTCACGTTCTTCCCCACGTCGTCCTTGGAGCTCATCAGATCTTCCATTTCAGCACGAAGTTGCTTGTTAACCCTTTCCAGCTCCTCTTTGGCCTCCAGCGCCTCGTCCAGAGCTCTGGTCATGGACAGAGCTTTGGTCTCCTTCTCCCTGGCCTCTGCTTCAGCACGGTCACGCTCTTCAGCGTAACGAGCTGAGATGCTCTTCTCCTCGGCCAGCATCTGCAGAGGAGGAGGACGTAACGGTTTGTGGAAATAATAATTCAGAAAACTGTTTTTCAAGTGGAATGAAGTGCGTTCTCACCTGGTCAAACTTCTTCTGTTTCTTCTCCAGGTTGGAGACGATCTGTCTCTGATGATCCAGGTCTACAGTCAGATCATCCAGCTCCTGCTGCAGACGGGTCTTTGTCTTCTCCATCTTTTCAAAGCTGATAGTCTTCTCTTCCAGACGCTGGTTGGACAGCTCCAGGTCCTTCTGCAGCTTCTTCTTCGTCTCCTCCAGGCCGTCTATTGCTCCAACGTCATCCTCCAGCTTCTTCTTGCTCTCTGACAGCTGCAAACGACGACAAAAAACAAGAATAGAAATCAAAAATATTAATTCAACATTGTTCCCTACACCACGGACCGCCTGTCCTACCTGAGCCTGGAGCGTCAGCATCTGTTTCTCCAGATTCTTGCGTGCCTCCTCGTCCTCCTCCTGCTGCTCCTGCAGAGTGTTCTTCTCCTCCTCCAGCTGACGAATACGACTGCTGAGGTTCAGTTTCTGACGAGTTTCTTCTTGGAGCAGCTCCTAAATGACAATAAACGATTCGTCCGGTTAGTTTAAACGACGGGACGTGGAGCGCGGATCGATGAAGCGATCGAGATGCCGCGTGTCACCTGTGTGTCCTGTAGCTGACTCTCGAGTCCAGAGACGTCTTTGGTCATCTTGATACCTTTCCTCTCTGCGTCCTCCAGCAGGGTGGACACGTTGTCCAACTCAGTCTGTGTGGAGAGAAGCCACAGTTCAACCATAAGATAGTCTTATCTTACCTTATGTTGTTTTAATTTCACTCTAATTCAATAATTTCTTAACATATTTATCACAAACACTAAAAAGTTGAACTGACTCCATCGTATCAGAGCAGGTACGTTACGGTACCTGCAGTTTGTGAGCGCGGTCCGACAGCTCCCCCTTGGCTCGCTCTCCCTCAGTGACTCTGGCCATGAACTCCTGCAGCTGACCCTCCAGCTTCTTCCTCTTGTGCTCAGACTCCATCTTTGCCTGCTGCAGGCTCTTCACCTCGTTGGCCAGCTCCTTGTTAGCGGTCTCCTGGCTCTGCTTCGTCTTCTCCAGGTTGGCTTTGAACTAGACGCAGATCAACAACAAACATTAGTGTCGTCAGACGACGAAGTGATCGCCTGTGACGTTAGACTGTGGAAAAGTGTGTTACCCTCTTGGCCTGTTCCAGCTGTTCAGACAGCTCCTCCAACACAGTGCCATGTCTCTGTCTCATCTCCTGGATCTGAGATTCGTGGTTTTTAGTCTCCTCATCGATTGTCTTCTTCAGCTCTGCAACCTCCTGTTCACGCTTGGTCCTGCAGAGAACAGAGACACACACTAAACTTTCCTGTTGACATAAAAATACAGTCGACGGTATAAATGTAAGATGCAGAGCGCGGCACCTAAGTTCCTGCTGAGCAGCGGTTGTATCGAGGGTGTCCTCCAGTTCGGTCTTGAGGGCCTCGAGCTCTTCACTCAGGTCCCTCTTGAGTTTCTCGGCCTTGTTCCTGGCCAGTTTCTCTGACTCCAGGTCCTCCTGCAGCTCAGATAGCTGAGCCTGCAGCTCCCTCACCTGCTTCAGAGCGTTGTTCTTCTGGCTAACCTCGTCTTCACCCCTGTGAACAATGAAGAACGTGCAACAAAATCACAGGAGGAAAGCAGACACGCGTGACGCTTAATGAGGGGACTCAAAGTCTTGTCTTGGTCTTGGTTAGTTGGTCTTGACTTATTAATGCATCTTTCCTCTGAGCACAACATTGTGCGTCAATAAATCGGCATTATCAACTTTTATTTTGTTTATTTCTAAGCGTTTGAACACAGACTGAGCTCTTCTTCTGCGTAAAGGCTCCAGCAGGTGGCAGCAGAGTCACTGTTTCATGGCTGCAGAGGCCAAATTAAAACCACACAAATCACACACACATCGATGATACGGTCACACATTCCTACACGGTGAGATTCAGTGAATAGATACAGGCAGCGTGTCAGCAGAGATCTCTCTAAGATCACTGCTGTGCTCTTTATCAGCCCAATAAAATGCAGGCAGGTGTGAATGTATCCTTCAACGGCGTTTAGTACCATGATGCTCTGTGCAGCTATGTAGCACTTATCTCAGACTGACTCACGTCATGATGCAGAACCTCGATGACTCAATATTAAAACTCCAACAGCCACATTTAGCTCGCACTCACGGTTATGTAATGCTTCGTTGGTGAACTGGTCCGGTCCCAGTTTCTCCTACCTGGCCTGCATCTGCTGCTGCTCCTCCTCCTTCTTGACCATCTGAACCTTCTGCTCCTCGATCTGGGTCTGTAGCTCGGCTATCTGGTCCTGGAGGTCGGTCGTCTCGCCGTCCAGCTTCCTTTTCGCCTTCTCGAGCTCCTGGCGGGTCTTCTCCTCCTTCTTCAGTCTCTCTAAATTAGAAGATGTGATCTTTGAATAAAGTTCTTCTATGGGTAATATTTAAACTTCTGTATGTATTCTGCATTTCACTGTACTCCTTTACCCTCCAGGTCGACCATCATCATCTCCTGCTTGTTCTTGACCTTGCCCAGGTTCTTGGCCTTTTCTTCCTCTTCAGCTAACACTGAGGTCATCTCATTGATTCGGTCCTCCATCAGCTTCTTTTCCTAAAGGAACGAGACACAGGCAGGTTAGCGCACATTTATCCTCTCAGCCACCATCTACATATCGTAATAATCTGAAGTTTTTAGCATTAAAGGGGAAAAGCCTCTTAAAGACTGCGAGATCCTCCACGGTCCATCCAAGAACCTTAACCCGAAGGCAGATTTCTCTCACCTTCAGGAACTTGGAGTTCTGGTCTTCCAGCAGCAAAATGTCCTCTTCATATTTCTTTATTTTGGCCTCAGCTGTCACTTTCTCCAACTGCAGCTTCTGCCGACCAGCCTCCTCCTCATCCAACTGTTCTTCCAGGTCCTACACACACAAGTATTTAACCACAGCAGCAAACATAACTAACATATTTTTTGCTATTTAAATAAAGTGCAAGAAAATTAACCAGCGCTTCTATGTTGCACGCATCCCCTTGGACACACCTGGATATGGGACTGCATCTTCTTCTTCTCGTTCTGCATGCTCTGGTTTCTCTCCTCTTCCTCCTCCAGCCTGGACTCCAGGTCGTGAAGGATCTCTTCCAGCTCTTGCTTCTTGGAAGCGAGGCGAGCTCTCATCTCCTCAGCCTCTGCGAACAGCTCCGTCTCCGCCTGCAGCTGCTCCGCGAGGATGTTCTTCTCCTCCATTAACTGCACAAACATTACGTCAAAACTTTCCATCACGCATCCTGAAGTATTCAGTTATATTTGGTACTGAGGTGGCAGAGTATTGCTGACCTGCTGGTGTTTCCTCTCCATCTCCACCAGCTCTCCCTCCACCTTGGTCTGCTTCTCCTTCACCTTGACCAGCTCTTCATCTTTGGCCTGCATCTCCTCCTCCTGCCTGGTCACCTGCAGCAGAGGCTTCACCTGCAGGTACAGGGGATGAGCTCTACTGATGAATCTGACTAGAGACCTCCGGAGGCACAAACATCCCTGACAGCGCACAAGCAAACATATACACACCTTGGTGAAGAGTCTCCACCACTGCCAGTGACGCAGCTTCAAGTAGGCAGCGCAGTTCCTCTGGAGAACCTTCAGAGCACTGAGCTGCTGCTGCTTCTTAGCAAAGGCCCTGAAGCATTACGGAGCAAAGACGAGAACAAAGAGCGAGTGAGACGACAGAAAAAGCTACTTTTCTTATCCAGTGTGTAGAAATGAGTCAGCTTCATTTGGGGGTGCAGCAGATATCAAATACAGACAACAGTGGAAGAGCTGAACTCTCACTTGCGTGCCAGATATCCCCGACAGACGGCCTGGAAGTAGATGATGATGTCGGTGATCTTCAGGTCACGCTCTTCCTCCAGGTGAGCCAGGACTCCGGCCCTGAAGAAGATCTTACTCTGGCCGATGCGGAACAGGTTGCCGTCCAGCTCCAGGGCTTGAATCTACCAACGACACAGAGACAATGATGAACCGATGAAGGAAAACTGCTTCTTAATTCTTTATTCAGACTGACTTTGTCCTGAACGAGACCCAAGTCCTTACCATTCTCTCACAGGCCTGCTTGCCATCCATGAAGCCTTTGGGAATGGCGTTAGGAGTGAGAATCTCATACCTGGACACGAAGCAGAGAGAGAGCAGTGCATTACGAGGACAGAGTCACAGAGACGCTGTTAAACTGCAGCTCCGTGTTGGCTAAAATAAAAGAAACACAAAGACATGATGGGCAAAAGTTCAGAGCCAGAGGCAGAACTTCACCTCTGTCTGAACTCCTGGAAGACGATGCGGTTGGGGAAGCCCTGTCTGCAGATACGGATCCCCTCCAGCACGCCATTGCACCTCAGCTGATCCAGAACCAGGTGGGGGTCCAGTTTACCAGCCTGCAGGAGGAGGGAGGAGGAAAAAAGAGGTGAAGGAGAGGAAACCTAAAGTCTAGACATGTTACTCGGTACTCGTGCCCGTGTCCATCTTATCACTCACCCTCTTCTCGTGGTTCGGGATGATGCAGCGGACGAAATTGGGGTTGGTGTTCCTCAGCGTGGCCATCAGTTTGGATAACTGCTCCTTGTACAGCTGCCCCACGGTGCGGAACATGCCCTTCTTGGTCTTGTAGGCGGCACCGAACGCCGTCTCATTCATGCCCGCAACCTGGTCCAGACCCACGATTCGATCGACTGGTGATGAAGAGTGAGATGGAGAGCATTAAAGCGGGGATACTGACGCGGGTTTGTGTTTCTGGTTTTACTGATAAAGTGCCGTTTGATTTACATGAATGTAGAAAAGAGAAAACCCAAGTGTTTTGAATCCAGCGTGATGGATAGCGATCAGGAAATGCTGCCAATAAAAGTTCAGCTGAGCAGGATTTGCTCTTTTCTGATTTTGCGATAAAGCATGAAGACAGACAATGGCGTCACACCAGCCGCGACCACAGACCATCAGCTGGTTTGACATTATAGGAAACAAAACACAGAGCTGAAAACTCCACAAGGAAGCTTCAAACTTCTTCCTTGCGTCTCTTGAATAGGTGAGTTACATTTCACTGTATGTGGGTTGGCATCAAATGACAGAGCAGTGATGTTATAAAGTCACTTCTTCGTATCACTAATGAAACATCCAGAGAATCTTAAAGCTGAATAACTTTGTGACCAAAACAACCAAAAAACTCAAATCAAGGACTCGACCCCACTGAGATTTTCTCTGTTTAGCCTCAGATATTTTCATTCTCTCAGGACGTATAAATAAATAACAGCACTAAGTCAGCAGAAGCTTAAATTCATCCTGGATTCACTTCCTCAAAATGAATTTGGACACTGTTATTTCTTTTCATCTGCTCCGATGCACACACTGCGGCTTCAGCCTGTTGAATCAAGAAAAGAGTTTACAGACGCTGGGATTATCTTTTAATATAACTGCATCAGCAGAGTGTTAATCTCTGTATCTTTACACAGATTTTTAAGTGAATATTTGACCTTTTTAGGTGTAGTGACAACAATCCAGTTTCAGTGGCGTGAAAGCAGCTTTAAAACTCATCGATGGAGAATATTTCCTGTCTCAGGTTTTCAGCCTTTAACCAGAAAAGACAATTACAAAATAAAGGCCTTACCTGGCTTACCATTCAAGCAATAGTAGCTGGGATAATTATAGTGGCAGTAAGTCTCCAGCATTCATGGACAAATGAAATGTTTTAGTGTCAGACGTTGTAAATACGGCAGGATTACAGCCATGCAAAGCCAGAGGGGACGTTGCACAATACAGCCAGGACGGGACAAGGGAACCAATGATCTCTCCGGTGCGGAGGATGAGGAGAAGCCACCGGTACACGAAGGTTAAATGTTACTATCATTCACCTGGAGCTTCATGGAGCCCAGACACATTGTCATAGAAAGAGGCTCTCTGAAACGTCTGTATGTCTACAGCAACAGAGACACGGACAGAGAAAGAAGACAGTGAGAGTGAGAGAGACCATTCACACACCCACAAACACACACACGCTAATTAAGCATTAATTAGCTGTTAAAAGGAGGACTGAAGAGTGTCAGTTCATGCACTGTAATACTGTTATCATAGCTGAGCATTAATCAGGAGGAAGATCCAGGAAGTTTTTCTTACATCCGACCTGCCTGTCCATAAAAAAACACGAATAAATGTCTGATTGAAATATTAACGGCGCTCTCGCCACGTGGAGAAAGTACAGCATGAGCAGTAAATCTGACATCCAGCTCTGAGAGGAGAGCGGCTGTGGTTTACCTCGCTTACATTTCATGTTTTTGCTGGCAGAACTCATCCCACATTAGATAAACCATAAAGCACGCCGCTGACGTGTGACAGAGGAGGAAATGTACTTCCCCTTTTTTAAAAAATTAAGTACAAGATTCAGTCGCTTGTAAGATGTTCTGCAGAGTCTAATGAAACAAAAATCCTTAAAATGCTTTTATTTATGATGTGTAACAACCTCCTGGATGGATGCAGAGAAATGCAGATGTATTTATAGCACAGTATGAATTATATTTACGTAAATACAGCACAAAAAAAAAGTGAAGAGGCTCACCGTCTTTCCAGAGCTCAGCCACAAACTTGTCAGTTGACTGGTGCAGCAGCGTGGCGACGTTGTCATTGAGGGGGTCCATGTTCTTCATCAGCCATTCATCGGCTTTATAGTCCACCTGAAACAGCACAGCGATGTCACACAGACTGGGCATTAAATTAGAGAGAAAGTTGGAGCAAAGGGCCCTGAAATGATGATTTCTTAATCAGATTTCATTGTAATTGTACAATATTTTCTGTTGACATCTATTGCATCTCTTCCTGAGCTTTCTTCCACCAAGTTTTTCCTCTCGCGAACAGAGGGGTCACTCCCTGTACAGGCTGCAAAGCCCTCGGAGGCAAAATCTGTTTTACAAATTTGGGCTGTACAAATAAAATTAGACTTTTTGATTTGATTTGAGATAAAAACGAGGCTGCGACCTGCACAGCTTAACGTGTAATGTACTGTATATAACAGCAGTTACCACACACCTCTGTTATAATTTGATTTGGCATCCCAACAGTACAAAAAAAACTCGGCAACAAATCTGATTTCCTTCTCCTCTCATTACTGTCGTACCGCAGTGTTGACAGTGGAAATGCTTTCAAAATACACATTGGGAGGACTGGTTTCCAGTCTCTGATTAATTGCCTCTGGTCTGTTGCTTCACCTGTCTGCAGCAGTCTGTGCAGTCCGTCTTAAGTGACAGCTCTGATACTGCTTCCAAATACCACGCAGTTGTTTTATCCTACAGGCAGCACCAGATGTGCCGTACAGAGAGTGGTAGAAAGTTCAGACAGTTCTGACATAATAAGAATTATTTTCTGGGGTTGTATCTCAAACATCTGGCGCTTGGGTTTAATATTATTTGCACATTATATTTCACTGACAGCGCAGTCGGCTTTTACTGCACGTAGCGTGTTGATTTGATTAGCCTCTAATGTACTATGAAGTGTGTTGGATTAGAGCAGAACATAATAAGAAATTGACATGGTCCGCAACCTGAGATGAGGAATGAAAGATCTCCATGTGGGTTTCATCAGAATCCTGGAAAAGCAAACACACAGTGTTTGCACGTATTTTCCTCTTCGGTATCACTTGGCCACACAGGATTTATTTTGAAGTTTCCATCTAATGCCGGCTCTGGTATCCAAATACTGGATGAATCTGAGGTTTCCACCTGTTTGTCAGGTCCAGGAATGATGTTTAGACTGACTGACGCTCAGGTAAATCTAGTGAAACTATCTCTGGGGATGATATCGGCTTTCGTGCCGCGACCGACAACCATCCTCTCTGGAATGCTGTTGAGTATCGTTTTCTCTGTGCAGATGGCGGACCACCACACAAAGGTGAAAGTTGAAAACCTCCTTTACGTAACCGCCAGGCACCAAAGACTCGATCGCACACCAATGTGAACCAGATGTGGGTTTCGTACAGCAGCACTACGACAACTGGGCTATTGTTTTCAGGCAGTGACCTGGTTAACGGCGCCTTCTGAGGAGCCTGTGCCCCCCGAGAAAAGCTTCAAAACAGGTCAGGTTGTTGCATAAGGAAAACACACACGCGATGAATGATGATTTTATGCTTTTTTTGTAACTTTTAAGAGCTTTCCTCTTTAAGAGCTGCAGCTACCATTCCCCAGAGAGCAGTCAGAGTGAAAGACATCTTAATGGGTTGAAATACATACCCTGCCTGCATAGTGAATGATGCAGAAGTCAGCTTTGTCCTTGAGCTGACGTGGCTTCTGAAACTTGGTGTGAGTGCCCTGCTCCTGGAGAACCTTGTCTATAAACGTCTTGTCTGTGGCCTTGGGAAACCAGCACTCCTCATCGAGCAGAGCGAGGATACCAGGGGGGTTTGTCTGAAGGGACATAATTAGTTTAACACACATATAAACATAGGAGGACTCATACAGTCACACACACACACAGATGAAGAACACTGACAGGCCTCTCGATGAGGTCGATGCAGGGCTGCAGGTCCAGGCCGAAGTCGATGAAGCTCCACTCGATGCCCTCCCTCTGGTACTCCTCCTGCTCCAGGATGAACATGGTGTGGTTGAAGAGCTGCTGCAGCTTCTCGTTGGTGTAGTTGATGCAGAGCTGCTCGAATGAGTTCAGCTGGAAGGAGGCAGAGGTCGTGTTTGTTATTTATGGTGACATGTTTCCTAGTGGCTCGGTTTGTCTGGGAACATGTCTACAAGGCTGTTTGTGTTTTGTGAGTCTGTTTGAATATCTAAACAATCAGCACCTCAAAGATCTCAAAGCCAGCGATGTCCAGGATGCCGATGAAAGAGGCCCCCTGGCGTTTGGTCCTGTCCAGAGCTTTGTTGATGCGGTGGACGAGCCAGCGGAACAGCCGCTCGTATGTTGCCTTGGCCAGAGCTTCAACAGCAAAGTCAGCCTAAGGAAAGAAAACAAAGCGTGCAGGCGCATGAAGAGTAACTATGAAAGGCACTGTTAACACTGCCTATCGAGCTACGAGCGCAAATATAACAAGATAAACTTGCTGCTGTTATAGTTTGGAGGCGTTTATCACAGCAGGATTTTTATGACCCATGAAAAATGAGGTGTACTGTTAAGAGAAAGATCAGGAAACTTCTCCACAGCTAAGAAATAAATCTCAAACATGAAATGCAAACATAATCGTCCTTACCTGTTCTTTGGTCTGCGCCTTCTGTACGTAGTCTCGTCCCACTTTGATCCTCGGGGTGAGGATCGCTCTGGTGAACTCCATAACGTTCATCCCAAGCAGGTGGCAGAGCTTCTGCGCCGCTGAGAGAGCGAGGAAACAGAGAGCGTGTAACGTATTGATTTATATACAGACTGGTTATACAGCTTAAATGTTGTGAAGTTCAAATATTTGAAAATCAAAAAAGTTTGAAACAACTCTAAATTCTGCAAATCCTGGCCGGGCTGAGATGTTAAAGTGAGTCCTTAGGCAGGAGCAGACTTCCTAACTTTATTAGTTCTTCATTAGACTTTCTGATACTGAGAGGTGTGTGACTCCAGACATGATCCAGACATTTCAATACCAAGAGACACACAACTTAAACCTGCTCGCAGTGAGTGTGAAAACTGTGTGTGTACGTATATATGTGGAAATGATCATCTGTTTTCCACCAGCTGCTGTGGTGGAAGCTGAGACGTCGTGGTCATCTCATTTTCTGGATTCATGAATCATGACTGACTGTAGTGTGTGTGTGTGTGTGTGTGTGTGTGTGTGTGTGTGTGTGTGTGTGTGTGTGTGTGTATTGGATGTTTACCTGTGTTCTCAGGCATGGAGGCCTGATCAGTGTTTCTCTCTTTCTTAAAGACAATGTTGCCAAACTGCAGCACTGCGGAGACCACCTTCAACATGCCTGGCAGGGATAAGACAACACTTTATTGATCCCCAGGGTGGAAAATTAGGTAACGGCAGAGTAGGAGAGGAAATGAATTAATGCAATTATAGAAAGAGAGCTAGGATATAGTATGTTTCAGGGTGCATCTGGAAGTAGTGGACTACTCACAGACAATCTCGTCGTGGGAGAAGCTCATGATGTGCATTGCATCCAATGTCTCCTGGAAATTATCCTTGTCCTGCTGGCCAGGGATGGGAATGTTACCATTTGACAGGAAGCGGTAGTTATTAAAGCCTTCGAGGAGCAGGTCCGCTGGAGACGGAGAGAGAAGACAGATGAGTTTTTATTTTCTGCTTGTAAAGTGTATTAGGATCATGCTGCGTGTTGAGATGCGATTTGCATCCATTTTCAGTCAGGAAAATTCAGTCTAGACTCAAAGAGTAAGTGGATAAGTGAGTGAACTTTTAAAGCCACGATTTCATAAGAGAAATATGCTGTAAAGTGTTGTCTGCGCATGTTCTGCATCATCATGAAACAATGCACTAACAAGCTAAAATTAAAAGTTAACGAGACAAAAAGATTAGTCGGCCGGTGCTAATTCAAACCAGCTTTCTTCAGCTCTGCTCCTCGCCTGAAGCAAAGCGGCGTAAACGTGAGACCTCATTACTCACGGAGGATGACAGACACTCACTTCGGAGATGCTCTCCGGCTCCTGCCAGCAGGCGGTAGAAAATGTGGAAGGTCCTCTCATCTTTGGCCTGTCTGATGGCCCTCGACTTCTCCAGAAGGTCTGACAGCCGAGGTTAAGGACCGACCAGGTAATTACACTTTTATACGAGCACGCAAGCACACTTTGTACGTTTTCACAGGCACCATAGCAACTATTATTTTAACACAAGAACTAAATAAAGCACACAACCAATAAATCTTCCTATAAATCCTAAATCTTTCACTAAAAAAAAAATCACACGGGAACCAAATTTTTATCCTTTCTTTCTCAGTGTTCCAGCAGGATTATTATCCTGAGGAGCCTCGTCCATTATTTTCCTCAGCAGACACAAACAGATCTGAGCAAAAAAGGAGGAATAACAATAAAAACGTGGTCTCTTTAGAGCTCGATGCCCTCTAGCTTGTCTGGAGAATATGCAGAACAGGAATGCCATTCTTGTGGTTATGCATAATCCGTGGTGAGCCGTGTACCCTAACCGCTGTTCTCAGCTCTGAAATGCAACATGTGCCCTGTCTTTTAGCTCCCTCAAAACAATCCTCTGACCTTCTGCTCATTCAGGAGCGGTGAAGGATACAAGTCTCGATATTGGCCCCGACAATGTAGCCCGTGACGTCAAAGTTGATTCTGATGAACTTCCCCTGCAGGAAACAAGATAAAAAATAGGCGTTGAACTTGATAAAAACTGTACTGTACTTGTTTGTGTGCACGTCTGTCGTATATTTCTTCTCCCGTCGGGCACCGGGCATTTTAAATACCACTTTGCCTGATGACAGCGGTGGAGGACTGAATGCCTATATTAGGAGAAGCCAGGTTAACAGGTCAGAAGGAATCTCAGGCATGTCTGTGGTTTCCTCACAGTGAATGTGCGGATGTGTGAATATGTGTGTGCCCATCTGTCTACTGGTCTTCATCGCTGCTCATCTGAGGCAGCTGGTGATTCATGAGCTCTGAACGCCGTGGTGGTTAATGTTGACCACATGGTTTACTCAGTCACACTGTTGATGTAACACAAGATCATCGAGTAGAAGACTAGATTTTTTAGAATTAATTAATTCATTACTGTAGCTAGAAGCTGTTCACCTTAGCTTAGCATAAAGACTGAAAACAGGAGGTAACAGCGTCAGGCTCTGTCTATAAAAACCTTTATTTTACAGAAGATTCTGTACTAATTCTTGGCGGCGTGCAGTGACTTCCTGGAGTCCTGTGTTGATTCATCTGTGGAGGTGCTTGAAGGTGGATTATTCTCCCTGTCAGAGCCTTGGCTAGCTGTTTCCCCTTTGTTTCCAGTCTTTATGTTAAGATAAATCATGTGGTAATCTGGTGGTTGTAGCTTCATATTCCCTGTAAAGCTCTCATATGTCTTGTGTTTGTTTTTAAAGATGAGTACAAGGAAGAATTAAAAGGCAAAACATGAAAGCTATGTGTCTAATAATCTCTTTTATATAGCTAACCTTAACAATCCCATAATATATATGAATATATTTAACTGCTAAGATCTTCAGGTGCTGTAATCTGCATACAGTAAACTGGGAATAGAAGCATCCAAACTTGGGTTTAGATGATGTACATCTTTCTAGGTGGAAAATGTAAACTCCTCCGATGGTCAGCGTGGAGTTTCCATCAACCTGTTTCCCTTCTGGATTCAGTCTTTATGTTTAAATCAAGACAATGATCATTTAAACAGGAACCGTGAACTCACAAAGCGAGACGAGTTGTCATTTTTCACTGTCTTGGCATTGCCAAAAGATTCAAGGATGGGGTTGGCTTGCAGGAGCTGGCGTTCCAACTCACCCTGTGGAAAAAGACGAGAGAGGTAAGAAGCAACAAGCCGTCAAACATTTCGAACGCCTGGCAACGCAGAAAGACTTGCTCATTACTATTTATCATAATTTTCCGCTTCTGCCAAAACATACACAAGCTGGCGAGGCAAAATCGATCCGTCGTAACAGGGAGAAAAATGTAGCAAGAGAAATAACGCTAAAACAATCTTTCAGGTTCATCGCGGCCCTGTTGGCTTTGCTTTAGTCGACTGCAGTACAATGTGATTTTTGTCAGGGAAACTCGACAAGTTAACGGGCCAAGACAACCAAATAGTTTGAGGGAACTTGTGAAAACCACAAAGGCAATATAGCAAGTGTGTTTCGACACATGCGTTACAGTGAGTGGGCACTTTGGGTTGATGAGAGGGAGCCTTCTTCCGGCCTGTACATTCCTATGGTTGTGATGATATACCCTATATATCCAAAGACTGTACCACCGCGTCGGTAATGATGGCTTCCTCTTAGACGTCAAAATCTGGGTTGATAGGTGGTTGGAACATTCTATACCGTCCCTGAAACCTCCGGTTCCTCCACACATGACACAATCTCCTCCAGGGCAGCGCCAGGACAGAAATAGCCTCCACAACAGATCAGATCCTTCCTTGATCTGACTCCAGGATACTCCGGACTGCCCAGGGAGGTTTGCGTGAGCTCTGACTTGATGCCTGGATGGCTAATGCTGTAAGCCAGTGAGAAATGCTCCATGGAGAGAAATATGGGACTACCTATGGCCCTACTTGGATGTGTTTTAAGAGATTGGCAGACAGAGAGAGAAGACATTGTAATTCTTTCGCCTGTAGCAGAGAGAGAGCAAGGACAGGGAGAATCTTTCAGGCTCTGGATAACACACAACCAGGTGCATTCATCCCTGCAAAACTTAAGAGTAAACAGGTATTCCCTTATGTCTTTCTCTGACTGACTCACTGTCTTTCTCGTCTGCTTTACCTCGTCTCCACTTCTTCATATCCCCCAAACCTCTCTCCACCTTATCTTCCCCTCTCCCTCGATCCCTGGTTCTACATTCCTCTGGCCTGCGCTCAGAGGCAGGCGTAATGCAACGCAGAAGGGAAGCGGCATTAAAGGAGGTCAGTGAGGATGGTGTGCTCTGGCAGGGGAGCGCTGAGGCCCTCGGTGAGTTACAGCTACTCACCGTGAGCTACTGAAACGCAGCATATTAAACAGGCATCCACCCAGATTGTGAGCAGTTCTATAGTTATTAGATTTACTGAGAACACAGAGACATCAGGTACCGGTTTGGGGAGGGAGACAGAAAAATAGCTTCTGGATAAATCAAGCAGAGGAGGCGCGCCAGAAAATATCAAGTTTTGTAGAGACAGACGACGGAGTTGGGGTGAATTCAGGAGCGTGTCAGCGGAGGCTCCATTTGTGTTTCTTCTGGGACAAAAACGTTCTGGATTTAAAACTGAAAATCCAGGTGAAGCTACAACACCCAAACAGAAACATCCCCTGCGCCTGATTATCGACTGGGCCACACAGTTAGAATAACATTATCACAGCCAAGGCAAAAAGAACAGGCCAATGAATTATTAACTGAGATGCTCCTCAGACTACACGCATGCATCTAGAGTACATCACCAACGGAAAACATGCAACTACGATCAGGTTTCGTCACCTTTGATCATCTTAGACCTCACAGACTGACGTCACTAAAATGTAAATGATGAAGTTTAGCATGACACGTTAGAGGAGAGATGTTTAGTGCGGCTGTGGTCTGATTTTCACACTGATTTCTCAGCTGATGTAAAAGAGCACCGACTAGCACTGAATGTGCACACTAACTGTGTTTTTTTAACGTAAAAGCGTAAAACATCTCGATTACAAACTGTTCTAATAAATCCGAAGCAATTGATAAAACAAAGTGTTTCAGTATCCTGAGCCTGCTGCTTTAATGGCAGATTCAAATAATCATGTGAGGAGACTGAGCCAGCACAAACAAATACCTCATAAAGAGAGAAGCTTAGATTAATCTGTCAACATCATTATGGCAGCGGCAGAGATTCAGAGACAGAGAGAGGCATGCACGTACACACAGACGTTAAAAGAAAACGGACCACACACTCTTTTTTTTTTGTTTTTTTTTTGAGAAAGCGGGAGATACACTTGCCTGGAGCTTGAATGCTTTGGGAGATTCGGGCTGTTTGTTATGGATAAACAAATGTAAGTGTTAAAAACCTGAAGCGCTCATGTCAGACACAAGCCACAGGAAACAGCAGTACACACACACTCAGCGTCGCCCAGCGTCGGGGACACTCTCTGGCAGAATGGCACTGGATGACATGAAGCAGGAGCAGTGACCAGTCAGGCTACATTAAAAATCTATGAGGTTAGCTGTGGATTAAGACACAACTTCAGTTTGGTATCTATAACAGTAACATCACAGTTCATTCATTCAATAGTTTGACATTTTGGGAAACACGTTTATTCACTTCCTGCTGCCATCAGGCAGTTAGCTTAGTTTACCCTTAACCCTACATCTCTTCCCACCTCTGAACCTCAGATAACCTCGATCTTTCAACCTTAACACTTTATGGATTAACCAACCTTTGGATTTCGTCTTCTGGACCAGCTGAGACGAGACGCCGTCCACCACACATCAACTCAAACTGACCAAGGCCAAGAGACCGACCACGTACGACGTCGGCCAACTCGGGGAGAGTCGATGTAATAACCAGGAAGAGCCATTAAAGGAAATGTTGTTCTTGTTTTGTATTTTGGAGGAAATTTAATTTGCATTTTGGTTTTCGTTCTTTAAATAACAAAGGCTGCTTTATCATACGGTACTTTGAGGATCAAGATTGGCCCGCAATGCGCTACGGACAAAGGCGCCAACGCTCCCGCAACCGCAACTGGGACCGGAGCGGCTCGACTGACTGAGGGAAGGACAGCGCACCTCCTCTCCCCGTCAGAGATCGGGCCGAGCTCCCTTTCACTAACCCCAACCTTTAGGAACACGCGTGTCAAAATGACAGTTTGTTCTTTTATCTGCCAGACTATTTCTTGGCTCTGTGCAGTTGCCAGGCAACCGGCGGAGACTCCAGGAAGTCACTGGTCCAAAATAGCTGGTTTAGGCACAGAATAAACAGAGAGAGATATAAAGTGTTAATTACCGAGCAGACTCTGTTACTGCTGAGCAGAGCCAGCCTGCCTGTTTGCAGTCTTTGTGCAGCTAAAGAGCTGCTGACTGTGGCCTGATATTATTATTTAATGCTGCCTCGTGTGAACAATCGACTAGAATGAGAATAAGCGTGTTTCCCAGAATGAACTATTTCACCACGGCCGTCCAGTTTTTACTTTATCACCGAGGATAGTTCAAATGTGATATATGTGAGAGGAGAAGTAAAAACTGGAGGCCCGAGCTTAGCAAAGGTAGAGAAGGTAAAATAGTAGGTAGGTAGGTAGTGGGGCTCTCACAGGAATGTTGTGGTCTTTGCGTCCTTTGTGTGAGGAGGCAACGTGGGCCAGGTACTGGATGACCTTCTTCGTGTTCTCGGTCTTGCCAGCGCCCGATTCGCCTCTGAAAACAAACGAGACAGACGGCATGGAGATACACACGGGGCAGACAGAGGGAGTGAGGGAAGAATGAGCGAGGAAAAACACACTTTTCTCATCGCATCCGACAAATATTTACAACACTCTCAACATGCAATCATGAATTATAGGCCTTTAGTTGTGACCCACAGCCACATTACAGGAAATAATCTGTGTAAGTCGTCCGCAATTTAGCAAGGTACAGACAAAACATTGTAAAACCAAAATAACGCATCATTACGGCGGTCAGGAGAGACTGGATGGAGGGAAAGAAAGAATAAATAAAGAGAGAAGCAGCAACCATCAGGCTATCTGCATCGATTCGTCGGTTTCACTGGAGAGCTGTGGTCGGGTGGGCCCGTCTCCAAAGTTTCCAGGCTTTTTGGGCCGTCTCTAATGATAGCTGTGTTCAGGCAGGGCCATCCACAGCTCCCACAGTCAGGACGCAGAGGCCAGAAAAGCCGGGCCAGCACCGAAACCAGGCCAGCAACACTACATTGAGATACATACCAGTGGCTTTAGTCTAGCTGGCTATTAGCTCCGCTGCACACGGAGCGCTGCAGCACTAGAATTCAATGGGCGAGTCCTCGAACAGGGGATGCAACAATAGCAATATAGGTCAAGATAGTTGCACATCCCAGCTTGGCTTGATGTCTTCATAGTTTCACAGGAGTGAAAATAATAACTCACTGACTTCCCCCACATTTTATCATTTCTCCTTGAGGCAGGACGCCTCGCTTTGGGAACTGGTTTTCTCTTAAGTGTGAGATTCTACAAGCTCCCTGTGTGACGGGCCGCTCATTGTTTTGCTGAGATACGGCATATGGACGTAGGTTTGTGTCGATAGCAAGAGCTGGGAGGCGGAGTTCATCAGTACATACCAAGAAGTTGACATAAGACCCCGCTTTGCTAAACCACGTAACTGCACAAGACCTTCGATAATTCTATGCTATGCTAAATAGGCTTGTGGCATTTTTGGATTAAAAGTTTGTCATCGCAAAGCTCGGGCAGCAGCCTTTTTTTATTCTCAGGGAGGTGGTGAGCTGACCTACACACCCCCGTCAGATAACCTGTGATTTCTTTTCAAATTGGTGCTTCTTGGGGATTCATTTACCTTGATGGAGGAGGAGGAAGAAGAGCAGTGCCGAGCACAGCACAAGAAGAAGATGTTGCTCTGTCATTCTGTCTTTCAGACTTGGATTGGGCCGAGAGATTCAACTTCTCCCACAAACTGGATCTTCTTTACTTCTTTCTTCCATTTTCATGAATTTAAAATACTATTGATCATTACAGACGTGTTTACAGCTTCCCCGGGTGACCGGCCTGCTCACTACTACTGCTAAAACGTCTCCGCTGTCACCAACAGGGGGTGTCGTTTCCAGACTTTCCAGACTAATTTTGCAACAGCTCCTGTCCGTCTGTTGGCAGCCTCGAGTCGAGCCACGCTCAAAAAGAGTGTGTGGCACTTAATTACTCTCTGCCAAAGAAGATGAAGGCAGGCCACCAAACCGCACTCATAACTCGCTCGTCTTAGTATTGGGCAGAGCTGCTGCACAACCCAGCGTCCGCGAAAAAGCTATTTGAGACCAGTCTTTAAATAAAACAGCAGGGTGACGGGAGCTGGCCGACTGGGAGGAACGTGAGGGGAGGAAAGGTTACTTCACAAAGCAGGTACATCAGAAGTGATGACCCGTGTAAAGCGCTCTCATCGCATGTCCACGCACATATATAAACATTTCAAGGACATGAAGTGAAACCCTGCCTCTGTATGAGGTCACCTTATTAACGGTGCAGCTATTTAATCGTCTGCTTGAGACAGTTTCATTTTCCAGCCCGCCAAGCTGCTTTATCACCAGAACCAACAGAGAACTGACCTCAGGAGAAGAGAGAGAAGAGAAAGGAGGACAATTAACGGGGAGTTAAGAGTTGCCGTACTTACGTGCAAAGGATTGATTGGTCCTCGCGATCTGTTCAGAGAAAACAGAAAAACACAGTCAGCATCTTTCCGTCTTCTCCCCGGCTTCATTAGAAGTAATTACTAAGAGGCTTTAGTGGTCAGGTAGTTGGACTGTTGTTGAACACACTGAAATGCAACGCATTTGATGGCACGGGGCGCAGCATCAGGTCATGATGGGAAACGCTGAAATAGTGCTTCATGGCGATTTTACAGCCTCCTTCATCCTGCAAAGCCACGCTGTGTGACGGCAATAAACGGACACCCAGACTAGTAACCGTACCCAGCTCTAGATGACAGGATCAGCTATGCTATAAGTGTGTGACCTCTCACCTTTTGAGAAGGCCCTGCTCCACACTACAAAGAACTCAAAGAACCAGAACCAAGAGAGATCTGACCCTCTTTACACAAACTGTGACCATCAGAGCGTGCCCTGATTTCATTTCAACATGTATATCACATATTTCTGTGTTAGGTCTGTGAATGTGGACCAAAATGTTTTATGGTCCTGTAGAGAAGTTGTAACAAACCCTAAAATGTTGGTTTGATATGTAAATAGAAATTCTATAAATCGTTCATCAAGCTGCGCCCGTCTATTCGTGTTCAAATCATCTCTGTAGATGTGATTAATGCTGTGTGTTGTCTATGTTTGTCGTCTCATGATGATTTTAACTCGTGAAAAGTGCTCTCGTTATTATTATCCTCCACTACAGCTACAGACTTCTTCTTTTTTCCATAGATCAGCCTCAATAAAGCTTCTAACATCCACCGGTTTACATCAAAGCAGCCATCTGATAAAAACCACATGTAGTGTAGTAACTGTTTCACTGTGGCTGAGACCAGCAGGCATGACTTCAACTCACAGGACCGTCTGCTTGTGTGCTGCGTGAAAAATGAAGCCTGACATCACGCCGCTGTTTAGCAGATAGGTGACATGGCTGAAGTGACCTCGTCTCATCGGTCAACAACAGCACGAGCCAACATCTGAGGTGCGAGGACAGCGTGTCTATCATCGCATGAACATACAACCTGTATGTGCAAACAGGCTCTTTGGAGCTGGATTCTGGCCTCCGCTTCCACACAAAATAAACAACGCCAGGTCCGATTATGATCTTAAAGTAATAGACTCTTGTGCCAGTCACAAAGCGAGTCCCCCCGCTGCCCTTCAATCTTTGCTGGGATTCTTGCGGCAGGAAGTACGGAGATTTTTCATTTCCTGAAAAAGACAAATTTGGGAGCACCTCCACATTCCTAAGCTCGGTGAAAGTGAAAGAAATGGGGCCACCCTGCATTCACTCAAGCCTCACACAACAACTGGCTGCACTGCTGAAGTACTGGAAGCACATTATATTCTGTTAGATATTATCCTTGGCAGTTGAGGTCATGCTTTTGTACGATGAAAAACTTTTCCGATGTAATTCTTTCAGCTCTTTTGTGCACCGTGATTAAGCTAGATCCCAAAATGGATAATATTATCCATCCACTGTGGGGACGATTGCCTCCTATAACCCATTAACTCACAGCTTGTTGATGTGGGTCGGTTTTCACAGACGGCTCAGACGCTCTTTTAAGGTGTTATCTTTCACCGAAGAAGTGACCTTTTGTTCTCGCACTAAAGCGTGAACTTCCCTCGGGTGACAAAAGGCTGGTGAAATGAGCATGAGTGCGTGTTTGCACCTGGACCTTACGTCATTAGAAGTGATTTTCCAGTAAAACTCTCATCAAAAAAAAAAAAAATGATGAATGCTAATGTATGCATACTTGTGTTGGACGAGAGTTGCTGTAACAGTGGGGGGGTGGAATGATGAATGAGCCGCTCGCTTTAACCGGATACATCGCCCTTGTTGACGAGTTAGCCGTCGAAACGCGGGTCAAAGTTTGATTAATCCTGCGTGTGTTTCACAGCCACATCTACACCTGATGCTAACAGATGCCCCCCATAGTGTAACGTCTTTGCACCTCCAGCATCGCTGGACCGAAGCACGCAACACTGCGTAAGCCAGCACGACTAACACACACCAAACACACACTTCCAGCTTTATATGATTAAAGGGAAGTTTGCACGTGTGACCTCATGCCTCTGAAATTAGCGCCTGATTACAATCTGCGACAAACGTGAGCAAAAAAATCGGTTGTGATTTTGTAGCTCTGTTTAAAAGCTTCACCCTCACTCAACCTCTTTCCAAATGCCCCGCAACTGCAGTCAGCCCAAATGCCCATCCAGTTAGCTCAAGTGTGGCGCCTTAATAAGCAACATGTGACGGATAAGTTTTTCCTTTATAGTGCACGGGAACTTTTGTTTTGTCTCTTTTGGCACCAGCAGCCGTCATTTGTTTGGAATTGCAGCAGCGTGAGCGGTAATAGATACCATGGCTCCACAGGAAAAGAGCACGGCAACAAGACCAAAGAAAATTCAGAAAAATGTGTCAGTCTTCATATTTTTAAAGATACTCTGGTGTCTGTCTGTCTGTTTGTCGTTATAAAAAAACAGCTGGTGTCTGCTGGAGCTTGAAAGCACACACACCTCTGAGCTATACACACTTCATTCTCTGCCCATCAGACATCTATTTATCCAGCTTACCTCTGATGCCCTCTTTATACTTTTCATTTGACCTTATACTCCTCTGCGCACGCCCATCACCGCCACACATAAACCCCCCTCCGGCTCTTTCCACACTAGACAATCATTCCTTTAATCTAGCATCCACTTTATGATCCTTACAACAACGATGTGAAGTAGACGCTGCCTTCACTCGCCAGAATCGATGGGAGGTTTGCAAAAACTGCTGTTGAACTATGTTTGTTTGTAGCTCCTTAATTTATCCAATTATGGTGTAGTAGGAAATTTGTAGATCCTGAGCACTGACAGTAAAAACAAAGAGTTGTATATAAATTCACCCTCAGTACAGTTGTCATGAACGGGGAAATTAGCTACAGAGACCAAAACTGTTTTTTGTACCAGGCTGTAAACATGTTTATTTCTGCTTTAACATGGGGACTTATGGAGACTGACTCACTTCTGCAGCCAGCCTCAAGTGGACGTTTGAGGAACTGCAGTTTCTGGCACTTTGGCAGCTTTGAAGGGTTTAAAACCAGCCTCAGACTGAATCTTTTATGTATTGTCTACCTGCAAATGAGCAGTTCTGTTTTAAAAATCTTTGCTGTGTTCGTTAACTTTCAGTAACGGATGCTTTGTGAAATGAACTCGGCCTCTCTCTTCTGTTTGAATGAATGAGTGCATCCATCCATCTGGTCTGTGCTCTCACCTTGGCCCTCTTGGCAGCTGCTGCTTCCTAGATCGCCACGGCAACTAACTGCTGGGTCATATTTACCCAGGATGCCATGCTGGCTTGGCGTAGGTGAACCAATCAAACTGCATGTGCTCTTCCCTTCCAGTAGCTCATTACTGCCTCACTAAATCTTTATCCCCTTTGTGTTTCCCCTTTTCTCTCTGCTGCTCTCATTTCCCCCTTTCCCCCCGAGTGAATAGTGCAAAGCCAGATTACTCAGACCGCTAAAAAGTACTGAAGACAAAATCACTTTTCCACAGCAACACATGTTTTTAATTTGAACACCTCATCAGAACTCTTAGCTGCGCTGCTATTTCCACCACAACAACTCACGGCCAATCATTTAGGTAATGTTAACGGGAGATGGAAATAAGTTGGCTCATTCACTCGTCAGATTTTAGGACAGACTCTCTGTTTGGATTCAACTTAAATCTAAATGACAGCACAGGAAAATGCGGCTTTTAGCTCGATCAGCATTGCTGCAGTGTCATATCACGGTTCACTGAAGGGTGACACGCTTCACTTCGACTTCATGTTCGAGATAGATGTAGCAAACAACTGACGCAGCAGCCGTTTCCAGCTCCTCAGTGACACTCATTTCCTGAGATTGTTGTAAATTTCACTTTTATAAGTGCAGTCATTTTAAACAGCTGCACGCAGCTCGTCTCGTGGGTGTACGAAAACACAGATCTCACACTTCGCGGTAGGAGACGGGCCTGTCTTGCACAGCAGGGTTCCCTTCGCTGCTAATAATTTATCCCCCACGAGGATTAAACAAACCCTCATTCTTCACATTCCAGAGCGTTCTCCCCCTCTTGCTCCCTCCGTCTCCAACAAAAGCCCCAATCGTTATCACGACCCCTTATTATCGTCCTCATTTCACCTTGTCCAGCCTCAGCACCCCTTCTCCTCGGTGTAACTCGGTTTATTGTTCTGTCCTATCTACTGTAAACTATTCACTGCTGCCTTACACGGAGGTCTCCTTTCTTAGTAAATATAGCGATTTTGATTAGCGGGAGGCCAAGAGATTAAGATAACACGCTGTATTCTCAATGGGAAAACACGTTGAAGAATGTAAAACACAGCGGTATGCTGTAGAAAATGGTCAGCAGTAAGGCTAACTAGAAGTCATTTGCAGTTAATGGACAAAAACATGCAGAAATAACGGCGGCGTCACTCAAGCTGTGGATCAAATAAGTAACGTTGGATCAGTTATTTCTTTTTAACCTCGTTTTTAATGATCCAGAGTCGGAGTGTGGATGAAAAATTTCTCATTTAGGCTCCAAACTGAAAATGTTTGAGGTCTCCCGACCACAACCACCAAACAAAACAAAAACATTCTTCACATCGCCCCGCTCAAACCAAAGCTTAATGTACGAAAACATTCTTAGAACAAGGAACCTAATTACATCCATTTATTGTCAATGGTCCTCAGCAATATGGCTCCAGTTCAATGCAGTCCGACCTGAAGTCTAACCCGCAAATTGCACTTCCTAATTGTTGCAAACTGTTGTTTTAATGTTAACTCTGTGCATGTATTCTCACTCATTTTAAGCTAAGATAACTAAAACCAGAAGCTGTTCACGTAAAGATCAAGCTTAAAGATCATTTTATCCTCACCCACACACTTTGAGGTAGCAAAACCTTCTGATTAGGAACACGCAGCTATAAAAAACAGTGTTACCAAAATGGAAGTTGGCTTGAAAGCACGATTTTTAACCTTTCGGGGTCTTTGCAACTGGATGTAACACGTTTTTTCCACACTGCAGCTCAAGATCTCCCAATTTGCTTCATAAAAGAGGTCGTAAAACACACAACTACACACAGTGAAAATACTAGCGCCATGGTAACCACTTCACACACATAAGAAATCCTGAGTGATAGCCAGTGAGCTGCTCTCTCATAAACTGCTGTTTAGTCTATATGTGGCCCCACGCAAACACACACACTCATGCACACACGGCTCCTTGTACTAGTGCAAAGGTAATCTAAAAATGGCGGCTTTCTTACTCATAAAGGTCTAAAGTGAAGGCAGGACACAGTCCAGAGCTACTTAAACCCAGAGGAACAAAGCTTTAAGTGTGTGTGTGTGTGTGTGTGTGAGTGAGACAGAGCTCATTCACATTCCCAGACAGTGGAAGTAGCAAACAGTCAGCGTGATCTGGGAAGTGTTCTGGTCTGTGGGTACCTGCAGTGTTTAACTGTCACTTCGAAGCTTCCGGGCAATTATGATAAGACGCAAGTTAAACACAGTTAAGTAGAGGGATGAAGAAGAGTAATACGCCACGTCCTCCAACACACTTGGCAGCTATAAATCCTCCGATAGTGATTAAGGTAATACTAACAGTCGCTTCACATCATCCACTGAGTGTGACGGAGTAAAGGCAGGCCCACTTAAAGGTCCGGTGTGTAGGATTCAGTGCCACCTAGCAGTGAAGTTGCAGATTCCTCGACTCACACTCTCAGTGTTTGGTTTGTCTGCTCAGGGCCACCGTAGAAAAATGGTGATTCAAGATGGCGGACCCCGTGGAAGAGGACCCGCTCTCTCTGGAGACATGTGATGTGTTATTATGCATAAATTAAAGATGCATTTAATTTATATTTACAGTACTTTGGGGTCTATAAATGACGAATTTATACACTTGGAAGACTAGACACAATAGATCTTTCATAACTTCTCCTGCTCACTAAAATCCCACATCGTTCAGCTCCAGTTTGTAACACAAGCATTGAGTTAAACATTTAAAGTTTCAATGCCAAGCCACTCGAAACTCTAAAGATGTG
The DNA here is from genome assembly GCA_023373845.1 of Nibea coibor. Lineage (NCBI taxonomy): Eukaryota > Metazoa > Chordata > Actinopteri > Sciaenidae > Nibea > Nibea coibor. The sequence continues at coordinate 3,749,269 of CM041727.1, forward strand.
TTCAGACAGAAAGCGAAGCACATTCGTGTAAATTGGACTGCTAAACTGTTTGTGTTGAACCGTATCGATTTGCCCCAAAACAGCCAATCAGCCCATTAGTACAGACGTGAGCTGGAAGCTAGCTAGAAACAGACGTGCTGATTGTGTTTGTGTGGGACTGTGCCTGTGTGTGTGTGGGTAAGTTCAACCAGGAACTCAAAGTTCGTTCTGTCAGTCATTTCCGACCTCTCACTCTCCTTTTTCCTCTCATCAGTGCTCGTATACAAAGCAGATGTGTAAAAATGTTTGACTCGCACGGATGTGTCTTTGCCACTGTTTGCACCACCCGGAGGAAATTCACGTCTGATGGCGTCTTTCCATTTAGTTTGTATGGAAACGCACCACATCTTCACACAACACTGGAGTGAACACTGGCTACGTTACGTTCCACAGATGAACTGCTGTTGGGATGAAGGTAGCACTCTTACATGGTGGGAGTAGCAGTGTGTTGCTGAAGGATGTGTATGTAATTTTATATGTTGATTACTCACAGATTAATCAGATTATTAAGCCGTCTTTGGTGATTATGAATAGCAACATTAGCTACGACGACAATAGTTCGAGACACATTTAAACTGCTCTGTGGGCTCCATTGTTTGCTTTTGCCGCTCCAGTGAGGCACAAAGACTGATGGGTAATCTTGCTTGTCAACTTCCAGTAAAGTGATGCACTGTTTTTCAGTTCCCTTTGAACGGCTCCTTGCTTAGCATGGCTGAATACCCCGTGTGGTCCACTTTGCAGGGAGCCACCAGTAACTAATCACAGTGTAGACTTCAGGATTTGTCCAGGGCAGAGTGAGTGACAGTCTTAAAAGGTACAGTTGTTGAGATATATAGAGATTTGTATAATATCAGCACAGTATGGATATTTTGGCTCATGGAGTTGAGTTACCACACTGTACTTCTCTGTAGATGTGGCCTTTTGCAACCGCTGAATGACTAAACGGCTCAACTGCGTTACTCACTGTAATGCCGTTGAACCAGCTGCCAGTTAGGCATTCACAGGCATTCATGAGCCTATGAACAGAAGGGCAGACATCCACGCTGAGCTACTGGCCATTTGCGTGCACCAATCTGTGTGTGTGTGTGTTTGTGTGCTGGAATTTGGATGCCCCTGGTTTCCCTCCCTACCAGCACTGGGGCCTCTTTGGGTGTGGAGCAGGCGTTGTTTTCAGCGGGGGGCCGGCGGTGCAACAGAAGTGACGTTAAAGGGAAATGAGTGGCAGGTGTGATGAGGGTCAAAATGTGGAGGTTATGTCCGCTTTTCTGGTTATCAGCTTATGTGTCAACCGCAAAGAATACAGCCACCATCAGTTATAGTGTTACCGTCAAAAGTAACACCGTCGACGGATGCATCATTTTCACACTATCAGCAAATTAACAAATGGGTGGTGACTTTCCTAAATCCCACTGACAGTGACAGGATGTTCCCCTGTGCATCTGGCACGAGTCAATCCAGGCTTGGCAGATGAGGACAGAAGGGTGCGGTGGAGAAGATACCAGATAGGAGAATGAGCAAGGGAAAATAGCGATAGCAGGGGGAAAGTTCATGGTAGCGCATGGGAGTCCGAAGAAGCTATAAATAACATCGTGTCGCCCGCTGACACACTTCGAGATGAAATCCTAAGTGTGTTTCAGGACTTCTGATTCAGGTTCAGGGTTAGGGATGACAGTTGGCAGCTGAGATCACAGACAGAAATAGATCGTCATCGGCTGGGTTAGCGAATGTCCCAACCCTCCCGGAAATGACAGCAATGTGTGAGGGACCACCTGAGTGAGTGTGTGAGGGAAGCACACACACACACACACTAAGGCAGAGAGGAAGTTATTCTCATTAATTATACCTAGAGCTTCCTCCTCCTCCTCTTGGAGCTGTAAAGCTGTCAACACTCCTCTGCTTTGGTGTAAAAGGGCCAATCTGCATGTTAATAACAATGATACAGCAGGAGTGCAACTAACATTAATATTCTTTGTACATTACGAGGGAATTTATCAGTGATTTATTGTTAGAGATAGAGTGAGGAGCTCGGACATCCAAAGGGAGCATCAAAAGGAGCCAGCTGAGGTGGTTCAGCTGGCTGGTGTTCTGGGCATGTCCACTTAGTAGGAGACCACGGGGCAGTACCAGAGCCTACATAGCCCACATGGGCCTGGGAAAGCTAAGGCTTTTCTGTGTCGTTTGCATGTTCTCCCCGTGTCTGCTTGGGTTCTCTGGCCTCCTTCCACACAGTTAATACTATATGGGTGACTCTAAATTGCCCGTAGGTGTGAATGTCAGCGTGAATATTTGTCTGTCAGCCCTGTGATGAACTGGCCACTTGTCCAGGGCGTAACCCTCCTCTCTGGATATATAGATCAGAGACTATAGGGTGAAGTAGAGCTCATCCCTGACGTGGCATCACAGATCCTTGATTGGGAACATTATCCACTGAATGTAACGCGTCAGAAAGTCTGTCTTACACATTTACAAGAATTTAGGATGAATCTTTAGAAGTACAAATTAATATCCATGTGAAAGAAAAGAAAATTCATACATTAAACATGGATACAATTGTTTGATTTCATACATTGTACTGAATTACAGGATCCACGCCCGCTTGAGTTCATTTGAAGCCAATAAAAATGGACTCTACTCAAACAAAAGTCTTGTCTGTGCCATCACTGGCTTTGAACCTTCACCAAAATGAAGCCAATACATACACACTGACACGCGCACACAGAAACAACAAACACTCATTTGATTTGCAGAGAGGGTTCAGTTGGTTAGCAGTGTCTTCCCCGGTCTGTACTGAGAGGTTGGCTTTAGTTGTAATAGTTTGAGATAAGAGAACTCAGATAAAGGAGAAATATCACAAACTCATGTATCTGTCTGTTAAATATTCAGACAGGGGTATGTGTGGGGCTATTTTTTGGCTGGTAGCAGTAACTTGGTTGCATGTTTTCTGCCAGAAAGTGAGTTTTAAAAATGTTAAACTATTCCTTTAATCATGACGAGAGTTGAAGCCCGTACATTTCCACACACGACAAAACCTATGAGGCCAAATTCGCGACGCATGATTTCATCTGCTTCATGTCAAAGTATTTCATGTTTAAGTCGATGATGGCTGACTTTTGTGAGAGCGAACGGTATATTTAAGGACGGCGTCAAACACTTATGGACGTTAAGAGTCTCTCGCGTCTTAAATTCAGCTCCTCGGCCACATGTCCCGTGGGCTTGTGTTTGGCTCGTACGGCTCATGTTATACTGTCTGAGCTGTGCTCCACAGAGAGCGTTCAGACAGGATTTTGGAATCTTTCCCTTTTCAAGTCCCACAAAGCACATTTTTCAAATGCTTCTGACGCAGGGGTGAAATGAGAAAAGTCTGCGAGGGGGGAAAAAAAGAAAAGAAGAGGGGTATCGAGATAGATAGAACAATTGAGAGAGAGAGAGAGAGGCGTAGAGGACCAAGTCCCACGTGTTTCTCATGGAAAGAGGTGCTGGTCTGGGCTGGTAAACATTCTTGGGATAATTAGGAGAGTCTTTGAAATCGAATATATGTCTATTCCCCCTGCATTCACTGCAGCTCATGTCTGTTACCCTGAAGATATGTGCCAGCTATATGGCAGCATAGCTGAGAGACAACATATGAGTGTCAACGGTGGAATGGATATCTGTGGCTCAAATTCCCGCTTGGGTGTCAGCGAGTGGGACCGTAACATCTGGTGAGGGTGGGAGGGTTTTAATGCGGCTCCAAAATGTTGGACTATCTGCAGCTTGTGCTTGCCGTAGGAGAGAGAGACGTGGTGAGAGCGAGGCGTGATGTACGCTTCGGTTCGCTGAGCACAGTGGTCATGCCAGACAAAGTACCAGCAGCTTCACGTCCTACACGTGTTCTCATTTCCCACAGCGGTGACGGGACGCGGGGTCGATTCTCTCCCTCTGATACACTCCGTCACTATTCAGCCCATTGTTCGTCAGCCTTGTTTAACAAACTTTAATCACATTCCAGTCGTAAACTCATTAGCAGTAACTGCTCCGAATGAATCCTGTTGTCTCTTCAAAGAAAAGAGAAGAACAGTCGGACTGTGATTCGTTTATGTTTCTGTTTTCTTGCTGTTCAGTGACACTCTGTCCTCCGCGGGTTAAACTTCATCTCAGTTCCTCACAGTTCGTAAAGTTTTCCAGCCGAGGATCCAAAGGATGAATTCGGGATTTCGTCGAAAATAAATCATCTCTTGTCCTAGATGTGAGCCGAGGCAATAACTGCACAAGGTGTTGTATGCTATGATCCAGGGTGAGTGCCTGTGTGCAGCAGAACCTTTGTTTTAAATGTATGATCTCTTCATTTTGGCAGAGTTGAGGTGTTTTTCAAAATAAAATGAAAGCACTAAGGAGAAAGTGGCACGACCTTCTCTACTTTTTTATCACGTCTGTCTGGAAACAGCCCGCAGATCGCCCGCTGCTGTCTCACCTCATCACGTCCATCTATCGTCCACGCCTGTCACTGTCAACAAGGATTACCTGTGACGCATCCCGTGGAAATATAATACACATTATCACGGCTGCCGCTCAAAGGTCAGCGATAAATTTTAAACACTTCACTTCTCTGGTCGGGGTTATCCTCTAAGTCTTACTCATGCACAGTTTTGTTTACGCTAACAGAGCCTAAGTGCTGCACAACAGCACGCTTACCAAGAGTGTAAAATTAGCCTTGTGCTTTTGGGTGTTGCCTACAGGCCAATGAAAGGGGAGAGAAAAACAGTTGTGGCGAGATACGGCGAGAGAGAGAGAGAGTATTTGGCAATGTAATCGATTGCAGATGGCAGCCGTCGGGTGGCTTGTGTTTGGTCCACAGTGGTTCTTTGTGATGGCTAGGCCTGCCATAATCCAACAGGACAAGGCTGTTTTTTCGTGTGTGTTTATGCTGGCACCTCTAATATCACGGCGCTAAGCTCTGCAGCCCCACAGGAATCCAGACACACACAAGGGAGGACCAGGGGTGCAGTCACAGAGGGGAAACTGTATCAGTGCGACGCTGAGGGCCGGCAGACGGCTGAATATGAAAGAATATTAAAATAATACAATAAATCAGAAAAGGGATGTTTGTATGGCTAATGTAAGTGAATCTACGCAGCTGTGGTGTGCTTAGATTACACTTTATTACAGTCTGATCTATGCTTATCTTTCATATTGTAATATAGTTTGGGTGAGAACTTTTCCTCCTATTTTAGGTACTCCATATTCATGACTTCAGATTTTCTCACATATGTGTTTTTATTTATAAGGTACAATCAAGTGAGGTTAATATTGCAGAGCGTTTCAAGTAAATTCACAGGTCAGCTCGTCAATCTTTAGCTCTTCATCTTCCAAGGTCAATTTTCTATAAAATTTAGGGACACCAAATTAAAGAATAACTTTTTCCACCTGGCAAAAACTCCTCATCTACAAAATATTACAAAAGACTGAAGAAAGAAAAACAGACTGTATATATATTATTAGTTTCTCAATACTTTGTGGTCATAATTCTCTGTATGTTCATTTTGTGCTCTCTATAGCTGTAAATTTTAGGTGGAGGCTTTAAATAAGCCCACATAAACAACATAATCAGATGATTTACACTCTTCGGCGAGTGCCAGACTTTTGTGAGTGTCTTCAGTTTACAGATTAATAAATACATGCGTGTCATCGGTTGCTCATTAAACAAAGAGTGCTGGAGTAAAGTCGGTCAGCCGGTGGGTTGCAAGGTTGCCGGTGTCAGTGAGAGGGCAGTCACGGCATCAGTCAGGTAACCCTATCTGTCGCGGTGAGGCTTCTGGTATCAACGCTATGCGTCTCTCATGATGACACTATCCAAGAACGAAGGCAGAGCTCTTAAATCATCACGTCTCGGTTGTGTGACTGTGTCTGACAGTCACACGGACCGCTGAGGCGCAGGACGTGGCTTCACGGCAGCTATGAGTGTTATTACTCCTTCAGTTTCATGCTTCATGTTGAATGAATACAGTATTTTAAGAGGTGTGTGAAATAGATGTAGTCATACTTATTCTGTGATTACAGGCAAGCTTCTGTTATCCATTAACCTGTAATATCTATTAAAAATGTGTCATCTGAGTTCAAAAACTCAGTTTTCTTTCCATAAAACAGTCACGTACCGTACGTATGTAAGACAACTGACACACAGCAGCTCTCCCAATAATCGCCCTGTCCAGGTTACGCAGGAAAAGAACAGAACTATAAATCAGAAATGGTGTATGACCCCCCCCCCAACAGAAATATGATTTTATCCTGTATGAACTCCACAGCTGTCTGCCATTACCAACGCATCGACCCATGTGTATTTGTGTGTTTGCACTCCTACGCTCGTGCAAACACGCTGTTTAAAGTCATCTGTCGAACATGCAGCGAGCGCAGACAGTTCTTTTGACGTCCCTAACACACACACACACACACACACACAATCCTGACCCTCCACACCTGTCTTGTCACTCAGGCCCTTGGGTGTGCCCTCCACTCCAGCTCTCACTTCCCCAACAAGAGGCCTCATTTCCCAGGGAAGAGCACTGTGGCTCCAGGCCTCCCCGTCTGCACCCACACACACACGCAGCACCCTGGTCCCAGCCCCCCTTCAGTCTGCACAAAGCCCCCATTGTGAGGCACAATGACGGCCGCCCCCTCTGCCTTTCCCCTGTACCCTCTGCTCTGTTTCCCCCATAACTCTGTCCCCTCTGCCCCCTCATGTTTTTGCCTGACTCCCTCGTCCTCTGCTTCTCATTCTCTCTTGCCTTCTTTCCTTTCAGCTCTTAAATCTCCACCACCAATCCAGTTGATCGTGTCTATATGGCTCTGCCCTCTTTCATCCCAGCTCAACCCTCTCCCCCCCTTCACTATCTCCGTTCAATATTAAGGCCTTCTCTCCCCCCGCTGTCTCTCCGAGCACGGCCCTCCCTCTCGCCTCTCGGTTCCAAGACATTTTCCACTTCTCTGACTGTTGTTTCACCTTCTGTGCTCCGCTGGATAAGAGACGTTTCATATCTCCGAGTATCTGCAGTTCATGTGAGGCGGGAATCACGACTGAATGGAAGTCGCTCTGCAGTGCTGTTTGTGTTATTTCAGGACATGTTTTCCACAGAATTTTGATCGTTTACAAGCATTAAACATTACTTTTACTGCGGGTACATCTGTCTGCACAGTGACACCTGTTGGCAGGCCTGTCTAATGTTAGCTAACAACGCCTCCTCGCCTGTCTCTCCACAGGTAAAGAGAGTAAAACTCAAATTTGTCCTCAGACTGCTGTCCAATATGCCACTGCAAGCGAACAATAGTACATGTACTGCAGCTACAGGTCTCATTAAATGATGTCCACACCGCATACAGAATCTTTTAGAGTGCTGTGAGAGCAAATATGTAGTGGGCAATCAGTGACATGACACTATGGGCCAGTTAAAGGTGTCTGTGTGCTGAGGGGAGGCCGGCCTGCACACTGCGAGGCTTGGTGTCTCGTTGTTGGAGCTTCTGCATGATTTCTTAGGCGCCATAGTCACCTGTGTCCAGATAATATTATCTTTAATCTGCCCGCACTCAAACGAGCAGAAGGAGGCAGACTGAAGCGACTTCTTCAGATGTTTTCTTGTGGCCAATCATGTTTTCAATGTGACTAGAAGCTGTGTATGGATGTAGGCTTACATCATCACCTGCAAAACTTCATTTTTCATCCTTCTCACACTTCTGAGAAGCACATGCACGAAATGTCAGATAGTTCTGCTGCCCACGCTCTTCTGCGAGAAACGAAAACAGCTGAACCAGGCAGTGGTTTTGCTTTCTGAACACGTCGTGCCCTGCGGTGCCATCTGTGCTGCTCCGCGTTTCAGGAGGTGATCTGACCCCATCACATTTGTTTGTGAAGGAAAGTGAAAGAAAGCAGCCATAACTTTGATCGTGTGGGTGGAGCTGCAGGACTGGCGCTGATCTAAAGGAGTCCCACTGTGGTATGCGATTTTCCAATATCTCTTTGCCAAGCAACAAACCAAACTCTGTTTATTAAATGTTGCCCTGCCTGGAAATGCACACACACACACACACACACACACACACACAAGCATGTATGCAGATTGCATAACATGTGTGATGTTGAAGAGTGTACATGTGGTACATGCAGAGCTATCTGTGGCATTCACCTCAGAAAATAATGAGTGGCTCTGTTCAGGCCCTGTGGGTTTCTTGAGTAAGCTGAGCTGCAGTAACACTACTGTATAATGCAGTTGCCACCTGCGTGTAAGTCCGCCTAATCTGTCTTCCTGAGAAACGGCAGCACGAGCCAAAAAACAGGACGCTAACTAACGAGACGAGCAAAACGAACAGAAACTGCTAAACACACAAACACGAACGCAAAACACGCAGTCGCCGAGGAAATCTGGAAGGGAACCTAGCCCTGCGGTCCGACTGGTCGAGGGGTGAAATAAGAGAAAATGGGGACACGGCGTTGTCAGTTAAACAGAGGCGTAACCACGGCAACCCTGGCCATACCCTGGTACGTGCAGGAGCGGTGAGAAGGTGGGCATTCCTCACACTTGTCCTCCTGTGTTTCCCGATCAAAGGAGGAGAAGGAAGGAACAAAGCAAACTGAGTCACCACAAAGCTTCCAGCAGAGCTGCGGTTTTGTATTTTTTTCATGACAAGTGAAAGGCGACCAAAATGCCTTCAAGGATGTGGGGAATTTTCCTCTTCAGCGTCATCCAAACCAGAACATTCTGGTTGAAAGAAAGAAAGGAGAAGCCTGAACAAACTAGTCAGTAAAACAGAGAAAAGGGTAGTCACTGAGAGGAGAAAGAAAGCTATTCTAAAACAGTGGGAGATCCTAAATAGTTTGCAATAGCTTTGGAGCGTCAACAGACACCCAGAACAGGACATCAGCCGTATGAAACACACTCAGTCAATAATACACAAAAGTCCCCCATCGCTGCCAACTCAAATACTGCCACTTACGACGTGACACCTCTATCTGAGCTCCCAGGGGAAGGTTATTTTGGTCGCACGCTGATATACACACACAGGTATCCATGGTGACGCGCCCCTGCTCAGGAGCTTAGCGGCGGTTAGCGGGGCCGCTCGGACGTCTGTGACAACTCCACGATGACTCAGCTTGTAGAATTTAGCACAGCGTGGTATGGAAAGCTGGGACAGCGGTGACCTCATTCCATGGCGGCCCCCCATCCGCCTCCCACCCACCCACCCACCAACCGACACCCACCCACCCTCTCCCGTGAAGACAGGGCGGTCCGAAAGAATGAACACCGCAGACAGGGAGAAGGGGGTCAGAGAAAAGAATAGTGGCACAAGAGAGGTGTCCCATATCCAGACAAACATCTTGCATAGTGATAAAAGGATGGGTGTGTGCATGTTTCTGGTTTTCAGTAAGCTATATTTAGCGTGTAGGACATATGGCAACTGCGACAAAAGGGATGCAAACAAGAGCTGAGCAACATTAGCCCCCATATAATACTTTTCCAGAACTTCAGGGCGCTAATCTTCAAATGAGACTTTAAGGTTCTGAACCAAACACTGAAAATTGATGGTCCGTGTTCTGGCTCAAAGCTCGGCAGTGTGGAGATCCAGCCCACTGTGACCAGAGACCAGAACACAGCCTGAGGGCATGTAATGACAGGGAGCCTCTGGCACACAGGCAGCCACACAAATCCTGGAGCTTTACAGCTGCAGCTGCAGAGGTCAACTGGACCATCAGTGACGATGTCAAATCGAGGCTGATCGCAGATGGAAACTAAAAAAAAAGACGTGAAACGGCGCTCAGGAGAAACAAAAGGGAGAAAGTAGCGCTGTTGTTTCACGGTTTGATGCCGATGGCAGACAGCGCAGATGCTGTCCAAACACTGATAGACCGTGATAAAGGTTCTGCTTATCGCAGCGGTTCTTCTACATCACAGATTCAAAAACAATTAGTCAGACCCAAAGTGGGCCACAGTCCTGTTTCTTGTGGGTCTTTATCAGCATGTTCAAATCCTGATAATGTGCACAAGGCGGCGCAGACAAAGTTGCACAAATCTTCTCTTCTTCTTCCTCCCTAGAAGTTGGGCTACCTCGCCTTTATCAGGGTGACATGGGATTAAAATATGAACACGATAAGCTCCCTCGTTGAGGGCTCCGGTGAGAGCCACAGATTTTGAGCTTCAAAAACAACTCTTGGATGACGTCGTGCATACACTGTCCATTCTTTATGCTGTCACTCCTCACCACCCGTACTATTATGACCTAGAGATCTGTAACCACTTGCATTACTCTTATCTGAAACACAGACACAGGCTGGAGTCCATCTCTGCTGGCAGTATATGCCGATAAACCAAACAGAGAGAGCACCACAAATCCCTTTAGTTGCGATGTCGAATAATATCGTAATTTATTGTCATTTAATTTGATGAGTACCTCAGTGTTATCATTCTCTTTGGGGAAACATGTAAAATAACGACATCTGGCTGCACAAATGTATCCCTCTCAAATAATGGCATGAACTTGAACTTGTGTGCTTGGAAAAATGGATCAAAAAAGAAACCAGTTCATGGTTTGGAGAAATAACGGCACACGGCGCCAGGAAGTTACATAAGCACAGCATACCACTCGCCAATAATATTGAAAACAAGCTTAGTATGAACAATGCAACTTAACACTTCAATCCTAAATCCTTGGCCTGGTGTTTACAGCGTCGACAATGCTGTTGCACAGTCGCTTATTACCATACAATTACCAATTAAACACAGAACGCCGGTGGTGCAGCTGGACAACCTGCCAGGTTAGGCGTCTACACGACCGCCGCCCGTGACAGTGGAACTTTAAGACATAATCTGTGATGTCACATCCTCTCTGACCTTCTGACCTTTCACACACTTCACACACTAATCTCTTGGGCTATGCAGCCAAACCCCATGCTGCCTGCAAGTGAGCTAAACTCCCTGCCAAAAGAGCACACAAAAACAGCGTAACAGCAGCTAACGATACAAGAATACATATTTTTGAAAGTCAAAATACGTCTGTGTCTGCCTGGAGATGACAAAGCATGACGGTTCAAACAATGAGGATCAATAATGATAGTAAAGAAGAAAGCAGGTGTGTGTCGTACCTTGAAGCATGCAGCGGTATGCTGACTCAGAGATGGCATAGATGTGTGGAGGCATCTCATGCCTCTTCTTCCCTCTGTACATCTCAATGATGTTCTCTGAATAGATGGGCAGGTTCTTGTAGGGGTTGATTACCACACAGAACAGGCCGGAGTATGTCTGTAAGTAAACATACAGGAGAGACAAACAAGAAGTTAATAATAAATAGTGAGGCTGCAGCATATTAACTACGCCACTGCTTCTCAGTCTGTGGTACGCAAATCTCTGAAATAAGTTTTGAAAATGAGATAAAAACAAATAATACTATCAAAATACTACGATGAAAGGTCATTTAAAACACATTTTTTAAGCTCGCAAACATCCCTGACTAGTTATGAGCTGAAATTAGAGGTTAGCTTAGTAAGCAGAGGTAAAACTAATGATGAAAAACTGAGTGATCATGGCTCCAAACAGGAAATATGTGCAGATCATATCTAAATAAGTCTGCCTCTTTGAGAAAGTTCTGTAGCTGAACAGGGTCGACTGTATTTTTAACATTTGTCATGATGATACCTGGCGAGCTGAAGATTTTCTGAGGTGGTACACTGTGTAAAAAATGTGAGACTTGAAACCGACTCTCACTACCAAGAATTTGCAGCGGATATAAAAGGAAAACTTCGACATCTTTGACATTATAATGGAGCGTGCAGGTTTCCAGCATTTTAAACCATGAAGCCTGCGTTCTCTCAGTGCAGCAGGACTTATCATTACTCACGTTTTAGGAGCTTACATCATCTTAGAGATACAGGGCAGACTGACTACATGAAACACTGAACAGACTCTTGTCAGCAACATGAAGGCCCCGAGAGCCCAAACAAGAGTTTTCAAATCAAACCCAGCACAACACAATATAAACAAATATTACTCTACTGTATTATACCCATGTTGCAGAAAGCGGCTTGCAAACGCTGCAAACATTTAGCCTACTTTCTTGACTTGCGGTATTGCATTTGGCTGTGTAATTAGCCCAAAGCTCTCCAGAGAGTGTGTGTGGTATGAACGCTTCTCAGCTATGCTGGAGGCTGAAACGACCGGGTAGCCAGGAATGAGGTGAGAGAGAGAGAGAGAGAGAGGCCCTGATGGGGAGGCTTTGCATTTCGCCTATAGATGACACAGAGAAAGAGCTGGTATGACTTGATGACTTATTTCATCACTGGCATGTTAAGGCTAATCCTAGAGGCCTACGTGAATGCCCGACTCTACTGGCCTCACCCTACCTTAGTTACAGTTGCATGCCAGTGTATGCAAACATACAGACCTTAGATTTAACCACTAACGAAGATACGAGACACTTTATGGATGTTATGAAGGAGTTTCTGGTTTGGAGGCCCCGGGGATCAGAGGCAGCTGGCTCCCTGCTGACTTCAAGGTCAAAGTGACAGACATGTTTGTTTATTATGTCTCCTTCTGGGACCATATGTACACGCCGCAGTGACATTTTGTTTACAAGGAACACTTGCATTGCAAACCTAAAAAAAAAAGAGTGCACGGAAGGAAAAATGAGAAGTACGATCTGAAGTTGAAACTTTATTCAAGTGTAGTCTCTTGGAGTTCATAAAAAAAAGCTACAGACTGCAGTCTGTAATGAATGAGCCTCTGTTTTAAAGAGCTTTAATTGTTTCAAGAGCTTGTTATGCTGCTATCCTCTCCTGTTACTCCTGCTGTCAATAACTGGCATCGTGCCACGACGCGGTACAGCCAGTAATATTTAGAAAATCTACGTCCTACAGTGACCTCTTCATATCAAAGCATCAAAAACTGTGACAACTGCTTCTTAATTAAAACTACATCCAAGGCCGTGAGCGAGGAGGTGCCGTGCCGCGAGTGACTCAGCAGACGTAGGTTCACAAAGGGGCCCCAGAGAGCAGACTGTAGCCGTTACGTAACAGCTAAGTTAGGGCCCTCAGTCAGCACCGAGCAACTGATGCTCTGCACTGCTGAGACAGACCAAAAAAAAAAAAAAAAAACAGCTCGAAAAGGGAGGCAAGGAAGGAGACAGAAATGAAGAGCGGTGCAATGATCCAGCTGACGGAGCTCCCTGAGGTCCAGTCTAGTCGAGAAGCAGGGGGTGTAACAAACAGTGAACCGTGTTCTCAGCCTTCCTGTAAATTGCTCCCAACCTGAGGGGAGGACAGAGCTCATACACACACACACAGAAAGAGGGCCTGCTGAAATTCAAACTCTCCACTCTCCTTTTCGAGGCTACTGAAAAATTAATTCCCCCGTATCTGAAAACTGGAGCTGCTATAAATAGGGGGGGGTCTGTTCTCTCCGGGTTCTGTGATATGCAGCACTGAGGCAGCTGCACGGAGATGTAGGTTTTAATGTGGACAGACAAAAGTGGGAACTGTAATTTGCAGCATCATGTCTCTATATGTGTGTTTTATTTGGCGTTTAATAGGCAGCCTGCTCTTAAAACAGAGTTGAAAATGGTGCGTGGGAAATATAATCTGATCTCTAAAAATAACAAGACTGGTTGAATTAGACTGTGGCTTTTATATAAAGTTAAAGAGGCCCCTAAATAATCCCCGCTCCTCAAAACTTCTGTGACTGATTTAACAGAAATGCCTCAGAAATCAAAAAGAAGAGCCTACATGCAGAGTCTACATGCTCCAGGAATTACTGTGCAGAATCCTGCAGGATCACTGCAGTATAAAGAACATTTACTGCTACCGCTGCCAGCTAGCAGAACATACGGCTAACTCAACACCGCCTGCCAAACCAACATGTCTGGCCCAGTCCAGGAAAGAGAAGGTGATATTTCCACTGTGAAATCAGATCCAGGGGAGGGGATGCCGTGGCCTAGTAACAGCTGAGCAACACACAGCCAACAGCAGACACAACAGCCGACCCCATCTGCCATCTCTGATCAGTCAGGCAGTGTGGCTGTGTTGGATCTCCGTTGCAGAGGGTTGGAGAGGGCACTGTAGGTGCAGAGGCAGCCTGCGTGCCATTGATCGGCGTTGAGCACAGGAGACCTTGAACGTTCCCCAGACGGCGCTTCGCTCTTGTGATTTCATAACAATACTTCGCACCGGGCTTTTGAAATCTGATCGATACGCCGAGATGGATCGGTATCAAATAACATCGACAGCAGCAGCAGGACACCTTCTGTTTTTCTGCAGCTTTAATAAGCTGGAATTTTTTTTGCTTATTGAATTTTAGAGCAGGGTGGCACAAAGCTTACACTGCAGTCTATTAACAGAGCGGTATAATTCGATTCATGCCCTCAACTTCATCCTCCTGTTTGTGAAAATCATATCAAATATCAAAGGTTACATCAGAGCCCTGTTAATGTCCTGCAGACAGCATGTGACTTTAATTCAAACATCACAACAGGCATGTGACTATGCATATGTGCTCTCTGCTTTACCTGTTCACCTGCAGCCACTAATGACAAAATAATGACTAGGATAGAGCGACAAATGGTTTAGCTTGCATACATCTAGAGAAATATCCACAATGCCAAAAGAGTGAGGTGTAAGACAGAGTCTTTGTTGACCTGTGAGGCAGGGAATAAAAGCAGAGCGAGAGAGAGAGTGTGGGAAAGAAAGCAGAGTTGGTAAAGATAGGACAGACATTGAGCAGCAGCAGAGCTGAAGTGGGCGGCAGGAGACAGACAGACGGACGATCTCTTTGCCACGGAAGAATGCTGAGGCTTTCTGACAGCTGAGGCTTATCTAACGACACAAAGGCCTGCCTGTAGCCCGAGCGGCTAGCCCAGCGTGTAGCATTTTTACAGTTAGCCTGTGACTCACCACCTCACAGATAGCAAGCTGCTACAATAAAAATGAGTTGGCTAAACAAGGCTGGCTGACTTCACGCAGGATGGAGACGTCAGATGGGCAAAGAGCCACAGAAGGGCAGAAGAGGCCTAAAAATGCAGCGGCAGCCTTCAGGTCTCGTTTTCTGGTCGATAAAGGTTTGTGATTGCAATCCTCAATACTGAGGCAGAGAGAGAGAGCGCACCAGCACAGTTATATTCCTAAAATGTTGCTGGATTTTTATAGATAATGGCGTTACTGCCAGGGGGGTTGATAAAGTACCACTGACTCATCTCGTTGGCAGGTGCAGAGTCTGAATTTGTGGGCAAATAAACAAGCAAATAACAAACAACAAATCTGTCTTATTTCAGTATTGTGCATGGTGACGAAGCGGCAACCTCCGTGGCTGTGAAGTGCCAAAAACTGCAGTTCCTCAAGCCGCCACTTGAGGCTGGCTCCAGGAATGAGTCAGCCTCCATAAGTCGCCATGTTGAAATGTCTGCCGATGATCGTCATTGCCGATTTTTAGATTAGCCACGAGACGGCGGTTGCTACAGCCACAGATTGAGAAAATGTGTCTGATTTGAAGAACATATCTGAAAGTTTAGTGAGCTACAGACTACAGCTTGCATTTTCCCCCAAACCAAACCTACAGATTTACATAAAGAACCGGAGCAGGCTGTCTCAACTTTCAGCAGATCACACTCCGATTCAAACATGGAAATCTGGCCATCCACCTCGACTAAGAACACAGCCTGGGGGAGGCATTATGTCTGCACTGGATGTAGCTGAGCTTTGGGGGGTAAGTCAAACACACTGGAAAAAGTTTAGAACATAGAGAGAGGGTGGTGGTGGTGGTGGTGGTGGTGGTGGTGGTGGTGGTGGGTGGGTGGGGGGTTTCTGAACGGGAAAATTCTCTTCCTGATAGAAAACCAACAGTCGCAGACACATGTTTTCAATCTCTCCTGGCCGAGGGGCAAATTAACGAGCTCCAAAGCCAATTCTGAACCACGAAAAACTAGAAAACATGACACTATGGTATGAGAGAGAAAAAGAAGAGGAACCTAGGAGGAAACTTGAAGGGGGGGTGGGGATATGTCGATTTGAAGCATATGGGAAATTGATAATAGAGCGCCGTCACTGGAGCGTCTAAGCACTGATAGTCGGCGGTGATGTTTTCTCATGATGTCTGACGAAGATGATAAATTATAAGAGCCAGGGTCTCTCAGGTGATCGCCAACCCACATTCTATTCCTGGAAAACATGTCAGTAAATGGGTCAAGATCACAAGTAGAACATCTCAGAGCTGCTCCAACTGAAACTGGATTATGGGGACAGCGGCAATGCAGCAATACAGACCACTACAGATGACAGATTTGATGAATTTAGCTGGATAAAACATAAGTAAGAGATAAGACAAGGAGACTCATGTCTTCTGCCACTTGGGTGGGAATGAAGACAAGGTGACAACATTCCCCGTGTCCTACATTTTGGGCCAAATGTGTTTGGTTTTACACGTCGGGGCTGCCAGAGAAGGTAGAGAGCGCGAGGTCAAGCCATCTCTGTGATCAAACAAGGCCCACCAGTAGGAGCGCAGAGCAGGACAAACAAACCGAGAGCTGCAGTGTTTATGGAAGAGGCCTGCCTTTGGCTGTGAGGTGAGAGGGAAGCCACAGGGGGATGTAACAATCTAACCTAGGGGCACCAAGGAGAGAAGATCCAGCGGTGGTACGAGTCTGGAAATGATTTAAAGGCGAGGAAGTGTCAGTCATACTGGGTGCAAATGTGTGTGTGTGTGTGGTCGGGATTCATTCAGAACAACCGATAAATGGTAAACTTACTTTCTCAAGACAGGCAGCTAAAGGTGGCCATCATTTAGCAAGTCTAACACCTATGGGTGAAACTCAATCTATGGCTGAACCCCAGGGGATCTGCGGACTGTTACAAAAACACACACAGTATTTCAAGGTCCAGGTCCAAGCCACTCACGTATATGAGTCCCGAGTAGTAGCGGTCCTTCAGGTTGTGCAGCACGGACGCCTCATTCAGACAGGTGAGCTCGGCCATGTCTTCCACCTTGCTGAACTTGGGCGGGTTCATCTTCTGGATGTCGTCCTTGTTGATCACCACCTTCTTCCCGTTCTCCGCCAGCTCCACCTGCACCTCCTCGCCGCGTTCCTCCCGGATGCTGGCCGCCTCGAAGCCATGGCGCTCGGACGGGACCCACACCAGCTTCTTGGCCGTCCAGTCGGCTTGCGTGGCCGGGTTGTAAACCACAGCCCGGTCCACGAACAGGTACCGCTCCGGGTCCTCTTGCCCACTCCGATGAGACATCTTAGCTGGGGTTTACCAGAGCAACGTGGCCACCTAGGACAGACAGGGATGGAGGGATCAGAAACACAACTTTCCTCAGACACATTCATGTGCTATAACCAGGTAACACACAGCTAACTAAAAGTTAACCCCAGGTTTCAGCTCTCTGGATGTGCCTGCACAGGGATAATAACAATGCGCATACTGCGTAGGCTTCCCCGCAGCTCAAGCTGGACGTGGCTGCGTCGTGAATGCCACATTATCACGTCTCTTTTTCCTAAAATAAATGACTTAACACACCCGTGGCGTGTAGATAATACCTGCAAAGACACAAACACACGATGACTGTGCACTGGCAAGTCCCCAGAAAGGAGCACCGAGGCAGGAGGAGCAGCAGGAGCAGCAGGAGGAGCAGGAGGGAAACTTGTCCTGTTTACAAATATTAAGCTAATAACGTACCTGCGCAACCGACTAACGGTCGATTCAATCGGCTAAAATAAGTGATAAAGGTGTGATATGTGACATGTGAAATGATAAACAGGTAAATAAAAAGTCCAGTTATCGCCAGACGAGCGATAAATAACGATAAATAACGTTTTTTAGGGGGGAAATTAAGCTTAAATTTAAGCGCTAGCATAACACAACTAGATAGCACTTATTACAAGTTGGCTCATTAATATTCACCCAGGTAAACCTCACATTTAAATGTGTTTTTAACTCACTGCCAGTCAAACTTAAGTTTCCGCAGCTACCCTCCACCCCCCCCCTGACACCGGTCCTTCATCCTCACAGTGCCCGCGCTCCCCCTCTCTCATCCCGGCGTCCTCGCCCGGTGAGCCGCCCCCCCCCACCCCCCTTAAACTTACCTGGTGTTAAGTCAGCAAAGCGAAGCAGCGGTCAGATCCTCTTCACCGAATCACTCCGATATTACGCGACCCCTGTATGCGACTGGCTTCTCCGCACAGTTTGAAATGCAGGCATGTATTTGGGCTTTGGTATGCACCGACAGGCACACAGCAGTAGTGCTGCCTCTTTACACTGGGGCCCCTCCTAAACGGAGCAGACTGGACCGCTCGCTGCTGCTGCTGCTGCTGGGGCTGCTGCTCCCGCCTACGATGGACTGTGTTCACATAGAGAGTGACCGTGCAGATCAATGCAGGACAGCACTCCCGGGGTGACTCACCTGAGCTGAAATGCGCGTTATGTGCACCGGTGCATGCGTTGTTATCGTTTAACTCGCGAAAAAACGCATGAATGCGCATTTAATCGGGATGTTAAGCCGTGCTCAACTCTTTTTAACATCTATCCCCCAAATATCTATGCGTTGCACACACCCACTGGATGCAGCGCGGAGACAATTGGGCTTCCACTTTGCGGTCTTTCTCTCCCTCTCTTCATCATTGGCTGAAATGAACCAACCCCCCAATTTGCTGCAAATCAATAACATGCATGAAAAAAAATAGGATTGATGTTGCAACTGTTGCTTCCCCACATTATAAATAACTTCCAAAATGAGTTGCATGATCACTCCTGAACATTCTGGTAGCCTATGATATCTTTCTTCATGAATGATGCTGCAACAGAGAGAATGAAATCAAAACATAAGGAAGGCGCCCAAAGCGGTCATACATTCATACATTTACATTTTATTTCCTCTTTTTTCTTCGAGTTATTACAAAATAACAAATGTTACCTCCGAGATCTCTGGATGAGGAAACATTAAGTCTTCTGTTTTCTGAAGAAAATGCCATAAATATGTGTTTCTCAAACTTTTTACACCATGTACCACCTCAGAAAATATTCAGTACCACCATCATGGCACGACCTTAAAATAGACAGCTCACATAGTCACAGTCTGTAGATTTTATGGTGGAAAACTGCCAGACCATAACTGTAAAATATGCCATAAAGAATGACTTTATTCATGTAGCATTTTATGGAAATTTACACAGAATAAAGTATTTTATGTTAGAGACTGTTAATTATACAGTAAAAAACCATAATGTGTTTGGCATATTTTACTGTCATTGACAGTTTTTTTTACAGTAAAATCTACAGACACACTAAACTTATACGCTGTAAAAAAAATGTATGTGGATTAATCATGGTGAAAAAAGTGTCATGTTATCTTGATTATTTCAACTTGTGATCTCGAGAAAACAAATTAAATTAACACATTATAATGAAGAACAGAGACAAAAGTATAAAAGTATGAATGTATGACTGCTTAGGGCTTCTGTAAATATCACATGAAGTCACTGGTCCAGTTTCACTGCTGTAAACAAACACCTCCATCTTGTGTCTGAAAGCTGCAACAGCACCAGCACCCTCAACAAACACACACACACACACACACACACACATCACTATCACAAAAGTTTTTGGTTTTGTGGCTTTCTTTTATTACAAATGGAAAAAAATCTCACGTGATGTTTTCTGTTATTAAATATTTGTCTTCCACACTGAACGTTGGAAAACATTCTGTCGTCACAGGCAATAAGTCTGACATCAAAAAACAAGAGAGGCGTTGTATGTTGTGGTTATGTACAGTCTGTTCATGTCTGAGGCTTCAGCGTCCTCCCCTCCAGGCTGCTCCACCCTTCTTCTTCATCCCTCCTCGTCCTCCTCCACCACCCCCACCACCTCCTCCTCCTGATCCTCCTTTCACTTTCTTCCTCACTCCACTTGCATGCTCTGTGTCGTCGTCATCTCCGTCTCCTCTTTTGGGTCTTTTCCTTTTCTCACCTTGCTCCTTCATTTCCTGAGGAGGACAATATATTTTTTATAATGTCCTATCTAAACAAACATTTAGTGAACCGATCGTACAGTAAAGATGACTCACCAGTCTGGCAAATCTCTGGGCCTCGCTCACCCTCTCCACCAACATCATCACTTCCTCTTCCTGGGTAGGGAAGGCTGGAAGTTTCTTCCCAATCAGGCTTTCGATTCGCTGGAAAAGCTCCACATCATACCTAAGATAACGGAACATGTCAGGTTAACATTAATGAAAGAATCTGATCCAATCAAAGACACTGAAGAGGAAATGTGGTTACTAGTGAGAAACAGGAAGTTCTTACTGAGTGACAAAAGTGATGGACTTCCCCGACCGCCCTGCTCTGGCCGTTCGTCCGACTCTGTGGATGTAGTCCTACGACGGCAGACAAACATCCAGTCAAATCAAATCAAAATAATGAAATCCTCAATTAAACCAGGAGTGTGAGCGTCAGCACCAAAGTACCTTTGAGTGTGTGGGGATGTCGTAGTTGATGACGCAGTCGACATGAGGAATGTCGAGTCCTCTGGACGCCACGTCGGTCGCCAGCAGCACCGATCGAGACTTAGATTTGAACTTGTTGAGCGCTCCGAGACGTTTGTTCTGACCAGGAAGACGCAGAGAGTGAATATGACTTTGAATAGGCAGCAAATTGCAGAATGAAGTAAAACAGAAAGAGAGACAGAAGGTCTCGGACTGATTCCTCTGTAGCTCTACCTGACTCATCTGTCCGTGCAGTGGGATAGCAGTGATGCCAAGGTTCCTTAACAACAGCGCCACCCGCTGGGCATTGTTACACGTGCTGCAGAAAATTATAAACGAGTTGCCGGCCAGCTCGTTCAGGATGGACACCAGGTAACAGTCCTGCCATGAAACAAACACAAAACAGTTACAACCTTTCAATAAATACCATCAGAGAGGGTTTTTCCAGCTACGGCTTGCAGGGTTTGGCTTTTTCTGTGTACTACCTTGTACTTTGATGGTATGAAGACGTAGTATTGCTGCAGTTTGTCTACTGTAGAGTATTTTGTGGATACCGCACACTTCACTGGATCTTTCAGAGCTGCTCTCTGGAGCTTCTGGACCTGTAACCCGAATTTATTAAAGGATGTCAGTGGAAAAGATGAAGTTCTCTGGAGTCACCTTATTAGTTTTCCTGGGGGATCTATAACCAGGTACCCAGAACAAAGCCGGACTGTCTTACTTTTTTGGTCATGGTGGCTGAGAACAAGAACGTGCGTCTGTCTCTGGGAATCACCTTCAAGATTTTATCCACCTGGCAAAAGAACAGTGTGAGATTTATTAGATAAATACAGAGAATATTACGAAATGAAAGCGTCAGCGGACACTGTTGACACTGAATGACCCACCTCAGTTTCAAAGTCCATGTTGAGGATTCTGTCAGCTTCGTCCATGACCAGGAACTTCAGCGCTCGCAGGGAGAAGCCCTTCGTGTTCTCCATGTGGTCGATCAACCGACCCGGTGTGGCTGTGGACACATTTCACACATTGAAGACCAACATCATAGTAGAGAACTGACTGTTGTGTTAACGTTTATGATGCGTCTGGAAAAAAAATACTGATTATAGTTTCTTACCAATAACAATGTGTGGTTTTTTGGCCAACACCAAAGACTGAGACATCATGTCGATTCCTCCAACTATGACAGCTGCGACAGAAATGAGACGTGTTTCAGGTACGGAGTCATCTGTGTCTTCACAAACCAGTTAACCTTTAATGGACACTTACCACACTTAACACCGATGCTGGAGCCCAGAGCCTCGAACTGCTCAGAGATCTGAAACGCCAGCTCCCTGGTAGGTGTGAGGACGAGGGTGTGAAGCCTCTGTGGCGAGGCCAGCAGTGATTGGAGGATGGGCAGAGCAAAGGCACCCGTCTTTCCTGAACCGGTCTCTGCCAGGCCAATAACATCCTTACCTGGTACAGACGGACAATAATGAAGTACTGAGCAGGGGAGGACAATGAAACCATCCCAAAGTGCATAAATAAGTGGAATTATCTTCTCTACAGCTAACAACAACCTCAAAATGCTGCATCAGCCACAGTTAGGGTCAAAGTTGGTGGGAATTCATGTAAATAAACGGGAATAAAATAATGGGAATTAACAGGAAATCTACAAAATTGAAGGTTGGTCCTTAAA
The DNA here is from genome assembly GCA_023373845.1 of Nibea coibor. Classification (NCBI taxonomy): domain Eukaryota; kingdom Metazoa; phylum Chordata; class Actinopteri; family Sciaenidae; genus Nibea; species Nibea coibor. Next base: position 3,771,460 of record CM041727.1, read on the forward strand.
ATTAAATATAGATTTACTCTGCTTACTGCAGGGCTACATGCACTGTGCGTTCCTCCATCACATGCACGGATGATTTGCACAAGACTACTGAAGCCCAGTGGGCATCCGGATCAGATCATCCTGGTTTCAACACGAAGGAGCAGCGGCTCTACTCTGAGCTCCTCCAGAGTGTCCAACCTCTAACCCTATTTTGCAGGAGCTTGCCAGACTAAGCGGGTAAAACTGGGACACCCTTCTGGAGCCAGACTAAGAGGGGAGCTGCCATCTTTTGGGGCCAACACCCACGGGGAGAGGGTGAAGGTTGGGTGCTTTGTCAGCCGGGTGGCAGGTGAAGGCGAGGAGCTGGGTGTGCTTTTTAATGGTCGCACTGGGGAACCTGATGACAACACTTGCCGTTTGGTACGGTCACCAGGTGTGTCAGTGAGCACTCACCTTGCAGGGCTACAGGTATCGCCTCTACCTGAATCTTTGTTGGACCCTTCCATCCCAGCTGATCACAAGCCTCACAGAGGACCTCAGTGACACCCTGCGGACGGCAAACACACCATATACATATAATACCACATTATAGAGACACTTTAATCACATCTCAGCTGTATTCCATAACACAAATGCACATATCTGTTAGTTCAGCTAAGCAGCGGCTTGTTTATGTTAGTAAAATGGCGCCTCTTCTTCACCCTGTGAGATGAACTTACCAAATCCTTGAAGCTCTTCGCGGGCTCTTCATTCTCTGCGCTGTTAAACGGGCTGCTGTCGTCGTCGTCGCTGCTCGAACCTTCGAGACTTTCTTCTCTGTTTGGTTTCACGTTTTCCTCGACGTCCGCCATGCTTTTCTCGCCCCCCAACAACGTGTCGTCGTCGGCTCCGCAACGCGCAGATGCGGAAGCGAGCGCAACGCTTAAGCCGCAATGGGTGACGGGAATTGTTGTTTTTTAACTTAAACAGCAAAAAATACATAAATTTGATATTAAAAGGAGTAGATTTGAGAAAATAAATAAATAAATAAAGATATTTTCTAAGATATAATTATTTCTGAAATTCTCCTTCTTCTCATTATTATTATTATTATTATTATTATACCATGTTGTTATTATTATATAATATTCCAGGTTTAGGTTATATTATATTATATTCTATTATATGTGTTTTGACATCATCTTGGCCATCCCAAGATAAGATGACATCCCAAGATAAGATGACAGCATATGCTGCTCTAAAAAGCCTGTATATATAATTCACCATTAATGGAGCCTTCACAACAATACCATCGCAGGCTGTGGCTGTGATGGTAGGACAGAGACGTCCATGATTTCCAAACTGAATTTCAAATTTAGACCTGTTAGACGTCAGGACGGTTTTCCACCTACAGAAGGCAGCAGCTTGTGTTACAGATTCTTCTGACTCTCACCTGTAGACAATAAAATCCACAGATCGTTTCTAATTTCAGAAGTTTGATATTTAGTTTGATATTTAGTTTGATATTGTCCGTGTGTTGTTTATGATGTTGGCTTCATTAAATGACGCTGACACACGAGGTGAAAAGAGTTCATGATGTATTTATTTGGCTGCAGCAAACTGTTTCACACGTGTATTTGTCAGTGGTTGACAAACAATCCACACCTTTAAATTTGACATCCAACGTGTTTCAGGAGATCGTCAATAAAAGTCATAAAATACAAAACGCTTGTCGTGGTCAGGGCGAATCACAAATGGAAAAAACATGAACAATGTACTGAAGAAAAAGACTTCTCAGTCAGACACTTCACGGTCTCAGTGCAGAGAATAGTGTTCTCTTTATGAGCTTTATGTTTCCAATTTTATTCGTATTGAGACATCTCACATGCATAAATTCACATTCTTTGTTACAAGAAATGAAGAAACCAAATGAAGACCAGCGACAGTGTAGCAGCCGTTCTTCAGTTTACTTAAGAGAAACTAATCTAGCTGACTGAGTTGTAGACAGCTACCTCTAGAACTCTGCACAGAAAACAGAAAACAAATAAACCCCAACGCCCTCTGAGTCTTAGAGGAGTCCCTCCATTTCCCTCATAAAGGCTTCATACACCTGGTCCTTAGTCTTCATGTTGGGCTGAGACACGGCACCCATCTGGGCTGGGTTGACAAAGCCCATCTGAGCAGCTGTTGCCTGCTGTTTCGTGCCCTGTCCGCCTCCCATGCCTTCATCTCCCCTCCGTCCTCCACCCCCTGCCTTCTCCAGAGGCCCAGCTGATGCCCCAGGCATTGCTCCAACTTTGTCCCTACGCACCCTCAGTGCCGTGGGCACAAAGCGGGTGACCTCCGCCTTTGGATTGATAATCTGAGGCTTGGCGGAGATGGTGGCGCCGCCGGAGCCTGCACCCGCTGCCAGGCCGCCTCCGGCTGCTGCGACAGAGGTGATGTTTGCCCGCTTCTCGATGGTGGCTGCGTGGTGGTGGCCGGGGGCGTTCCCGCCAGGATTGGCGCCACCGGCAGCAGCAGTTCCTGGTGGAGGAGGCATCTGCATGACACCCGGTCGCATTGGCATGGGCATGGCGGGGGGCGGCATGTTGGTTTGCGGACCGTCTTGGTTGGATCCCGGGCCCTTCTGTCGCTGGACGATGTTGGGAGGAGCGCTGAGCACGTTGGAGTTGAGAGGTGGAGGGAAGAGGGAGAGCGGAGGGGCCATTGGACGTGGAGGTCCTCCTGCTCTTGGAGGAGGAGGTGGGATACCTGTAAAAAGAAGATTTATGAGACATTCCTCTTCACCGGTTCAGATATTTGAATATAAACAATGCTAACATATGTGCTAACGTCTATTTTTACTGCTGCAGCTGAGTTGCTGCTCAGCATTTAAATCAAATAAATATTTCTTGGCCAAGGATTATGTCACGTTTACAGTTCACGTTTTATTGAAACTACTACACAGATGTGCATGAACACATGCTGTTGACTGTCTGCAGATGTGCCTACCTGGTGGTGCTGGGGGTGGTAGTCTGGGAGGAGGTCCTCGTGGTGGGGGGCCTGGAGGAAGGCCAGGAGGGGGGCCTGGTGGAGGACCTGGGGGTCGACCTGGTGGAGGTCCAGGAGGCAGAAGACGAGGCATCGGACCCCTCATGCCACCAGGCATACCGGGAGGCCTCAAGAACGGAGGAGCACCTAAAGACAGAATAGATCAACGAAATCATCCTTGAACCACGTCCAGGGGTTTATTTACCAGTCAGATACTCTGCTGATAAATGTTTTAACTAACCCGGTGGTGGGCCGGGAGGCGGGCCAGATGGTGGACCAGGAGGCCTCATTGGAGGAGCTGGGGGTGGACCCAGTGGTGGGGGTCCAGTCATGGGTGGACCTTGCATGTGTGGAGGCCCTGGCTGTCCCACTGGCCCAGAAGGAGGAGGAAGACGCTGATTGGGCATAAGGTGGGGCTGGCTGTCCCCTGGTGGTCCCCTGTCCTCGATGTCCGAGTTGTCTGAGTCGTCTGTATACTCCTCCTCTACTTCCTCTTCTTCCTCCTCTTCAGGAACCGACTGACCTGAAGGTTAAAACACAAAAACACATATTACTGCCTCGCAGCTGTATGCCTCCATCAACTAGTAAAGTTTTACAGAGTACAGACGACTGACGGAAAGTCACTAGTATATGACAGTACCTGCCATCCGTAACATCATGGCCTGCAGGGGAGTGATGGCCTTGGTCCTCTTCACTATCCTCTTTTTCTTCTGCTTTCCTTCACGCGGTGCCTCTGGAGGCATGTCCGCAAAGCGTACACTGCGACCTGAAGTGGTTAGACATGAACACGTTCATCATGAGAATACATTAGTGGAAGACCATATATTTTAATCTGAAAACCTCTAGTACATAAACAATATGAATTAAACTCACCAGCATGTCTGTCATTCCTGTCTCTGTCGTCCTCTCTGTCCCTCTCATCGTCCTGCCTGTCCACACTCATCCTCTGGTCACCATCTCCCCCTTCGTCTCTCTCCTCTTCACTGTCGTCTTCAGAGTCGCTTTCGTCATCATCCACATCATCGCGATCTCTGTCGCTCTCGCTGCCACTGTCCCGATCTCTTCCCAAATCCATGGCAGAGTCCTTGTCAAAGCCGGGAATGGACGTCTCTGCTCAGGGAAAAAAACAAGCACCAAGGTGAGCAGCAACGCAATTATAATATAAGATCTAAAAGAAATGTAGTCATTTAGGGAACAGGTACCCATTTCTGTGCCGTAACCTCGTCGAACAGGAATGCCGTACAGTGCCAGGACCTGTGGAGGTGGAGGTCCAGGTGGAGGCCCAGGGGGCTTCCTCCCTGGAGGTAGACGTGGCACACCAGGGACTGTTGCCAAAATCGGTCCAGTGGATGACGACAGAGGTCCTTTACTGAGACACATAAGAACAGAATAACCTCAGTGACAGAGTAAATACTCAGCAGCATCACATACAGAGTTAATCTGGATAAAACCTACCCGAAAGAGGTGTTCTTCTTCAGTATGGAGGGAGGCTGAGCCCCTGGTAGAGGGATGTCCTGGATGTGGATGTTGGACGGGGCGTGAGGCATGTCTGGTAAAGGGATACTGTCGACCTCCACCGACTCTGCATTCTGAAAAAGAGGACACCGCACACATGATGGTAAACAGAGTCACCACAAAGCCTAAACACACTCTCAAATCCTAAACGTGAAATAAAAACACACCTTGACTGAGTCGAAATAGAGAGCCAGCTGCCCTCGTTTGGTCTCGTAGTCCAGTTCCAGTTTACGCAGCTCCTTGTAGGTGTCGGGGTTCTCTCTCTCGTACAGACGGACGATGCGCTCAAACGTCTCACGTAGCTTCTTCCTCTTGTCCCTCAACACTTTCTCATTCAGCAAAGGCTGTTGGACTGGATTGAACTCTGTTGGAGGTGTTAATAAGAAAAAGCTTTACTTTATACAGCCACAGACTAAACTTTAACCAACTCCACAGTAACACATTCAGCCCCTCCTCACCCATCTCGTCCAGCTTCTCCATGTCTCTGATGATCTGTCTGGGGTCCTTCATCTTCAGCACCGCCGCTCTCACCATCATCCTCTGCTTCTTGTTCTAAGAGCATTTACAAATGAAGCAAAATGTTAACAACAAACCAACATTAAGCTGTATTAACAGTGAATCTTGTGCTCAAAGGCCATGATTACCTTTTTTAACTCCCTTTTCCTGGCCTCCTTTCCTGCAGAGAAGACAGAGAACAAGCTCGTTATCATTCTGACAGCAATAGATTGAGAACTCTTCAGCAGGTCTGTCCCAGAGGATCCAGCTCTTGGTTGATGATGGTCGGTACTTACTGGCCTGGTCGGTGGGGTTCATAAACTTCCCACTCTTGGTGGAGGAGGTTGAACGTCGCCCCATGGTGCCGGTTCGTCTCCTTCACCCTGCAAAGTGATAAAATCAAAGCAACGATGATGATTTTCTTAGATATCATTTAACTTGTTTAACATGTATATTGGTGTTTGCAGCGGGGAGATGAAGGCTGCACCATTTCAATTCTCTGTATGCCTTGGACATATTGAACATACATTATTAACCTACAAACAGGAGCCAGAGGTTAAAATTAACCTAAATTTAAATGTGTACAGAGAAAAGAAACATTTGCATCAGATGTAAATAGGTACAGGAGTTAAAAATGTGCATAGAAATTAAATATATAACTGTGTTAAGAAGGTAGGCTGTGCTAAACATCAGAAATAAAAATATAAGACTGAATGAATGATGGCAGATAAAATGAAACCATATATTTAATAAAGTTATTAAACTACACTAGTGGTAAAAACAGTTATTAAGAGAGTTTGTAGCATAATTACAGCCAATAAAATAATTATTATTTAGAATAATCCCTGCACGTCCTGTTGAGTGTGACTGTTAGCCACAGCTAGCTCCTAAGTTCACATAAAGTTGACAGTAAACGCTCGGCTTGAGTCGATGCAGCATTGTCTCCGTGTTAGATACGGACTGCTGACACATGTTGGGTGTCGGTAAACAAATTAAATCCAGCGTGGCAGATGAATAAACCTCACGCAGTCTGCAGCAGCGTTGAGTTAGCCGGTAGCGTTGTTAGCTTGTGCTTGTTGCTCGGGCCGCATTAGCATTAGCAGCAGCTAACACATGAAGCTAAACTTCACTTTACCTTTTATTCACGTGAAGCCTGTAGAGCGCAAAGCTCCGCCAACCGACAACGCACCCCTCCGGGCACCAGGGATGGAAACTAAACGGCTCGTTTAAGCTCCGAAATATTAAAATAAACACATTAAAGTCTTTCAGGACTGAACACAGTCAACGCTAGCCGTCCGCCATGTTTACTGCCGCGAGCGGGACCACCGGAAGAGGCTGCGTGACGTCACCAAAACAAGCGACAAGTTGGAGATGTGCAGAGCTGCTCAGACGTTTGTTTCCTCATTTCTTCTTCTTCTTCTTTGATGTTTAAGGGCAGTTGGCATCCTTAAAGTTGCATGTACCGCCCTCTTCTGGATTTTACTGTTTCACTACTTCCCTCTTATATTTATTTAAATTCTTTTTATTAGTCCAGTTATCACGAGATATCTTATAATAATTTTCCTTCCCTCTCTGGATTTCCCACTCTCTATTATACCTTTGAGGCTACACTCCATTATTCCTGTCTTCCTCAATCCTGCTATCAACTCTTCCCTCTCCCTTTTATATTTATTACAATCGACCATCACATGTTGCACCGTTTCTCTCTCCCCACAGCTACACCGACCAGTTGGATGTTTCCCTAGTATGTTTAGTGTGTTATTCAGTTTACTGTGTCCTATTCTTAATCTACTCATGATCACCTGCTCTGCTCTGCTACCTCCACAACACCCTACCTCCCCTACTACACCTTGTAACTTATATAAATGTCTCCCTTTTTCATGGTTCTTCCAGTGTTGTTTCCATTGATTAATTATTTCCTTCCATATTAAACTTTTCCCTTCTGCTTTTGATAATTTTACTTTAATTTCCACCTCCTCTTTCTTTACTGCTTCCTTTGCAAGTTTATCTGCTTTTTCATTCCCTTGTATCCCTACATGAGCTGGCACCCACATGAACTTTATTTCCCTCCCTTGCTGTGTTAATCTGGATGTTTTTAACAATATTTCATATAATATCTCCTGGTGTGTGTTTGCTTTCCTGTTTTTGATGCTTAAGATTGCTGAAACTGAATCACTGCATATAATCACCTTTCTATCCACCCTGTCCTCCACCCAGTTTATTGCCATTAATATTGCACATAACTCTACTGCATATATACTTAAATGATCTGATGTTCTTTTTGATATTGTCACTTGCCTGCTGGGAACCACCACTGCTGCACCTGTTGCTCCTGTTTCTGGTTCCTTTGATCCATCTGTGAATATGTATATGTATTCTCCATACCTCCCAGTTATGTAATTATAAAATTCTTGTACTATGTCCGTTGATTTATTTCTTTTCTTTATATCACACATTTCTAGGTCTACTGTTGCTTCTTCCATCATCCATTCTGGGCTTGCTGTCCACAGAACTGTTGGGCTGAATTCTACCTGCTGTATTTTTAGTTGTTCTGCTATTCCCTCACTGATCCACCCAAAGCTTGACTTTTGTTCTTTCCCCTTTTCCCAGCACATCTCCAAAACTCTCTTTGTAGGATGTGTTTCCTCATTTAATCAAAAACATTACTATTATATAATGTATGTATAATATTTCATATGAACCAACAGGTGCAGGTTTATCAGTTCAATATACTCTTTACAAATAAATCAATTGTGAAGTCAAGACTGATTTAAAAAGAGTTTTTGGTCAACTACTTTTGGTGCAAACCCTGAGCTGCATTGGTAAAGTGAGAATCTGGTGGGTCCAATTATTGGCTGAATGAACCACTGACATGGATCAATAACGTCAGAGATGTTTAGGGATGAAACTGCGCATCGCTGATTGAAACTGAGATTAAACCAGGTCATTTTAGTCTCACCCGGGTGAACCCATGCAGGTCAATCATGCAGAGAGGATCTCAGGATGAGGGGAGTGACGGCATATTTGTCTGGAGTCATCTCAGAAATATCTGAGCTTGAGGGAGATCGTCTACAAATGGATGGCACTGACAAAGACTACAGCTCGGCCCACAAGTGGACGACCTTCTAAAATATTAACAAGAGACACGAGAACATTGGTAATGCCAAATATCTTCCTCAGTAGATGTGAGAGACTGATGACGCACTACAGAAACCGCTTGGTTGAGGTTAGGAGTGAGATACCGAAGGGGTTCACACACTTTTACACCCGTGACATCTGATTTTTTTCTTAAATCAACCCCCTTTTTTAAATAAATAATGACAATATAACCATTTCTTTTGTTTGAGTCCATTATTTAGAATGTCAGTATTGTGAACTGGGGTATAGGGTTCACAAACTTTTGAGCAGGACTGTATATAACAGTATGAATGTGATGTTGTAACAGTGAAACAGTGCTACATCATGTCATGCTGGTGTTAAAGAGTCTGACAGCTGTTGCAGTAGGTGGGTATGAAGGATGAGCCCCCCACAGTCTGATGAAAAGGAGTTTGACTGACTGATTGACGTCAGCTCTGCTAACATCCTCCTCTCCTCTGTGGAGTTTAGAGGGCAGTCCAGGACAGAGCTGGCCTCTTAAACAAGAGTTTTTCTGTCCATCTCTGTGTTTTACCCTCTGCAGATGACTACACAGATTACTGCAGATGCAAACACAGTGTCATCAACAGTTTTTTAATGGAGGATGCAGACACTGGGTGGTGAAACATTTAGTTACTGTAGACAAAGGCTGTGCTCGTCGAGGCTGGAGGTGGACGTTCAGTTGACTTATAGTTTGTTATTAGAAGCTGCAGGCATGAGCAGGGCGGTAGGTGGAGGAAGCTTCATTGAGTTCAATCACAGCAGCTCTCCTCATGAACAGCAGACAGAGGTCAGGGGTTCACTCCTCAGCATGTTTGCTTGTCTCTGAGACACTAGGTGGCAGCAATTCTCCTCCCTACACATTTTACCTGCAGAGTTTTCTTGTGTATTTTACTGTGGTTGGTTTACTGTGGAGCAGAGTTTTATTTCTACCCAGTACTTCTAAGAATCAGACAAATCAGACCAACATTCTTGTGCTTTATTAAGAGTGAAGTAATCACATAAAGTCATGACATGATCTTTTGTTAAAGCTTCCTTTTCTAAGCATGTAGGAAACTCTCCCCCAAAACCCCAAACCTCCTTCTGTAGACATAAAATGATCAATTTAAGGTAGAAAAACACAATAATTCTTATTTTCAGGTTATTACACACTGATAAAAACACACACATATATATCATATTACATTTCTTCTATATTCTGTAAATACACGAACACACTGAACCTTCAAGGTAGTCTAAAACTACCCGTCAAGGTAGAAAAGATACATCATCACTTACACTTGAAACAGGCGCCAAGAATCATTGTCAGGTATCAACACACGGCCTAACCACCTTAAACAAAGCCTCGCTGTGTTGCACAAGTTTCAGGGATATCATGTGTTCGCTCTACGATACAATATCACAGCCACCAACAGATGTCGCTACGTTTATGTATGCTCTGCTCTTGGTTTTCCTCAGACACTGCAGTTTCTTCCCACACTCCAAAGACGTGCACGCTTAATGAGGTTAATTGGTGACTGTAAATTGCCCGTAGGTATGAATGTGAACGTGCATGGTTGTTTGTTGTTATTTATCAGCCCTGTGCTCTGGTCTCGCCCAATGCATGCTGGGATTGGTTTCAGCCCCCCTGACCCTGATGAGGATAAGCGGCTACAAGAAGTGGAAGGACAGAGCACACACCAGGGAGGGTTCACTATTTTTCATGAATTAAACCAAATAATAACCAGAGAGAAGTCTTCTGTACAGCTATAATCGAAATCAATAATAAGATTAATGAACAGCCTGATGCACGCTAAGTCTTTATGCAGGAAAGATTATTTCCTTGTTCCTTCGGAGAAGAGACAAACAGGTCTGACAGCACCCTGAAATGACTCACCCATGCACAGAGAGGATTTGGCTCTGTTCCAGTTTTCATCATGTCTTAATTGAAGTCCAATTAAACGGCTGAGAAATTTCCAAATCCGTGTGAAATGACCGCATCACACCCGCTTTGAGACAGAATCAACAGCAGTAACGTTTAAACGAGGTTTGCCTTTATGTGTCAAAGAAGGTTATAGATTATGTTACATCATCATCAAAAGAAACTTTCAAGCATTTTTTATCACAAACCACCACACCCCACTCTTATTCCTGGCAGAGCCACCCCCAACAGAAACTACCTAAAACTCTGACATCTCCAGTCAAGGTTTGAGGCGATGACAGATAGACACAAAACAGTTTGTCCCACGCAGGTTTGTCAAAGTTTCACCCTCGCAGAACTGTAAAACATTAGCATGTCTGCAATGTAATTAAGGGAATTAATTCACTTAGTGCATTCAATTAAATCTGAGTAAAGCACCGGTTATTCCTTCACAATTAAATATCTCTAATTGTTGAGTGCTCTGGTCTCTACAGGCTACTTCAGTTCAGAGTAGCTCCTCAGTAGTTTACCAGCATGTATTTAAAGGTATGTTTATCAACTCAGTGTCTCTTGGTTTTATACATTGAGTGCATCAGTGCATCACCTTATTAAACTGCCCAGATAAAGACCATTCCACACTGTTTTTTACTCACTGACATAAAACTGGAAAAAATTTGTTTCATCGTTAAAATTTGCACGAGCCAACAGCAGGTTGTGTTGAGCATCTCCACGTACGATCAAGAAGCAAAGCCACAGTTTGTGGTTATTTATTTGTTTGTTATCGAACTCTCTGGAGCTCCATAACTAATCCTTTGTGTTTTTTTTTGTTTTGTTTTGTTTCTTTTTTTACTTGAGGAAGAAAAATGTATCTCAATTATGACAGAAAATCGAAGATTTGTACATCCAACATCATCACAACAGACACACATCTCTGTTTCTGAGTGCTTTATTGTCCATAAATCATTTCAGAGTCAAATATAAGAAACTTTACAAAGTGCAAATGCTTTTTTTTTTTTTTTTTTTTACACATAAACAGCAAATAAAGTTCACGGAATAAACTTTTCCTTTCAACATCCTCTGACCTCAAATAATAACAGCCTTTGGGTTTACTTCACAGCAAGTGTTTCCCTGAAACAAGTACAGTGTAAAAAGTACAGTATAACAGTAGTAAAGGTATAAATACAACAGTCTTCAGATACGTCTGAGAGAGTCTTGATGCGGTTATGTTTACTATGGCCGCAGATGCATTGGTCTTGGGTAATCATAGATGCCCGAGTGTCCCCAGGTTCCCAGCCGAGTGTCCAGCCAGCTGCTTTGAGGGTAGCCCTGAATCACATCCCCTCTCTCCCCTTCATCACTGAGCGCTGCCACATCTTCCTCCTCTGAGCTATTCTTTCCAGTGCTATCTCCCCTCAAGCGAGACGTCTCATCTTCCTTGTGGCATAGCGTGCAGACTCTCAGTTTCTTGGTGGGGTGAATGTGGTCTATCACTGCTCTCTGTTTAGAGCAAGAATTGCAGACCAGAAAACCGCATTTTCGGCAGTGGTGTCGACGTTTGGTCGGAGTGAACTTGTTCAAACAGCGCATGCATTTGAAGGCTGCCTGGTCTGGGATCCACGAAACAGCAAAGTTGGAGCGAGGTTGGCAGCTGCCACCCTGCAGCAGACTTGACCTGCAGTTTTCGATGTGGTCGATCCAGGCCCGCTTCTCCTCTTGTGTAGACGCAGACACAAAGAAGGACTTGCGTGGTGTGCGGATCAGCCATCGGTTCCTTATTTCCACACCGTCCTCCAAGTCCTCCAGCTGGATGTCCTCTGAAATGACAGATATCAAATGATAATGCAACAATTATTTAGGTTTTATGCCCATGAAACTACAGCGTCAAGGCAGTATTTCCTTTTTTAGTACTGGATTAGTCACAATAATCTGCATTAAATCATCTAAGTAATGCAATATTGTCAAAAGGCAATGCCAAAGCAATGACAAATATCATTATTTTTTCGTCTGCAGAGGACTTGCTCACCTAGACGTATGATTTTCTGTTTTTTGTGCCAGCGTCCGTTCAGAATGATGCTGCCGTACACCAGCACGTCGTTGAAGAGGAAGAAAACCTTCGGCTGGGGCTTCCGACGACCCTGCTTCATCAGACGGCCCTCTCCCATCAGAACCCGGCCTGGTTTGGACAGAGGGCTGCCCGATGCACCAAATGAATTCTCCACAGCCTTGATCCGCTCACTGTTCTCCTTGTCAAACGTCAAACGGTCCATGGTTATGACCTGTTGTAGCTCTCCGATCTCAAATGAGCAATCTGCAGCAGCTCAGCCTTTTCAAAGCTTTTTTTTTATGGTGACGCAATGGGACTTCCCACATTTCCAATGAGGACAAACACGTTAGACGAGTAAAGAGAGGAAGAGGTGTAGGGCGCATTTGGACTTTTATTTATTTAAGATTGTAGGTTGTTCTGCAAATAGTAACATGACACCAGAGGTGAAAAAGGAAAGCCCCTGCAGGGGTTCATTTTAGGCACTGCCGGGAATATAAACAAGATTTTAAACTTCCTCTCTCATTGATTTCAGAAGATTATTTTGTATTTTATTATGTGCCAAGCATTGTAAAAAGCTTATAAAACACAATGCATTGTTAAATTAAACACCCAACAATGTATAAAACAGACTCATTTGGTCCAGTTTGGTGCACTGACTGTCCAATTAACATGTTTTCTTACATTTTTTCTGCAGTAAATCAAATTTTAAAGCCAGAATTTGTCTCCATTGTGATTGTCTATTAACAGACTCAGAAAAACTCAACGTTGTGACCTCTAAAAAACATACTAATGACAATTTTAAATTGAACAAGATATTAATTTTACACTTGTTAAACCATCTAATTATTTGGAGACACCCGGGTAGCTCGACTGGTAGAGCGAGTGCCCCATGTACAGTTTGTACACTTTGTCATCCGTCTTCAGCTGTCCCATCAAATGAAGGCAAAAAATGGCAAAGTATCACAACAAAATGTGATATCTGGTGTCAACATGCAGTGCAGTGTAAATGCAAAAGGAAACAAAGCAGCGATGCACAGTGCAAATGTGCAAATGTGTGCAAATGGCACTAGAAACGTTGTCCTAATTCTCAGGGTCCACAGAGGTGCACGTTGCGTGTGTGACACTGTGTGTCAGCCATCCAGGTTAAAAACACAAACAAGCCAGCCATGTTATCGGATTGCAGTGTGCTGCCAAGTTGTCTTAGTCTCGCTCATGCCACGTTTCTCACCAACATTCTTAAGTGACTGTACGGCTTCAGCGAGCAGGTACTGACAAACCAGCCGGGCACAAACAAATCACCTCTTAGTCAACAGTGATACTGCGTGTGGCACGCATGGCAAAGGGGAATGCAAACATAACAGACAGGCAGCACATTGATATTTTGATCTAAGCTGTGAGAAGGCCAAATGAAATGAAAGGTGATTTCTGCCTAAATATAACTTGATCTCATCCTGGGGATTCATAATATAAAGATCTGAGTTCACAGGACAGCTTGGAATTCTTGTAAAGGACCATTACAACACAAAATGGGTATTTTCACCTGCCAAAAATTGATTGAAGGCCAAATGCAGTTAATGAAAGGTGATTTCTGCCTAAATATGACTTGATCTTATTCTGGAGCTTCATAATATAAAGATCTGAGCTCACAGGACACCTTGGAATTCTTGTAAAGGACCATTACAACACAAATGGGTATTTTCACCTGCTGAAAATTGATTAAAGGCATTTTCACCTGCCATAAATTGATTAAAGGACAAATGCAGTTAATGAAAGGTGATTTCTGCTTAAATATGACTTGATCACATCCTGGAGCATCATAATGTAAAGATCTGAGCTCCCAGGACAGCTTGGAATTCTCTTAAAGGACCAGGTGAAAATGAGTATTTTCACCTGCCAAAAATTGATTGAAGGCATTTTCACCTGCCATAAATTGATTGAAGGCCAAATGCAGTTAATGAAAGGTGATTTCTGCCTAAATATGGCTTGATCTGATTCTAGGGCTTCATAATATAAAGATCTGAGCTCACAGGACAGCTTGGAATTCTCTTAAAGGACCATTACAACACAAAATGGGTATTTTCACCTGCCAAAAATTGATTGAAGGCATTTTCACCTGCCATAAATTGATTGAAGGCCAAATGGATTTAATGAAAGGTGATTTCTGCCTAAATATGACTTGACCTCATCCTGGAGCATCATAATATAAAGATCTGAACTCACGGGATGGAATTCTCTTAAAGGACCAGGTGAAAATGAGTATTTTCACCTGCCAAAAATTGACTGAAGGCATTTTCACCTGCCATAAATTGATTGAAGGCCAAATGCAGTTAATGAAAGGTGATTTCTGCTTAAATATGACTTGATCACATCCTGGAGCATCATAATGTAAAGATCTGAGCTCACAGGACAGCTTGGAATTCTTGTAAAGGACCATTACAACACAAACTGGGCATTTTCACCTGCTGAAAATTGGCATTTTCACCTGCCATAAATTGATTGAAGGCCAAACGCAGTTAATGAAAGGTGATTTCTGCCTAAATATGGCTTGATCTCATTCTAGGGCTTCATAATATAAAGATCTGAGCTCACGGGACAGCTTGGAATTCTCTTAAAGGACCAGGTGAAAATGGGTATTTTCACCTGCCAAAAGTTGATTGAAGGCATTTTCAACTGCCATAAATTGATTGAAGGCCAAATGCAGTTAATGAAAGGTGATTTCTGCCTAAATATGACTTGACTTCATCCTGGAGCATCATAATATAAAGATCTGAGCTCACAGGACAGCTTGGAATTCTTGTAAAGGACCATTACAACACAAAATGGGTATTTTCACCTGCTGAAAATTGATTGAAGGCATTTTCACCTGCAATAAATTGATTGAAGGCCAAACACAGTTAATGAAAGGTGATTTCTGCCTAAATATGACTTGACCTCATCCTGGAGCATCATAATATAAAGATCTGAACTCACGGGGTGGAATTCTCTTAAAGGACCAGGTGAAAATGAGTATTTTCACCTGCCAAAAATTGATTGAAGGCATTTTCACCTGCCATAAATTGATTGAAGGCCAAATGCAGTTAATGAAAGGTGATTTCTGCTTAAATATGACTTGATCACATCCTGGAGCATCATAATGTAAAGATCTGAGCTCACAGGACAGCTTGGAATTCTTGTAAAGGACCATTACAAGACAAAATGGGCATTTTCACCTGCTGAAAATTGGCATTTTCACCTGCCATAAATTGATTGAAGGCCAAACACAGTTAATGAAAGGTGATTTCTGCCTAAATATGACTTGACCTCATCCTGGAGCATCATAATATAAAGATCTGAGCTCACAGGATGGAATTCTCTTAAAGGACCAGGTGAAAATGAGTATTTTCACCTGCCAAAAATTGACTGAAGGCATTTTCACCTGCCATAAATTGATTGAAGGCCAAATGCAGTTAATGAAAGGTGATTTCTGCTTAAATATGACTTGATCACATCCTGGAGCATCATAATGTAAAGATCTGAGCTCACAGGACAGCTTGGAATTCTTGTAAAGGACCATTACAACACAAACTGGGCATTTTCACCTGCCATAAATTGATTGAAGGCCAAACGCAGTTAATGAAAGGTGATTTCTGCCTAAATATGGCTTGATCTCATTCTAGGGCTTCATAATATAACGATCTGAGCTCACGGGACAGCTTGGAATTCTCTTAAAGGACCAGGTGAAAATGGGTATTTTCACCTGCCAAAAATTGATTGAAGGCATTTTCAACTGCCATAAATTGATTGAAGGCCAAACGCAGTTAATGAAGGGTGATTTCTGCCTAAATATGACTTGACATCATCCTGGAGCATCATAATATAAAGATCTGAGCTCACAGGACAGCTTGGAATTCTCTTAAAGGACCAGGTGAAAATGGGTATTTTTTCCTGCCAAAAATTGATTGAAGGCATTTTCACCTGCAATAAATTGATTGAAGGCCAAACACAGTTAATGAAAGGTGATTTCTGCCTAAATATGACTTGACCTCATCCTGGAGCATCATAATATAAAGATCTGAACTCACGGGGTGGAATTCTCTTAAAGGACCAGGTGAAAATGAGTATTTTCACCTGCCAAAAATTGATTGAAGGCATTTTCACCTGCCATAAATTGATTGAAGGCCAAATGCAGTTAATGAAAGGTGATTTCTGCTTAAATATGACTTGATCACATCCTGGAGCATCATAATGTAAAGATCTGAGCTCACAGGACAGCTTGGAATTCTTGTAAAGGACCATTAAAAGACAAAATGGGCATTTTCACCTGCTGAAATTGGCATTTTCACCTGCCATAAATTGATTGAAGGCCAAACGCAGTTAATGAAAGGTGATTTCTGCCTAAATATGACTTGACCTCATCCTGGAGCATCATAATATAAAGATCTGAGCTCACAGGATGGAATTCTCTTAAAGGACCAGGTGAAAATGAGTATTTTCACCTGCCAAAAATTGACTGAAGGCATTTTCACCTGCCATAAATTGATTGAAGGCCAAATGCAGTTAATGAAAGGTGATTTCTGCTTAAATATGACTTGATCACATCCTGGAGCATCATAATGTAAAGATCTGAGCTCACAGGACAGCTTGGAATTCTTGTAAAGGACCATTAAAAGACAAAATGGGCATTTTCACCTGCTGAAAATTGGCATTTTCACCTGCCATAAATTGATTGAAGGCCAAACGCAGTTAATGAAAGGTGATTTCTGCCTAAATATGGCTTGATCTCATTCTAGGGCTTCATAATATAACGATCTGAGCTCACGGGACAGCTTGGAATTCTCTTAAAGGACCAGGTGAAAATGGGTATTTTCACCTGCCAAAAATTGATTGAAGGCATTTTCAACTGCCATAAATTGATTGAAGGCCAAACGCAGTTAATGAAGGGTGATTTCTGCCTAAATATGACTTGACATCATCCTGGAGCATCATAATATAAAGATCTGAGCTCACAGGACAGCTTGGAATTCTCTTAAAGGACCAGGTGAAAATGGGTATTTTTTCCTGCCAAAAATTGATTGAAGGCATTTTCACCTGCAATAAATTGATTGAAGGCCAAACACAGTTAATGAAAGGTGATTTCTGCCTAAATATGACTTGACCTCATCCTGGAGCATCATAATATAAAGATCTGAACTCACGGGGTGGAATTCTCTTAAAGGACCAGGTGAAAATGAGTATTTTCACCTGCCAAAAATTGATTGAAGGCATTTTCACCTGCCATAAATTGATTGAAGGCCAAATGCAGTTAATGAAAGGTGATTTCTGCTTAAATATGACTTGATCACATCCTGGAGCATCATAATGTAAAGATCTGAGCTCACAGGACAGCTTGGAATTCTTGTAAAGGACCATTAAAAGACAAAATGGGCATTTTCACCTGCTGAAATTGGCATTTTCACCTGCCATAAATTGATTGAAGGCCAAACGCAGTTAATGAAAGGTGATTTCTGCCTAAATATGACTTGACCTCATCCTGGAGCATCATAATATAAAGATCTGAGCTCACAGGATGGAATTCTCTTAAAGGACCAGGTGAAAATGAGTATTTTCACCTGCCAAAAATTGACTGAAGGCATTTTCACCTGCCATAAATTGATTGAAGGCCAAATGCAGTTAATGAAAGGTGATTTCTGCTTAAATATGACTTGATCACATCCTGGAGCATCATAATGTAAAGATCTGAGCTCACAGGACAGCTTGGAATTCTTGTAAAGGACCATTAAAAGACAAAATGGGCATTTTCACCTGCTGAAAATTGGCATTTTCACCTGCCATAAATTGATTGAAGGCCAAACGCAGTTAATGAAAGGTGATTTCTGCCTAAATATGGCTTGATCTCATTCTAGGGCTTCATAATATAACGATCTGAGCTCACGGGACAGCTTGGAATTCTCTTAAAGGACCAGGTGAAAATGGGTATTTTTTCCTGCCAAAAATTGATTGAAGGCATTTTCAACTGCCATAAATTGATTGAAGGCCAAACGCAGTTAATGAAAGGTGATTTCTGCCTAAATATGATTTGACCTCATCCTGGAGCATCATAATATAAAGATCTGAGCTCACAGGACAGCTTGGAATTCTCTTAAAGGACCAGGTGAAAATGGGTATTTTTTCCTGCCAAAATTTGATTGAAGGCATTTTCACCTGCCATAAATTGATTGAAGGTCAAATGCAGTTAATGAAAGGTGATTTCTGCTTAAATATGACTTGATCACATCCTTGAGCATCAAAATGTAAAGATCTGAGCTCACAGGACAGCTTGGAATTCTTGTAAAGGACCATTACAACACAAAATGGGTATTTTTTCCTGCTGAAAATTGGCATTTTCACTTGCCATAAATTGATTGAAGGCCAAATGCAGTTAATGAAAGGTGATTTCTGCCTAAATATGACTTGACCTCATCCTGGAGCATCATAATATAAAGATCTGAACTCACGGGGTGGAATTCTCTTAAAGGACCAGGTGAAAATGAGTATTTTCACCTGCCAAAAATTGATTGAAGGCATTTTCACCTGCCATAAATTGATTGAAGGCCAAATGCAGTTAATGAAAGGTGATTTCTGCTTAAATATGACTTGATCACATCCTGGAGCATCATAATGTAAAGATCTGAGCTCACAGGACAGCTTGGAATTCTTGTAAAGGACCATTAAAAGACAAAATGGGCATTTTCACCTGCTGAAATTGGCATTTTCACCTGCCATAAATTGATTGAAGGCCAAACGCAGTTAATGAAAGGTGATTTCTGCCTAAATATGACTTGACCTCATCCTGGAGCATCATAATATAAAGATCTGAGCTCACAGGATGGAATTCTCTTAAAGGACCAGGTGAAAATGAGTATTTTCACCTGCCAAAAATTGACTGAAGGCATTTTCACCTGCCATAAATTGATTGAAGGCCAAATGCAGTTAATGAAAGGTGATTTCTGCTTAAATATGACTTGATCACATCCTGGAGCATCATAATGTAAAGATCTGAGCTCACAGGACAGCTTGGAATTCTTGTAAAGGACCATTAAAAGACAAAATGGGCATTTTCACCTGCTGAAAATTGGCATTTTCACCTGCCATAAATTGATTGAAGGCCAAACGCAGTTAATGAAAGGTGATTTCTGCCTAAATATGGCTTGATCTCATTCTAGGGCTTCATAATATAACGATCTGAGCTCACGGGACAGCTTGGAATTCTCTTAAAGGACCAGGTGAAAATGGGTATTTTTTCCTGCCAAAAATTGATTGAAGGCATTTTCAACTGCCATAAATTGATTGAAGGCCAAACGCAGTTAATGAAAGGTGATTTCTGCCTAAATATGACTTGGTCTGATTCTAGAGCTTCATAATATAAAGATCTGAGCTCACAGGACAGCTTGGAATTCTTGTAAAGGACCATTACAACACAAAATGGGTATTTTTTCCTGCTGAAAATTGGCATTTTCACTTGCCATAAATTGATTGAAGGCCAAATGCAGTTAATGAAAGGTGATTTCTGCTTAAATATGACTTGATCTGATTCTAGGGCTTCATAATATAAAGATCTGAGCTCACAGGACAGCTTGGAATTCTTGTAAAGGACCATTACAACACAAAATGGGTATTTTCACCTGCTGAAAATTGATTGAAGGCATTTTCACCTGCAATAAATTGATTGAAGGCCAAACACAGTTAATGAAAGGTGATTTCTGCTTAAATATGACTTGATCTGATTCTAGGGCTTCATAATATAAAGATCTGAGCTCACAGGACAGCTTCAGGAGGTCAGAAAAACTAAAAAAAAATCACACTACTACCAATTTTAAATTGAACAAGATATTTACACCTGTTAAACTATCTAATTATTTGGAAACACCTGGGTGGCTCGAGTGTGATATTTGGTGTCTACATAAGCTGCAGTGCAAATGCAAAAGGAAACAAAACAGCAACGCACAGTGCAAATGAGGCACGAGAATCTTAAAGCACTAGAAGGAAACATTGTCCTGATTCTCAGGGTCCACAGAGGTGCATGTTTCAAAGCGTGACACTGTGTGTCAGCCATCCAGCTTTTAAAAAAACACAAACAAGCCAGCTATCAGATTGCAGCGTGCTGCCAAGTCGTCTTAGTCTCGCACATGCCACGTTTCTCACCAACATTCTTAAGTGAACAGGTACTGACGAACAATCACAGACACTTCTCAGTCAGCAGTGATACTGTGTGTGTCATACATGGCAAAGGGGACTCCGAGGGGAATGCATAGCTAAATTTTTACCACACATACTGTACATAAACACTTTTAATAGTAAGCTAACAGGTCTGACATCTCTGTTTACCGTAACACTGCCAGCATTGTTCAAACAACCTCCTCATTTTTATCATTCTTATTTCTTCATACAGGCACACACACAGTGTTATGGTTTGATGGCTCCAAACTGATCAGTGATCAGTCCTTAGGAGTGTGCAGGATGCTGTTAAAACCTTTTACACTCAATACTATGCCGTGTAATTACTTTGTCCTGCACTAATTATATTTATTACGCTGCGCAATTATTGTTCTCCTGTGGAATTATAGTTTAGCACTCTACAATTAAATCCTGCCGTATTCACCGTCTTTTTCTGGCATTTTATGTTGTCTATAGATATATATGTGCATCTTAGAATAATGCTACACGCACGCAGCTGTATGCAGCTCACTTATTTCTGTGGAACTTTCAGGGCATCCACCTGTCAATCAAAGCGTCCACGCTCTTAATCCTGCATAACTTTAAGCCTTAATATAATGTGAACAGGTGAGTTGTATATAAATTCACCCTCAGTATAGTTGTCATGAGCGGGGAAATTAGCTGTAGAGACCAAAACAGTTTTTTGTACCAGGCTGTAAACATGTTTATTGCTGTGAAGTTTCTAACGTGGGGACTTATGGAGACTGTCTTTTGAGGAGCTGAAGTTTTTGGCTCTTCCGAATTGGCTTCACTTTACAACCACGGAGCTTGCTGCTTGGGAAGAATGTGCTGAAAAGAAGGAGGGAGGGTCCTCACTCCTGTGTCAGGTGTGTTTCCACCTGAGCTGCTTAGAGGTCGCCAAGCAGGCAGAGGTTCGCTCTGGATTGAGTAGGAAGGGATGA
The DNA here is from genome assembly GCA_023373845.1 of Nibea coibor. Classification (NCBI taxonomy): domain Eukaryota; kingdom Metazoa; phylum Chordata; class Actinopteri; family Sciaenidae; genus Nibea; species Nibea coibor. Next base: position 3,792,674 of record CM041727.1, read on the forward strand.
GGAAAGGAAAAGGGAACAGGGCCAGACGTGTAGGCCAGGTATATGTTGCCTTACACGTGATTGTGGTTGAGGTGAACCTAGGTTTACTAATCATAAGGTACCTTTAAAATCCACTGATTGCTTGTCTACAGATCTCTGCATTAAATCAATGATGGTGTCATGCTTTTATTCATTGCGACTCCTCAGGGACTCTTCACACAACTGGATGTCACAACAGGGACATCTAGTGTCCACACCTTGTCAAAGTGAGAAAAGAAGAGCAGACGCACAGCAGAGTTTTATTTAGATTTATTTAATTTCATCACACTACTCTACAGGCTTTTAGATTTGTGTAACGGGTGTTACACGCTGGCGCACAATGGAAATGTCTTCTCATGCTTTTCTGGCTTAACTGCAAAGAAAAAAAAAACAAACAAAAAAAAACGAGCGCTCAAAGGTGATAATTTTAACGATAATGAAAAGTTGTGATGAGCAGTCAGTTGTCGTGGTTTCGGCTTCTTAGAAGGGGAGTGGTCCGTAGAAGGCTTGGTAGGCGGCGACGATTCCCTGCGCGTCCGCCATTTCGTCACAAGCCATGTTGGTCTCGCAGACTTCTCTCAGGCTGAGGTGAGACAGGGATGCAGTACATATCGTCATTCATGACAGAGGCGCTATGGCACAAAACAAACGGTGCACGTGCACAAAGGAGGTGCGACAAACCTCTCAGTCTGTGCCAGGGTCAGTTCTTTAGCAGCTCTTGTCTGTCTCACCACGGCAGAGGCCTGATTCTTCTCCATAAACAAACCTGCACGTTTAACACAAGTCTCAGTCTTAGCATGCATAAACGCAGTTTATCAGTCAAACACGAGGAAGATTCAACCTCGAAGCAGCAACTGAGCAGAAATCAAGAACTGCTGTGAGTCAAATATAGATCAAATCAAACAAAATGTTCATCCAGCTTCTAATCTGAGAGAAGGCACTGAGTAGAAATGTTGGTTTAAACCCTCAGACGGTTGTTTTTGGTGTTTGGAGTAAATTTAACTGTCTGCTGGCACGTACATTAATACTACTTAACTGGAAACAGGCAGCAACCCGAACTCGTGCAAACCGGATGAAAGAAGCCAGGATGTATTTAGATTTAAGGAAAAAAAGATTTAAGGACAGGAGGGAAACATGATGAAACACACTTTTAAAAAATGAAACTTTACTTGAATTTATTTTGTCAAAAAAGGTTCCACATAATTGTATTAAGTTATTTCAACTCAAAAATGTCAGGTTAGGGGTTCAGTTACATTTTTGAGTTGAAGTGAAGTAAATTCAAGTAAAGTCAACATTTTATTTTTGACTTTTTCACTTTGATCGCACTTATTAAGAGAGACCGTCTGTACAAACGTCAACTAGTCCAGTGACAAACATCCACCCTCCATTTTCTTTCTACTTTAACCAATCTCATCTTTACTGTTTTATTTTTAATTAGATTCATGTTGGTTGATTGAATTTTCTTTCTGGATCTGCTCTCTGTGTTCTGTGAATTTGTATTAGAAGACATCCATAGTTTATTACAAATGTTATATATTTAGCCTCTCACGTGGAGAGCTGTACTCTACAAGTTTATATCAATAACATATGTAGAATAAAATAAATACATATATAGCATTCAAAAAACATAAAAGGAAGATTTAAACATGTTCATCGAATAATAGTTTCACCTGTGACCAACTTTTTTCTGCCCTATCTGACTCAAACATGTTCCATATTAGTGCAACACTGATGAAAGAGTGGAAAATCATGATCTTACCCCCCTGAGCAGGGCTGTCACCGGCAGGCTGGGCGCCAGCAGAGGCGTCTGATGACACGAGAGGGAAAACACGAGTAACAAAGATTTATTATTCAAATTTGTCACTTCTTCAAGTGATTCCTTTTAAGTCAACCTTCTGTCTTTACTCAAGCAGTACAAACTACTACTACAAACTCAACAATCACACAGTAACACAGTTTTAATGAAGATCTCCTACCTGAAGTCAGACAGATGGCTGCCAGGGAGCAGAGAACCAGGATGGCCAAAGTTTTCATCTTTCAGCTTTGTTTTTTTCACCGGCTGCAGTTTGAGGCAACAAGTCGGACCGGAGACTTCAACAGCTCTGTCACTCTTCTCTTCCTCTTACACATATATACATAGATACCCACTCGCTTTATAGATGGTCCCCTTCACTATGACGTGGGTATGTGATTGGTTGGGGAATCATGTATCACACACCCACACAGATGCAGAGATACACACCTCCACACACACACACACACAAAAGTTTTTATATTTATATGAAGGTTTGAGTAAATACACGCAGAGACAAAGCTTTTTCAAACGCGGGCGGTTACTTTGAAGGTGATGGGAAAACCAACGTGGGTGACTCACAGCCGCACATATCAACAAGTGGAAGTGTGTGTGAATGAAAGTTTTCCCGCTGAGGAAGCAGAGTCGAGCAGAGTCATCTCCTTTCTGGCTGCATTTGTGTATAAACAAGAGAAAAGTAGTAAAAATGCTGGAACACTGAAAAAAGACAGAGAGTGACTTGATTTAGCTGCAGTTAAAGTCACCACCTGTCAGTCAGTTTTAGTGAGAATAATAAAAAGAGTTGAGGATTGTAATGCCAGCTGGCAGCCTGGAGAGGACAGAGTTTCACAGCACACCTACACACACTTACATGTAAGTCACTAAGTGTATGTGGCAGAGAGAAACCCGTGTAACGCAAACAGAGACGGACAAACCACCACCCCACATTATGTGACATGATTTTAATCCGAGGGCTCTGCGTTTTATTGCAAGCCGCAGTGATTTCCGACATAAAGAAAGCAGCATTTAGAGACAAAAACCCAGCGTGTTTGAAGATTTGTAGCCGGGTAATTTGAAATGTGGGGAGATATTTTTGTAAAATCAAGTGCGTGGTTTGCCAATAAAGCGGCGGGAAGCTCCACGGTAGTGTGGAACATTGTCATTTTCTTTTAATTAAAACACACGTCGCCACTTGAAGGCTGTTTTTGTATTTTACTGGTTTATTAGAAAGCGAGCTGGAAATGCTGATACTGAACCACCAGACCTGACGAACTGTAGCTGCTACATGCAGCATATTGTTAAATTTCCAAAAGCCATCCTTTGAACTTCTTTAATTTATGATTTTATGCTTTTCTCGACTGGATATTTAGACTCTGGACTGGTCCTGAGAGCATTATATGGGGTGTAATTTCACCGTCTGGGTCAGTGCTGGTTACTTGTCTCATTTCAGGGACGGACTTCAAGGATTCAACCTCAGGACAGCTTTAATTGTGCACATTTGTGGCCCTGTGGCCGCGCAGGAAAAACAAATCCAACATGACCGTGTGTTTAGGACCGTGCCATGCTGACATCGACTGTGTGCTGAGTCCACCCGGTCTTTGCTTTTGCTCGAGCGGCTCTGACACACACATACACACTCAGGGTACGCTGAATTGTTCAGATTCCTCCTGAGATTACAAGAAACCAGATCTTGATTACGTATTGAAATCAGCAGGTTCGTGCGCTTCCAGTAATATGTGTCCTTGTTTAACCCCTCAACAGGCCGGTGGTGGAGTGCAGGGCTGAGGGACTTTCCTGTTGTAGTTGTAATTGGCCTCTTTGCATATTATTCTGAACATTTTTCATTTGAGTCGCCTCGTCATGTTTCAGATATCCATGAGCAGCTCCACCCGGAACATTTCCCCTACAATCCTTTCAGATGGCTTCATTCAAGCAAACTGTTTGTATCCAAGAAAAGCACCCGAGAAAAGCAAAGCCTGGTTATTAATAAACATAACATTTGCACCGCTCAGTGTTTTCTCTCCTCTCTCATGAACATCAGGTCAGTTATCTCGTGACTTTTGCAGGGGCACGTCCCCAAGATCGGAAACCAGGGGCCTAAACAAGGTAGGGGAGGGATGGAAGAAGAATCCTTTAAATAACCTTCTGGAGTCTCAGCAATCGGCTTAAAAAACTATTAAAAAATACTCTACTGTTACCGTATGTTGCATTTTAAAGCTGTAGATATTCATGCTTGAGCTCATTTGAACTAACCTTGGCTGGTTTAATCTACAGCGATGCATCACGGAGACTCACGTGTCTCTAAAAAGTCTCATGAGGTCAGAAAAACAGCCTGTCTTCAGCTAATCCAAGACAGCTTTTAAAAGGTTTATTCAAATTAAGAATTGGGGGAATTTTTCTAAATCCACGGAGGAACAGTTCGTCCATCAGTTCATCAGAAATGTGTTACATAACATGGATATACTCCAATAAAGTACAAGCACCTGGACTTTGTAGTAAAGTACTGCAGTACTAACATGCTGCTCATGCCTGTATTAATGTAACAAAGTCACATTTCTGACTGAAATAACTTGAATGCTTCCACAAGCCTTCATGTAAAACTCCTTAACTCACCCCTCCAGCCCGGCCTTTGAGCTGAAAATTGGCGCTGGCGCTGAATCCCACATGTGGCAAACAAATGGCATAAACGGGATTAAGACAAAACCCAATAAAGTGAATTTTATTTTTCAAATCAAAGCGATGGAAACAATCAGTGACAGCAGCGCTGGGCTGGATACACACATGGATAATGTAAGAAAGTGGAAAGTGAGCGAAACATTTCATTCAAGCACGTCACACAAAGCTCATAAATGCCGGGGAGGTGTGATAATAGTGGATAAAAGTTATCCTGAGATTACACGAGAGATGGGCCGTGATTTTCTACATGTGTATAATGATGGGGTTACTGTAACAGCTGAGCCGCACTGGAGGCCTCTGCGTTTATAAAATGTGTCTCCAGAAGAGGCCACAGAAACAGCTACATAAATTATATAAAAAGTTATGTGGACCGGAGGCACGCGCGCTCAAAGATAATTCTGCAAACCCTGCGATAAGCTACGACGCTCTGAGTTTAGTATCGGCGAGTCGCAGCCGCTGCTCTCTGCTGGGGTTGAGTCCGGGAGCCAAAGTATCTCTGGTAGGCCTGCTGGAAGCCGTGGCGGTAGGCGTAGAAGCGGCATGGAGAGTAGTCCTCGCAGGTCTCTGCACGCCTCTCCGCTGGAGACTTCACCGTCCTGGGGAGGCAGACGGAGACAGTTAGAGGGCAGGATGGTGAGAACAAGGAGGATAATTGAAATCAGAAACAGTCTTGCTGGTTTTGCTGCATTTCTTCTTATATGTTTTTTAATGTGGATATGTAGAAGATGGAGGAATGTGCTCTGTATGCACGTCTGCGGTACCTCATCAAGTTGTGGCCGTTCCCCCTGGGTGGGCTGTATACGTTGCCCCTCTGTGGAGTCATGAACGAGTTGGCTTGGTGTGGAGGCACAAACAGATCTGGAACCACAACATTTTACTAGACAAGAACCCGGTCAGGCATGCCCAACATGCAGCATGAGATAAACGTGCTGTGTTATGAATGAATGAATCTTATTTGTTAGAATCGCATGCATGTTTTCCCATGAACGAGAGACAATCACCTTCTTCGGATTCTGTGCTTTCATGAGACTCTACGGGAAAAACATGGAACCGTGTTAATCATAAATGATGAATCACTGCGTGAATGTTAAATAAATAAATGGACAGAGAAGTGACGATGACGGGGAGGATCTGTACCATAGCAGACACAGAGAGCGATCGCAGCACTGAGTGCTAGAAACTGAAGAAGGCTCCTCATCCTTGGTTGGGGGGGGTTAGGGTTTATCTGCCTGTCTGCTGGGAAAAAGAAGGAGAAAGGTGAGTGAGTGAGTCATGGCAGCTCCTAAGTAAGAGGAGAAAAATAAGAGAACAGCGGCTCAGATTTCGTGAAACTGCGGCTGAACGGCAAAGAACCACGAGCAGGGATAGACTGCTGAAAGTGGTAAACTTTCTAAACCCATTTCCTGTGGTTTTTGTGAATATGAAGGCTTCAACCAGACCATAAGCCACCGATATACATTGCACTGCACACGCATGTAAGTATTTTTATATATAAATGTATATTCTGGCAAGCTGCAGAGTTTCTGCAGGGTGACAAACACAAACCAGGATATATTTTAAGACCAGACTGAAGATCTCCAGAGATAAAAAAGAAAAGTGTCCAAACATCTTTGGAGAGCGCTCAGTTTAAGTTAGAGCCAATCCACAAGCAGCATTGAATAGCTGGAAGCTCAGTTTATAGGGAACGACCATAAGAGAATAGCTGTGGCCGCGAATAGCTTCATAACTGCCAACTAATCGAGTCGGGAGATGAGTTACACATCTGAAAAAAGGCAGGTATGCTCACTCAGTCGCATGCATAAGTGACCTTCAGTAACGTGCAGGACACCTGTACAAACTTCAGTGCCAGATGTCTGTAACACACACACACACACACACTTTATTCGCATGCCTGCGCTGCAGAGAAGCTTTCATCCCCATCTTCTGTTTGTGGGATTTGGACGGGATTCTGTTTCAGCAGCCGCCGTCCTTTTTCACCGTCAATAGCAGCTTTCATTATACATAAACACACACATACATACACACGCAACTCTCTGGCGTATGCTCACACACACACACACACACACACACACACACACAGAAAGCATCAGCCCCTCGGGCATATCTTGGCTTCAGTCGAAAAGCCAGACTTGGGCACAGGAACAGCAAAGCCTCGGGCCCCAAGTTCAAAAAAGCTACTTCCAAAGACTGGCAAGGACGTCTGACATCGAGACGAGTGTGTGTGTGTGTGTGTTTTAGGTGCTGACTGAGTTTTATGCCTGTCTGAGTCCTGGTAGGGGGCTCTGGTGGAGTTCATGTTCCCCGCAGACATAATGAGCCCACCTCATTAGAAAAAAGCCACAGGTATGATGCTCGGTACGCAGAGAGCCGAGCTGAGGCTACATACTAAGAACAAGCACTGAAGGCCTACTGTACTATGACGACTGCATGTTAAAAAATACACAAAATGCATCCTTAGACGTGCATAAAATCTGCAGTTTTCCTCATTTAAAAGATGCAAACTTCGACTTTTCGAAGTTTGAAGAGATTATTTTATGTTTCTTACCTTGGAAGATAATTGTGGAGTCAGAAGTCTTGGAAATATCTCTCTGTGTGTATTTTCTCCTGAGGAATATTTCCTAATTCCTCACAGCAAGGCTTTTATACTCACCTCTCTCTCCCCCCACCCCTTCATTTTCTACCCACCGACTCCCTCCTTCCCATCCCTACCAACACCAACACCACCACCACCACCAACTCCCCTCTCAGCCCTCCTCCCTTTCTCTGCGTGCTATCATCAGCCACTCTTTTCCAACCATTCAATCAGACCTGGGGTATTAGCTCACTCTCTTCCCGACTCCCACGCCTTTAACCGAGAAGAAAAATACAGTAGATGACAGTGAGGGTGAGGAGAAAAACAAGCAGGGGTGGAGGTAAACAGGAGAGGGTGAGGGTGAGGGGGAGGCTGTCATAGCAGGTCGATGATAATATTCGCTGCTGTCTGCCAGCATGGCAGCATGATATGAAGAGACCACGCAGCATATAGACACAACATGAGCTGACTCAACTTTCTGACCCTGAAAAACATCCACAAGAAGTCCTTTTGTTGTTTCACAGAGCGGACTGCACTGACTTATGTTTAAAGGGACCTGTGAGGAGTTCAGGTTTCATGAATGGAAGCTGTGATCTCATGTAGGCCGGGACCGGGAAACTTGCTCTCTGGACGCATATTTTAGGAACATTTCTGAGGTGCTGAAGTTATTCCACGTGAAAACAGAGCTGAGTAAGTTTTTAGTGCATCTGCGTTAAAGTTAACGCACAGAAACAACATCCCCAAAGGTGTACTGTACATCTGAGAGAGTTACGTAACACGCAGCGTCGCATTTGGCTCGGGCTGAGCTCTCTGCGAATAGCTGTGTGAAAGCAGACCCTCACCAACAGTAAACAAACCAGAATAGGAGGCGAGAAGCCCATGCCAGGAGTCAGCGGGGCTCAGACGGATGGATAAACATTAAGACAGACATAAAGATGGAGATAAACTCGGCTCACAGATAAGAGAGAGAGAGAGAAGGAGAGAGGGAAGGCGAGGAGGGGGGAGTCACAGAGACAGAAAGCACATGTTGTTGCGGTCTTGGATGATTTTGGCGCTGAAGCCGCAGACATATTCAGTGATGTGGTCATATTAGGCTGTTAACTCTGGAACCGCTGAGCAGCGGTTTGGTTCTCTAATGCAGATATTAAATGTACAATTTCCACGGGGTAGATACCAACGCAGAGGGAGGAGGGTGAGGAGGGGGGGAAAGATGTTGCAGATGTTTGGTCGAGAGGATTTGTGACTTTGTGATCTAAACTTAGAGGAGGCTGGCGGGAGGAGAGAAAAGATGGAGAGGGTGATTGCATGGAAAAAAATGGTCAAACGGTCACCCTTCTCCTCCCAATGTTCTCTTTTATTTATGCCCATCTCTAAAGTCATATTTCTTCTGTTCTCCTCACGTCTCTTTACCTCCGTGCCACTCCGGTACTTTTCCCTTTTCTCACTCCCTCTCATACAGTTAATGTCCTGCCCGGACGGGTCTCCACCTCACCGCCTTCCCGTGTCTGTGCGGTGTAACAAAATATCTAGCTCTTGAGAAATGTTATGAATGCGCGATAGAGGGCCAGAACTATGTTTTTCTGTAAGCAGTGAAGCGTGCCAGAGGCCCAGATAAATGAAAAACAGAGAGAAGTGAAAAACAGGATGTGAATCGCCCGGCGGAGGCGAGCATGATGGTTGTGACTAACAGGGCGCACCTGCACAGTCAGTACATCTGGGCTTGAACTGAAGAGAGGGGTCATTACAGGAGTAGGAGGTGATAAGAGGGCAATCCAGGTGAGGCAGTTAGGACGGGAAAGACGTAATAGGACCTCGGGAAGGAGACAATCGCTCTATTGAGTGCGAACATTAGGACAGCAGGAGATTTGCTTGTGGGAGAAGTGCAGAAAGGAGGAGGAATGAAAGGAAAGATTGAGCCTTTGGCAGGAGAAGATGATGTAGAAGTGATAAAGCGAAGGAAAGAACACTCATTTCATAATGAGTGCATGGCCACAAATGTGTAAACTGTCTAAATAATGTCTGCAAAAATATATCCTAACCTGCAGGCTTGTATCCCCTAAGTGGTTGGGCAGGTGAACCTCAGGCTGCTCTGTGGTTACACGCCGGTCAGACACAACAACCCCCCGAAAAAAGCAGCAGAGCCATTAAAAACTCTTTTTCCTGCTATTTTTACGTCTTATTTTCTTAATTGCTTTAAAATCCGAGTTAAAAACAGACACATAAAGGAGTGAGTGAGTCAGATAGAAAACATCATGTGATGTAAGCTCGCTTCCCCCGTAGGATGGAGAGAGCTCCGGCCAGACGGGATGAAGGACAGACATTACTCAGGACTGTCCTCCTTCTTTTCAGCCTCTGATGGGTCTCTGCTGTCCCGCCGCTGTGAATTCTGCCATATGAACGTCAACCGACCAACTTCATGTAGATTTATGGCTGTTGCATAACACCGGCGACCTGCAGGACGCATGCACGCACCCTCACATCTGTTCTGATTTCTAATTTAGATCTGTGTGATTTCACATTTTTGTAAACTTTATTTTTGTGAACTCAGTCGGTGTATTTCTTTTTTTTTTTTCTCTCCCTCTGGCTTCTTCACCTAATAACAAGCTCCAAAGCATACAGTGTAAGCATGTGGTGAACAAGGATCATGTAGCACTCAGGACCAACCTCACCTCTCCACCTCAGCTCCACCTTCATGTCTGCGCACTCTGTGCTGAAGAGAACAAAAAGTCATTAATAAGACATGTTTTTTTCACTTGGCTTTGACTTGAACTTTGATTTAGGCAGTCTTCATGTAGAAGGAAAGAAACCCGAAGCGATAAAGCATTGCACTCATGTGAGAAACGTGTACAGTTAGACAAAAACTGACTTCTTAAACTCTGAGTGTAGAGGTTCGTTTTTTAGTTCAAGAAAAGCTGCACAGATTTAAAGGAATAGTTCTTGTGCTTTCTTTCCTAGAAAGAGGCTGTTGCTGTGAAGTTGTGACATTTTAACATGGGAACTTATGGAAACTGACTCACTTCTGGAGCCGGCCTCAAGTGGACGTTTGAGGAACTGCAGTTTTTGGCACTTCTACTTCCCAGCCATCGAAATTGCTGCTTCGGTAAATATGAAGCAGTTTTTAGGGGGGAAGGGGAGCTGGTAGGTGAATTAGTTACTTTTGAACATAGCCAGGGTAGCTAGGGTATCCACCTGTTTGCAGTCCTCATGTTATGCTAAGCTAACTGGCTGTAGCTTTGTAACTCGAAGCAAGAAAATTAATCAAACTGCTCCTTTAAATCTCTTTCATGCAACTTTACAACTTGCCAATAAGCCTGAAGATTATTCCCGTCTACATCTTTTAAGATCTCCATTTGCTTCCTCATTTTTTAGGTGTTTCTTGTAAAACCAGGCAGATACGGAGAACCCCCACCACTACACCTGGCAGGTAGCACTGTGTAGTGTCAGTGTCTACCTTCCAGTCAACATAGCTGGACCTGGATCTGGACCTGGGACTGAAAGGACCAGCGTTGGCCAATCTGGCAGGGAATACGGTAACCTATGAGGAGGCTTTCTTCCTGGGTTTGGCTCCTGGCAACTCGGGGGGTGACTCAGTTCAGTAAACTACATGGCTGACCGAGCTAATGACAGTTAGCGGTTTGCTACTTAACAATCTTTCCATCATGAAAGTCCGTAAATCACCTCGCTAGTGTAACATTATTCCCTGTTGGTCTCCGACGCTCGCTCCAGTCCAGCTCCTGAGCCCAGTTCTGTTACAGGCAGATTGAGTTAGCAGCGGTTAATTGGCGGTTAGCTACTTTAGCAGGTTGTTAGACTTGGGCTATCAGTCCACCAGGAAACTGTGAATCACAGACAGCCGGAGGACAGCAGCAAATATAATCTGTATAAAATCTGATCCAGTTTCACCAAAACCAGCGAATAAAGTTATAAAGTTGCTCAGTCACTCATACACTGTATCAAACAGGAATCACTCTGCTCCGGCGGTGTCATAAGAGTGCATTCATTCCATATTTAAACTTAGCATATGCTTTCGAGTACAACTTTTTATGGTTTATCAGGAAATTACCAACTCATCGGGCCAGATACTGATGTATGGGTGACCTATGTGATAAAACTGTTAGCAATAAAGAACGCCTTCTACTTTTAGTAATGTAAGTCCTGGTGTTACGTGAGTGAGTAGAAATATATTTGGATTGCTAATTCCTCTAGCTGAATGGAGTGGATTTCAGATCTCAAAGCACAAATTACTCATAATATTTATACACTCTCATCATCCAGAGTATCTTAGCTCTCCAAATTGTGCAAAGATTGTGTTCCACTCCTTGTTCCAACCTTAATCCTGTTTAAATAACTCCTCACACTCGCAATGACAAATCTTTAAACCGTCAAAGTGATTGCTGGTGGGTGGTGGTGGTGGGGGGGGGGAATAGGAGTCGGCTGAACACTGTTAAAGACAAACGCTGTGTTGTCTCACCTCCTTCCCTCCATTTACTGTAATCTCTCGCTCCTGCAGCCAACCTGTGATTACAGAGAGATCACATAAGTACATATAATTCCAATTAGGAAATAGTTTGCCGCCGTACGAGAGAGAGAGAATGGAGTCAGGTTGAGTCCTGCATAATTTGGGGTTTATGCTTCAGCGATACGTTTCACAATATAGTTCTATATTCATCTATGTCCCACGCAGATAACACACACAGAGAACTATGCACGAAGGTTTCTTTGCTTTCCGTCTCCATGGTTCGGTTTGTGCGTGAGGCAGGAAGTTAGCGCCTTCGTCTTTGTTATGACTATATTACTGATGCTAACAGCCAGACATCAAGCAATGTCAACAGCACAAGACACAGCAGCCAGCTGATATTACTGACTAGTCCAACAGCAGTCAGCCCAGCTCGGTGTCTGTCTTTCAGCCTTTTATTTCACCAAGCTCAGCCCCAGATGTACTCTTGTCCGGCGGCTTCTTGCTCGCTCACTCTCTCATTTTCTTTTCTTTTCTTTTCCATCGATGCTAGAAGAACCCTTTTGTCTTTTCGCCTCTGTCATTATGTCCATAAAGGGCCGCTGAGCCCGGTTACATTGCCCTCTTGCCCAGCTCCCATCCTGGCACAAGCTCCTGGCTCTCGGGGCCTGAAAACCCAGGCAGCCCGGCTAACAAACTGTGCTAACAGCAGCTACAGTTTACTTCACTGTCCATCAGGAAACTCTGTAAATCACAGAGAGTCGAGGCGGAGCAGCCGGAGGACACCAGAGGGAAAACCAGAAAACATTTCCTCCATAAAATATGATCCAGTTTCACCAAAATCAGTGAAACAGTCGGTGGTGTGTGACTTAGTGTTACGTAAAGCGTTACGTACTTCTCGTGGGTGATCGTACGCGGACGAGTGTGAGAACAGACGAGTGGCAGAGACGCCGTTCACCTGATTACAAGTCAAGATTTAAAATCTGTTGGTATATGGCACGTTTGTCTTCACTGTATCTGCAGCTGGGGTGAATTCAGGAGACGCTGCAAACGTGTGTGAGAGACTAAGTGCGTAGGTGTGTGTATATGTGTGTGTGTGTGTTTCACTTGCTGCATAGCTCAGTATAATCTGCTTCTGTTTCTCATAAGAGCACTATCCAACTTTTTCTTTTTATGTGCTATTTACTTTGGTGCCCCACTGCTCATCTGTGGTGCCAACTCTAACAAACTGACCTGCAGGGCATACAACCAGCGCCCACCTACCTATGTCAGGAATCTCACACACACACACACATATCGCTGCATCAGACAACATTCACAAACTGATAGCACAAACAAGTGATCACAAGCAGCAGCTCCGTCTCTGAAAGCCTCGGCTCTGCGCTATCTGCTGCGAGAGCTGCACAGAGGAATGTCCTCCACCACGATCCCCACAACCATGGTTATGCATGGCTGCAAGCACAGTAAGCGCAACAGTCTGCTTATCTATAAATAACAATCAGATATCTCTCGTCAGTCGCCCTCATTCCCCTTTCCCTGTCTATCTTTCATACCATCCCCTCCTCCTCCTCCTCCTCCTCCACCATCTTTCCATTTTTCCATTTTTCTAAAGAAATTGCTCCACTGTTGTTCTGCATCTCTTCCTCTTGGCTACGTATTCCCGCTCATTATGCAAAGCCCAAAGTCTTGGACTCGATATCGGTTCTTCTTGGGATTCTAAACTTAAACTTTACAGCTGGACTTCACGCTGACTGAGCACAGGCAGACAAAATACGTAAATGGGTAATATGTCTGTAAACTGTATGGATATATACAGCATATAAATACATGTACGGCTTTTGTTTTAGTTCTTGTCACGTCAGCATTTCAAACTATGAAACTTTGCGGCCAGTTCGATTCATTCCAATGAAACCCTCACCATTAGTGGATCTGCTGACAGGTGCAGTAAATCTGATTTGTTCCATCTCATCAAGTTCAGCTCGGGTGAAGTTCGGACCTGTTAATGTGCATATTTCACCAATAGCAAGCTGTTGACATTTTGCGGGAAAAGAGAGCCAGAGGGACCAAAGTGGAGAAAGCTATCCGAGTTCATTAACTCTGCTGCGCCGTTTGTTTTTTTAACCTCCTCTGTCAGAGTACGGACTGCTCCGCAAAACAAGAATCATTCACAAACAGGTGAACTGTAGCTGCCGTTAGCTCAGTTTGTTAGCCGCGCTACTCATATTGTGAGCTCAGAAGTTTTGAACCACCAGGAAGAGTGCAAGTGGAGCCAGTGTCGTGCCAGAACAGGAGCTGGGCAAGTGGGCTCAGCAGCCTCTATGGACATAATGACAAAAGCAAAAAAAAAAAAAAAACTGAAGAGGACGCTGACAGAGGAAGCTAAGAAGAGAAAATGAGAGCTACTGCTGCTGTTAGCTCGCCAGCTGCATCAGATAACCAATTATCGGACCGAGTAGTCACTACATCACAAACTCTAGGACCAAACAGATGCTAGCATTGCTACTTTCCATCATATATGTCAACCTACGCAATGTTTTTCTCTACTCTCACTAGAATTTAAGCTTGTCATCCACATTTGATGGTCTGCTCTGTTTCCTTTCTTTCTTTCCGTCTCTCCATGCTGCTTAATGTGACATTAAAACATCTCATCTCTTTCTGTGTGTCGCCCTCTCTTTATCTGTCCTTTTTTTCCCACGTTTCTTTTACCCCAGCCCTCTATTTTTTCCTCTCCCTTTGTGTTTGTCAAAAGCGGTCAGTGTAATCACATGTATGCAGCCACAAACACAACAGGCCAAGCGGTGAACCAACACATCGTCTGCGACTGACTAGTGACACGCAGGCAAGCCGGTGGCAGAGAGTGACAGGGAGCCACGGGGCCTGGCCGGTTGCACCCAACAACCCCTTCAGCTTCTTTCAGACTCGCATTGTCTCGGCTGTCATTTTATTTCAGGGTAGCACACTCCGAGAGAAAAGAGGTACAACCTCGACAGAAGAGCTGTATCCCCGGATGACCGAGGCAGGACGTGTGATGATGGATTTACATAATCATGAGTGCTGAGTAGTCAATTTCTCAGTTGGAGAGTGATCAGGGACCAAAAAATGGTTTTAAAAATGGTAAAAATATTCTGGCTCTGTCACTGCGTCTCACTCCACCTTCTCCCCCTTGACGCCTCTCCTGCCCCCACCTGAACCTTCTTCGTTGTTCCTGGAGTTTCAGTCAGTGTAAATCACGTCAGTGTTATACTCCCTGTCGATCCGTGGTGTTAATGGGATGCTGCTGAGTTCGGGATTGCTGCCCTCTACTTCTGGTGCCCGTTCTGGTCCCGGCCAACATTCCCTGCTGTGCCGGGAAACGGACGTAACATTTTACGGCACACACCACCAACTATTTCACCGATTTTGGTGAAACTGGATCATATTTTATGGAGGAAATGATGGATGTCCTCCTGCTGCTGCCGCATCATCTCTTTGTGATTTACAGAGTTTCCTGATGGACAGTAAAATTGAACTGTAGCTGCTGTTAGCTCAGTTTGTTAGCCGGGCTGCCCAGACTGTGAGGGGAGCGTCAATGTCTGTACTGCAGGCTTTTTGGACCACCGGGAGCTGGGAAAACGGGCAGTGGAACCAGGTCCAGCAGCCTCTATGGACATAATGACAGAGGCGAAAAAACCAAAGAGGACATTGATGGAGGAAACTAAGAGGAGAAAATGAAAGAGTGAGCGAGCAAGAAGCCACCGGACAAGAGAAAATCTGGGACTGACTTTTAGTTGTTGGCGAGAGCCCGGTGAAATAAAAGGCTGAAAGACAGACGAAGTTGGGCCGACTGCTGTTGGACTGGTCAGTAATATTAGCTGGCTGCTACGTCTTGTGTCGTTGACAAAGTTCTGCTGCTGTGAGGTTGTTTTAACGATTATCTGCCCCCTTGTGGTAAAAACTGAGGTCAAAGATAGAAATTATATTACAGTTGACCAGATGTAATAGCATCCGTCGTATACTGTACACAGTGCATGGTGCAAAACAAATAAATTAGAGGTTTGCATGGGGGAATATGACATGTCATGACCTGTCCCCATGTGCATTGAAGCAATTATGCAGGCAAGTCTTTGTCCAACGCAGATAATACCGTGCAGGCGATTGGAGGTCCACACGCTAACACCACTAACCACAAAACCACACACTTTATTCATAGCTGACTCTGGTATGCATGAAGTGTGTGTGATGCTGAGCTGCGGTCGCGTATACAGCAGTGTGAAACCTCAGTAATCTGTCCTCTTTCACCCTCGCTGCCACAGTGACTGACAAATAAAACCCTGAAGCAGCAGGAAGGTTTTCACCTGCAGAAGACCCAGCTCTGCTGAGTGAAGCTCATCTGCCCCCTGCAGGTGTCAAAGAGCGATTACCGGCGCTAGTGGAATATAAGTGCTTAGATATAGACTCAATAGAGTGAAATAACATACACAACAAAGAAGAAATGTCACTAATTTCGAAGGAGTGAGCTCTCGACTCCTTTCTGTCCATTTTTTCTTCCTTCTGGTCTAGGATCTGTTGCCAGGACTGTAATTCCTCACTTCGGACTTCATTTCCTGTGTGCTTGCACCCCCTCGTATCTCCTCTCCTCTGCTCACCGGCCAAAGCAAATGAAAGACCGAGAAAATCCCCCTTAAAGTAAGACAGACACAACACTAACGAGCACGAGAAGTCTCAAATTTCTTTTGGCTTCTCCTCTCATTTTTTCAAACGACGTACCATCATGCGAGCGTTACATACAAATTTCGATATCAAAGCATCTCCCCGTGCAGACCGTTCCTCTGAGTCTTTTCCGTGTCTCTGGACTTTTATGCTATTAAGCTCACAGAGAGCCTCACTGTTAGTCTGTCTCTCCGGAGCTTTCCTGACCTCTCCCTGACTGCCTGAGAACCGCCAGCTAAGACTAGTAATGAGATATTAGCCCTGACAGTGGTAACTGGGGAAGGGAGAACGTGCTATTCCCTAATCTCTCTCCTCTTTTCTCGCTTCTCTCCGACCGCCGTCTGAAGATTTACTGTAACATCTCCTCCTCTTGCCTCCTTCTTGATTGCTCTTCGTTCTCTCTTTCTTTCTCTGTGGGTTTCTGTTTCTCACACCATCTTTCTTTTTGCTGCTCTGAGTCTCCACATTACACCAGCGTGAGTGGGTGAAGGACTAAAGAGAAAACTTCCACCTTGGCTACGCATGCCTACAGCTGGGATTTGGGCGCAGAGGAAGGTGTCTAAGTTCACTGTACCGTATGTGAAAGATAGTATATGCTCAAACTGTACAATTATACAGCTAAATGTCCACGTGGGATGTATTCATCTTGAATTCTTGCAGCTGTTTTTCTAAAAGGTGATACAGGCTTCTCCTGCAGATTTGGTAAAGACTTTAGTGCCACCACCGACAGACTTTAAGACAAAGAAACAAAGTCTGTTTAGTTGTTTCATCTATCTTTGTTGTCATTTCGCCTCTTTTGGTTGAAGTTTTGCGTCTCCTTGGAGTCATTTTTACATTTTTTGTGGCCGATACGTCTCTGTAAACATTATGAATGTATCTGTAGAATTTATTGTATCTTTGTAGTTGTCGTGTATCTCTTTGAAGTCATTTTTGCATCTTTTTGTGGCTGCTCTCTTCTTCATCTTTGTAGTTATTTTGTATCTCTTTCAGTGACATTTTGCAGCTGGTTTGTTATTTTGTAATTGTGCTAGTTCAGCTGCCTCACAAGGCTGAAAGGTCGCTGTTGGTTGGGCAAAAAAGGCAGGAGTCTTTGTACGTCTGTTCTCACACTATGTAACTTCGTGCTCCAGGTACGAACACCTACGAGAAGTACAAGTCACACACCGCCGACTATTTCACTGATTCTGGTGAAACTGGATCATATTTTATGGAGGAAATGTTTTCTGGTTTTCCCTCTGATGTCCTCCTGCTGCTCCGCCTCAACTCTCCTGAGTTTCCTGATGGACAGTGAAGTAATCCGTAGCTGCTGTTAGCTAATGTTAGCTCAGTTTGTTAGCCGGGCGGCGAGCTCAGAGCGCCGGGGGAGTGTCAGTGTTTGTACCACCGGCAAGAAGAAGAAGAGGTTTTCAGGGCTGGAGAGCATGAGAATACTGACGGGGAGTAGAGCCAGACGTGTGCCAGGATGGGAGCTGGGAAAGCGGGCAATGTAAACAGGCCATAATGACAGAGGTGCAAAGACAAAAGGGTTCTTCCGGCATTGATGGAAGAGGAGAAGAGAAAATGAGAGAGTGACCGAGGAAGACGCCGCCTGGGACTGACTTTCAGTCGTTGGTGAAAGACAGTCCAACATTTGTGTAACTTTAAAATCCATAAAAACAAGAAACAACACTCTCTAGTATTAAAAGACTAAACAACACTTTGGACACTCCTACTTTTAACTGAGCTCTAAGAAATTAATGAAGAAGTTAATGGCTGCTTCAAACAGAAGCTCTGATCTATCAACCATCGGTCCCCTGGGCCCAGCACTCCGTCCGTGAGTGTAACATTTCAGATCATATCTAACACGGCTTGTTCTTTTTACGAGGTCACCGGGTTTGTTTTCTAATTTATAAAGCCCTACGTGGTCGATTTCGTTATCTCACAGCTCGCAGCTCACAACATATAGGATCTATAATGCGTCTTCTTCGGCTTCCTGACTTTTAATGGCTGCCTAAAAGCGTCCATCACGGCATCACATTGTTATAGGCTTTGTTAAGTATTAATGAGTACATCACTACACTGTGAAATGGGATGTTTAGCTATAGCCAAGGGCGTATCCTGCCTCGTACACACACACACACATGGGGCTGAATAACGAAGCCGAACAGATTGTGAATTTATGGGCTACGAGGGAAGACGTAAACAAATAAATAAGCATTAATCTTGTTCATTAGTGGTATATCAAGTTATGCGGCAGAACCAGGCAGCGATCCAAACATGTGTGAAAGAGAAGCTGGATGGAGACGCCGCGTGCCGAGATACGTCGAACGCGATGCTCTTTTTGTAAACAGATGTTCCCATTAAAAGCTGTCAGGATGTGTTATAGCAGTAAAATGCTATAACAAAATGCTGCTATTAAATTGTTGATGCTCTAACATATATGGGAGTGAATTTCTGCTGGCATTTTCCTTTTTATGTCTCATTCCCTTTCATTCCACTCCAGAAGCGAATGCAGCATTCATCAGGTCTGCAGGCGAGGAGAAAACACAGGAAACGTTCCACAATGTAAAATTAAAGGGAAGGTTGCTGCAAAGGGAGGAGAAGACTGAAACACGACCACCTGACACTGTAAAATGTAAAATCACATCAACTCAAAGGACTAATTTCCCCCTCAGCGGGACGGCGTTTTATCCTGCAAGCCTCTGAGGGACGCCTCCGAGCGCTTGCTACACTGAATAACCTTTTGCTTCCTTCATTTCTCCTCCATTCAACCCTCCTTCTTTAATCTTTTATCGCTCTTCTCTGCAGTCAGGCACGTTTTATCCATTCTCAACCTGACTTGCCCTTTTGCTCCCACCTTTCTTCCCTTTCTTCCCTCGCTCACTTTGCGGTGGACTGATTTGCAGGCGGCGCGCTGCTCTTCTGCTTAAGATTTGTGCGATATGCAGGCAGTGAGGAATCTAATTACAGCAGGACGCATTCATTCACCTGACGCGTTATGCATGCCAACACACAGACATGCATTAATCTCTGAGCGTGTGCCTCCTGGTTCTTCCTCACTGGATATATGTTGAGCTTCATGCTTGTGTGTGTGTATGTCCTCTATTAATTACTATTAATGCTTTTTCCACTGCTTTCAAGCCCAGTGTGTGCATCATCCTCCTCCGCTATCCTGTCCTGTGTCATGACAACGTCAGCCTCTCTGATTTGGTGATATCCAATTAGTCTTTCCCTCAGAGGGGAAAATGCTCACCGCTCCAATCTAATAAGCGTCCTTCCTTTAATACTGATGGAAGCCTTAAAGCCCAGATTACAGTTCCAGCTTCCTCATTCAACCTCAACCCACCCCCCCATCTCTCCTTTTCAAATCTACAGGACCTCACTTTCACTGATTCGGCTTCCCGTGCTCGCCTTTCTCCGTTGCTCTACACCCACTCCGAGCAGTTGGCTCGACTACTATCACTACGTGGGCATCCCGAAGTGTGAAGGGAGAGTTTTTTGCTTCTTTAGGAGGATGAAAAAAATGCTTCCCTCAGTTAGGTCAAATTTATTCTGAGTCCGTGTGATTATTTCTTTTACTTCAGAGCAAATCGTGGCTCTTTTTTTTTCTGATTCCCACATCTCATGTTTGATGTAGATGTTCCTCTATTTATATATAGATGACTCCACTGTGCCCTCAGGGATTAATCACTTAAAATGTAAGTAATGAGGAAAGCAGATGACATACACTCATTTATTTTAAAAGGCTGGAAAGCACTGATATTTGTCTCCATCTGTCTCTATATGATTTCATCTTCAAACAAAGAGAAGGTCAAGAGAGTAAGCCTCTTTCTGTTCGCTCTGCTGTCAGTTTAACTTTCTTTCTGTCCTCAGTGAGACTCTTTACTCCCTAAACTCTGTAGTTTGTGTGTTTGGGATTTGATGCGACCAAAAGATTTGCAGAAAGATCTGTGTGCTCTGTCGGTTCTACGCCAGCAACTGTTTTGCGACTGAATTTTCTTCCTAGCAGAGAGTTAGATGAGAGCATTGACATTACTGTCATGTCTGTCAGTTAAATGCAAGGCTACAGGCATGAAGCAGCTTAGCATCTTAATTTAGCTTAACAACAATGGAAACATGAGAATAACTACCATAGCAGCTCTCACCAACCACTAAAAGTCAGTCCCAGACAACAGCTTCTAGCCCGTTCAGCCCAGCTCCTGTTCTAGCACGACACCAGCTCAGCTCCTCAACAAACATTCACCCTCATCCCAAAACCTCCTCTTCTTCTCGGTGGTCCAAAACGTCTGTGGTACGAACACTAACACCCCCCAAGTGTTTTGAGCTTGCAGCCCAGCTAACAGACTGAGCTAACGATAGCTAACAGCAGCTACAGTTGGCAGCAGTTTACTTCACTGTCCATCAGGAAACTCTCATGGAAAACCAGAGAAGTCCCGTGCAACATGAATGCCGGTGTTTGTTATGTTTTATTATGCTCATATGTCTTTCGTTTTATATTCTGACTTTGCTATAATGGCCGCAGGATATCTAAGTTTTTGTCCGTGTACGTCCTTTCCTTTTTCCACAATGTTTTCATTCCTGTCTCAAATGAAATATGGCATATTAATAATTGCACACCCACATACTCGCTGCTGCACATGCAGCTCGCCTCAGTCTGCGAGGCGAAAAATAACAGGATTTTATGGGAGAGGGGAGCGTGCTGTGTGAAATGTGAAAAAAGTTCTGCGCTCATGCACCGTAATCCAAATTTTCAGAGCCTCGACGAGGAGTTTCAGAGGAAACGGAGGAGTTTGCAAAGTGCCATCGAGGATATAACACGCTCACACGGGAGAATCAAAATCATTTGTGTCTTGACACCTCAGATCAGAAATCAGAAGTCTGGGAAGACCTACATAAACGTACTGTATAACTCCTGATATTTATAGATACATGACTTCACTTTGTTGGTTTGGTGATGGAGTTAAACAACAACAAAACAAAAATAATCATCCCACAGTGTCCATGTTCTGCAAAGGAGGAACACAACACTTAAACAGTCCCTGAAAATGTTTTGAGGAGCGCCTCATGACGACAAACAAC
This sequence comes from Nibea coibor, assembly GCA_023373845.1. NCBI lineage: Eukaryota > Metazoa > Chordata > Actinopteri > Sciaenidae > Nibea > Nibea coibor. The sequence goes on from CM041727.1 coordinate 3,813,935, forward strand.
GTAAGCCTATGAAATGAGATTCAGGTCAATCTGCCCTTCAGAGAATTGTGTCCAATTAGTTCAGCACGCTGGCTTCTTAAAGTCTTACATAACACTGACACACAAAGAAAAATCCCCAGCAACCATGGAAAGAACAGAAATAGACTTTTGCAAATACAATGAAAAGGACAAACTGGATAAAACAGTTATTACTGCAACAAGAACATGTCGATGTTGACTTGGAAAAAAATACAGGCCGACGCGGGCTGTGGTCATCTCACGACCTCCAGCCTGCACAGTCAAACCCTTTCAGCCAGCCGCCTGGCTCTGCCTCCTGCACCCCGGTAGTTGAAGGTTCTACCAAGACCTCCAGCTCTTCAGAGACATGATAAATCCATCCCCCTTCTGCAGCTGTCACTTGATTCTGTGTGAGTACCGTGATTGTTTCCCTTTTTTGTGAGTCGCTTTTGGATAAATGACTAAATGTAAATGTAAAATATAAAAGGTGGCACCATCACCTGCTCAAGAAAGCAAAGTGCTAACAAGTCAAGGAACATAAGCACAAATATGATTTATTCTTCAACAGCAGAGAGAGACCAAGAATTGGAAACGCTCCTAAATGTTAATATAACGTTTTTGAAAAGAAAAGAAAAATCCCCGTTAATCAAACATAATAAAAATGAATATATTTACGGCAGGCAAATCCATACATGAAAGAAATGTGCCACTCGCCATAGAAGTAAAAGATTTAGGCAAAAAGAAAACTGAAGGGATTTTTGCACTTCAAAGCTTAAAGGAGCGTGGCAGATAGGAAATGGAAATGCAGAATGTGTTTGCATGAATGAGAAAAATCATTAGCTGCATTTGAAGTGAATTTCTGTAAGTCATGACATGGAATCTCAATTGAAGGGGAGAGGAGAGGCGTGCGAATACTAAGTGAAGTGGAATTAAAATGATTAATGTAAATACAAAGCAGGGATGTTGAGGGTGTGATATCAAAAGCGTGCTCGCTCTCTTTGTGAATAATATATTTACGTGAAAGCAGTCACAGAGTACGTCTGAGTCAAGACGAGAGATGACAGATCAGGAAAACAGCAACCAACAAAATATTTAGAATAAATAGACGATCACAGCGTCGATATAAAGGAAATATCAAATGGAATAAAAGATGAAGGAGGCCAAAACAAACTTTACAAGCAGGATGGAGGAAGATCAGATTCAGCTTTTAGTCTGGAAGATCAGGAGGTCTTGAATCATTCACGCAGATCGTCTGAATCTGCCAGAAGGGATCAGCTCCAATCTTATAATTTTGGTTAAAAGCCTCGCCACAGTATTTTGAGTCACGCCGATGTCTCGTGTGATGGATCAGCCTAAACTGAACAGCATGTGAAAAAAGTCTCCGCAGACAGCGGCGGAGATGATTCAGCGAAAAATGGAACAATGTTTTTGTGCATGTTGACCATTAAAGACACAAGAGAGGAGAGACTGCAACTGTGATTTACATGTAACTGTTCATGCATCTGACCTCTGTCATTATGTCCATAGAGGTTTTCCCAGCTCCTGTTCTAGCACAACACTGGCTCCACTCGTCTGCATCTGCCTGCACCCTGGGCCTGAAAACCTCCTCCAAAACTCCCTGCGGTACAAACACTAACACTCCCTTCGGTGCTCTGAGCTCACAGTCTGGGCAGCCTGGCTAACAAACTGAGCTAACATTAGCTAACAGCAGCTACAGTTTACTTCAGAAAGTCGAGTCGAGGCGGAGCAGCCGGAGGACATCAGAGGGAAAACCAAAAAACATTTCCTCCATAAAATATGATCCAGTTTCACCAAAATCAGTGAAATAGTCGGTGGTGTGTGACTTAGTGTCGTAAAGCGTTACGTAGAGACACCATTCACCTGATTACAAGTCAGTGTGACGACTCGACTCTGTGTATGAGTGTGCAATACTCAGGTCAGAGGTCAGCGTCAGCAAGTGTTCAAACGGGATTAGGAAGTGCGCAGTGCTTAAAAAGGGGCTGTGCGTGATCTACTGTGCACTGCAAGTGTCAACCCCGCCACCGGCACCGACACCTCCGCCAGCTGACCTCTCATTCACCAGCAATCCAGACAGTCTGAGCTCTATGACCCTATTCATATGGAGCAGACATGTTATGACATGTTAGGATACGTGTGGTTCATGCACCAGACTATTATTAGTCAATTAATTATACATTTTAACACTCACCGCTTGAAGGCTTGAAAGGCTGTGCAGTTTCTGGCGGTTCTGCTGGTGGAAAAAGAGTCAAAACATCCATTAAAACCTCCTGATGCAACATATCCACATCCATAGAAGCTATAAACTTCTTCTGTGTCACGCTTCTTCTCAAAGCTCTGATGGAAGCTGTGTTTTTTTATGAGCGATATGGGTGTAGGTTCTCTCTCCACCCATAATTTAGTCGAGTTGTCCTTATCAAGAACCATTTCCACTATCCTATCCTCACCACAAACATGGACCACACCAAAGCCGGGTCATAATTTAGCCATAGAAAGCTGATGGGAACAGTGGATTGGGAGCTTGGAATGAATGTTAATGTGTTTGGTAATTCAATCGCTTTCCAAACTGTGTGTGCTAACGGTCACGTTGGACTATTTTTGAGGAGACGGCTTGGAATTTAAACATAAATTTGTCTTGGATACAAAGTGACACGAGAGACTGCGGTCCAGCCCCGTCTAGACATTTTTGATAAAAAAAAAAGGTGCGTTCATACGCCGGGAATAGTCACTCATAGTCTCTTTGAGCTTTTTAGTAGGGGTGGGGAAGCAAACCTCAAACTCCATACATCCCAGACATACTGTAGTGTATGCCTGCATTGTATACGGTGGTCCTCAAGCCGGACAGCTCGGACCTAAAAAGAGTATGGTTTCCTCTGAACACACACATTCATGAGCGCCATGAAAGAACAGATTTGTCAGCTGATGTTTGCATAAATCTGACAGGCTGTAAATGCTGCACACACACACACACACACATATATATATATAGTGCGTCATATTGCTGCCCCAGTGCTACTTTTCATTACCGGGTCCCTTCGTTAATCTAATTAGTGAGTATTAGCATGTTGTTCGTAGACAGAGCAAAGGAGGGTGGGTGGGATCTCCGAGATTGACCTACTATGTACAGTTCAGACAGGTTCATGGTTACCACCTGTAACTGTCTGACTAATCATCTGCCTGCATAGTTTAAAGAGGCCACACGCAGGTAAACAAGCTTAGGTGAGTTAACTGCGCTTAAAGCAACATTTCTGGAAAGTTTCCAGGACACATACCGACCTGACCGATTTGACATGATGTCAAAAGTCTGCACTGTTTCACCGTTTCTCCAAATTCAGATGTCTGAACTCTGACTCTCAGCACACGACCCAGTGTGGTAGATTTATATTGATCACTGTGGCTATACGTTTATATGACCTGTAACTCTGGTCCGCTTTGTTAAAGAGGCCAGCTCCTTCCTGTCTCCAGCCTATATGGTTAGAGAGGCTTAGCCATTGTCCTGTCCTCCTTTAGGACCCATGTTGCCCTGAAAAAGTGCCCTCGAAACCTCAGCTATGACGGAGGAGGGGGCAAATATGACTGAGTATACAGAGCCCTCATGAGAGGAGCTCCAAAAAAGATACTAACAACTTGTGGAGGGGCCCGTAAAGAATACGTACAGGGTCGTGAATTTTATGGTACTACACCATCAACAAGATACCTTGAAATATATAAACAATTTGGAAAAAAATGAGAAGATTGAGAGTGAAACTACTTCTTCCGTCTGTTGTTGTTGTGTTGTGGGGATGCTTGCGTGGGTAACCATAGCACCCGGGCATAACAGGCCCCCTCAGGACCCGATGAAGAGCCTGAAGCAGAGGAAGAAATCAGAGAAAGAGGGTGCAGAACACAAGAGCGAAAAAGGAGGAGAGGGTTAGGAGGGTATTTATAGAAATGGTGCAGTTGAGGTGTGATCCTGCCCCTGAAACTAATTAAGTTGCTTTTGTTCACTGAAGGATGTTCATGTTTGAAAATTACCTGAGCTTTCATCCGTACCTGAAAAAGCTCAGACAACTCTAATCCCCATGAAATGCAACACTGTGTAACCTTTCTACCATAAAATATCAGATCACACGTCACCGGCTGTCTCACTGATTCTGGTGAAACTGGATCATATTTTAGGGAGAAACCTTTTCTGGTTTTCCCCCAAGGTGCAGGCAACGCAGAAAGCAGAGCTGGTGTCGTGCCAGAACAGGAGCTGGACAACCGGGCAATGTAACTAGTTCCAGCAGCCTCTATGGACATAATGACAGAGGCGAAAAGCCAGAAGAGGACGCTGACGGACGAAAAGGGAAGAATGATCGAGCAAGTAGCCATCTGGGCCTGACTTTTAGTCATTTGAAAGTAACAAAGTGTTGCTTTAAGATAGAAAAACAGGGAAAGAAATGGATGCAATAAGAATAAAAGAATGAAACAAGCAGCCAGCAAGAATATGAACCAGATAACTGAGTTGGTATTAGAGACGCTTCTTTAGACGGGAATGTCTGTTTACTTAACTTCCCATCAGCGCCTTGCGGTTGTGTCATGTTCCTCTTCTTGGTTTGACTCGCGTCCAAACAGAGTAATCCGGGATCCTCCCTAAAGATCAACAGTTTCCACACACGGAGGCCAAATAAATTATGACAACAATGTAGAGTCACATCGGATCATTTGAATGAAAACAGTTACTGATCGGGCGAGGCCTTGTGAGGCAGAAGAATTTTTTATTTGCTCAGTTTGAAGTTTTTTTTTTCACCCAACCAAAAATCAAAACATAGTCAGGATCAGACTCCAGGTCCAGTTTGTTTGATTTTGCACTTCTAGATATGTGACTGGTGTTAATCAGTTTAATTACTGTACCACAGGCACTCCCACATCGGCCACAGCTCGCTCGCTGGGTGCCAAACTCACGCTGTGAAGCTCAGACACAAATAGGCATGTAATTAACTCCAATTTGGAGGAAATGCTTGGGAAATGAGGTGCGCTAAAAGCCGAGAGTGAATACAAAACACACCTTTTATGCCGTTTGACGTGTCGTGTGTAGTCGATGGTACAACATGTTCATCTATACTGTGACATGAGATGTCCAAACATACAACTTCTATTATATGACGAAGAAGAAGCTTCTTCAAGTCAGACTGAACTATATTTTTATATAAATTTAAAGCTGTTTCTCGGGACGTGTTTGAGATATTCACTGGTGGCTCCACAGGATCAACAGTAAACAACATCCTACATGTGAAGACAGCACATGGACCTGAAACGCGACCAGCAGGTCGTCTCCTCTAGAGCTAAATGCAGGCGTGCTGAGGTTTAGAGGGATAAGCCGCGATCAAATCCTTCCAGATTGATCTCTGACACCAACTTCCACGACAGGTAGAGGCGGAGGGCGATGGGAACGAGGACACTTGATGAGGAGGAGGGGGAGGAAGAGAAGATTCAGGCCCGGGAGACGAGAAGTTTGGGCTGACCTTTTGGGGGACCACGTGACTGGTAAGAGGAGGATGTGAGGATTATAGGTGAAGGTATAAAAGCACAACGCAGATGACGCACTTCACAAGCGCAAGAAGAAGAGAGGTGTAGCTCTGAGCAGAGATCGGCGGTGGCCTCGTGGCATATCTGTGACAACAGGTGAGAACCTCAATGACTTATCGATGAAACTTTAATTAGAACTGTTTCCATTGAGCTGAATTGTTATTTGTATCGACTTTTCTGAGTTGAAATAACTGAATAACAATTACATGGAACCTGTTGACAAAAGTCAACATTTCTTTGTAGATAGTAGACATGAAAAGATGCAAGAAATCAGATGTGGACGACTTAAACTTTGACGATTTTAATGATGCCTTTGTGTGTTGTTACCTAAGATTATTCACTGATACAAGAAACAGCTTCAGAGACAAAAACTGTGCGAGCAAAGTGCTTCCATGTTGCAATTTAAATGCCTGAAAAGTGGATTTAAAAAAAAACACAAATCGTATCTGGAAGTACGGTAGTTAAAACAGTCTTTAACGACATGAATAGAAACTTCAAGTGGAGAACAGTTGTGTGTAAAGAGGATTGACTTTAGGGGGCAACAATCAGCAACAGATGGCTAACAGCACGTGGTGGTGGTGGTGGGATGGGGGTGGGGGCTCAGTGTCTCGCAGCTTCGCAGATCTACGCACACGAGAACGGAAAGATGGGAGCCTTCGTCAACCCTATCCGCATGCTGTCTAGATCTGCTGCTGCTGATGCAGGCGGGCGCACATGTTGGAGTTACGTAACGTGCCCGGAGCAGGGTGTTTTCCACCTCTGTCAAAGTTGCCTTAATAGGATTACCAGTGTCGGCAGTCAGAGGAAGGAGGGAGGAGGGTGAGAGGTAGAGTTTAGGATCAGACAACACAGAAGGCAACGTGACGATGGCATGCTGCGGGTTTTATACTTAGTGGTTGGTGCCCTAGGTTAGCAAGAAACTTAAAGTAAGCAGAACTACTAATTTAGTATCTTGTAGGCAGAGCTAATGTAAAAGTCTGAGTAGGGGTTGCTTTCCTGTTGCACATCCTTGTTGTTCAAGAAGGGCAATTAGTCCACTGCAGATCAGAGTGGGATTAAAGCTAATCTGGCTTCTTAAACCAATCTGCGTAATCTCCATTGATTGGCATTTAGAGCTGGTAGGAGACGGGATTAACAGAGGGCAGCAGAGAGAGAGAGAGAAGGAAGTGTGATCTCTGAGAACATGCACGTGTGATGACGATGACGATGTGTGTCTTCTAGTCACCCTCGACAAAAATGAACGCCAGCCCCCCTGCAGGAAGCGCCCTGGCTCCAGGTGGATCCACCGGCCCCACCACACCCAAGAAGGGACCACCCAAGTTCAAGCAGAGGCAGACCCGTACATTCAAGAGCAAGGCCCCTAAACCCGGCCAGAAGGGGTAAAACAAAAAACACACATCACATCTCAATCAGAGCACGTATCAGCATCTCAAACACTCATCTCTTCGCTTCCTCTGTTACAGCTTTGGGGACGACATCCCCGGCATGGAGGGTCTCGGCACAGACATCACAGTGGTGTGCCCATGGGAAGCCTTTGGCGACATGGAGCTTAGCGACTTGGCCAAATACGGCATCATTTAAACCTGCTGCCTCCTGCCTTCCTCGCCTGCCTGCTCCTCTCCTCTATCTAATCCTCTCCGCCCTGCCTTGTCTCCACTTCGACTCGGCACGCCACGATAAGGCTGCCAGCAAACTCCCCTAATGCCCTCTCGTCTATCTACCTCTTGCGTCACTCCACTGAGTGGATGGGAAGCATAATAATGTTGTTATTTTTATATTATTATATTATATATATGATACTGTTTATAGTATATATACTTCAAAAGCGAAGACGAGAAAAGGATCTCCACTCACCTTTTTCCCTCTCCCTTCCTCCATGTACAACTCCTGACTTCTTCTCCTCCCTGACCTCCCTCTCTCCCTTCGCCTCTCCTCACCCACGGCAGTGGACGCAAGCAAAACACTAGTTAACACTGGCTTGTATTTGCTTCTAGCTGTCTGTTAAAAAAAAGAAAAGAACTGTAAATATTTTGCTCAGTGTTGGACCTTTTTACCTCGTCTTCCATCCTACCTTTTGTACTTCTCCCCTCTTTTATTTCGCATTGTGTTTTCTACTCCTTGTGCACGAGGTTACTGTGAACACCAAGGGATGCAAGGAGAGCGTGCATAATGCCGTAAAGACAATGCACTTTCAGCGTGATCACGGAGGATCCCTTTTTATCCTATCTCTCTCTCTCTCTCTCTCTCCTTGCTGCTATCTGAACCCGTCCCTCTTTAGATAAACAACAAGGCATTTATGTTTTGCGTTGCAGAAAATGTACCATGTGAACTGGTATATCCTGATAGCAGTAAAACGTGTTTATTTTTAGTACTCATGTCGTCTGTCTCTTTTCTTTTCTGGAACCCCGAATAAAACTGGAAACAAACACGATGTTCTTGAAATAAATCACAAGTAAAAACACGGCAAAGGGAAACATCATGACTTGATATCCCTCATAAGGAGCTTGGATGAGAAACAAAGTGACTCCGTACACATTTTCCAGCAGTCGTCTAACTCAAATTGATGACATTTCCTTTCTGCGTCTGAACTACAATGCTGTCCGAGTACATCTAATAATAATTACTGCTAATTTTAAGCCTTCCCGAAATCAACACACTCCCACAAGGCTCTTTGTTGGAAATGGAAAACAAATCATGGTGTTCTATTTTGCAAATGTCATGTAACAAGTAGCTGCGTTCTCCCTCGTTTGACAAGGAAAATAAATTATCTGCTGGTAATAAGTATAAGATCCAGCTCACAAATCAAACTGCAGTGAAGTCGACCCCGTACTGTGTTCAAACAGTAAATCCTGGGGCTTATGATTGTTGTGTTTGTCTACCGAGAATAAATTAGATTCTAAATTCATATAGAATAATCCTTTACCCTACAAATCCCTCATATAAGAGTCTACAGCCATGCTAGCAGCTCTGCGGGGCTTAAAAAACAGCTGTGCTTTGAGCTAACTGCTAATCAACATGCTAACACATTCACAAGGACGATGGTAATACATGCTGATGTTACCATTACACCAATATATTAGACCTTCCTCCATCAACGTCCTCTTCGGCCTTTTCACCATTGCAGATGAGCCTGGTTATATTGCCTACTCGCCCAGCTCCTGTTCTGGCACGACACCAGCTCCACTCCCTGTCAACATCCCACGTGAAAACCTCCTCTTCTTCTTCCTGGTGGTACAAACACTAACACTCCCGTGATGGCTAACAAACTGAGCAAAAATGAGCTAACAGCAGCTACAGTCAGCAGCAGGAAACCACAGAGAGTTGCCAGAGGACAACAGAGAGAAAACCAGAAAACATTTTCTCCAAAATCAGTGAAATAGTTGGGGCGCAGAATGACAGAGACACCATTCATCTGATTACAAGTCAGCGTATCGTCAAAATGATTTAATGGTCTGTTATTCCATGGTAGGGAAATCACACAACGTTGCTTCACACAGAGTTTGTTTCAGCCTGGGTTAGTCTATAGCGGACAAACACACACTGACAAACAAACAGTCATAGACTCATGTTGTTAGCGTGGTTCAAAAAGAAAAAAACAGATTGGAAAACTGAAGATCTTAAACTGCTTAAAGTTCACCACAGAAACGCTACCACATGGCCCATCAGTCAACAACATCCATCAAAACTCTTTCCAGGCACTCGTGTTGCCATGGTTTCCCTGTCCAAACAATGGTCTGCTATCAGCACTGAGTGACTGCAGACAAACACGCTACAGCCCAACCTAGTGACAGGGATGGGGAATTGTGCAATTGCTTTTGGGATACCTACATGATGTCATGTTTGAATTCCTCTGGATTACGTGACACAGGGAGGCTTTATATTCAGTGCATAGATGCTCATGTTGTTGTGCACGCACATATCTGCGTGCATTGTAGTCTTTCATCGAACCAGCTTGATGATTATAAAGATGTTTTACGCCTCTAGAGTGAATTCAGAGTTGAAGAATGACTTCAGATTCACCCGAACACACCCTATAAAGTCTGCTTGTTCGGGCATGAGTTGAGGTGTTACGTGTGGGCTTGTAAAAGACAACAGTCGAAATAACTCTGTTGACGCAACTCCCCCTGCAGCTAAATCATCCAGCAGCTATCACACCGGTTTCAAATGTTGTGGCTGTGATTTACCAGTAACTAAGGTGACGGCCGGTCCTGTTCTGTATCCTGGTGAGACTCAGGATGAGTCAGCCAGACTCTCACCACAACACCCTTGCAACAACTTGCTTCTCACCCCGTCTGAGTTATGTCTTTCACATGAACTTGTTCCAGATACTTTAAATAAAGTTCAGGTTTGGATAAAGGGGATGCAAATTTTTATGGAAAATGGATTCATAAAAAGGGAGGAGTGAACTCTCCCTCCTCCCCATGTGTGTGCCTTTGTATGTATCATCACCTCCAGGTGTGTGTCAGCCCCACCTATAGTCTAAGGGAGGGACACAAAGAGAAAGGACAGGAGGGGTCTGAAAAAGGAAGGTACGAGCGCAGGGGTGCAGGTTTCTCTGCTCTTGCCCGACCTGTTGATGCAAGGTAAAATCAAGCCTCTCTCGCAGTGACTTCAGAACTTTAGCGACTCCATCCGCTCTTCCTGTTTGCTTGAGATATGGACACATCATCGGGATAAGAAGGTTCTTCACGCTAACCCGCCAGATATCCAAATATTTATTGAAAACTCCAAGACGTTTGGACGGAGATTTAAGGGAAAGACTTTGACTTGCATCCCAAAGGATTAAAGGTAAGTTCTTCTGTGTTTATAAAGGTTTGGTCCAACTTCAGAGATGGCTTCTTGTAGATTTACACCAAACTAACATGTAAAGCTGATTTCTTTACAAAACTCAACAGCATTTTTGGGCGCTGATGTTAATGATACCCTAAACTAACCTTTTCACCCTCACTGTATGATCCAAAGGCCAGTCTTGGGGCAAAGTTGATTGTCTGGGTCATATTTGAATCACTGACGCCGAAACAAAGGTCTCTGTTATGAGCTCAAGGAAGTGTCGACCAGCTATCAGGAGTGAATATCTCTGTCATCTCCACTCTGTGCTGGCATATTAACCACAAAAACTCCATGTCCCTGCAGGGGAATTATGAGCTGATGCAGCAGAATAGTTACATTTCATGTCTGCTACCGTGTCCCAACTTCACCTTTTACGCTGCAGTTGTTTTCTCCTCCGTTCTCAGCTCTGGCTAACACACTCCCCTGCTTTGTTCTGGCATGTTTATGCACTCCCTCCTCCTGCTCTCTTCACTCTCGCTGTCAAACAGCTCTCACCTTTTCTCTCTCTCACGCTGTGACCTCTGTCTTATCCTGTTTTCCATTTCATCCGGCTTGTTCTGCACCACCAGTCGATACGCTGAAGCCTGTGCCTCTTGCGTTGTGTTGCCGTCAAATATACACGCGTATGTAAGGGTTTTGTGCTGACATGTGCTTTATTGTTTCAGGAGAAAGGACCTTCTGTAACAAAGGAGACTTATAAAGGAACTGAATCCTCCCATGTGGATTGCTAAAATGAATATGGCCTTTCTATCCGAGAGAAGGCTTTTCCCCATCCTCCTCCTCTTCTACGTCCCTCTCACCTGCTTATGCCAGTCCAACAGCAGCTCAGTCAACACCACAACCACTTCCCAAAATGTTACTTCCCTGAAGGTGCCAGGCTGCGGCAGAAGACTGAACCCCATCTATAGATACCTGTGTGACCGTCGGGCGGCTTGGGGCATCGTACTGGAGACCCTGGCCTCTTCAGGCTTCCTGTTCAGCATGGGTCTCCTCGTGTGCCTGCTGTTCTGGGCCCTGTGTATCTGCGTTTCATCAAAGCGACAACGCACCGGCATTGGAGGAACACTGGCGTGCATGTCCATGTTCTTGTTCGCCACAGCTGGGATCTTTGCCATCACCTTCTCCTTCATCATCCGCCTCACCCCTCAAACCTGCCCAACCAGGATCTTCCTCTTCGGCGTGTTCTTCTCCTTGGCTTTCTCCTGCCTGCTGGCTCGCTGCCTTGCTCTGCTAGGCTTCGCAGCTACCCGGGGATGGGGGGAGGCTGGGGTAGCCCTGGGGCTCTTCACCGTGCAGGTTATCATCGCTACCCAGTGGCTGATCCTCGTGTTGGTCCGGGACAACAACCCTTGCGAGTACAGCCAGGAGGAATTCGCCATGCTGCAGATCTACGTGTTGTCCCTTCTGGCTATCAGTTTGATCCTCGCCATGCACTTACTGTGCCGCTCCTGTTTCACGTACAGCTACAGCTACACAGGAGCCAGCGAGCAGGGCAGGATGCAGGCCATACTGCTCTTCCTCACACTGCTGCTCTCCGCCTGCATCTGGATTGTGTGGATCGTTATGTTCACCAAAGGAAATCCTGAGCTGGGCCACCGGTCACGATGGGATGACCCGGTGCTTAGCATCGCCTTGGTGGCAAACGGTTGGGTGTTTCTGATGGGGCATGGGTTGTCCCAGGTGGCCTTCCTCTGCAGGGGTGAGGCCAAGTCCAAGGACATCCCCCTGAGCTTTGCAGGCTGGACCAGCCAAGGTGCTGATATGCCAGGACTGAACAGCCCGAAAGAGGGGAAAGAAAACGGAAGCTTTGAGAGCGACAGGGAGCAGAGGAGAGGTGAGAAGCTGTCCTCATTAGCCGAACTTAGTGAGGTTGTTAATCATGCGTAGAGGTGAAGATAGACAAGGACAAGGGCTGCAATTAACAATTATTTTCAGCATTAACACATCTGCTGATTAATTACATGATTTATCTACTAAGACGGGAGGAAAATCTGCAACACATTTTCTCATTCAAAGGAAAATCCAAATTCAATTCCCTCATCATGAACGCCTGAAAAAAACATAACCAGAGAGTTTTTTTGGCACTTTTCCTGGTTGATTATGTAATCCATTCTACGACCGGTTGTTTCAGCTCTAAAAACAACAGGAACGCCTCATGGAATATCTGAAAAACAGGAGAATCATAACAACACATGCTAAAAAACTGAGGAATGGATATCACTGATTGAGGCCTGAAGTATAAACCCATGTTGTAGCAGTGTGAGACTAAACAGTATATTACTTATGATAAAAAAAACCCTGTGAGTCAACAACTTTGCTAACAGCCAAACATCAAGTAAGGTCAACAACACAAGACGTAGCAGCCAGCTAATATTACTCACTAGTCCAACAGCAGTCTGTCTTTCAGCCTTTTACTCTCTCATTTTCTCGTCTTAGCTTCCTTTGTCAGTATCCTATTTGTCCTTTTCGCCTCTTACATTACGTCCATAGAGGCCGCTGAGCCCGGTTACATTGCCTGCTTGCCCAGCTCCTGTTCTAGCACAACACCTGCTGTGCTTCTGCTCAGAATTCGCCTGTGCGAAAGCTCCTCTTCTTCTTCCCAGTGGTCCAAACCTCCTGTGGTACAAACACTAACACTCTCCCCGGTGCTCTGAGCTCACGGCTAACAAACTGAGCTAAGATTAGCTAACAGCAGTTACAGTCGGCAGCAGTTTATTTCACTGTCCATCAGGAAACTCTGTAAATCACAGAGTTGAGGCGGAGCGGCTCAAATAGTGAAATAGTTGATGGTAGTGATAAATGAATGAATTACAACTACAAGCCGAAATGAACATGAAGCCGATATTCGACTGTCAGACAGCTCAGCGCTCACTGTGGGCCTCCGTGATGAACGGTATATAATGAAGCGATAATTAGCTAACTGTATCACGTGTCTCCCTCCAGGCAGGAGAACTGAGCAATCGCTGAGATCGCCCTACGAGTCCGGATTCTCCATGACAGTGAGTAATAAACCATTAGGATTAAGAATCTGATTCCACATACTCCGCAATTAAGCACTGTGACCTTTCACTACTGGAGGCAATTATGACTAAGTCATATTGTAAGGTTAATGAAAGCATGGTTTATCACGGGTATTAATTGCACTGACATGATGAATGTGTGATTATGTGTTTCTCTGTGGTTGCTGCAGGAAATTGACCCCGACAAAGATTTCACCATCCCTCGCCCTCAGACCACCAACTACGGGGAACCTTATGATGAATATTACGGACATGATTAAAATCATATTCATGTCTGGCTTTCGCACAAACACACATGCACAAAGCGGAGAGTGACTGCACTAATCAGTACTTGGCACAAAAATCTGTTTTTCTGTTTAGTTTTCTTGTGCAAATGTAAATATATCAGCGTTGTAAGAAATGTTCAAAACCTGCCATGAAGACGCGAAAATACTCCGTCCCCACGAAAGAAGAAAGAAAAAGCAACAAAGCAGCGGCATGACTCATCTGATTGAGTTTGAGACGCTGGAACTTGTTTCTGACGGGAAATCCACTTTGCAAATGCTGAGTGGAAGTGAGTCTCTACGGCATTGCGTGTGTGTGCTACTCTGAGATGGTATATAATAGCCCTAAGGTGATTGAAGAGGCGTGAAACTGTCACTCCAAAAGGTGCCATACTGCTAAGCAGAGCAGAGGCATTCGTGGATGGTAAAAGAGAAGGGATGAAAGGAGAGAGAGAGAGGGAGGGAGGAACAGGAGGAGATGAGATGAGATGAGACAGGAGGAGGACAGGACGGGAGACCTGTCGGCACTGTGGGAGGCCCGTGCCATCACCAATTAACATCTTAATATTCAAAGTTACATTACAGTTGCTGGGTTTTGTCAGTGCTGCTGCTGTGCCAAAAAACAAGGGATGTGTTGTGTGTGCATAGAAGATACAAGGTGAAGAAGGTGCGCCTCTTTCCGGCAATGCATGATCTGATTTTCTACAAATATTTGTGCCAAGAGTTATCAATAAAAAAGTTAAATCTATAAAAGCTCAGATTTGTTTGAAGTCTGTGAAGGTTCTCAGTCGCCCAGGTCATCTTCTTTTGAGAAGGGTTAAATCTGGAGTAACTGCACTTGGTTGTAGATTTGGGAAGAAGGTGCGCCTCTTTCCGGCAATACATATCCCGATTTCCTGCACATATCTGTGACAAGTGTCTTCAAAAGAAATGTTCATCTATAAAAGTTCAGATTTGTTTGAAGTCTGTGAAGTTTCTCAGTCGCCCAGGTCATCTTCCTTCGAGAAGGGTTAAATCTGGTGCACCTGGACTTGGTTGTAGATCCGTGAAGATGTTTCACAACACACCACTTTCCAGCAATGCATACCCTGATTTTCTACACATATCTGTGCCAAGGTTCATCTATAAGATTTTTTGTGAAGGTTCTCAGTCGTCCGGGTCATCTTCCTTCAACAAGGGTTGAATCTGGAGTAACTGGACTTGGTTGTAGATCCGGGAAGACTCATCCAAGAGGCCTGGTAGGGAGATCTGAGTATTTAACCTAAGTGGGGCCATTGTTTCCATTTGATTCATTAGTGCTACTTCTTGTTGTGACCCCACCAGACAGTCCGAACTGAAGTACCTCTTGGAAGAGAGTCGAAACGTCTTCACGGATCTACAACAACAAGTCCCAGTTGCCCCAGATTTAACCCCTCTTGACGGCAGACTTGTTGGACTAAACATTTGCATCTCGCGCTCACAATCTACACAGATGGCACACACCAAAGGTCATTTACTCTCTCGACCAGATGCAAAGGCATGCCTCCGGCACACCATGTGGTGCAGTACCAAGCTTTCACCACCAGGGGGCAATGTCGAGACATAGCAAGTAGGAGCAGTCTGCTCAGGTTGGAGGAGACAAAAAACAGTCAGGAGGGACTGCCACGCTCAGGAAAAATGATTTCAGCAATACAACACCATAAAATCCTTCAACTATGATATTAGTTTGTCACTTCATCATGTAGAAAATATGCAACACGGTTTAAACCCGACAACGCCGAGTTTAAGATGGATTCAGAGTGTGCTGGCCTGCAGTGACTCTGCCAAAAGGTCAATTCCTCACTTCAATAGATGCAATCTTCTCTCTCACACACACACACACACACACACACACACACACACACACACACACACACACACACACACACACCCTCCTCCTCTTATCAGACGGCCTTCAGTCTATTCTTCCAATTAGCCCGACTTCAATTACTCAGAGAGAGCGTGCCATCAAATTGGCAATTGGCCTCTTGTGCATTAGAGCAATTAGCAGGGATATGAGGTTTCCCGCCACATCCAACCCATTTACGGCCATTAACTCCAGATGCAATTAAAGATTGTTCCAGATTGTTCCCCCTTGGCAGCGATGGAGAAAGATGGAGGAGGTGGCTGGAGAGCTTATCACGCGCTAGATTTTTTTGGTCAATGCAACCACCCTCCGGTCGAGTGGCATTAATCGTGCGCAATTGTTGCCTCCATCAATCACCTGACTCACACCGGCTTATTGAGAGGGAAAAGTTTCTGAGAAGTTAAGTCTGTAATCAAACTGTCGCAACCGTTGGTTGCTTAATCAGACATTTCTCGCCTTTATCTCCTCTGGGTGCAAGGTTTCATACTATTTGAGGCAGTCGGATAACCTCGCTCAAGCCAAACACTGGAAAGAAAATGAAACAATCATGGGAAGGAAATGCCATAATGGTTAGCAGCTCCAGTATCGAGGCGCATATCTGGGAGTGTGCTCTATCGCCTCCTGATAACCAGAAAAGTTTGTGAGTGCCGTGAAAACCCGAGAAATGAGAGCGTTCAGAGACGAGCTTAAAAACCAAACAGTTTATTTATTATATACATTCAATAATAATGAAGAGAATAAACAGAAGGCAGACACAAGGATGGCAAAAATAAAACAATGTGAGAAAATACATGTTACTTATTGGAAAAAAAAAATCACTTGGATAAATGAGCTTTTAAGAGCATGTGACATAAAAAAAACATGCAATTCAAACTCATTTATTAAATCCCTGTACAAAAAAAAAACAAACTCCCACTGGGTTGGACTGAGCACAGTGCAGGGAGTCGGGGATCATCAGCGGGCCGAGGAGAACTTTTTATTTTTTTTGCTTTGTGTCATTTCTGCAGAAATGAGATTTACTCCAATTAGAAGAGACACACACACGCAAAAAAAAAAACAAAAAACTGCTGCAGCTGCAGCCACAATCTCTGCCCGGTAACGATTATTATTACAACACCTCGCTCTGCCAACTGCGAGAGAGGCTGCTGAGGTGGAGATGCTGCTAAATGAGCATCTCATGTGGGCAGGTTCGTAATAATACTCTGCACCAGCCTTGAAGCACAAAAGAACTCACCGACTCGAGGCTGAATTATCACTGGGTTGTTGTTTTTTATTATATATATCATTATAAAAGCAAACCACAGGGGTCCAGACATACCAAATTAAACTTTACACATCTGATATGACCGGTGATTACCACGACGACCACAGAGGCACAGAGCAGAGATAAACCAGATTACTGAAGCGGACCCGGATCGACTGAGGGCCGCTTGCTTTTCTCCACACTCAGACGCTCTCTCTGCTGGACCTCCTCGTCACTCCTGTCTCCTCGCATCACATCTTTCCTCCTCCTCCAGCACTATGATTTTGAATTCATGCACAAATGAAAAGATTCTCGGACTGACACCCTCTCCTCTCGCACAAAAGCATGCATAGCAACACTTCTGATAATACTTGTAAGGAATAATAAGACAAAAAAAACAAAAAGAGGTAATGCGCGTCAAAGAAATACTCATTGGACCTACTGCACACGTGATTCACAATCATACAAAACATTACCCCCCCCCCCACCCTCCAGCTCCTCCTCGTGCTGTCCGCTCCACCCTGAGCGCACTGTAAAAAAAAAAAAAAAAAAAGACAGCAGGGGACGTTGTTATCCTGTCAGCTCATGATTAATGGCTCAGCTTCTCACCTTCACCATCACCCGCCACAATATCCCCGGACTAACCACCCACGCAGTTTCACTGTTCAACAACAGAGAGCAAAGAAAAAGGTGGCCTCTGCTGGGCTGCAGGGCCCTTCTGACATTGTGTGGACGTTTCCCTCCATTTACTTCGCCTGTAATCCCCCCACCCGCCCCTCCCACGGCAAAAATACAAAATTCAAAATATCCTCTCCCCCGTCTGTCTTCTTCTGCGTGTCCCTCATGACTCCATCTGCTCTGATTTCCCTTGTCTGCAGCAAACACCTCTGCATCTACAGCGTGTCCGTGTAGTGACTATTAAAAAATAAAGAAAAAGCCAATAAATTAGTAGTGTGTGTGTGTGTGTGGATTGGATTTAATTTTGGCTTGCTGCAGCCTTTCAAACGCGCTGTAAACGTGTGTTCGATGACATTTCCCAGGGTGCTGTTTGTCGACGCCGTACTGAAAAATACAGCTTCAACCCACCAGATAAAAAACAAAACAGAAACACATGAAACAAAGAAAAAAATAAAGAGATACATCAGGACCAAAAATGTGCTTTCTTCAGAAAATCTTTGGAACCAAAAAAGGCAAATAATATCAATAACAACATAATGAGTATATGGAGACGTGATACATACAGGACAAAGACTTGGTCTAGAAATCGTCTGGCTGCCAGTCGGTTTTACTTTTTATTCTTACGATGCCTTCAGACTGGTGAGGAGAACTTCAAAACTACTCGAACAATCCCAGAGAGCATGATGAAAAGATTTAAAAATGACATAACGCGTGACGTGTCCTGCCACAGTTTTAAAAACGATGAGTATAAATAGAAGACGGATCAATTCTGGTTACTTCAAAGTCCCCCGTTTCATGACTGCACGGTGTGTGTGTGTGTGTGTGTTTTAATCTGGGCTTGTTCTTACGGTTCTGCTGAGCTGAGATCAGACACACACACATCTCGAGCCCTGCCTGAAGCCTGCAGGCGCAGTAATATCTCAATAAGGCCAGGAGGGATTCCCGTTTGGCTGACTGGCAGATGATTAGTTCCCCGTGTGGGCGTTCCCGCTTTTCACTAAATCTTAAAGTTTGTTTGTGTGTCGGATGGGTGCTTTTCTGTCCTTCGCCGCCACAGCTGGAATGTCTGCCGGGTTTTTCAGGAGACAGAAAAGAAACGAAGCGAGTCCTTTTTTGGAATTGGGAAGAAGCGCTGTGAGCAGATCGAGGGGACGAGCCTCGGAGGGTCGCTCGATGCTCTAAATGGACACGCGAGTCCGCGGCTCAACGTCCCCCCGTCTTAGTGTTGCGGTTACAGTAATGAAGTCAGGAATATGTGCAGACCAGCAGTAAAAGGACGCGTGAGCGGCTCTGAAAATATGGACAGATTCGACGCGTCCGTGTTGTGTGTGTGTAATGACATTTCTATCAATGGCAGCAAAACAATAAAGAAAACTGAGGTAATGCAGAAAAACACAAAGTCACTTGGTATTTTTTCGTCATTTTCACTGAATTATTTTCTAGTTTTTTTTTTAACATTTCCTTTTACACTCAGGGGAAAGTCGTAAAATGACAAAAAAACAAGACTTCCTCCCATGCTTGTGTTGTTTATAGTGTTGTTGCCAGGACAACAGTGGTTTTCTGTCAGTCAGATGCTCCCACGTGCCCCCCCGGCTTCACGAAAACGGGAATAATTCCTTCGTCTCATCGCCTCATTCACGTTTTCAGTATTACAGCGGCCGGAGGGACGACTCAGCGGTTATGTAGTGTTTCAAAAACATAAAGTACCTTTTGTTTTTTTTTTGATTTTTGTGGCATCATTCTGTGCAAAAGGAAAACAAAGAGGAAAACCTTATACTTGGTGTAAGTGAGTGTATATAAGTCTGTCTTTATAGGGCAGTGGATATACTGTAAGAAAAAAAAAAGGTTTGTAGTGTGCAGGATCACACAGGAAACAGCAGTCTCTCTCGCTCTCGCTTCCAGGTCCTGTAGTGTGTGTTTTTTTTCTAAAAACCGTCCAAAATTGTGCCCCCGTAGTTCAAAGTAGTACGCTCCAGCTCCAGCTCCAGCTCTTTATGTCGGGGGTGGGCGGGTGGGAGACGCTCGTGGCAGTTTTGTCATTGTTTCCATGTCAGCGACAGACAAGAAGAGCACAGAAACGGAGAGTTCGAGTTGATGATGTGGCAAAGTGACCTTCCCTCGCCACGAGAAGAAAAAAAAACACAATGAAAGAAAAGAAAAACACACGAGTTGTCACTATAGTCCGCCTGCAGAAAAAATGGGGAGCTGCTGCCAAACAAAGAGCTTGGAAAAAGGTTTTTTGGAGCGATGTGAAATTCCTTGGGTGTGATTTGTGGTTTTTGTTTTTTTGTTTTTTTTAGTAAGGAGCAAACCTACTGTACCCCGCCCGGTATAAACTGGCCTGAAAGAGACAAAAGAGACGCAGTCAGAGGGAAGGAAAGCAGGAAACAGCTTCATGTTCATGTCGGCGACGTGTGCGTGCGGCTTCAGAGCCACGACATGAAAAACACCAGCGCGACTGTCCGTCTTTTTTAAACAACACAGCTAATTAATGTTGCATGCTGCTTTTCTTTTGTGTGTGTGTGTGTGTGTGTGTTTTCTCACCATGGCTCCCACTCCGTAAGCAGCAGCAGCTGGAGTTAAAGCGTGGTAGGGATCTGTAGTGTACACCCGGCCATAACTAGCAACACACACACGAAAAACAAGAGAACACACAAGAAATTACTCATTTGTGAAATGTGCAAGGTGTCCCGTTGTGTGTGTGTGTGTGTGTGTGTGTAATGAAAGGCAGCGAGGATGAAGACATGGATGCAAACAGGTTTCAAACACAGCACGGTGTCAGACCTCAAGGACACACACAGTGTGTGCACGCAGGGTCGACTCCAACATTATTTTCTTCCAGAGTGTGTAAATCTCAAAGTGCTGGCTCGGTGTTTCTGTGCGTACGGGGAAGCCTGAGCTCCTGCAAAACGATGACATAAGCTAAAAAAAAGTTCAGAAAGACTTTGTCGCTTTCAACCTTCCCGGCGATCGCTCATCTTAAACGGAGAGAGCGGCCGTCGTCGCTGACCCGCGTTTATGATTTGATTCTGTCAGACGACGTCGTCGGCCGTGATGTGCGGCTTCGCCCAGAGGGCATCTCTACGAAAATGACACGCCAAATCAAGCGGCGGCCTCCGCGGCTGTGAAGTGAAGCCGACGCAGAACTGCAGTTCCTCAAACGTCCACTTGAGGCTGGCTGCAGAAGTGAATCAGTCTCCATAAGTAGCAGCAGAAATAAACATTTAAACGACGGTAACTGTTCCCAATGAATCATCAGATTCTGGTTTCATTAAGAATGCGTAATCATTTAATCACATTAATTCATTTACATCTTAAAGTCCGTCTAATCTCCTCCTGAGATACACGATTACACTTCATGGTTCATCGTTTATCTTCTTCTATCCGCGTCGCTCCATTAGGGCCGTGTTACGCAACATAAAAGAAACATTCACCCTGAGGCCTTGAATTCTTCAGATAAAAGTCCATCTGTACAGCGATATGTGTGTGTGTGAGTGTGTGTGTGTGTATTCCTTGATGTGTATCCTGCGTTGACCTCACCTGTCACTGTAGGCGGCAGCCGCGGCGGTCGCTCCAGTTACGGCCGCGGGCTGAGCGTAGCGATAGGCGGCGGCGGCGGCAGCAGCAGCAGGATAGCCTCCCTAGACACACACACACACACACACACACACACACACACACAGCAGAACTCACTCAACATGTCCCAGAGGAAGACGACACCTGGGCTAAGGTGTGTGAATGAGCGAGGGAGGGGCTTATAGAGATGGAATATACTGACATTTGAATGTAATACTTATATTTATGACTGCATGAGGAAATGTCAATTCTGTCGATATTACAGGAAGATTACTGAATATTTTTACTGTGTGGATGTAAAAATAGAAACTACAGCATAAAATTCATGAATTTATTTTAAAATATTCAGTAAAAATAACATTTAAATGCACCCAAACTTCACCGTACGTGTCAGTATATTGCATTTCTGTCCGGGGAGAAGAAGGAGGTGGTGTGATGTTGGATGTGAGTGCTTTATCAGTGAGACAGAGAGAGGAAATTGGACTGTCGAGGTTGAGTTAGATTGTATTATTACCACTACTAGAATAAAAAAAAAAAAAAAAAACTGTGAGACGAAATGTCCAAACAGTCGAGGCCGGGTAGAAACCTCGAGAAGTGAACGGACAGGACAGGACAGCGCCTACAGTCCGAGGACGCTAAAGGTTACTAGAGGCTCTGGTTTATTCATGACAGTCACTGTGTTGGTTATTTGTTCACATGGAAGGAAAAAAAAAAACAGAGCAAGATGAGGAAAATAAAAAGTCACACACACAAACACACCCACACACACCTATACTGACTAAATCATCTCCTCGCACTGAGACTGCATGCACGACCCAAATTAAAAGTTCAACACAACACCACTGCGTTTAAACCTGATCAGGACAGAGCACAGCAAAGCACGACAGAGACAAACCCCCCACGACCCCAAGGCATTCTCCAAGACGCCTGCAGGACACGGAGGGAGGGTTATTAGACGGGAGAGCGGAGAGAGAAACAGCAAGGCCTTCTGGGTGAGTGGAGGGAAAGGTAATACGAGTACGTCTCGCATGCAGCAGCTGATCAGCACATGCTTCGATAGTCATCCTGGGGAGGGGAGGGGGTTAATTCAGGAAGAGACCATGTTCTCCGGTTCAAGTGTCTCACATCTGAACCTTTTTGCTACAGAGTGGTAGCCCCCCGATGATGCAAGAAACCTTTTAGTTTCGTATGAGCCACCATCCAATTTGAAAATATGAGCTGATAATTTGTTTTTTCCCCCCCAGAGTTTGCAAGAGTAAGAAATGAGGCAAAATTCAGACAGGATACGGCACTGCGCCAAAGATGTGACAGCCGGGGTGTCCATTTTGGCTCCAGTGGTCAGCGAAAAAACGCTCTGGCGTGCGGGAGGAGTTGAGCCAGATCCAACTTTTGGAAAAGCGGAGCGCGACGTTACGCTGCGGTGGCTAATGAGACGAGTCAAACCTCCACGGTCGGCCTAAACTCTGACACTCTACGTGTGTGTGTGTGTGTGTTCTGACTTTGTTTATTTATGTAATCTTGAGTCTGACGCTGCAGAATAGTGACACAAAGAAGTTTAATTTGATTCGTGTCCGATGGTTTGAGAGCGAGCTGTGGTCGACAGACACAGACAGTGAATGAGAGCGAGCGAGCGAGCGCCGGCTAACGTTTCGCCGCAGCGCCTGATCCTGTCTGAACGCTAAGGATGGATTTTCTTTCTCCAAATCTGTCGGAGCAGACAAAAGAGACCAGGCTCTCTTTTGAACAAACTGGTAGGAAAGAAATAAACAAGAAGATTTTAGTGGTTTAGTAAACAAACAAAGCGTTTCCCCACAGTCCATCAAAAGTCACGTCTCAGTGAGTTAGTAAGAAAATAAAGAAATATTCAAAGCAGTGGTGATATTTTTTTTTCCAGATCAGATCAGAAGATGATTCATAAGATCAAGAAGAGGTAGTACAAGTAACAAAACAACAATGCACACTGTGGGTTTGGTGTTGAGTTGACCCTACCTGAGGCAATCTGGGACTAAGGACTGAGTCCTGAAACACTAGTCTATAGAGAGAACAGAAACAACCGTTGTCAACCTGGATACACACGCACGCGCATACACACTCTCGTTCACGCAGCCTCATCCGCCCACAGAGCAGCCTTCATAGCGGCGTCCTGAAGATTACGCAGCGCTCGCTTTGATTTCTGGAATCGCTTAGGCGCGGCTCGTGTTTGTTTGTCACGAGCGGCGGACCGTGTCTAAACTCTTCTTCTTCTTCACCTTTATGCAGGCGGCTCTGTGCAGCGCATGACTGGACGCAACATGCAGAATCACCCCAAGAGGAGACCAAAAAAAAAACCAAGAGAGAGAGAACAGGAGAAAAGCCGTGAGGGGGGGACAGAGAGGGCGTGTCGGAGGTGAGAGGCGAGTTTACTTACGTATAAGTCTGCAGCTCCGTAAAACCCATCCTGATACACCACACTGAGAGGAGGAGGAGGAGGAGGAGGAGGAGGAGGAGGAGGAGGGAGGGAGGGGGTGCAAAGAGAGTGGTGCACAATCCCAAAAAAACCCCCAGAGTGGATGAACGTCACAACACAGCAAAAATACAAAGAAGGGAAGAGAAAGATGGAGAGAGAGAGAGAGAGAGAGAAAGAAAAAGTAGTTATTTCACACCCATGCAGCATGCAGAGGAAATACAACTTCCATTTAAGCTCCACGACTGAAACCAAAAACATTAAACAACACACACTCTCGGGGCTAATAGATAAAGTTCATTGAGCTGAAATGAGACCATAAAGTGCTATTGTTCCCCAGCCACGCGAGAGCCGAGGCAGTTAAAGGTTACTTTGAACGGATCGTTTTATTGTGGAGCAGACATGGAGAGGGTATTTCCTGCAGCCCGACTCTCCCTCCCCTCCCCTCCCCTCCCACCACCACCACCCGCAAAATTTCATCTCGTTTTCCCTCCATCATCGTGGCGAAGCGGCCGCGGAGGCCCGGCGACCGATTGACTCTGCTTTTGATCTGAATATCGGAGCAGTCGCAACCCTCATTAGCCAATCAGCACCGCACAGCAACGACATGCACAGCGAGAACACATTTCAATCATTTGTAGCAAATCTGTGTGTGTGTGTGTGTGGGGTGACTGCGTCTGCATAATGACTGAATGTGTGTGTGCGTGTGTTTATTCAAATCCGCCGGCGCTGGTTATCTGTGTGTGTATTCAAATGAACCTTCGATGGTGCAGTCCCCATCAGTGAATGGCTTGTGAACTGACTGACAATGCGCCACTTGGACTGCTGAGAGTGAAGTGTGAATCATGTTCGGAGCACGGGGAGAGTGTGTGTGTGTGTGTGTATGAACACAGCTGTGTTCAATCTAAAATGGCTTTGGCGCTCTGTGTGTGTGTGTTCCTGACGTGTGTTCGACGGCCTTTTCTCACCCAGGGTAGGCAGGGATGGCGGGCTGAGGCACAGCGGCCCTCACCGCGCTGTAGACGGGCCGGCCTCGGCCTCTGAGGTGGGCGCCTCGAAACGCCGCCGCTGCCGTGGTGGCTGCTGCTGCTGCAGACGGGTACGGAAACCCTGGAACTGAAGGAGGAGGAGGAGGAGGGAGGAGGAGAGGATTAAAGGAAGGAGCGATAAGGGTGCAGGCAGGGAAAAGGACAATGTGAAGAGAGAGAGAGGAGAGGGAGGATGAATTAAGGAGAAAGGGGAATAATCCAACTGTAGCCTTGAGGACTTGATATTAATAAAAGTGTCAGTGAGGGAAAATGCTAGGCAAGCGGTGCATTAATATAAATTAGAGATTGTGAGGTGACTAAAATTTAAAGTAGGCTCTGGAGGCAGGTGTTAGCGTGGGTGGAGGAGATAGAGAGTGGCCTTACCTGCGTAGAGCTCCGGTCCGTACACGGCCCCCACCATGGGACTCAATTTCCACCCGGCTGAGAGTCACACAGAGAAGAAGGGGCAATTCATTAACACGGGGAGCTTACGGAGGACGCCCGCTGCACTCGGGTTCTACATACAAATATGTCTTACACACGCAGCTACGCTGTAATGGAGGAATAATAATAATTCAGCTCAGTACAAGGCCATGACGGATGAGCTTCTCTGGACGTGGGCGGTTGCAGCAGGTCAGCGTTCCTCCTTAACCAAGTTAACATGTAATATCCACCACACAGTGAAAACAGAGTTGTAACAACGCGACAGCTCGCTCTCGTCCAGTTGATCTGCAGAACGTGAGCTCAGATTTTTTGGCAGGTAGGAGGTAGCAAAAATAAAACTCCATGTGCTGCTGCTGCTGCTGCCGGCCTTACGTAACGCGCAGAGCTCACCCTGCCTACGGCTCGCCTCTCCCCGTGTACCTGAGCTCGTTTGGGGCTTATTAGGCGAGAGGCCGCTGTCGGTTCATTGTTTCAGTGTGCGTGTCAGTGCGATGGTTACCATAAGGCAGCGTGCTGAGAGCCTCTCCGTTAGGGTAGGGGCTGACCATTTTCTTGTTAGTCATCACCCTGGCCGTGGCGTTATTCACCTGAGGACGGAGGTAGCAGATGGTCAAAGACACAGACACAAACAGGTCGACACAGGAAAGTGCAACACACACACTCAAACACGGGGCCGAGGCTGATGCACAGTACGTGGTTTTGTCTGCTGCCGTGTGCTGCTGCTATGTTTGCCTCCATTTTGAGTCTCTTGCTGAGTTTTTTTGTGCAAATGGGTCATTATAAGTGGACACGGGCGTCATTCGGACGTCTGTGACGTTGTTTCTATTGTGAAAGCTCCTGACGGTGTTAAAATTAGCTGCTCGACGTGACGACGACAATTTTCTGGTAAAGAATTCAGTTTTTTTTTTGGCTCCTGCACATTTTGTAATAAATCTACCTCTGCAGAATCCAAAACGTGGAACCAAATCAACTAAAATGTAAAAGTCATGAGTGTTCTGACTGCCTACATGTCTGCTAAAGCCAAAAACTCCACCGGGCACGTCTCTGTTACGTCGCCAACATGATATTTTTGTCGGTTTTGCTCGCTCGACTTTGTTAACTTGTTCAGATTTGGTGATTTGCTGTTGGACGTTTGCACAGTTTGGCTGTTTTATTTTGAAAATCTTGCCGATTCTGTGCATGACTTCCTGTCAGCTCGAGCTGCTCTTTGCGGATCGAAGCCGGCTGGTCGGGTTGTCTGCATGTTCGTGAAGCGTGTCGCGTCCGCGCCCGGTGGAATTGACGGCAGTCGACGTTGGTGTCTCATGCTCGCATGTAAAAGCAGGTGGGGGCTGTTAGAGGGGGATTTTTAGTCACCATGCAATTAAAAGTGAGTTGCCCAGTAGAGATTTGGTGATTCACGTGTAAGGGCTGCCATGGATGACACTGGTTATGTTGCTGCTGTGCCTACACGTAAAGAGGAAATGAGCGGAGGAGGGGGGGGGGGCTTTATTTTTAGCATGCACAAGCTAAAGTAGTTTTTTCTTTTTAGGTGTGAGTGCATGTTCTGCGCATGCTGGCTGACATTTCAGTCTAATGCTTCGGCTTTCAATCCAAGATGGCTGATAATCTCCTCCCTGAGCTTCAAAGGCTCGCGCTGCACTCCCTTGATCTATCCTCATCTCCCTTTGATGGGCTTTAAGAAGGAGATTGTGGCTCTCTGTAATAACCCCGTACTGTCCGAGTGCTGCTGCGCCTGACGAGTGTGTGGCGAGCTAAAGATTAATGACCTTTTGGCTTGATGGGGGGGAAGAGTGTGCGCGAGACAAAAAAGACGGAGGGAGATGGAGAGACCGGGGGGGCGAGAGTGCTTGTGTGCGCGCACACGCCTGCACTCCCATTTAGGGGACCATTAAGGCCGAGACTGCCACTCGCATCGCCTCTCTGGGTGAGTCATGTTCTTTATCTGGCGAGCTTCATTCAGATGGAAATGAGGTTTACCTCATTTTTCCCTCATTGCAACTGACAAGGTCAGCGGCAAACGATTCAATTAGCCTAGCCGTGCTAAGCTAACTGACGCGGCTGTCCGCGGGTGTCGGAGCGGAGACATTTTGAAATGTAAATCGAGTTAATGAATCAAATTAATGTTTTTTTTGTGTGTGTCAGAGGGATTTTAAGCTAACTCGTAAGAAGTTTGCTTGGTTCACGTGTGTGTGTGTGTGTGTGTGTACAATATATAGAGCTGTGTGATCAATGAGTTGACAGGAACACATGCAAATCAACAAAGTATGGAAGGCAAATCTCAAAAGTGTTAACGATTAATAAAACATTCAGCCTTTCTCGTCCCCGCTGTTTCCCTCCCTGAACAATAAACCCGGAACAAAAATGAAGTCACATTTCCATATGAAACCAAACTTGTGGGGTTTACATACCTAAAAAAATAAATAAACAAAATAAAAAAATATTCAAAAAATAATAATACAGGGGAGAGAAAGAGGGGGGTGCAAAAACATTTGTTTGACAAAATTAATAATCATATAAACACAGAAAAATTACACACAGCCAAATATGGGCGCATCACATGACCAAGAGTGAGTAACAAACCAAAAACAAAAATAAAAATCAGCCAATCAGCAAGCGTCGGATGCAGCATAGAGACCAATCAAAAAACAATCGCAGCACTCCCACATCGAAACACGTACGAGACAAAGATGAGAAGTTAAGAGGAAGGGATGCAGGTGAGAGGGAGAGAGACAGAGCCAGTCCATATACAAAAAACAGGAAAGATGGAGTGAAGAGAAAGAGGAAATAAATAAATAAAATAAAGAGGAAGATTACATGAGCAACACAAAAAAAACAACTAATAACAATTACTGTTGAAAACAAAACATATATCCCAAGGTGCATCATTCAAATAAAGCAATTAGATTTGGTGACCATTCTCCTGAAAATCTCATTATATGTGGTGGGTTGAGAAACAGAGCACCAAAGGAGGATGGAGGGAACAGAGAGAGAGAGAGAGAGAGAGAGTGAGAGAGGAGGGAGAGAGAGTGAGAATGAGAGAGAGAGAGTGATAGAGAGAGAGAGAGAGAGAGAGAGAGAGAGAGAGAGAGAGAGAGAGAGAGAGAGCAATCCTCATTCCCAAAAAAGGAGAGAAATAAAATAAACATGAGACACTATGCCAGGCATTAGAACTGTGTGTCACAAACTAAAAACCAGTAACACTACGACTACGACTACGACTACTGGTAACACAGACAATCCACTACAAGAAACCAAAAGAGAGGAAACAAACAAACAAAAAAACAAAATGGCAGCATAAGAGAGACCCAAAATAAAGAGTAAGGTAAACCCCATATCGGTTCAGAAATGCATATGGTGACACTGCACAGCACTGGCTGCTTTGGTCTGAAGCAGCGTGGGTTTCTTTCTTTTAATAAATTAGCAACAAAGAATCTTGTTTCTTGTTTTTTTTTTTTTTTTTTGGAGTTCTGAAAGCGATACGGTGAGTCAGGATGCTGCTCAGCCACAAACTTCACACGTAACGTCGTGTCCGATCGGCTAACACTAAAGCAAGCAGGTAGGTCAATAATGAAACAAAGAAATTCATAAAGGAAACCAGAGCAGCGTTATTTGCCCTGCAGCTCGAGGAGGGAGGAGGGAGGAGGAGGAGGAGGTGGTGGGGTGGGGTTGGAGGGGGTCTGCATTCACTCAAAGCAATCGTAGGCAGCAACAGGGGGAGCAAAGCTTTGGATCATCTGTTGATTCTTGTTTGGTATATTTCTATGTTTGAATTAATAAATCAAGAAAACGGGATGCTCTGAACATCCGGATTAAATCAGACGGGTTTGTGGAGAGCCGTGTCATTCGCGTAGAGGAGGGTGATTACATTCGGTCATTCCCAGTGAGGTGTTAATGACATGGTGGAGAGTAAGGAGGAGGAGGAGGAGTAAGGGGAGAGGAAGAGGAAGAAGGGACGGGCATGTGGAGGGAGGAATATTACTGTAAAAACATCCAGTCTGCGTGTGTGTGTGTGTGTGTGATACTAGCGTTGTGCACTGTAACGTTACGTAACAGCGGCGAGCTTTCTAGGGCGTCGCACCGCGTGGGTCCGTCACGTGTTGATGAGCAGAGAGACGCTGCACACAATAACACTGTACATATACTGCTGTGTCAGATGCCCATTTTCAGGGGTGGGAGGGGGGAGGTGGGGGAGGTGGGGAAGGGAGGGGAGGGGAGGGGGGGGGTCAGTTCAGTGATAGATGTTTGTACACAACTTACCGTTGCCGTAGAAACAGCGAGTGGTTACCGTGGAGACTGACAACAACACACAGAAGTCGTCAGGGAAACAGAAAAAATATAATAAATAAAGGAACAAATAATCCCAGGAACAAAAGAAACCTGAATGCCCCCTCCCCGCCCGCCCTACCCCCCTTTTTTTTTTGTTATTGCCCCTCCCGTGTGAAATAATAATAATTAAAAAAAAAACCTGACAGCAGCAGTGTTACAGCTCAGAAAAGAGAAAAGAGGAAAGAGGGAAGGAAAAAAGGGGAGAGAGGATGCTAGCTCTCGGCGCTTCACGGAGCTCTGAGCATCGCGCTACGACAGTCGGGAGGTGTTCGGTGCTCTAGAGAACAAAAGAGATGGTAGAAGGAGGATGGCGGTCCCTCGACCTAACCTAATCGGACTGGATGTACAGCGATGGAGCGACTTCCAAAGGGGAAGTCTGAAGCGCAGCGCCCTCCTTCAGTAAGAGCAGGACGGTAAAGGTTGGTTAAACCGTCTGTGCTGAAGTCAAAAGGACAAGTGTGGTTAGACTTTTGCAAGAAATGACTCATTCCTGTGTGGTAGAGTTAGGCCACAAGAGAAGAGTGTGTGTTTGGGAACAGTGGCTATAATTTCCTGTTTTACCAGTCACCACAAAATAAAATATCAAAATAAAAATACTGACGACTGCAGGATGGTGAAACAATCAAAAGAAAAACAGATGACGAGGAATGGAAAGAAAATAAGGCGGACAGAGGTGATGGCGATAATATTACAGTTAGACAAACAGCTCGAGGTTATTCTGTTTTAAAAATGAAAGACAGACTTGACTGGCAACGAGAGAATGAAGAGGTGAGGAGAGAGAGAGAGAGACAGAGAGAGAGAGAGAGAGAGGGGACGGAGCCGACACACAAACAAACAAAGACCGAGGGTTGGAAAGGGCAAAGTGCAAACTCTCTTTCCCCTTTTCGTTCAACCTTTTTCTTCACTCATGTACGAAGCAAACACACACACGCACACACACACGCAGGGAAACTCACACGTTTCATTCGTTAAATCTGCTCTGGGGCGTGTCATGCAGTAACAGAAAGTTCAAGATCAACAAAAACAGGACCGGTCAAATCCAAAAGCCGAGGGGGGGAGGAGGAGGCAGGGGAGGAGGGGGGAGATGGCGAGCCTTCACCTCAGGCCGTCACCCCGTCCCGACAACTCGCAGTCTCACCAGTTCAAAGCCTCGCTACAGGAAACACGTCATGCAGAAGCTTCGTTATGTTAATGAAGTGAGCTGAAGGCCAACTGTGTCCCACTGAGTGAGTGTGTGTGTGTGTGTGTGTGTGTGTGTGTGTGTGTGTGGTGACACAGTGCATCTTCAGGCATGCCGTACAGCTTCTCCTCCTTTGTCCACACACCCATGCAGTAACGATAACTCAACAGTTTGCCTCCTTATGCATGCAGAGCAGCACCCCAGTGACACACACACACACCTCAGCTATTCTGCATTGTTGCGTTCGAGTGTCTGACTAAAACTCTGCGCCGCGGAGGAGCCGTCGCTTCATACTCCGGCCACGCGGCTCAAAGCACACACCTTCAGACCTCCAGAGAGTGGGAGTCAGTGGATGGGAGTGTTCTCGGGCTTGAGCACGGTCTCCGTGCGCCTCCTCCGCTGACGTGGACAAACTGCTGCGCTAACACTGGAGCTCACGCTGTGGACAAATCTACTGCGAGCAGCTACCCGGAGAGCTGACGTACAACAAGGTAAAGCTGCAGATCGGGTGTGAAAGAGTTCATCGCAGCCTCTTTATTTGGTCTTACATTCCCGCAGACGGGACAATGAAGCTGTTACTGTTTGTTTTTTGACTCATCTTCACCTGCAAACTGAGAAACGGTGAAGAAATATTACAAGCGTGACTCCAGCTCAGAGGCTGCACACGTGAGACCGTGCAGGGACCCTAACGCGCTTCCCGTGCAGCCGATAATTAAGAGTAAGAGTGAAATATGCGACTGCACGTGTGGCTCGAGGAGGATTTTCTATCATTAGCTTTATGGGGGTGTCGTACAGTCAAAGTAACACAAGTCAATGACAGCCAAAAAATGTTCCCGCCCGAGGCAGAGAGATGAGTGAGCACAGACACAGCCATGGTGAGGTGGAGATGCACTGAGGTGTGTATGTTTTCTGAGTGCAGACTAAAAACACACACTGTCACACCTATATATAGGCCTGCAGGACTCTATATATAGAATGAAAAAGGTGATGAGATGGGATCACAAGAGGAGAAAGCAGGTAGAGACAAAGTGAACTGTAGTTGGGCCACTTACATGGACATATTGGAAGCGTACAGGAAATTGACTTCTTCAAAGCGCAGAGTTTTATTCCAGACAAAGACAAGTACAGTTTAACGTTCAGACAGTTCTCTCTCTGGTTCATGAAGTCGACATGCATGCACACTTTCTAATCTACGAGAACAACTGCTAACCAACTCCCACTGGCATGCACCGAGAAGAAGAGATGTCAGCGCTCGAGCTGAGGACGTTTCACTCTGGAGCAAGACCACGAGGCACCCAGGTGCAACTGACTTCATGCTAACTGCACAAGTCCCATCACCAAAAAGAATTCAATACACATGCAAGAAAACAAAAAAACATCCAGCCACCTGCAGCGCTGCCACGGTCAGCCTACGTGTTTCATTGTGACAAACCAACCATGCACACTCAGGCTACATCACTCGACTCATGCCAGTGAACTGCAGGGTTCAATCACACGACAGGAGTTCAATATCTATGTATAACCATGGTATACAGTCGGCCTATATTTCAGAGTTTCTGAATTATTATTATCAGTTTTATAGATGTTCGTCTGCCGCCTTCATCTCTGGAAACAGTTCAACAAACTCTGAAATCATATGACCAATTAAAGCAAGAGCAACACGGCAACGTCTGCAAGAAAGGAGAACTGCCAGAGAGCATCGCCTCAAATAGAAATGTCCGGCCCGTTTCTCCTCGGCTGAAAGAATGTGTAAACACAAACCCGCGGCTCGTCCCGCGTCCAGCCTTTTGTCTCTTCAAGCCCATGCACCATAAACAGACAGAAAGAGAGACACACTCCACAGACTTCCTGTTACTGGCCCACCATGCAGCCGATTCAAGATTCGTTACAGCCCGACACCACTACGAGTACAACATGCAGAGTGACAACTCGAGGACCGGCTGATTAACGAGTGACTGATAATCATGCAACAACTTTGAGGTTAAAGCGATGCCGGGGACGACTGAACACAAAGGGGCAGGACTGATGCAGAGGGGGTAAACTGGCTCCATCAGTATCCATTCAGCTTGCTGACTGACTGAAGGTGGAGGTGGTGCTGGTGGTGGTGGTGGCGGAGGAGGAGGAGAGAGTGTTGTACCAGTGGATGCAGGTGGCTGTCTTTCATTCTCGACCACACTGCAGCAGAACTGAGAGTACAGGAACTAAAAAAAGGGTGCCGGGCCAGCCTCATCCATCATGCAGGAGCTGACTCGCACCCCCACCCCCCCCTCTTCCCCTCCCCACACACACACACATCCACACACACACGCCAGAAGGAAATCACCACAGTAAGCCCATGCAGAAATCCTGGCTTACAGTGGCGTGAGTCAAGAGATCCAATATGAACAACTGGCTTGATCGAAAGCCCGAAAACAAATCGCAGAAACTCAGCACATGCTTCAGGTACAAACAAACACATGAAATCAAATGAAACAACCTCAACGCACACAGACTTCACATACATGGAAAAAACTCAAGTGCACAGGTCTCCTGGAAAAACCCAGACCTCCGTAAAGTGAACATGCGTCAGTGTTGATGTGATTCCCAGCATGCTGCCGTTGCACCAGGAGCCATAAGCTTGTCACAACCACTTAGCCGCGGCACCGGGAGAGGGGAACGCAGAAGGATTTCTACTCTAGGGAAGAAAATGAGAGCGTCTGACAGCAATCTGCCATGCATCATCCTTTCACTGCGCTCCCCTCGTGCCCTCCGGTGCCGACAAACACAAACATCATTCCAATTGTTGCGGGGGGGAAAGTTGTAACGTCAGTGTGGCTACAAGTTGCGCATCAGTGGAAAAAAAAGACATAAAATAATAATTTAAAAAAAGGTGAAGAGGCAACAGCTTGATGTGGAAAATAAAATGCTGCAGAGGATAAGTACCCAGCATGCCTTATGTCGTGTTCTTGCACCCCCAATCATTCCCACCACAAAACAAAAAGAACAACAACAAAAAAAAAACAAAATAAAGGAGGAAAGAAGTCTTTTTAGATTTGAAAATGAAAAAAAAAAAACACATTGCAGAGGACCAGGGAGCGGGATACCAGTGGGCTGCATCAGAGCATATCACTAAAGGGAGCATGGGAGCTAGCTAGCAGTCAGTGATCAAGCAGAATTATGACGGGAGTACAGAGAGAACACAGGAGAGAGGAAGGGAGATAGACAGAGGGAGAGAGAGAGACAGGGAGAGGAAAATTACCTCAATCTTACGACCTTCCACCAATGTGCCGTGGAGCTTTTCCCTCGCCTTCTCTGCGTCTGCGCTCGTCTCAAATGTCACAAAGCCAAAACCCTGCGGTGCACGGCAGAGGTTAAAGAGGTTGGCGGCGAGCGAGGGCCACATCATCAGGGATTGTGTGGAGAGAGAGAGAGAGAGTGAGAGGACGATCCTGAGACCTCAGTGTGCACGCTGACATCGTTTAACAGATAATTGGAGTTTCGTAACAGCGACGCCCCGCGTGGTTTGCTGACACCACGTCACCGTGTCACGTTTATGGAGAAATACCATGCAAAGATGCAAAGAGGGGATCGGGGCGCATTCAGACGGGATCAGATCGTTTCAGAGGGGTAGTCTGGTTTGGTTGCGGCAGTGCAGACCGACACACTGTGGCTGCCAATCAGGCTAACCCCTCCACAGTCAGCACGAAACGTCTCTGAAAGCGAGACGATCCAGGCGGATTCAGGGACTAAACTCTGATACTCTATCCGCTGTGCTCTGGTTAAATTTAGGCTGCAAAATAACGACACAAAGAAGTTTAATTTGCTTCTCGTGCAATGGTTTGAAACAGAGAGAGAGCGAGCTTTGGTCGAGTGCAAAGCTCGGGCTGGCGTTGATGAAGTTTGTTAATCAGTGATGCAAAAAGTTATTTTCTGATTGTCTGTGCTGAACGTGAAACAGACGCGCCTGATCCCGTCTGAGCGCGAGCGACCTGTCACGAGTGGGGAAGAGCTTCAAAGAATGACTTACCTTTGAACCCCGCTCATTGAAAATAATCTCTACATCCAGAATCTTGCCAAATTGCTGCAAATAAATTTGAGGGAAGAAGTTAGTAAACAAGTATGAGACAAAAAAGCAATAAAAGACATCTTTATCTGTCAGAACGGAGGCTTTTAAACCTTCAAAACATTCTTTATCGTTCTCTTGTTCTCTGCTGTGTAAATAAGAGTCATAATTTATTACAAGCTTGGTCTGATCGCTCTTTCGGGGCAGCGTTACTGCAGCTCTTGTGCCAGTTACAGCAGCCGTGCACTAGGTGTCACTGTTACACAAAAGACAACATCCCACGTTTCAGCGAGCTTCTTTCTGACTCCTCGCCTTGAACTCTGCTCTGCCCCCCCCCCCTCCCTCTCACTTCGTCCCTCGTGCTAAGACACTGACACACATAGCAGACAATCCAGAGAACGCTCGTGAGTATTTCTCCTTTGTGTTAGTGTGGACTCCTTTGTCGGTGTCTAAACTCCACCCCTGGTGAGCTGGCCGTGGAGCACCCCGAGGGTGTCTAGACTGATTTATTGACCCCGTTAAAAATGAGGCCCCCCGCCCAGGACATTCCTAGCTTCTTACCCCAAACATCTGCCTGAGGTCAGGGTCCCGGAAGCGGAAGGGGATGTTTGAGACGTGGAGGCGTTTGGGGGTCCCTTTGGCCTCTGCGGGGTCTCCGACAGAGCCTCCCCCGCCCGTGCCTCCTGTACCGCACTGTACTCCTGCCTCGCCCTGGGGCGTCTCCTCTGACTTCACCTGTGGAGAGAGAGCAGAAGAAGCAGGGTCAGGAAGGTGAGAGGAGGAGGAGGAGGAGGTGAAGCTACGTGACTTGAAGTTGAAGCTCTAGCAGAGTTTAGAAGTATGTGATGCAGAAAGCTATTTGTGTGCAGCCTGGATATAAACTGTAATTATCATCTGACTGGTGGATTTATGTTTACACGGTTCCCTACCGCAGGTCCTTCATTCCAACAGCTGCCTGACTCGTTAACACCAGCAGGACTTGAAGACTTTTTACATTGGTTTCTTCTGGAGTCATTTCTTATCACCCGTGTGTGTCCGAGCTGCTGAGTGGGATCAGCTTATCTTATCGAACCCAGCACCAGACGTGGGATCTGTTAACCGTACGGAGGGTGAAGGGATGCTGCATCGACGTGACAACCAGATTTCATTTCAGTCCTTTCTCAAGTATTTAAAACATTTAGCTAAAAACCTGCTGCTGGCACTGGAGGAAATCAGAGGACCGCCAGAGTCATCAGAGTTCATCCTCTGGGACAGATGAATGTCTGTTTCGTGGCGATTCATCCAGAAGTTGGAGAGATATTTCAGTCTGAGTTAAAATGGTGGCGCCTGACTGATTTAGAACTGTTCACTTAACAGTCTGGCACTACTTTATCTAACAAAATGATTCAAATCTCACAGTTCTTTGACTGTTTCAGCATCAGAGAAGGTGACAAACACGTCATGATTAACGGCTCGACTTCCCGACCCTCTGACAGGTGATTAAACTGTTTTACTGCTTCATGAAGACGCGCTGCTTACGTTGCCGTTGTTGTTGGTGGTAGCGGCGGCGGCTCCGTTAGCGCCAGCCCCTACATCTGCTGTACCCTGGCCCCCGGCACCGAACATGGCCCCGGGGCCGAACTCCGTGCCCGGCAGCCCGTTCTGAGGAGGGGGCGGAGGAGGGAACGCTGAGAAGGGTGGGGCCACCAATCCCTCCTGTCCTCCTGTCGAATCCTGAGAGCCCTGGAGGAGCGGGGGGGAGGAAAGGAAGGGAGGGAAGAAAAGAAGGAGACAGCTTAAGATATGTAAGTCGGTATGCCGTTAACAGTGGCGTGATGAACGAAGGTAGGAGGAAGGAGGGAGGTCAGAGTGCTACCTATTACATTTCACTCTCTCCTTCTCCGCTCAGTTACTCCCCCACCCCCTCCCCCAGCCCCCACCTCCATATCTCTGACAGCCGTGTGTTTTCAGTCGGCCGACCATGAAATATTTACCGCAAACACATCTATTATTAAGAGTCAGAAAATTCGATACACAGGCTGAGACACAAAGATGCGTATGGGCTGGATGGACGTGCAGAAAGACAAGCGCTAACCGTGCCGTGAGTACCGTGACGTGTTTACAGCTGCTGCGGCGGCGTCGCGTCAACGCTCCTTCCTGTGTATTTCCTTTTAGCCGCCATCTATAATTCAGATTAACTGTGCATCAGCGGGGACTCGCGTTGCCTCGGGTTCTTTATTTCTCCGCACTGTTACAACTGTATCAGCAGCAGGATCATCTGCAGATGCTTTATAGCCGAGCTGCTGCTGCTCCGCATGCACCTTATCTTGTATAAGTGTGTGTGTGTGTGTGTGTGGTGACTCTGCAATATTGCCTGCTTCAATCATTTCGCACACATATATCCAAGGACATCTTGGGCTCACAAAAGACGGCGCTATAGAACCATCCAACCCGATCAACCGCTGGTCCGCTCTCTGCCGCGACGCCAAGAGACACCAGACGGCCTTTTAAAAAAAAATTAGAGTAACTAAGATGCTGCAGAGCAAACGTCTTCTCGTTGTTCTGCTCTTTGGCTTTAAAAAAACAAAAAAACAGCCAGCTTAGGCTGAAACAGGCCCATCTGCAAGACAGGCAGACAGCTTCTGGGGCCTGGGCCCAACAGATAGAGGAGGCATCAGAGAAGACTAATCCAAAAAAAAAACAAAAAAAAAAAAAACAGGAGGACGGAAAAATCTGGGAAGCTCGTCCGCTGCAGCTCGTGGTGGTTAAGGCTGAATGTATGGTCGGAAAGAATGTGTGAAAGCTGATTGTGTTTCTGCATCCGCTGCAGGCTTCTGTCGCTGAGTGATAAAAAAGAAAAGAGGAATCTGTTCAAGAAGATTTGATAGAGGAGTTATTAAAATTCATAGGTTAGGCCTCGGCGTACCCGGGCTGGTATATATCAAAGCCTAAATGTGCTTGTTAGGGCATGTGAGCTCATAAACATGCAGTAGCCTGTACTCAGCCATTAAAGGGTGTGTCCTATAGGCACATCCCAGCCCAGGGCTGAGTCACACACACACACACACGCTGGGCAGAGAGGGAGTAAAAGAATTAGAGAAAGGTTAAAGCTTTATGAATAAACAGAGAGGGAGAATTAAACCACATCGTGTTTTAACACGAGCGCTCATCTGCATCTGGACTCGGAGAGCTGCCGGGTCTCCCACATCTGACACGTTTCATTAACAGGGACGCCGTCTCACGCTGATCATCCAGTGTTTTTCAGACGAGCCGCTGCCTTCGGGGCACCGAGGGAAGCAGCTCGTGATTTTACAAAAGCTTCTGCCTCTCCTGTCGCGGCTGAATGAAAGCTCTGTGCAGCCTGAACTAACGAGACTACAGATGTCATCGCGCAGAGCTCCCACATGATAAGTCACATGGACAAAGAAGAAACATTTCATGGCGTTGAAACATTTTTTACACTCTCGCTGCAGATGTTTAAAAGGCCTGAGGTCACGCGTGTGCTTTTATTTTGAAGGTTCGCCATGATTTAGCTCTACCTGAGTATAAAGTGATGAACGGAGGCTGCCGGCGGATTAAGGTCGAGGGTTTTTTACACCAGGCATTCCTGACCCGCTGACTGAAGGAGCAGCAATGCCCTACATGGCAGCATCATATAGTCAAAAGGAGGAGAGGGGGGGAGAGAGGAAAAAAGAAATAATGGAAAAAGAAAAGGGGGGTTTAACAGGAGGGGGGAGAGGGATTATGGGAAGTAATGACAGCCTCCATTAGAGTTATGTCTGCTCTTAAACCAGGCTGAGTTTTCATATTGCGAGATGCAGAAATCTGCGATGAATTATGAGGCATTAAAATAACACGAAGAGCGAGCGGAGCGATCCGACGTTACAAATAAAAAGAGGACCATCTGGAGAAGGACCTATTCATCCACACACACACACACACACAGAGCATTTGTGTTACCTGAGACACCATATGTTTTTCCATACACGAGGAGAGGACGAGGAGGGGGGAGGAGGAGGAGGAGAGGCCTTTTTCACGGCAAAGCGTTCAGGCGTGCGTCTACTGTCCGCCTGCTGACTTTTGTTGACTTGTGTTGGTGAAACTAATCGAATCGTGCAAATTCACCACACTCCTGTCTGTGAAGCCGCCCCGGCTCTTCACAGTTTCTCCTCCGTCTCTTTTCTTTTCTCCTGCGGTTGGAGAAGTAAGTATGCCTGCGTGCACTCCCCTCCTCCTCCTCCACCTCCCTTTCTCCCCCCCCTCCCTCTTCGTCCTTGCCTGCCACGCTTGATGAAAGCCAGAGGGAGATTTTTTTTCTCTCCCCCTTTTAAAACCACGAGCACCCGCCCCTCAAGTCGCTCAGAGCTTCCACTGCACGGCGATGTCCGTCACAACGTGAAGCCACACACACACGGCCGCCCTCCCCGGGCCTTATACGGTCACCTGCGTGCAGGAGCTCCCGTCTCCTTCCTGACAATGAGCCAATCAGACGAGTCCACTAGATTTAAAAGACTTCATTTTTTGGACTTTACCGGGCAGCACCAACAACACAGCAACGCGGCAGGCGGATCAGCAACGATCAGAGTGTTTGTGGACGGTCATGATTGATTATCACAGCTGCAATAATTAGGTGATTCATCGATTGACAGAAAAGTGATTTTGATATTTTAAAGCCAAACATGACAAACACCTTCAACAGTTTGCGTCTCTTCTTTGTCTTAAATGATGGTAACTGATATACACCGGCCTACTGCAGATATATCAGGTTTCATATCGGCACGTATCATATCAGATATCATATACACCGATATGAAAAGGCAAATAAAAGTATAGGATGCAGAAATAAAATGCTTGCACTAATATTTTGGTGTCACTGCTGCGTCTATTCAGCAGAGTGAACTGTGATTTACAAACTGAGAGCGGAGAAGACGCAGGGACGTCGACTGGAACCGGTCATTTAACATCTTAATATTATTCTAGATTTATATTTATTGTATATTTAACTCACATAACTCACATTGCCACCTCAGACATTCACAGCATGAACATCTTTGGCACTGCTGGTCACACAAACTGAGACATCTGAAGAAGTCACCAAACAAAACAACACTTCAAACAGACTCAAACTATACTGTTTCCTTCTTTATTAGCTTTAATTATACAGATATGTTGCTGAGGCTGAGCATCAGATCAGCGTGCGACAATCCTCCAAAGTTTCTACTGAATAATCACAAACCTCCCTCTAGCTCTCAGTCTGTCCACAGGCGTGACGCTTCACATGTCAGAGACTGCCTCTGTAGCAACAATGTACAACGATTAGCCAATTATTTCATCGCCACAACTTTTTTTTTGATAATCCGTGAATCATTCTGACTCACTTTTTCCATCGCTCTCCGATTTCAGCATCTTCGATGTGATTCGTAACTCCTCTGACGGGAAACTGAATCACAGGACGTCGTTTAGGCTTCGGGGAGCAGCGATAACACTTTATGGATCAAAGAACTAATTGATTAGAAAATGGACATCAGATTAATAATTAATAAATAAAATGTGAGTTGCATCGCTGCACCACTGTGCTCACTATCCTCCAAACCCCATTAACGACATCCAGGTTTATTTTTATGTCTGTATCGCTCATATCCAATCACTGATTGACATTTACACTTAACATTTCCCTGACCTTTAATCCAGACTGATTTACAGAGGATGCAACAGCGGAATAAACCTCTCACTCCACACCATGGAGGATCCATAAAAACCAACACTAAAGACAACAGAGACCAATGGAAACATGCAAATACAGCCACTGCGGTATTTGAATGTTTTGGTGTGGCGCTCGCTGCGCTGCCTCAGCGGAAGGACGGGGGAAGGATGTACGCCGCCGTCACGACTCGCAGAAGAAGTTTGAACGTACTGCAGCAGTGTGAGACAGGGCACGGCGTGTGCGGAGGTACGATGTTACAGTGCTGTTTGTCATGCGGGAGGAGGTAACCAAGGAGATCCTGCATACATTTAAGGCTCCACTGCACCATATCTGTGCATCGCTCCCAGCTTTCACACCTTGACCCCGCTGTGTGCAGCTAGAGCAGGATTACCGTCTGACGATATCATCACGGCCACACGGCGGTGGGGAGAACCCTGAGGTGTCGCGCAGTGCATTAGGCCACTAATACTGAGCACTTTTCAGTACTTAACTGTATTTCTCTCACCAAGAAGTCATTATTAAGTGCCACTCTCGAATGTGAGAGGAAAGAAATACCCGTAATCCCACAGGACAGAGTATAGCTAAATAGGATGTTGGTTAAACTAAGTGTTGTTTCACCCTTCCCTGACACTTACAGCAAAACACACAGGTACCTGTCAATGTGTTGAGAGTGCAGCAGCACCATTCTGTCCATTTCTCATATGTATGCAGCTGCACTCGCACATACAGGGAGCCCTGAGGGGGGAACAGACTTGGGTGTGGATCCCTCGCAAATTCCTTGAAGGCCTGTTGTCGTACGCTGGCTAACCAAGCAGCCTTGTGGAGATAATATGGGAGGTGGGAACAAGCGAGGCAGCCTTAAATACTCACATGTCACTCGCTCGCCTTGCAAAGCCACTCGGTGTATTAACTATTAGCGGCTTGGCTTGACACCCTTCCTTATGGGCTCAGCGCTAAAGCGGAGAGAGAGAGGGTTAGAGGGATGATGCAACACCGCTGGACATCTACAGATAGACGCAGAGAGAGAGAGAGAGACACGCGGGAATAAAAATGAGATGACACATATTTTTCTGACAAGCGGATAAGCGGACATATTTTTGTTGAGCTGTGAAAAAGCAGAAATGAAAATGGGCAGGCTGGATGCTCGTGTGCCATCCTCGGCTGAAGCGATGACGCTGACAAACGGATGAGTTCTCGGAATCGGCTCGCCGCGTTCATTTGTCACTCTAAATAATATCAAGATGGAAATTAAAGTAGGTCTGGCTGATTCGGACGAAAATAAACTCTCAAATTCACATTTTTTTTTGCAAAATGCAGCAAATTTTTAGGCCAACAGGTGCAAAACAAGAATAACACAAGACCTCTGCTACTACTGTCCCATCCAGACATGGACGGTGAGTAGCAGACGCTTCAACAAAGTAGAGCAGACACTTTAATAATCAGAGAAGTCTGCTCGCTATCTCACCTGCTCCTGCTTTTTGGGTTTGTTGACGTCAGCCTGCTGGCAGACAGCTGCTAGCTCTGACATTAGCTACCCGGCATGTAGGGACAGCGAGTAAAGGGTAGAATCCGCACACCGATCGGTCACGGCTTCACCTCTGGCTACCAGAAAAAGATGCATCATCGACAAGTAGAAGCCAAGATTGTACCCCTAAGGGTACGTCCAGACAGGATTCTGCACTGCGGTGCAAATGCAGGTTTTTCCATTCATTTCAGTGGGGGTAGTCTGCTTTGGCTGCAGCGGTGCAGGCCACAGGGGTGCCCGCCAAAGAAAACACAGCGACCTGCGGCGGAAAAGAAAACGTCGCCAATCGGACGCTCAGATCGGGCAAACCCCCCGCAGTCAGCCTGAAACGTCTCTGAAACTCCGACCTGTTGAGATCTGGTTTTGTTTATTTCATGTAAACCGGAGTCTGCAAAACAGACACGGAGAAGTTTGAGCGAGCGTCGGTTGAGCGACGTGGACAGTGAATGAGAGTGAGCGAGCGCCGGCCTCAGAAAAGGCCAGTTAATCAGACAGACAAGACAAAGACAAAGCTGCTTCCTGACTGTCTCACAGCGGTTCGTTCGACACAAACAAACACACCGCCTGCAGCCCACACACATGCCACCACAGTGCCTGATCCTTGTCTGAATGTACCCTAATGCAGACACAGTTGGGAGACACCTTAGACTGCACACCTGAGCTCCCTGTCTTTATATCTTACCTGACGTAGACCTGTAGACATTGCACACATCTTCCAAAAACAAATATTTGAACAAACTGAATTAATTTGATGCATCAACCTTTAAGGTGAGTAGGTAGGATGAGGTGAGGCGCACACGGGCTGTGAAGCTGTGAAGAAGTTACACCGCTGGTTTAAAAGTAACCCTTATCCACAGTGTGTACTCCAGGATAGAAGGTGTGTCACCCAAAATAGAGAGCGCTGCCATAAATTTCACAGAGGACAGTGTGACGGGTGGTGGTGTGTCACCTTTAAAGTGCATTCCCACATGGAACTAACGCCCACCCCCCACCTCGGCCCTTACGGCCTTCTGGCTGCTACCACCATCCTCCATTTGGTGTTGTTCTCTTTGAAGAAGAATAATTTGTTTGGCTTACAGCTTCTCTAGCCTGGAGGGGGTCAGAGGAGAGGGTGGGGGTGAGAAAGTGGAGAAACACATGAACAACAACCCACACTTTTACTTCACCGTGTCAGGTAGAGGTTCTGAAAGTGTTGATGAGCGGATTAACCAGTGAGAGCGAGGCAGGGCTGAGACAGGGCTGCTGCTGTGTATTCATTAATAGTAACTATGCGTGTCTGAGTGCCATAAGAGAGGAGGAGGGTTAGTAAAGTAGTCTAGCAACAACTGGTGTGTGTGTGTGTGTGTGCCAGAAACAACTGTGCCCTGGCACCTGTCTCCCTCAATCCGGGGACAGATGACGTTTAAACCGCATGGACAGCCTGGATGACAATGTTGAATCTCAGCCTCCACCCTCTGTTCATATGACATGACATGTCGCACACTCAGAATATAACATGACACGGTGTAAAGTCAGCAGTCAGCAGCGGCGGGAGCGTGCAGCAGATTCGTGTCAGCACAGGTGACCAAGCAGCCGCTGTTACCTGCTGCACGCCTTGCGTGTACCGCCCCCCACCCCAAATACCGACAACCCACCCCAGAGGAACCCGAGAGCAGATAGCAGGACGTGCTAGAACAGAGCCAGAGAACAGCTCTCATCCTCAGGCTGTCTCTCAGCTAAAGTAGCACAGACACGCCCACCGTATGCTAAGAGCAGCCTAGCACATCAACTCTATAAACATTACGCGCCGTTGGTGGCGTTATCGCGCACGCATGCAACTCATCTGATGCCCTTTAACTTCCCGTGCGGCATCTCCAGTCCGGTAACACCGGGACAAAACGTTGCATAATCATGGCGTTAGCGTCAGATTCCTTCATACTCGAGCGCAAAGAGTTAAAAAAAAGTGAAAGGAGCTGAGCTGCAGGGACAAGCCCTGCTGTTAGCTTGATGCCCTGCCAACTATCTGACAAAAGGCCTCACCTGGGCCAAGACCCAGCAAACCAAAACAGGCCATGCCATAAACAGAACACCAATTACAGCGTCGTGACGCCAAACTAAACTAATGACCGTTAATAATATCTCTCTCTTGTTTTTCTACTTGTGAGCGCTCCGTCCTCGACATGTGCGCCGAGTTGTTTCTACAAAGAAGCAGCTGCTGAGGAGGTGAACTTACCGGTAGCATTGCAGGGTAGTACAGCCCCATCATTGTCTGATCTAGAGGAACAACTGCTGCTGTCCAGCTCTCCACTTTCCTCTCCCCTTCCCTCTCTGTCTCTATTCCTCCTCCTGTTCCTCCTCTCCCCTGCCTGTGCTCTAAGACCATGAGCCGACGATGGCTTCAGTCCACGTCTGTCTCACACATTCAAATTCTCCCTCGTTCACTCCCTCTTCCTCCTTCTTCTTCTCCTTCTCCTTCCCTTCGCCGGTGTCCCTTCTTCCACTTCTCCTCCAGCACGCCGGATCCTCGTCTTGTCTTGCCTGTCACTCTCCGCCTCTCTCTTTCTTCCTCGTCTCCCTGGCCCCGGCTGCTCTGATCCCCCTTGGGCCTTTCTGTCTCTCCCTCCTCTCTCCTGACAAGCCCGAGTCTCTTCTTCTCGCCTCCTTTTCTCTCTCTTCTCTTTTGCTCTGCGTCTGTCATTCACACACTCGCGTTACACGTCCCGCTGCTCCCCCCTTCGCTTCCTCTTGTTCCCGCCCCCTCTTTTAAAAACTTTCCCTCCCTCTCTGCCTCAGTCCCTCCTATCCATCAATGCATCCATCCTCTCCCATGTAGCCATCTAACTCTGTGTGTCTAGATGGAGTCAGAAAGCTGTTGTTGCTGTCTCCTCGAACCCCGGGAGAGAGAGAGAGAAGGAACAGGAAGGAAGAAGATGCTGTCTTCTATCCACGCGCTGGCTGCCTGCGAGTACAGAACACGAGCGCGACCCCCACTGCATTGCAGCTTCTTCTCTCTTTTTTTTTG
Organism: Nibea coibor; assembly: GCA_023373845.1. Classification (NCBI taxonomy): domain Eukaryota; kingdom Metazoa; phylum Chordata; class Actinopteri; family Sciaenidae; genus Nibea; species Nibea coibor. The sequence continues at coordinate 3,858,670 of CM041727.1, forward strand.
ATGATTTATTTATTGCGTGGCAGCCTGTCAGCTCCAAAAAGCAGCGGTAGGTAGGCCAGTCGGTAGACAGCTAAGGTAGCTAGCTGCGTGGGTAGGCTCCTAGATCACCATCTCTCTGCTGCGGCTGCCTTCAGATCGCACAGATGGAAGCCTCACAAAACTGAGAGGAGGCGCCAGCCCCGATTCCAGCATCTGAACCTCAACCTGAACATGAATCTGTATCACGCTGCATTGCGCCTCTTTTTTTTTTTTTTCCCTTTCCTCCCCTTCCTCTCTTCTTCTGGCTCGGGCTCAGTTCCCCTCACTTGTTCCCACCACTGTATTGTTAGGAGGCGCTTAATTTGCAGAGATGAGAGTGCAGTTCCTTACACCGCATTTTCATATGGGAGGGACTGAACTCTGCGGAAAGAAAAAAAAAAAAGCCCTGATGCCAAGCTTTCAGACATCTGCTGAGTCTGGCTGGAACCGGGTCCAGAGGGGATGGAGGGAGGGCGAGATAAGTGATTGGAAGTGGTGGGAAAAACGGGGGGTAAAAAGAAGAAGGGGTGGACGGCGGGTGCGAGCGAGAGATAACGGGATGGAGAGATAAATGGATAAAGAAGCGAGGGATGACAGGATTAGGGCTGTAAGTGAAGAGGATGAGGGGATGAATAGGGGATGATCTCAGGATTAAAGCACACAGACCGAACACGGCGATAAACACACACACAGAAATGTACACAACAAACTGATTGTATTCATGCGGCTGCACCTTGGCCGACACACACACACACACACGCTCATCAGCTAATTCAAACAAAGGCTGCTCCTTCATCTACAGATAATCAATAACTCCAGCTTAACTTTCCCGTAAGAATAATACTCAACATTTTCAGTGTGTTTCAGTGACACAGTGGAAGGTTACGATACAGCGCCCATGGGTGTGTAGCCCCTATGAGTTGTGTGTGTGTGTGTGCTGTTAACCCGGATCATTTCTGTGACCTAAACAGCAGCAGACTGACATGTACAGCCCCAAGGGTCACACACACACACGCTTACTCGTCACAGTGTGCAGCAGCAGCAGGGACCCACAGGAGCCTGTCACCGTTTAACACACTCGGGCCTACAGGCTCCTGCACGCATACACAACACCAGACATCACCAAGACAAATGTACTGCAGCGATGAACAAGCCAATCCGGCTAGCCTGGCTAGCTCCATTTGCATGATAACCAGCGGCTAGTGTGACTGGGAGACTCCTAATATGTGCGCTCGGAGGAGGGAGGGTGGAGGATGGAGGGGGGGATACATTAGCGGAGGCCGAGCTTTAAATCATTTATAAAACAAACGCAGCGGGCGGTGTGTGCTCGGCTCGCGAGTTTAACGGATGATGAGTAGAGAGACGAGCAGCGCGGCGGATCGCGAGTGTGTTCTCTGCCCAGGTGTTTGTCTTACGAGGAGATCGACGCAGGCGGCCGACGGCAGCTGAATCTGCGCCCCGCAGGCAGGCCGTCTTAAATAACGTGCTTCCATTTCTGTTTCACCTCTGCTCCACTTTTCTACCCCGTACCTCAACACTGGACGGGCCAGGATCCAAATCTATGTGAAATTTACTTTAAATTCCTACAGCGTCGACTCTCTGACACACACACGCTCGCTCTCAGAGAGCTGCGCGGCCGAGAAATGAGATACCGACGTGGAGCGGGATGGAGAGTGGAGCAGAGGGAAGAGGAGGAATACATAAGAGGGGATGGAGGCCTGTGAGATTCTCCCGTGTTGCGATGTGAGGAGGGAGGCTGGGGTCCAACAGGCTTGCAGACCAACACTCCCCTCCTGTGGCACTGCCAGAGAGCTGCACATCCCAAACACGAGCTAAAAACATGCACACACACACGTAAAGGTGCACACACATAAGCCTCTCAGACGGGGTTTACATCTGCACACTCACACACGAGTACCGAGCTGCTTTTTAGCCGCTCAATGTGCTCTGCTGCTCGGAGGTAGATAAGAAATACAGTCAGCTCCCCTGCCTGCTACGCTGCACACATAAGGCACTCATTACCGAGAGCAATATGCATGGAGAGACACTTAGAATGAGAAAGAGACGAGAGAGGCGCTAAAAGAGAGAGAGTGTGAGAGGATAGGAGCTGCTGTATTGTGAAAAGCTCTGCACGCCGAGCGCCGAGCATAAAGAGAAGGTGAATTTGTCTGTAACGCTGCGAGGGTCAAGCGTTCTGAAAGAGGAGCTCAGTCACTACCAGCTCCGCTTTTCATCAATTCTTCTAAACAGCCATCGTTTGCTCGCCGACCATCGGCTGCGGCGGGAGATAAAACGAAGGAGCCCGTGCAGAACTTTGCAAATTGTCTCGATAATGAGGTTGTAGTGCGACGGAGGCTGCTGCTGCTGCTATAGGAGCGGATGGATGACGACTCGGGCTCCTTATAGCTGCAAGAATTAAGAGTTTCTACTGTGTGCAAAAAAAGAAATGACAGACACTCCTTTTAGTTTCTATTCTCCTCACACGGCTGAAAGAAACCGTTTGATTCGTGGCGTACCTCGAGCGAGTCAAGGATTCTGTGTTAACATTATTATTATTTTCATCTATTGTTCCAGAGGTTTGCAAGCAAGTCACTAATCTCTTACCTGACTGTGAGGTGGGTATCCATGGAAACCGGGGTTTAAAGGCTCATTGTTCTGCAAGAGACAACAGGAGGGGAGAGAGAGCGGGCGTAAGTGGCTGGGCTTTTGAAAAATTGAGTGGATGCAGCGTGACGCTCTGAAAACTTTTGCACGGCGGCTGGAGCGCAGTCTGAGACTAAACAGAGCAGAGCAACAACATCCAAACATTAACACCGTGCTTTTATTATGAAAGGTTCAAACCGGGGCAGACACACTCCCCTGAGGAGGGAGGGGGGGGCCATGACTCGTGACCCGTCACTGCAGAGTTTTCATATCCAGCTACTAACCAATCAAAATCCCCCTCCTCACCCCTCCTCGCCCCATCCCTCATCGACCCCTGCCCCAGAAACCAGTGTTGTGGTTAATTGCTCAGTAATTACTTTTAATTAGATTATTTCTGTCTCTCTTCGTCTCTTTTCTCTCTGACTATTATTTTCTCTTCTGGTATCTTTTTTTTTTGTTGTCCCGGCGAGAGCAGCCATTGTTCGCTGCAGAGTTAGGTGAGGAGGAGGACGAAGAGGAGGAGGAGGAGGGGGGAGGAAGACAAAGAGGAGGAGGAGGAGTGGAACAAAGGAGAAAGTTAACCAAACGATGATATTTTGACAGCAGTGAGAGAGATGACACGGCGCAGTCTCGCCTGCTGGCGCGCCTCGCAGAGAAAACATGACCGCCTAGTGAGACTCATGCCGAGGCACGAGGAGGGGAAGGGGGGAGGAGGAGGAGGAGGAGAGGACGGGAGAAGGTCTGAGGGGGTAAACGAAAGAAAGAGTGTGTGTGTGTGTGTGTGTGTGTATATATATATATATACAGTATATATATGTGTGTGTGTGTGTGTGTGTTGGGGGGATGGTGTGGCAGTCCTCAGAGCTGCTGATGTTTTCATTACATTTAATCTGCGGGGGCAAAAAAATGTTTCTAATCCGCGTGCCGCCCCTCGGCCTGCACGCACTCGCCCCCGTTCAGCAAACAGCTTGAGTGTGGGCCGTGTGACACCACGGGCGATGAGATGAGGGGCAGATCTGACTCCTGAAGGAGCGTCAGCAGAGAGTTAACCCCGCCGGGCCGTGACCTCGCGCCGTCTCAGCCGGTCAAGCGGTGGCAAAGCGACGGCGGATTTGTCGAAATGTGCTGAGACGTTGACGCTTCGTGCGGCGTCGCTCGACCTGGAGATGTGTTGGCTAAGACCAAAAACAGATGTGGTGATGTCGTATGGGTGAATGAGAAGGGGAAGAAGCGGGGTGGGAGAGAGCGAGGCCAAGGAGGGATTCAAAAAAAGGCCCGCATGTAAAGAATAGGTAAGAACGAGAAAGAAACATTTTTCTTTTGATGCCACGGGCAGTAAACTCTGACTCTGGGTGTGTGTGTGTGTGTGTGTGTGTTCCAGACTCGGGGCCCGTCCTCCCCCCCCGTCTCAAACAACCCTTTCTTTGTCTCCACTCTCCACTTCCTGTTTCATCTGGAACCAATTTCCCCCTCGTGCCTCGTCCCCGGGGGGAACGCTCTCCTTGGTGCGCCGCGTTTACAGAGGGGGAACGGCGAAAACGCTGCTGCTGCTGCTGGTGGTGGAGCGCGTATAGAAACGCTGCGTAAAGAGGGTGGAGGTTTCAGTCTGCCAAGCTTTGGGCGATGACGACGAGAACGGGAAAAGTCTTCCAATTTTAAAGAAGAAGAGATGCATGCTGGGAGTTTCTGAGCTGAGCCGACGTTCTAGTTTCAGAGCTCAACGTCGCATTTGTGCTAGATTTACTGGTGGAGCCGAGGAAATGTGATAATTTAGCCGCATTAGTCGATTACAGGCGATTAAACAGGAGAATCAGTGTTTTTACTGTTTGCAGCCGAGTTAGGATGAAAGGCGTCGAGCTGGGATACAATAAAAAAAAAAAAAAAAAAAAACTGGAACGCTGGTGAAAATCTAAACCAAAATTATACCCGAGCATCAAATTATAGAGTCGCTGAAGAGTTGCAGTGGACGGAGTGGAAAAGAAGAAAGAGGAGGAGGAGGAGGAGTTTACGTAGAAGAAAACAGGAGGAGGGAGCGAGGGGGGAGTTTAGCAACATCTGGAATCAATCTGTCTGCGAGGAGAGGAGGAGGGAGGGAGGGAGGATGGAAAAGAAAGAGAGGAAAAGAAAGGAAAGGAGAGAATGAGATGAAAAATAAGGGCAGAGACAGGCGCACGCAGGAGGAGGAGGAATGTGGAGAATAAGACGGCCAAAGCCGAAGAATGAGGAGAGAAATATAAAGCAGCGAAAGAGTTTGGAAACGGAGACAATGAGTCAGAAGCGAAGAATGCCATGTGATTTATATTTTCTTAAAGGGTGGGGGAAGGGACCGGGGGGCTGAACTTGATACCTAGTTTTCAGAGACTCTTGTTTGCCCACACTCACTCCAAAGCACGCAACGTTACACACTCTCCCTCTGCCATATGGCCTTGCTTTTAAGTATCCCGTGAAGTATGCGTCTCGTATATGAAGAGGAGCCCCGTCCGGGCCGAAGGCTCGCCTTTCTTTCCTGCTTGCACTTCTGCAAGTTTCCATTAAGTTAATTCCATACAGTTTGAGGCGAGGTGGAGCCTTTGAAGGCGCCGGCCGGCTGGCTGACTGCGAGGGCTTCAGACGGCGCTGGCAGGGAGCAGCAAACGCACAAAAAACACAGTCACACACACATAAACACTCCCTCGCTCGCTCTGTCCCCCCTCTCTGACTCTCAGCGGAGGGCAGAAACTAAAGGGCGTCTCTCTTGTTTATTTTCTCTTCTCTCAAGACTTGCTATTTTAAGAGGAGGAAAGAAGCTGGTGGAGCAGACTGGTAGGAGCAAGAGGGGAGAAGAAGAAGAAGGAGAGGGAGAAGGGGAGGGAGAAAAGGAGCAGCAGTGGTGAAGGAAGGCGAAATGACATGAGGTCAACAGATGGTGAGAGGGGAGGGAGAGCGATGGAGGAGGGGGAGCGGGGTAATTAAGGGGGCTGCTGCAGGCATGCGGTGATCCCTAACAGAACAGCCCGAGGAGGTGGACTGCTCCCATGCTGAGCTTTATCACGGGCTCAATCAGATCGCTAACTGTAAGAGAGATCCCACCTGCTACCAGCAGAACATCAGAGAGTCCTGCCAAGGTGTGAGCAGACAAATCACTTCTGAGCGTCACAGGAGACGAGACACTGCAAAGCAATCGTTCACCCAGTGTCGGCTGTCGTCCTGGAACAATACAGTCAGCAACCGAGTCCACAAATCATACAACACACAGAGACCGAGGGAGGAGGAATTAAGAGAACAGGCCGAAGGGCACAGGAGGAGAGTGATGGATGCCATTTGTCAATGCGCTTATCAAAGCCAATGATGAGGGTGGAGACGACGTGAAGACGGGTGGGAAGCCGAGAAGGAGGAGCGTTTCCACAAAGACAGACCGCAATGAGCCCGCAGGACGGGCCGGCCACAGCTAACCCGTGCTCGTTTCTTATTTTAGTCTAAAAGTTTATGCGCTTTCTAAAAGAGTAGGAGTCTTCACGGCTCCAATATGAACTCGACACCAGTTCTGTTTTCCGAATCAGCCGTGATAAAACATGCGGCTCTGGGGCATTTGCTGGATGGATTTATTGATGACTCTCCTCTGTGCGGCTGTGTGGGGCTGCTAATAACAACACGATGACAGGGGAGTTCACACACACGCAGGTGCTGATGTGCCGGACCCCCTACATGGCTACAAATTTTTAGGGGTAATAAATCGAGCGCGGTTATTACGCAGCCGTCGTGCCGGGGCAGCGTTACGAGAGTCCAAAGGTCAAACTGCAGCCGTGCGCGTCGTGTATTTACACTATAACCGCCGCGTCGTGATGGAAAGGACGTTTCCACCTTACGGTGTATTCAATTTATTTTCTGTCGCAATTCTTGTGTTTTTTTCCTCCCTCGTGTTATTTTTCTGCTGTCCTCATTCAAATTCCAGCCTGCAGGAGACGTTTTTACTCCGAGGTAAACGGGCACATTTACAGCAGGAATGAAATATTGGAAATAAGAAAAGCATTACTCAGCGCCTGCTAATTAATTCTGTTTGAGATACAACAGCAGATCCGTTTAATCACCCTTTGTGGAGCGAAAATATCTGATATTAAACTTCATTAACAATGAGCTGAGGTGTTTTATGTGTTTTTAATTTTTAAAAAGTGAGAAGCTGTCTGTCCTTTCATGCACCGAGACGCTGCACGGACGGGTGGGGGTGGGTGGGGGGGGGGGGGGGGGGGGGGGGGCTTCATTGTTTTCTGTCAGATCCAATTATTTCACTTTGTCCCGGCAGCGCCTGACGTGCACCACGGGCCTGATAGATGAAACCAGAACGCACGACCGTGTGAAGTTTTCTTTGCCGGTGCATCACGTCGGCGCTCGCCGCGAGCCGGGACAGAGCGCCCCGCGCTGCTTAATGGATCCAGGTATATTTTACATCATCGGTGACTCCGTGGCGGGGGCGGGGGGCGTCGCGGATGACTGCCGTGTGAGGGAAACACTGAATTGACATTCGGCTGTGTGCGAGGCAGGAGATGGGAGCACATGTGACAGTTTGGGGGCAGCCTTGGGGAGGGAGGCATGTCGGGGGGGTGGACGGGTGAGTCGATGACCATAAAGGGAGAGTTAACACGCGAGTGTCATGTTAAGGAGCTGAACGCGGCGTGCCTTACAGGAGGAAAGAAGCAGAGAGAGCTCTGATCTTTTGTGAATGGCCCTTTCCCCTTCTTCCTTCAATCTGATTATTCCTTTGTGCGTTGGCAACACGGCGGCTGCGCTCGTGCCAATAATAAAACTCTTAAATTGAAGACACACACACGCACAGACTTACAGAGCGCAAACAAGACAAAGAGAGAGAGAGAGAGGGGAGGAAAATGTGAGTTGAGCAACTCTGTCTGGAGAATTTTTAGCTTATCGTCGCCGGTTCAAAAGTCAAAGGTGACTCGGCTGCAGCGCCGCGGCTCAAAGTTCGACAGCAATCATTAAACAGCAGCGGAGAGCATAATGTGAAGCTTGTGCGCGACCCTCTCTGTAACACAAACATCTGGAGCCGCGCTCCCTCTCTGCACGTTTCTCCTTTTTTACGGTGAATAATTCAGGCTGCCGACTTCTGAAGGACACTTCAGTCTTTTAAGCTACAGTTGCACAAAAGCTCTCCGAGGCACATGCAGGTTACTATAGCAGCAGGCCCGTCTGCCTATACGAGCGAAGGCAGCGTTTTATCTCACAGTCAGTCATCAGGGACACAAACGAACTTATTAGTTACTTTGTAAATGATTAATGTTTGAAGGTGCAGTGTAACATTTATGGATATCTACTCACATGTGATGACTATGTTTTCATTAGTACAGTAGACTCAGAGCTACAGAGGGAGCGGGTCCTCTTCCACAGAGGCCGCCATGTTTCTACAGCAGCCCAGAAGGGACAAACCTGACAAAACACTGGCTCCACACGACCACTGTAGTTTCCTGAACCCGAAGGGGGAGAGGTGAGGGGTATTCAGTCGGTTGCAAACTCAAAACAAACTTCACCACTTTGCCATTTTGGTGAGTAATCAATTATAACTGATTTATTAAACTTTTTATTATAAGGCTTAAATTTAAAAAGGCACTGAACACAAGACATGCCAGAGATTTTCATACACGTAGGAGCAAAAACGATTTGAATTTTTAGCCGCAATTTACTTCCTGCAACAACAACGACAAAGAAAAACCCAAACAGACCTCCAGAGGATCCTTTAACGCCTGTTTTTGTGGTTTGTTTTAAAGGGAGAGAGCTCTTGGCAGCAATATGTTCTCATTAGCAACCGATATGACAGACTAAATTTCACACTGGGTTCCTGGGCGCGCTAACAAAAAAAAAAAAAGTTGACTTATTCTACAGAAACAAGAATTCAAAGCAATGCTCGGTGGTGAACATGGTAATGACCTATCTCAGTGATCTGTCCATTCATAATCAACCCTCCCCCCTCCCTCCCGCCCGCCCGCTCTCCCCCCTCCCTTTGCTCTGGCCCGTTAAAGCGATCAGTCTGGTTAATGCCCTCTCCTAAATGAGCTTTGATCTCGTTAGCGCGACACAAAGCCTCTTTACTGCCAACGATAGGACAAATCGGCTCCCCGAAACAGAGCGAGAGAGACGGACAGAGAGAGGGAGAGTTGGAAACTGTACTCCTGCTGCATCCGAGTGGACCACGGCACCGCCTCAAGGGAAAGCATCAATACTATCAACAGAGAGAGAGGGGGGGGGGGGGGGGGGGTGACGTGAAAAACAAACAAGAGATGGATGTTGTGTAGATTTGAGTGATGGAGATGGGCCGAGAGAGATAGAGGTGGAGGTGGAGGGGGGGGCGGCGGCTGTTCTGACGCTGAAAGCCTGTGAACCAGGAGTCAATTAGCAATCTGGAAATATGCTTGGGGGAGCCAGGAGAGGGGGGAGAAATCAGAGGACAGCTAGAGGGGAGCGCAAAAAAAGAGGGGGGAAGGGGTCCGGAGCAACAAAAGAGAGGAGCAGAAGGAGGAGGAGGAGGAGGAGGAGGCTGCACTCTCGTTTATTACTACAGTCCTGATTTACAGTCAGCCGGGAAGGTCAGCGATCCGCTACCTCCAGCTCTCAATGGGAATACTATGCTAATTGTTGGGAGCTACAACTCATCCTGCCCGTCCTGAGCGAGCAAAGGGCCGACCATCAGGACCGACGTCCCGGCGTTAGCCCCAAGTGTCATTTTCATTTTCTTGATATTCATCCTCTGACAGAGCTCCCCCACCCCAACCGATGATGTCATTCCTACATCCATCACTTTCCTCTCATCCTTTATCCTGATCCCTGGTGGATGCAAACTAATGGTTCTGATTTCCTCCTCGTCCTCTCTCTCCATCCTTTATTTGTCCTCACATCTACCCATTAGGCCTCCACATTCAAACCTTCCACCTCTTTGTCCTCCTCCTCTCACTTTCTACCCCGCCATCCATCAACTCACCCCTCTCTCCCTCTCTCTCTCCCTCTCTCTCTCCCATTCCCAGCGTCCAGCGATCGATGTGAGCGACGCGCAGCGAGAGTCCTGCCCGTGCCACGCTCGCTCATTGTCACATCATCTTTGCCGGCGGGCTCTAACCTTTCCCCCTCCTCCTCCTCCTCCTCCTCCTCCTCCCCCCTCCTCATCATCAGCATCCATCCTCTGTGAGGCTCGCACGGCATCGCGGCATTACACGGGACCTATTTGTCATTGCAGCAGGTCAGCCTCGCAGCCAATTAAAGTATTTTACCAGTTCCCCGGGATTCAATTACCTGCAGGTGACCTCAGACCGCGTCCGCCTGCCCTTAGCGCCGTTTCCCCCGGACTAAAAAAAAACACCAGACGTCAGCTAAAAATTCTCCCTTGTGCTGCCACATTATGGGCACTTCAGAGCATATGTGTGTAGGTGTAGGAATGATGTGTAATGCAAGAGGGAAGAGTAATAAATAGTAATAGATCCCATGCGAGGGGGAGAGCGGGAGCGGGAGAGGTGCACCCCGTGCCTCGGCGGTGCCCTGCTTTACTGTAACACGCACAGATCGGTCCGTCGGATGCTTTGCTGCCTCAGCAGTCGAGTCATGAAAGCAGAGGAGGAGGAGGAGGGGGGGGACCCGTGTGTTAGTCGAGGAGGGCCTCCTCGAGCCCCCTCGCTCCTTCAGCCGACACCAAAAGGCTCTGTTCTTTGTCTTTCGCCGTGGTGACCCCTCCCCCAACCCCCCTGTCTGCCTCTCTCTCTTTTAACACCTAGCGACAACTGAGGAGGGAGGAAGGAGGGAGGAAGGAGGGAGGGCGATTAATGGCACATGTATCAGGATTTGATGTGATGACTCACTGGAAATTATCATCGCAGGCTGATTGATTTGAAGTGAATTCACAGGGATACATCCGTGCATGCGTGTGTGACAAAGCGCCGGCCTGCTCTCCGTGAGACGGGGGTGATGAATGGGTCTGATCCTTTGCTGTGCTGCTGTCTGTCACAGCCATGGAGCCTGGATCATATTACCTTTGTCTGGCTCGGTCACGCTGCTCGGCTCCAGCTACAGTATCTCAGAGCGCGGCCACGTTTTGTGGCGATCATCACGATCGCCGTGATCGTGTGATTCACCTCTTCATTTTTCCACTGCAATGATGCATGATCATGGTGTTGATGAGAGAAAGAAGGCCTATCAAAACATTACCATCATCCCCTGCTGGAGCTTTAAGGGAGGAGGGGGGGGAACAAAAGGAGGAGAGAGGAGAAGGAGGAGGAGGAGGAGGGTAACACACATGAAGATTAAACAAATGCATGTGTGTGAATCTTACCTGTCCGATGTCACCAACAACAACACCCCCGGTCCCGTCTATCCTCGGTCTTTTGCACTCCGCCCCGGCTAAGTCAGTGAGTGCAGCCGCTGTCTGAGCGTCGGGCTCCGGGTCTCCTCGCTTCATCCCGCGGACAGCTGCAGGACCCCCGGCCGCGTTCACAAGGGGTCCGGCGGCTGCTGCCGCCGCCGTATCAATGTCTCTCTCCCGGTCCATTATTCCCCGAGTAACGGGCAGCATTATAGATGCAACGTCGGTCGACATTAACATTGGACGGCGGACAGTCTCCAGTCAAAAAGTCTTGGTGCTCACAGTAGCTTTCCCCTCGAAGCGTCCGCGGATGATTGGAAACAGATTTTCATGGATGTGCAGCTCCGGCGGTTTATTGTCTAACTTGGCTGTTAGCTACTCGATCCTGAACATTATGAGCTCCGAGCCCGGACAAAGCGCCTCAAAGTTCACTTAGTTCGTGTTAATAAAGTCAAACGACGCCAAACGCTGTGACCTATTTTCATAAAAGGTAAAAAAAAGCTCACACGTCCGAGTCCCTGGATACGAGCTAATTAGCCAGCTAACATGAGCTAGCCCGCTAGCATTACATTCCGCTAGCTGCTCCTATAAATGTGGCTCTCACCGACTCACCCAGCCAGAGGAGGAAATGTTGGAAACCAGCGACGCGTTTTGTTTCTCCTGCTTTGGTGGAAGGAGCCAGCCGGTCCTCTCTCTGCCTCCGTCTCTCCCCCCTGTGCCTCCTCAAGCCTGCTCCGTCTCGGTTTCAGCGGGTCCCCCCCCCCGTCTTATCGCAGCCGTCCGTTCCCTCGCCGCGGTCGTTTGCTCTGGATGTGTCTCCTTGGCTCGGCTCGGCGTGCGTACTTGGCTGCAGACGAACACGGTTTCCTCTGGTCTGAGTCCCGCTCGGTGTGTGTGTGTGTGTGTGTGTGTGTAACTCCGCGAGTGTGTGAGCTGATCCGCGGTCAGATTTGACTACGGGCGCAGGAGACGGAGAGAAAGGACACCGAGGTGAGGTGGGCTGGTCTGAGGTCTGCGTTCCTCCTCCTCTGTCTCCTTCTCCACAAACCATCACAGAGCTCCCCCTCCTCCTCTGCCCTCACTCCCCTCACTGTTTAGATGAATTCATATTAAATAGAAATATAAATATTTAAGAACAATGAGTAAAAACTGGGTTATGTTATGTGCGTAAATTGAGTTTTTCCATACAGGGAATGTGTCTTAAACAAACATTAGAATAGAAACAATGTAAATATTTTAAAAAAACCGTGTGCATGTGCAAGATGTTTCTCTGTATAATATATTTTACATTCAGTCTCTGCAGCACAGTAACGCGTCTGTACTGTTTAACACACAAAAGTCAATAAATTCACACATCGGAAATGATATAACATCTAAGTGAGAGCGCATACAGGGGATAACTTCTCCAAGGTGTCTCTGACCACCTTCAGTTATTGTATTTATAATTTGTGTGTGTGTTTTTGGAGCAGGGGAAGGTAACATTTAATTATAATTCCAGTTTTTCAAGGAAATAAAAAGCAAAATGAATAAAAAATGAGCAGCGGGCTGGCACTGGCAGTCTGAGTTGGATTATTTTAAAGGAATGACGTGCGCATTTCTCCTGTTTTTAATGTGTTTGCGCCCCCTGGTGGATTTTAACTCTCAGAGCGAGGTCAGAGGAAGGTTTATCTACCAGGCAGGTTCACACATGGACGGGATTTGTCTTGTTATATTGGTGTATAAGAGTCAGAGGGGGCGGTGAGGTCAGCTGCAGATGTAGATAGTGTGTGCCACACTGCTGTGCCTGCTTGGTGACAATCTGTCCTGCTTTTCCTGGGGAAAAGTACAGGAAACGGTAATTACAGCCAGTCATCTTCTCCGCTGCAGTCTGCCCTTGTCCTCCTGAGCAGAGGCGTCTTTACCTCCAACAACTGGACATGCTGTCCCCGGTCACTAACACGTCCTTGTCACACTGTGCCTTGATTGTTTCCAGGTCGCTTTGGATGAATGTGTCATCTGAATGACTAAATGTAATGTCTGAATGTCCTCTGCGGTGGCAGCAGTGTAGCATATGGTGATGGAGGAGGTGAGGGCGGAGGTGTAGAATTGCACGATCATTGTCTTTGGCAGGTTGAACCTCTTTGGCTCCAGCAGGGAGCACCTCCTCCTCTGATGATGACGATGATGGTGTCACCTTGGAAAACACACAGGGTGATGGGTGCAGGTGGGGCTGGGTTCTTTCTGAAGTTCACAACCATCTCCACCATCTTCAGAGCGTTGAGCTCTGTTCTGACTGCACCCGGTCACCAGATGTCTGGAGTGTAGCTGTTTGAATGCAGGCAGAAGACCAGAGAGGAAAGGACGCCACCTTGAGGAGATCCAGTGCTTCCTCCTGTCAAAACAGGAAGACTGTGATTCACCTGCAGGTGGAGTCAGGCCCACTGAAGCTGAGAGAGCGGCGTAGAGGCGACAGTATTCAAGCAGAAAACCTTGGGCCATTTTTACCGCATCGTCTCCAGACCTTTCAGCTCTGTTGGCAAACTGCAGGAGGTCCTGGAGTGGATCAGTGACGACTTTTGAGGTGGAACAGCACGAAGTGTTCAAATGACTTCATTACAGCAGAGGTCAGAGTGACAGAACAGGACCGTCCATCCACCCAGTGGTCCTTGGCTTTTAATGGGGAACAGGTTTGATGGTGGATGGTCGCATGTCTCCAGTGAGGCGTTAAAGATGTCTGTGAACACCGGAGACAGGGGATCGGCACGGTGCTTCACATCGGAGAGGCCCGGGCCCCTGCTGAGCTGGAGGTGGTGGAGGCAGACACAGGCGACGGTGTTAGGACTGACCTTTTGTCTTCCAAGGCGACAGGAGAAATCACTCAAGTTGTTAATAAAGCGGTGAGCTCTGGTTGTAATCACTGCTCCGGCGTGCGATTGCTGTCGTGTTATTCTCAGAGAAGCAACACTCATCAAACATGGCTGCTGTTGTGTAGAAAGGTTTATAGTAGCAAAGCTGCAATAACTGAGAGAGAGAGGTGGGGATGCATCAAAGAGAAAAATACTGTGTCTGCGCTGTCACACACACACACACACACCTAAACCTGCAATGATTCCTCACTTCACCTGCCTCCCTCAGAACAGATGATTGCTGTCACTTTAGGCTCACTGCCAATGTGTAAATGTGTGCGATTGGGTGTGTGCACAGGAGTAGCTGCGAGTGCAGTGTATCGTGTGTGTGTGTGCTTTTCTTTCTCACTCTGAGTCACTCACTCTGTCAACCTCTGTCTCTCTCTACTGCTACCTGTCCCCCCTGCCACCCACTGAACCTGCAATGATGGACGGCACTGAGGTCACATCACTCCACACAAGCCGCCCGTTTCACTGACAGAGGCGATGAGAGCCAGAAGAAGCCATTACTCTCGTGATACAGCCACAGACCTCACGGGTCATGAAAAATACAGCACGGTATCTGCAGGAACGTCTGTATTTTAGCAGCGCTGTGTATCTCTGTCTGCTTTTCTGTGGTTCCACCTTAAATTGAATACTTCCATTTCTTTTTTTTTTTTGAACACCTGTTGTACTTCTTTCTGTGCATTTTTCTTTCTCCCATATGATCGCAAAAATAACAACATCTTTGTGTTCTGAACGGATAAAACAAGAAATTTAAAGATGCATCTCTGCACGATGAGAAATTGTGTTTGTGCTGTATTCTCTCATGCTGTGTAGATAAATGATGAATCAAGATTAGTTGCACGCTGTGCAAGTTAAAAGAAGCCACATTCGCACTCACTGATTTCAAAGACAAATGTGGTCTTTTGAGGTATGCGGCTGCACAAGCTGAACAAATCACACATTAACGTCACTTTAATGAGCTCGTTAGCTTTACCCTGTGTCATGTTCCCTGCAAAATAAACCTCCCATCTTTGAACGATTTACACCCACAGACGATGATGTTTTATCTCTCTCTCTCTCTCTCTGGTCATCAGATTCAGGTTCCGGTGAGTCTATCTGTCAGTCTGAGTGTGTGGCCCTGTGCATGTGTGTGTTCCAACAGGTGCCGGCCTGGATGGGTATTTTTAACGAATGCATGCTGCGTGCAGAGAACAGACTGAAGTGACAACATTTCTCACAAATGTCACGATAAATAAAGTAAACAAAGAGCATGAGTCCAGGAAGAAACCGAGCAAACCGCACATGAACCACATGACCACCAAGGAGACACGGGAGAGGAACACGGAAGAGAGACAGCATCACAGCCACACAGATAGGTCAGGCAGACAGGTTTGTCGTCCAGCGAGGAGGAAACACAAGTGACTAGATTCTTTGTTTACAGAAAAAATATTTGAATACTGGGGCACACACTTCATTTTGTCTGTCAGGCAGAGACATGCCTCTCCATCTGTATATTTATTATGACATGAACTGTGTGTGTGACGATTTATCATCAGGAAAGCGTCACGTGGCTGCGCTGCATCCTGTTTAAATGCGTGTGTGCTTGTTTTTGTCTGTGATGATTCAGACATTTCCTGTGTACAAGACAGTTCTATTTAGTTTCTATTTAGTTTTCATCAACGACAGTGCAGCGCGTCAACTGTCCTCCTTCTCTTTCTCTTCATGGCTGTAGGCAACATTTGTACACACTACAAGTTATAAGCAAAAACACCAAATATCCACTCCAAAGTACAATATTAATAATATTGCATAAAACAAACACGGTACCTGTATAAAGTATGTATAGTAAAAGTATGAAAGATTCAAACAAGGGCTTGTATTCAGTTTGTTTGCTGCCAACATGAAGACAGACACAGATCAGCCGTAACATTCCCAAAACTGCCGTGATCTGTCGAGGCATGGACTACACCTGTGAAGGTGTGCTATAGTGATCCTTTAAGTCCTGTAATTGTGAGGTGCGGTCTCCGTGGATTGGACTCGTATGCTGCTTGGATCAGTGGCAGGAGCTGCAGTTATGGAGACGCTCTTTTTCCGGGTCATCGCAGGTGTTTCCAGTGTTACGAATTAAGGATCTGTTCCATGCACGTTGACCTGAATGGAACCGAACCTTAATTAGTGTCACTGGTAACACCTGTGTGTACTTTCTGTTTGCCTGAAGTGAAAAATGGTCAACTTGAAAATTTCCTGTTTCTCACTTTGAACTTTGAGGAGAAAATATTCACTTCCTGTCTAATATATCCCGCCCACGGCCAGGTGCCATGATGAGATGATCAGTGTGCTGTCTGTATTTAAAAGGGATTTCTTTGGACTTTTAGTGCCAGGGTGGAAAATAAACCTCCCTAAAACATCTCTAGTTTGGGACGTACCCAGATTGTGTGGGTGTGTTTGGCAGTGTGTGATCCACAAGTCATCCAACATGAACTGGAACGTGTTGGCCACATTTGTTCATATTCTTTTCATATATATATTTAAACACTGTCTACGTCAAGTTTCAGGTTGATTTGTCATATGCAGGTGAACCTGATATGTATGTGTTGTGGTACAAGGACTGTATATTAACATGAACCTACAGGATATATCTACTACAATGCTGATAGTGGGAATAAGGTGACATGTTTACAGGGATACTGAATAGACTGGTTGATTTAGACTTTACTGATTGAGGGTAGTAAGTGAGTACAGAGTAAAGTAACTAGTTTTTTTGTAGTAAATAATTCCACATGCACAAAGTTTGCAGAAATATGCAAAAAGGTTTCACTGTTTGACCGTAAATGAGTCAAACAATGACTTGTATTCAGTCTGTTGGCTGCCAGCATTATCCCCTCCGTAGCTTTCGTTTCCTAAACTTTCAGTATTTCACCACTTCTAACGGTTTCATCAACCAGCCCATTTCCCGCCAGCTCATAGGCGTGACGCCGTGTCTGTCAAGCCTCTCGACCAATGAGAGGACGGAGCGGAGCCGAAGAGGGCGGGTCATAGGCGGATATTAGAGCACGACAGACAGGGCTGAGGAGAAAACAGTCTCTGGTTTAACTTGGTGTCAACTGACGGAGGTGCAAGACTACACGAGTAAACAGGTATTTATGTCACCTGCAGATGATTTTTGTCGCGTTATATAAAATGTTGCGTGATGCTTTGAGGAGAAACGGCGCTGTTAAAACGTTTAAACCATTTTTCCAAATGCGTGATTTATATATGTGTGTGTGTGTGTGTGTGTGTGTGTGTGTTTTAACTGTCCCTGTCTGTAACAGCAGCGAGTGGACGGAGAGACAAACCGCTGGTCATCATGGCTCTGGATGGATGTGGCCTCCTCTGTAAATATGTCCTCTTCATTTTCAACGTCATCTTTGCGGTGAGTCTGTCAAACAATACATGAATTCATAAATAAAAGAACATCCCACTTATTTTCTTTATTTTTATAATTAAAGGGCAAACAGTGTTAGTAGTACAGTAGTAAGAGGAGTGTTTTGCCGCAGTCCCATCTGGTTGGTCATTGTTCCAAGGTTTCGTTTCTGATGAATGCCAGTTCACAGCTCTCTGTACTTGTTGCATTCATGAACAAACCTGCCCAGTCTGTGTGTTGTTTGCTGTCTGTCTTGTTTACACAGTTGCCCTCATGCTTTCTGCACTGAACATTGTTGCACTTGTTTGTTCAGGATCAGCTTTATTCACAGTTTGCTTTGATGTTTGGCGCACAAGCAGGAATTAAGAACATATCACGCATTACAGATGAGCATTGACGTGTGTGAAACCCCGTCACCGTGAGTGTTGGTGTGCTGTGGTTTTATTTGGACTCCTGTGTTTTGGCAGTTGGTGGGGTTTGTCTTTCTGGGTCTCGGCCTCTGGCTGAGGTTCAGCGAGAGCACCAGAGGCTTCTTCGAGATGCAGGGCTCCAATGCGTTTGTCATGGGTCAGTACACACAGAACACGTGAAGATATTTGCATGTTTCTGGTACGTACTCCATCACGATCTCTCTCTCTCTCTCTCTCTTTTTTGTTTTTACCAGCTGTGATTGTGCTGATCGCTCTCGGCGCTGTGATGCTGATTGTGGTGGCTTTTGGAGACTACGGCGCCTGCAATGAGAAAAGATCTTCTCTGCAAGTGGTGAGGCGGTTTTTTCTTCACAGTAACTTCCTTCTTTTTTCATCTTTTGCAGAAGTCATGTGCTGCAGAAGTGAGTAAAAGGCGTCTTTGGTTAGTTAGTACTTAAAGACAACTGGTAACATGTTTCTTTTCAGTGTTGCAACGTCTATTGACAGAGACTGAATATAAGATGAAAACTACGTTTTCCTTTGTGGAGAGGGTGAGGCAAGCGGTATTCAGTTTGGTGCAATCTGCCACTAAATCCTACAGGCTGCACCTTTAAGAGTTATCTGGCAGATACGAGTAGAAACAGTAGTGCAGGTGTAATTAATGCAAATTCAGCTGTAAATAAGTAACTTCGTTAGGTGCACAGAGTTCTCTTTGCATCGCTTGATTTGACATTAATCGTTGTACTTCCTGTTTTTCTCCGATAGTTCACCACAAAGTATCAAAACAGGTTGCATATTGAGAAACGGCCACAGCAAGCGAGCGGTGAACTAATGGAAGCAAGAGTGGGATTTAAAAAGATCCTGTAAATACTCATTGCTCTGTCTCTGGGGAGCGATTTGAAACATTGTTGGCCTTTCATGACACACGTTGGTTAAACTGTGTGTGCGATTACCTCCAAAAAATACTCTTTCACTATTTTCCTCTGACTCCCTGTTTTCACGGCATTTTCTAGTTTCACTTCATGGTCGCGCGTCAGTGTCCCTGCGGGAAAGTTCAGAGGCATTCTTTAACTGTTACATAGCACAAAGGCTGAGACGGGCCTGTGTGCTGCAGGCAGAAAACAGACTGTCACACAGTTGAAAACTAACTCGCAACACAGAAATGTCACTCAGCTAAAAGACATTTTTGCAGAATTAAAGTGCAACACTTGTTTGCAACAACTGTTCTCTGAGAATGAAACTGATTTCAGGCTCAAGCCAGCTAAAAACAAATACAAGGCAGACGTTGTGACTCATTTTACTGAGTCTGCACATGTTTTATGAAGCGTATCAGCCTTAATATATCTTAAAAATCTCTAGATCAGCATGCAAAGTTACATAGGGAAGTTATATGCCTCAGTGGCCACTGAAATAAATAGATTACATGTGACCAGACATTTTTTTAAAATAGCCACGATCTTCATAAAAGAAAGTAAAAATATTGCTCTTTAAAATATTTAGTGAGTATGATTTATTAACCTGTTTATTTCGGTGTAGTTAGGTTCATGTATTTATCTTCTTGTCCTTCCAGTTCGCCGTCCTTCTGACCATTCTTGCTATAGCTGAAATTGCTATTGCAGTGCTCGCTTACATCAACAGGAAAGCGGTGAGAGTGAAATTGAAAATACAATGATGAAAAACAGAATAATAAATCCGTAAATAGCCCGCATACTATATCTATGACCGCAATGTGTTTTAATCTTTGTCGTTAAAGGTTGGGCAGAACATTGCAGAGTTCTACGCCAGCATGTATGTTCTCTATGTGAAAAGCAGTGACCCAGTCCTCGGTGCCACTCTCACATTCATCCACAAATCAGTGAGTACAAACGCCTTCCTAAGACTTACCTTACATCGCCGTCCTCAGGAGTGACGTTGTGAAACAAGTAGTGGCTAAAACTGAAAATAAACACGTCATTTTTTCAAATGATTTTCATATTTAGTCATTATGTAACACTTTGGGCTCCATATATTGATGTAATATGAAATATACGAGATTTTGCTGCTGATTAGTTTGGTGTTTTTTTTTCCTTCTAAATCTTTATCATCGTTTTTGCACCTAGGGTTTTTTTGGCATCTAACTACTCCTACATACTTTGTCCTACAGAAACAATTCAAATGTTACAACTTTCAGTTCATTTAGGACATGATGGCTGTAATTTCACTCATTTGTGCCATTCAAAATAATCTATTTTTTACTCGTTCAAATCTTCCGTTAGAAATGAGTGGCACGATGTTTCCACAGACCTTCAACACTTTCAACTTCCACTACCCCCACGTACTTTGTGCTACAGAAACCATTCAAATGTCACTATGTTCAGCTCATTGAGCATGTTATGGCATGTATTTTACATTATTATTGTATCATGGTATTAATTCATACCATTCAAACTATAATCCACTCTTTTCACAAAAATATTTACATTACAATGAATGGAGTAACCTTCAACACTTTCAACTTTCACTACTCCTACATAATTTCAGCTTCAGACTTCATTACAATATTTTACCTTTTTCAACATTTCACACTCTATTACTCTTCTACTGTTCAGTTCATTTTACATATTTGCATCAGGCATTTCACAGGAAATGCAGTTTTCTGGTTTAATTCGGAGTCTTCTTTGGGTGATCTTAATCTCCATTTCGTCTCTCTCCTCTGTAGCTTCACTGCTGTGGAGCGACAGGAATCAAGTTCATCGAGATGGTTCAAGATACCTGCCCCAAACCAGACGGGTTCTTTGGCCTCACAATGCCTGTAAGTTGGTGCTAAGAAATTGAACAGTTCTAAAGAGATCATATGATAGTTCAGTGTTCATATCAGTGTGTTCACTTTCTTGTTCCTGCTGTAAGTTGGTAGGAAGGATGTTAACAGTTTCTCCTGTCTTGGTACTTCCACAGGCTTGTCCTGGAATCATTGAAAACGTCTTCGACACCAAAGCATCCATAATGTTGGGCATCTTCCTTGGAACTGCAGCTCTTTTGGTAGGCAAATTCATTTCTTCACATGGAAATGTCACACTGTCCAAGATAATTTACCAAACAAATATATATGTAATTTGCTTTGTTGTTGTTCGACTGGCCTGCAGGAACAAAGGCTGAGGCAATGAGTTATATTTGAAAAGCACCCAGAGGAGATGATGTCAGGCATTACATACAAACATTTCATTATTTTGGTTTTTATCTAAAGAAAATTCATGCATTTTGTTTTGTTAGTTTTTTTTATATAGCATGTGCTTATTACCATCAAACTCAAAGAACAGCTGATGAGAATAAAGACACTAACTAACATCTTAGTTTTTCAGACTTAGACTGTTCACAAACTAAAGTATTGGACAAATTGCTAGTTTGAGCCCAAACTGTCAACTTGTTGATGGCTTGAGAGGAAAAAGTCAGCTGATCATCTTACCACAACCATAAATATCTGTACCCAATTTCACAGTGAGCGATCTAATAGTTTTTTCCAAAAGCATCACCCGCCCCTTCTACTTTTGTTCGGGCACCTCGTGTGGCCCGCGCAGCTGCAGTCCAAACACATTACCACCTATTTAAATGAATAGAAAGGTGTGTGTTTTCTGAGCTGTCTGAACCACAACTTTTCCCCCAAAGACTAACCAATGTGGCTTTTGGGGGAAGGAAATGTGACGAGCATAGTTGTCTTTTGTTGGTGTTGTTCATAAATATGATGTCCATGTTCTAATCACTCTGCACCCCTCTGTCTCTCTTAATCAATACTCCCCATCCCCTTTTTTCCCCTTCACTTTAATTTCCCCAATCATTGGTTTGCAAAGATCATAGCTCTGATTTGCAGCACAACCCTTAGTAGACAGCTTCGCCAGTCCGCCTCATCTCCACAGTACATCATCCTGACTCACCCCACTAACCTGCCTAACCCTCAACCATCCCAGCATGAGTTTGCCTCCACCTCCTACCCCCAGCTTGATCAGGAACCCATCGTCTTCACCCCTCTCACCGTAGCCAACATCCCCATGGTTCAGTCTTAGTGAGTGCAGTCACTCTCGTCGGTCATGGTGTCTTCATTTTTTAAGTTCAGCTCTTCACAGCATGGCAACTGCAGGGTGTCTTCAACCTTTAAGGGAAAATCCACCCTAGGCACGATTTTAAACTCTCCATCTAGTCACAGATTAATGGCCAAATTCTGACTAACTTTAACTGTAAATTGGGCTGCTTCTGGGATTTTGTTAATAAAATATTTAATAATGCATATCCGGGGTTGGATTTTTCCTTTCAGTGCCCAATTATTCATTTAACCATTCTTCATGCAGCTTGGTGCACATGAGTAGCAGAACCTTGGTAGTGCAACTTCTCTCACACTCATTCTGTGGCTGTGGGTTTTTACTGGAGGGGCTAAGGAGGCAGGCTGCTTACCGCATGCGTCTTTGACCCATCACTGCTCTTTACGCCCACCCCTCCTCCCTCTGTGTGTGCATGACAGACTACTGCCCTGGGTTGTGCCACCATCCTCCTGAAACAGATCAAGAGAAACCACCAGGAGATGGCCGCGTACTATTCCCACGTGTACTGAGAAGTGGATTCAGTCCATCGCTGCAACTGAGGCTCGACCAGTAAATAAAGTTTACAGGTTTTCTTTCCCTCTGTGTGTGAACTACTGATCATGCCAATTGTTAATAATTTGATCCATTATAAAGGAGGGAAACTTTGTTCAGGGCTGACAGCAATCAATATTTTATTGTCTTTTTTTTTACTTCTTCTAAAATAATCATGCAGCACCTCCTGGTGAAATGGATGTCACTTTTAATTAGCCATTATTCATCCGACTAGAAACTGTGACAGCTAGACAGCGTGTGCTTCCCTGTCTGACAGGCCTGTACATCATTGTAGGCATGCGACAAGTAATCTGAGGATGAGAACAACACATCCATTTAATAACCAAGAAAAAAAAAAAGTCTGTTACACGTTTGAACAGATATGTTGCACCATAATGACTCTTGTTTTGGTCTGTTGCAGCATGTGATGTGGAGTTAAGTACTCTGAGCCAGTGCAAAATATGTGTGTGTGTGTCATATTTCATGTATAAACGCAAAAGGGATCATTTTAGCCATTTCATAAGCTTTTATTTAGAGGTTTAAAAGGTAAATGACAGCATTCCAGGTGTTTTCTTGTAGTCGTGCTGAGGGCTGCAGGACTGGTCGGATAATAAAGTCAAGCTCCTTCGAGTGCGACAGAAAGGTCCTGCAGTAGTACTCAGGTTCTGTTCCTGGAAACGCTGGTTTGAGGGGAAACAGATCGGCATTTTTGGCCGTTACTTTAAAAATGTTTTCATTCCTGCCAAGAGCTTCTCTGACCAAACAGAGGTTTAATAAGCTTCCTGTTTAGAAAGAAACCTAATGCTGTTAATCACTTATTTCTCTGCACACTGTAGTACTAATTGTTGCATTGCACTATATTGTTTTCAAGTTAAGTTTTTTTTTTAAATAAATATTTCACTGAGGGCTTTTCCCTCTTTTCACTAAAGACTTGTGTCCTTTTTATTTCCAGAAAACAAAGCAGAGTGCAGTTGTGTAAAAGTGTCTTTATTACTGATCACACATCGCCACTGGGACCTGTGAGGGAGAAAAGAAATAAATGTATTTTGAGTTTTTTGTTATACTGAAATATAATAATTTGATTGGGATGGATTATTATGTAGCCACCATATATTTAGTCCATCTGCAAGAAGGGTTCAGTCCGGACGTGGACTTGGTTCAGAGGTTTCTTCAGTTCTGACTGGTGGGGCGATCAGAGCAAGATCACAGACCCGGCCACAGTTTCCACTGGGAGGTTCGTTAATGCTCATGACGACTGTCGTCAGTGTCGTTCCGGTCACCTGAGGTCAGGTATGAACGACAGTCGTTGGCGTCGGCACAGCTCAGGTGACTCTAACAGCTGTCGTTAACATCTGAGCTCCGGTGTGGACGATGGTCGTTGGTGTGACGAGGCCAAGTGTGGATTGCTGTTGGACCTCCTGGGAAAGGATGAATGGAAGGCGGGGATAAGTGGCGTCTCTGTTGAGCGCTGGTTTCTTTTACATAGATAACCTCCGTCACTCCTCTTTCAATCCACCAACGATAAGCACTGATGTGCCAATTCAGTCAGTCAGAACTGAAGAAAGCTCTTCAATGAGAGGTGAAACGTCCTCACGGATCTACAACCAAGTCCACTGGGCCCAGATTTACTGTGGCTGTAGGATTACAGGGAATATATTTAAATGCATATCTAAAGGGGGCTGGCCCACTCCTCACTTCCTCCTTTATGTTTCCACTGTGTTAAACTTACTGTCGATGCAGCCCACGGTGCAGCCGCCGTCTGCAGCAGAGCACGCTTCCGTCAAGCACAAGAAGAAGACCTGAAGGGCAAACAGAAAAATGACAGTAGTTTTACTCCATAATTACAGTAATCCTAGTTGCACTTAGCCTCCATTCTAGATTGTGTCTCTGTGTTGAGTTTGAAAGCAGCCTGAACTTGAAAGCAGCAGTTATGAATCACTTTAAAGACTAGAATAGATGTGGATGGGAATGTTTGTTAAGTGGGCGGTACCTCTGGGTCCTCCAGGTGAGAGTATCCACTGTTAGCCGTGTAGGCGGGACTTTCTGAGGGCAGAGACAGGAAAGTGGCGATTATGATCCTCCGGATGTGGTGGGCGTTGTTGGAGCGTGGGGTGGGAAGTAGCTGTGAATCACCCCGGCTGGGACAGCTGTACAGCAAACAATGGTGAAAGGACGGTTATAAGAGAGAAACAAAGAAACATAATTTGCTTATTTGGATTTAAAACGGTGCAAGGTCGCTTACACCCAACAAAAAAAAAAAGTCAAGATGGTGCAGTGAGAGTCCCAAAGAGGATGAATGGATCAGTTGTTACAACCTAAGCTTTGCAACTCAATCAGTCTTTGTTGTAATATTGTGAAAAGATACACTGATGTCAAGTAATCACCCCAAAGATGCATCACAGTTCAAATAATTCACATTTAATTAATGCTGAAGTTCATTCATTTCCCTGTTACAAACGTACCCATCATAAACGAGCATCTGGCTGATATATGGAGCTTCAGTGTAAGCCAGGCAGGAGTGAACCAGCAGCTCCAGGTCAGGCTCCGGAGGGTCCAGCAGGCTTAGCTCCACGTAAACTGGCCTGCCTCGCATGGAGCTGAGAGGCAGGTGAGCCTCAGGGTGGAAGCTGGTGAAGGACTCATCTAAGAGAATTGTAATGTTTGATATTCTGACGTCAAGTTGGAGGATCAGATCAAAATACAGTATATAAAAAAAGGCACGGTAACCTGTGGCGAGTCTCAGCTGCACCCTGACCGTGGCTGGTGTAGACTGAATGGGAGGTGGAGGAGGTTGATCCATCATATAGAGCCTCACTTCACCTGGAGAACCCGGGGAGGAGCTACATTCCACCATCAACCTGAAGACCAACACAGGCGGCTGACGTGCATATTGCCATGGAAACTAAGGTGACATGCCTTTGACGCACAGTCATAATGTGATATGACATATAGCTGCGTTTCCTGAATGACGATGGTGCAGCCAATGCTCATTTCTGCTTTTCACCTCCCAACAAACATCCAATTTTTGGGATATTAGTGACTTGACGGTTGTTATTCTGACTGTAGATGATTTCTGGAAGTCCTCGGCCAAACATTTTATTATAAACAATGAAATAAAAAGCTGTAGAGTACTCATAGCTGTGGTTTAACCAAAAGCAGTGTCAGACCTGACTGGAGAGTCCTCCTGCACAGAACTGTGGTCTTGTTGAAGAGAATAGACGCCGTGGACTTCCAGCAGATGAACCGCTGTCTGACCAAACACCTAACAAGGATGTGATATTAGAACAACAAAGCAACAATCTGATACACACCTCTCTGTTTGGAGCCCTTACATCACCTCACATGGAGGGTATATATAGAGTTCAAGCGTGCCTTACGTGTTTGTTTACGCCGCAGCCATCCAGAGGGACGGTGTAGATGTCAGGGTCAGAGGTCAGCCTCTGCGGTGTGCAGGACACATTACTGACCTCAGATGGTTGAGCAGCGGGGGCCACTGTGGGCTCCGTCACAGAGTCAGGCACCACGAACATTAAATACTGCCCCATTGTGCAGTCTGTTGACACACACACACAAAGTAAAGCCAAACATCAAACTATTACAGTTTTTTCCGCCTGTATTCAGTAACTTGGGTGTTGGCCCACATGTCAATCAGAGCTGACTTCATGGTCCGACATGTGTTGACTCACCCTTCACAGAGTACGAGCAGCAGCCCGAAGACAAGCTGCAGTCCAGGTCTGACACAGGGCCGAGGCCACAGGGTGAGGCAGAGGGAGTGTAAAGGTTAGCCTTCAGGTGATCTGTGAGCAAACAAAGAGAGCAGTTCAAGTCAGCAGCGTGAGAGATGACGACCACAACTAACCACAACTCAGCACTAGATCCTTAGTGAGCTTTCAGTAACGTTCTGCCCTCTTGTGGTGATCTGCAGTCAAGACATGACCCTGAAAGCTACTTCTGGCTACAATTTACCTTCCATTTCATCATCCAGCCTCTTGTCTGCATCCCCTCGGTCAGGATGTGGATGTTGCCAAGTGAGATAATGAGAGTAAAGGCTATGAAAGGCACTCGACTGAGGCATGCTGGGATATCCTGCCTCAGCAGCCCGAACCAGCCGACCCATCTCGCTGTAATCAGACTCCGCTGGAAGCCGAGATCCAGATTTAGAGTTCGTACCGCCGGCTTCCTGATGTGCTCCCTGGTCGCCTGCCGGCACTTTAGGTTGGTTGTAGAGGTGGTGATAGGAGTAATAAGGATGCAGGGGGCCGTGCTGAACATCGTACATCGATGACATTGTTGGTGGAGTGGTGGTTTGAGGTTTGTGATTGGACGGATGCTGCGGTGGGGAGGAAGGTGCTTGAAGCAGAGGATCTAAAGCTTCTTTGGATGAAGGTGGAGACACGGGATTGTCCGTGCTGAGTAAACTCTCGGGTCTATAATACATCTGATAGTAGTTATAATAAGGGTGGTAGTAGTATGGATAAGGAGGAACATTATGATTGGGTGTTGGAGCGGGGGAAGAGGACTGAGCTGGAGGCTCCAGCTCTGCCTTTACTTCATCATCATCCAACACAAGTGGATGTTTAATCGATTCTTGGCTATTTTTCTGAAAGTTAATCATTTTATCCGAGTTCGGCTGATCCATGAGAGGATTTAAGATGTGTTCGTCATGAACTCCTGATGTCTTAGGAATCGACTTTGTGTTTAGATAATCGAAGAAATTTGTCTTGGCCGGCGTGACGGGTTTGAGGGGAGCTGATCTTTTGGCCTCGCCTCTAGCGAAATACGGAAAGTAAGAGAAGTAGCGGTACGGATAAGCTTGAGGAGGATTAGGTGGATACGGTGCTCTTGTTGGAAGGGTGTAAGGATGAGGGGCAGCCTCGGGCACCGGCTGAAGGAACCGGTCTGAGTTAAATCTGCTGAGAGCTTCAGACTGTTGGACGCTGGGGGGAGACACTAGAAGTTCGGGGTTATGTGGATTAGTTAAAGACGGAACCTCGGGATCTGGATCAGGGTCCTGAGGAGGGTCAGGATGGGGGATTTTAGGATGATGGTAGTAGTGATAGTATTGATTGAAGGCATGGCTCGGAGGCTGGAGAGGAGGGGCTTCACTTTGATTTGGAAAGCCTGTATCTGAGGAGGGAGAACGCTCGGAGGAGCGCGGTGCTACAGGAGTTTCCTGCTTTTGTTGCACGTCTGGATACAGACTTGAATCCTCTAGTTCTTTTGTAGATGACAGAGAACTGTGGACACCCAAATGACGGTAAGACTCCCTAATGGGAATCTGGTGGGAGTAGTCTGGCTGGGAATCAAGAGGAGGGAGAGGCTGTGGACCAGATGTCGGGTCAGGAGGTGAATATGAGGGAGTAGGGGGGATATATGCATCGTGTCCATCCGGACTGGGATACTGGTGGTGATATGTAGGGTGGGGATAGTAAGGCGGGGCTAGGTAGAAAGGTGGAGCCCATGGAAAAGACTCTGGTGTTGACCCCGTGGTTGGACGATGAGGGCTGCTGATCGAGGGCTGCTGGGTTTGTGGGAGTTCTTCAGCGGGAGAGAGAGGACAGGCCAGCGTGAAGGTCTTCTCTCCTATTTGAAGAGAAAGTGTGTATTTTTCACCCTGAAAGAAGATCAGAGGTTTTTCTGTGTGAGACCGTGTAGAAGATAACCACATATATAAAGTTACACTGCGGTGAATAGCTGACGGCTGAACTCTGCACGAACAGACGAGGATACATTCAAGTCAGCCTAACGAAGGAAACAATGTCCGAGCCTAGCAGCTGAAGGAGGAAAGGTGTGGAGGTCATTCCATACATTTATTCATTCAGTAACATCCAGCAAGGTTAGAATGGGTTTTTAAATCCTCTCTTTGTGCTTCGACTTTTAGTCCTTCACTCCTGATGAGAGTTAAACAGCCTTTAGGAGCACACGTGTCCACATCTCTCTCTCAGATACTTTGTTCATTCAAGTTTTTAAAATTTGATATAAATACAAAGATTTTTACTTTGTCTGTTGGTGGAACGTCCTGCTAGATCAGGTGCGTCCCTCTTTACCTTCAGAGCTCACCTCCTCTGCAACACTGCCAACAGCTGGACGTGATAAATCTAGCACTTGTTGCTGATTTGTCACACTGCACCTCGATTGTTTCCCCTTTCCCCGTCAGCTAAATGACTGAATGTGAACTAGCCGCAGCAGCTCTGTAGATTTAAGGATAAATGCTGTGTGCACTCTCACCTTTACTGTGATGCCACACGCAATGAACGGAGCAGTGATGACGATATCTGCATCTCGCCTGTCCAGAGTGTAACCACACCGCTCAGCCAGGACCACCAAGGGCGTCCATTCTCCCCTGACTGCAGCGAGAAGGAAGAAAAACTACTTATTCCTCAGAAGAAGTAAATATAGACCGTGTCTATGGAGTGAAAACTGAGTTTTGTATTACCGTTTATCTTCAGCTGCTCTGTGGACAGGCCCTGCACTGTGACAGTCATACCGTACGGGGAGCAGCAGAGGGACGGTGGGGATGGTGGACTTACGGCCTGAGGCCGGACCGGAGAGGTCGGGCAGGACATCTTCACCGGAGACCCCCTCCACAGCAGAGGCAACACATAGCTGTCATCCTGAAACACGCGTTTTTAAACAGCAGTACTGCCACAGGCTAAAACATTTCACATCTATTACCGGAGACATGCCTATAATTAAGAAACAAGCTTTCCTCATTAAATTAAAATTAAACACGAGTCGACGATCTGTGAAAGCCTGTAACCATCCTGTAGAGATGACATGAGAGTCATTCCAGTTGAAATGATTCATCTTAACTCTGTGTTTGGTGGAAGGAGCAGTCATCTACATGAGGATCAGAGTCCACTCATAAACTCTGAGCTGATTGGCCCAAATACAGCCCCAAAACGGAGTGTATGGATCTCATACCTCCTGTGTGACATGGCAGGCGTCGTACCGAGCCATGAGACTGAGGTCTTTCCATGTCGTCTGAACAGAGTAGCCACACTGAGGCGGCAGCTGGGACAGGGGCACGGATGACTCATTCACTGAGACGCAGTGAGACACAAAACAAAACTTTAAGTCATGAAGAAAAAGTGACGGAGAAACGACACTGATTAATGCACTCCCACACGAGGAAAGAAAACTTTAGGAAGTAGATAAGTCTAAACTCCAAACTAAAAGACGGAGCACACCCACTGCATTTATACCGCGTGGTGTAGCTCCATATTCAACCCACATATAATAACGTCACCGTCCCGGACGTGTTTGCAAAGGGAGTGTTGGAGCCTCACCCCGGTCCAGCAGCAGCTGTACGGCTCGCCTCCTCCTGACCGTGAGGGTCATGGCGTCGTCTCCACACTCAACCACAGGATGCAGCCTCTGCCAGCTCTCCTGTGAGCCACTGACCCGCTGACCTCTGGTCCTCTCCTGGCCTGGGAAACAAAAACAAACCGCCTCAGAGTTCACCACGGATACAGCGGCAGTGTCTGTGTTTTGGTGGAACATGAGGGAATAGTTGTGAATCACTGATTCAGAAATATACATTTTTCATCATACACACAGCGCACACTCCCTGTGAGTGAAAGAATATGCTAATTTGTTTTGATGAAAGTTTCCACCCACTGTGTAACATTTCGTTGTGGCATACTGTCAGCTGTCTAATATTTACCTCAACATGTTGCGCAACTGTCTCAAGGCCAAAATAAATAAGCTGAAAGTCAGATTTATTACCATATTTATTAAGATTTCTGCCAGCTTACTGGAAACTGACAACCTGTGACACATGAGAGCCTCGCTCTACAAGGGCACTGCATTACCGGCTCCAAAACCAGCCTGCTAAATATGCAGTCTTATGCTAATGTACTACAAAGCATGCAGAACACACGCACAGTCATAAACAGGAACCGACAACGTGAGCGTTACAGGGAGAAATGCTACAAGAGTACAGCGTTTACTGAATTACTGGGTTAGTTTGCAGGGTCACGGTCGAGATCAGGATCTGTGGAGGACACATTAAAGATGTGTCGGACATGGAGAGGAGAGAAACAACAAGATGGACAGAACAAATCTGTCTTCATAAACAGATAAAGAAACTCACTGCTGCAGCTATGTTGGGATCTATAAAGCTGAGAAATCAACCAAAGCAAACCCTAAACATAATCTAAAAACATGCAAAGACGTGGATCGTGTGAACGAGGCTGTAAACATGTTTATTTCTGCTGTGAAACATGGGGACTTATGGAAACTGACTCACTTCTGGAGCCGGGCCTCAAGTGGACGTTTGAGGAACTGCAGTTCACTTCACAGCCACAGAGGCTGCAGCTTATTTCCAGGTGGTTATATTCAGGAAAAATGTGTGTGTTATATCAAATTTCTGCCCTGCTCAGTAAACTGGACCTCACAGAGAAGCAGAGCTCTGTTTGTTGTTTGTAGTAGAGGAAGAATACCTGGAATAACTCAGGTGGCTTTACCTGGAACAGCAGAATCAGCCTGGTAGCCCACATTAGGGATGTTTGCTTCAAGCTGACCGGGGATATAAAACTTTCCGTGGATGACAGGCTCTGCTCTCCCTCCGCTGCAGGCTTCATGTGGAGGGTTAAGGTTGGTATCCATCCGCTCCCCTCTGCTTTCTTTGGGTCTGTCACGGTTTGTGAAGCTTTTTGCAGCAGACGCCATTCTGGGTCCGAGTCCTGGTTTCACTCCACTTTTAATCCGCGTATCGTCTCTGTTTTCCAAGTGGTGGAAGTATGGGAGGTTTCCCCCCGGCTCTCCCGCCCGCCTCTGGCCGAGCTGCAGCCGCTGTCTGCGGGGATGAGTGAGGCCTCGCGTCGTTAAAACGCGGTTCCCGACATGAGAGCTCGTTTGAGCGGGGTGGATGTTGGGCTCACACCGGCCCGCTGAAGGCAAAGTTATTGTTGTGATGGTGTAAATGAGAAGGACACAGTATCCTGTTTGTTTCAAATGCATTTCAAGTGACGTGCTTCAAATCACTGGGACAGCGCGAGCGGCCGCGGCGCCTTTATAGACTCCCGCCAACACACCTGCTCACTAATTGGCCCTAATTACTCAGGTGGCGCATGCTCAGTAGTTAAACGTTGGTTTTTATGTTGGAAGGTTTCAAGAACTGCATTTAAGTACAAGTTTGAGGTACTTGGAAGATCAGTTATAAATATGAAATAACACTATATATAAGGATATGCTTCTGATACTGTAAGTCCATTGTAAAAACCTCATGTACTATTACTTTTTTGTCCACTAGAGGGCAGCAGCACTGCACTGCACTAAATCAGCAATTGAGGATTATTTTTTTATATATGTGCTGATAAATGTATGTAGACTTATCTCTCTATATTTACGTCTGTCAAAACATCATTTCTAAGAATTATTTCAAACGTACACGCTGAGCAACAACAGAGACACGCACACGTTATCCAATAAATCTCGAAAATAACTTATTTTCCGTCGTTGTTTATTTGTTTACCACAATACATAATAATAATAAAGACGTTTAGAAATGCCATGTACGTGGCTTTATAGGTCTGACTCATCCTGACATCGTTTGACCTTTGCCCTCTTTTCAAACAAACTCTTCTCTCTGTTTTGTGTCTCTGAATCATCTGACTGACAGAAAAGAGTCAGCTGGAAGATTAATTCACCTCCTGCGTGTCATTAACATTCATTTGCATTTCATTGTTTACTTGTTTTAAACTTTAACGAAGTGAAATCTCTTTCCCAGCTGCCATCTGGCCTGAGCATAAATGTATCTTATAAAAGTTTAAAAAGCTATAAATGCTCTCTGTATTTATTTAAAAAAAACACTGATATTGACTGTGAACTACTGTAGCCAAGCATCCAGAAAAGAGTTTGTTTGCTGCCAAGTCCACCATCTGACAGTAAGTGACTCTGCCAGGCTGTGATCAGTCATCACATTGTGGTCATGATGTTATCAACCGAGGCCAGATCGGTAATTTTCTCACAGTGCCTCTCTTCTAAAGGGCTGTCTCTCCACGTCTACCTCAACGCTGGGGGTGGGGAGAGTGTGGTAAGGTTTGATGAACCACCACCGACACACACAGTTGGAATACCTCGAAGAATTACACTTAATAAAGTAGCTCTGAGGTTGTGTGTGTGTGTGTGTGAGAGGGGGGGTGATCAGTTGATGATGGGTGCGGCAGCGAGATGACTCATATTTGGAGTTGCCTAGCTACAGCCAGGAGTTGTTTTCTTTAGACTCAGAGCGAGAGTACATTGTGCATGTCTGGATTTCATTGAGAGAGAGAAAGAGAGAGAGCAAGGTTTTGTGGGGGCGGCATAAACGCAGGGGTGGCACTGAGCAGGAAACAGGAGGAGCACAAATGTTCCCAACGAGGAGAAGGAAACCACGTGAGGAGAAACTGGAGTTAAATGTAGTAATGTCAAGCGAAGAAGGCAGGGAGAGGGAGGGAGGTGAGGGGGGAGACAGAGTGAGGTCTATGAAAAAGAGCGCTCAGGGTGAGGAAGTGAATCAAGAATGAAAACCCCTGGCCGGTAACCATGGAAACGGGTCAGCTCGACTAAATATGAGGAATTCTTTTTTTATTGAATGTAAACGGTGGCTAGGGCGCCACAACACAATATTCCCCCCCACACGCTGTAACTGCAGCCTTCAGAAAGTACAGTGGGTCTGCTCGCTCACTACTGTACGACATCCACCATGTCTGCTTCATAATAGACTCCTCAAGCTGCTCCTGTCTGTCTCTCATTCAAACCGCAGGCACGAAGCCAGCGGAGCACATGCAAATGCTTAGACAGAAAGTCTCTTAGCATGTTCTTTGATGTTTTAATTTGATTTTGATCGCCCCTTTCGCTCAAAGTTTATCTCTGTTCCCAATATTTCACTCTCAGGACGAGCACACTTTTCCCAAATGTACAGGAAGATGTGTGAAGAGAAGTATATAGTCTTAATCGTGGTAAAAATAACAGCAACAACATTAATAATGATGATGACATGGAGCTCAGCGTGCTAAGAGATTTCTCAAAACGCTGCGTACCACCTCAGGAAATATTCAAATATACAATGAAATTATACCATACAAATATTTATACATATATATGAAGATTATTTCTTGTTGATGAATCAGTTTCCTGTTTGGAGCTACATTTGTTTGACCTTCACCTCCTATCCCCACGTCACATTTCAGCTCATAGCTAACCACGGATGTAAGCGTGCGCTACATTCAATTCATACAT
The DNA here is from genome assembly GCA_023373845.1 of Nibea coibor. Lineage (NCBI taxonomy): Eukaryota > Metazoa > Chordata > Actinopteri > Sciaenidae > Nibea > Nibea coibor. The sequence continues at coordinate 3,892,170 of CM041727.1, forward strand.
TCAATTATTTATTCATATTTCAGAGATTCCTCTGTAAGCTTGTGTACCGGTTCTTGTACTGTTCTAAATAAAATAAACTGAAATCAACATAAACTGTCAGTGAGATTCAACAAAAGCAAACACACAGATGAGATTTAACAAAAATGAGCTGTTGGGATCACCGTGTACAGCTGTGTGTCATCTGCATAGCTGGAATTTAAACTGTGATTTGTATAATTTAGCTGAGTGGAAGCATGTATAATTTTTAAAAAGGTTGTGGAACAAGTATCGAGCCCTGTGGAACACCATATGGAATATAATATACGTACATACACTGAATCTGCCTTTCGTTAGCGCTGCCACACCACCTGTATGTCCACCCATACTTCTTGAATGTGCCTGTCAAAGAAGCAGTCCCTTATTTTCATCCTGACGGAGATTTCCTTCAAATATCGAGTTACTGTGGAACAGAAGGCCACACACTGGGAAGGTTACGATTACTGGAAAAATGAAACTGATGATTGTTGAACTCCTGACTGAGTAACAGAGAAGGGCAACGGGAAAGGAAGCACTGAGCGCACGCTGTTTTCGTCTCCCATGCCTGTGGCAGCGTGTCACTCCCTTAGAGGATGATGAATATGCAGTATGTATGTACAATATGCGTGTTTGTTTTTCTCATATCATGGAGCGATTACATCCTGGCAATCGATGAGGATGTGCTCATGTATGTAGGCGTATGTGTACGTGTGAGAATGTGTCTTACTCCTTATCACATCATTAAAAAAAACCTGCCCGGTGACACCGGCAGCGGTGGGTCGAATTTTTCCAATTAGTCAACAGCCTGGGGTGAGGTGAGAGTTTCAACACAAAAAGCCACCGACGATGGCCGTTGTGTTTGCTCTGCCTCGTTCAAAAGAACACACGCATTCAAGGGAGGCCTTTGAAAGCTACCCGTGCAAATCCTGTAAATACACACTGTTGGCTGTTTTTATAATAGCAGATTGGAAATCTCAGGGCAGGGTGCGACACTGTACAAGACAGAGAAGGAATGAGCAGAGAGTGAGACAGCCAACCACAGACAGAGAGCTTTACTATTGTGTAAAGCAGCAGTGACTTGGCTGTGGTCGGGCTCACTCCCCTGGCATGTGGGAGGCACCGCTCTGCTGGCTTTGTTTCACACAGTCGTGTTGAAATACTCACTCACTGAGGCTCCTCGCAAACACCTTAATTAAGGGATTTTGACATTACTCAACCAAAAATAGCAATCTGTCCTGCTATAGTTTGTCTATTTACAGCTAATTTATATTTTTGGCATTTAGCTGATGCTCTTTTTCAGGGTAATTTAACGCGTCAGAGAGATGAATGTTCAACGTTGTCGACTTTACAAACAACGAGTGAAGAAGAACGCAGGACGCAGGGCCGAAGATGTGATCCATGATGGAGGAGTGCTTGTTGATGTTGGAAAAGTTCCAGAAATTGTTCTCTTGACAGGCCGCATAAGTCATTTTCCACAACTTTCAAATGTCAAAGTGTAGCAAAGTTCATTTCTGTGAATGGCACATGTTCAGCTCTTTAATGACCCCACCGGGGGCAGTACCACCCTGAACCAGCCAACCCTGAGAAAGTATTTTCAAGGAATCAACGTTAATTCCTGTGCACACAACACACAACAGATCTGACAATATCACAACTGTTCCGAGTGATCTTATTTTTCTTCATGACTCTGGTTTTTCCAGTACTGATCACCGGCAGTGGCAGCGCGACAAACGGATGACTGTTGTGCAAGCCACCCCATTGGACTCCTTCAGCAGTTGGACGGACATGTGATTTGTCGACTTGTGTTTGGATCTAAAAACAAAAAGCTAAGCTCCCGCTCCGCCCCTGCGTGATACACACAGCCGTAGACAGTGGCAACACCCACAAGTTTTTAACTCTAAAAAAAAAAAAAGGAAAAAAGATAGCTGACTGATGCATGACTCATGGCATTTCCTCTCCTGAAAATATACCAAAAACTGATTCTTGCATAACTCATGTGGCAAAAAAAAGTCGTTTTTTTTTAGCTCCACAGGCATGTGCACTGGTTTCACTCAGGCCGGAGGAAGTGTTGTAACATACTGATAGCATAGTCGCTTTACCTCACCTGCAGGTGGGGTCGACACGCCTGGAACAGAATCAGGTCCAACCACATTCTCCCTCTTTTTTTTCTCAGGCTGCCTCTCTGTTCTGTTTTTCCATCTGCAGATTGTCTCCGAGAAGCAGATGCAGTCAAAGCTGCATCGCTGCTTTGTTTTGTTTTGTCGTGTTTGTGTGTTCTTCAACCACAGATCCTGATACGAACGCATGCGAGGAAGTTGTTTGCCGTGTTGGTAACAGATTTGTTTGGCGTGGCGTAAATCACGTCGAGATTACACCACTTGTGCTCCCAAACCTGAACTGCACGTTCAAGGTGTGGCCGTCTGAAATTCACACACCGTTGAATGGATGCAGATGGACGGACGCTCATTCACACTCAGGAAGCAGAAGTGGTAAAGCGGGCGGCGTATTTACTGCGGCTTCCAGGGAGTTTGATAGTGTTGTCATGGAAATGGGTGATGTGCATAAAGAAAGCTGAAGCGTTACCATGGCAGAGGCGTCATTTGGTTCAACAAATTTCAGCGCTGACTATGTTTAGCATTCCAGCTTTCTGACTCCCTCCGTCCTACATATGAAAAAGGTTATTTTCCATGACAGCCACAATAAAACACTATTCTCCTCAGCTGAAGGGGAAGTGCTTCGGTTTCATTCGTAAAAGAGACAGAGAGGTTTGTGAGTAACATCTGACCCCACCAGAATGCAGCCGCACAAGTAGCCCCGCTGTAAACTCCAGCAGGCTCTGCTGCCTTTCAAGGCCACTCGCATCGGCAGGTAAATCAATTCTGAAGCCTGTTATTATCCTGCTGGCTCATACCTGAGGCTGAGGCAGCCTGACATGATACTGACCAGGTCCTCTGAGCCTTTTGACTCACACGTCTGCTGCGTGTTTTTATACCCACCAGAAGCAAACAAAGCGACCTCAGTCTTCCAGGCAACGCTCGCAGTATTTTAGTCTGTCTCTATCTGAGGCGATTTACATTGTTAACATCTGAAGTTTGAGTCTCAGCTGGAAAGTGTTCGCGTCTCGTGGATCTCCTTCATGATGTCGGTCCAGTTATCTGCTGTAGGTGGATCGATCTGCAACCGGTCGGTTACCCAAATATTCAAAGTGAATCTGTGTCGCTGCATGGTCTTACAAATATGAAATAATTGTAAATTTCTGGGCAGCTCAGAAACATCTGGTGGTGGGTGACCATCCCACCTTTTCAGATAAGGTGTTTGTAGGTCGGGCAATGGATTTTATAGCTAATAAAAGGGGGAAAACATGATTTGTTTCTGTTCAAACATCTAATTTTGACCTTCAGTTGGAACATCGGGCTCTTAAACGTGAGTCTGTGAGTCCAGAATTCAGGTTTAAGCTCATATAATCATATTGGTGCAATCATAGTTAAATGAATTCCTGTAATCTCGTCCTGTTTGTACAGTAAGGCCTCAGGGCGAGCGCTCATCCCTCAGTGCCAGAGGTGCATCCGGAAACTTTTGTTTGGAAATGAGGCGGTTATCTGGGCGGTTTGCGATCTGTAAAGACTCCTCCTAGCCCTTTTTGCAGCATCTTGTGTAAATGTCTTCAAGGCAGGGCAGAGCAGGAACTGCACTGACATTCAGCCGAATCAAACACTCTTCTGTTCGGAGCTGTGTCTGTACCAGGCAGGGATGCTCTCAGGGTTGCAGCAGTGGAAATTCCTCAAGCGTCCGAGGTCAAACAGGCTCTGCCTCGCCTTTCCCACCACTGTATCAGTATGCGGCGTGCAGATCGGTGATGCGGACACTGAGGTCTCCTCCTTTGAATGCCGACATTCAGGAGCAGATCAGTTCCTCTACATCCCTCAGAGAAAAGAGGGATCCCGCTTCCTGCTTCCTCTTCTTCTGGATGCTTCCCTTCCTTAACTTCCTGAACCTTCTAATCGTCAGCTCCTTCGTACGCGCCAACGGTCCACATCAAAACTTTGAACCACATGGGGGCTCAGGCACCGGCTGACATCACATCAGGCGCACGCCACCTCCACCTCCACCTCCATCGCCTTTCCTCACTCCTCACACATCAGCTGCTCTCATCTCTCGAACACTTTCACTTCTTTCAGTTCATCTGTTTTTAGTGATCACACTTGAGCTGATACTTCGACATTTTATTCCACCTCTTCTGGTCCTTCAAGAAGTTTTTTCCACTGTTATTTATTTTCTCTGCTTAACTACTCGTCTCCTCCCAAAACCTTTACAGCATCTTTAAAATCAAACCACCTCGTAAAACCTCGGTTAGAAGCTGTTTTCGTGGGCGTTTGCGGCGCTGTGTTGTGAATTCATTTTCAAAATGTGCACAGCACTTTTTCATATCTGAACCTGACGCAGGCCGCTGCTCTTTGGCCTAGTTCTTCCGAGCTGTCCTCACTTAGCGTGCCTCGTGCTGAAAGGGGAACCTTTTAAATTATTAGACACGGTTAGCGATGACATTTGGCACTGATGTCAGCGATTTGCCGCAAGAATCCAACCACAGTTTGTCGTAAATGAACTCTGGGACGACTGAGCAAATCTTATTATGTGTGATTACGCTGTTTTGTGGTGTGATATTAGCCCACAGACACCTAATGCATGTGATGTGCTCCAGGAGCAGATGACTTTGACTCACTGGACTCATTAGGACCTTATCAATCACCACCGGCTATGAAACAATGGTGATGAGTAATAATTTATAAACTTGCAGCAGTGTGAAATGTCTCCAACAACCCCTCCCTCTCGAAATTCCTCTCTCACTGCCTCCTTCACTCAAGCTATGACTTGCACCCATTTGCCTCCACCCCCCCCCTCCACCCCTCCACCCCTCTCTCCCTCGCAACCAACAACATTCCTTCATCCCGAAACTCCTTCCTCTGCAACAAAAGCGGGAAAAGACGAAGGGCGGCGATCAGGAAGCCTTGTGCCTCACTTGTGTTTGTTGCACCCAGAGTTTGACTGTTTATTCATGTATTCAACAGCAACGGTGTCACTGTGACGATAAGGCCGGGGCTACAGTCTGTCGCCATGGCAGCGTGCGTAGAATCACTGTCAATAACGTCCCGTGTTGTGGGAGTTCCTCCTTCAAACACGAGTGAGTCATCATCAGTGGCTGTCCGAGAGAGAGAAAATCACCAGCATCAGCTGAGTGACAAAAACATGAGACACAAAAGGAAAATCTATCCCCCACCACCAACCCCACCACCACCGCCAGCTCCTCCTCTGCCCACAAAAAGTTGTTGAAACATTGGAGTGTTTTCTGCGTGTGAAGCAGGCAGACAGAAACAGAGGGCGGAGACAGGAGGAGGTAGAGATTATGTGAGCGAGTGAGCGAGAGGCTTGTCCTGGGGTGTGGACTTAAAAAGAGGGCAGGGTAAAAGTGGGCGGACGGGTAGTTCCTAGTGTTTGTGCATTTAGAGTCCTGAGTCTGAAATTAGTGTCCTAGAAAGTAGAAGGAATTAGACTGGAAGAGACACACAGCCTTCAAACAGTAAGTCAAAGACTCTTCTCATGCTTTGTGAATCTTTGTTTTAGGTTGTTTTAACTCTGCAGCTGCTTCAGGGAGATAAAAACTCTCTGTTTGAGCAGTTTTGCTTCAGTATTTTCTGATTTTATTTTTAAAAAAAAGGGATTTTAGTGATGAGGACAGAGTAAAGGCAGGTGTGTGTGTGTGTGTGTGTACCTGTTCACCTTCACAGGTAACACTGAATTACAGTCCTTTCATTGCTGGCCAGGTGAGGCTGATGTCCAGATGTGTTGGTTTCCTGCAGCAGCAGCCACGTGTATTTCCACTCTGCGTAATGGAAAATACGCCACAACAAGGCCAGCTCTGAAAAAACCCAGCAGCAAACCTTTGACACATCTTGTTTTCGGGGGGATTATTTGGCCAAATTGTTCCACGAGTGTGTTTCAGATGCCCGGGAGGGTTTGGTCAGGAGTCATGCAAATATTTAAAAAACCCTTCCACCTCATCGCAGCTCATGAGAGGTGGCAAAGAGTAAAGATGTGTCGCCAGCACAGGTCCGGGACGTGCTGGCGTGTCTTTGTAAGCGTGTGAGAGACAGAAAGAGGGAACTGCCTGAGTGTGTGTGTGTGTGTGTGTGTGTGGACCCAGCCCTTGACCACTCCTTTACCGGAGAGAGAACCAGCACATTCCAGATGTGCCTCTTCCTCCTGTTCACACCCAGTGCCGCCTTCGTACTGGGTAGAGCCACAGAAAGAGTGTGAGAACACACCAAGCTGAGAAATGTCAGGGCAGAGACACCTGTGGAGCGGACAGAGGATGAAGTAAAGGTGAAGAAGAAGAGTTAATAGGTGTGTGGTGATGTGAGGCGTGGGCCGGCTGGGCGGGGGGATAGCAGCTATTCTTTACTGTTATTTTAAGGAGTGGCAGGTTCGTTAAGAGACAAGCCCAAACTCATCTGCCCGCCGTGAACTTCCCTCCTTTACTCTCTCTCTGTACCAACCGCATCTGTTTTCCCAACTGATTTTGTTTACTGATGTCCGCCTGCACACACACACACACACACACACACACACACACACACACCGTCCTACATAAACACCTCCAGCTCTCTGAGTCGCAGCAGGAACATTATCACGCCGTCTATTCACATGGAGCGTGCTAGCTGTAACTCAGAGTAATTAGAAGTTGTGAAGCCACGCCCTGAGTGGCTGCCAGGTTTTTTGGCTCCGGATGAGTGTGTTCATGAAGATGTGTGTGTGTGTGTGTGTGTGTGTGGAGCTGTCATTTAATGGCTGCTCTTTCTGAAGCCAGGCAGGAAGTGTGGAGCCTTTGTTACAGGCCATAGTTTGATTCTCTCAGCTCATATTAGCTGCCAGTCTCTTCTGTTCTGTGTGTGTGTGTGTGTGTGTGTGTGAGTCCTCCAGTTATATTCATCCTGCATAATAAAGGGTGGAAAGTGTTGTAACAAGTTTCCTCTTGTGTGTCTGCAGCGCAGTCATCATGCTGATTCTCCTCGCTGCCATCTTCGCCCTTCACATCATCGGCATCATCCTCCTCCTGGTGGCCACCATCGACAATGTAAGTCATTAAAATGTCGCCGTTTTAACTGCTGCTGCTGTTTCCTCGTACTGTACCCGTACGCCACCACACCCCGCCCATCGTTCAGACTCCTCGTGGCCTCGGGGCTTCGTTTCCCCAGCATGACCCCCAACCGCCTCCCTCGTTTGACTGTTAAAACAAGAGTTACGCTCATCTCCACGTAAGCTGACAGACCGCAAACAGTCAGGGCCGGATGAGGGATTGGCTGCTTACTTGTCTTTCATCACCCGGGGCCGTCATTCCTTCTCCTGTCAATGGCCCACTGTTCCTCTCAGGTCTGCGTGTTTGACATTTCTAGCTGACAGATGGGGCCGAAACACCCGCTGTTGTCACCACTCGTTGCTCCGCGCAGGCAAGGTGTAAATATGTGAGATTCTTGCCGTGAGTGTTGCATACCTGGAAGTGAAGACCCGCGGCATGCCACACTGACAGGTGGATGTTTTCCCCCACAAAAACATGTCCGAGCACAGGGTGCGCGTGGGGAGGCCGCTGCATAGCATTTTCATCTGTCTTTGCTTCCTCTGTCCAGGCCTGGTGGATGACCGATAACATTTCCACTGACATCTGGGCTCGGTGGGTGGAGGTAAACGGAAAGTGGAACTACACTGACCTTCCTACGGGCTCAGCCTACCCAACAGGTAAGCAGAGGAGAGTGAGCAGAGCCTGTCTGCATGCGTTCAACACTTGGAAGTCACATCATTTTAGTCTTTTCCTGTAAAACGTTCTGAGCCAGTCCAATAGTGCTGTGAACATTTGAGATGTTTGAACCAGACAGTGTCACCGCAACCTTCCTGTTTCCTGGGTGTGTCAGCATGATGTTTAGCACATACTTGCGCGTCACACAGCGCATCTTCACCGTGTCGCCCTCTCTCTGGCTCCCCCTGCAGATTACCTCCAGGCAGTGCAGGCCAGCTCTGTTCTAGCTTGTATATTCTCCATCCTGGGAATCTTCGTGTTCGTGGCTCAGCTCTTCACCCTCGCCAAAGGAGAGAGGTTCACCATCTCCGGCATCTTTCAGTTCCTCGCCTGTGAGTATTTTTTTCTTTATTGTGTCTCCCTCTTCCCGTCCTGGTTCTCGTCCCTCGCTGACCTCCACCTCTCCCGCCCTCTTCAGGCCTGTGCATCATGATCGCAGCCTCCATCTACACAGACCGCTTCCACAGGGACGAGAAGTTTGGCTGGTACGGTCACTCTTTCATCCTGGCGTGGATCGCCTTCGGCTTCACGTTCATCTCCTCCATCACTTACTTTGTGCTACGCAAGAAAACAGCGTGAGAAGGACACTCGAGCTAGCTCCAACCAGCCCAAAGATCTCTGGCTGGATCTGCTCTTTCAGCTGAAATCTGTTTTTTTTGTTTTTTGGGTCGGTGTTCATATTTGCCTCAGATTTGAGCTGCTTGTGTATATTCAGCTACAGATATAGCAGAGCTGTCGATCCTCTCAAATACACACAGGTGTTTAACTGAGTCTGCCGTCCGTGTTTTAGATGTTTCTGCAGTGGAAGGCGAGCTCAGTCAACCGCAGGTTTGTATTTGAGTGTAGAGTTTGGGCTGGATTTCTTGAGAGCATCTAGAAGATAAAGAATATTTTCTGTCAACCACAACAAAATCTGCCTTCCTGCGCACGAGATGCTGCGATAAATTAAGATCTATCGACGTTTCCGGCAAACCAAAGCAGAAATCTGTGGTCTTATTTTTGTTAAATGTACATTCACATAATGGATATGAGTGTTGGATAAAAGGGGCGAGTTTATCATCATAGTTTATTGTTTTTTTGTTGTTATTTTATTGTTAGTTCGACGATTCCTGTTGCATATATCTGCTCCGGGTTTCATTTTAGAGAATTGGCCAAAAATATCCTGTTGTAAATGTGTGTGTGTGTGCTACTAATGGTAAGACTATGCATCGACATAAGGTGTAAAATCAGTAACTGAGTTTTCTTTTTGTAATTAGACAAAACAACTAACTGGTTTAAACTTTAATTACACACACACGCCTGCCTGAGAAATTACATTAAGAAAGAAATCTTCATCAGCTAATCAAATATAATATCATGTAAATCTAAGCATGCGTCACGGCCGGGCTTCCTCCCGGTGTGACTCTTATAAACAGAGATATAGTGTGTAAATACGTTTTGTTTCCCATGATGTGTGTCTGTGTCTAATGCTGTTTTATTTTTGCTACCGTTATTTCACGTGATGGATGACAACGATGATTTTTACAATATTAAAACTTGATTTTCAGCCAAAGTGAATTCTTTTTTCGTTTCTTCTGCGTTTGTCATGATTAAGACCAAAGCTTAAAGTTTCATCATGTTCTGTTGCCTTTGATATAAAACCAGTGAAACGTTTCAAACAGAGTCTGATGATCCAATTTATTTCAATTTTGTGTATTTGTCAAAACAAGATCGACTATTTAAACTATGAAATTGCAATTAGTTCCCATACGCACAGATTTTCTTCTGAACAGCACAGCATATGAAACATTTCGAGAAACATTAACACTTTCCATCACGATCACAGCTGATTGGATTCAACTCAGAGCACGACATGAGACTGTAACGAACAGAAAACTGACAAACCATGACAGTAAAATATTACAGTGTACAATTAACAGTCTCTAATATAAAATGCTACTTTATTCTGTATAAATTATCCTAGAATATTGCATAAATTACATTTTTTGAAATATCTGGCATTCATGGCATGTTTTACAGTCTTTTACTGTCATGTTTGGAAGTTTTAAAATATGAAACCTTAAACATGAAATCCACAATAGTAATATTCTTTTAATGTAATTTTAGAAAACATTATTCTGTATTTATTACAGTAAAATTGTGAAAATAACAGTTTTGCACTGTAAAGACATACACATATATATTTTTCCAGTCGTTCAGAGCGGGCTGTAGTCCTCCTCTGCTTCGTAATGGTTCTGGTGTCCTGGCAGGGTCGTGTGTGCCGATGGGAGTGGTGATGGAGAGGGCAGAGAGTGACGGTGAAACGGGGATGCGGGCGCAGGGTGGGAGGGCGGAGGAGGGAAGGAGTCAGAGTGGGGGAGAGGTAAAGAGTGGGAGTGCGTGAGCCTCGGGGTGGAGGCCGGTAACTTTGCTGATGGTGGCTCGTAGTAGGGCGACAAGTGGGAGATCCGGGGTGGAGACGGGGGACAGGCCAGGGTGACGGCTGGGTTCGCAGGCGTGTAATAAGGAGCGGGTGGCATCAGCCCCAGGAATTTAAAGCTGCAGGCGTTGAGGCCAGAGTTGCGCCTGGGTCCCACCATCAGGACCTTCTTGGTGTAGTTGTTGAGGGTGGAGACGCCAGCTGACATGCAGACGGTAAATGCAACCCAGGCCACGCTGATGGAGGCGGAGAGGAGGACGGAGGAAATCACAAACACGTGGTTAGGTTGTATTTTTGCGTTGACACATCAGTGCACAAGGAACAGCCTCCACACCAACACAGCACAGAAACATCCAAAACACACTCACACACACACGAAAGGTCCGTTATTGGCCGTTAATTCTCTATGTGGATGCCAACTTTTAAAATCTGTCCACCTACAGCATTTCAATATTCCAAATCAACAAAAATGGATTCATATTTAACATAAAAAAGAGGATTTCTTTAAAACCTGGCATCCACGCGGAGAACTAATGGCCAAGAAAGTGTCTCGGCTGTGTTTTCCCCTAAATAACGGATGTGGATGTGTGTGTGTAAGTGTGTGTACACTCTGGAAGTTTCAAATTTTTGATTTACTTCAAGCAAAGTGCACAAAAGTGACAAGAAGAAACAATATTAACTATACGACATCAGGACTTTACAGAACTACGAGTTACTGTTGAGTACTGAAAACACATTTGAGCTCGTATTTGGCCTGAAACGTGTCAGACTTTGAAAAAAATCTCAATAAATGGATGGATGGTGTGAGAAACTTGATTAAAAGACGTAATACAGAGACTATTTCCTGAAGTAGTGGCAGTGTGTTGACGTCTTGTTCAAACTCGTTCAAACAGCCTCAGACCGGCGTGATCATGAGCTGTTTGTAGCTGTTTAATCACACCTGAGGTCATGTTCTTGTGATAATGTTGGAGAGAAAGAGAGGCTGCGCTGTCCAATTTCAGAGCGATGCCTTCTGAGCTGTTTGGCAAACAGGATGCAGGAAAAACTCCCCAGAAGCTGAGGCTGTAAAATTGTCATATAAAATTATAAATGTTTTGTCTCTCTCCGCCTCTCTAAACTCAACCGGACACGGCAGATGGCCGCGACATTAGCCGGGCTCTGCTCAAGGTTTCTGCCTCTTGAAGTGATTTTTGGGGGATTTTTTTGTGTAATACCACTGTGGTAAATATGTCCAGCTGTACACATGCATTTTGTTATGATTATAATACTTCTAATAATCAAAAACTCAGAAGCACAGTTTGGCGTTCTGTCCTCTTCCACGTGGTCCAAAACTCCTGCGGTACAAACGCCAACACTCCCCCGGTGCTCTGAGCTAACAAACTGAGCTAACAGCAGCTAACAGCAGCTACAGTTTACTTCACTGTCCATCATAAACTCTGTAAATCACAGAGAGTTGAGGCGGAGCAGCCGGAGGACGTCAGAGGAAAAACCAGAAAACATTTCCTCCATAAAATATGATCCAGTTTCACCACTTAGTGCCGTAAAGCGACATGAAGTAAACGCACAACATAAATCGAAGACGAAAGGGCACGGCTGAGTCGACTGAGGACTTCAGCATTGCCTGGATCCTTGTGACTCACTGCAGCTTCAATTAGTCCCCATGTGAATGTGATTTAATGTACAGTTTGTTTCAAGAACTCACTAGAAGGCCCAGGAGTAACCGTAGCTGTGAGGCTTGAAGTCTTCTGGTCCCATTGAGACGGTCATCTGAAACACCTGCATGAACATCATGTGACCCACCATCCCAAGCAGACCTGTGAAGACAGAAGGAAACCGGTATGATGTGTACCAAAGCCCGATCCGCATGTCTGTCTAATAAAAGCAGCCGTACCTCCCAGGACGGTGAAGACAGCAGCAAAAGCGTTGAGCAGCTGGCCCCAGCGTTGCGTGGACGGGAACCAGGCCCTGATACACAGCTGCACAGACAGCAGCGTGCAGCTGATTAACAGCAGGCCGATGTACATGAGCTCCAGCGATAGTGACAGCCACATCATAGCTGTGGAGAAGAGGCCGAGCACACACACACACACACACACACACAGATGAAGGTTCGGGCCGTCCGAGAGAGCCGAATGGCCACAAAAATGCTGAATCCATTTTACCTTTTTCAACGCCCGGAGTCAACGTATAAAACCCACGACACTTCTCCTCTGAAAAAGAAAGCAAACACAAACGTAAATGTGATTTACACAAAGTGTTTACACGACCTGAAGTTCCCTGACAGAAGATTTGTTTGGTGGAAATCTGGACGGATGTGGCCTCGAGGAGAAATCTGAGGAGCAACCACAGAATGAGGCTTCGTCAGCGTGTGTTGTTTTTCATTTCGCTTATGAATTTTCAACATGAAACTTATGTTTTTCCACTACTGCCTGCAATGCGATGTCATTTTTAAAAAAACAAAATAGAAACAACCTGTTTTTTGTTTTTTTGCAGCGGGTTAAGCTTCTTTGTGGCTTGTTTACCAGCGTGTTCACATGACAGCTGCAGTAATCAGAGTACCGTACTCGGCTCAACACACTGAGACTTAAGGAAGCAGCTGCAAAAGGACAGGAACATGTCGACACTATGCAGTGTATGAGGAGAAACACTGCAAAGTCAGAAAATCGCATTATATTTTGTGTTTATGCATTTGTTTTGTTTTTTTCTGAATATTATTCACGTGATGTCGAATTGTTTTTCTTAATTCGCACAATATATACCTGCAACAATATATAAATAACAATATATCTCTGTTAATTACAAACGCAGACAAACATTTGGCCTTAAAATCAGTTTTGAATGTGACGGAGGAAACTCAGCCGATGTTTGTGAATCCTATTAACCTTTCTCTCTCTGGGTTTCTAATCCATAATTGAGTCATGCTGTTGAAGTCTAAATCTCTGCGAGCAGAACACACACTGATGATAATCCTCTTTGTGGCTGAGCACACACACACACACACACACACAAATTAACACACCTAAAGGCTTCAATTCATATAATTCACCTTGGATTTCCTCTCCTCCTCTGACCTGTTTCATTGTCCGCACTCGTGCCACAGTGACGGTACAGTTTCTTTCACTTCCTTAACTCACCTTCAGAGTTTTCTCCATCAACACACGACCTGATCAACACACATGACCATGACCGTGTATGACTGACGTCTGAATAGATCTCTCTTTACAAATCCTGTGTTTATAGTATTTATTAATTTCCTCTACCTGCTTAATCCTTTTCAGGGTCACTGGTGACACATCTGGGTTTATTTCCTGAGCATCTTTGGCTTCTGACCTTCCCGCTAGGACGCTTTCTCCTTCACTTACACGACCAAATCTGTCTCTCTCACCCCATGCGTCCGTGTAGATGTTCTCCTCACAGGTGAAGAACAGGCCGGTGTGGAAGGTGGGGAAGACAAAGCGGTCGTCCCCCGTCTCCCACGAGAACTGAATGCTGGAGGAGTTGGAGACTCCAGGCACGGGGATGCAGTTGCTGTGCTTGGTGGGCGAACAAAGGGGCTTGGGCACCTTCTGTTTACCCACGCACCAGTAGGAGGACATGATGGCCACGCCGCCCAGCAAGAGAGACACCACCGTCTGGATGAAGGAGAGGCGAGGGGAACGCATCAGCTGCAGGAACGCCATCGCACGGGGGATTAAAACCAGGGCTGGCAGGTGGAGGGGGAGAAGACAGATGCATGGTGAGAGTTCAAAGAGAGAAAAATGGGATGCTTCACCCAGAAAACAAAAGGTCTCACGCTCACGCTCTGACAGGAGAGTACCTCCAGTTTTTCACTGTTAATCTTCGTGACTTCAGGTACAACTCCACTCTTGCGCGTCACTAAAAATATCACCGGCGTGTTATTAGTTTCCAAGGAGAGGCAGCTCTGCCCAATCGCCTGAGATGATTAGTGAGGCGTTTTGAAGGAGAAGGTGCGGGGGAGCCATCAGTTTTACATGACTAATCACATTTAAAGAATAAAAAAAGACTGTGACAGAAAATCAGCACACTGCTGGTAATTGGTGGCAAGACAGACGGCGAAATCAAGAGAAAAACACAGAGGGAAAATTGCTGTCACTGTGGAAGCTCTCCAGGAGACAGATGCTCAAACCAATACCCCTGAGGAGCTGACGTCAAGCAGTGAATTAAATTTGAACATAAGAGGCATAAAAGGAAGAAAGAAAGCACTCACCTACTTCAGCCTCTCTCACTTCGTACTCTGCGCCTCAGCTCCTTCATCGAGTTAAGAAACATCCGGCCCGGCTTCCTCCGTCCATCCGCAGAGAGTGATGGAGGATTTTGGCCCGTCACTCTGACCTCTGCCAGTCTTTATGATCCAACCCTCACACGGTGAGCATATCACACACACACACACACTCCTCTCCTTTAATCCATCCGTATAAATCCAAAACAGACGACTTTGTTCCATCTGCTTCCATTTTTGATTCCCAGACTCATTTGGATTTGTTTCTTTCACCTCTCCTCTTATCTGGCAGCCAGTGAAAGCACGAAGCGCTCGGCAGCGTCAGACACATCCTCAAACATCACTGTAGAAACATGCAGCAGGTGTGTGTGTGAAATAAGCAGGAAGGGGTTAATCTGTGTGAACTCGTCTTAATTAAAGTGAATGGCAGATTTACATACAGAAGACTGCTGTGCACTCTCTGCGCGTCACAGTACCTTTACTACTCCTCATATTCATGTATTATTTGGAGTAGCAGAGACGATTTTTCATCCATTAGTTTGAACTATTTCAAGTATTTATGCTTCAATTTTAGGTATTAGTATTAGTATTTCTCCCCATATTTCAACCATTCATCTGATACTTGTAGCTTCCATTTAAGCAGTTTTAGTTACTTTGAGCTACGAGAGTATCTGAGAGAACACAGACAGCAACCGGAAAATTGTAAATAATATAACTTTGTCTAAGATCACGGTAAAAGGATATTAGTACTGTTGATCTAACGTCCATATTTTAAGGTTTTTTTCATAAAAAGAAACATTGTTGAATGACATGAAAATACCACATGTAAGCCGAATAAAATAAAGGTTTTGCCGTGAAAAATGACAGCGTGTCACTGTCAAATTAACAATAATTTAAAACAGTACTTTATTCTGTATAAATGACCTCACAATGCTGTATAAAATAAAGGCTTTTCCATTAAATATATAATAATAGAACAGTGTTTTACTGTATGCAAAGCAGTGCTGGACAGTTATCAACAAAGCTCTGAAGAAACGAGCACGATCACGTTGGTCAAATTGAAATTGTCACAGGCTCACATCAAATTTAGGAACAAGCAAAAGCAGTTTGGATGAAGAAGGAAGTACAGCAGCGGTTAGCGAAACGTTGGCATCTTTCAGTCTGCAAATATTCTATCAGCTGACAGACTGAACTAAAAATCAAAGAATCATGATTCTATTTCCTTCATAATCACACGTTTGAAATAAATATTTACATATTTCACCATTAATTCTTCCAATGTTTGTGATGTCTATCATCTATTTGAGTTTGTACCTCGGCTAAATCAGACATTTCGTGTTTAAGATTCTATTTTTACATCGAAGCTGCTCTGGTTTTCTTGAAGTACAGTTCTTTACCGTGTGTGTGTTTCCATAAAGTGACTGACAGAAACACAGAACCCCTGACCTGGTACAACAGTTTCTAGACTCAGGAGAGCGCCTCCATAACCCTCCTGTCTTCTGAAGACAGCCTGAACGAGTCAGAACGGGGTTACACACTCTCCTCTCCAACTCAGAAGACAGGAAGAAGAAACACTGGGAGCAGTGTGTGTGTGTGTGACAGAAATAGACAAAGACAGCTCATAGCTTAGCTCTTGGGTGCAGAAAAATGTGAGCTGAAACAGAAACAGGTGTTTTATCAGTGCAACAAAAAGCGACGAGGGGCGTTGTTGAAGCATTTTTTAAGTGTATTCATAATTCATATACATATTGACAGGTTTCTAATACAGCATGGTTTTGATAGTGTAACTGTCTTCTTCTCAGCTTGACTTTTTTTCCTTTTTTTTTTACAAGAATAACAATAAAAAATGATAAAGACAACACCATGTACGACTCACTTTTAAATTTTATGGCAATGCTTCTTTTTGAATGGATTTTGCATCTCCCGATCGAATCGCTGCTGTGTCACCGAAGAATGAAACCATTCAAAACAAGAAAAATAAAAAAAGAAAATACTTGGTAAGGCTTACTCCCCCAGGTTCGCCAGTACGGTTGGCCAATCACAGCCTTCATATGACACTCCTCTCCCAGGTCGAAAAATGTTTCATCACCGTCCGAGGGACAGCTGACCGCCGGCCCGCGGTCAGCCAAACGTGACTTCCTATGTCGAACACACGGATGAAAACTCTTCAGCGTCCTCTCCATCGTCTTTTCCCGCGGGTTGAAGACGGCGGACACACATTAGTCCATAGTGTTATCTCCTCTTACAAGGCTCTGTCCTTCTCTTTGCACGTTACGAACATTTTGTACTTGAAAAATAAGATCGCGTCCGTCTGATTTTTCATGAATACTATCTGTACCGTAAAAACCCCAGTGATGAAAAATAAGAACACTTTTCAAAAGGACCAAAAAATGGAATCAAAGACCCAGATAATCGGCTTTTTTTTTTTTTTTTTTCAGTTTTTCTCTCGCACGCACGCACACACTCACGCGCACACACACACTCAACTTCTCATTGACACACACGTGACTTTTGAAAGGCAACAGATGTCCGTTCTCCAAGGCAATAATGTCTTTGTGGCAAACTCGACCCTGACATTCCAGACATCACTCTGGCTCCTCCCTCTCCAGGAATGGAAAAGAAAAAAGAAAAATGAAAATCCAATTCATGTGTCGACTGAATATAAAGTGAGATACATCCATTTCATTCTCATGAGTAAATAATGACGAGGATACAAAATAATAATGAGGACTAAAATAATATTTGTGATCATCCTAATATAAGATAAGATACTAACTTGTGAGAGGATACAGAATTCTCTCTCCTTTTTTTTCTGGGTTTGACGCCCAGTTTGCTCCCGATACGCCTCCTCGAAACATTCAAAAGAAAACCAGAAGAAGAAAAAAAAAAGGTAACTGATGACAAACAAAAAGTTTAACACTTTCAGGGTGTTTGTGGAAAATCAAAGTAACCCTAGAGAGGAAGTTTGTTTCTTTTGTTCTTTACAGAAAAGTTCCTCCGTCAGTCTTGACGTCTCATTTTATTCTGCTTCGATCTCTGTAGTTTCTTTTTTTTTTTTTAGTTTTTCTTGTAACTCCGTTCCTTTATGTTGCAAGTCCATGTTTTTTTCTTTTTCTGCTTTTAAGTAAAGAGCAATAATTCTCTTAGAAAAAAAAAAAAAAGGTTTCGTTTTTCTCCATTGTCTGAAATGTAAATAATGCTGATTCCCGTTGAGAAAATTGTACATTCCCTTTTTGTTGTTCTCTGTCACAGATGCCAGTCCCGTCCTTTCACATTTGGGGCTGCTTCACAAAAGTCTTCTTCTATTGTCCAAACTAACCTGGGAGGAAGAACACAAAGAGACAGAGGTTAGCAGCATCGCCAAAGAGCGAGCGGCTCACAAGTGTTGTAGTACTCGAGATTGTTCCTTTTAAAAAGGCCTCGTCTCGGAAAAGGCAAAGAGGACTCTAGATTTGGGAAGATCGGTTGAGACCACAACTGCAGGGATATCACTTAATTGCCCGTGCATTGTTTTATTTGTTAACTGTCTGAGGAGACGTCAGCCAAATCTTCTGGCATAAAACTTGGTTTCCTAAACCACAGTTCATCAGATAAAGTGTATGTGAGGTGTAGCAACCACGCTTCACCCAAAGAGCACGGCGAATATTAGCTCTATAAGTAGGCTGTACATCTAGTGTTGACTAACTCGCAATACCTTGGTCTTGGTCTTGACTTACTCGCAACCCCTCAAAGTCTTGGTTTTGTCTCAGTCTTGACAGACTCTGGTCTCGATCATGACTCGGTTTCGCAATACCTTGGTCTTTGTCTTGACAACCCCTAAAAGTCTTGGTCTTGATAGAGTCTAGTCTTGGTCTTGACTTGGTCTTGCAACACCTTGGTCTTGGTCTTGACTTGGTCACAAGCCCTCAATGTCTTGGTCTTATCTGGGTCTCAGTAGACTCTTGTCTTGCTCATGACTTGGTTTTAGTCTATAGCACATTTTCTTGGTCAGAAGTCAAGTTGGACCACCAGGCAGATAATTACAGCTTCTGTTAATATTACCAAACATCCATGCTGGATGTGAAAAGTCCCGGTTATTCCTGAATATCTGACTCACTGACAAATTCCACATTATTTCAAAATACATGTTGCCTGTTGAGACCTGCATCCAAATTTCTCATGTGCTGCTAATTCAATGAATTTCAGTTGGTAGCAGCTGTTACCAGGTGAACTTCAGAAAAGTTGCTAAATCCTGAGCTTACCAGCAGCCTTCTGCTGCAATCTCAGTCAAAGAGAAAGAAAGGGAGAGATGTGGTGTGGCATGTCTTTAGTTTCCATGAGGACAGAGTGAATTGAAAGCCAGTGGGAGGCAGTGAGAGGCAGTGACACGCAGGAGTACAGCCATTAAGGTGAGGTGAGGAGGAGTGTGAGAGCAGAATGATTTTTTTTCCCCCAGCGGGAATCCAAGAACAAGCCAACAAAGAGTATGGAGTAATATTGCTGCGTGAAATTAAATTGTCATACTGGAAAAGGTATAAACAGCCCGAGGCAACAAATTAGTGTCCATTTACTGAAGGTCCATTAATGAGAAACCACTCTCCTACTAAATAATGGGGGGGGGGGGGGCAGTGTCTGCAAGGTGAAAATCTATTTATGTTACAGAACAGCTTTAAATGAAACATCCAATTAGGGAAGTTGTGTTTTTCAGAGTCTAAAAATCTGATGTGAAATAGTCAAACATGCGTTCAGGACTAGATTACTGTACTTCTTTGCCTTCTCAGGTCTCCAGCTCATTCAAAGCACCACGATTTTAACTCGGACAAAAGATCACGTCACGTCGATTCTGGCTTCCTTACACTGGCTACAGAATTTGAAGATACTTATAAAACCCCTCAGACGCCTCGCTCCGAGTTATTTAACAGATATTTTAGTGCCCTATGTCCCTTCTTGCTCCCTGACATCCTCAGGTGTTTCATTCTTGGTTGTTCCACAGTCCAGAAAATACACAGAGGTGACAGAGCATTTGCAGTCAGGGCTCCGAGACTTCTGAATCACCCGCCTGGAGGAGATCAGGGCTGCAAACTCTCATCTCGTCTTTTAGAAACTCACTTTTTTTAGTCGACCTATTTATGTTGTGAGACGTGTTTTATTCTACTGTAGATTCATAGCTTTTAGTTTATTGTTACTGTGGTTCATTTGCTGTGTTCTAACACTTTGTATCTATGTTTTGAAAGGTGCTATATGAATAAAGTTTATCATTATCATTGAGTCTAAACTTACAGCTCCCAGACTCCTGCGTCTCTTCTTCTTCTCCGTTTCTCTCAGCCTCTCTCTGACTGCTCCAGGTAAATTGACTTGGCTGGCCGGATATTCTGGGTAAACTGAGTGAAGAAGAGAGGAGAGAGAGAAAATCGTCAGGGTTAGAGGGAGAGATTGACAGAAATGAAGCGTGACGGAGGCAAACGAAAAAGATAGACCAATAATTTTTGCAAGAAACATGAAGACCAACCTCTCTTTCTTTACCTTGTGCTTCGGACACCGCAGTGAGAAGTTATCTTCGTTCAGAGAGCAATCTGGAGGAGGGACAAAAAAAAAAAATCAGTACTGTGATCTGCTACTTTTACAGTAACTCCCTTTTTACAGTGTGTCTGTATTTAATCCCTCCACTCACCTGCTTCAATAGCGCAAAGGTAGTGGTAGCGAAGTGTACAGCCTTTACTGTAGCAGCCCAGGGTTGAGCCGACCATCTCACAGTACGAGCAGCACTGAGTGGAGACAGACAGAAAGCCAGAGCAGAAATCAATACATCTTAAAAACTATACTAGACATTAAAGAACAGCTCAGGGCTCAGCAAAATGAGGAAAAAAAAATAAATCAATAAACACATAACACTATTAATAATACAGTGAGGAGCATTTGATGTTATTTCATAACACATATCAAAGCATATGAATCACTGGCATGTCTGCTGATCAGACACTGGAATTCAAAAAACTTTAACAGCAGCAGTAAACATACCAAAACAAAAAAACACAAGGCCACTCACTGTTTCTCTGGCGCCATCTAGTGCCTCCTGCAGGCCATACAGCCTCCCATTGACAAGGTACACTCCACTGGTCCACACTATGCATCCTTCGTGCACCCACAGCTCCTCCGGGTCCATGGGCATCTGAGGCAGCTGGGCGAGTTGTGCCAGGGGTCCCAGGGAGTCCAAAGCTGGCGGAGGGGGCTGGAAGGGCAGGGACGCCTTACTGTTGGACGGCACCATCCTGGGGGAATCCTCACTAGATTTGTGCCTCCTTTTGAAGCGGGGATGTGAGGTCAGCTTTCTGTGTTGAGGTCGTTGTTGAGCTTCGTCTGCAGGCGGCTGCTGCTGCTGCTGCTGCTGCAGCTGCAGCTGCAGCGGTGGTTGCATCTGTTTTTGCGTCTGCTGCTGGTCGATCTCCACGTCCGGCTCTCGCTTAAGTTTCGGGATAGGTCGTATGTCTAGATTCATGTCCCAGGTTAGAGATGTTGTTTTACTGGGGGTGGAGGAGGAGGAGGATGAGGAGGCGGTGTTACTGAGCTTGCCAGCCACATGCATCATCATCATTTCCTCTCTACTGGCTATGGAGGCAGTTCTGACTGTAGTGGTAAGAGATGTTGGGGTTGAATCTAGGCTGATGATGTAGTCACTCTCAGTCGAGGGCTTGGTAAACTGAGCATCTTGTGTTTGTGTGTCTTGGACAGTGCTCAAAGCGTTTGAGCTTATGTCTGAATTTGGTCCCGTTTTGTTTGTGCCTGTGGTCGCTTGACATTGTCTGACCTGGGGCTGGTTCTTGGGAAGCTTTGCAGCATATTCAGCTGGATAGAAAGGCCCATAGAGATCTCCGAGGTGTTTGTAATTTGCCCATTTCTGACACAGGCAGCAGAGCAGGCGGCCAGAGTGATTGGTTTCTGTAATCACGGGGCCTGCGACAACATAGCCAGATGAAGGAAGTGCTTTTCCTGACTGAAGTGTAGTTTCCACCTCATCTGTCTCCCTTTTCTCTGATTCTCTGTCTCTCCGAGATAACTGGGAGGAAAGAGCTGAGGTCAGGAGAGACTCAATTCCACTGCTGCCTGCTTTCCCTCCGACTGCACTACGCT
The DNA here is from genome assembly GCA_023373845.1 of Nibea coibor. Taxonomy (NCBI): domain Eukaryota; kingdom Metazoa; phylum Chordata; class Actinopteri; family Sciaenidae; genus Nibea; species Nibea coibor. Next base: position 3,913,797 of record CM041727.1, read on the forward strand.
CTCCTTTCATCTTGTCCTCCTCAGCATTTACAATGGTGCACACTGCCCCGATCTCTGGTATTTTGTTTTCCACGTGTATGTGTGGAACAAATGGGCCTTTTCTATTTGGATCCACAAATACTCTATTCGCGCTGAGGCTCCCTCCCGCTCCTAAAGGTGTATCTGGGTCATCTTTGGCCACAGATGGTGACGTAGCAGCTGCTGCCGCTGCTGCTGCCGCTCCTCTCCTTCTCCTCCTCTGTCGTCCTCTCGCTCCCAGGGGCTCATCTTCGTCTTTTACGCCTCTGCGTCTCCTGCGCACAGGTTTGACCTCGATCTCCGGTTGCGTGTCCTCGCTCTCGACGTCCACTTTCACTACCTGGGTTAAAATGGGTGGGGCGAGCGGGGGAGTGCTTTTGTTGTCTGTCAGAGGCGGTGCTGCCAGGTCTGGAGTACTGCTGGCAGTCTGCATGATCGGTGGGGTTGTGGCAGCAGCTATAGTTGTAGTGGGTGGGGCTGGAGGAGCACTCAGAGTTGTACTCTGTTGGGCCTGGGCTTGTGGCTGGCCCTGCGCCTGTGGTTGAGTTGGGTTCTGGGCCCGTTTTTGTTTATTCACACTCCCTACGGGCCTGCCCTTCTTCTTGCCAGATGGGAAATAGCCTTTAGGCACAAGACTCTCTGGTGGCTTAGAATCTTGTGGCGACAGACTGGACCTAACAGAGGACATCTGATGTTGTCTATTCAGCATGTGTCCTTGAGCCTGACTATGATGGGGTGGAGTGGTTCCATAGTAGTCGCTGCCAGGATAATCGTCAAATCCAATGCCGGACTCTTGAAGTTTCTGTCGAAGAAGATTAGCAGCGGACTGCTCACCTCTTCTCGTCTCAAGCTGCTGGTAAGTGTTGGTGAAATGCTGAATGTCAGACAGGGCGGATGAAGATGGAGGTGGGGAACCCTGGACGGGGCGAGGGAGAGGTGGAGGAGGGGGTAAAGGTCCGAGCAAAGTGAAATCCTCTTTATCTCCGGTTGCTGATGCCACGGCAGCTCCTAATCCAAAATCAAAGTCTTGCTGTTTCAGAGCTTGGGACGTCTGATGAGGATCACATGGGTAAGCAGACGGAGGTAATGGCCCAGGCTCATCGACTACTCTGAAGGGAATCATGTCGTTTAATGAGTGACTTTCATCCATGTAACTATCATCCCCTCCTGTGACCCTGGGGAAATGTGCTAAGTCTTGGTCCTGTGAATCATTAAACGGTGGTATTTCTGAGTGAGAGAAGCCTGGGTAATGATTTGACTCATCATCAGCGTGGCCTGCTGGCTTTTTAATATTTGGGGTGATTTTCTGCACTATTGCCTCCAGTTTCAAACCTCTCCCTTTCCTGGGAGGCAAAACCTTGGAATTACCACTTGATGGAGATAGAGGTTGTGAATAGATATTCTCTCCAAGCAGAGGAGACGAGAGCCTGGGACATGGGATATCTGAACTGGATGAGTCATCTTCATTGTGATGGCTCGACTCAGACTGAGCTCCAGGGGAGTGATGTGAATTTGTGGCAGCTCTCTGTTGAGATGCATCTTGGAGTTGCCTCTTGGCAGGAATAGGAGAAATGAAAGAACGCACTCTCCTACGCAACATTAGCGGATTTGTGTCCCCGGAACCGCCGGCTTTAGTTGGACGCTGCACCTGCGGCTGAGTGGAGTTCAAGTCAGCAGGTGGCTTTGCGGAGCTGGGTGGCGGGGGTGGACAGGGATGTTTGGCGTCCTCCGAGGCTCCTCTGGAGACCTGGGGTTCAGCTGCATTTTGGCCATGAGTCATTTGTGGAGGAACGGGTCCGTGTGAGGCTACAGGAGCAGGAGGATGGGGAGGGGGGAGGGGAGGAGGAGGCGGGGGAGGCGGCTGTGTTCTGTAGTAAGGTTCTCCCTCTATCATTCTTGCTCCTTCTCTTCCGGAGTGTGTCGACTCCCACATTTTCAAATCAAAGTAAGCGCTTTGATGATGGAGCGATGGTTTGGTTGCATGTTGCTCACCGGGCATGTCGGTTTGGGGGATCATCCTCTGTCTCTGTTCTGATTGGCTCACCTTATGTCTTCCGGGAGAGGAACCAGGCTGCATCATCATCTCCTTTGATGGCCTGTTCATTGCTTTAACCCAGTCACTCATGTCGTGGGGGAGATGAGGGGGACCACGAGGGTGAGGATACATCTGAAGCTTATTTGTAGATTGCGTCTGGGGGGATAAATTGTGGTACGGGTGGTGGGAGGGAAAATGGGGGTTACTGCGTGGCACCATATTAGCTTCCCTTGCGTCTCCGTATCTATATCCAGGAAAACTGCCGCCAGTGCCAGTTGATAAATCAACACCGTGAAGATAGGCCTGATGCCTCGAAGGTGAAGCTAAAGGATTAGTGCTCATAGGATGAGATGGCAAGGGTGTAATGTCAACATTACCTCGCCTATAGGGGTCAGCATTCATTACAACAGATGAGTGAACAGATTTGGGATGATACTCCATATCAGGCTCATTAGCTCCACCACTGCCATGATGATCGGTTTGTAAATTTGCAGCCTCTAGGCCAGCCTCTTTTGATGCCGCTTCCATTTTCACCACTTGTTTCTCCCCACTATCCTTTTTACTCAGATCATTGGCTGCTGCTGGAGAGGAAAATGGCTGTTGAATCACAGAAGCTCCACTCTGACTTTTCTCTCTCTCTCTGTCACTTTCCCTGTCCCTCTCTGGTGTGCTGCGTCTGTTTGGAGACACATCACAGATGACAGAGCGCCGCCCTGATGGCGCTAATATGGTGCCTGATGATTTTTGAGACTCGGTTTGACCAACGCCGCCTGTGAGAGGCTCCGGCTCTTGCAAAAGGAGCTCCTGCACGGCAGATGACGGGGCGGACACGTTAGATAACGCTTTTCTCTGTGGCAGAGAATAGTCAGCTAAGTTTATATGTTTTGGTGGAGGCTGCTGCGACTCTATAGGCTGCGGTAAATGACTCTGGGACACGCCTACTTCAATCTTTTCAGCATTTTGTGACATCTTAGCATTTGACGCGTCTGACTTCACTGACGACTGAGGATCTGCGGTGAAATCAGGCTCGCTTCCATGCCTCTGGTTTGGATGTGTGGGCTTTGCAGAGCCACCCATCTGGGCAAAATGAGCCGAGGCCTCGGTCACTCCACTCTGCACTCTCATACTTTCAGTCATGCCATAAGGGTGCCTGGTTTGAAACGGCTGTTGAACTTGGAGGTGGGCAGGAAATGCCTGTTCAGGTCTGCCGTAACGTCTATCTAAATTGTAACCTTGAAGGACCTCTTGTAAAAGGCTTGGAAACTGCTGCATTTGTGAATTATCCTCGTGACCTTTAGCTCCTGCTCCTTGCCCTCTCTTTACCAAAGTCTCTGCTACAGAACTAGCATCTTTTGGATGCACAGGGCCGTAACCAGTTTGTGATTGTTGGTACCCCAAATATCTGGAATTTGATTCCATTACCCCTGCTGGGCCAGCTCTCCCTCTGTTCTTCATAGACAAATCTGAGCCATATGTCGATTCTGGGTGGCCGTATTTATGCGGTCCAGACTGGGGAGGATTCTGAGGCCGTCCGAAATTTGATTTCTGGTGAAGGGAGGAATACAGACTCAGATCTACACCTTCCTCTCCGTTATGACTGCTCGACTCTCTTAAGTAGGAGTGTGACTGTTTCTCTTCTATACAGTTGTCTTGGGGATGCTTGCTTTTTTCAGTGTGGCTTCCCCCCTCAGACCGAGCTGAAACAATCACACCGACACTACTCGCACTCTGCTGTTCGTCAGATGTGTGCTTTTCTTCCCTCTCATTATTGTGTAATCTGGATGCAGTGTGCAGCCTATTTTCTTTGTCCTGACCGTTCTGTGTATTGACTTCTCCATCTCGTTGCATTTGGCTGTTGCCCTTCTCCGTTTTCTCGACAGCGCCTTCACTTTCACTTTTGATGACTTCATTTTTAATTCCTGCTGCCTTCCTGTGACCACCTCTGTGGTCGTTAAATGTTAAACCGGGCTCCGAGTCACAATTTGGCTGTGGAGGAGGAACACTGGAGGAAGTGGATGAGGGGGGTGAGGAAACTGGGGGTGTTGAATGTGACGTCGGGCCAGTTTCTGACGACTGACATCCAAAGGATGGCGATGACGATGAAGAGGGAACTAGAGCTTCATTTGCTTTTGATTCAGAGGAAATCGGCTCTTTCGACTGTGAATCAGAGGCGACTGTTTTAACATTTGATGCTCCAGTCTGTGTTTGACTCTGAGAGGGAGGGTGATAGCCCGCTGGTTCAGATCCGCTGCTCGCACCACTCATCTGCCTCATCCTCCCGTGTTCCCCCTCAGAAAACTGCTCCTCACGCTCCACTTTGGTCCCCGATGAGCCTCCGACTGACATCAATGAGGAATCTTCATCAGCACCAGCATCTAAGCTGGCACCATCTCCAATCCCCACGGCACTTCCATCTTTAACCGTGCTAGTACTTGAAGCTGCACTCGCATTTCGACTCCTCGGTTGTGACGGAGGCACACCATGTGCCGCCTGTTGCATCTGCCCACCATCTTTCCCCTTCTTCTGTGAAAGCACTGTGTCAGTGAGGAGCATGTGCTGAACTGTGTTTGGTAAATTGGCTACTTGTGAGCTCAAGGCATTAAGACTATTCAGGCCAGCATCTTGCATTTTGTCAAGCGGAGATGAATAAACAGAGGAGCCTTCCTCTCGAGATCCAATTCCTGGGACTAGACCCATTTTGTTTCGGCTTGTTGGAGGAAGACTGCTCCCTCCAACTGCACTCATGCTGTGAGCTTTATGACTGCCGCTGCTACCACAACTACTAATGCTGCTATTTGAGTTAGGTGTTGGACTTAACTGAGGCATGGTCTGCAGTAATCTACCCTGACCATGGTTGCTACGGGGATTTGATGTAGGAGGATGTGAAGGACCATGACCTGAGGGGTTTCCATGTGCCTCTGAGACACCCATCAAAGGGGAAGGAGATGAGCTACAACTGGGAGAATGCACTGCAGATGCAGCTGGGGAGGGGTTGGATATCGGGCTAAAGTTTTGGTTAATCTGGGCCTGCTGAGCGTTGGGGTGCATCGGTGATTTGGCTATTTCTTGAGATGCTGCTTGAGGTATACTGGGATTGGAGGCTTGGTGATGTTTAGCATATACGGAGCCTGGAGACGGGCCCTGGTGCTGCATCTTTAGAGAGTTGTCATAACCTACACCTAAATTGTGCTGTGAGTTGCGGTGCTGTAGTGTGGCTTGCTTGTGAAGCGAATGCGTCTGAGGGGAATATCCAGGATAATTTGAAGCATGGTAACTCTGTTGAACATTCTCTATTGGCCCCACATTGTTAGCAGCAACTGAACTGGAGACTGAGTTTGAGCTGGAGTTGACACTGGGAGAACTGTTGACTTTGGGATCGAACCCAGTGCTAGCAGCCCCGTCGAGATATCTCTGCGGAGGGGGGCTGTACATTCCTGACGACCCCGTGGACGCTCCACCCTGTGGGGAGTAGTGTGGGTACTGAGGGGTCATTCTGTGCCCGGAGTGTGGATAGCTTCTATGCTGCTGCCCATGGTGGACAGTTGGGAAGGTTTGCCCATGCTGGCGGTGCTGCATTTGAGAACCTGGCACTGACTGCATTGCAGGGTTCTGACTCATATTGTACTGATGAGAAGGAGAGAAAGCTCCGGCACCAGCACCAGCACCTCCACCCGAACCAGCACTGGAGCCATAGTCTACTGGATATGGTGACATCAGGCCAGATGACGGGGCAGAGCCAGATCCAGCGTGCCGGTACTGGTGAGGTATATGTCCATCAATATTAGGGTACCCAAAGCCTGCCCCATAAGCCATGCCCCCTCTTCTGTGCCGGTCCTTTCCGCCCATTGAAAAATAATAATCCATGACGTCCTTCCTGTAAGGGTTGTTGGCATTGCCACTGTGAATGTTACCCTGTGTTGGCGGTGGCTCCACAGCTGCTCTGTTCCTAGCACTGTAAGCGAGCATGTGGCTGGCTTGACTCGGGTGGTGATGGCCTCGGTGCAAGCTCTGCTGTTGCATGCCCGCGTAATCATCTGTCATCCTCGGGGAGATCTGGGGATCTGCTGGCTGAGGGGGATACGGAGGTCCTCCTCCACCCCTCCCACTGAACCCCGGAGGGAGAGAGGGGGGAGCCGGGCTGTTAGAAAAATTCTGCATTGTTTTTCCAAGTTTGGATTAAAAACGGAAATATCTGTCAGTGTCTATACCAGGGAATGCTTCTGATCAGAAACTGGAAGGCTTACGGCAGTAACCATAAATGACAAAAAGAGAGTCTATGGCCTGGCAGTAAAACAAGGAAATGCTTTCGAAATCCACCAAAGAGTTCAAGCTGAGGAATATATATCACAGATGTTATAATCACTGTTTTGTGTAGCAGAAAGTGGGAAGGGAGGTTTAACAGATGATGGTTTTATCAATATATGAAAAGGCCAAATGGTGAAAATCTTATTTCTCCGATGATGATACTATGGTTGTTAAAAAAACGGTCGTAAAAAACGGAATTTTTAAAAAGGAAAAAAAAAAAAAAAAAAGATATGCAGTGAAGCAGGTTTCTACTGCAGAAAAAATACAAGACTAAAAGTGTGCAGTCATTTGCATGAAGCAGTTTGGCACTGAGCTGGGACAATGATATCAAGGACGACTGACGCACACCACCACCACGTGAGACGTTCAACCCTTCAAATGTCTTTACATGTATACGCTCCGCTATAATCACAGCTCGAGCAAACAGAGCTACGTTAGGATTAAATTACGTTGCGATCCAATAGCATCTTGTGCAAAAAAAACAAAAAAAAAGCACAAGAAGAAGAAGAAAAACTCATCGGGACCGCGTTCCGTCGCAGCAATCCTTCGGTTTGTCAACGGGCGTAAGTTTTCCGGGACCTGACTCACACGCGTGCGCGACGAAAACTGCAACTGGAAACAAGAGGTCTGAATACAGACCCTCACTAAACACTCCCAGAGGCAAACACTCCATTGATATTCTCATCAGCTTGGAGTGTAATACTTTGAGATTTTTTTTCTTGGTCGCTCTCTTTCAAATACTGTTTTGTTCTTTTTTTTTTTTAGCTTTCTGCTACCGCATGCATTCCTTCGGACTGTAGAAGTCTTTGGTCCCTATTTAGTAATTGTTCTTTCTTTGACTCTGCGTTCAGACTCTTCTCGGTGCTCTCCTGTATCTTCACCATGTAGCTGTCTTACCTTTCCTTTTTTTCTGTCAACCACCATTTAATTATACCTAGTTCCATGGCAACAACTTTCCAAAGGAGGGTAATCCATTTATTCCACTTCAAGTTCAGTCAATTCAAGCTCCTGTTTTCTGGTTTCTCTTCAGTATTTCCATGCAGATAAGTTCATTTTCCAGGAGCTGCTGACCAGAGGCCTTCAACAACTCTGCAAATACAAAAGATGAATCAAAAAAGTTAGCATGCAAATTGAAAAGGTGCAGTTTATCTATTAAACCTTGTGTTAAAGCTCTCTTGTGAATATAATTATATTAAAATGGCATATTGGGGCTGTTTCTTTGTCGCTTTTTCATTCAGCAAAGCGACTACTAACTGAATGGATTCAATTACTTTTCAGCCTTTTTAAAGACTTTTTGTAACTCAAAGGATTTTTATTTCAAATTATTCAGGCTGCAGTGAAAAATAAAAGAAAGAAAATCTCAGGGCTGATCGCATATTACAGATCAGCATTTCCCACAAGTGGATTTATTATTTTTAGTGGCCCACGGCAACAATCACAAATACATCCACCAAAAAAAACCCAACAACAACAGCGTTCACATTACTTCTACGTTGCATAAACTATTCATTCAACTTCTGGCTCCATATCAACACTCCTCTTTTTTTAATATGCGCTGAGAGTACAACCTTTACTGTGGCTGAGGCTTTAACAATACATGCCTAAGCTGTCTCTTCTGACTGATAACAAACACGGTTGGTGAAGAGAGGAAAAGTGGGTTAGCGGCAGCGTGCAATTAAGGCAACAAAGTAACACAGACAAGGTCATAAAAAAAAAAAAAACTACTTCACATGTAAACAAACAACCTCGTGGAGCTGAAACTAGAAGAGCAGTCCGTCCCCAAGCTCTCTGCAACGACACTAGAGACCATTAACTTTATTTTGGTGATGATAATTAAAAAGGGATGATGCCACCTTTTATGGGGGGGGGGGGGGGGGGGGTCAGTGCCCTGTAATTGCCATGTGTGACACAAGCCTCTATTGTTATCCTCCGAACACACTATAAAACACTTAATGGGCCTTTACGCAAGTTTTGTGTGACTTTTGTTGCAATAAATAACAAGTTTGTAATTATAACTGTTAGTGTAAGTGCTGCTATTTGTCTGCCAGTCTGAGAAATGTGTGTTTTTAATGAGTGGAGGAGCAGGTCACACCTTGTAAATCAAACACAGGTAGAGGGGTCACAGCTAGTAGGTGATGCACTGTAAAAAACAACATAAATAGGAAGGGGGGGGGGGGGGTATTGATCTCCATCCTCTCTATCTTGATTACTAATTAATCACAGCAGCTCACTGTGCAGGCAGCACACACACACACACACACACACACACACACACACACACACACACAACAGTGCAGCATTGCACACATACACACAACTGGCTCAATGCAGAGTCTGTCTGTCAATTGCACGTCTGCCTTAATTGATACGAGCATGTACGCAATGCTGTCTGAAGCTACATACCTGACGGGTTTTAATCCACCAACACAACAACAACAACAACACTTGCCTTTAGCAGCCACATTAGCCCACAGCAGCAGCAGCAGCAAGGTATACGCATTACAATTAGCCTGGTGGTGCTGTAGCCTCGTTTAGCATCGCAAGGGTTAGCGTTAGCATCAAATAAATTAAATATGCGAGCTAGCCGCATATGTTAGGGGGGCAGCTAGCTAACGCTAGGTAGCAACGACGGCTAATTTACGTTGTTGGAAACGTTTGGGGAACGTTCACGAAACGTTAAAAGGCGCCGGACCGAGGGGAGGGAGGGAGGCATAGCCAAAGCCAAAGCAGCCGTTTAGCTACAAAAAGAGAGAGAGAGAGAGAGAGAGAGAGAGGGGTGATTAGGTGCAGATGTTGCCCCCTCTTCTTTAAGAGAATCACTGGTGGCCTGGTAAATAACGCCTACAAGGGAGGGGGGGGGGTTAAAAATAAATAAAAAAGGAGAGCTAGTGTTGGGGTGCTGCATCATTTAAAAAAAAAACAGATCATCCCCTCCGCGCAGCCTTGACATTTCTTTGCTTTGAATAAACAGAGCTAGCAGGGAGAGGCGAGAGAGAGAGAGCTAGCTAAGAAACGCATACCTGAAAACGTAGCAATACAAGAAGGCCCCTCGAAGACTGAAAGGCTTGTTTGTGTGACAATCCCCGCCGCTGCTCGCTGCTGTGTGGCAGGAAACCCCAGTCTTGAGTCGACTAGCTCCGCCGCTTTCCCCTCACCCTTTTCTCGAGTCCAGACAACCCCGACCAGCGGCGGCGAAGTCGGGTAAGGGGGGGCCCCGTCACGACACTCAGATCCCCGGGCCTTTTTTTCCCTTTCCCCTCTCTCTCTCTCTCTCTTCCTCTTTTGTCCTCACCTCCACACCATATTAAAAAAAAAAAAAAAAAAAAAAAAAAAAAAAAAAGGAGTGATGATGATGAGAGCCGGAGCACAGTCGGGGGGTGCCTGTGTGTAAGGTCCCGTAACCAGTGAGGTCCATACACCCCCGCCCCCTCCCCTCTCTTGTTCCCTCTCTCTTCTCCTTCTTTCACACACCGCTGAGGTGATTCCACCTATCTCGGACTAAAATTAAACACCATCACCGACGCGAGCCTCCACTCACAGCACATGAAGATCGTCACCCAGAAATCTGGCATTTTGCATTTGCCTTCATCAGTAGCTCGACCCTGCTCGTTTTCCTGTTAGACTACTGTTTTTTTTTTCTTCTTCTTCTTGCAACAGAAAGACCGCCTTGAAAATGCATACACACTCATATTCCTGCACCCCCCTCCTCCTCCCTTCCCTCCCTCCCTCCCTCATCTCTTCTCCATCACATCCCTCCAACTCCCCTCCCCTCTCTGAGAAAAAAAAAAAAAAAAAAAAGCTTCTGCTATTTCACAGATTTTTCACCTATTCCTACCATAAAATAATCATCATCATCTCAGATTGGGGTAATGTTGCACATGCAAATCTGCAGCCCTCTTTGTGTTTTATCAGCAGCTCCTTTGTTCTTATTTCATCTCATCAACCTTAATGAAGGCTTACAAAGGCTTACAAAGGCAGGCGACGTGGAGTGGAGGGTGGTGTGGTTGTGTCTGAAAATGAATGAAGTCAATAACAGATAAAAAGACAATTTAGTGGAGCGGATAGGTACGGCTGCGTTAGAGGAGGATTGCAGTGCCACAGATGAAAGCTTGTTAAGTTTATTGTGGTCTCCTCACACACGCACGGTGCAGCTGTATTGTTTCTTTTTCCAGCCACTTGAATCATTACCACGATATCAAGCTTAATGTTGGACGAGGACATCATCACGGCCCCCCGAAAAAAACAACAATGCAAGTGCTACAAACAAGAATCCCTTTTCCCCATTAAATTTATTGTCTCTGCCCGAGCTTATCTGCTCTCACCCAGCGAGTGCAGCTGCAGACCCACTCACACTCTCCTACCATCATAATGATGTGGCCTATGCCCCTGATCCACGGCTGCTGCTGCACTTTTAATGTACTGCTGTGTGTGTGTGTGCGTCATACATGCACACACACACAATGCAAGGTCCTAAATGCACACATCTTGAATGCAGTCACTCACTTAACCTGTCAATCACAAGAGTAAAATCTCCTTCAGTTTCTAAACAAGAGTTCAATATTTTTTATTCCCTCGCAGATACACGTCTATTTCTATCATAGTTGCCATAGCAACTGCATCACAGAGCCTTAACTGTGGATAATTTTCAGGCTACGTATCTACACTTGCTTTCTACATGTGTGCAGTTTCATTTCGCAGGCAGGCGCTCTCGTTCGCCGGCGTACAAAAATCTCCAAGCGTGAATCGCTTACATGCCGTTGTGTACTTGTGTTGCCACTAAAGTCGAAGTGAAAGAGCTGAGAGGCGAGATAAAGGGCATTGATACTCTGAGCCAGCAAGTCAGCCAGCCAGGCCTATCCAATCAACAGGAACGCCTGCTGGGATACAACACAGGCTCTCTCCATCGCAGACAAGGTCACAAAATCTTCCAAAGAGGAGGTTCGAAGCACACATTTGTAAGGAAACAGAGCACATTTCAAGCTCTCCACATCATTATTACATACATACACAGCTGTGTATGCACACAGTCCTCTCTCCTGTATTGTGTGGCCAATGTTTGATGCTTTTCTTGCAGAAAATGCACACACAACATGTTTAAACCTCCACAGTTACCGTGAAATAATGCTGATTATCAGCTCTCTTCACTCCAGCAGGCTGTTTAAGTCTGTATATTTCAATTTGCTGGCCTGCATCTGTACAAACTTTGAAATTTCTCAATAAGAGAGCATACATCCACACCTAAAATCTATCATTTTGATCTTTTATTCATATAATACAGATGAAAAACACCATTTTACGCCTCTAAAAGATCCAAGCTTGCTTCAAGGATCGATCATCTGTGTGCAGACAAGTTGAATGGTGCCCACAGTGGCCGTTTCATTCTTGGATTTAATCCATTAGTCATGCTTTTCAATATTAAATAACGCTAAAATATGAGAAAGAACCTCAGTTTTATTTGTCTATATTTTCATGACACAAGATGAGCAAACATCTCCAGGCTGTGGATGCATCGCGTCACCGATGGTTTGATATTGTCATGACTTGCGCGTCCTCTCCGGCGTGGTATCTGCTTACAGGAATGGCTGAAGTGTTACCGATCCTTGAATAAATAAGACGACTGAACAATGTGTTGACTACATTATGTACAAGGCCTTCACATTTGCAAAGGCCAGCACGACCCGGAGAGGCAAACCTGTGAATAAACTACATGAGAGCTGAAGCACAAGACGAATATCTGCAGTAAGTAGCTAAGTAACCTCAGAAATTAGTAAAATACAAGGACATTCTGCAGCAACAGGAACACGTAGATGTGTTGAATAGACCTGAGACAAGTGAATAGGCAAATAAAGAAGCTCAGCTGGAACATACTTCTATAAGCCGAGCGCATGGAGAGAGGAACAGTGGATAAGTGGCTGCACTGTGTGTTCGCTGCTTACCATGAATACTACTTAAGTGTCATTTCTATGAGAAGGTGTGTGGCTTTAGAAGGTTCTGATTGTGCCTGCAGCTATAACAACCAGTAATGACTCCATTTTGAGTGCTGATAACATTTGTAAGAATGCGGAGCAGCCACTACTGGGGACAAACGGCACTTAAAATATGAAGTGTTTGTGTTAGATGTGCACTAGAGACAGATATGCAAAAAGTACAGGTGGATTTTCTTATTTATAGATATACATTAAGCGTATGTGCATGTGTGTAAAAGCCCGTAAAATGCAGCCACGCTGACAGTGAGCAAAATAGCTGCAAAACAAAACACTAGCATTTGCAACATTAGCATCCTGCTGCATCCAATTCACACAGCAACAGTCAATGACAAAGCAGCAGTTGATTTGCAGTTTCCTTGATGACCACATGGAGTCAGAGTCATACAACAAACATGCAGCTGTGATGCTCGCTCACAAGCCGGCCTTGTATTTTTTTTTTCTTCCTTTCAGCAGCGGGCTGAATGAAGATGAAAAATATGAAATAAAATTTAAAAACTCATATTATTTTGTCTGTAAAATCCCAGTTCATCAGTCCCTTTGAAGTGCACGCTTCTAAAGTTATGCTTTGGTACAATTTCACAGTCTTTGATCCTTTTTTCATCTGGAGTGTTCTACAGTCTCACAATTAACTGTCCCACAGACATTAAGTATTGTATCAGGAGAATGGGCCCCAGCTTTGATAATACATGGCTGAAAACATTCTGAGGACACGGAGAAATGAGATCTTGAGCTCTGATTGCCACTAGGCGCAGAGCCCCTCTTACAATCTCAGTGAAAGTCTTGTAGATCAAAGAGCATGATGCAGCCCGGCTGAAACACACTTGAAACTCTAAATCTGTGACCTTATCAGGGGGCGGTGGTGCAAAGATGTAGTTCACCATTACAGTGACTGTTCCCGTCCAGCAGCATAAAAACTGAAGCTGTCCAACTCCTTCGTCACCAAACATGAGAGCACTGAGCTGATCCACAGGCGTCAGTGGCTGACATGTGCCGACAGGGGGCGCTCTCTCCTAATATCCCCCCTCACCGCTCTCTCATAACTCTCTCTCTCTCTCTCTCTCTCTCACACTGAGGCCGGCTGCCACACTCTCCTCGTCTCCTAGCAACCTCAGAACCCTGCCTCCAATCACTACGGATACCGGGAGGGATGGAGGGAGGGTGGGAGAGTGTGAAAGAGGCAGAGGAGGTGGAGGAGGAGGAGAAGCTAGCTAGGCATCAGCATCCAGAGCAGCAAAACTGAAGGTGTGTAAAGGTAAAAAAAAAAAAAAAGTTGATGTAGAGGTGGATGGTGTTGGGTGGAGGCATCTGTGGAGGAGATGTGAATCATTGGAGCCGAGGTTCTCGGGGACATATTGAGATCATAATTCAAATCAGCCGTATTACAGGATGTGAAGTGGAAGAGAGTGATTGCCCCAATTAAGCCTGTTTGTCTTGAGGGTCCCCCTTTGCTTCAGCTCATGATCCCTCCCCCCGCCTCCCCCCCAGCGGCTCCTCCTGTCCTCCTCTTCTTCTACTCTCACCCACCTTCTCCTGCAGCCCATTAAATTTGATGGTGTCATCATCATCTCCGTTCTGTCCTTGCGACTCGTGGCGGGGTCCGTATTCTTCTCTGCAGTGATCTATGTTTCTGTCACGCACACATGGGGCGTGCGCGTGCATGTACATGCACACATAACACACACACATGCTACATTGCATCACACGTCACACACATTTATCCTGGTGATGCCACATGCTCCCACGTCACACATATAGAGCCTGTATAATATAATATAATACCTCCTGCGTATATGTCATGTATACAGAGAACAAAGAAAACACACACACACCCACGCACGCTCGTCACAACATACAAGCCTTCACACACTGCTCGTGTGATGCGACAGTGACCTTAGACACTGGACCCCCCCCCCCCACCACCACCACCACCTCCACCACTTGTCATATGGGGATGCGGCACACAGATACACGCATGACGGGGTTCAGTCAAGAAGAGTGAGCCACGTTCAAAGTCAAGGAGGAGCCACAGGAGCTGCCAGGCTGTGTGCGCAAACGCAACCTGAGCAGACTGTATGCAAAACAATCCTACATTTGATAACATCACGCCACATTAGACTTATTTCTGACGTCAGTCTGTGCGTGAGTTTGTAGAGTGGAAATATTTACCAGCCTGCTGAGAACACTGCAGCCTAAAGCTCTGTCAATAAGCTGTTATTATTGTCCTATTATTCACTGCACCTTGTGATGACTGTACACTTAATTTAACATTTAATTTCATCTCAGCAGGAGAGCCACTGTGCAGCAGTAATACACTTTTGCATTGACGGCGTTAAACAAACAGGGTTTACATCTATAAATCTCTATAACAACAATATGAACTGAATTTTTTTGGGGGGGATACTACTACATTTATTTGATAGAGGACAAGATACAGGCGTGTAGCTAAACAAATATAAGCAGCTATGAAACGATGTGATTAACACATGGTGCAGCGCTCATTCATTTCAAAGCACATCCTGTGCTTCGGAGTGCAGCATCAGACAAACACATCAACCTCTGAAGAAATCAGAGCATTAATGCACGCCAAAAAACTTTAACTCTGAGCCACAGAGGGGATAAAACAGGGAGAGGGAGGAGGGGGAAACATGTGTATGTAGTCTGTGTGTGTGTGTGCAAGAGGGATTGATAAAGAAAGAGAGAAAACGCTGGCTGCTGTTGCCGAGGCAACCATCTCTCTCTCTCTCTCTCTCTCTCCCCTCTCCTCTTTAACCCTTTCTCCTCAGCACTTCCTTTTCACGTCCTGTCTTTTTTACCATCGCAGCGATCTCTCACTTGTTGATGTCCTATCACTCCATCTGTCCCTCTCTTTATCTCCACGCAGCTCTCCATCTCTCTCCCTCTCTCTTTCCATGTCTGTGTCTCTCTCTCTCTCTCTCTCTGCGATACAGAAATGTTGATTCGTGAGCTGTTCAGTCTCACCTTCATCTTGATTATTCATCCTCATGTCGCCACACCTGTCATTTTGTCTGCACTCGTGTGCTTTGTTAACTCTGAATCATTCCGTGCTCGTGAACAGCGACAGTTTGTGCTCCTGTGTGTTTCAGGAAGTAATTGTTTCCCTGCGGGAGTTATTGATGATTTGAAACTTTAACACATGGTGCAACAACATGGCTGCTGGCAAGAATGTGATTGACTACCCTGAAGCAATAAACGCTGATAATAACGTTTGAATATTTGAAATATTGAACAAATTTGCAATTATCCTGCAGTTCTGATGATGTCATTTGAGGATATATAGATTTAAGTAAGTTTAAATCAATAATTCCCTGCATGCTACAGAGGTATACAGTCATTTCTTATACATAGTTATATGTATAGAGTATAAGTTAAGGAGAAACAAGCAGACATATTTTGACATTTTGCACAAATATGCAATATATATATATATATATATATATATATATATATACATATATATCCTTTATGCAAAGAGTAAAATAAGAATGAAGCCACAGCTAGCAGCAAATTAGCTTAGCTTAGCACAAGACTGGAAGAGAATGGAAATGGTGGAACAGCAAGCCTGGCTCAGTCCAAATGTAACAAAACAAAATTAGCTATAGAGACCAAAACTGTTTTTTGTGCCAGGCTGTAAACATGTTTATTTCTGCTTTAACATGGGGACTTATGGAGACTGACTCACTTCTGCAGCCAGCCTCAGGTGGACGTTTGAGGAACTGCAGTTTTTGGCACTTCCTCTTTGGCTTCGCTTCACAGCCGCAGAGGTCGCCGCTCGGTACAGACATGAAAGTGATATCAATCTTTTGATCTAACTCGAAGCAAGAAAGTGAAATTGAGTAAAAAGCAAAAAGCTTATTTCCCCAAAACATCAAACTGTGTTTGCAGCGTGTCTGCGAGAGCACAACAGGACATTTAGAGGTCAGGAAAATCCCCCCCACCCCAAAAAACAGTGTCAACAACATTCCTCAACTCTGCCAATTTCCAGTATTTACTGTCTGAGAGCCACATCATTAAATAATCTGACATCCCCATAAAACACAATCCTATACGCTTTGTTGTGTGTGTGTGTGTATTGATCACTTGCAGTCCTCCTCCACTGTATAGATCATAAACGCTGGTGTGCTGTCCAGCTGCTGCGTGCTGACGTTCGTCCAGGACGAGCTCGATGCCTACACAGAGGAAGAAAGAAGGAGAGTCCTGCCAAATCGAATCAAATCTTAAGGAGCAGTTTGCTCAGAGTGAGTGTAATCAGCATGTGTCACACACACACACACACACACACGCATCTGCCTTCCATTACCGCACCAAATGCAGGAATTAGGTTAAATTAAACAATTCAGCTGCTCTCGTTCGATCTTCCAGACGCTCTACGTTACGTGTAGAGCTTCAAACGCATGTAACAATATTAATGTAAATATTAGACTTCACATCACATAGCTGCCTCAGACCATCCTCTTCTCTGCTTTTTGAAATAATATATCCTGTTGCTAGGTAACTGTTAATTGTTAAAATGTAGCTACTTCATAAAGAGTAGAGGGGAGAGGAAAAAAAGGCAAGAGAATGACAGAGCATTGCTGTATACTGGTGCAACACACTCACACACACACACACAAAAACAGCTGAGCAATATTCTGCAAACAGATAAGTCTTCTAAGGTCACGAGTTTCAAGGATAAAGTGAGCTGTATCGCTGAAATGGAGGCTTGTTTTATGGACTAATGGAAGTGAGGTAGCACCTCCGCTATTGTCATCTGTCCTTTTTACCCCTCGTCTCCCTCCATCCTGCTCCTCCTTTCATTTCTCCATAATCCAGTGAACTCTCATCCATAACTCACGGGGCCCCTCTTCCTTTTATTACCGCGATGCTCCCACCTCCACCTCCACCACCACCACCTCTCCCTCCATCGTAATAATTCAAAGTGACGCACGATAGAAAGAGGCAGTTGAGAGAGGGAGAGTCAAAGTGGGATGAAGAGAGGACTAGAGAAGTGTCTCAGTGTTTGAGAGTGAAAGAAGTGAAATTTTTGAAGGAGTGACGGGGTAAAAGCAACGCCGAGAGGCAGGCAGAGCAACGTTTCACCTCTGACTAGCTGCTGAATTAGGCTGTCAAAGGTTTGAGCCATGCCGGGCTTCTGTTGAGACCCTGTCCAGCTCTCCAAACTACAAAGATGTCCTCCAGACAGTAGCAAAACTGTAGCGCAGTTAGCTATATTTCACATTTAAGGTTACACGTGAATCTCTATCTTACTAATATATCTCATCCCCTTTCCCCTCACACCTCACTCCCACCATCAATAATTTAATAAGTCTTGCTTGCCAGTGTGACTGAAAAATTAATGTGAGCTAGGGTGGGGGGGCTGTACCAAGGATGATGGATGAAGAGGTGGGTGTCATCATAGTTGGGTGGGTGGGGGCGCAGCCTGTGTGCAGGTATGGACTAAACGCTGAGGGGGAAGAGAGTAGCTGTGTTGGACACACTGAGCCTGAACCTGAGCACATGGCGGCAACTCTTCATCTCCATTTCACTGAAAACTTAAGCTTCAGTTTCTATTTTAGCACGACCCTCAAAATATACAAACAGATAAAGAACTGGGCTCATATTTTAACATGTTCACAGTTTTATTAGCACCTAGAATAACAGCTGCAAAATCATTTTGGACTTCACGGACAGGAAGTTTTACTAAAATAAGTTAATGGCTATGCAAGTTCGCTCCTAGCTTCCCAGACGAGGCGCTCAGAGTACTGTGGGATTGTTGGTATTTACACAGGTAGCACAGGAGCTTTGGGTTGCTTGAAGTGAGGGGGGAGCCAGCGGGTGCATGCTAACGGGGAGTGTAGCAAGTGTTGTGCCAGAACCGGAGCTAGATGAGCAGCCTCTATGGATGTTGGGGCGGAGGATGCTATGTCTTGTGTTGTTGTCTTGCTCGATGTTTGGCTGCAGACTCACTGCTTTCCGCTCTCAGGTAGAGCTGTCGACAGCATTTGAGGGTGCCAATTTGCCATACTAAATCTTACGTGACAAACTGTAGAATTTTCATGAAGTTAATTCAGTTTTCATTATGCAACCACTTCCTCTGGTTTGCCATGGAGCTGTATGGCTGGGAAACAAGGTACCAGCTACGTCACATCTGCTTGGATGGTGTTGATTGCCAAACGGACAGCACCAGGTTCCTCCTGAATCATATGTCCTCTTCTGTTAGCACTTCTGTTCCATTACCACAAAACACCTGTGTCTCTCTACCAACTCAGACTATGACAATAGGTCAGATCTTAGATAGGTCAGCCAGTTAATTACAGTATTGTCCAGCAGGTAGCCTTACATCTAGCGTGCTTTGCACTGTTTACCTGAGCAGACACTTATTTCCCAGCTGTGGTCTGTGCAGGTAAGAGTCTGTGCTGGAAGAGAGACAGTCCGGCTACTTCATCTCATCTTCACTATTTTTAGGAGGAAGCTGAAATAATGGTCTGAGTTTCTAAATGCAACTCTCTGTCTCTCCTCGACTGGAAATCTTTACTTTTCCTCCCAGCTCCCCTCTAACCCCCGGACTTTTTTTTTTTTAGCTGTGATTGCAACATGGCTCTATGGATAGCAGTTAGTCTAAAAATATCTCAACAACTTTTGGATAGATTGTCATACGATGTAGAGATGTTCGTGTTTCCCAGAGGATGAACCCTAACTTTGCTGATCCCCTTACATTTATGGTAGTGCCACCACGAGGTCCACCTTCTTGTTTTATAGCGAAAGAGCTACGTGCACATATTCATGGTTCCCAGAGGATGAACACTGGCGACTGTTCCTCACATTTGTGGCCAGCTCCTGAATCAGTTGCCACCGAATGCCACGAATCCGATGATCCCTGGACATTTCATTAAACGCCGTCCTCAGGTCAGAAAATCTGGAGATTACATAAATATTGACAGGTCTGTGACAGAGCTCGATGCTGAACTGGCAGAACGGCGCTCGTTTCACATTTTACACTTGTGCTCTAATTGTTGCGCTCGAAAGTCTAACAAGAACAGAACTGACACAGACACGCTGAGTGAAGAGATGATGCATCGCCGAGCAAAATAACACGACTTTGCTTTTTTTTTTTTTCCCCGGCTTGGGCACAAAATGTTTTTGTGGTGCTGGTTTACTCACGCATAGCACCCGACCTCCATCTTTGGACCAGCTTGAGAGGAAGAGAGAGGAGAGGAGGGAAGCAGGGACGCTCAGTACCTGGTGGAATAATCGTCGAGTCATTGGTATTGATCAACAGCCCCTATCAAACCACTGAAGATATATCGTGGCCATTTTGTACTGTGGGGCAATAAAAATCTTAATGCATCTTTAAGTCACTCTGGATAAGATCCGCTTGTTAAAATGTCGAAATGTAAAATTTACAGACCACACACAGCCCGGCGAGGCACAACGGTGTAAAAACTAAACAGCTGTTTTTGGGATTTGAGGTGTTTTTTGCAACGTGAGAGGTGAAGACGGAGAAATGAAGCACACACATCTTCACGATGACACATTGAAGCATCATAAACTCGGCTCGAAGCTGTGCTGTAAAGGAGCTTCTATCTGAGGACTTTAGTAGCCTAACTAAGTGCATGATATTAGCTTTGATTTCCCTGAGATGTTTTGCCTGCGTGCCCCCCTCCACAGAATGCCCTGCTTATTATTCATACTTTTAAAATGCATTTGCACGAGGGACCTGCTCAGTACAAGCACAATATTACACTACTGGCAACTGAGCGGCGTTGGAGACTGCTGGAAGATAAATGCCCTTCTCAATGTCAGTTTGATGGCAATTGCTGAGACAGGGGTGGGTTTTCTTCATTTACGTTTCATCATCCAGATTTTCCAATCTGTCCCGCTTCCCTGACCTCAGATAATTATTATGCATTGTGAACGACGTCCTTAATCTCAGCATTTATCTCACCAGGATGCATAAAGGTTAAAAAAACGCATGTTATTGTGCTACAGGGCAATTTGTGCCGCCTGAAAAGGTGAGCGCACACAACAACGGTTTGTCTGAGAGGTCTACTGTACTGCTGCACAGTCCGGCAGGAGCAGCGATGGCGTGGTGGCGGAAGGAGAGAGGAGAGGAGAGGAGAGAGCAGCCTGAGAGAACCCTGAGGGGGCTGGACGGCATCAGACGAGGCTGTGCGGAGCGCCAGCAGCAGTGTGGGTTGTTGAGGGGACAGACCTAGACCCAACCACTCCACCATACAGTCACCATATGGCCCTGGTTTTCTCAGGCAGGCCTCTTCTCTCCTCTCCCAGGAATTCCTGCCATTCCTGCCAACCAGGAGAGAGAGAGGGGCAGCTTGTGCATGACAGAAAGATGATGCATTTAAAAGAATGAGGGCTGTGACAGGAAGCCAGCGTCCACTACACGGCAGAGATACACAGACGGATGTGAGGGTGTGTGGAAATGTCAACACAAAAAAAGCTTAAAAAGACTCAGTGCCATATGTGTGAAACTTATAGTTTTTTATTATTAATACTCAACACTTCATTTTGTTCATCATGTACAAAGAGAAAGAATAGTCTTATTTGAGCACTTATAATTGTAGATATCAGTATTATCCTTATTAGAAGTACCTTAATGATGTTTTTTTGCAATTTTGTCATGACGTGGTTAATTTTTGTTATTGAGATTACTTTGATCGTTTCCATACAAAAAAAAGAAGGTAAATGTTTTTCCCCCAATATTCAGTATTTACACAAACCTGTACAATTCTTTGTTTTTGTGTCGTTTTTCTGTTCGTATGGTGTAAAAATTTCTCGGGGATTATTTCAAAGAAATGGGCCACAAAAAGAGAAAAGAATGGCCAAGAATAATATTATGTATATCATTATGTATACAATTGATGCTATTCATATGTTACATTTTTTGTCCGCCCACAGTAAAATTGAATCAGGCTGTGTAGTTTCAGTGTGTTCTCATCAACCTGTTCGCCTCGTGAAATACATTTAGTAGCAACCCCTTATGTCACGCTGTCGCAAGCCGCTCTCAAATATGAATGATGAAGATGGAAAATAGCTATATTAAACAAACAAAACTGTACACGATTTAATAGAAAATTCTGTATGCATCAATATAAAGCAATATCAATACATATTAATACACGTACACACAGGTAAAATAGTAGTAAACAAGTTCTGCAGTGGTGACAAATTATAAGCAGCTAAGTTACCTTCACAATAAACCAATCATATAATAATATCACAGTATAATTCTCTCTATCTGCACGAGAAGACACTCGTTAAGAAAAGAAATGAACGATGTGATTAGCATGTTAGAAATATCGATGCGTCTTTCCCCCAAAACACAAAAAGTCAAAAATGCATGTTTGCAGGTCAGTGTAGCCGGTGCATCGACCCCTGTGGCTGACCGCGTCGTGCTGTTATTTGGTCCCCGTGTGTCAGTAACTCCTGACAGAAAAACACGTCAGCTGAGGTGATATTTACATCCTCCACCTTCGGGATGTTCCAGCCCGCTAACTCGCCACAGCCAAGTTTTTTTTTTCTTTCTTGTGTTGTAAAAATGTGACACAGTGTGTGTGTGTGTGTGTGTGTGTGAAGCATTTGAACAAATGTGTTGTGGCATGCTCGTGTGCAAAGAAGTAGAGGCTGGGACCAGTTTGGCCGTGAGGGAAATAAAAAGACTTCTGACGAGCCATGCTTACTCTGCACGCTGGCCGCGGAGCAGCTGGAGGTGGTAAAGGCCTGATGATAGCATGTTTACCACAGGGTCAGGCGCACCATCGCTTCCCCGACCAGCAGCTGTGAACTGGCCCTAGCTTAGCTCGCCTTCCAGTGCATGAGGAAACAACAGGATACCTGATGTGAGGTGTACAGTGGGAGCGTTTTCTGTTTGGTCATGCTGTTTATTGCAGATGAGAGAGAAAAGAACGTGGTGGCGTGTATAAAAAATATGCAAACCTAACAGAGTTTACGTGCACACGGACACATTTTTCACTTTTCAATCAACCCTCTAGACGTGAGAGCAGTTGTGGAGAAAAACAGTGGAGAGATGAATTCCTTCTCTCAGGGCTGGGCTGAAGATTATACAGACTTATTGGAACCACTACCATACAGAAGAAGAAGAGCGGGAAATAATATGACTGCACAGGGGACAAAATTGCAAATGTACACAACAAATTACAAATTATAATCTCCCCCGTTTCATACAGAGTGCACAAAAGTTGCACGAAATAAATGAGAATCCAGAGCATGTGAGTGTTTCTCAGCTGTCAAACGACGGCGCTTCAGTAATACGTGAGCTAAAAATGTAGCAACGGTCGATTCCCCTGAAGCAAAAAAACAACAACTTGTAACCTAAAATGAGACATGACTGAATAAATGTTGCACCTTTTAATAAGGGGTTGCACAAATGCATTTCAGCTTCAAATGGATCCTCAATCAGATGAAACTACACTCCTCGGTTTGTTTTGCCCACGATTATCGGTGCTGAAATCCTCAGAGATATGAACAAAACAATCAACACTGGGAAATGTCCAGCACTCAATCGTGTGTACATGTGTTTATACATGTATATATATATGTATATATATCTTCCGTTTACCACAGTGATGTCTATCCCAAACATAGAGAGGGAACAGGATAGGCCGGGCCGACGATGGCTCTAAATTCTGTGTGCAATCACCATTAGAGCCCAGGTCAAAAAAGAAAGAAATCAATCGAAAATGAAATAAAATCGGGCAACAAAAACACAAAAATCTTGTAAGTTTTCAACAAGGTTTGCCGCTTAAAAAGGAAGGATCACAATATACTGCCTCTATATGCAAATATCATCTATGTATACACGTAATATTGTATTACATAAATGTGTAGATAATTGAATTTATCTCAAAAAGCATGAAGAAGAGCTTACTTTAAAAAGAGAGAGAGAGAGAGAGAGAGAGAGAGAGATCTAACACAATTCAAGGGAAACTTAGCAAAGACTCCTAAAACTAAACTTTCCCCTTTTTATCACCAAACGTCTACACCTACAGTAAAATTATCCTCAATTTCCAACACTTTAGTGAAAATATGAAAAAGCATAATTCTTAACATAATCAGTATACTGATTGGTAAACTATTAGAATTAAGTAAACATGAGATTTAAAGAAAAAGAGGTTCAATTATATCACTTATGATTAGTAATATTTGTGTCTTAACTATATTTTGCATATTTTTGTTCACGTGTTTTTTTGTTTTTATGAGTTTTTATTCTTGTTTTCTTTATTTCTTAAATTGCTGTAAAACATATTGAAAGTTACATCCTGTCTGTCTGTTTACTGTACAAAGTGAAAAGTTTGTTTTTTTCTTTTAAATATATTATTTACAAGGAAAAGATTGAAACATACAAACGCTGACGCTGATTGATGCCCACTCCCAAGTCTTTCTACGGCTCGCTCTTATTTCCTCGTCGTTCCCTCGCCCCCTTCCTGTTCTCCTGTCTCCTCCTTCTTGTACCGTCGCGCTGATAATGGTTTGACCTGAACTTTCAAAATGTGTGCATATAAAAATTCCAGAGATCCCAATCTATTTATTAGGAGAGTCATTTGGAGAGGTGGTGTTGGTGGTTGGGGTTGGGTGGGTGGATGAATCTGTTTGATTTAAGGCTAACTCGATCAGTCTCACTTTAACGCTGTTATCTGTGGAGCGAGGGAGGAGGAGAGGCTGAATTTATGAATAGTTATCAGCAGGTTAGCGGGAAAAAACAAACAAAAAAAACAAGTGTTGCTTCCCCACGCGCACACGCACATACACACACGCACGCACGCCAATCTATTACACTGCGTTTTAAGATTAGGGTATAAGATAGAAGTCCGCAAGGACGAAGATTACTCTACACACTCCAGCAGCTCCAATCTCAGGCCAGCACTCCTGTGCAATCTCCCGCAGCCCTTGAACTTCTGACACCGCCCGCTAATCGAAGATCAAACCTTTAAATAACTAATAGAGGCTTCTTTATTCTGTACAGTAAAATGATGAGTCATCATCGGACAGCTTAGGGTGGGGGAGGATTGATGGGACGATAAGGCATGTCTACTGAGTGCCTGAACCTACACTGAGTAAAAAGGTCCTGTGCAATAAATGAGGCCTCTCCAAGCTAAAAAGACTATCTACATCAGTCAAGGTAAAAAAAAAAAAAAAAAAAAAAAGGTTATGCAAGATGGCCGCATTCCCTTCCTGACGCCTCGCTCGGCCTCTCTCAGATAGACATCCTCCTCAGCCGAAGCTTTTATCATTGTCATGCGGCAGCGACGACACGTTCTCCAACACGTTTCGCCTTCAGGAAAACGACAGTGCATATATTAAAAAAGAAATAAATAAAAATCATACACAGCGTCTCCAAACAAAGCTTTCTGTGAGTGACAGAGTAACGCCTTCTGCGAGATGCTCGTGGAACAACAACAAGCGCGTGCCCGGTGACTTTCATCGTAACCTGAATAAAAAGAAGGGTTTCCAAAAAAAGAGGCTGCCGTTTCTTCTGTGTGTGGAGTGAGACGCCGTCTGCCAGCGAAGTGTGGGACATCCTGAATACAACAGCTTCATAAAGCACTGCCCAAACTTGACTTATGAAATCAATTTTTACGAAGTTATAAAACATCTCCAACGGCATTCTCGTATTGAAACCATCAGCAGCAGCAGCAGCAGCGTCTCAAGCCTGCTGTAAATGTTTTATTTCTTTATTTTTTTACTGCACTTTTGGCTCATAAATGTGAAGAGACCACCGAGCGGGGGCCTCAAACGCGTCGCTGCTGGTCCGTTCCTGGTTGGTTGCTGCCCGCGTTGCGAAAACTGGGAGGACACATCCACTGGAGACCGTTAAGGCACGTCCTTCCTCTCAGTATCTTCAGCTTCCGACGAAACGTGTTGGTTCACAGTAGCACAAGTTCAGGCCGATGAAAAACTGTGTATGCATGTATGCGTGTGTGTGTGCACTTGATTCGTAATGTCTTGAAACATCAAATAAGGATCTGTCAGCTCTAAACGCGTCTTCCAGATCCTGTTTTTCCACGAGGAGCAAATAAACGTATGAGCATGGAGTAAAATCTTCTACAGGAAACAGAGAAATAAAAAGAGGAGTGGAGGACTCAGTCTTTCTGGCTTGTTGGTTGAACTAAAAACAACCTTCCTGCTGCCACCAGGGGCAGACGGGACACGACTACAGGTACTAAAACAGCAGTGGAATATTACAACAAAACATAAAACAAGAGAAACTTAGTGATATCATAAGCAGTGTTATCATAATCAGTACTAACATCTTTGTTATTCACAATGTTATCAATATTATTGTTGTTCTTATACCCTGTTTTTTTCTATAAGAATATCTTATTATGATTCATGATTGTATTTCTCATAGCAAACAAGATCAGCTCTTTTGGCGTTAGGGATGAGGAAGGAAGGAAGGAGGAGGAGGAGAAAGAGGAGAGAAAGAGGAGAAAGAAGAGTGTGACGAGTGCAGGATGGAGAGAGAGAGAGAGAGAGAGAGGAGAGAGAAGCACTAGTCATCTCCTGTGTAAACGTGACAATGTCTCCTTTTCTGCGGTGACACAGGGGCAGATGGGCAGTTCGCTCCTCTCTCCCTCCCTCTCTCTCTCCGCTCTCTCGCAGTCTTGCTCGGCGGGAGCTCTCGAGACATCACCCATCGAAAAAAAAAAAAAAAAGAAAGAAAAAGAAAGAAATCGCACCAGGCTCACATGTCCCGATATCAAACTAAGATGAGGTGTCGCCTCTTTTTGCGATAATAACCGAGTACATTGACTTCTGCCTCGCTGGTGGATGAAAAATGACAAACTTGGAGTTGTTTGTGATGTTGTAGGAGGGGAGGGGAGGGGAGGGGAGGGAGGTGTTAATTGACTTGTGTTTGGACATAAAAGTAGAGTAGCTTTGGCCGTTTCTGAGAGAGGGTTAACATCCCACACCTCCTCAGGGTGTCCTGATTTTTTTTGTACCCAGATTTTCTTGCAAAATCAAGATTTGTCCCCCCGGCCCCCATTCTCACTCCCCTTATTTTCACCATTTCACAGTCTTTCCCTCCTCTAGCTCTCTCCTCTTTTGCCTCATCTTGCTGTCCCAATATGGGCTAGGGTTGCAGTGTGTGGACAGTGTCTTTTTAAAATCATCCCTGATCTCCTAACACTACACGCCTCTCCTCCTTCTCCCTCGCCATCGTCCGTTCCCCTCTCTCCCTCTCACACGTCAGACTCAATGCTGGAGAGTTTCTCGTACACATGGCCATTGCTTCCATTGAAGGGACGCGGGGGGCCGACCCCCAGCATGGAGCCGTGGTGGTTCATACCACCGAGGCTGAGCTCTTTCGGGAACCGGGGGGCCACGTTGGACATCACCCCGGCCGTGGCAGACGCTGGCAGATATGACGCCGTGCTCATCTGGCTCCTGAAGTCACTTCGGCTGTTTTTGGCAACTTGTTGCTGCTGCTGTTGCTTTTTCATGTAATATTGTTTGGCTCCGTGCATCAGACACTGGTCGTCGCCAAAGGTGGGTATAAAGGGGTTTTGGTTTACCCGGTCAGGGTAAAGAGATTTGGATAAAGAGAACGCTGCTCCTCCTTCCATCAAAGACCTGTCCCTGTCTCTCATATCTCTTTCTCCGATGGAGCGGCGGTGGAGACCCTCGCCACCTCTGAACAGGCCGAATGGTGAGCCGGGACGCTTCCGGCCCTCGCCTCCGTAAAACAACGGGTCCCTGTCTCTTTCCCTTTCTCTCTCCGAGCCCCCGTGACGCTCAAATATGTGTGCGAAGGGGCTTGTGCCCTCCATGTAGCGTTCTTTCTCCTTTAAGCTAACACTCCTGGGTGGGGGCAGCATCCCTCCCATACCTGCGCCGCCGATCCCTCCACCTCCCCCTAGACCCATCAAACTCCCCATGCCGCCTGACTCCTCTTTCTGAAGGTCGACGAAGGCGTCGTACGAGTGCTGCCGCCTAAGTGGTTTGCCTAATCCTCCGCTCTTCCTCCTCTGCTGGCCCTGAGGTTGAGACTGCGGGCCTGCGCCCATACCTCCTCCACCTCCTCCACCTTTCCCTCCCCCCATCTGTTCCAAGAGGTGGTTGTTGTCCTCGCTGATGTCGTAGAGGTTTCCTGTTTTTTTACAGCCCTCGCATCGCATGCAGGTCGCAGAACTGGGGCGGCTGTTTCCTCCGCCTCCCGAGGACCCGCAGCTCACACCACCACCGTACCCACCACCGCCTCCGTGAATGGACATCTGCTTGCCCCCACCTCCCCCGCTGGCCCGACAGTTCCTGCACTCCCACTCGCCCCCTGCCAGACCAGACCCTCCCCCACTCTTTGAATCTGACTTTTTGGGTTTGCTCTTAAGAAAGTCATCCACAGGAACCAGGGAGGTGCAGGCCCCAACTCCTCCTTCTCTGTTCCCAGGACCTTCTGTGAGGTCCACATGTTCCCACTGAGGAACGCCCTCTTTGGGCCGAAACTGGTCCAAATAAAAATCCCTAACGCTCTCCTTTTCTCTGAAGAGATAGTTCGCATCGTTGTTTCCTCCTCCTCCTCCTCCTCCTCCTCCTCCTCCTCCTCCTCCTCCACCTCCACCACCTCCTCCACCTCCTCTCTTACGTTCAGAGGGGAAAAGCGGTGGGGAGGTAGAGCGGTGGCCGTGGTAGTGGTGGTGGCTGATGTGGTACGGTTTTCTCCTGTAGCCCAGCTCAATCTCGTCCAGCTCCCGTCTGGACTTGGCAGAGGCCGGCCTCTTTTTCAGGCTATCGCGGTATTGTTTGCGCTTTTTGGCATTACCCTCCAGGTTTCCATAAGTAACCGTGTGCGTGGAGATGTCCGAGACATCCGAACGTATATTCCCATCGTCATCGCCTCTCCCTCCACAGTAGTTATGCCCAGGGATGTACGTGGAACTGGAGGCACCTCCCTTGAAGGAGAACTTCCCGTACAGGTCCGGCAGGCCTCCCTTGAAGCCCTGACCCGAGGGAGGGGTCTGTCCGGACAACAGGTCAAACTTGCTCATGTTCCTGTGGGTCAGTGCTGAGCAGGGCTGGGTGGTGAAAATAGGAGCCACCCCTCCACCCAGGCTGTCACAGTCGAACATGCCACCCTCCAGAGAACTAGCACTGCCCAAACTATGAGGCCTGTTGGCGGGAGGTCCGGTGAGCCCTAATGTCGAGCCGTGGTGGTGCAGGTAGTGGTCCTGGTACAGATTACTGTCCTTCAGGTGGATGTTGCCAAACGTCCTCTCCACCTCACTGATATAGTCGCTGAACATGTTGTCTTCCGGTAGGTAAGGCGGCTTGCAGTCCGAGTGGCCCGCCAAGCTGCGGCGGTGCTCGGAGATGTCGTAAACGGATGATTCGCGGCGGATGAAGTCCAGAGCGCTGTGTGGTGAGCCGTTCACCCCCGACAGGGAGGCCATGTTCTTGGCGGTGCGTAAAAGGCGCATGATGTTGGAATGGGTGTTGTTCATGGTGGCTGATGGGGAGTTCAACGCTGAGCTACTCTTCTCCTCGATCTGCACCCCGTGGATGCAACTGTAGATGCCCTGTATGGTGGAAACACAGGCAGGAAGCAGCATTAGAGAGTGAACCATTGAAAAGAAGGTTTTTAATCTCAATGGGATACCCTTCCCGGTTAAATTAAGGTTAGATAAATAAAATATTTGGATTATTGGATAGATTCTTTATTGTCCTTTGTGGTATTTGTTGCCACAGTCTGTACAATATAACCACCAAGACCCAAACACAGCCGTCACCAACGTGTTTTGTTAGGTGACGCTCCAGGCTAGGGACTTGAATCTGCAAGCGTATGGGAGCAGTGTGAAGGGTTGATGGGGTTGATGGGGTCACGTGTTATACTGTGCGCTCTTGTCGTGTGATGGCTTTGCTGTTGAGATTTGAGAGGTTGGGGGTGGGGAGACCGATAATTTTGGAGGCGTTGCGCGCGATGCGTGTCAGTTCGGTTCACGTTGGAGGCAGTTAACATGTCGAGGAAACAGGAAGGGGGAACAATAGAGGGGAACGGGTTGGACTATACTTTTATAGAGCGGCGACAGAAGGGAAATTATTATTATAATGATTATACAAGTCTGCAGTTGTACATACATGAGTGAGTACGGCTCTCTTTCCGTTGATGCTGTCAATACCTCGCTCGTTACACAAAGTATATGACCGCCGTCTGATGAAAAAACTCTTTTTCCTGGAAACCAGCTCACAAAATAAACTGTAAAACACTGTAACGAGACACATTTAGCACCCGAGATGAAAATCTATGTTCACACAGTCATCAGTGAAACGTTTTGACTGAGAGTCTCGGCTCTCCCGTTTATGTCCACCCCAGTTGGAAAAACTATCGATACCAAGGCAGTCCGACGAGTTTCCACAGAGCAATCGAAGCTATTTTTTTTCCATTTTATATTGAAATTGGCATAATCCAGGTTAATGGTCATCTGATATTGACACGGGTGCATCAATCTGAGAGAAATAGTTTTTTATCCACGTCTATCTGTCCTACATACAAGCTCTTTGTCTAAGAGACTCTGACCATAGACGGACGAGAATATACACAGAAAAAAAGTCAAAAATCCGACAAGGTTAATGACGATACAGTGAGTAAAAACAGACTTACATGTATCATAAGCAGCAGCATGTATGTTAGCTTGTGAGACAAAGTGAGACAGTGCCAGCGAGCATACAGCACGAAGCTTCAGAGAGGATAGCGCTGGATGATTGATAAAGGCTGAGGGGCTGTAAAAAGCCCTTGGCCCCACTGGTCAATACCTTCAATCAATGTGATTAGAATTCAGCGGAACAATATCCTCCGGCAGTTCTTAAACACCTCTGTTTCACTACGCCTCGACGGCAGAGGCCACAGCAATCATCCCCCCTCCACCGCCACCACCTCCGAAGAGAAAGGCCAAGCCAAGGAGACGCCGGCCGAGCGTCACGGTGACAGAAAGATAAACTGCTCCATTTGCATTCAGTGATGTACGATACGATATTCAGATAAAAATGGATGCACAGAGGGGAGCACAACAGGCGTGACAGATGGGGGCGGTAAAGGATCAGATCAATTCCAAACAATGATTTTGCTCAGTTTTTCTGGACATCTGTAGATGACTATGGGAATAAAAAGGACGCTTTGGCCGCTGTTGGAGAGCAGAGATCAGCTGACCTCGAGGTCAGGAGGTTAGAGGTCAACCGGCCGTCGAATATCCTCCACGACTCGTCCCAACCTCCTCCTTTTTATCCACTAATATGACGCGTCGACCCTCCCTTGTTTGTGGCGGTTAATTAGCTCCGTGGGCAGCGTCGCCTGCATTGCAGCAAAAAAGGCCTTCATCGCTCATTCCCGTTTTGTAGATAATGCTACTTCTTTTAATTTCACAGTCTGTTAACGGCCAAGTATGTAAAGCTTGACAGCGGCTAAAAGCGAGAGAGGTTAGCATAAATACGAAATGACTCAACAGTATTGGAGAAATATGGGTGGACTCTCGAAGTGGAGGACGATTTCATACGCCCACCTGTGTGATATTTCAAGTTTTTTTTCCCTTTCCACTTAGAGCCATCTTTCAGTGTTTATCCAGTCCTTCTCGGCCTCATCTGTGTTTCTTTTTTCCATCTGTCTGTTTATATAATTTGTCACCACTTCATCTCTTTTGTTTTTCTACTTTTATTGTCCCGATCACACCCCACCTGCTGCCAAATCTGTCACATCTTCCTTCCCGTGACATCGACGGGCATCATCGTGAATTTTCCAGAAGCTCCCAGCTTCATTTCAGGCTGATCTTCACCTGTATTGTGTTTTTTTTTTTCCAGCTCTCAGCCAACAACTTAATACTGTGGCGCCTCAAAACTTGGACATTTAACAAAGTGATTGCTGCTTCATATTCAACAGCAGATTTTGTCTACTCCACATGCCCACATAATGTAACAGTTGGCAGATTGCTGCCGGCTCCAGTGCTACAGTAGCTGATTATTTGGGCAGGATGTGTGGATAGCAGTAACTGTGTCCTGAGGGTTCCTGAGAATTTTCAATGCACCAGGGGATCGGAGCAAAATCTATAAGTGATTACACCGGTACAGAGAGCCGGGAAATCAACAAATAACTAGCTGCCCCCTGTGTATGACGGCATACGGAGTGACTACTGTACACGCAAGAGCTCATAATTTAATACCGACTGTGTGCGGCGCGGGCATATTGTGCTAAATGCAAATGAACTTTGTCACGACGGGATGTGAGGAACTGTGAAAAGAGGAGTGATTAAACCCTCCTAATACGTTTACTGTTCTAAAGTCATTAGAGGCTTTTCAAATCGATATAATTAATTTGTTTTACGTGTTACAGGTGGGACCCGCAGGAGCAGGTAGCCGTGAGAGCGAGCGGGAGCCCCGCGCCACCCCCTCAGGAGGGAGGGAACGTTAACCGGCCGTGAAGCCGCGGCCGGAGCCACGTGACTCGCGTGCGCGGCCGTGACAGATGTCTCATTTTTTTACACCGCCCGAGCTTAAATGTTAATTGCAGCAATAACAATAAAGTTTATTGGATTATGCTGTGAAATTAAAAAAAAAAAAAGCAGAGTGGATGTGAGTGGCACAGGAAGAAAATGGCCGCTGGAGAGAAAACACTCGAGGTAATGAGGAAGGAGACGATGTGAGGCCGTGGCCGAGGATTGTGGGAAAGATAATAAACTGTAATTTCCACTGTTGTTGTTGTTTTTGCGATGATACATATGCAAATGAACCTCCCCTTCTCGATGAATATTTCCCCTTGAATATTTTAACGCGCTGAATCATCTGGCTGCATCCGTGGACACGCGGAGTTCATTTGTGTTGTCACGCCGTCACAAAGACAGAGGTAATTTCTGTAAATGAGAGCGATCGCCGAACGATACACAAAGCATAATTGCTTTCAGATCCGAGCTCCCATACAAATTATAATGATGTAATAATCAAAAGCAACACCGAGCAGCCTGTCTTTTGGAAATGAGAAGTCAACTGACATTTTAACAACTGATATTTTATGCTCCCTCTGCACAAACAGACTCCGACACGCACACGCGACCATAAACAAGGCGACAGCAACAACGTAAAATTAACACCGTACAAAATAATCAAAGTTGGGCACTGGAGCGTAATATTAGAGCAGAGAGGGGAGAATGTTGTGTTGTTGTTGTTGGGGTTTTTTTCAGCTTTGCTTTCTTGGCACAAGCAGCTCCGGCAGCACAGCAGCATATCAACTGGAGAGAGAGAGAGAGAGAGAGCAGCAGTGTGTGGCTCTCTGCTGTAAATTAGCCACGTGGTTTTAGCCTGCAGCGGTTCACCTTCAGAGGCACGCAGTGAATTACACCGAAGCCATGTCAAAACAATTGGAATGCAAATCAAATACCTCAGGGGTGACTTTGGTCTCCTGGGATCCGGTAATCTACCCTCGCCGGTTCTGTGGCTGATTTTTGTGGAGTGAGATATTGATTTGGGCTCAACATTTTGTAAATATTTACCCCGGTGGACGTCAGGATGGCTGGGCCCGGCATCAAAACGGAAGGAAAAAAGTTCAAGAGTTCGGGTTGATTTGGGTCACGCGGGTAAAAGAGTAAAAGTACTTTCACTTTAGAGACATCGCGGACGATAAAGCTCATACTGCAGGGGCGAATAAACAAGAACTGAAGGTGACTTTACAGACAAGGAGGTGACGCTGGATTTGTTAATAGATGCTAGTTATTGGACTCTTTATCTTTGTTATTTTGGTTTTCATTTTTATGCATCTGTTCGTTTTACCTTAGAGCTTTTAATTGACTTTATTTGTTTCGCTGTTGTAGTTTTATGCTTTTTATTTCTGTTCCCGTTTCTTCTAGTTTTTAT
The DNA here is from genome assembly GCA_023373845.1 of Nibea coibor. NCBI lineage: Eukaryota > Metazoa > Chordata > Actinopteri > Sciaenidae > Nibea > Nibea coibor. The sequence continues at coordinate 3,947,004 of CM041727.1, forward strand.
GCGACTGCTCTGTTGCCTGAAGAACTGTTCGCTGTCGTCTATTTCTGTCTTTACTCCGCTCTGCGAGGCACTTTGGGCTCCGTCTCTGCATGAAAGGTGCTATATAAATAAATGAAGTTGAGTTGTTCTTGAACTAGTTCTGTTCAGGACAACAGCCATCAATATATAATCGTCTTATTAGAGATAAACCTGCCTCCTAAACTGCGTGTAGATGAACAGGATCAGTCTGCACGGCTGGGTCATCGTGGTGGTAATCACTTCTGTACGCAGCCTAAACAATGCATACTTAACGACACGAGTAAAGATCAGATGTGTGTGTGTTTTCATTCAGCTGCTGGTCAAACCGACCAAGCAAAGCTGCAGCAGAGTGTGTTAAACTGAGACTGTGTGTGTGTTTTTTCTCACTTTCCATTAGTGAGAGGAAGAACATGGTATTTTTCCCCTCAACTTTCCAGATGTTGTCACCTTTTTTTTTTGCATTTGTGCGAGGCAGAGATGTCGCTGTCGTCGCAGAGCAGTTTATTTATAACAGCCGCGGCAGAATTTGGAAAACCTGCAGCAGGTAGCAGAGTGTGATACTACCGGGCTCCTTCCTTTGATTCTGATGCTTGAAAACACAGGCGTGGTGTGAAATGTGTCAGCTCCGGCGTGTCTTGAACAGAATTTATTGGCAATCTGAATCCGTCAATCAGAATATTTATGAAAAAGTACAAGCCGTGACAAGCTGATCGACTTCTCTCCGCGCAGAGTGTCTCCAACGGTGAGTAAATATGCTATTTTTGCTGTTTTACCAAGCTGATGGATACGTTTATGATTTATTGATTCATTCTGACAAGATTTTGGATCAGCTTTAAAGTTTGAGGACAGACTCTCTCCCCGCCTTGTCTCACCCTGCTGATGGAGAAGACGAAGCCGGGCTGGCCGGAGCAGACGCCCATGAAGCAGAAGCGCAGCTGCCAGTAGAACCAGTGCTCGCAGATGAAGGTGATGAGCGACAGAGCCATGGCGGCACCCAGCATGTAGAAGACGCCGGCCATGTTGTCGACATCCAGCTGGCTGGACATCACCTCGTTCTTCTCGTGGTGGCAGATCCCCGTCAGCCACAGGGACTCCAGCTCCTCCATCTCACCTGGATGGAGGGAATGCGATGGCACACGGGGCAGGAGAGAGGAAAGATAGAAGGAGGGAGGGAGTGGAAGGATGAAGGAGGAAACAGATGGTATGAAGAGGGAAGGAGGCAGGGAGGGGTTGGATGAGAAGGATGGAGCAACACAAGAAGGAAGTGGCAGAGAGGCGAAGAATGGACAGAAGGAAAGAAGGAAACGAGACGGAGGACGGGGGCACGATGATGACACGTGGAGAAGTGTTTTTATAATTCGTACGGGAATTGAAATAAAGAAAGGGGAGTGTAAAAAATGGGGAAAACATAAAGGAGAGAAGGATATGATGTAACGACAGGATGGGTATTCGAGGACACGAGGGATGGAGGGATGATGCAACAGAAGAAGAGAGAGGGGAACATGGCAGGGGGAAGAGAGGGTCAGGGGAGTTAGAAGTGAAACACAGGCTTAAATTTTGCAGTAGACTTCTTTGCAGACAGGAAACACACACACACACACAGGTCACACTGATCATGTTTGCGTTTAAAGTATCTAAAGGTTTGAGTCTCAATATGTGCACGCATCTCTGCAAACTGCAAACATGCATATGTATGCATGTGCATGGAAGTGTGTGTGTGTTTGTGTGTGTGTGTGTCTGAAACCGGTCCCTGAGCTTCTGGTCTCTTTTGTGGGTCACCTTCTGTTTCATCACGAGCTGTTCTCTATCAAAGCCGACTGTGGCGGGACAGGCGTCGCTTAATTAATCATACATTCAGCCGCTGTCGCAGCACGTCAGCGCGACTCCTGCACCGGAGCGTCGACGAGAAGCTCTGCAGCATACAAACTCAAAGCAAGAGGCGCCACACACACACAAACATACACACACATGCAGAAACAACCATCCTGCAGCCACTACTTACAGCTGCTGATGAAGTGACTGCAGGCACGCTGTGGCGGCGGAGTATAACATGCATGCATGACGAGGTGGTTTATTTTCTCTGCTTTCAGCGTGTGTTTCTCAAAGTTAGGATGTTGTGCCGTCTGTTTTTTTGAAGGTATGTATCTTGTTAGAAAATGCAAAAATAGTTTTTTTTCTCCCCCTCGTTTATTGGAGAGGCGCCAGTGGAAAGTAAGAGCAAACATCGTGAGGGGGAAGGCAACAATTGTCCCTGACTGGATTCAAATCCAGGTCATCGCAGTTACACACCGTGTGTGTGTGTGTGTGTGTGTGCTCTGGACTGCTCTGGAAGGTTCAACACTGCGAAAAGTGACTTTTAATGAAGTGCAAATGCATAACGGCTGCACTCCACTTTACAAGTCAAATCCGTTTCAGCAGGTTAATGCGAAACTTTGACTGTGATCATTAAGTCAGGCAGAAGGAATATCAAGCCGGGGATTATTCCACTGCAAACATAACAGTGTTTTAGACTGATGAATGTGTTTTTATACAGCGTGTGACCGCCAACACCTGAAATAAACTTTCCCCAAATACCAGCGCGGTCTCGGCTTTATATCACCGTGCCGGGGAGCCTTTTTCACAGCACACACTCTGACTTGTTATAGTGGGAAACACACAGGTGTTACTAACGGCGTTAACGATGGCTCAGGCTGAGCAGAAACCTTCGTTGCCTCGTGTGACAAGACAAGAAAGCTAATTCCTGACAAAGGACGAGTAACTCAAGGGCAATGTAATCGCTTTTCCAGAGCTTTCAACAGCATCTTAAGTGCCGTGTGCAGGTCACATGATGACAACTGGCCGATCTCCATCCACCTGATAAAAAAAAGATGTTTTTGAGATTTCTGGAAAAAAACAACCACCAAGTAAGTGGATTGATTTTTTTGTAGATTTGAGGTCAAGACTGACGTCTCTGAAAGTCGATTTCTCAGTGTTTACTTTGAGACAGCAGAGTTGAGGCGTTAGACACAAAACTTTTGAGACAGCGCTGGACTTTCAATTCTGTAAACCAGCAGACAGCTAGCTGAGCTTAGCATTGAGACCGGAAACAGCTAACACTACCAGCTTTTCCGGAGCTTTCAGCTGCATAGATAACAGCTGGTCTATCTCCATGAACTACACCCTCTCATGAAAACCATGAGCCGGTTAGTGGGTTGGTTTTTATATTTTAGCTCTCTGAAAGTTTGAAAAAGCTAGCAGTGTCAGATAAATATTTAAGTCTGTAAGCTAAATGTGACGCTAAAGCAAGCAGCTAGTTAGCTTAGCTTAGCATAAAGACTGGAAATGTGGGGAAACAGCTAGCACGGCTACGTTCAATGATAATAAACTTTTTCTAGCAGCACACACAGTGCAGTTCAGCAAGAATGCTTTCACCTCTGTTACATAATAATAGTTTTTATTGCCTGTCGTCCCCTCTTTATACTTTTATCCACAGTCAAAAGCCCATTTTTGATTTGAGGAAGTCATCATGACACAACAGGTCTTTCAAAAGGTCAATAAACTCAACGAGCAACTGTGAGCGACTTCGAAACTTTCCACCAGACGACGACGAATCAGAAAGTCACCAATCAAAAGTGCTGTTTCTTTCTCACGACAGCTGTGATGTATTTTTTGCTCTGGGTCTGCGTCAAACCACCCAGACTCCCTTTCCAGCCTTCGTACCAGGCCACTGGGCTCCCCACGTGAGTCTGATCGCTTTCTAGGCCACCAGGAGGGGAGTGGATGGCGAGGCGTGGCAAAGTGACATTGGTATCCTGAGAGGGGGGCGAGACAAGGCCGCCTGGTTCCGGTATGAACGCTTCTGCGGCAGCACCGGGGGGATGTTAACGCGAGGCGACCCATATTCAAACACACATACAAGTGTGCTTATAGAAACACACACACACACAAGTTAAACATCTAAATAATCAAACTTATCAATCACCAATGAGTCACACACACACACACACAGTCTTATTGTATGTAGGTTGATAAAAATAAACCTGTATCATAAATAGTCAGAATCTCTACTCACTCTCTTTATCGCTCTAACACACACACACACTCGCTTACACACACTTATTTTCAGAGGCCTGACCCACATTCACATGCGCGAGCACAAACACACTCACACACAAACGCGTGCACGCACGCACGGTGTTGAAATACACCGGGAGCTATGCTGGCACCCCTAACTGGGGCGCACTATAGTGGGCCCCCAGAGGGCCCTTGGTTCAGGATGCTCACAACACGCTGGACAGAGCCCAAATAAACACACACACACAGGCTAACCTACACAAACACACACACACACACACACACACACCAAACTTCCATTACATTTCCCAATCCTGAATCGAGCTGTATATCAAAACAGGACATTGTGAAATTAGACCGTTAAAGTCGATAAACTCAGCGAGCGGCCGTTGTCCGTGACATTCTGACTTGTTTACGACGAAGAGTTTTTGCTTTAAAACCATAAAGCATGCACCGTACAGGTTAGGAGCGGATGTTTTCAACACATTTCATTTCATTCTGCGCCCGTTCTGAGACTCATTAACGCCCCGGCTAGAGCTGACAGGAATGAAGTGTTTCAAAAGAGCAAGCCCTGGAGAGCTTGGACAGTCTCCCATAAAAGGCAAGCGTGATCATAAAGCACGGGGCCCCCGCGGTGCAGCTAAATCTAAACACGTATTCCTGGCAGGCAGCTCTGTCTTACCTTCTCCGTCTGCTTTTATTATATACGAGAGCGGAATTACTGTTCGTTTGACACGCAGAGCCAATTAATCGCCGCCACTGAGGTCGATGATTTTCTCCTTCTTCCAACAGAGCGCACCCTAAAATCTCACTGAGTCTTTTTTTTGCCTCATCTTCTTGAAAACAGTATTTACACTAATATACATGAGAAGTAAGCTGCTGTTATCTGTCCCTACAGCACAGCCTGAGGCTACATCTCTTCACGCCGTGCCTTAAATGAGCTCTTCAAGGATAATTCAGCTATATTACAACTTAGATCTTGTTTTTTTTTTAGTTCTGTCCTTTGTTTCTACTGGTTAGTTAACATTGTACTCATTGCTGACATCTGGGAATCGCTGGAAATAAGTCTGACTGGGCAGACACAGACGATCAGACGGGTTTTTGTCATGGTTAAGTATTTCCTGTTTTATTTTGAAAGAGTCTGTGGACAATAGGCCAGGAAACTAAAAGACTAAAGTCTGACACTCTCGCTCACTCCACCACTTTCTCCTCCTTTTCTACGATCCTCCCCGGAGTCGCCTCCATGCCGCCTGCTTCCTCACGGTGCTCCTCTTGGAGCTCCTCACACCAAATAAAAAAAAATCGAGATGACGGTGCCGCAATTCAACTTTCAGGATTTTATACTGCCGTTGGAAATTCGTCTGTGACAGTGAAAGTGTCGTTGGGGGACGGCCAGCGCGAGGTGTTACTTTACCTTCCCTCCTCGCTGTGCAGTATGTGTCCTTGTGTTTAAATAGTTAGCCTGTATTTAGTGTTCTCCATCTGTAAGTTGTCAGGTCGTCTGTGTCTCCTGCTCTCACTCCTCGGCAGTCTGTCCATTTTTAAAATCAAACTATCACAGCTTTAAACAAACTTCAGGTTGTCCAGACTTATTTTCAGGAAACGAGTGAAATCTGTGGTAGACTTTCTTGGACAACTTTGATCGAATCCATTAATTTGTTTGCAACTTTGCACAGATTGTCTGATCTGTTTTGTTCCCAGAATTCAGCAATTAACTCGGTGAGTACGATGTTATAATCAATAAAAACATCGGCCAAAGTCATTAAAACAAGACCACGGACTTATACTTTAATATCCTTCAAGGCTGTTAAACACGAGTTGTTGGAAGTATCGTCTCAGAGCAAACATGGGAACAGCTGAATCGCACGCCTGGTCTCTGTTCTCCGAGCGGTGCGTATGAATAAAACAGCGTGCCGCCTCACCGTCTCCAAAGAGCTGCAGGATGGCCAGGTCCACATGTCTCTTCCAGAGCGACTCCTTCTGGATGGCGATGCCGTACCCCGTCGTGGCGAAGATGTAGCCGCTGCCAATGGTCACCAGCTTGCAGCCCTCGTCCCTGCCAGCCATGTAGTTCAGCACGGCCGCGTCATAAATGAAAGCGTCTAGTTTGCTAATGAAAAGGAGGAAGAGAGAGAGAGATAGGTTACAATTAATTAGCACTTTGGAGTCAGACATCACAGCTACAACATTCCAATTAACCTGCTAAATAGCACTAAGCTGCTGATAAGTGTAATAGACTTCCACTCGGTTTGCCAAAGGCTGGAGCTGGCACACGGGCTGGCTCGCTCGATGCAAACTGAAGAGGGGGAGTGAAAGTATTCTTGGAGCTGTTCAGCTGCAATATGTTTACATGGAGACGTAAACAGGGGACGTTTTAACTCACTGTCTGACCGCTGATACCATCGTCCTCTCCACATTTTCAGGGAGCTGTTCACCTGCGCTCTGCCCTGCCTTAAAAATCATCACGACTGCCGTGCTCAAATCGAATCCAGCCGCTTTAATTCAGCAGAACGAGAGCTAAGAATGAGCCTCGTTCAGCGGAATAAACTACTGAAACAAGACGTGTTTACAGGAACGTCTCCACTGTGCAGAATCTCTGGAGGACACTTACCGCTTTGTGAATGTTTCAAACATAAATCTTCATCATCTGAAACTCAATGAGCCGCGCTCGCGTGCCGTTTCTTACCCGGCCTTGAGACTTGCAAGAGCCTCGTTGACGTTCCTCTGATGGAACTTGGTCATGTACGAGTGCATCTCTGGATAGTTGTTCCTGATGTTTCTCTCTGTGCTCCCGTTTGGGACGGTGCCGAACCGGAACGGAGGCGAGAAGTCGTTGGGACTCTGGAACTAAACACGGAGGATGTGTAACGCGTTACTGCTTTGCAAAGAGGAAGACACAAACACAAAGCCTGCTTCTTACCTTTTTGTCCGAGAGGCCGGTCACCTGGTCCACATACTCCTCCTGGATCATGAAAGCAGCCAGGTTGGCAGTGTAAGAGGCCAGGAAGATGACAGCGAAGAAGGCCCACACGGACACCATGATCTTACTGGTGGTGCCTTTGGGATTCTGCACCGGTACAGAGTTGTTAAAAACCAGACCCCACAGCAGCCAGATGGCCTTACCGATGGTGAAGGACGGACCGTGAGGCTCTGAAAGACAAACACGACAGATCGCTTGGATGAATTTGCATGAAACTTTTTCTAGAGGCATCATTTGTCCGTCTCCTCACTAACTCCAGATCTTGCGTTGTGAACGTTGGCGTGCCAGAGACGGTTCAGAGAGTTATTTAAGTTTAAGTTCAGTTATTTTAACGAATCTTTGGTGAAACCAGAAACAGTTCAGCACCAACAGACAGAAAACGGATCTGTGTTGCCAGATCTCGAGTGTGTGTTTCTGCTGAGACCGAGGCGGATTTGAAAAATGTAAAAATATTGACTTCAGTGACTCTGAGGCCAAAGAGTCGCTCATGTTCTACAGTTAGAGTCAGGACTGGGCCTCAGAGCGGCGCTGTAACTTCTATCACCTTCATACATACACTGAACATCACACGTGAGTTAATTAATATATTTCTTGTGTGTAGGTTTGATTCATGCCTGCGCTGGCAGCAGACGCTTTCATTCGAGCCATTATTCTGTGATAAGCAGTTGGTTCATAATGTTTGTGTGGGTATGTGAGAGTGTGTGTGTGTGTGTGTGTGGGCGTGTATTGTTGTGCGGGGCTTTTGTTCGTGGCCAAATATCTCGTTTCGCGAAGCTGGTGCAGGAAGAGTTGGTTAAATGAATCGGGCAGAGACTTTACAAATCTGCAGTCATGCCATTGATACATGACTGCGTCCAATCCTTTGAGTCCAAACTTCGATTCTGCACTCTTCATGATACCAAACTCCCACAGCGCTACACGCGGATGAAACAAGGAGCCACATAGAAGAGAACAGCGCTTTAGGGAGGAGTACAGCTTCTCCCGAACACGATGAAGGATGAGAGGAATGAAAAAAAGATAGCCATTGTCTATATATAGCCACATCAGAGATAGAGTTGTGGGAAGACATTGATTTTTCTTTTTTGTTTCTTATCTTTTCTGGCTGGGGAGATCTAACAGAAAACTGGCCCCGCGCTGTCAGAGCTGACACGTGATTTTGGGAAATATGGAAATGAATGCAAATGACTTGTCCGGTGTGAAGGAAGCAGCGCTGGAGGTGTGTTGCTACCCGTGCAGCGAGACACACCTGTAAATGATGAGGAGAGAGCAGCGTGGAGGAGGAGGAGGAGGAGGCGGAAGAGGAGGAGAGAATGAAGTCATTGGGTCAGCGAGGACGGCTGGTCTGTGTGTGGAGGCGGCCTGCAGTGTGTTTGTGTCTGTGCCTCCGTCAGTCTTTGTGCACAGCCAAAGACAATCGGTACAAGATGATCCGCGCTCGCATTGTTACAGAGCGAGAGCGTTAACCTGCGACGCCGTACCTGCACCTGCTTGTTTAGTGCAAATTACTAGTTGGAGCATTACTCATCCAACACTCTTTCTCCGGAGCAGCAAATTGCTCGGTGCCAGGTTCTCTGCAAAGTTTGGATGTGCATTCGCAGAGATGAAAGTATTTTGGAGTGTTCATCGCTCTGAGTGTTGAAACTTGGTGGACAGACAGCAGAACTTGGCTTGGTTTTGGATTCACAATCTTTTTTTTTCTGTGCCAAAACTATTGCAGTGCTTTTACGCTCGCGGTCGCCTTGTTAAACATTCTGAAAACCTCAGAAACAGGCAGCGTGTGCAGCAGCATTTATCCATTCAGATTGTCCTGCAAGATGCAAGATGCATCACGCTCAACATTCAAATAATGTAATAACAGTGCTATGACTTTGACACTTTAAGTTCATTTTAATGATATTACTTCTACACTTGGGGCCTCACTTCCTCCAGCTTCCTCCGTCAGTCACAGACATGCACGTCACAGGTTAACTGGTGACTCTGAGCTAGGGCAGGATGGATGGATGGATGAACTTCTCCACCTTTAAGCCGTATTTTTCCTTGTAAATATATTTTTCACATGTAGCTGTGTTGATACTTTTACTTAACCCTCCTGCATCGCTGGATATTTTTGTCAAAATTTTCTTCTTCTTCTATCTGGCAAACATTTTGGCTGCGTTAGTGCACATGGCACAGTTTTTTGTAACAAAGTCTCTCTGGACAAATTTTAATAGATCAACAGAACTCTGAGAAAAAAACGCACTAAGTCATTAAAATTTCCACTTTGAAAAAAACTTTTTCCTGCATTAATCTCTTAAACAACTTCATTCAATAATTGGGAGGATGTTAACCCTTTAAATGCCGCTTTGAGTACTCGATGTTATTTATGAAAAAAGGGAAAATAACTCATTTTTTTCATAAATAACAACAGTGACATCGAGCTGTCACTTAAAGGGATTGAATATTTGGTAGTTTGCAGTTATTTAGGAGATTTATGCAGAAAAAACTTTAATTTGTGAAGTTTTTTTTGGAGGTGGGTATTCGAGATGGTAGTAAATTAAAGTGACACATGAAGGGTGAGTGAAGGATCTCAGCTCTTCTTTCTTCGGTTTCGGCCACACGAAGCCCAGGACTCGTCACTTTTGTGAAATATTTTAAAAGTTGATGCATTTCTTCAAATCTGAGTCGACTTTTTAAAAAAAATATTTAACTAACACTTTGATCTGATGGCCAGAGACTTCTGCTCAGTATGAATAATCTGTGTTGGCAGTGAACGGCGTGCAGATACGCTCGCTGTGAACTCTTTGTTGTCATGCAGATGATCTGAACAGCCGTACATTTCCTGCGAGACAGATCTGCTGCGGCAGAGCTAAAAAGTCTAACTTTATTTCCAAAGTAATACATCACTTTTAGCACATGTTGCAAAGGTATAATTTCACTGGTGAATTCAACCTAAGAGTGCCCTCCCATCTGCTGCGTTCGGAGCGAAAGAGAGCGAGAGAGGAGGGAGGCAACGCGGCGAGAGGACTGGAAGAGAAAATGTCGGCACTCATTTACATCTACGTCCTCAAACAATAGTTCACCTCCCCTCCAACAGGTACCATGCCTGTGTGTGTGTGTGTGTGTGTGTGTGTGTGTGTGTGTGTGTGTGTGGAGCTGAGGCCTCTCACCTTTGCCGTCAGCCAGACAGCGGTTGTAGCCCACAGGGCTGAAGTACTCGAATATAAACACAGCCATTGCTGACACCAGCAACAGCATCACGAACATCATCACCCACACATCAGCACTGAAGGGCTCTGGAGGGGAGAGAGGGGGAAGAGAAGAGAGGAGAGGAGAGAGAGATGAAGGGAGATGGGGTTGTTTGAGGGAGGGAGTGTGGACGGGAAGAGATTGGGGGGGAAAAGAAGAGAGGAGGGGGGGAGAGAAGGTTGTGAGAAGGCAAAAGATGGGGAAGAGATGAGGGACATCAGGAGAGGGAGGAGCGGCGAAAAAAAAAAGAGCGAGGGCGGGAGAGAGAAAGAGAAAACGAAGCGAGAGGGCAAGAGAGATATGCAAATGTAGAGCGCCAGATTGAGAAGAGGAAGGAAGAGTCAGAGAAATGGAGTAGGAGTGGGAAATATAAGAGGGCAAAGAGACAGAGAGCGAAAGAGAGAATAAATAAACAGTTAGCCATATTATCATGCACTCCAGTCTGCCGCCTCATCATACAGATGCATTAAAACTTGGCTCTAATCGCTCAGCGCGTCCACTAAATCACTTCTAAAGGTGCAAAATGGATGTCGACCTAAAGTGACCGAACAAAAGAAGCAAACAGCCTCAGTCTGTCCGCGCTGCCGCTGGAAAGACACATCAAACTAAGACAGCTGCTAAACGCATGAACACGTGATGTCTGTCTGTCTTTGCAAAGATATTTCTGATTTTCAACACCAACGGACATGCCTGCAACCAGTCAGAGCGACGTTTTTGTTCTTTCTTCTTCTTCTCTTAGAGTCTTAGAGACAATATAGCGTCTAGTTTGTTTGAGAGAGGAGGAAGTACATGCAGCAAAGGGTCAAAGGTTAGATCAAACCCTGGGCACACACTGAGCTAAGCGGCGCTCCGTGCGTGGAGGTGTGTGTCGTACCCGGGCTATCTGTTCTTTTACTAAATCTGGCAGAACAGTAAGTAAACTACACCTGAAGGCAGGCGACCAAAGCGCGCCGTCTCTGGGGGCCGTTAATGAAAATAATGAACGGTTAAAGCTGGTGTAGCTACTGATGACTGCTTCCAAGAAAATATGTTAATTGTACAAGACGGAGCGTTGATGTTTTACCACAGTATCAAACAATGTCAAAAACATCCAGGATCACCTCTGCCCCCCAAACTCCTCACCTAAAAAGGCCGAGGGCGAAACGGTGCCGTTGCTACGGGATACCATGACGCTGATGCCCGTCTCGATGAAGGGGACGGAAAAGTCGATGACCTCCGACCTCTCCTCGTTGATGGTCAGGGAGCCGACAGCCATGTGGGCGTTTTTTAACACCACCTAGTGAACGGAGAGACGAAGAGCGTGGATCAGTCCTGAAAACCTGAAACATGCTGCCGAACTTCAACTCTTCCCTCCCCCAAAAAGAGACATCACAGCCATCACTTCATTTAAGACATTCGATGGTGACAAAGGCGGACATCGGTACAGTTTCATCCAACATTTCTTTGGTTCTCTTCACCGGACGGATGAATAAACGGAGCCTGAGCTGAGCCTCTTAGCACAAATGTTTTGGGCGATGTAATACATCCAGAGTAAATATTAGGTTTTAGCGTCAGGCCTTATAATCCAAGAGCAATAACCTCTGTCTAGACTCGTTCGCGCTGATGTTCGGCAGTCATACAGAATTCATCGCAGAAGAGGTTCAAACAGCAATTTTCCAGCCGACCACTGTGCAACCGAGCCACCAGTTTGTTCTGAGTAAAGAGGAAAACTTGTAGTCCTGTCACAGCCGCTCTCGCCTTCCTCCCGTTAACAAGTACAAGCATGCGGCAGATTCGGGCATTTCTCTGTTAGCTGTCAAGAGGTATTTTGGGAAATGTAGGAAATCAAATGTGACATAACAGCAGAGGGAGAGAGGATTCATTAAACGAATTAGAATGAGCAAAGTGAGGCAAAGAAACACACGAGAACGGAGACAAAGATGGAGGACGGGCTGGTGGAGACAGGAGGCCAACACACACACTTTCCACACACACACACACACACAGCTCTCGGAGTGGACACTCGTGATGCGCACCAGGGGAAGGAAAGGAGGGAGAGAGACGGAAAGATGGAGGAAGAAAGTGGGTTACCACAGTGGGTCACGGCTGCTTGAAATAGCCGCCCCAATGCCTCTACCTGCCTCCCTCCCCTCAGTACCTCTGCACAGGTATATTTAGCCCCAAATTCTGGAGCCCTACAGCACGGGGGTGAAGTGGGACGAGACTGTCTTACCGAGTTAATAAGGCGTTGTTTTTTTTGCAACTGTGTGAGTCAAAGCTCGCAGTGTGCGCTTCGGCATTAGTGAGTGAGTCATAAAGGGAGAAAGACAGAGGAGGGGAGCGAACCTTTGTTCTCCACCTGTGAAGTGGACCTTTACAGGCAGGGAGAACATTACACATCTACTCTGCACATTATCTGCACTTTTCAAAGTGTTTGTGTCTGCCGGCGAGCGTGCGTGCGCGTCTGTGTGTGCATTCCTAACTTTTTTACCCCCCCTCCATCTTGTTTGTTCTGTCAGCACGTAAGTACGGATGCGCATGTTCACTTGTGTGAGTGTGTTTAGTGCCTGAATGTGCGAAAGTCTCCCCGGGGGAAGAGCGAGCGAGCGAGCGAGTCCATCCAGCAGTGTACTCACTTCCTCCCTCTCTCTCTCTCCGTTCGCTCTCTCCATCTCCCTCCTACGACTTGTTCTCTACGTGTTATGAAAGTGACCCATGTGGGTGTTATTGAGAATGAGTGAGCGAGGATCTGCGTCTCAGCTGGTGTGTGTGTGTGTGTGTGTGCTGTGTGGAGTTTATGTGACTCCAGCTAGCGAGGCCAAACTCATGTAATCAAGTGTACTGCATCTAATATTTTAGATTAGGAATATTAGCGGCCCCGTGAAATCTGACACTGACTGCCAGGATCGACAAAACGCGGGCCTTCTCAGAGAGGTTATGGATTTTGTTTTTCATCTTTTGTCTCTTCGAGCTCTTGCAAATTGTGCAAAGAGTGTCCGAGTGTGTGTGTCATCACCGGTGTAGATGTCGAGCCATTACGGGGCGTGTGAGATATGCTGTAGCTTTGGCCGTGCTCCAACACGAGAAGGACACTGGTTTTGTTAGATGCAGCAGATATGACGCTGAAGTGTGTGTGTGTGTGTGTGTGTGTGTGTGTGAGAGAGATAAATCGCCAGTGTGTCCTCTGATGCACATATGGAGACAGTCTGGGTGTGTGTCGGCCTGTCTGTGTCCATGTGTCCGCATTCATGCATGTATTCTCTTATTTCTGTGATCATTCATGCATAAGTGTCCCTTGTCAGTGTGTGAGAGAGGGGTGAGGTGAACGCGTCTCCCCTCCTCCTCCTCCTAATGACCATTCATCTGTGGAGGTGAGGAGGAGATGGCACATTACGGCGCTTTTAGTCAGGGCGACAGCGTTTATTACAGGTGACCACACTTCCTAAATACGCCGGCTGACTGGCGGGATGACTTCAATGGCTTTTATATAATAGATTAAATGGGTGAGTTTAATGTAAATTGAAAAAAGCAGGACATAAACGGTCGCATAATCTCGCCCGTGACTTCTGAAGGTTGTTCAAACTTCGGACGGAGTGTGTTTTGACCCCGTGACCTTTAGGCTGCGATCGATTCACCTGTTTTCTTTTTTTTTTCATTTCATTAACAAACAGTCAAAGTCAGAGAGCACGAGCGCGGCTCCTTCTCATAGGCTGAAGTATTAGAACCGACAACGACCTTACCTTGGGACCAATGTCGATTAAGAGAATGTTTAGAGCCCAAAGTGAATTGTTGCAGCTGACTGAACTGTATGCACCCCTGGGTGAGGTGCTTAGCCTATCTGACACAGGTGTTAGGTCTGCTGGGCAGAGGCTTGACCCGGAAAGGAAAGCTCATAATTCATGGTTTGAAAACACACTTCAAAGAGGAAATGAAGCCTTCAGGCGAGCTCCTATGGAAACTAAATATAGCACAAGAGGTGAACACAGACTGTAAGTCTGTCTCCGCCTTTGATCTCTGCTTCAACTTCACCTCTACCTTGGAGGTAATTCCAAGAGTCTCGATGAAGTCTTGGCAGGTTCACACAGACTGTACAGCGACGATTGTTTTGTGGGTATAAGCGCACAGCTTTGTCTCATCTGCAGCGTCTCAGTACAGAGGTGTCTAATTATGAACTCGAATGAGAATTTGAGTCGAGATTTGTTTTATTTGCACGATACTAATTTATTTTGTGATGTCGAGAACTTGATGCTTGAACTTGGACTTTCTAAAGTGTTCGATCTCTGAAATTAAATTATCTTTGGAAAACAAAAAACACATTGAGTGGACCTGAGGCGGGCCCAATGACACCTGGGTGCTCAAACACACCAACTATAACTATTAACTGAAGCGTCCACGCTCTTAATCCTGCATAACTTTAAGCCTTAATATAACGTGAACAGGTGAGTTGTATATAAATTCACCCTCAGTACAGTTGTCATGAACGGGGAAATTACAGTACCAGGCTGTAAACATGTTTATTTCTGCTGTCTAACATGGGGACTTATGGAGACTGACTCACTTCTGCAGCCAGCCTCAAGTGGACGTTTGAGGAACTGCAGTAGTTTCACACTACCACACATGTTTGAATCACAAAACTGTGAAAATCTGTTGGTATAATATATAAAATGAAGGACTTACCCACCTTGTATTGTTCACTTGTGCAAGTTTAATGTATAAAAATCTATATTACTGTTAAAGGGGTGAATTTAAGGAGCAGCATTAGTATAGTATGAATGGTGTTGAAGCTCGTGTTTTGCACAACGAGCTGCAGCTTCAGCCTACACCTTTGCAGTCTGTTGTTCATGTTGTTTTCTGCTGTAGCGCACCTCAAACGCAGAGAGGGAAGTCATTCTTCTTTTTCTTGCCTGACTTGTTGCCAAATATGCAAATATCTCACTGTAATGTACACCCAAATGTCTCAACGCCACCTTTTAAGCAGCAGTGACAACAAAATGCTGCAGAGTGGGAGGTGAAAGCTTCATTTAGAAGCACATGCATGACCGCGACAAGCTTTCCACTGATTGACAGAGTGGCCTCGGAGACACACGGTTTTGTCCTCACCTCTCCCACCATGCCGTTCCACGTTCCATTAATCTTCTTGCCGTGTTTGCCGTTAGTGACCAGGTAAAGGTCGTAGGTGAACTTGACCGACTTGGCGATCTTCTTCAGGATGTCGATGCAGAAACCCTTACAGCAGCGCTTTATGTAGATCCCCGACTCCTTCGTCTGATTGCTGCGTAGATAAACAGACAGATGAGACAGATAATCGTTTAATCGCGTGCTGCATGCACCGCTGTCCGAGTTTCGTGGTCGTGATTTGGTGTTTCTGGCACTGTCCGTCTCACACAGATGAACTGTGAACTGATTCTACCTCTGGCTCTGTGCAGCTGCCGTGGGAAATTAACATCATTCATGAGCAAAATTCAGGCAGTTGCCAATTTTCTTTTCCTCTTTTTCGTTTCTACTTTGGTCAGATCTGTGGCAGACGGACAGAAAAACAGAGGTTCTCCTCTTGACATGCATTCTTATTCTGGTTTCAGACACTGTTTGGAGCCTCACAGTGTTTTGATCTGTTTCCGGCAGGGCACGGTGTTCCTCATGCAGGTCCCGCTCAGCGGATCCACGTCTTCCACAATGACGAACGGAGCCTCCTCCAATGTCACGATGGACAGGTGGTCATCCTCCCTGGTTGCTGCCCCCCCATATAGTTCATAGCGAGGCCACACATGGTATTTCATGGACAGGGAACCGTTCTCCCATTTACCCACCTGCAGAGACACACGGTCAACAAATGACATTCAGATTTTATTCCTTAGTGTTATTCCCCGGAACTGCAATCACGGAGACTCATAAGTCTTCAGCCTGGACAAGCAGCTCGGTGTTAACAAGTGTAACAGTAAAATACAGAGATGAAATGAATCACCGGGCAGGAATCAAATTAACTAAAAAATCGTTCAGATTAAATTCCACGCTGCATCGAGTCTATCAAAAATAACTGCAGCTTTGCTTTCGCAAACACTTCACAACGCAGCAACGTGGAGTCTGAACGCTCGCTATGCTAAAAAAAAATCTCTCTGACTCGGGTTTAACTGCCTCGTTTTCTGTTTTCTGGGTTTAATTGTGATTAGTCCATCTGTCAATGAAACGACAACGAGGTAACGAAGGAATAGGAGCGCCTTTATGACGGATAATAAATTATAGAAGTGAAATATACAGTGATGGAGAGGAGAGGAGAGGAGAGGAGAGGAGAGGAGAGGAGAGGAGAGGACTGGGACCCAGAGTAGAGAATGAGAGCAAGGTTAACATGAAGGACGAGACTGGAACGGGGGAAAGAGCAGAATTCAGATCAAGAAAGAAAGAGAGGGTGGGGAGAGAAACGGTGAAGGCGGAGAAGGTGGATGTAGAGATTAAAGACAGAGGGCGTCGAGATATGGACAAACAAATGCACAAGAAAAAATCAGAGATTTGCAGGGAGAGAGAGAAAACAGACGAGTCAAGTGAGTCTGTGCCGGAGACGGAGCTCATTCAGATGCAAAACGCTGGCTCTTCTGCGGAGGAGCGTCCAGCTGCACGTCTGGAGGGCCCTCCACCCAATGAGCGCCATCAATTAGTCAATCTCCCCCCCCAGGTGCTGATCATGCTGATCACATGAATCCATACCTGAGACTCCTGCCTGTGCCCTCTCCTCTACAAGTGCCTGCTTTCACCGAGGGGGGACATGTGGGTGGATACAGATCATCAGCTAAGTGGATACACGATAATGGGAGAGAGGGCAGGGCGGGACATGGAGCCCAGGCGCGAGTGTGTAAAGTTAAATATGTAAATGTACACACACTTATCGCACTCCAGGGAACGCAAACTTGCCGAGCCTGCCCGGGGTGGACAAGCTAAGGCTGTGTGTGTCTCACTACGAAGCCTTCTTCTATCAGGACACAGAGGTGGGCGACGGAGGGAAAGAATGACAGAAAGAGGGAGGGAGGTGGAGAGAAAGGAGTTAAAAGTCAGCTTGGAGGGGAGTAAACTGGACCGGACACTACAGAGTCTTCACACATCTTCAAAGGTGCGGCGGGATGACGGTTGTAGGAGCTGGATCTCATTAGGAACCAAGAAAAGTGGTTCAGCTGGAAGTCAAGCTAAGAATTAAACATGAGCGAGGGAGCGGGAGGAGGAGAAGGAGGAGGAGGAAAGAGAAGGGGTGGTGCAGGCTGCAAGGGAGAGAGAGAGAGGGGGGGGAGACAGGAGGGGAGCGATTCACCTTGTTCCCTGATCAGAGGACAGAATATAGATTAGAGAGGCAGAAGAAAGAGAGAAACACTGAGAATAAAGAATAGGGAGAGTCAAAGGAGTCAGACTGCAGGACACAGATACAATAGAGGCCGAGCATCAGGAAACACAGACGCACGCTGGTGACTTTGCAGGTGGCGAGGAGCATCAGGTTCGCCTCAGGTTGCTGGAGTATGACTCAGGATTGTCGCTGTCCTACTGTATCTGCACCAGCAGCACCTCTTGGAGAAGTTTGATCTGTTTCTCCATCTGTACGACAGAGCGCGTTAACCTTCAGAGCGAGCTGCAAACTTTGACTGAACTTTAGTTTGCACGCTTTCGCTGCGACCACAGACTTCCATCGCTCATCTCAGATAAGAGATACTTCCAGTTTCTCATGTGTTTGTGCTTGAACTGCTTCCTGAACTACAGACACACAAACTAACTTTACTGTCGTCCATGGAAGTATAACTGAAAACTGTAAACGGCAGGCCATTAATGCCTCTGCTTTGTGACGATATGTATCTAGTAGTATCTCCAGTCCAGTCTTTTGTACCCAGATCTATTTGTGTGACTTTGTTCACAGCCAATGCAAAAGTCGACTAACGCAGAGAGCCAGCATCCAGCCTGACGTCGTGTATTTGAGTTCAGCACGACACCAAAACATTTCAAAGTATGCCGTCAATGGCTACCAGGTATAAAATGAAGTATTCTAGTGGTACTGGTCACTTTAAGCGTTCTGGTATCTGAATACAGCTCATGGTGGATGTTTCAGCAAATTAAAGCACGCGTTCTGTCTCTCCCATGACGCCTGACGATTACAGATTATTTTTAGTGGATACTGCGCAACCAAAGGACATGCAGCTCTGCACGGGCAGCAGAACATGCATATTTTATTCTTCCTAACTGAAAACGATGTCTCATGAACACTTTCTATATTCTGTATGATCCTCTGAGCTGCTTCGGCTTCAGTTACATTAAGACGAGCATTCAAAAACACCCAGACACTGGTGATGTTTTTACAATGACTCGCTCCGGGTTAGCAGACAGGAACTCTCTGCGGTCCTGAGAGACACTTTTCCGATAAAAACCAACGGAAAAAACAAATCCTGAAGGATGAAATGTTTGATAAATGATGGGTAGCACGTCATAATAGCTTCTCAAAGTTTTAAAATGAACAGACAAGCATTCATACTGCATCACCACTCTGGAGCCTGTGCTGCAGTGTCTTGCTCAAAGGCACCTTCGCCGGGTTGATAATATCTAATCAGAGGAGCGCTTATAAAGCTCAGGGCTTAAAATGCTTAAAAAGTGAAAATCAGATGATGAGTGATGCAGATAGAAACGCCGACAGATGGACCAATCAGATACCGAACTCACAGCTAACTCACTGCCGCCGCGAGCGCCCTGTCCCTCATTTACTTTAATAGTTTACACATTACAAGCATGGCTGTTTCTGCGTGTTTCAACCAGCAGCATGAATATAGATGCGCACACACACACACACTCTCTCCTCCTCTCTCTCACCCTGTCCCACTGTCTCTCCTTGTTGAGCAGAATGATGACCAGCTTGGGGTGCATCTGGTATCCGTCCTCGCTGAACGACAGATTACGCCCCTCAAACGTCACATTCATCAGGTACCTGGAGAGGGAAACATGGAGGACAGAGAGGGAGAGAAAGGCGTGTTAAGGCACCTGAAAAAAAATATCTCTGTCAGCCGCAGCTCTCGAATGTTTCATCTGCTCTATATATCTGTATCTTTGTCGTCGGGTGACTCAATTTCACAAACATCAAAGTTTCATTGTGCGGCGGTTTGTTTTTTAAGCATTCATCTTCTCAGACAAATCCACTGACGTTACATAAGTCCATCATCTGCCAGGAAACAGCCATCAGCCAATGTCTAAACAGGTTTTTCATAAATAGATGAATATACATTAGTCATCAGTTGCAGACAGACATTTGAGCAAACGATGATTTTAGGACGAGACTGAGGAAAATTGTATTTCAGCAATTACCTCTCCAATCATCCCGGGTTCAATCAGGCTTAATGACGTGACCTTTTTAGACATTTCTTGGGAAACACGCTCGCATGCTTCTTGGTAGAGAGTTAGATAAGAAGTTATGAAGCTACAGCCTCTTAGCTTAGCCTAGCTTAGCTTAGCACAAAGACTTGGTGGAAATAGCTGTCTAAAGGCAACAGAGCAGCCCGTGTTGCCTGTTGTATCTCGTTTGTTTAACGTGAACAAAAATCAAAGTGTAAAAATGACAATTGGCATATTTACTCGGGCTTGTGTGCCAGACTCTTTTTTTCCCGGTCTGGGAGCAGTTGCCAGGCAACCAGTGGAGATTCCAGGAAGTTATTTGTCAGCCAAAAAAAATAAAATAAAGTGCACACAACCCCGTGTAAAACTGAAATACTGAGAACACGAGCTGAAAACTCAGAGCGGACAGCTGCACCGTGGGTATCAGATGAAGGATTCTGTTGGTATCTTTACTGGTACTGGTATCAGTTTTGATACCGAGCCCTACTCACCAAACTAAAACAGGCAAGGCGCCGACTGTTCATCAGTTTGGGGGATTTTTTGGGGGTTCAGTGTCTTGCCCGGGGACACTTTGACCCACACTGCATTGTAAGCTACAGCTTCCCACAGTGTGTTAAATTAAAATGAGTTTTAAAGGTGGACTAACTTCAGACAGAACCAGGCTAACTGTTCCCCCTGTTTCCAGTCTTTGTGCTAAGCTAAGCTAACTGCCCTCTTCGTTCACTTCTAATAAATCAACACTAAACTCATCCATCATCGAAACACGTCAACAAAAGAGATATTAAATCTGAAATTACTGTTTGGATGGTTTTAGATTTAAATAAATGTTATTCTGACTTTAAACAAATACAAACTTTCTTTTCTAAATATTTTTGCTGCGTACTGAAACTATTTCAGTCATGTGGCTCGACGCAGCAACACGGTAATTATGACCTGAACAGATGTCACATGGATGACTCGATACATCGAACCTGTTGAAAATTTGGTGACATCCCTTTCAAAAGAAATTATTTTTTCACGGTCCCTTCGACAAATCATACAGCGAGCGACAACGACAGGAATCAGAAAAATGACTAATGCAACAAAAAGTATGAAATGATACGCTGATGGCGGCTTGTCAGATCATTCTGTGTGTGTGTGTGTGTGTGTGTGAGAGAAGGCAGCATTGTTTCTGTCAGGTGAAATCATTTCACCTCCCTTCAAGTAAACACAAAACACACACACGCAGACACTCAGCGCTGCGTTCTCTTGGAGTGATTATGGCGAATGTGCGTGGGAGTGTGTGTATATGAGAACAGGAATGTTTATGTCAGGTGAACTCAAATCACTTCACTGTCATCCCACACACACACACACACACACACACACACACACACACACGCACACACACACACACACTGAATCTCTTAACTCTTTCACTCCCTCACCCTTTACTTTACTCTCTCTCTCTCTCTCTCTCTCTCTGACTGTTTCCATGGAAACACTGCCTCAAAACTGTGCACACCATATATATGTAGATGAATATATAAATGACAAAAGAGTGAACATGTGTTGGTGAAACTGTGTGTGTGTGTGTGTGAAAGGCAATGGCTCGGTGCCAGTGTGTGAGGTCTGTAAACACAGGACACATGATCGCCAGCAAAATGTGTGTGTGTGTGTGTGTGTGTTGAACCATCGTTTCACCTCAGGAGAGAGAGAGAGAGAGAGAGCGAGCGATGAAGCTCGACCTCGCTGCGGCTCTACGTTAACGTTACACACCACCTCACCTCACTGCTGCACCGCTTCAACTTTAACCCTGTGTGACATTTCAGCTTACACCTGAAGGAAGCGTGCGCCCTTCTACCCATTCAGGTCCTGCGTACGGAGCAGACTTATGTAATAATCCAGCAATTACTCTAATGCCAGCTTCCTTATTCTCTTTCCTGTATTAAATATTGATATTTCCAACGATGAGCAGAACCGTCCACCATCACACCATCTCTTGCAGCCCCCCGTGTGTCCAGCTAACCGCCCCGTCCTGCAGAGCTTTGGCACGGGTACAAAGTGCACAGGATCTGCTGCATAAATCATAAGCCATTTACAAAATGACTGTACGCCGTGCCCCCGCCCGCCCCTTTAATCTTTATCGAGCAAGCTATTGTTACATGCAACAATGTGGGGCCTGGATATGTGTGTGTGTGTGTGTGTGCATCCTACACACGCTGACAGCAGTAACGGAGCGAAACACAAGCATATGTGTGTTGCCATGGCACCCACAACCACTGTGACTTCCAAGCCAATCTGCTGTGTTACTATGGTAACGGTAATCTCGCAGAGGGTGGGAGCGTGAAAGAGACAGAGAGAGAGTGAGAGAGTGAGGGAGAGAGAGAGGTGGGATTCAAAGACAGGAGAGTGAGCGGACGGGACGTATCGTTACTAGACTGCGGCGCTCTTCCCCCGTCATGTGTTTACAGGTTTCACCCATGTGACCGTCACCTCCTCTGAACTTCCTGTTAAAAACTGGACACGCCTGCAAACACTTTGCACACAGCGGTCGCAGGCAGCCGCATCTGCAAGCCGTCCACTGAAGCATGCGCCGTGCGATGGCATTGAGCATGTGAGCACACATGCACCCACCCACTGACGCCGCTTTTGTTTTTGATATCCTGTTGAACCCAGTCAGTCAGTTTGCAGCTCCGGCTCCGGCTCCGGCTCCGGCTCCAGCTCGAGCCGAGCAGAGAGTATCTCGGCAGTACAGTACAGCAGGTGAATTAAAATTCAAACAGCAGCAGCAGCTGTCTCCACCTGGCGAAGGAAAGCGAGCGACACTGACCGGACTCCAGCAGGCAGAGCTCCAACCACATCCACGGCGACAACAACCCCTTTCACTCGTCAGTCGCTCCTTTATAGTTTCTCTTTTTTTTCCTCCTTCTTTATTCGAGGTGAATTCTCGCCATTGTGAATCACAACAACTGAGTGCCAGACACACACACACACACACACACACACACACACACACTTGCCATGCTAACTCCATGGCCTGACACAGATACGTTTCAGCGCATGTTCTGCTGTGAATAATGGAGGAGTTGTGTGAAATATTGATAAGTCATTTTTAATAAATTAACCCCGACATGAATTAGTCATGAATTACACTCCTTAGCAATTACTGTGGTGCAATGTACTTATTGGATTTGCGCAGGAGGAATCTATATGGAGAATGATAACATGCCCCATATGGCACCGCGGCAGACAAAAATACTGGAGCTCTAAGCTGCATGCATGCACACACACACACACACACAAGCATGCATCCATGTGTGTGTTCAGGCAAGGGAGCTGAATGTGTAAACAGTGTAATAAATTGTGCTAATGGGAAGAGAGCGGAGAGATGGCAGGACAGGAGCGGAGGTACAGAAAGGAGAGAGGGGAAGGAGGCAGCAGCAGATACGTTATTTTTGACAAATGATAGACAGCTTCTAATCCAAAGATGTCGTAATTAAATGAATCCAACATGGTCGCCCCTGAAGAGAGAGGATTCTCTTTATAAAACACTCGAGGCGATGTTCTTTTTCTCTATTTTAGGTGCTTTAAAAGACAAACTTAACTTAGGGGAATCAAAAGTTACATTAGCCTGCAGAAGGAGGAAGAGGAGGAAGCAGCAAAGGGCAGAAAAAAATAATGCAATAAAAATAGAGGGAGAGGTGATGATTATGTGAGATGAAATGAAGCGACAGAAAAAGTAGAGGACTGAATAAACCTGGCAGGGAAAAGGAGATTTAGCGACGGAGACAGATGAAAAGATTAAGGAGGAGAAAGAGAGAGATGGCGATAAGGAGAAGAGGGAAGGAAGAGGAGTGTGTGTGAGAGAGCATCCTGACCTACTTCCAATCAAGCCCCGTCACAAACAGGTACCTTTTTAACGCCTCCCGCTGGCCTGCCCCATAAACACACACTCCACTGGCCTTTATAGACTCCCCGTCTGAAACGAGCCAGCAGGTGGACACGCTGTCCATCGAGCTGGCACACACTCATCCCTCGGCTCAATAGGGTCAAAATGCAGCTTCAGATTGTACTGCACGCACACACACACACACACACACACACTCTATTGAAAGCCTCACTGGGGCCACAAAAGTTCAAAAATGTCCACAGAGCTTAAAAGCACTTGACACCTTTCCAACTCCAAGCTCATTTGGAACCTGTCCACGCCTGGCAAGGTCAGGACCACTGTTGTCAAACTCATGATTCTCACACTGTTGTGTATTGCTCAGCAGTGGTCTCTCTCTCTCTCTCTCTCTCCTCCTATCGCTCCCTCATTGTGTCTTTCGGCTCTCCTCCTCTTCCTCTTCCTGCTATCTTCATTTGTCAGGCTCGTACTGTAGCATTAGCCGGGAATGTCACAGCGGCCGGCTACAGTGGACTTAATTTACTTAGCCGAGTGACGTGTCCTTCTCTCCTGGTGTTGGAGCTCTAAAGGGCTGGACACAGCACTGTGCATGGCTGAGCAGACAAAACAAAGTCATGTGTGATTACTACAGTCCCGATCGGGACGCACGCCGCCACAAATGTCCGCCGTGGTCCGGTTCTTCCTTCGCCGCTCGCTGCTGGGCCGCTTCAGATTTGAAAATTCAGATTGAAAATCTGAGAAACGGGCCGAGCAGCTCCTGAGCCATGCTCGCTCTACAGTCGAATAGTCTGTTCTTCATGAACTGGTGATTTCTCTGATGTGAAGTCCGCATAGTTTTGAGATTAGTCTGACGTCCAGCAAAGCCAAGGTAATATCTCACGGCAAGAAAGGAGCTTTTAACAGCTGCTGCACGCCATTCCTGACTGCTGAGGATTAATAGTGACTCCACCTGATTCATTTATCAGTGATTTGCTGTATAAAATGTATAAAACCGTGTCTGGATTTGCTGGAGAGCATCGCTGAATTTAAGGTTTTCCTGCCCTACAAAAGAGGCTTTTGATTGAGCTGCTTCCCTTTCCACCCATCTTTCATCTATTCATCCATTGATTCACTTAGTAGTGAACCAACCAGACAGCGGGGCATCCATCCAGCCAGCCAGCCAACCAACCAAAGCAGCCAGCAAACCAGGAAAGCCAGCCATTCATTCAGTTTCCAGTTATATAGACTGTAGGCCAAATGCTAATCTCTTGATTGAACACTTGAAGACAAAGGTTATCACCAAACAAATTTAGTTAAGGCAGCGAGGGGCGAAGGATCTTAGCAGCGCTCGCGACTGATCTAATCAACAACACAGCTAAGTTGATTATAAAACTGCAGGTCTGGAGCGCAGACGATGGCTGGGGAGGAGCAGAGGAGAGGAGAGGAGAGGAGAGGAGAGGAGAGGAGAGGAGAGGAGAGGAGAGCTCGACAGAAGAGAATAAAGTGGAACAAAAGGCGAGCAGATGTATAAAAGCAGACCAGGACAGAACAAAGGAGAAGACTACAGGGCAAGGGAGGACAGAGGAGAACATGA
Organism: Nibea coibor; assembly: GCA_023373845.1. Taxonomy (NCBI): domain Eukaryota; kingdom Metazoa; phylum Chordata; class Actinopteri; family Sciaenidae; genus Nibea; species Nibea coibor. The sequence goes on from CM041727.1 coordinate 3,972,066, forward strand.
TGAAGTTTGGAGGGGGAGTTGAGCAAGAGTAGAGGAGCAGCACGGGACCACAGCAGAGTCGAGAAGAATAGCGCAGAGCACGGCAGACCACATCGAGGCACAACAGAGCAGAACAGGGGAATTGTATTCTGGGGCAACAGCAGCTGCCACAAACTCCAAAACTCTTATCTCAAAGCAGGAGGCAGCGGTGAAACAAATGCAAAGCCTCGGAAAGGAACGAACAAGCAGACAGGGGGTTGAAATGACATCTAAAGAGTTCACTGGAACGGACAACAAAGCTCTGCTGCCTTAGCGCGGGATGCAGTTAAGCTCGGAGCATCCCTCATTCACAGAGCGACCCAAAAAAACAAAAAGGTGAGCACGTGCTCCTCCAGCGAGCTCCTGAACTGGTGTTTCAGGGTGAGTGTGTGATTGTAATCAGGCTCACATCCTTTACAATACCTATACAAACACACACATCTGGCCTTCACGGACAGCTCCTTAGAGCAATGAAAAACACACATGCCCACACACGTACAGCTACAGAGTGTCAGAGGGGTGAAGCTGCCCCTGAATATAACGCAGCGCTGAGCTCTGGAGCACAGCACGACAGGGGCTAGTGTTCGTCGACTGAAACGCCATTGGGACCAATTAGGCAGCGCGCAGAGCAAAGCGCCGCCGAACGCTGCGCTTCACAACCAGTTCAAAAGGCCTGCTGCTGAGACAGACAGCTGAGGGGGTGGGGTTGGATTTTCCTGAGGAAGGGGCATGTGAAGCGGGGGTGTTTGTGTGCGTAGGGTATTATTACATGGGGAGGGGGAGGAGGATGATCACAGTATGCAGGGGATGAAGGTGCATGTGTGTGTTTGTGTGTGTGTGCCAGCATCTGCTGCACCCATGGTTGTGCTGATCTCTGGCAGGATGCTCGCGTTGACGTTGCAACACCTGAACCCGTGCACCTCCTAAAGCTGCTGCGCGTAGCATTTCAGCATCCATAAATCATTGCCACGTTAATTTGGAGACATTAGTGTAATTGTAAACAAATGACTGAGAACAAATGAGACCACTGCTGGGACACGTGGCCTCTACACTTTATTCTACATTGTTTTCATGGGACGTGAGCGGGACTGCTTTAGGGTTCGTTTTACTGCACACAAAGCAACATTACTCCTGCAGTGCGCTCAGATTGTGATGATTTAAGTACGGACGAGCGGAAACATTCAACCAGAAGCTGAACGTTGAAATGAGGTCTCAAGTTTAAAGAACATAAAATACCAAATCTCTAATTTGTCTTTATGTACCATAATAGTCAACAAACAGGACGTAAGCTGGGGTTGTCTGCTTTCCACGTCTCCATTTCAAGGCTGAAGATGTCATAATGTACTAAGAGTCCTAAAAATGCATCAGTTTTCCATGAATTCCTTCTTATTCTCAGTTACATTTAGATTTTAATGTAGAACCAGAGCGGTGTTTCTTCTGTTACTTCATTCACACCTGGGAAACTGTTGGTTTATTTGACAGGTATTAATGTTCAAGTGGTCAACAATCAGTAGGAAATATAACACAAGAAAGGGATAGTTCAGGTGCCACTGGTGGTTAAGGCCCACAAAAGTGCAGCGTCCATGGTTTGATTCCTGGCTCTCAGATCTGTTAAATATGAAGCTACAGCCAGGAGCTAGTTAGCTTAGCTTAGCATTAAAATTAGAAACAGTGGGAAATAGGTAGCCAGTAAGCAGCACCGCTAAATCTCACTGATTAACATGTCCTATCTCCGTTTTCCATCGTTTAATTGGAGAATTTAATTGTGTCAGATTTTATTTCTGTAGTTTCTGTTTGCTTAGCAACTGATCCCACCCAGTAAATCATCTACCGAGTAACAATCATTTGAAAATGATGAAGAAAGCAAGATATAGCATGTTAATTAAGAAGCTTTAGAGGTGCCGGTAGGTAAATTTACCCTTTGGACAGAGCCACGTCAACTGTTTTCACCTGTTTCTAGTCACTGTGCTAAGCTAAGCTAACTAGCTGTTAGCTGTAGTCTTAGATTTATCAGACAGATATGAAAGAGGTATCAATCTTTTCAATTAACTCTCAGTTGGAAGGTAAATAAGTTTGTTTCCCAGGATGTCAAACTATTCCTTCAACAATTAGTGCTGTGATATGTAAATAATGCATCTTGGACATGCTATGCTACAAATAAATGGAGGTTATACAGCTGCTACACTGTTACACATCATGGACCAGCCTTCACTCACCTGAGCACTTCGTTGGGGTTGCCTGAGATGGGAGTCTTCTTGTCGGGAGCTCCGTGGCACTCGGACTTTAGCAGGGTGTGAGGCCCGCGGTCCATCATCATGGTGGAGGTCGCCATGGTGATGATGGCCACGCCGTCGCGGACGCGGGCCTCCAGGTTGTAGTCCCACTCGTCGTAGGACACGGAGAGCAGACCTGGGGTTGGACGAAGCAAGACGAGGAGAGAGAACGGGTCACAGGCGGTGTGGAAAAAAAGCACAAAGAAAAGATGGCGGGACAGAAGGGGACAGATGGATTAGTAAAAATAGAGAGGTGAGTAGGAATGGATCCAGGAATCTGAGGTAAATAAAGCATGGAGGATGAGAGAGGTGAACTGGACTGTATGGGGAAAAGTGAGGAGGGACAGAGGAGAGAGAGACAGATGGAGAGGACTAAAGCGGGTAGAGACAGGGATAACTCTGTTAGGGTATACAGAGTGTATGTTTTGAACGCTCTCCAAGAGACAGAGCACACACTACAGTACGTGATGACTCAGAGAGCAGATGAACAGTGCACCAATCCTGCCTGACTAAGCGTCTATCACCTTGCTGTGTTTGTCCATCTGTCTGTCTAAAGCACTGTCTGTCTCTGTTTGTTGGCCTTTGCACTGTTGTACGCCTGTTTATCTGTCCTTCTGTCTGCCCGAGTCTTGTTCTCCTTTGACAATCTGTCTGTTTATGAACATTCATTTGTAGGTCTCTCTCTCTCTCCCTCTCTTTTCTGTCTCCCTGCCCATCTCTCTCACGGTGACCTTCCAACCATTCATCAGCCCATTCAGTTGTTTGCCAGGATGCCCGTCCTTCCTCCACCCCCACTGTCCCTCTCCGCTATTGATTATCAAGCAGGGAGCAGCGAGTAAATGGAAGTTTTTTTTTGTAAATCCAGGAAGGATGTGAATGTTCACGCTTAGATTCACACACGAGGCACCCTAACATCTTCTCTCAGTGTGTTTCTTAATCAATATTCGCTCTATAATCAATCAGAAATAAAGAAAGACAAACACAGAGATGAGAAGAGTCAATTTACGATCAAACCCGGCCCATTATGCATCAATTAAAACACAGCTGACATTTTGATAATGGCTTTCATTGATATTAAACTGCCATTATTGATAATATGATTAAGTCATGACAAACAGTCACCATTAATTGATGGCACACAGTACATGCTGCCCAGCGCTAAGCCTAGTGTGCAATGTTTATCTCTTTTTAATGACCAATCATTTAGCTCTCTTGTTCACCGCTGTCAGGATGTTTATCAGGCTGGAGCCAACAGGTGGGATCGACTCACAAACTGTTCAGACCCATGCTGAAACTGGATCTTCATATATGTATACATTTTGTCTAAGGCTTGCCTCTCGCCCAATGTCACCTGGCTCCAGCCCCTTTGACCCTGAAGGATAAGCGGTTATGATAAATGGATGGATTGTCAAAAAAGTAATTAGGGAAAGGTCTGACAAGCTGTAGATTTGTTTTATTTAGCATTATTACCCCAGAAAAATACCTGTTTAGGATCAAAACTTCTACTTAATGAGGAAACCTTCCAGATCACAGGTATCCAGTGTCGTGCCAGAACAGGAGCTGGGCAAGCAGGTTATGTAACTGGGCAAAATAGCTTCTATTGGTATATCTCCACAATGTTAGGTTACACATTACATTGGAAAAATACCTGTCCAGGCTTGAAACATCAATTTTTCCTTTTTTCTCAGCACCAAGTGCCCTTATGACTTCTCCAAATGGCCAATAACTGATTTCTTTTGGTGTTTCCTTTGGGTTCAGGTCACGCAGCTCTCAGTGAAGCACTGACTGCCTTCAAGTCAATTTATCAGGCTATCTGTGTCTCTGTCTGCCTTTTAATCTGTCCATCCATCGGCCTGTGTCTATCTGACAGAGTATGACCACATGTCAGCCAATCCACTACCATGTCAGTGGGCAGAAATAGACAGGCGGCCTGGCAACCTGCCTTCCTCATGGGGGCTCAGCATTGACAGCTCTGGCCCTCCCGGACCACATCTAATGTCACACACTGTTGACACTTTCTCAACACTCACTCACTCAATCCCATCGCTTGCTCCTTTGTGCGCACTACACTTTTATTATTTTATGGGGAAGAGTCTTTCTTAAGAAGATGTGTGTGTGTGTGCATGTTGGCAGCATGTTTGTGCTGCATATGTGCATCCAGCGTGAGGAGTATTCTTTTCTACATCCTGGGTACTGCTGCGTATATGTACATGATATACATACGTCTCTCAGGACATGTTTAAATGTCACAACACAGTCATGTCAACTGGCAGTGATATAGCTGAGCAGGATTCTGGCCTGTAAACTGGATACTGGCTCTGTTTGAAGGCAAAAGCTGTCTCGCTGTCACAGATACGCACACGTACACGCAAAGAAAATCACAAAGACTGCAGACAGACCATCCACGAGCAGGCGAATTGATTGCAGAACAGCAGAACTACCGTATCACTGGGTATTTTTGGAAACGGCTTATTATTGTCAGTGATGTCAGATTTGGTGGTTAGTTACGTTAGCACGGTCTTCGCAGCAGTGGTGTGTAACTCTGATCAGGGAGAACAGAGACAGAAAGGCTGTTAGTAAGAGAAGGAGCTAAGAGCGACGAGGAAGAAAAAGAGGGACAGAAAAAGCAGAGGGGAAAAAGTCAGGCAGCAGCAGCAGAGACGCAGAGATAAAGAAGCAAAAGGGAGTAGAGAGTTAGGAGAGAATCAGAGGAGGCTGAGATGAGGAGACAGAAAACACAGAGAAACAAGGGGACGACAGTATGGAATAAGGAGGGAAGGGAAGGAAGGAGAAGGGTGGGAGGAGAGATGGTTCCCCAGAGCGCCACTTAAGGAAGGCATCAGTGGAATTACCCATGAGAATTGGAGGCTCTTCATCACACAGGGTGCAAATTATTAAGTCTGCCTAGTAAGCAAATTCACCCCACAGTTAGCGCGCGCCGTCTGCTGAACCCTGGACTGCTGGATTCACCCAGAGCGCGCGCACACACACCGCCACACCATCAGTTACACGCTGTGCCACGGTGTCGTTTCGCACTGTGCTAGTTCAGAAGTTAGTGTGGTTGAGTGCCGCTACAGGCTTCATGTGGCTTTCATGATGTTGATGTTGAAGGCTCAGAAATAAGGCTCGGCTGAATGATTGAGTTCCACAGTCGAATGCCTAAAGTCGACAAATATCGTGCCAGTGTGTTGCTTTTTCATCCTGGTTAATTCAGAACAGTATTCTGTTAAAATGCTGCCATCAGGATATTAATGCATCTTAAACTTAAAACCACTAAGACGAGGAGTCTTTTAAATGGTTTGGCATCTCAGACTGCCAACGCTGAAACTGTTAAAGCAACAGTGGAACTTTTCTACCATAAATCATAAATTATTTTAATGCTACACTGACTTGTTATGCCAGAACAGGAGCTGGCTAAGTGGGCAATGTAACCTGGCTCAGCAGCCTCTATGGACATAATGACAGAGGCGAAAAGACAGAAGAGGAAGCTAAGAAGAGTAAAAGGAAAGAGTCAAGCTGTCGGACAAGAGTAAATCTGGGACTTTTAGTGGTTGGTGAAATAAAAGGCTGAAAGACAGACGGCGAGCTGGGCCGACTGCTGTTGGACTTGTCATTAATATTAGCTGGCTGCTACGTCTGCTGTTGTTGACTTTGCTTCATGTTTAGCTGTTAGCAAAGCTGTCCACTCGCTAGTTTTTGATCATAGGTGATATAATCATAACAAAGACGTGTTGATATCACCACAGTGCTTCTGCTTTAATATACTACAATAATGTTCATCTTATTGGCAGTGGACAGACTTATGTTCGATTATATTATATTTATGGTGTCGTGCCAGAACAGGAGCTGGTCTTTTGTTGACTATGTACCCACCAGCTTAAACTGAATGGTGCATTCATCAAGTCCTCTTTGTGTCTTTGTCTCACTGTGTCTTGCACAATAAAAACAAAAACCTTAATTTAAACATATTTTACAATAAATCTGCTTCCACAAGACTCAAATTTTATTTAAAGTAACACAAAGTATAAATGATCTATCTAATATCTGTCATTTTGTTCTTACTTGTATCATATTCACCGCACGTTAAACGAGTGGATGACACTCAGCCCGTTATCTGTCATTATGTCCCACATGATTAATCCCATGATAAGTCAGTGTTAACCGAAAGAGGTTAGTGCGTGTCCATCAATGCAGCCACTCCAGCAGCTCCACTTTGTAATCATCCAGGCAGTACATGAGCTAGTCACGATTATCTCTGTGGCAACATAAATCAACAGAGAAGTTGTTGTGTGATTTACATAACTGATATGGTGATATATCAAACTTTATAGAGTGGAACCCTAATTTAGAGCAGACAAACCGATACAAACACACACACGACGATAGTTTTGTTCACCCTGGCTGACAAGTAAACACCCCGCCATGCGAGGTACACACAAAAGCACAAACACACAACCCATTTGATTACACTCACCCATTATTTTCTCATGCAAATTAAACTGTGAACCAATCGCACATTTCACAGACAAATGCACAAAAGACATTACACAAAAAACAGCAGCAAACACACACACACACACACACACACACACACATAAAGACGGACAGGCTCGCAAACACACTCCTAACTCTCATTTAGAGTAAATCATCCACGGATGTCAATAAGGGAGCAGAGGTAAAAAGTTTGAGTTACGGTGCTTCATCGGCACAGCGATCCCGGGTTCCGCTTGGCAACCATTTCCCAGAAACTGCTGAGGACAGGCAGCAGTGTAATATCTCCCCTTCACCGTAAATCAACAAGCCAAACACAAATTATCAGGCTCATATGTCCGGCGTGAATATACTACCCGCTCTGAGGTTTACTGTCCTACAGAGAGTAAAATAGACTGAAGTCCTGGAAAGTTCCATTAGTTCTCATGCTAGCAACATCACAGAGAGTTACAGGTATGACTCCCGCTGCGAGTTGACCTTTTCTAAAACTGTCTATCCACCCCGAAGTGCCCAAAGTGGAGTTACATGAGGCGGTCTGACAGGTGCGTCTGACATATTGCGTGAGCGGGTTTTCTGGTTAATGCACCCCAACTTAGATGTCACTTCGGTTCCACGTTTGACCTTCAAAGGTTACAATGACCTCCAGTGGTGTTGTGGTGGGAGAGCGAGGGAGAAACACTCCTTCCCTTATTATCCAGAAAGGTCAGTTTGTTTCTTGTCTTGAAGGAGAAAAATCTAAACAGCTGCCACAAAATAAAAATTGTGAAGTAACATGTCAGAGTCTCTGTGTTCTGTCTGTCGTGTCCAGCACGTCAAGTGTTGAGATGTTGCGATTTCTCGGACGGGTGTACACGCCTTTGTCTAAAGTTAGACGCTTCAGCATTACATCATTTTTGGGGAAAAGTATCAAGTGACTGTACGTGATAAAACCAAACAGCCTCTGCCTCCAAGTGCCGTAAGCGTGAGCTCATTCTTGACCATGGGACGGTAATTTAACTAAATAAAGTCCACATAGCTTTTTCCAAAACCTTTAAGTGAACCTCACAAACTTCATTAGCCGATGATGAAGCGGCTTTCTTTAAGTGAGGCCACGTCATTTTTGAAAGAGGAAAGCTCACGTTCTTCCTCTTAAAACAGAAAAGCTGCATTCTTAAGCAATAAAACACCCCATCGCTCAGGTTGAAGCACTCAGGAGTTTGCTGTTAGGGCCTCACTTGGTCTGGTATGACTAGTGGCTTAACGGGGCTAATGTTAGCAAACTTTATGACACATCTCTACTCCTGCAGCTGTTGCGATACCATTACTGATCTCCCTAGTCTGGTAGTCGTCCTGTAGAGCACTGCGTAATCAAGGAATAGTGTGGCCACGTGTGATTTTGCATGCATTCATGGTACTTTTGGCACTTTGGATCAGCCGATCGCTGCATTTAATGTAAATGTCATGTATACAAAAGGGAAAAAGTGGATTGTATCTTTAAAACTGGCCATGCAAGACCTGTGTGCATAATTCTGAGTGAAACAGCTAGCCTCTGTGCAACACCAAACACACCCATTCTGACCTAGACTGTCCACAGTTCAGTACAATAACTCTGAATCATCTGAAAACAGAGTGATAATAAAATGAACTGCACATGAAGACTGAGCGTGTCCGCAAGAGATTTCCTACCTGTGGGGTACTCTGCAGGCACTACAACAGTGTCTCCAGCTACCAGCGACGGCACTATCCACGTGTAGCCGTAGCCGGTGATGCCGACAGAGTGGGCCACCTCGAAGATGGTGTTGGCCTCTTCTTTTGTGCAGTAGAGAAGAATGACGGGGCTCTGGAGCTTCTTCAGCTGGTTTTGGATCTTTGAATCTCCGTCGTCTACGGACATGTCAAGTAGTAAAACTTCCTCCAGTTCCCAGCCCACAAAGCTGTTCTCGATGGTGCTACGGATCTGGACGGCACAGAGAAAGAAGACGATCGTTAGATAGTAGTTTAATTTGTGCAAGAGACTTTTCATCATTTTAATTTGATACTTGTTCCACAGTAACTCTGCTGCATAAGGATGACGGTGTTACTTTAAGAGCCAGTGGAGCGTGTGTGACAACATTATATAATGGTTGTAGAAAATCCTCCAAATTGGGATCATTATAAAGGTTCAGATGTTCCATGGTGGGTTCACACCAACGGCTGCATGCTTGAGAAACTCGTCTCTTATCCCAAAAGTTTATTTACACAGAAAACCTCCCAGTAAACGGCTGCAATATTTCTAGCGTGACATTAAAGTGATTAACGATGGAAGCTAATTCATCTTCTGCTCCGTGTCATCTCGCCTTTACGCCCTGATTGCTTGTGCATGCGGTCTCTGGCTGAGTGTGGTTACCTTGGTGACAAAGTCCTGGTAACCCGGGTAGTACGTGGTGACGATGGAGAAGATGTACCAGTCGTATTCCTCCATGATGTTTAGTATGACCGAGGCCTGCTGCTCGATGGAGGGGCCGAACTGAAAAAACATGGAGTTGTCATCCTGAAAATGACAGAGGGACAAAGAGGCAGAGTGTAAACGGTTACGTAACAGTACTGGCCTGAACTTTAATTTAGTTGGCTTTACACACAGAGGAGAACAGATCCTACTTAAAGGACGGCTGCGGTTTTGTAACATTATTGGTGCGAACATTAATTTCGCCGCCTTTATTCTCTCGCTCACGGAGGAGAAAGGCGAGAGGACACCAGTGGGCTTGTAATGATACCGGTCATGATTTTCATTAGTTGCCTTTATGACTCCTTTAATGAGTTTGTACATGGGGGCGGCTGGAACAAATTCCAGGGCCTGGAAGCTGCTGTCCTTGATCTCATCGATCATTTTCATCAATTTGTTTCATTATAGCCACGTTGGAACGATGCAATTTCCATGTAACCTGCGAGGTGCAAGATATTACGTGATAAATACACTGGAAGTGGCACACACACACGACACTGCACATAAAACACCCCCTAACTGTGTCCCTTCGCTTGGAGGGACTAAATCTAAATATGAGAGATGCAGAATGTACAGCAAACCAAACAGCAGTACAGTCAGAGACAGACACTCCAATAAACATCGCTCACAGACTGATACCCAAGCCTGCCTCTTGCCACCAGCGTCGCAACGGAATATTGAGCCGGACAGAAGAAGAGGAGGAGGTGAGAAATACGAGTCTAGACGAGACTCTGCAGTTCTGCGACATGAGCTCGTTATTGTGCATGGGTGAGTCAGTGCGAGAGCCAAACTCCTGTGTACACAATGTACAGGAGCGTGTTTATGTCCCTGGATAGTCGAGCTTCTGATGTGGCAAAATATGTGAATGAGACTGTTTCGAGTCTATGTGAGGAAAATCTGTTGCAGCTGACAGCCAGGACAGGCAAGGCAAGGCAAGGCAAGGCAAGGCAAGGCGAGGCGAGGCGAGACGAGGCGAGGCGAGGCGAGGCAAGGCAGGGCGAGGCAGGGCGAGGCAGGGCGAGGCAAGGCAGGGCGAGGCAGGGCGAGGCAGGGCGAGGCAGGGCAAGGCAAGGCGAGGCAGGGCGAGGCAGGGCGAGGCGAGGCGAGGCGAGGCGAGGCAAGGCAGGGCGAGGCAGGGCGAGGCAGGGCGAGGCAGGGCGAGGCAGGGCGAGGCGAGGCGGGCAGGGTGTTGAAATCTCCCTGGCTTCTTAGGACTCTCTCTGTGCTTCACTCAGCATCAAAGGCTAACGTGCCCCATCCCGGGAGGGGGAGAGGGGATGAACACGAGTTGATCTGTTACCTTGTTTCTGCGTAAATGAGATCAGGACTGCGCCATTGGGGTGGCATGTTGAGAGGCACAACGCGCGTGTGAAACACAAGAACGCTCTTTCAAATAATGAGCTTAATGTGCCGCGTACGTGAGGTCGGGAACGTGTCATTATCATCCGGCGCTGAGCTCGACGCAGACGCTGCGCTTGGAAATTATGAAATAATGATGCAAACACTGATGTACTCCTGTTTCTCGGCCAACTTGAATCCATTTGTTCCTCAACTTTCTCTCTTTTCTCTTGCTTTGCCCCTCTCCCTCTCCCTCTCTCCCTCTCTCTACACGCTCCATCCATCTCTATCCATCTCTCCTCTCGCTCTGCCATCCCATTTATACCAGTGGAATTACTGCCAGGGCACAGTTATAATTGAATTTCCAGATTCGCGCACTCCCGCTCTCCCCCGCCTCTTCTCCTCTACCCCGCCGCCCTGTTTCCCCCCATTTCCTCTGGCTTCCTCTCTCCCTCTCTCTCTATCGCTCTCTTCTTTAAGAGCAGTATTAATGTACTGTCCAATGCACTCATTCAGAGTGCCAGAGGTCTGCAGGATTTTCATTAGCCTTTGAGAAAAATACATGCTAAAAGAAGACGCAGAAGAGGCAGGGTGAGAGATATGGTGTTAAAGGAAAAAAAGCAGAAGAAGAATCACTGGAGGGAGCGGCTGAATGATAAGAAACCTTGAATAAAATGAAGTGCTGCAAAACACCTCTTCATTTACAGCAACAATAATTAGGGTCTGGCCACATTATCACCTCTGTTGGCACAAGGTGATCGATTAGTGAGTATTAAAATTCCCAGAGGGGGACAGCGAGGCCAGCGAGTCAGTCAGCCAGACGCGAGGAAGCCAGCCAGCAAGGCTTTAGATCTGCTCCTGAGCCAGTCGCCGTCTTCTTCTCTGTGGATCCACGGCTGACGTCAGCGCTGGCTACTGTACACAGGCAACAATACAACTACAGCAAGCAAGTACAGCGGGATGAATGGCCAGTTTGGAGACAGGGGAGAGTGAGATGGAGAGATTGAGAGACAAAGAGCAGATAAAACCTCAAAGGAGGAGGCAACAGATAAGAGGAGAGAGGGAAAAACTGAAAGGGGGAGAGAGAAAAAGGAATTAAGCAAGCGAGAATAAAAAGATAGAGATGTAGAAAAAAGCGGTGAGGGTGTAGCTGAGATTTGAAGCCCCCGGAGGGACGGAGGCAGAGGACAATGTGGTGACAATAGGATGAATAGAGAGGAAGAGGGCAGGCTGGCAGACGGCTGTGATCCTGTATGGAGCGAGTGAGCGGTGAAGGGGGCAGGAAGCCAGGAGTCAGTGAAGGAGCAGGCGAACCGAGGTGTGTGTGTGTGTGCGTGCACTTGTGTCAGCCAGCCATTTCGGCAGGAGGTGGCTAAGCCTGAGTTGTTCAACCACAGAGGAGTGCTGCTGTCAGAGAGAGAGAGAGAGACGGGACACGTGTGCCCTCCTCGACAGGAAGTGAGACATATCAGTATTTGAGTGTCTGAGCCAGTTTGTGTAGCTTGTATCAATGCACGTGTGTGTGTGTTTGAGCCTTTAATTTAGCCCGCATGTCCGCATTTGTGTAAGTCTGGCCTCTCTGGTATGCGTGTGTGTGTTTCTGTCCATGGTTGACAGGCCGTGGTCTGCCAGAGTCGCCTGTTCTGCCCCAGAGCCTCCAAATGAGTGCACTCACACACTCCTGGAGCAGTTATTTGACTTGGAGGAGAGAGAGAGTCAATAACTCAGGTATTTCAATTACACACACAGGGGCACATCAGTGACTGCAAAAGAAATAGACCCACTTCCAATCTCGCACTGGAATACACACACACACACAGGCATATTCATATGCATGCACACAAGCACACACCCTCAAATAGAAAGGCACGCTCAAACACACAAAATGACAAATCAACAGTGCAATCACAGACACACACACAACGGCAGGATAAAACAACCCGCGGCACACCGCTAAACTGCTAAGTGTGCTGTAAAGTGATCACACAAACCGAAGCAAGGTGAACACGAGAACACACTCTCGCGGGCTGAGTGCGTACACGTGAACTCTGCGTTCAGGACGCAGCACAACAAAACGTAACACGCGGCGCCTTTGTCCGAGCTGCAGGAAGCGTGTCCGCTCGAGTGTTTTCAGTGCGATTTACAGGTGACAGGCCTCAAATACAGTTTACTGTACAACATGTAACAGTCACATACACATGTTCATGTCACAGGAGCCGTTCTGAAGCTTGAAGCCGGGCTGAATGACGTCTGGATGCTCAAACAAGACATCTGTAACAGCACTTATCAATCAGAGCGTCCACGCTCTTAATCCTGCATAACTTTAAGCCTTAATATAACCTGAACAAGTGAGTTGTATATAAATTCACCCTCAGTACAGTTGTCATGAACGGGGAAATTAGCTATAGAGACCAAAACTGTTTTTTGTACCAGGCTGTAAACATGTTTATTTCTGCTTCAACATGGGGACTTATGGAGACTGACTCACTTCTGGATCCAGCCTCAAGTGGACGTTTGAGGAACTGCAGTTTTTGGCACTTCCACCTTGGCTTCACCTTCACAACCACAGAGGACAGCACTTGTTTTAAGGACATGAGTTGGACAGGATCCAAAGTTGGTCTAATATTACAGCCCATGTAAAAAAATCTATAACACATTTTTGATTTATAGATATTAAATTACATTATGTTTTCTTGTGGTTACTGGAGGTGAAATTAGTCTTTGCTTATAAATTAATTTTTTTAATCAGGCTGTGTCCTCTCCATGTCCTCACAATAGTTCTCGGGACATTATTATTATATATATCTGCTCGTTTCAGGCCCACGGCTGCTTTTTTATTGATGACACATCCTGCTGCTGTCCATGTTCTCTTTCTATGAGCGTTCGTTTGGGTCGAATGCATTTCGGATCTCATCTAATTATCCTCGGGTCTGCTCTGACTGGGTGAGACAGTGGATCTCTATCTTTTAAACAGTAACTGATGCACGCCGGGTTCAGGTGGGTTTGTCTACGGATCGGATGCAACTTTTTGGACCTGAGAAGACCTCCAAGAAATACTTGTTATTTTAAGATAACTGCTGAGATCCGAGTGGATTATTCCTTAGAAGCTGCGTGATTACCTCTCCTTAAATATGAACCACTGCAGATAATAAATGTGGAATTGGGACTTACATCCTAATTATCCCTTAAAAAAAAGAAACTACCAGGTTGTCATTCCCTTAGCAACGATATTGATTTCAAAGCATTTTTAATAAACCTTAAGTGCACCGTATACCGTATAGGTATTTTTTTTCTTTTGTGAAGGAAGCAGCGAGGAGGCAAACACAGAAAGAGTGGAAGAGAGACAAAGACGGAGATGGAGAGGTAGAGTAAGCCAGAGAAAGACGGTGGTGTCTGTTGCTGGGAGGTTTTTTGGCAATGCATATTTCTATCCTTCCTATAAAGGCTCCTTTGAACTTGAGCGAGGAGGTGGGGGTGGGTTGGGTGGGGGGTTGCTATTGACTGCTGCTGCACTGCCTGATGGAGAGAAAAGCCAGCCAGAGAGAGAGAGGGTGAGTAAGACAGAGGGAAAAGAGGATGGAGGGATGCGAATGGAGTAGGAGGAAAGGGGGGGAACAGCTGGTCTTCACTTCAAGATAGTGAATTTAAAAGACAGTGGGCAGGAGATATAAACTCACCACAGCCACAGGCATTCACACACACACTCGCACAACACACACACACACACACACACAAGTGCTCGAGCGCGTTCGTTTCTGATAAAGCCTGTGAGCGCCGACGTGCGCTGAAATTACATATTGATGACAAGCCCCCCCCCTCTTCATCCCTCACTGTCCCCGGTTCGCTCTCTGTCGCTTCACACACACACACACACACTTATCATCTCTACCTCAATTAAACCTTCCCGTCGCTGCCGCGTATCTGTCTTTCCTCCTCTTCTTCGCTCGTCCCGTGCCTCATCATCACATTCCTTATCGCGGAAGCCTACTTATCTTTAATCAAACACATACACGCTTAATTAGCTGGCACATTTGTCAGACCATCATCTAATTAACACTGACCTTATTTTAAGTACTTTATGCACCTTAATTTTTTTTTAAAAAGCACAAGTCTCCGTTAAAATATTTGACTAATTTTGCCTTGATGCGATTTTGATTGCGACCCCCGGCACAAAAAGCAAGAAGCCCCGAGGAGCAGACTGAACCAGGTGAGACAGGATGCTTTCTTTGACAGCTTGACATAATCAGACAGCGTCTGATCGGAAGTTAATGCCACTTAACGCTCACACAGACACGAGCACGGTCTCACAAACGCACAGATCGTTTCTCTCTGGCCCATTTCTGCTCTAAGTTTAGCAGACGACCCACCGAGGGGCCTCTGCAGTCTGATGCTTTTCCTGCTGCTGCTCTTGTTTGTCCCCTGGTCCTTGTAGAACGGTAATAGTTCTTCCTCTGCGTGTCTGTGTCTGGTCGAGGTAGGCTAAGGAGACTAAATAGGGTGACTGGAGGGAAGGGTGAGTCTACAAAATACATGGACGTAGTCTGGCTCTCATGTCTGTGTATTCGTCTCTGGGTGAGGCTAAGCGATAATAATAATAATAAGGTGTTTAACACGTGTGCGACTACATTTTGGAGAATAAAGCAAGGTGTAAGTGATGGATTAAACTGTGTGTACCTGCTGCAAATCTTAGCATGCTAAGTAACCTCCTACTGAGGACATACACGCCTTAAACTTACTTCCTGCAGTCCTAGTTCCCAAGCCAAGGAGCAGGACATTAGCTAAGGGACTACAGACAGTATAAACACGGACATTTCAATTCACCCTCAGTACAGTTGTCATGAACGTGGAAATTAGCTACAGAGACCAAAACTGCTTTTGTACCAGGCTGTAAACATGTTTACTGCTGTTTAACATGGGGACTTATGGAGACTGACTCACTTCTGGAATCAGCCTCAAGTGGACGTTTGAGGAACTGCAGTTTTTGGCCACAGAGTGACAGTGATTACAAACAATGACGCAGAAATCTAACCCCTCATCATCTCACTTTACACTTTCCTCATCATCCTTAAACTCTAGTCTCTTAATGGTGAAGACACTGAGTTTCAGCTTTAGCCTTTTAGGCATTAAGTGTGTATTTGAGGTCATATCTAAAACCGTTATTGTCTGAGTCAGCTGGCAACATTGAAACGTCAGACGGACAGCCTTTTCTATTAACTCATGTTATCTTAATTAGCTAGCTAGATGCAGCTCATGAAAAAGGTAATTTCAGTCGACAAAATCAATAATCGTAAAAGACTAAAAATCAATGACGTGTGCTACAACAATTTCACGTTACCGCGTGTGTGTGTGTGTGTGTCGCTGTAAGCTGCAGCGTGAGAAGCAAAAGCTTGACAGGCATAGCGAGAGTAACAAAGGTTAGCGCGGCTTAGCAAATGATCAATTACTTCAGCTCCCCTCGTATTACAACACAGAAGGTCAGAAAATTCAGCTGGACGGCTCATAGGAAATGTCCAGAGGGTAATGTGACTCGCCAAAGTCTAATGATTAAAATGAAGCAACAGGTGTGGTTAATGTTAGCGACTGAAATAGATCAAACCAGCCTGAAACCGGTTTAAGAGAAGCGTCCCGATAGGACGGACTGTCATATTTTGTTCCATTTTTGGGGTTTTTGCCGCCTTGAAGTTTGTTTCCAACTAAAAACAGTTTCAAATGTTTCCTCGGTCAACAGGGAGAGTTTCTGGGTTAGGAGCGAAAGTGGGGACGAGGTTCAAGAGGACCACAGAGTGTCCCAAGGCGTCTGTAAAGTGGTTTAGGGAGTCAGGGAGGTGAGCACGCTTCTGTAGTCAGACATCTTTCTTCCTGTCCCTCGCTCCGAGCGGAAGGGGAGTAGGGGAAAGGTGACGGCGGGTTGAGCGCGAGGGAAGAGAGGCGGGGAGCAAGAGGAGGGAGGAGACAGTACGGTCCAGATAAGGGATGTTATTAATCCATTTATTCCCCGTCCACTCTCTCCGTCTGTCCTCTGCTATCTCTTCCCCTCCTGTCATATCTGCTGATTTCAATCTGCTGCTCCGACTTGCCCTCAACTCTCAGCCTTCCGTCTCCTCCCCTATTATCCCCCTCTCTCCCTCCTTCGTCTTTGACAACCTCTGGAACTTTTTCCTTCCCTCTTTCTCGCCTAAATCCTCCCTCTCTCTGCCTCCTCATTCTGTTGCTTTAGTTAGTCGTCTCTTCCTCCTTCCCTCTCTCTCCGTCTTTCATGCATCCCAGGGTGCACCTGGGCTGCGCTGTCAGTTGTAGGCCCAGAGCCATCATCACGCTGGGGCTGTTTCTCGCCACTTCACACTATAAAAACCGAATCCACACACACACACACACTCCCATCTCACTTCAATCCACTACCGTCGTTACCTCACCTCACCTACAACTGATGCAAAACACAAAACATTTACCGACTTATAGAAAGGAGGAGGACACGCAGCCGTCCGATCTTCAGAGGGAAGAGAGCGAGGGAGAGAGGGGTGAGGAGGAGGAGGGGGAGGAAGGTAGAGAGCAGAGGGAAATGGAGTGAGAGTACAGTTGATGTGTGCGTCTGTGTTCTTTTCCTGGCAACACGATAAAGGCTCGCTCTCAGTCACTGTCAGCGGCGAGACCACCCTCTCCATCTCCCTCCTCCTCCTCCTCCTCCTCCTCTTCCTCGCCTCTCCGGTCCCATCCCTCCCCAAAACCAGACTCTTTCATCCCCACCACTCTTCTCCCACCATCCTCTGCATTTTTTACATTTAGTCCACGAGTTAGCAACCGCGGCGTAAGCGACACCTCTGGAAGACGGGGGGGTGCAAAGGTCGACGCCACAGCGGCTCGGTGACAGGTGTAACAAATGCTCCGAATCGCTGAGATGATGAGGGGGAGGAAGAAATCACTGAGAGGCCCTCGTGCTTAAAAACTGAGAAAGGTTTATGTGCTCCCTCTCTTCCTCCCGGTGAGTCACGCCGACCACCCCGTCTCCGTCTCTGTTAGCCCGTCCTGCACGCGTGAAGCCCCCCACCGAGGACTCCTCTCATTCACTGAGACGAAAATTAAAATTCAAATCTGCTTTATTGGCGTGACAGTGGCGGGTTGGGGGGATGTCTCCACAACAGAACATGTTGCAGACGGGCTAAGACAATAAGCCAATCTGTATGCCGCTCTTCTCCTACCTCACCCTTCTCCTACCTCCCCTCCCTCCCTCCCTCCCTCCTGACTAACTGTAACCCCGTTTTTTGCTGCGTAAAGCCCCGCGCAGGCACTTAAAACCCTCCTCTCCTCCTCCCTTTCACAGTCTCTTAAGATGCTAATGCGCAGAGACACTCCCTCATTATGTCACCATCAGATTTCTTGGTGTGCACTTGGCGGTTACCTGTGTGTGTGTGTGTGTGTCCTCGTTAAGAGAAAGTGGAGTCAGTGAAGCTTTAAAAAAGATAAGAGAGCAGAGATCCAGAGATGCATGTAGCAGAAATGTGAGAGGTTGTTTAGCTTAAGGACAGATGGAGACAAGACTTTCCGCTGGTCTCATGAATACTTCAGACACTCTCATTCATAATCCTGGATTCACACACTTCCTTCGCAGCCTCCCGTCTCTTCCTGTTCCGTTTTTTGCAAATAAAAATTTGTCTCATTGACCAAAACTCAAATAAATCATCATCGCAAAGGATTCAAGTTTCCTTGCAGCGTGCAGTCCGTCGTTAATGCTCTGAATTTTACCTCGTCGTCGTCGTTTACTGTTCACTCTCCTGCAGCTTCGTCTGAACCAGCACAAACCGAGCGCTTCCCACACATTAAAGACTGAAGCAAACTAACGAAGCAAGTCACAATAAATGCAGTCACAATAAATGCTGCTACACTTATTGTTTGAACTGTAAAAAACTGAGATCATGGTTTCAGTATTTCTCACAACATGCGTCTGTTCGGCTGCACTGAAACACATTCATGAGCTTTTTTGTTGTTGTTGCTTTGCTGATGTGACGCCCTCCTTCGACATGTTTACGTGGTCAGCTCTTATGGTGCGTTCACGCAGAAAGCGAGGACAATTTTCCGCTCGACTAGATTACATATGAAGTCAATGCAAAGACGGCGAGAGATGAAAAGTTCCAGTCATGACAGGCGACGTAACTCGGGCAAATTGGGAGGCGCGGATATGTCACAGGCAGCTGCTGATTGTCGGGGAGCTCTGGACAAAAGCCCCAGTGGCAGAGCGGGAGTTTCTGGAGGACTCAACCCGGATTCTGCTCTGATCCAGAGCAGGAAGATCTGCTGTATCAAACTGTGTGCAGCAGAGCGCATGGAGGTGGCGACCTCCGCTTGTCTGTGGGCTCCCGGAGCGCTACAACACTCGTACTGACGCAGGGATCGGACAAAGGAGGAGATGTTTGGAGGAAGACTTAAAATATGGACCCGTTACTTGATGATGCCCTGAACTCTTGCAAACAGACAGACAGAGCAAGAATTCATTTGTTTTCTAAATCACATCACGGTGTCGTTACTTCAGCATCATTCTCATCTGTTTACTGCAGTAAAATTATGTGTTATTTTGGGTTTATACCACTGTAATGAGCCAGTTTAAAGGCAAATATCAACTTGTGCATGAAAATTTGCTTCGTGTTTGGTGGTAATAAACATTATGCATCCACCTGTGGATGCCTTGTGAAATAAATATCTCAACATGAAAGAAAACTACACTTCCCTCTTCTTCTCCCACTCTGTTTCTTACACACACACACACACACACACACACACACACGTGTGGCTCGTCCTCCCTCTCCCCCTGCGTGCTGCCGTGACAGGCGTCCTCTGTGGCTGCCAAACCTTTTTAACCACAACAATATCTAAATGGCACACAATGGCCCATTAGAGTCATCAAGCCGTTAAACCAGCAACCGGCAACCTTCAGCCGGGCAATTAGGGATATTTCATTCACCCTGCCACCCCTGCACGCACACACACACACACACACACACACACACATTATTATCTCCGTCTCTCATCCACGTGCTCCACCTCTCTCTTTCATCTCTTCCTCCTCTCCTGTTTCACCCGTCCTCTCACCCTCTCTTTTGCACGTGCACACTCTGACTCACGTGCACTTTACCTCGCACCAATCCACTCTCTCTCTCTCTCTGTCGCCACAGTAGCTCTACAACAGCGGCCCACAATCAGTGTCACGATCGATTAACAGATTTCACACCGCCGGACACGGCATTTACAAAGAACCAGATGAAATGAAAGGAAGGAGCGGGCCGAGGTAATAAGGAGAGCGGAGAGACGAGGCTCAGTGCGCCGCTGTCGTGCGCCGCGTCAATAGTAAGTGGATACAGTAGCCACATAAGCACATCACGCCTGTGGAGGTACTACAGGACGTGAACGTGACAAAGAGAGCCGGCTCTGTGCCGGAACACAATGCTGATCCAACAATGCGACGGCTTTGCCGAGAACATCCGTCTGTCACGCCAGTAAAGTTCACCTCTGAACTCTGAACAAAGGAGAGCGAAGCAGGACGCAGGAAGGAAAAACTGCTGAGAATCAGACGAGATGGAGAGCCGGCTCAGACTCTTCACTCAGGTACTTCCATTTTAGGCTTCTTTAAGCTTCATCCCACTGCACGGACGTAATGCTTCACTTCAGGGGTGAAGATGCTGAACACGAACTGCAGCATCCTCACTTTGAGCACAGATGGAGCGTTTCTCATTTTACTGTGTCTGTAACAAAGTCTTAAAACACAAAAAAAGGCTTCAGGTTTTGCTGGAAAATAACTGCAATGATTTATTTTAAATGTCTGTTTTCTATATAATTAGTAGCCAGTTATTTAGATCCTTCTATGAACTAACTTAGATTTGCTTTCTAAGGAATTATAGAAACTTTTTTTACATTGTGATATTCATACTCGGTCTAATGTGTGTTCCGTCGGTGTTTATATAACCGTGGAAGAGTTTTGTAGCTGTAAACTTGAGCCTGGAGCTCAAAACGTCGAATTTCTTTCTGAAATTATGAACTAAATGAGAAAAAAATCGTACTCTCCGTGTTTTTGAGCCAAATTCAATCCCTGGAAATGCGTAAAAATATTCAGCCTGACCTGACTCGTGCTAACTGATCCACTTTGGTGTAAATATCAAACCACAGCGAGCTCACAGCTGAGGAATATTTTGATTTTATTGAAATGTGGCGTACCGAAAGCGCCGGGGACGAGAATATTCAAGCAGAGGTTCTGGGCACTGAGTCAAACGTTGCGATGATGATGATGATGATGATGATCTGATGACGGTTAAAAATGATCAATCCAAGCACAGCTGCTTTCATAAACCCTTCGCTGTCTGATTAACCCCCTCGGCTGTGATCTCATGCACACAAACACCTCTGATGTCAGGTTTTCTACATCCATAAGCACCGGTTATGATTTCACACCTAGTCAGCCTGCTCCCATCCCCCTCCTTGTCTCCTCCCTCCTCTCCTCTCTCCTCTCTGCCTGCCTGACAGTTGGATTCAACAGCAGCCACAGCATACACACTGTGGAGGTGCGCGCTATTCTTCCTCTCCCTCGCTGTGCCTCTGTTGCGCATGCACACACATGGATGAATGCGCATGTACAGCTCCTGTGCCGCAACACGCGCATACGGCATGCATACACATCAGATGCACCTGTGTACATTCACACACAGATATACACACACCAGCTGTGGCACTAAAGCCAGCTTTTGGCAGTCACATCCGCTCTCTCCTTGCCTCTCCTGCCTGCTGTGTCACTGAACAGAAGTTGAATTCTGCATCTGGAGACTGAGCTGGTGACTCACACACACACACACACACTTACTTACATGTATGTACCTCACACACTAATGCTTTACTGCTGTGCGGTTGCACATAACGACGCGCGTTTATTGGACACACAGACTCTGCGGTATCATCCAGCGTTCATGTCAGAGAGTGATGAGAGAGGAGGGAGGACAGAAATAGAACTTCAAATGTTTGTTTTTCTGCGTCTGTACAAAGTGTGTATCGTTACCTCCCCTCTCTCCTTGTTAGGATTACGCTCCTGCTGTTCTCACATGTCTGTTTGCTCCATCACATCTCTGCTCTGCATCTCGATTCTCCATCCAAAGAATTCTTAATTAAAACCTATTAATTTTAAAAAGATGCTAAAAATATCCCCCAAGAACACTGCGGTGCACGAAAACACACACACACACACATTAGCAACTTAACCACTGGGTTTGTTTTATAACAAAGAATAAAGCTCTCACACACAGAAAGCTCAGAGTTTAAATCTGTGGAGCCACGTCGCACCTCGTTCCTCACGTCAAACAGGAATAACACATCAAACTGAAATGCAGGTAAGACGCAGGTGAGCTGTGACCCCACGCCGCGCCTTTAATAACAGGAATTTGAAAAAGAAGGCAGGCTACGTCCACCAGACGCTGTACCGAGGCGGCGCGCTCTGCATTACCGTGATGAGTTACCTCGCCTCTGAGAGTACTTTCAGGGTATGAACTCTGAGAGCATAATATATTGCACAATCACCAGCTGAAGGCGAGTGGAGTAACAGAATTTACTGCGCAGGTAAGCCGGGCCCGAGTCCAGTAAATGAGGTGACATAACAGCGATAACATACACACAAACTGCATACACTCTGTTAAAGACACAATTACAGCCAACACCTCCCTACTGCTGCCCTGCACACGCACTTTTTATTACTGCAGTGTGCAAACAGCATCATTAAAGAAGTTCATTAATACCTTAATTAGAATGTCATACATAATTGTCCTCACATACTCAATGCATGCAGAATATTACGAATTCAAATCAGAGGTCAGGGGTCAACTTTTTGATTTTTCTTGAACTGCGACAGGACAAAAATAATCACACTTTACAACCGCCGAATGCCAATTAGCAGCTATGAAAGAGCGCTTTGATATGAGGTTTCAAAGCAGCATGAGACAACTCACAGAGCTTCAAAGAGGCCAAAACATGTGTCCGAGCTGCAGGAGCACCGGCCAGAAAAACTGCTATCACATGCTTTACAGGGCTGAGACAAGATGGACAGACGCGGCATCTTACGATGTCTTATGCTGCTGTTTTCTTCAACATCTGTTCCAGCTATTTTTCCCCTTGTAACAACCAAGCAGCAACCTCTGTGTCAAAAACTGCAGTTCCTCAAACGTCCACTCGAGGCTGGATCCAGAAGTGAGTCAGTCTCCATAAGTCCCCATGTTAGATAGCAGAAATAAACATGTTTACAGCCTGGTACAAAAAACAGTTTTGGTCTCTAGAGCTAATTGAGAGCATGGGTGCTTTGATTGACAGGTGGGTGCTGTTACAGAGGGCTTGTTTGAGCAACCAGGCGTCATTCAGCCCGCCACACGTCCACTTTTGCAGGGGCCCGACCCTTAGGTTGAGAACCAGCGTATGAAACATTCCAGCTCCACCAGCTACAACAGTAAAATGTTGCTTACACGTTGCATCAGTATTAACAATCTAATAATGTCACATCAGCCTATACTAACATGTCACTCTCACTGGAGCCACTTTGCTGCACAAATACTTTGACTTTGTGTTCTTGTGTTTGTGTTTGTTGGGATATCTTTCCAACACAGCAAGATCGAGGACAAAATGGAGTAAGGAAAACAGGGATTATCGAGGAATGACTGGAAATTCTCGCGCTTGCGTAAATTCTATAATCCGACATGACCTGAAAAACCCCCGGCCTGATGCAAAGCGCCCCGGCTCCACCTCTGCCTCTTTCTCTCCAGCGATATTAAATGATCACCTGAGCAGGATTCTCATTACACTAAAGAGGCAGGTGCTCCATCATTGGCGTTTCGCTTCCATCGGTCCTCCTCAGAGTAATGCGCTCCCGTGGAAAAAGCGACTTCATGTTTGCTTTATTTGTCTGGCCTGCGCGGTCAATAGGGCAGGGGTCACTCCTCTTCAATCAGGAGGCAGGTATAAAAAGGAGGAAGAGGAGGGAAGGGAGATGCCGGAGGGAGCGAGGAGTGAAGACAACAGACAAATGTTCCAAACCTTTAAGTTTGCATGACGCCACATTTTGTTCCTGCAGCTTTGTCGCTTCACATCCGTCTCCCTTCCTCCCATCTGCACTCTCCCTGCACATGCGTCACTCCCATCACTCAGTTTCTATCAGCCTCTATTTCTTTTTAATGCACACACACACAAATACACACACTCTGCTCCTCTTTTCCCACGCTCAACCTTCTTAACTCGCGTGTCCTTAACTGTCCTTCCCCTCCGTCTCCGCTGGTGATAAACCTGACACTGTCCCCCCTCCCTCCCCGTTTTATCTGAACTTTATCCAAACCCATCTGTCCGCTCCTCTTTCAAGAGACGCCTCTGTTCCTCCTGTTTCCTGATTGGATTATTATTATTCCCCAAATGGATTTTTGTTCGGACGATTCAGCATTTAGAATGAATATTTAAAGTGGAATTTCTAAAGTTATTATCCTCCAAATGGATTATTATGCACAGCACCCAGCTGGAATTTATAAAGTAGAGTTTAGCGTGTTGATTTTTTCAATTTGGCTCGTCTTGCGAGTCTTCTCAACCCTGAATGCTCTCTCTCTCTCTCTCTCTTGCTTTTTTCCCTTTGTCTCTTGCCATCTCTCTCTCTGTCCTACTTTTGAACCCAGTTATTCTATCTATCTCTCCGTCCTCCCTCCAGACCCTCACTCTCCCTTCTCTGTCTCCCTGCCAACCCGCCCCGTCGCCCCCTCGCCCTCCTTCCATTTCCTTCTTTCTCGCTCTTTCCCGCTATCTCTCGCTCGTCCCGCTTCTCCACCCCCCCCTCCTCACCCCTCCTCCTCTAAATCACTCTCCCTGCAATGTTAATTCAAATTGCCTGGTTTGGGAGGACAGTACAGTTCCAATAATGCCGAAAGCACTTAGGAGAACATAATCAATCTCTCTCGCGCTCTCGGTTTCTCCCCACCATCTCTTTCCCACTGTTTTCTCACCCTATTTTATATTCCCTCCATATGTGGAACAGGACTCTCTGCCTCCTTTAATTCTCTCTATCTCCACACTCCGTTCTAATCGACCCTTTTTCGTCTGAATATTTTATCCTTGCTCTCTAAATGTCTGTCTTCTGTTAACTTGAGCATGACATTACACGCGATATGGGTCTATGTTTTTATGCCCGAGTCCCGGTTATGTTTGTACCGCGCACACGCATGAGGATGCACGAGCGTGTAGGCGACACCATGTACACTCCCAGTTTCACTGGCAGCAGTGTAGCTGTGTCAATATGATTAAATTGAAAACTTGCGTGTCAACGTGTATTTCTTTGCATCACCTGCATCATTATTCCTGAATGATGCCGTACATAGTTCCAGGCTGTAGCACATGTGAAGTAGCATCTTTAAAAGTGATTTAATCTGTCATAAACTGGATGCAAACGTAGCATCAGATCTTTATTAATGCTTGCATTAGTTTCAGGTGGTAAAAAACAGTTTTTATCAGTTACATCCAGATCTTTCCTCTTATTTCGACCCGTGCGCTCCTTCACAGATTCACAGGAATAAATGCACATCCTGTTTCTTGGTGATTCTGAGTGATCTTCTTCCACATCATAGCAACCGTTCAGCCTGCAGCGTGCAGCAGCTCGTACGGCAGCGACGCTCCAACAAAGGCATGCGAGCAGCATGGATGTAAAAAGGCTACGCTAATGAAATGCAAAGACTTTGAGGATGCAGAGCGCAGCCGTGACCTTTGTTTGTTTACGGGGAAACTTCACAGGGCACCTTTAATTTTTACAACATGCAGCATATTCTAGACGCTCGTGCGCTTCCAACTTTGTCTGAACAGTTTGTCCTGTTATATCACGACAGCAGTGTGCTTTTAGCGTTACGAGGCTCTGCAGCTGTTAAATATGCTGATTTAATATCATCGCGCTGCAGAGAGCAGCGTTATATTCTCAGAGGTTAAGTGGGTTCATGATTTCAGAGCAATCAGTAACATTTCTCTTTCTCCCCCTCGTCAGGATTTTTAAACTCGAACACCTTTGCGGGCTGCTCTTCCTGTTTAGCTTGCTGTTGCCTGGCAACGCAGACGGCAGGAATTGTAAGCCGCGGGGAAGCGGGGAACGTTTCATGATGTTTCTGACAGAAAAGCAAGATGAATATTAGTCGTATTGACATGTGTGCAAGCAGCCATGATGTGATGAAACACCTGATGCTATGATTGTCAGGTTTGATCCTTGGAAGCTCAGGATTTTGGGACGTTCATGTCCGATTACTTTTGGCCTATTTTACTTGAACATTTGCCCTCTTTCCTATCCCCAAACCTCTCTGTCACATCCCTCCATTTGTCCCTCCACCCACCTTTCCTTCTCGCTCAGAGTTTTTTCACCAAACACACACACACAAAAAAAAAATCCACTCCCACTCCTCCCCCCTTTCTCTCTCCCTTGTCAGTCTGCCCCTCGCTCTTTCATGTACATGCACACCTCTCCTCAGGCGTCAGCTGCTGCCCTGTCAGGTTTTAGGGGGGAAACAGGTGGAGAAGAGAAACAGAGATGAAGCGACAGAGAAGGGAGAGGAACGGAGAAGGAGGATAGAGAGAGAGAGAGAGAGAGAGAGAGAGAGAGAGAGAGAGAGAGAGAGAGAGAGGCTAAGAGAGGGAGTGAAACACTTCTAATTCACAGAGACAGGCTGCGTTTCCGTGGCAACGTGGTTTCCATCGTAACAGCCCTGCTAAGGATGCCATTAGTGTGGAACAAAAAGAGAATGCCACTCACCGCTGGTATGGCGCGCACACACACACACACACACACACACACACACACACACACACACACACACACACACACACACACACACAGATACACGCAAAAACATAAAATTCACCTACATGCATTAATACGTCCTGCTTCACTCACAAACACACACACACACACACACACAGCCACTCAAGATAAGCCGCGCGCGCACACACACACACACACACACACACAAGTGCATCCACCCACACAGTGCTCTACAGCCCCCCCAGCCTCATTCAACTCACAACTCAACACACATCCTGCTGCCCACACAGGAACTCAAACTAACACAGACATATTCTAATCTGTCTCACACCTGCATTTAATCCTCCTATATAATACGAGTGTCAAACCGCTTCACACTTTGAGCCGAGCGCCGGGGCGCCATCATCACGCCCGCGGGGCACAGAAGGCTCCGAGGAGGAGCTGCGTCCGCACTCTGCCGATGCCCTCGCGCAACCGGTGCACTTGTTGGATACGACGTGTCACGCGTACGTGCGTTTACGTTTAAGATGTCGGCGAGAGGACGAGATCTGTGCAGAACGCAGACAACAGCGAGGATCGTGAAGGTCAGAGCGAAATAACCAACAATCAAAGAACATTCAGGTTTCACAGAGAGAGGAATGACCCTCTGCATCCTCACAATGCCCAACCTCATCCTGAGGTGTGGCAAGACAAAGAGAGGAGAGGAGCTTTTGTGCCTTTGTGCAAAAGTTCCTACTACAAACCGTTAATTCATCCAAATGAAAGAACCTGGCTGGTGTAAGGCTGAAATAAGAGCTGCTAAAATGTGCAGCGTGCACGATTACACTCTCTAAGCTCTGATACTAGACAGCATGTTGATATTACTATAGGCAGCAGGCATGCTGCTCGCTCTCTGCTTTTGCTCCAGGGCATCAGAGACAATAACCTAGTTTTCCACTGCAGGGCCAAATAGCCAAACAGAGCTTGTTCATAACCGTGCTGCATGTCACTGAAATTTCATCTCAAAAATAAAATGTGTTTTTTTTTGCTTCTTATTGCCAAAAGAGATCAAGCAAACTAATGTTTCAAATGGTTTGATGCCAGAACGAGGCTGGGAAACGATGGTGTGGAAACCAAACATACCAGCAGGTTATTAAAGCATCTCTACACTTACATTTAATCACACACTCGACCTCATGATGGAGGATGTGCTTAAACATTAGGGCTCAAACACCTCGTGACCCACGTGGCTGATGCTATAAGGTTATCTGCTGGAGGATTTAATGTCATCAGGCCTCTCATACTGAGAATCATAGAGGAAGCTGCACATTCCCAACCCTTCAGCACCGCTCTGGGGGAACAGGAGACATTGTTACTCTGCACACAGGAACAGGCTGTTATTCACATATAGAAGTGCAGAGCTGCAAACCAGCATATGGCTCAGGTGCAACCCTACGCACAAGAAGCACCGTGCATATGCAGAGGTAGGTTTATGTGCACACTGTGTGTGTGTGTGTGTGGTGACTCCATCCATCATCGGCGCAAACGATTGTGTTGATGCCTCCGTATAAGTCAGCAAGAAGACGTGCAAGAGAAATTATTTTGAAAATAGTTTAGAGCTAAAACAGATACGGGTGAGCGGTCTCCTTGATAACAGAAACTCCTGCAGGGTGCAACACAGAGAAAAGCGATGCTTGTGCCCAGAGATAGCTGAGTGGTTAAGTCGGCCACCCCTGAAGCCTTTCTGTGTCCCCCTACCGACCTTGGATCAAATGCTGCCACAACTTTCTCCTCTCTGTCTAACTTTTGCTAAAACATGCAAGTAGACGCTCAAATAATGATTGTGCCTTTGAAAACGGAGGCAGCGATGCGTCATTAGCATTCAGAACCAATCACAATATGCAGAAACACTATGCTTAAAAATCTTTCCAACAGAAGCACGGCTACGTCAGAGAATCTCATCAGCCTGAAGGGCAATCAGCGAAAGGTGAATTCTAATTACCCGCGTGAGCTTAAAAAACACGTCTGACAGTCAGAAGATTCAATGCAACATGATTCAACTGACGACGTTTTCAAAACTGCAGCTGCAAAAATAAAAAAGCCTCGGAGCCGACGCCGGTGTTTGACTCGACGGCCGGAGGATGGATAGATGATGGACAGTAGGAGAACGCCACCCCGCCTGTGGCCGCTCGCTCTGCTGGCCAACACGTTGGCACACACGGTGCATTGATATTTAGACTCAGCTGGTTTTCATACATTTAGAAGTGAGTAAAATATAGCAGAGCTATTTTTAAGTGCTGCTCCTCTATAGCTTATTTTATTGGAGGGGGAGAATACACTGACAAAAATACCAGAGGAAGCTGTCCAAGCTCTTAAAATACACGTTCAACATTATAATATAGCATGACAGCAGGAAAAGGACAATCGTGGTTATGGCAAATAAACTATAGCTGAGGTACTTAACACTTGAATGGATGAAATGAAAGTCTGTTGTCTCCTCTTACAAATTTTCCTTCGTTGGCACTAAAAGTTGGTTTTTCGACGCCCGATCGACGTGATTCCGATACCGAGCTCTGCATTTGCACCTCGATTCCCGGAAACAAGGCTCGGGGTTTACTCTCAGCTGTGGAACTTTTATGTGCAGGCAGCCATCTTGAGGGAGTCATTTGGTCAAACGATTGCTCTGCACGGACACATAACAGCCGAGGCATACGGCTGCGCGAGCGTTGCGCGGCGCCCCAAGGTGAGAGCGCGTTCTTCCACGACGCTGCCAAATTTAAAGAAGATAACGACCCTCACGCACGAGCGGTTTCACGAGCGGTGGATGAAATCAGACGCTTCCTGACGTCTCTGGAGCAACATAGATTTCCAGCTCCGTCATCCCTAGAAGCTGGAAGCTCCTTAAGAATTCACTGTGCAGTTGGACCGCAGCGACACAAGGACAACTGGAACTATTCTGAGGGCAAAAACACGACCCTTCCCCTCATTTACTTTCTGTGCATCTTGCTAATCTGGAAGTTTCTTTTATTGAGTCCGTGCTACACAGGATGTGTTCAGTACTTTGTTTTGTGTGGTCACATAAATCACACCGAACACAGCACGAGATTTAATCGTTCGGCGGGATACAGATTTAGTTTTCTTTTTTTGGACACTTATCTTCGCTGCCGGCATCACTTAAAAAAAAAGAAAAGAAAAAGATAAAAGATTAGCTACGGTGTGTTGTAGAATCCGCTCGATGGAAAATGATGCACGGCACGCGCTGTAGGTAGGTGCTACTATCAAATGGCCCTTATCCAGAACAAGGGGAGAATACGACACGGGTTCCACGTTCTTATCTCACAAAATAACCTTGGCATAAGTTGGAGGAACTATACAAAGTTGCGGCGACAGTATCAGCTGTGCCAACGTTGACAATGTCATACATTTTAAACATGTTTAATGGCCGTCTTCCACGTTCCATTACGTCTAATATGTAAAAAGATTTGCCGTTCTTTTTCGGGCTCGTGCAGGCGTGTGCACGGGGTCGGGGCTGTTGTTGTTGCTGTTGTTCTAGTACACGGCGTTCTGTTTATTAGCATATTGCATTGTTTAAAAGCCCCCCTCAGCGCCCAGCCACCTCATGCCAATAAAAGTCTATTAAGCCTGTTTGACTTTGCTAATGCAAATCAGTCTTTGGCGGCGAACAGACCAGCCAAAGCTTCCAGTCTACCAAACAAGTGCCTGACGCAGTACTGATGTGACAGAACAAATACGGGAAACGAATGCCAATAACCCGGAGCCCAGTGGGGGTTGTTTTATTGATGATAATAACGATGATGATAGTGATGACTGATGGTAGTGAACATGGTAATGGTGTTAAAGATAATGGGATGACAAATAATAAAATGTCCAGTGGCAACATAATAATGGCGATGATGAACCTTTATGACCTCGCAGAGACACGGAGACAGCGAACACTGTAAAACTGAAATTAGCTGTTAACTTTTCAACATGGACTTTCTTTAAAAGCAACACTCCACCATAAACCAACAGATTTTAAATCATGCTGATGTCACGCTGACGTATGTCTGTTCTCACACCGGGTACGATCACCCACGAGAAGTACGTAACGCTTTACGGCACTAAGTCACACACCGCCGACTATTTCACTGATTTTGGTGAAACCGGATCATATTTTATGGAGGAAATGTTTTCTGGTTTCACATCAAAGAGTTTCCTGATGGAGTAAACCGCTGCAGCTGCTGTTAGCTCGCCTAGTTAGCAGTGCTGCATCGCATGTGAGCGGTATCGTAGGCGGTAACACAGGGCTTTCAGACGCAAAGACAGACGCCTGCTCAGCAGAGGCAGAGCAGGGCGAGGAGGTCGATGATGGAGGAAGCCAAGAAGAGGATTGGAGAGAGTGACGGGGAAAGAATCTGCCAGACGAGAGTAAATCTGAGACTGACTTTTAGTGGTCGGTGAGAGCTTGGCGAAATAAAAAGCTGAAAGACAGACGCCGAGCTGGGCCGACTGCTGCTGGACTACTAAGTAATATTAGCTGGCTGCTGCGTCTTGTGTTGTCGACCTTGCTCGACGTTTGGCTGATTCAGATCTTTATTCGTGTTAATGACTTCCTGGTTTAAACTTTATTTCACAGACTTTGACCACAGATGATCAAAGAATTGGTTTAAAACGAGTCTCCTTTACGCTTTATTATGTGAATCCTCTGTGAGTGATAAACACGGGAATGTCGGGTACGGTACATTCAGCAAGCACTGGGACTCTACGAGCACAAGACAACCAGACAAACACGGCACTGCGATGCTGTTAAAGCTGCAGGACACATCGTTTACTTGATTTTCCCGAGCCGGCTTTACAACGTTGACTAGGTTGGTGGAAGTTGTCAACTCATGCATGTACGTGTCAAGCTCGCTGAAGTCTCTGAGACAGTTTATGGCGACAAAGAGTGTAGTTTCTGTTAGTGGGGAAAAATAACTTATCTTTACAAGTGTAAATACTTTTTTACTGCCGCATCTATGAGCCTGATCTGTGCCAACGAGAGTTTAACATTTCAGAAATATCCTGTCCCCAAAAGTGCTGTAGTGCATTAAATCACATTTGTAATATCTGTCCTGCCAAAGTAACTACTGATGTACAGTATATATTCAAATACATAAATATAAAACTCCTGCCTGTTTCTGATGGTGATTAATGCCAGGGTGAGGATAATGAGCCAAGTGTATTCAGGCTGTGTTGGCAGTCTCGGCCTTCGTACTGTACTCAAAGTATCCGCGCAGAGTAAAAGCATCATACATGCTGGAGGTGTATTTTTCGTCTCGCGGCATTGTCTGTCACGTCTGACTCATACGCCCGTGTACTGTAACTCTAACTGTGTTTGCATGGATGCCGAGAGCCGGGCGCAGCGCCCGCCGGTCGGCGTGCGAGGACGAACTGCGGGGTTTGTGGGTAAACGCAAGGCAGGCGTGGGAGGGGGAGAGAGGACTAAAGAGGAGGTGGTGTTTGCTGTAATTTGGGAGAACAAGCAAAGGGAGGGGCAACATTTACATTCATCAGAGGAGCTCGCCTCGCCT
This sequence comes from Nibea coibor, assembly GCA_023373845.1. Lineage (NCBI taxonomy): Eukaryota > Metazoa > Chordata > Actinopteri > Sciaenidae > Nibea > Nibea coibor. The sequence continues at coordinate 4,003,980 of CM041727.1, forward strand.
CAACTCACATGACGTGAGGAAGGGAGAGGGAGAGGAGAAGGAAGGGAGGAGCAGGAGAGCGCCGGAGCAGTTGAGATAAAAAATAGAGGGTGAGAGAGGGAGAGATGCAACGAGACAGAATGGGGTTGAGCAAAACGATCTTTTCTGTGTTTCTTGGGTTTTTTTTATTATTATTCAACCCCAGGAACACTTTTACTGCCATGAATCTATAAACACGAGGCGCTGGATCTTCAAAAAAAAAGCAAATATAATATTCTCTGGATCGGTTTCAAATGATCTCATCTTAAAAAAACACTTTGTACCTTAAAAAGTTCAGACAAATGACGCTGCTTCAAAAAATAATAATGCACAAAAAAAAGCCCACATGGTAAGTGTGTTTGCTCCCGTGTTCTGCTGCGTGTGGTCGTGCACGCACACGCCGAGCCGAGGTGTCAGAGGTGTTGATGGTGGACCGCTGGCCTGTTTTCCCACCTGACATCCGTCTCAGGGTGGAGACCGTGTGCGCTAACAAGGGTCAGCGCGGATGGAAACCGCCTCTGACACCTCAATAGATTGGTTTGTCACCTGGAATCGTGTGTGTTTAGCGATTCCCTGGCGTTTTCTAGTCGCGTGTTTCATAGAATATGATATTTATGTCGTCTAAGGTTTGGACGCCTGCGAACACACAGGGAGGGCTAGAGGAGTTTATGTAATCGTCTGCAAGTGTGTGTGTGTCCATATCCAGTGCAGAGACTGTCTAGGTTGAATCATTTTTATGCTGTAGGTCAGCAGGAACACATCTGAACATATTGGTCTGATGTATGGGCTGCTGTGTGTGTGTGTGTGTCACAGCATGTGGCTCTGACGAGGGCCAGCTTGGCACAGCACTGGTGAGTAATTGAGCAAGCACATTGTAGTCTTCACTCATGCAGTTCTTCTTCCACATCCCTGCCTCCTCCTCCTCCTCCTCCTTCCTCTTCTTCTTTACTTCCATCCCTCCCTCTCTTCCCCTCTTCCTCCCTCCTTTCTATTATCCCAAGTTTCTCTCCTCGCTTTCCCTCCCTCCGCTCTCTTTCTTCCATTGATACTCGTAACAGTTGCTCGACGCAGGAGGCCACGGGTGAGGCAGAGCGTGGACAAAGCAAGGGCAGAGACGACGGCGAGGAGGAAAAAGAAAGGAGGGAGAGATGAGCTGACGGAGCCGAGGTGAAAAAAGGGAGAGCGAAGGGTGAAATGTGCTCGAAATAAAACCCAAAGGTGTGTTTCTGCAGGTAAATGAGCCGTAATTTAACATTAATTCATTAATTAATTTCATTAATTTTCAGCAGAATCACATTTCGATGACATAATTACACTTTGTTATCATTTTAGAAATGAATGAATTCCAGCACGCTGCAATTAAAAACAAACACGAAGAGTTTTGTCTAATTAATAACCAATGCACGGTTAATTTGCTTGATTATTTTACATGTGAACAATTATCTGATATGTGTATATATAAATTCAGGCCGCAGTAGCTGGTTTGTAGCCACTGTGTCCCTCACCAGTCTTGTATTCTGCACAGCTTTGCTACTTGTTAAGAAATCGACACGATAACTGTCAGTTTTTTCTCAATGTGTCCCTTCTCTTCCACATTATTTCCTATATTTACACTATATCCTCCGACAAAATGCTTCTTTCCTTCGCACATTTCCAAAAATGACTTCTAGAATAGACTTGCTGATAAGACCGGACGAGCGGGTGACTCACACAGAGTTATCCTCCCTTTGTCAAACTCGGCTTCCTCGGATCTGCTGATTTGCAATCTCCGGGCCAAGTGCCACTGAACAAACAGATCTCAAGTCTCAGTGAGTATACAGGTATCTCCCCTCGGTGCCAGATTCAAAAGCACATTGATTTCTGTGCTCGTACTGTCACATGAGCCTCACGATGAGAGGGGCCAGTTTAATAGTAGGAAATATTATAACGGTGCTCGTGAGCATTTATGAGTAGAGTAGCTACTAACAGCCAGAATGTTATTAAGTGAAACATGGTTAAAGGTCCGGTGCGGAGGATTTAGCGGCACCTAGTGGTGAAGTCGCAGATAGCAACCAACTGAATACAGTGTTTGGTTTGTCTGCTCAGGGCTAAATGGCGGTTCAACATGGCGAACTCCTTGATAGAGGACCCGCTCTCTAGAGTCTTATTCTCAGGTGATTAAACACTAATACTAGTAAATATTGTGCTCCATTGCTGCCAATAAAAACAAATCTTACACACTAGAAGTTTAAAATGACGCCTTCTAACCAGATTTATGTTGTTATCTAATGTGTAGATGCATTTAAAAAAATAAAGGATGCAGGATCTCTCACAATCTTCTTCTAAATGAAACATTTGGAGACGTGTTCTTCCGCTTGCATTGGAACAGCCGCCTCCTTCTTTAGGTTTGTGCCATAAAATTCAGCCACATCTGACCCCTGTAGCACAAACTATAAAATCCGGCGCTGAGGCTGCCAAGCTTGTCAGCGATGGTCCCGTTTGTTTACAGTGATTATACTAATGACACGAAATGAATGTGACACTGATTTATGAATGTTAAAATACTACTCGCGTCACCTTTTTAAATCACACTCTCGCTCCAGACGGAGCGAGGTCTCCGTGTCCGAAGGGCTGTTTGTTTACAGGACCGGCTCACCATCCGTCACCGGGAACATGAGAGATGGAGGTCTGTAACTGGACTGTCGCGAACAGTTGGAGGGTAAGCGGTTGTGTTAAAGGTTAGAGAGGTGGGCGTCTGCGGTAGTAATTAAAGCAGAGTCCTAAATTTGGACTTTTCATCCTCGTCCCCCCTCCTCTCCTCTCTGCGTACACGGAGAGCTTCATAAGAAAACACTGACTCATCAGCCTATGAATAGATAGAGGTCCATTCCCTCTCCACCACCTCTGAATCAGGGCGGGGGCAGGCGGAGATAAGGCTAATAAGGGTCCTAGCAAAGGGCTGCTGTAAGGTCCATGAGGGGATAAAGAGGGGGGGGGATGTCAGAGAAAGGGAGGAAAAGGGGGAGGAGCTGCTTGCAGATCTTGACGGCGGTGATGGTGATGTGAGGAGAAGTGGGAAAACGGAGGGCTAGACTATTGGTGTCTAGAGGGAAGAGGGGTAAAGGAGGAGGTAGAGGAGGGGAAGATGAAGCTGGTGCTAGCTGCAGTGTAGTAAGAGGAGGAGAAAGGGAGGAGGTGGTTTTGGGTTGGTGGGGTGTAAGGGCATCTCCAGAGGGAGTCAGGAGATGTTAAGTGGAGGGCTGGGACGGAGAGGAAGGTGTGGTTGGTCCTGTACCGGGGGGACACAGAGTGAGAATGAAGGAAAATAGGCCACGCTCCTGCTTGGGGAGGGAAGGAGGTAGACAGCGCCTGAACCAGAGGAGGAGGAAGACACATCAGCGCGGCACGGACAGATTAACTGTTGCTGCTGCTCTTGATGAGTTCGGTTCTTCTCTACCGGCATCAGGAGAACCACAGAGAGGGAGTTTGGACGTGTGACGTCTTCACCGAGGAAAAACGGGGCAAATAAAAGACTCTAAATCGCCGCTATCTCGTCTTATTTCAAATGATTTCACTTGTCCTCTCTAAGTACGCATAACCGCCGTAATGCCGACGTTAATCTGGTGTATGGGAGCGATCTGTCTGCGGAGGACAGGAGCTGCATGTGAGATGGAAAGAGTGAAAGCGAGGAGGCAGTTCAGGGAGGAGGGTGAGGTATAGAAAAAAGTTATGGGGTGAGTTTAAAAATGGCCACATTCTAAATGGCCGGAGTAAATTGAGACCAACGGGGTTGGAAAATAGGACACATAAATTTAGTACTCTCGATATTTTTCACTCCCCCTCTTCCTATCCTCTCTCTCTCTGTTTCTGTTTCTCTCTCCAGAAAAGGGGAACACACACAGTGGGCTGTCACATTTTCTAAACCAGGACAATGAGAAGGTAAGAAGAGACTAGTAGTGGGACGTTTCCATCATGCTGCACCAGGAAACCTAGTTCACAGCTTCTGAATATTTCTCTATAGATGGATATATCTCTATAGGGAAACTTCATTTTCATGCTGTTTATGGCTGGTATGCATTTACCTTCTGTCATCAGCTCACAGTGCAGTAGTTTGCTGCCATGAACATGCTGGATTCAGTTCGACTTCACACGCACACGGAAAATGTCGCATGTACTGACCCTCCACATTAAAAGCTTTCAACTGGCAAAACATGGGGTGGCTTTTATTGTGAAAAACCTTCAAGAAGTGCAATGCAGCCAATCATCATGTGCGGAGGATGAAGTCAGACGTGATGAGATTATTGATTTTTTAATTCATTTCTTCATCAAAGCAGCGTGAATCTGTTCGGCTGCGCTGTAAACATACATCAGCTGACACGTCTTCTTCTTCCGTAAGAGTTATTTGTTTATGAAGGTTCCTTCTGCTGCACCATGGCAGCTCATCTGGTAAAGTGTGCGCTTCATATTCAAAGGCTCAGTCCCTGACACAGCAGCCTGCGTTCCTTTGCATGTTATATTAGTGCAAACTCCAAATTTCTTCCAGCTCAAAGATTGGCTATATCTGCCTCAATCTGTAATCTATGATATTTATTGTATGAATATTTTGTTTATTGGTGGTAAAAGAAACAAGATCAAGTCACATGAGCAAGTGGCAGCGACACAGACAGAAAAAACAACAGCAGAGAAACAGTGGGGAATGAAACTGGACAACAAAACAAGGGAAGAGAACACGTCCAGGATGAAAGCACAGATCAGAAAGCTGTTACGGGGGTTTACTGCGCTTTACTCCACACAACACGATCCATGAATGAACTGAACAATTAGGGGAGAGAGATGTGAAAGAGACACGAACACAGAGAGAGAGAGACAGGCGGGCGAAGAGAGAGAGACATCAGGCAGAGGAAGACTCGCTTTTTAATTCTCTTATCGTTTACAAATGCTCCTAATTGCGTCTATGTTTTAGCAAGGACGAGGTGCTGCCAAGCTGAACAGCACATTACATTAATAGAGTACAGGACCTTGGTGATTACTACAACAATAGGTGCTATTGTAGGACATTAATTGGGAATATAAACGCAGGGACGTTTCTGTTCAAGCCGCTGGACTGAGAGCGAAGCTCCAACAGGAACCGACGGAGAAACAAGTCGATTACTTTGTGACCAAAGAGGGTAAACAGGAACACAGAGGACGAGGGCAACATGTTTCTTTGGAAAATGAGGTATATGGGTGTTAATTGTGCCTCTGAATTCACCCCTGCGATGTGATTAAATGGTTCGACACACACACACACACACACACACGTCCTCCGCAACAATTATCCCTGGACACAGTTCAACACCAATTCTACACCATCATCGAGGCTGTTTCCTCTGAAGAATTAGCACACACGCACAGAGGGACGGTGGCACAGAAATATAAATCTCTCCCTCCCTCCCTCTCTCTGTCGTTCTGCTTACAAAAGGCTCGGACACCCACAGGCAAACCACCACGTCCGGGAAACAATGAAGAGCCTGAATTATTCGGGCAAAAGTTAATTGATCGCATCCTGTTGTTTTGTTCCTGGGAGAAGGCTGCCAGTCGCACAAAAAGATGGCCCGGGAACAGATTTGTTTGTGTGTGGGAGCGCGTTTGTTGTCCACGTCGTGCGCGTGCACGTGACGACAACTTCGCAGCAGCTCATCCTGAATCCGGGGTTTAATATTCATAAACTAATTTCCCTTGTAAGACACGTCTCAACATATACTTATGAAAACACGTGTGTGGGCGTGAGCGTGCCTGCATGTGTTTACATGCGTGCAAATGTTTTTCATATTCCAGTACGGTTTCCCTCGGGTCATGAGGGTTGGCTCCTCTTCCCTTTTCTTCTTTTTTTTTCCCGCTAATTGCCGCCGATCTTACATTTAAATCCCGTGCACCAGTGGATGCTATCGCTCTCCTAATCTGCAGCACCAGCAGCCTCCGCTTACAGATTAGCTGGCTGTTCGTATTATGCAGTGGCCCTGGGGGTGATCGGCGACAACTACAGCTATTTGTACCACTACAAAGCCGTACCTTCTAGACAAGCTGAGGAAAGTGGCTCGCCGTGTCTTGATAATATGAGCATTAGCCAAAGCTTTAGATCGCGCTGATTGCTGCAGTCCAACAGACGCTGTAAAGGGACACCAGGCAGGGTGGTGCTGGAAACCACTACAGACAAAAGACTGGCAACTACAGCCGTGTTGGCTAGGTAACAACACACACGCACACACAAATGCACAAGGACGCACACACACACACTCTAAACTCTTGGATGCTTTCCCTCGCTCTTCTCCGTCTCCTCCTCCTCCTTTATCTTGTCTTGTCTTCTACAGATGTGGGTACAGCTGCGCTCCATCCATCTCTCTCTCCTCCTTCGTTCCTCCTCCGTTTAGGCTGCGCTCTGTGTTTTCACGTGTGCCGTTGGTTAACGTTTGGATGGATGGTGATGCAAACACACACTGTACGTCACTCCGTCTCTCTGTCATAGCCGCGTGACCCTCTTAGTGCACTCATCCTCTTACTTACCGACCAGCCCTCGCTCACTGATCTTATTCATTGATATAGATGTGAGGGCCCTCTGCCTCCATCCGTCTCTCTCCGTTCCCCTCCTTCCTCTTTCTCTTCATTCCCGGTTAATGCCGGAGCCGCCTGGCTTCCTCTTTCCATCCCTTCCACTATTTAACTTTCCTAACTTTATGGCGAGCTGCACGTGCGGACGCAAACCACAGCGTGGCGGACGACGTCGAGCCTCGTGTCGCGGAGCTGCTGCAGTTTTTGCTCCAACCGCGAGAAGGAATCAGTTTTTAAAAACACAGTTTTGTTCTTGTGGAGTCATGAGAGAGGAGAGGAGTCATGATGCAGGGCGTGATGGAGGAGTGCATCTCCACAAACGCTCCTCGTGGATGCAGAATCGAGTTCTCCTGATTCTGATTCGACCCGACTCTTCACACTACAGCGGCCCGCTCCAGACGGCGTGCGTTTTATGGAATTATCTTGTACCGTTTCCTCCAAAATACTTTCCCCATTCAGCCCACACTAAAAATCAAAACGCTGTATCCTCCGCCTCCTGCGTCGCTCCCTGTTATCATCCCTCCTCGGATGTGTAATGAAAAAGGAGGGGTTGTCTTGCCAACTGTAATAGCAGCGTTTGGCCTTCAGTTTCAACGGTGCACACATCTGTGTGTGTGTGTGTGTGTGTGTGTGTGTGATGGAGTGAGGCCGTAAGATAAACACCTCATATTGCAATCCCCATTTCCCGATCTTTGTCAGTCTATTTTCTTGAGACACTCGCTCACAATAAAAAAAAGAAAACATCCCTCAACCCAATTTTTCTTAAGCTCTATAAACTTTCATTCCACCTTCTCCACAATCGCTTTTTCTCCATCTGTGCTGTCCGTAAGGAAGAAAAGTTTCCTCTTCTTACTCCTTCTTTCCCTCCTCATCTCTCTTTATCTCTCTCGGCATCGCACGCTCCCTTTCACAGGCATTTTTCTTGCCTCCGCTCTCTCTCTCTCTCTCTCTCCCATCTCAGTCTGAACGGTGTCAAACTCTGTTTCCTTCTCTGCTGTTGACTCTGCCCTTGTCCTCTACCCTCATCTGTCCATCACCTCTGCGCGCAGCCTCATCTGAACCCCGTCTTATCTGTCCCCAGAACCCCTCGAACAACGCCGGCCTCTCCTCCCCGATCCGCTTTCACTCAAAGTGGAATTTCTTCCACCCAATCTCATCCTCACTATCTCAATTTCTCCACTTTTCCTCATGTCTTCTCTCTCTCTCTCTCTCTCTCTCTCTCTCTGTCTCCCCCCTCCCTCTGATCCTTCTCTATCGTATTTTCGCCACTCCATTGTCTCAGCCCATTAGGCAGACACAAATCCGTTTGGAGACTGAGCCTTAGCGCAGCCCCCGTCCTCACTCTCCTGGGCCCCGGTGCAGCCAGGAGGAAGCTCTCAGGAGATGCAGACTCTGGCTTGTGGCCGGGGGAAATCCATTTAAAAACCTCTGCCACAAAACACTGCTCTTTCCCGCTGCCTGGTGCACTTAGGGCATGTGTGCTTAATGAATGATACTGTCCCTGCACACACACACAGGCCTCCTTAACTATCCCCTCACTGGCTTCTGCTTCTCTTGTCCTCCTACAACATAAATGCTCTCATGTGCAGGAGGTGCAGGGCTGACGGTTAAAGAGAGATGTGGCCACAGGTCAGGGGCAGGACATTAAGGTGTGTGCGTGCATCTGCGCTGGCGTGATAAAAATGTGCAGCAGGTCTCGCGTGTGCGCTTGGAAGCGTCCAGTTTTAAATGGGAGTGGACGGGTTCCCTGCCATCTCTCTCCTCGGTGCTCTAATGAGAACGAACAGGGAGAAGAGTTTCAGCCGTGGCCGCTGGCCTCGCCACGTCACCTCGACTCACGTCTCTGCTGGTACAAAGACCTGTTGACACCACGGGGTCAGCAGTCAAACAGGAGGACGTCAGCGCGGAGACGACGCCGGCCCACGACGAGACTCAACGAGGCTCAACGGCGCCGAGCGAATGTTCTCAGCGCGTCTCTTGCATGGAATCCATGTTAAGCTTTCGGCCTTCCTTCACTAGTTTGAATACAGCTGGATCTGTGCACAAAATACCAAATGAATGAGCTGATTTTGTGGAATGGGGTCCAAGCCCAGATCCCAGGCGAACACAGATAAAGCAGCAGCAGATTGCTTTATCCCATTAGGCAAGGCCTAGTAAATAGGCAGAGATCTAGCTCTCTGTTCTGGTGCAATCTCCAGCTGATCCTGTCACTGGCATCGGCGCTGTTGGCAGCGCGTCTTTCAAGTCAGACATACCGGCTTACCCTGCCTGCCTGCCTGCTTGTCTGTCTGCACCCAGCGTTAATACCGATGCAGTATGGCGGGCGGTGGATGAGGAGAGGAGTCAAAATGGCGTCACCGTTTTGGGAAAACTTGGTATTAGGAGGACAATGAAGGAGCTGAGTTATGTAGGGCACATTGTTTTGTGGAGGAGGCAGAGCTCTGTCGAAGCATGAGGACAGACCCTTTGGACGTCTTCACCGAGTCTTCACATCTATCGTTTGATGACGGGTGTGTGTGTGGTGATGTAAGCTATCCGGGACAACATTTCACAGGAGTGACTGCAGTAAATACATCCATGACTGACAGCAAAGTGCAGCCAGTCGAGATGAGAGTTCACAGGCTGGCCTTGCGAGAGGCAAACAGCATTATATCTTAGACTTTTAGCAAGCAGAGGAGATGAATTTGAGTTGGCTTGGCCTGATTTTGTAACAACCATCAATTTTTTTTAGTTTTTACATTTGAAAATGAGTTCATTGAGTGTCCTACCTTTGCAGCCATGATCATGGAGGAGCCGCCGCGGACTCCGAGGATGGGGATGTGCGTCTGAGCTGAAATGAAGTCAAGGATTTGGGCGATGGCCTCCTGGTCGGTGTCATCCCCAAACACCACGCCCTGCAGCCAGTGCTCCGTCATTAGGTCACAGATGCTCTTGATGATGCTTTTAGGGTCCGTCTCATTCATGGTCAGGACCTCCACGTTGGGCGCCAAGTGGAGGAAGTCCTCCTTCTCCCGTCCCCCGGCCAGCGCCATCTCGCTGGAGTTGCCCACGAGGACGACGGCGATGCTGAGGCCGCGCAGGATGTTGGGCAGGGCCATGTGGTGGGGCGGGGGCTGAGGGATGGGGATGTAGTGGCCGCCGCCACCGCCTCCCCCGCCCTTCTCTCTCCGTGAGTGGCAGGCCGGGGGCAGGTGGAGTAGGCAGAGCAGCAGGAGAAGGAGGGAGAGGCAGAGAGAAGCGCTGGTGCGGCGGTGGAGCGACGGAGGCGGGGGTGGATGTAGGGGTCGGACTCGCCCCTCTTGCTCCTGGGTGACCGAGGGGGCGGAGGAGGAGGCCCCGGCTTGACCGCGAGGCGGGGAGGGGCTGCGGCAGCCGCAGACAGGCATGCTGGAGGAGTGGGAGAGTAATACCTGGAGAGATAGACAGAGGAGGAGGAGGAGAGAGAAAAGAAAAAGAAGGAGGGCGAGGTAAAGATTTGATGAAAATGAGGAGAGAAAGGAAAAGAGAGAGGCGGGAGATGGAGAGAGGGAGATAGAGGTTAACGTAGCACCATGCAACATTGATTGAATAAAGTGAATTGCCGAGAGGCTACATGCATCATATGAATCAGTGCATATCAATATCAGTCCACAGAAATGGGGCATTGAGGGGGGGAGAATGAAGGAGGAGGGGGGGGGCTCGTGGAAAACGAGGCTTTAAAGACTCGAAGAGGGATGAGAGGAGAGGTCACACTTGACACACATAAATAGTGCATAAACACACACACAGATACACGGCGCGATGGCGTACAGTTTACGTATAATCTCACGACGATCAATAATTCATGTGGAACGTTCTGAGGAAGCATTATGGTATGTATTATGGAGGATATAAACTCTCCCTCCAGATGAGATGCTGGCTCCTTGACAGGGCAGGAGGAGGAGGAGGAGGAGGGAGGAAGCAGGGAAGGAGACAGGAGGGAAGAAGGAGGCGAGCCGTGCGGGGACTGCAAACGAGCGAAAGGGCAGATGGAGGAAAAGACGGCTCCGCGCCAAACTCCGACTGACTGACAAACTGTCTGGAGCGAGATGAGTGACACACCAACCCGAGACGCAGACAAACCGCCTGACGCCGAAATTGATTAAGTGATTGACGGCGGAGGCGCTCGGAGCAACTCGCAAGACTTTGATATGATACCCACTCCTCCTCCCTCAACCCCTGCTGGCCTAGTTTAGCACTCGCTCAGCTCGCTCGCTGTCCATCCCTCCATCCTTCCACCTCCCTCCCACGTTCTACTTGACCGTTCCTCTCTGCGACTCTCTCTTCTCTGTGCTTATTTATAGAGCTTTTCATTAATGGGGATGCAGACGGGAGGAAGGGCCATGTGGGCCGGTGGAGAGAGAGAGACAGAGGGAGGGAGCGACGAGCAAGATCCAGCGAAGATGAAGGAGAGAGGGGATGACGGCAGCAAGGTGGGACACCGGCCACCCAGCTGGAGACGTGGAGAAGAAGATGTGTGTGTTTACGTCGAGTGTGTGGGAGGGCACGGTGTAGGTGTGCGGTCGGTGGGAATAGATGTTCACTCCGGTTTTTGTGGGCAGAGATACCCAGGACAGCGGTGGGTGTAGTTGCTCATAAACTTGTTCTGAGCGGTGTATTGTGCGTGTATCTCGTACACGACCGCCTTTATAACGAGGCAGATGGAAGGTACAAAGAAAAACAAAAACACTAAAACAATAACCACGCCGCGGAGCTGACAGCTAATAAGACGGGAAATGACAAGAGAGGAAGAAAACAGCGAGAAGGAGATTGAGAGAAGGATAAAAGGATGTATGCAGAGATGACAGAACAACTTCTTTAGGGAAAACTAATTGCTGGAGGTTCGTCAGCTCTAATTACAGGTCCCTGTGTTAATAGTCAATTGCACACCACTCTCCGGGAAGGGTGGAAGGAGAGGTGGGAGGGAAAGGAATGAGGGAGGGATGATAAGGAGACAGAGAAAAGCGAGGAAGGGAGGGAGGGAGGGAGAGTGGGAGGAAACGGAGAGAGAGTAAAAAAAAAAAAAAAAGAAACGAGGAGGACCTTGGTGGTGAGACGCGAAGAAAAAGATGAAAGACAGCGGAGGGGAGAGGAAGAAAGGAGCGACAGGAGAGAGAGAGAGAGAGAGAGAGAGAGAGAGAGAGAGAGAGAGAGAGAGATGCCCTCTTTGAATCTGGACTTCTCTGGCAGCACTCTGTTTCCATGGCAACAATTAAAATAGGCCTACATGCGCACACATACAGACACAGTTGATGGACACAGAGATACACACACACACACACACACACACACACACAGAGCATCGATCATGTAAATGCAGTGATGTAGCGCGTCCTTAGAATGGGTTTATTTTACACGCCGATTCCCGTCACGCACAGATTAGCATAGAGACCTCTGACACGTGAACACACTGCCTGTTACACACACGGGACCCTGCAGCTGTGCGCACGCACACACACACACACACACACACCCCTCCAGGGTACAGATTATATTAGCCAACGCACTGTGTAACTCCAATGATCATTCAGAACGATGAGGCCATTAAAGAGTCCCGCAGCGAGTCAAAGCACGTCTCATAAAGAAACACAAAAGCCGCGTATTAAACCGTAGATTACACGGGCGAGGCTGTGGCACTGAATGACCCCGTTCCCACCCCTCACACACACACACACACACCCACCCGTCAGCCAGCCCCTCGCGTCTCACCCACCATTTGCTCTATTAGCCACACCAGCGCGCACAGCATCCGTATCAGTTACACACGGGTGGACCGCAGATAGCCTCCACCAGCCGAGACCCCTGAGGTCCAAACCCGCCCTGCGCGCACACACACACACACACACACACACACACACACTTTTCTTTCACCTTTATTTTGAAGCGTTTCCAAAAAAATGCACAAGCACATATTTAACATGAGGAGAGTGTGTGTGTGTACATTTAATTAATGAGGGGGAATAAAGTGCTTCATTAGCAGGTTTATTTTTATTTAAGAGGAGTTTGCGGAAACAAACTCCAGTAATTCTGATTTATTTTACAACATATAAGACTAAAGATTAAAATGATGTTTACTGATCGATTAGAGTTGAAATGATCAGATATTTAATCAATAGAAGATCATCTTTTTATGGCAAAAAGTCACTGATTCCATCTTTTGACATGTAGATATAATTCCAGGTCTTCTTCCTGTCCTCTGATAATAAATGTTGGTATGTTTTGGACTGTTGGTCAGACAAAATAAGACCTGAATCAGGAGATATTTCTCTTTAATTTCTGACTAAATAACAAAAAAATCTAAGATAAAGTTCAGAAAAAGCAAGCTGTTATAATCTAACATTCATTTAACATTCAAAAGTGCATCACCTCTCTGCAAGGCCAGCGAGCAGAGCTCAGATGAAAACACAAATTCGGATCTCTCAGTGTGAAATAACCAGAGCTATATGAACACCGTGGGCTCCGGGAAGCAGCGATAGGACTTTCTTTTTTTTGTTTTTTTTGTTTTTCTATTTCCCAACCTTTCGCACCCTCCAGATGAATCATTTACTTGGAAGCGTAATCGGTGTATTGAACTCAAAGAGTCATTTGTTGTACTCTTTCATGTTTCGTTGCCAGCGCGCTTCATGCCAAACGCGCTGTTTCCAATGTGCGTTTACTGCCAGCCAAGATCTGCTCTGGACAATTCCAGCCTGCAACTGACTGCGAGACATTCATAAATTCCTACCAGCACAAGCGAAAAAACACAACTTGACGACTGAGTGTTGGTGACTGGCTAATTTTCAGCCCTCATCACGCAGCAATCTGTCAAGACTGACCCAGTGAAACGCTCTTAAAGGATAGTCCGGCTAATACAGCCGGATTAGGGAGGGAGAGCTTCTGTCCTCCGGTCCCTATCGGCTGGTTATGGCTGCTTCAGCCTGCATTACTGTACAGATGCAACAACGCACCGGCCAATTAGGTAAGAACACAGTGTTTCAGGTAGTTACCCACCCCAACCAAACAAAACCAGGTACTAAGTGGGCCCAAATGGACAATAAACGATGTAATAGTCATTAATGAACATCAAGGCTAACATGGCTCATATTGCTGTAGTGGAAAGTTGACAGAGCAGGGGGATATGAGGCATGACGCAGACATTACAGCTCTGTAATTGGCTCCCTTCTCCTCCTTTTTTTTCCTTCCTATCGTCAGCTATAAATCACGCAATTATAACTAGCAGGAGTCCACGGTGGATCTCTGCGTGTGTCAAACACAGGCCAACGACTGGAGGTCAAACAAACACACACACACACATTACACGATGAGGCTTCGCCTGGACTTACAGGTGAACAAACATATTGTCCAAGTTTTGTTTTTAATATATGTGAGCGAGCGGCGCTCGGCTCCAATCACAACATACTCGGCTCTCGCCGCCGCCATAAATCCACACAGGACAGGAAGCATTACTGCCGAGCGCGCTGTGGAAATGTGTGTGTGTGTGTAGTTGATGAATTTGGTTTGAAAGGTTGTGAACAGCGCTAGCAGTGGCTTGCTCTCCCTAATGCATTTTTAGAACTGACATTTATGTTGTTTTTTTTTCTTCTTTGTTCGACTGACAGAAAAAATGGAACCTTAGCGCTAATCTCGAGCGATGAGACGTGCTCTGAGTCGACGGCGGACGGCACATGGGGGGAGGAGGAGGAGGAGGAGGAGGAGGAGGAGGTGACCGGGGCCACAGCGCAGGTCACCGTGCCGCATCCTGATGAAATCAGCTGGGAATCTTTGCCAAACCTGCGCTCAACGTGGGAACATGGAAAGAAACGGCGGCCTAATGTGAGAGCTCATTGTAAACTGCTCTGATAAATATTCATGCAGCCTGTCTGTGCAGCCTGCTGTGGAGGTGGAAGGTGCTGCGTGTGTGTATGATGATGTGTTTGGACCTGTGTCTGTACATGATGTTCTGAAGCAGCCACTCACCAGCCCCCTCACTGAAACAGACCAGCCAGGCTTTGCGTGTTCACCGAGGCTCCACGACCAATCCGGCATAATGGTGTCTATTTCCAGAGAGAGGGGACGCTGAAGGGCCCCGTCGCTCTCTTCCTCCCCGATTCCCTCTCTCTCTTTCTTTCATTTGAACTCTATTTATCTGCTCCTCTCTCTGTTTTATCATTTTGTCTCTTCGAACAATGCTTCCTCTCAATTCTCCCACTTATCTTCTCTCTCGCGCTCGCACTCTCTCATCGCCCTCTTCTCATTACGTGCTAAGTGTCAGGTTTGTCGATGGTGTTATTTGCATGAAAACTGGAGGACGAAGGCGACTGGCGATTTTTCACATTCACCGCCTGGTTTGATATTTAGCAGGACGGCGGACGATGGTATGGAAAAAGACTCTCTGTACGTCTCTGGACGACTGCGAAACGTCCCCGGTGCGAGTGCATTATCTTAACCGCTAAGTCAGGCGTGCTGCGGCTGCTTCATTCCTCCTTTTAATTGAAATGAGAATGTCACGTATCAGGAGTTTGAAAGATGGCGTCTAAGAAACCCACGCACGCACACTTTGAGTCTGATTCGTTTGTCTTTTGTGATTTCATTACAAGCAACGGACAGATGAGGACCTTCAACCGTGGCTTTTAACGTCCTGCAGGGGAGACGGAGTCCAAAGACTCGATATTAGCGACTTTATTCCTGCCGCCTGTAATCTAATGTGGAGTTGTTTGGCGCCACGTTGTGCCGTCCTTTGTGCTTTCGAGGCTGAACCCTCAGGTGGCGCCTTGCCCTGACCCAGAACAAGTGCTGACAGGTGATGAAAGAAAACGTTACCTGGACAACCTCTTTGACCACACAGCGGCGAGACGTGGGGGCGGCTGATCTCACACACACACACACACACACACACACACACACACACACACACACACACACACACACACACACACACACACGGTGGCTCCATGGTGGGTGTGAGGAGGCGAGCAGACTATTCAGGGCCTAAACTGAAGCACTTGTAAGTCTTTATTCAAAGATTGTTTGAAGGGTTATTTCTCTTTTTATAGCTTTGAAACTGGCTGTTGTCGAAAAGCAAAAAGCTGGAAGCAACTAAAAGCGACTGAAGCACAAACATCCCTGATGGATGCAGATTTTTAGAGGACAGTTAGTGTCATTTCAGTTGATCAGAAAATGAATATGTGAACTTTAAGTTATGGATAATTAGACGTACAGATGTTTGTTATATACGGAATAATTACGGCAGCAGGGGGTAAAGTCACTTCCTGTGCATAAGGTCTATGATTACGCCTCTGCACTCATTTCCTGCTTTATTTATAAGTTGAGTGCCTGTGTGTGTGTGTGTGTGTGTAACACTGACGTACAGTCCTGTAACCTCCAGTCTCTTGCAGCTCCCCTGCCCATCCACGATGAACATGGACTGAGTTGAACTAAACTCCCATCGCAGCCACCGACTGACGGAGTCGGTGCATGTTGTGTTGAGCCACTTTTTTTGTCTGGACAAGACGTGTGTGATATTAAAAGTGAACCTCTGGCTGCTGCGACCCCAGTGGGAACGTCCTGCTCCGACACCCATCAGTATTATCCACAGGTCTCTGTTTTATTTTCCAGTCCGGCAGAAGAACACGACGCGCTGCAGGCCTCATCCGGAACAAACTATTGACTTTAAATGAGTTCTAATTTGTTTACTAGAAACTGTAAACAAGAATATTGTTAGAATATTGTTACCTTACCTCGCTGTCAGACCAACATTGCTTTACACTGCTCTGCAAACTGGGGGCGTGCCAACAAAGTGCACTTTGAATTACACCAACCAACCAACCGTTTCACTGAGAGAGACGCTGGTAAATGCTGCAGAAAAATGACCACGTCAGAGATGCAACAGCTCTGATATGAGTTGCATGCGTGATTTTTCCTTCAATCTGGTCCCACAAGATCAAGTCAATTAACTAAATTGACTTTAAGCTCAAGAGTAGCATTGGGGATTACACCTGCTATTACAATATTGTTTTTGCAACTGTGTGGTCAACTTCAATTTGCCCTGAGCGTACCTGTATTTATTTAATAATGCAATTGATTAAAATCCCTAAATGCAGCAGGCAGCTGTTTTTAAAGCAGCAAACAAAGATTAATAAAGGCACTCTTTTCATTTATCTGTTGCAGTGTTGGTGGGAAACCAAAGAGCCGGTAGTTCCATCACCGAGCGCGGCGTGCGGGAAGATGCCAAGAGAACAGAAGGCAAGGGCAGGCAGCGGGTGCATTTATAAAAGGATTATTAAATGCACCATGATTCCTGAAATTTACACAAAATTGGTTAGGAATGGACTCGTACGACAAGCTGAATCTGATCCATGCTCGCTGGCGCCGAGCCCAAAGCCTTAACAGTCTGTAGCTCCCGTTATCGGATGCAATTTAAGGTAAGCCCTCAGACAAATCATGTGGCTTCCCCCAAATATAAGACAGCATGAAGTGGCCGTGCTTAATGAATTAATAAAATTATGAAGATCGTAAAATTCCCAGCTGGCTTCCGGCCAAAAGTTCTGTGTGAATATACACAAGAGTTTACAACTTCCCCTCATCAGTGCCAGTTATTCTGTTTAAGGATCATCACGTGATAATCCAGCGCCTTGTTGGTCCACAACTATCTCCTGCACTTATTTGTTCCAGGCGTTCATGTCAGCTTTCTCAAAGGCCTTAGTCGTGCTGAATCGTCTTCTGCAAGGCAGCTGTCTGATACTGTAGCTGGAGCTGAAGGAAGTGCTCACTGGTACAATTATTCTGGATTATGTGAGGCTTTCTGAGCTGACAGTCGCTGGTTGTGTTTGTCCTGGCTTACAAACATCATGTCTGATATTAAATATTGTCACCAATTGAATAACTAAAATCTAGTCCTGCTGCCCAAGCTCCCAGCAGCTGTTCCTGGCCGTGTCCATGCCGCGGAGCTGCCCAGCGAGCCGGCATCCCATCCAAAAGGATGCTCCCGTAGGACACATTACAGCGTGAGCGGGGGGAGTAAGGCATCGCCAGAGCACTTGGCTAATTCGCCGGGCAGACGCGGACACAGTGTGAAGCGTTTTCTCATCGTTTCCTGAGATGTGGCAGCTGTTCGGACGGGTAAAACCGCCTGCAGCTGCTTGATGATGTGCTGGTCCTGCAGCTGAGGAAGTCAAACATGAGGGATAATGCATGATCGACTTCCACACACTGCCATGAAGCCGGGGGGGTCATGCTGGAGTGACAAACAGTTTCATCTCAGGTGGTGTGTGTGTGTGTGTGTGTGTGTTTGTCCTGGTTGTGTGTCTTTCTAGACATGCGTGGCTGTTGCTCACCATTTTCCAGCTGTTTATTTCTGCGTATGGAGTCTCCAGCAGACACACAAAGACGCTTAAACGCTTGAGATTGACAAATGTGTTTTGACAACACTCTGGGAGATAAGCACTTGGTCTCTAGGATCTCTCCCAGGGACACATTTCTATTTACACCTACTCCACCTCGCGGAGGAGACGCTTAATCTTCCACCAGATTTGTGGCTTCAGCTCTCAAAATCCCTCTCGCCACTCCGTTCTCTTCCTCTTCCATCCTGACTTTTCTGTTCTTGCTTCCCCTCCTGCCTCGTTTTATCCACTCGCCTTCCACTCTCACACCGGCATTAGCGCTTCAGCCCGTGTGTCATTGTGAAAGACCTCTGCAGGAGCGTTCACACGCGTGGAGTCACGCAGCAGACGGCGTTGTCTGCTGAAAGGTAAATCTCGGGGTGGGTAGGGTACACGCGTGGTGCATCGAGTGACCCTCGTGCCAATAACGGCGCTGTAATCACTTTAAATGTGTTTCATTGTCAGCTTTTCACAGATTAGAGCCACAATAATCTGTCCTCCTCTATCCATCTCATTCCAAGCTGTTTGGCAGCGGGATTCTGCCTTTTTGGATTAGTAGGTGTGCAAGTGTTCTTTTTTTGTTGATGTTGTTGTTCCTGTTTCCGTGTGCGCGCTGGTGAGAAACGACGTAGGAATCTTGCAACCCCGCTCCATTGTGGGGAGGGAAAATAATCTCGAGTGGATGCCGGATCGGGTTTCTTAAAAGGAGATACTGACACACAGAGCGGCTGCACGCTGCAGAATCTGCCTCTTCAAGTGGAAATCAACATTTCATGGGCACGCTCGGATACATCAAAACCCAAGCCCTGAAATATGCTTAAGCAAGAACACGGCCTAATCTGCTACTGTACTGTGTCTACCGTGTCTGCCAGTACAATACGCACGTCACTAACCCTGCAAAGGGAGAGGACGGGAAGCTGAATCCATTTTAAGGAACCTTTACACAAAAGATTCATATTTACACTCCATCTACTTCCAGTAGATCTTCTAATAATTGGCCACAGCTTAATTATTTGCTCGGCTATAAAGGCCTATACGATTTTCTGTAATTTCACGAGTCCACATGTAATAACAATAATCTTTCACGGCCCCCTCTGATTCACACCACCTCTGCAAACAACACTGCGGAGCAGCCACCTCCTCCCTCTGCCCCTCAGGCGGAATATTGACTGATGACTTTCATTCTCAGCTGCTAATTTCACACATTTCAATTAATCCCAGGTATTCTGGCGCAGGACGTGCTCTGATTAGAAGCTGGCGGAGGATGGATGTCACCGTCTGAGGGTGTGATGCTGCCGTCTTCAGCCGGTTTCTAAACAAGAAACCCGTAATGCTCACACATCCCTTTTTTTATGGGTGTTGTTTTTTCGCATGATCATCACAATTTTCTTGCAGACGTCAGGCTGTCACGGCTGTCTCTCTCCTTCACGGTCTTCCTCAAGCTGGCGTGCTGAGCGCCTTCACCGCCGCTGCTGCTGCGGGATGGTGATGATGATGATGAGAGTCTCCAAAGGGATAATGACATCTACAAGCGTCTCTCCAATGGATGTCCCCCGGATTTAATCCCCACCTCAACGCTCAGCCTGAGAGACAGACAGAGAGAGAGAGAGAGGGAGACGAGCACCCCCAGAGGAGAAACAGTACGGGCGCGGACAGACGGGCAGGTTTGCCAGTTAGACAGGCAGCAGCCACTGAGATACGCAAAGAGACAGTTCAGTCAGACTGGCCAGCTCACCGGCAGACGTGCAGCAGGAATAGAAGCAGACAGGAACAAACACACTGCCACAGGTGAACACCGAAGCATAGTGGGTGGCACCTGAGTAAAAACCGCTCTCCGCAAAGCTAAGACAGCTTTTCTAATCCAAGAACAGTGTGACAGAGTGTCTACTGCAGACATGCAACGGATAAAAATGTTTGCTCGGTGATAGTGTGTTGCTCTTTGAGCTGATAATATTCCAACCAGCTTTTTTATTTTATGTTGCAAGGTCAACGCAAGTGGTCAGCCTCACAATGACAACCCTGCAGCTGGTGGCGATTCGAAGTCTTGCCAAAGGACACCTCTGCAGGTCAGACAACCCAGTAGGGGGACTGCTTTAAGGGCACGCATCACAGTTCCCCACCGTGCCAGCCTGCTGCCGCGCCACATCGGTTTAGGATGCTAATCAGCGGTGAAATATAGTTCAGTACACATCAAGACGGATCATCAGGAAAGCTAACCGTGCCGGGGAGATTCATTGTAATAGCAATCACACGGACAGCAGATAACATCGTCAGAGTATCTGCATCGGAGACGCAGAGCGCGCACTCGAACTAACTTTTCAAACAGTTCACTGATGCACCGACTGCAAACACTTCGCTTATAAATATTCATGCATGCAAATCTATCCAAATGGTGGCGCTGACTACGGGGAGTGTGTGTAAAAGATGATCTGACTCCAGCTCAGGTCAGGAGACCTTCAGAGCTTTCCCGGCGCCTGTCGCCATGACTACCCCGGAGGACTCCATTTGCAGTGCCACACAGTCAGCAGAGGGAGGGGGGGGGGGGGGGGGGTACCAGTACCTTCAATTAGCAGCCCATTATCATTCATGAGTTTGTTTGTGCAAAGCTGTAAGATTGAATTCCAGTTAGTACTTCCTCCGTGCGCTCGCCCTGCTGATATAATGTAAAGGGAAGGGGGGGCGGCTCCTCGCTCCTCGCTCCGTTCCAGCTCCACTTGGGCTAATTTCTGCTCCGTCGAGGCCCGGCTCATCCCCGTATCTCCCCGGGACTGTGTCAGTTGTGTTTGCACGACATGCAAAAGGTCATAAATTAGCAATAGGGCTCCTTGAAGGAGACATGCTGTTAAGCTTCAACCTGGTGGCGCTCCTAAGAGGAGCTTTTAAGACTCACTGTTTTGCATATGAATGCATTCATGCATTTTTGGAGTTTTTATGTTTTTCATCTGACGGTGAAGCGCCGCCGCCGCTCCCGCCTGAGCACGGACGTCAGAAAAAACAGGAGCCATCTTTGCTGTTTATCCCAGACGCATTCATCTAATACGACCAGTGGACAAAGGCTTTCATCATCGTGACTGCTCTGACAGGATCATCCAAGCCAACAGCAGCATATTTCACTTGTTGAGACGTAATTAAAGGAGTGGTGGTGTGTGCGTGGTAAACAGTGCCCACTGGCCTCGTCGCTTTAGCGGCGCGTTCCCGTCCTCCTGGCTGTTTTGTGTGATATAATGGTGTTGACCCCAGTGGCGCCAGACCCTCCACATTGAGTTATTAAATTTATGCAACCGCTAAGCTCCTCAACTATTTCACAATGATGTCAACCTTCAGCAGCAGCGCACGGTCGAGGCCTGCTGCTGCTGTGGACGTTCTCAATTTCTGGTGGAAAATTGAGCAGCAAAGAGACGGAGAGAGGAAGAGTCAGAGGGGGAGAAGACGCGAGCCCTGTATATTTTATTCAGTGGCAGCGGAGTACAATTCATAATCAGAGCCGACTGATTCACAGTTTTAATTAAAAAGTAGCCTTATAGCGCCGGTGGTAACATCTTGATTTATGAAGACCCGACCGCAGGCTCCCATCCACCAGAGAGAGAGTGAGTCCACCGTGGAGGAGGAGGAGGCGCTGGGGAGGGAGGGAGGGAGGGGTGGGCGCTAACGCTCGTGAGGAGGGGAAGTGTCTCGTTTCTCACAGCAAGGTGGTTTCAAATGTGGGCACATAACTCAGCGCGAGCGTGTCGGAGCGTGTGCTCGTGGCAGGCATATGTGCAGGTCTGTCTCCGTTCCAGCCCAGCTGATAGAGATACATAAACATGTATATTTATCAGCACGGCCGAAACTTCAACCTCGCTCTGTAAGTTAGACAAGTAGAAAAGATTTAAAAAGAGCATTTATGAAGTTTGTTTATTTTTTAACTAGAAAAACTTCAGCTATGTTGGTCACGAGGCTTTAAAACAATCAGTGTGTAAGACTGTGGACCTCAGACGTGAAATATAATATTCATAACTATGTTTTTATGCATGTGTGATCGCCTGAAAATAAGAATCTGGAGGATAAATACTATAAAACTAAATACTGACTCTACAAATGTTTGTTTCTCCTTCACACTAGGAGGCGAGGGTGACGTGAGGAGATTGCAATGCAGCGAGATGCAGCACACATACCATAATTACCGAGTGAAGTTTTCACTATGAAAAGACGGAGGTGGAGAGTCGGCATCAACGCGTTTGGACACAAACCGAACCGTTTTGTTTGAAGGGGTGAGGTCCTCGGAGAGGCTCTAAAATATTTTTAAGTCTACCAAAGTATTTATAGTTTGCTTGTAAAGTAAACTCACTTTTAATTCCAGGTTTATTGAGGTCCCTCATGTTGGGGCCGCTTAAGGACTTCGCTCCACCACTCCCCTCACTGCTCTGTCTCAGAAATCCAGTATCGGTCTGGCTCCAGTCTCTGTGTATGTAAGCGGCTACACTTCATGATACCTCTGACCTGAGACACTAAAAATAAAAAAAAAGATAGCACAGATAGATAGATAGGTGCTGCTGGTGGTATAGATATTGGCTCTGGAGTAAAAAGCCTTTTGGAAAATGGCCAGCGCTGCAAATTTAAGCATGGCTGATGGAATTTGCTTTGGCCTGACAGTAATGTTAAGTTTATGTCAGCCCCTCCATTTAAATCACCAGCATAACAGAATCCCTTGATACAGAGAGATTTTAATTAAAAAACTGTGTGTGTGTGTGAGTGTGTGTGAGAGACATGGAGCATTAGATGAGAAAGATGATGCAGAGGGTGAAGCCGGAGAGAGACAGAGGAGCGAGTGATTACAGGAGCGAGATAAGTGCAAAGTAAGAGCTCGTTCTGTGTTACTCTCCTCATGCCTGCCTTTATTTTCAAGGCTCACTGCAGTCTTCCAGGACTTTTACCTCGTGCGTGTGTGTGTGTGTGTGTGTGTGTGTGCGCATCAGCGCATGTGTTTTGGCTTCCCATTCTTCGTCACTCTCGATGATTGATTTTTTAAGGTCTGGCTCGCTCGTAATCACGACAGAAACCACGCTCACACACACACACACACCTCGCCTCTCGTACTCTCGCACAGGAGGAGGGAGGCTGCATCAGTTTGAATGATGTATACACATACGATCAAATAATCCATTTATGTAGAAGGCACACGAGGCCTCAGTGTTAAGTAATGAACATGCAGACACTCTCTCTCTCTCTCTCTGACCCATTCAAGCGTATCCATACTGCCTCTCCAATTACATGACTGATCTATCACTAAAGACGCACATCTGGAGAGAGACGTATAGCAAAACACGGCTGGGAAAGCAAATATATACCAAACATGTCCGTAAATAACGAGATAAAATCCATTTCTTAGATGCATTTATATGTTTTTAAATGTGTCCTTCCGTGTAACTTTTAGGGAGATGCAATATAAAATGGATAACCGCGTTCCCTTAAAAGATTAATCATGTTTTAATTCCCTTCAAATTTGTTTTTTATCTACGTATGGAGGGTCCTCTTATACGGAGTCCGCCATCTTGTGTCGCCATGTTTGTTACAGACAAACGGCTCTACAGATTTCATGACTTAGAAATAGAAGAAGGCGTCATCGGACCGGTGGATGAGACTTAGAGGATACCGCCAAATCTTACCAATAACTAACAAATATGGAAGCTCGCTATGACGAAAGTGTTTAAAGTCACCTTAAAATCACCATCCGCATGTTGCAGCTCCATTTTTCCAGTGCTGTACTGTGTGTGTGTACACCACACACACACTGGAGTGGAGAACATGGTACGTAGATGAGAACTAACGACGCGCCGTGCAACCGAGGAGACAGTATCTTATGTCACCCTGAGGGTTCCCCTACTTCATAATAGATATCAGACACTTGGGCAGCAGTTACAGATAATGTCAGAGGGCAATTTTGTCAAGACAGATAATATAATTCTAGTGGACTTAAAATGAAATACACCATTATCATGGTGTCAAAACAGAGCTCGCCCTTTTACCGGGAGGAAAGCGCTTATTTCCCCGTATTGGAGCCTTGGTTCAAACGCAGCTGCTGTTAATGCGCGGCGAGGAGGTTTTATGTTGTATGCAAAGAGGCTGGAAATGTCACATAAAACTGTCTTTGTCTAAGGAGGACGTGTTCTCCCACTGGTTGTGTTTGTACCTCCATGCATAGTTTCAGGACGGGACCTGTCCGTCGTCACGACGCCGACTATCAACGTTATGATCGGAGCTGCACTGTAACGCTGGCTGTACGGCTCAGATAAAGCCCGGGGAGGATTTATAGTTACAATTAGAATGTGTGAGAGCCTCACGAGCCAAAACAGCTTGAATCTTCTGTCGGGTGTTCAGTTCTGAGAATTAATGTGGACCGTGGACGTCCTATAGACCTACTTGCCTGAGACATTTTAAGGCTGATTGCCTCTCTACCCTCCACTGGCTCTTATTATACTGCTAACTATATGTTTAATGGAGCATCTCGGTGACCCAGCAGGCCGATGTGCAGATCGTGTATTTGCAACATCTCCCAGGTTTCTCTCTCGGGGCGTGCTGTGTTTGCTGCATCGCCGTCCAACGAGGAAGGAAGGAAGGAAGGAAGGAAGGAAGGAAGAGGCCTTGAAACACTTCCTGGTTTGGTGGATTCAAGATTGACAAATGCAGTAAGTCCTATCGATCATGATTTTTAGTATTCAGGAGGAGCACTGACAGCCCATCTCTCTCTCTTTCCACTCACACACACTCACAAATCCTTAATGAGGATGCCATCAGGGTCCGGCTGCGTGAGCACGTTCTAATTGTCTTATCTTTCGAGGTGGCACATTCTTGGGCCGAGACTTAATTTAACACCCAGTCCTCCTCGAGCGCTGGTGTTATTTACACCCTACCCCATCAGCGACTCTCACACACACACACACACAGTCACATACATCCGAGGCTCAACCCTCCAAAAGTATCCTTGCACCCTCACCATCCCTCCTCTCTCTCTCACACCCGTGTCGTTGCTCCCCTTGTGCCTTCTCATCCTCCCCCTTATTGCCCCCGTCCCCACCTCCACCTCCACCTCATGCTAAATTAATTGGCAAGCTGCTGTCATGTGACACCGCTGGAAACGAGCACGCCCTGACCCTCTTGTTACGGCGCCACGAAGCGCACACACCTCTGACAGCGCTGCAGAAACCAGAGTCCAGAGCGTTTAGCACTTTTAAAGGTTAAAAAACAAAGAGGCGGCCGCTGGTTTCAGCTAGCCAGCAGCTAGTCTCTGCTCTGCTGCGCTGCCAACAGAAAAACAGCCACACAAGTCGGCTACATTTATTATCCTGACAGGAAACAAGAGGTGAGAATGTACAAGTATCATGTCCACAGTCCTGCGTCCACACCTGCAGGAAACATGTCATGTTAATGTGACCTGCAGCCGTCTCGCCACTATTTGGGACAATCAGTGTTTCATTTTTAGGAGATACGCTGGTGAAATGTGGCAAGCGGTTGATGCAACTGAGCTGCATCGTTGCAGCAGTTTTATCAAAATCCCACCAGCGATTACTGAAATATTAAGAAAAACAACTGACGCAACGCCGCGCTCGGTCCACGAGGCTGATCCATAGCATTTTGTTTCCTCCTCTCTCAGCGACACAAGTGACGCTGTGTGAATATTGATCCGTAATCACTTGGTACGTATGAAACCTCCCGTGCAGAGAAATGTTTGTCAGGAGTTTTCACAATTGAACAGACGGAGCGTTTACACCGCTCTCCATACTTCTCAAACTCCGGTTCTGGCTTCGGGGCGAGATCAATGCGAGATGCAAACAGGAACAATCGACTGAACACACACACAAGAGGTTAAACGGCTACATGAGAGCTGCATCATCTTCAGGTGCATTGAGTTTAATCAGTCAGACTTTGACAAACCTATTATGTTTGAGTCCCTCACAATAGCACATCGCAATCTCTCCCCGTCTCTCTTTCTTTTGTCTGCCTGCCTGGTTGGAAGTATTACAGCATCTCCCTGTTCTATACAAGATAGATTGGCACATACAACCTATTCTCTTTCCCCCTTCTCCACCCTCCGCTCTCCCTCTCTCTCTCTCTGCAGCCTGGTTGCCACATATCACCAGATTTTGACAGAACATGGATGAGGTCCCTCAGAAAGGCATTAACTCCCTATGGGGAGTTCTCCTGCTAAACCCCTGAGGGGCATTTTTCCTTAACACACCCCAATCAATAACTTTTAATGTTATCTACTGGCAAACAGAGTCACGGCAAAAAAAAGGCTGAGGAGGAGGAGGAGGAGGATGGTAGCAGGCGGATGCCTCGTCGTGTCCGGGTCATCTCCAGCTCTGCTCGCAGAAGAGAGCTCAGTCAGGGATGGTCGAGGGTCAGCGTCCATGCTTGACCGTTCTATCTTTGCAACATCGCGAACCATCTAATCTTATAGCAGGAGGGGGGCGTAGCTCACTCTTAGGGGAGGGGGGGGGCTGATTTATCGTCCGGCGGAGCTTTCATAATGGGAAAGAAAAACGTAGTTTAGTAGAGCGGAGACGAAGAAAAAGAAGTTTAAATAGCATTACTTAGCTGCAGCTTCTGCACAACAAGACATTAATCAAACGGGGTAAGTATGGCATTAATCATGTGCTCTGACACAGGTGTTATTATTCCAAATTAAAGCTGTATTTGAGGAGACGGCTTTAAATCAATGATGACAACAGCGGGTCGTGTGGAAGTTGGACAGACTTGTGTAAAACTCAAACAAACGACGCGATATTACAAGTTTTCAGAGCGAATGGATCTCGCTGCCCGTCCGAGTGAAAGAATATGTTCGGTTTATCATTCAGCTGCAATCATCCTTTCTCGCAGCCGCACAGCAAAACATCCTGACACCCTGCATTGTTAGTCCTCCAGGCATGAGCGCAAGTGTTTCCTGTCGACCGTGGCTGCGTAAAGATGCTGACCTGTGGCATAAACACACACACACACACACACACAGGCGCACCGAAACAAATCATTCACCCGCTTCAGCAACACAACCTCTAGGTGAGGCTGGAAAAAAACAAAAAAAACAAGTCAGCTGTCAGCACAGAGCCGCTCTTCCAGACAGCTGCTCAAATACATGCATTAGCTTTTAGTCAAAGTGTTGTGCAGATATGTGCATGTGCAGTATATATATATATATATATATATATATATATATATATATATATATATATACACACACACATACGTGTGTGTGTGTGTGTGTGATGAAACCACAGTGAAATGCATGCACACAAGTATAAACATGCCAATTAAACACACTGCAACACACACACACGTATAGCCTCACACAGAGATACATATTTATCTACCTAGGGATGCACTTAACAGAAATTTATGTTAGTAGGTGATCTGTATTTTTACAATGAAGTCATTTTTATTTAGTCTAGAGGAAGAGAGAGGAGGTGAAGAAAGTGAAGACAGGAAGTCAGTTGTTGTAGTTTCGCCTTTCTCAGCGTAAAATTCAGTCAAATCTGAACAAACTGACACGATGCTAACGCCGTCACAAATGTGTCAGATCCATCTCTGCAATTAAACTTCCATAAATCCGCTCAGAAATCCTAGAAAGAGCTGCAGAACTCGCCTCGTGTTTTCAGGTTTCTTTCAGTATCTAAGTCATTCACTGTACATCCTCCAGCACTCTGCAAACGGGGAACAGCTGATTCTGCTGCTGTTCATGCTGCCATTTTGCCAAAATGTAACCAAATACAAGCTGAAAGGAACGGCAGCCTGCAGGTCACTCACACGGCTACATTATCCCTCCTGTTGAAGCAGGGTGTTTAGTCTAGTATACAAAGAAGTAAAGACCCATCACAATGTTTTGGAACACATCTTCTGACTAAATTCACTTTAAATTGGAACAAAGTCACGTTTGAGAAGCGCACGTTGATATTTTTGCTTCATAAACGTCTTAAACGATGATTTAATCGATGCAAAAGAAACTGTGGTTAATTAAATTCCTGTTGATCAACTAACCGACTAATCCTTCCAGCGTCGGATCCGTCCAACGGCTGGAGCACAAACAGTGACGCCACCTGAAGCCTCCTCGCAGCAGCTTCGGAGGCCGTGCCAGAAAATAACAGATGCCACCAAAGCAAATGTTGGAAGTTGCAGCGCTCAGCTAATGATCGGATCTGCGGGGCCGTTTTCCAGGTGACTTATGTTACTGCTCTGCTGCTGGAGACAAGGATGAGTGAAGCCGCATTGATCCGCTGTTTTGCAACCCGATCGATGCCGCCACACGGATCTCAGCTCCTGTGTTTTCAGGTCAGGCCGGGAACACGTGAGCTCGCGGCCCAAATTAGACTGATATTAAACGATAGCACTACCATGGAGATAAATAACCACCAGAGACTTACACTTAACCTGCCGCGCCGTCCTACACATATTCAATTAAAGGATAAGTGAACATGAAAGAAGAGCGTGCTGAACAATATGATTGGAATTCATCACAAAGCTTTGCTGTGCATGGAAACTTTCTTTGAATAAGTTGTTGAATTAATGAGACGTGTCTACACGCCGGTGTGTGACAAAATAAAACAAACAGCAACACGGGCGACATCAGCAGAAGCCTTCCTGAGAAAAACACACAGCTGCACCACGAAGACTCTCCTTGTTCCCTCTCTCCTGCCCCCTTTCTTCATCAAAAGCCTCCTAACTCCTCGCCTCTTGTATTTGCTCTAATTTAGGAAGAGAAACAACTTTCCATGAAAAAAAAGGCATAAAAGAAGAATGTCAATTATGAATTTCCTCCCAAAATAAGCACGTAAGCAGAAGACTTTAAAATAAACACTATAGGAGGAGGACGGATATACCCAAGAGGCGCTCGTTTATCTCGCGGTTACGCTTCAGTACAGAAATCTGCCGTTAATTACGCTCTGTACATCAGCAGGCGGGGAGAGAGGTGATCCTCAAATATTTCATACTACATTTCACACCATCAAAAGATTGTGGCTTCACTGTTAGCACTATACCGGCTTTGTGAAATGATGACGCGGGGCTCCTGGAGTCTAAATAAGAGTCTGCCGTTAATTGGATTTGACTGAAACATGAGAGGAGCCACGCTGCACTTAATTAATGGCACTGAGTGGCGGTGATATAATGAGGGGGCCAAAAATCCCATTTAGGTTAGGTACACAAGGGCTGGAGATAAAGCTATTAAAAAACTCATGAGACATTATTATTCTAATATGTCCTCATTCTGACCATTATTCCAGCCAGTGCATTTTATAAACAGGTTATGTAAGAGCAGGAAGTTGGCTGGACTTGAATAATAAGCCGAACAGTCTGTAACTGTATGAATCCTCTTTTCTTTTCAGAGAAAGGGGCAGAGCTGTTAATGAGATTCACCGTCACCGTTAATTCATCTATATGTTAATGTCTCGTGACGCGGGGCGATAGCAGGCCGATGTGCAGCGTCAGCGTTAGCCGAGCAGCTGTGTGACTTTCAGCTAGCGGCAGAAGGCCGAGGCACTTCATTACCGAGGCTGCGCCGCCGCTCTGTTTGCCAGGCCGGGCCGCGAAGTAAGAGGAGTAACTGTGCAGCGGTAGAGTCTGTAGTTGGGGAGGGGGGTGTCCAACAGTCCATCAACGCCCCGCCCTGCCCTGCCGCCACCCATCCCACCATAACAAACCGCTGCCTCCCATCAAAAAGCAGAAGAAATGTAGTTTTTCTCAGTCTTGGCTCCTCTGCACCAAGGCTCAGCCTCTTAAACGTCATGGATGATTAATAGTGCATGGGATGAGACAAAAAGACAAAGAGGGAGGGAGAGGGGAGACGCAGAAGAGGACGAGAGGGAGGGAAAATAAGTAAAAATTAAAAGGAAGCTTAGCAGCGAGGAGACGAACGCACGAGAAAACGATGGAAGGTGCTGATACGATGGCGGCCTCTCACGGGCCCTCGTGGCAAAACACATTTGCTCTGTGTAATTTGGAGCTGGGACGGGGAAAGAATTACGTCTTCGTTTATCTTATCACATAAAACACACCGCCTCGCTCCCACACACACACATATATGTATATAACAGCACACACACACGTCCAAATGGCCGCACGCTTTCTGCCACAAAAATCTCATTCAACAAATCCTTTAATTGCCCGATCGATGCCTGCAGAGCCGAATGCAAATGAAGCTGATAGTCAATGGGGCCGGGTCAGGCTGAGCGTCCGCGCGCACCGCGCTAACGCGGCAGGATTAAACCATTCATCTGTAGCTCCACCTTGAACCATTACCCTGACCCTGTGGCGTCAGAGACAAAGCAAGAGAATGGAAATAAATAAAGAAATAAAAAGGCCTCTGGAAGTTTCAGACCATCCATCACTGAGCTTTAGGGAAAGGTGGCGCGCACACACACACACACACACAGGTGAGATAAGGCTGGTGTTGTTTCAGCAGGTTCTCTGCGGGGACAACGTGAGAAAAACCGAGAGAACAGCTCGGGTTGTAGAGAGGCCCCATGCATCAATATTGTCTTACCTTGTGTTTTGCCAGCCAAAGTCTCATCCCAGCGTCTCAGAAGTAGCATGATGGTGCGGCCTGGGACTCCTCTCTCCCTCTCATAGCCTCAGACTGAGGGAGGCTCAACTGCAATCAACACAAGAGGGAAAAAACGGCAGCGTGGTTATTGATCGGCAGCAGCTACAGCGTCTTAGAATATTCAGATTTGGGGGTGGGGGCACATACATCAAACTGAATCTAAGAATTCAACTTTAGATCCATTTTTTCTGTGCGGAGGCAGAACTAATCACCTGGAATGAAACCGCCTGTCAACATCATTAGCCAATTAATAGAAAGATGAGTTTAATTAACTCGGAATAGGAGACTAAAGCAGCCACGGGGGTAAACTAGCCCTTTATCATTTTCAGGTGTCACTCCACCAGCAGGTTATTTTTGCTCCAACAGCAGCTGCACTTTTCTTTTTTTTTTTTAAATAAACGTATTTCAGTGGTCGTGATTAATTGAATTACAGCTCTCTACCAGGGCAGCTC
This sequence comes from Nibea coibor, assembly GCA_023373845.1. Taxonomy (NCBI): domain Eukaryota; kingdom Metazoa; phylum Chordata; class Actinopteri; family Sciaenidae; genus Nibea; species Nibea coibor. Next base: position 4,034,960 of record CM041727.1, read on the forward strand.
ATTAGCCGTGTGGGGTTTGTTGAAGCAAATACAGATGTTCGTGAAATGATTCAAAATGAGGCGTCGTCGCCGAGCATTTACCCCCACCCACCACCTCCACCCCCAACTGCGCATCCTAATCCTTCCCAGGGCTGAGTGCGTACAGAGGGACTCACGGCAGTTTTAGGTAAAATCCGCGACGGGTCAAGAGGGTAAAGCGGCGATTTCGAGGTAATTGTACTCCACAGGAGCAGCTTCGCTTCCGTTCTCCCCTTCACTCCTCCGAAGAGATGCTTGGCGTCGCTTGTTTTTCTGACGTCCGCCAGTCTGTTATTGCAGAGGGAACAGGGAGGACAGAGGGTTAGAAGCAGGTCACAGCCACTTAGACTCTAATCAAACCATTCTGCGCTTTGACCTCTGACCTCTGCTCCCCCCACCCCGCTTCAAATGACTAAGTTAAGAATTGGATGATGCCGATTTTAACTGTACAACCCCAGGCTGCAAACGGTGATCTGTAATCCAAATCCACTCTGAAGGCCATTTCACAATGTAGCTCTGCTTAATTTGTCTAAATGCATCTCGCAGCTCCCTTTGTGTGTGTGAATCCAGCCCAGTATGATAAATAATACATTCCTGCTGTGCAGTACTACTAAATTATCTCAGTCTTCATCCCCAACAACCTCCTTATTAATCCAGATTATGCATTAACTCATATATCATGAACGCGGTCCATATGAGTGTCTAAAGGCGAGAGCGTGGCCCGTGCTTTAGGTAAATGAATGATTCATTGAAATGTGTCAATGAATAATAAACAAAGTCTCTGCGGGGTAACAGATTGCACTTTTCATATTTAATAGATTGATGGGGGCCGCACACAGAACTCAGGCGCAACGTGTGCGGCGACATGTAATCACGGACAAACACCGCCGCGTCACGTGTGCGTGCAAACACTTCGCGGTCGACACATGAAACAGAAAGAGGGGGGGGGGCGTACTGTAGATTAAAAACATCAAAGACGGGCCTGGCTGCTTCAGCTTGTTGCTTAGCTTCTGCTAATCCCACAAAGGAGGCCTAAATGTTGCCATTCTCTACACCCTGTGCACTCGCCGTCCTCCCCATCTCGTGGACGGTGTCTGCATCGATACAAGTCCTCCTAATCAGCGCCGATGAATTATTGAACAGCCTTTTTATATCAGATCATGACCCATATTCCGCCTGCTTGAAGTGAGCACGCTGCCAATAAAAAAAATAAATAAAAAAACCGAGATGTACTTTTTGAGTTGTCCCACATAGGCTTCCTGCTTCGCTCTCTAATGGTTGAACGGGATCCAGACACACAACTGCAGAAAGTTGCTGAAGGTTTAGGTGCATACAGCAACATGCAGCAAACCCTGGAGACTTATTTGAAGATGAGAGATCTAGTGGAGGGTTATTGCCGGTTTCATTAAGGCAGATGCGACGCTCAGAGCCAGACGCAGGAGTCGTATTGTCGTCTCATTAGGTAGCACATGGGGAGAAAGAGAGACAGAGAGAGAATCAGTTGGAAGAGGGGGGTAGGATTATGAATCTCCTTAGCCCCTGCTGTCTCCTCTCCTGGCCTGTTTATCAATGACGACTGCAAACACGCTGCCTGTGAAATCTCTTAAGCTCCGTTTGGGAGACTTCTCCTTTCTTTCTTTCTTTCTTCACGTAAGCTCCTGCCATCACTTTTCAGACACTAAAAATTGACAGGTGGCTTGAAATATGCAGGCACCCGGTCAAACGTTACTCATTCAGAACGAGGGCAAAGAGCTAAACTGTGTAAAACATTGACTGCCATGTCACTCAAAACGCGACACCGCTTTTCAAGGTGACCGCGATCCGATGACATCCGATCCAGAACTTGCACGACCAAAGTGACGCTCAGCTGTATGCGTCTCCCAAACTATTCATTTGGACGGCGATTGCTCACTCCACCGCTCTAAAAGGTTTACCAGCATCCTCTAGCTAACGCTAGTCAAACCAGCTGCATCAACTACAGTTTCCCAGCTTAAGTGGGACACGGTGTTCACGTCCACCCCGTCCATTTTGCTCGGCCACATTCTCAAGACAATGCTATCAGAGCGAGCGAGCGTTTCACCTTCTCATAAAAACCTGACATGCACTATTTTTGTGATCATTACAGTACAAAAAAAACAAAACAGACAGCAGTGAGCCACGTGTCAGAGGCACCTGAGACGTCCATTTTGCAGCGTGGCAGCTGTGACAGCTTTGACACACTACCTGGGCTTAAGTGCCCATCTGTAGATCGGCTACAGGGGTCACATGTGTGCCAAGAGCGCTGAGCAGAATGGGTAATGGTCCTGGGTTATGAGTGCAGGTCCCAGGTGGGTTTCAAAAAGGTACGCAGCCGTAACCTTGACGTATGTGTGTGTGTGCACGTGCGTGTACACACACACCGTGTAAATTCAAACGACTGGCAGCCAAATGATAGGAAAGTTAATCAGAGAAAAGGGGTCAATCGCTGCTGTGCCTGTGATGGATAGGTGGCCAAAGTGTCTGTGCATGTGTGTGTGCGTGTGTGTGTGTGTGTGTGTGAGTGTGAGAGAGAGAGAGACAGAGTGGGTGTGAATGTGCATTTTGCTGCAGACACAGACTCAAGATCACATTCCAACACACTCCACACGCTGTCGTCCTGCTCCTCTAAAACAAACAGCAGATAAAAAAGAAAAGGCCAGCGTAGTCCATCTCTTCATGTAGATTACTTTATCGATCCAACTATATATTCCTCTCATGCTGACACACACGCACACACACACACACACACTCTCTCTCCTCTGCTTTAAATAACAGTGTGCAGCAGCGCCGGACAGGTGATTTGATAGGCAGAAGTAGCTACTCCATCAGGTGGAGAGCAGCTAATAAGTGCAAGACGGAGATTCATTTCGACACGTGAAGACGATATCAGATCTGAGCTCGGGCGTGTGATCTCATGTCACGTAGATAAAACGTAGAGAAGAATTAGAGAATTAAAGACTCGTAGAGGAAGGGTGGGTGAGTGTGGGGGGGGCTACAAGGGATAAATGTTGAAGTGTGAGGGAAATTACTGATCTCTGATAATCCGCCGATATCCTTTTAAATGCTACACACACACATCCAGGATGTGTTTGCACACCCACACACACACATAAAAGTAGTGGTTTAATGACAAAAAAAAAAATATATCGTGATGAATGTCTGCATCAATTCATCAGCGCCCAAAACATGCAACAGCAACAGCATGTGTGGATTCAAAAGCGCCGTACTCACCTATTTAACTCTTAACATTAAAAAAAAAAAAAGAGCGAATTTAATCGATTTTGTCGGCTGGAGAAATTGTAAGACTCGTGGCTATTACGTCAACTAATAGACAAAGATGTGGCTTGAGTCTTTAATCCGCGTTAGTGAAATCCCATTAAGATTCAATAGTTGAAAAAGAAATATTGAAATCAGCTTCAGTCCGTTACAAAAAGAAAGTCAGAAAAAAAAAGAAAAAGAAAAAGAAGAGTCCAGAATTTAGGACAGCTTTTAATAATTGTTAATTATTTTTTTCATTTGGAATCAAATCCAGGATTTAAAGGGTAATTCCACAGGAAAACTGCTAAATCCAGAGTGCCTTTATCATGGCGACGGACGCTCAACAGTCCCACTTCCCATTATCTTCATGCAATGAGGAGGAGAGCCATTAAATCTCCTTCAAGGAAAAGGGAAATAAACAGAAAATAAAAAGATGAACGAGGAAATGAGTTGTGTGGTTTGCTTCACTTTGTTATGCATCTGTCTACTGCTGTGCCTCTCTGTAGCTCACACACACACACACACACACACACCAAATTATCCGGATACTTTGCAGCTTAATTCTTTCGAGCCACCCTATCTTGTTTTGCTTTTTTTTCTCCCCCCCTAAAATGCAGAACAGCGCTCATGAATAATCTGCCTCGTGAATTTTAATAAATGGAAGCAGACGAGTTGCAAAATTACATCACCGAAATGCAAAACAAACAGCAACTCCTCTCTGATGCAAGCGAGTCAATGACGTGTGAGCGGCAGGCAGGCAGGACGTGAAATCTCGCTGTCGGCAAATGATTTAAAAAAACCAATGGAACGACAAATAAATCAATAAGTGGATCAGATCAGAGGGGGTGGAGGGGTGGAGGAGAGAAAGACGATGCAGAAAAGAGGTGATTGGAGAGAGTAAAGCTCGAGGCAAAGCGAGTGGAAGAAAAGTGAAAATTATGGTGGAGGGAAAAAATCCTCTGGATGATGAAGCCAGTTTGTTTGGTTTGTTTTTCTAGTCCATTCTCTTTGAGTGCTTGTGTGTGTCTGCGAGAATGAGAGTCAGTTCAGAAAGATGGGAGACGGAGGGAGAGAGAGAGAGAGAGAGAGAGAGAGAGAGAGAGAGAGAGAGAGAGGCTGAGAGAGGAAAAGGGGGCAGAGAAAGAGAAGGAGGGAGAGGAGTGTATAAACACAGATGACACCCCGACAGAACGGACAAGCGCTGGCTCAGGAACGCGCTCTGGAACGACGACAGTCCAACTGTCGCTGATGAATCAGGCCTTCGCTCAGCTTGACCTTCACCTGATGAACTTAAACGCACCTCGGCGCGCGCTAAAGATGTACGCTCCCTCTGACGGGATGAACGTGAAGTTTGGACGTCGAACGAAAGGACGTGTGAGGAGGCGGAGGACGGTGTGTGATAGAGGGGGAGGGAGGAGGTGGAGGTGGAGGTGTTGGTGGTGGGGGCATTTCAGATGTTTTTTTTTTTTTTAATGGAAGAACAGACTTTTGTGCAACAACAGAAATGACAATGTGACGGCTGGAGGAGGTGCTTGATGAGTCACTGCAGACTTTGTCGAGGAGAACAGAACAAAAAAGTCATAAAACACAGATTATATAGTATGAGGGGGGGTGGGGGTGACGTGAGGATGACATGGCGTGAGGCATGAAGAATCAGCTGAGATGGGAGGAGAGCCATGGCTGTACCAAAGCTAGAGTGTAGGCCAGCAAATGTGTGTGCATGTGTGTGTGCGTGTCAAGTGTGCTTAATATACGTGCACCCCACACAAAACACCTCGCATACACAGGAAAAGGAACAAAGACTTTGAGACAGACACTAAACACTAAATAGACCTACCTATGGTCAGAATTAAGAATCGCCCAAAAAAGATGCATAGGATGGAAGGAGGAAAAAAGAGAAGGGGGAAATAGGAAATAGGAAAAGGTACAAAAGTGAAAAAGGCATAAATAGAAAACACAAGCAAGCCAATTAAAATGTCTCTAAAGGAAAAGAAACGAAAACACTGGTGGAGTCAAAAAAGTAGCCAAAGTTAGGGGTGGACAGTGAGTGGAGTGGTGGGGGAGAGGAGGAGGTGGAGGAGGAGGAGGAGGAAGAGGGGGCGGAGGGAGGCGGTGAAGGGAGGAGGGAGCGTGGGCTGCACGGGGATAGAAAGGGCTGGAAGTGATAGCGATGGAGAGGGAAGGGAGAATGAATGAAGGGGGGGGGTGAAAAAAAAAGAGAATAACGGGGGCAAAAAAAATCCCCCTCCTCTTTCTCTTTCTCTTTTTCTCTGTCTCTCTGCCTCTCTCTCCCTCCTTGTCTGGCTCATAAATAGAAGAAATTGTTGACCAGGTAAATGGCGAAATAGATGAGAAGACAGAGGACCGAGAGAGCAAGCAAATGAAAAGATAAAGCACCTCCCAGCAGCGCGATGAGGAAAAAAAAGAACAAAAAACGAAAGATAAAAGCAAATACTCCAGTGGCCTCCGTTGTCTCCAGTCTATGTGTGGAAGGGGGGATTGGCTATTGCCAGTTGTTCCCCTTCCCCGGCTGCCTTCTGCTTTCTTCTGTCTCTCCTCCCAAAAAAGACTTCCCATCCAGATGACAAAAAAAGCAGGCACAGATGTCCTTTCCTCTCCCCCTCTCAACTCTGGTCTGCTATGACGTGCCACTCACACAGGTTAGACATTGTTGCAGCAGCAACGCACAGTATCACCAATATTGCCCAGTGGGAGAGAAAAAAAAAGGCATTGGGGCTGGCTGCTGCTAGTCAAGCACTGCCTGCCTCATGAGGAAGGATACTGAGCTGGAATTGCTCTGTCTCCCCTCTCCCGCCCATCCCTGCGAAAAAGATGGGAGGAAGGGAGGTGGGCCCACTCGCTGCATTAGTATTCATTGAAAGAGAGTGTGAGAGAGAGAGAGAGAGAGAGAGAGAGAGATGCAGAGGAGGGAGAGAGGGGTGCCTTCAAAAAATGTCTAGGAACCAAACCGGTGTGTGAAACTGATAAGAGACTGGCTCCCCCTAGAGTCAATCATCAATACACGAGCTCAAATGACTGAAAACACTGAGAATAAAGTGCTGGAGCGAGCAGAGCTGTGACCTGCCTGCAGGAGAACACCTGATGTTTAAAACCTCTCCACTGCAGCGTCACTCAAACTGCACGACGGTCCACGTAAAAACAAATAATTCAACGTTCAGTCGATCGACTATAAAGAGCCGCCTCCACCTCTGAAGCAGCATGCACTCTCTGCAGCTTAAAAATTCAGACGAAGCATTAAATGGAAATTTAGTTTCTGGTTGTTGGTGTTTTTTGTTTTTTTTCTCTAAACGTCTGCGCTGCTGTGAAAACACACTCATCCTTTCCTCTGCATTTTGCCCAAAGCCAAACTCAGTGTTGCTATGGCGACAGATGATCGCTCCCAAATGTCCAAATCAAAGTGAGCAGCACACACACACACACTCACAGATCGGTGGTCAAGAAGAAAAAAGGTAAACACTGCAGTCCACGTTATAGTTCTGTCTAAATACTGCAGCCATTGCATTACCCTGTGTCTGCATCAGGAATGACACGATGCACACAATGCATTTATTCCCACAGCCAAAACTGCAGCGTGTGTGTGTGTGTGTGTGTGTGTACAGTTTTGTTCCATCATGGATGTTTTAAAGTTGTTATTTATAGCAAAAAGAGAAAGAGACAGAGGGAGACAGAGAGATGCTGACAGACCCTGAAAGAAAATATGATTACAAATCTCCACAGTCCTCCCTCTGTCTCCTCCGCTGACCCGTTTATCAGACAGTAATTACTTAACTCACAATCAAACTCAGGCCAGATTGTATTTACAACAACGGGGGAAGAGCGCAACCTTTAAGGCGAGCTCTGTTACCTTCCAGTGAAGCTGAAGGTGGAGCCCATGTGCTCTCCTCTCTCTTGTCTCTTCAGCAGATTTGAAAACACCCCAAACATCCGAAGGATAAAAAAAGAGTTATGGTGATGACTGTCACAGTGAACATTATTCCCTGTGTGTCATGTACACAGGGAAGTTGCTGAGCATACATGTTCTATTCCTAATTATATACTTTTGCACCTGTGAGTGAGCTGCCATCTGCTTCAGTGCAGCAACAGAGGTTCAGCTCTCCTACAGGAGCTGAAGAGAGACATAAAACATGAAGAGGTTTTGCTTTTTAGTGTCTCTCTAACCGCAGGCAGGGCTTATCTTAATTAACTAACCTAACATGAGAACAGGGTGATGAATACACGCACAAAAGAGCTCTAAGTACCGCTGCCTGTTATCTGAAATATGGTAATACGCATACTCACATGGTTTTAAATCAAATCCACGTTACCTTAAAACTGTTGCAGGAATATGTAATTAGCGAAGAAGAAGAATCACCTGTGTGATGGTGGTGGTGAAGGTATTAGTGTGACATATCGCCGCCTCGTGGTCGATAATTAACTCGATCGACTATGCGGTGCTCGATTGAGGCTGGCTGCCTGGCTTCTAGTGATGGGAAGTTCGTTTTTTTAGGGAGTCAGATAATTTGACTCATTTGACACAACAACAAAAGTCGGCTCTTTTGGCTAAACGGTTGGTGTTACATGTTGCATTTTTAATATAAGAGGGGAGTCAGATTTTTTCGGGTCACACTTTACACCTGTCAATATCTGACTCCCCTCTTTTTTTCCTCTCTGTTAACACTAGTTACAAATAACTTTATACATAATCAGCAGAGGTCACAACATGCCAGCAGAGTGAAAATGGTTGGTGTTACATGTTGCGTTTTTAATATAAGAGGGGAGTCAGATTCTGACAGGTGTAAAGTGTGACCCGAAAAAATCTGACTCCCCTCCCTTTCCCCTCTCTGTTAACACTACTTGCAAATAACTTTATACATAAGTAGCAGAGATCAAAGTATGCCAGCAGAGTGAAAATAGTTGGTGTTACACGTTGCATTTTTAGACCGGCTCTTTGAACCGGCTCGTTCACGATCGACACATCACTACACAACACCGTTCAAAGATGGCGGCGCTGTCATCACCCCTACGAGTCTGCCGAGGAATACTAAAAGAATTACGCGCCATCCAGGGACCAAGTTACAAACAGTCGCTGGCTTACGGCTATGTTATGGACCAGTTTCGTAAGAATAAGGCGAGTTTACCACCCAGTTGCGTTTCAGCTAACGTAAGCTGGCTATCTCATTACAAACTGCATGGAGGGGGAACGTGCATGGCCGGTGTTCCGGCTTAACGAGCGACCGTGTTAGCTGGTGACCATCAGCCAAACGCTTGTGCGGTTGTCGTACTTAAGAAAGCCACTGAAAACAAGAACAAACGTACATATCCCTGTGAATATTTCATTAACATTACGGCGTTGTAACTACGCCAACTGCGTATGCTTTCCGCTGAGGGTCGCCAGTTAACACGGTTGCTGCTTTAACCGAAACACCATCGTACCAAAGCTAACCTTATAACTCTTAAATGATACAATTTTGGTAGTTATGTGCAAATAATTTCACTCTTTGGACTTTTCACGAACGTGTGGAATATAGCCACCATCCAGCTGGGACACCGGGGTGTTGTTATTGTCGACTTTGTAATATTTAAACAACAGTTTAATGCAAGGTGACTGAAGCAAGGGCATGCTAACATTAGCCAGAAGCTAACTAGCCTTTAGCATAGCTCAGTGTACTCCTTGTTTACTCTGTCATTTATTGAGTTAATTAATGATAATTTAATTTAATTTGTACTTATTCATGGGTTTAATAGATGCTTGCATGTATGTTTAATATGTCTACCTGTAATAAGCTTTTTAAAATAAGTCCTGTATGCCCACATTCAAATACTACAAACATTGTTTTTGTTTTATTTATACTCATCAGAAATCCCTCTATCTTTATGCAAATATTTCATTTTTATAAACAGAACCATCTCTTTATTAAACAGCCATCACGTCCTCCCATGTTTGCTCCTCTGTTTACCCCTGACATGGCACAGCAGAGCTGCTTGTCCACATGATGTGTTGTTCAGCATGCAGGCTTAAAGCTTTGCAGTGTTTATGCTTGATGGAACATGGCCCGGCGCGGTGTGGTCCAATGTATGCGCGGTCACTGGAGCAAAATAGCTAGGAGCGACTCTTTGCTTGTCAATGTGTATTTGTCACAGCTCGTAAAAGACCCAAAGGAATTATAATGTGTATATATGAAACTCTATAGGGACTGGAGCAAATGCTTACTGTCCGTGTGGCTGATGTTGAAGAAACGAAAGCATTCTGGCAGAAAATCCTGCGATACAGGCACATCTGTTTGTGTTATTTTTCTGTAACTGCAATGATTGCTCACTCCGTGTTGTCCACCAGCCAGACCTTGAAGGCTTTTCCCTCGTAAATGTTTAAGTTTTCTCAAACAAAGCAACAAAATAAAGAAAATTCTGGTCCTGTTTTGCTGTCTAATCATGCCACGATCTGTTTCATCGTTTGATCTCCACTAACCTTTCCACAGGTAACGGGAGAAAGGTACTGCCGTGCCCAGCAGGAGGCACACCATGACTCACAGACATACCTGTGTTTGTTGGAGTCTACCAGGAACCACCTGCTCCTGCACAACCTCTACCACGGCAAGGGAGAGCGCAGCCCGGAGGAGGTGGCCGGTCTGGTGGGGCTCAGGTTACCCACACAGCCAGGGGGTAAAGGCTGGGAGAAGTGAGGACGCTGGAAGAAGATCTCGACTTTCTTCGGCTGATCTCATACAACTCACCTCATGTAAACTCCAAACAGATGAATATTTGACTGGAGATCATGCCATCATGGACTGCTTTGAGGGAACTCGACTTATTCCTGTTGTGGCGTTGAACTAATGTTCAGTTCGATCTGATGTGAGAGTATTTGAACTGTGAAAATATGCTATGATTAAGTCTGTTGTGTAGCTGTAAATATACTCTATCATACACTTTATCTACACCTGCTTTTGTTTTGTTAAAAGGCAGAAGCAGACAATCAAAAGGACTGTAAGTACTTTGTCATTTGGATGAATTAAAATATGTTACCCTTTTTCTGTTCTGTTTCTTTACCAATGAAAGTTATCATTAAATTAATCTCTTACTGCAGACAAAATAAATGTGTCACACCTACTCCTCACAGGAATCATATTTACCATATGTTGTCATACAGGTTTTATAAATACATCCCTTTATTCTCTCATCGATTGTTTGTTTGTGGGATTCTTTACGGTTTGTCCCATTAGACTTGTCCACTGATGCATAAGCTGCCTATGTTGCAGCTGTCTTCGCTCTGCGCTCATGCTTTTTGCATGAGAGTACGCTGGGGCGGACAGCAGAGAGGAACATATACACAGTCCTTAATGCAACCCAGCGATAAACACAGTGGACAGTGTGGGGATTGTTTAAACTGTCACATCAAGGGTCTTTCGGTGTCTGTAGCTGATGCAGGAGAAGTTTGAGGCATTTTGTAAGACGTGTGCAGCTCACTGTTGAATAGTAAAGACCAGTTGCCACCTATTTACAGTCACTTTCAAGGTAGCTCACGGAGGTATGAAGAGGCCAGTGTGCTGTTTCCTTGTGCATCAGTGCCTTGTGCAACATTATGTAATGGGACAGCCGTCTCAAACATCATCACAGTCCATGCCAAACACAGGGAAGCTGAAGGGGAGCAGAAACAACACAAGCTGCATCCTCAAAATTTGAATCAGGAGCTCTGTGACTCAACAAAAATAAAACTAAATCAAATGACGTTATATTGTGTGGTGTCTCTGTGATTATTAGCGTGGATAGACTCCTCTCTTCTCTCCCTTCTTCCCTCAGTCCACAGCTCCCTCATACAGTACCTCTGCTCTTCTCACCCAATGTTATCCATCCCACTTCTTTTTTTTTTCATTTAATATCCCCTTCCTGCTTCTTTTTACTCTCCATCGGTGACTAACATTGCCTTCAGTGAGAATTTAAATAGGCTAACCCTGAAGCAAACAACTCACAGTGACACAGGCAGTAAGACGTGAGGCCAGCGTGCAGCCCAAACTAACACACACACACACACACAGTCAGACTGGAAAGAAAGTCCAATGCGTACTGACAAACCAACAGCTTGTGCACGCAGAGCTGGATGTAAATGTGCTTCTCAGTGCTTCACTCTGTTTTGTGCACCGTGGAACAGACAGACATGATGAGGGAGAAATCCAAACAGAAGCTGAGGTGACTCCCTGTAGACAACGATGCTGCATCTCATGCCACAGTTAAGTCACCTTATTTTTACTGACAGCACAACCTGAACTAACCTGGATGAAACCAGCCCCAAGCTCTTTAAGTGAACATAAGCGTTTGTGAGTGAAAGGTGGTGATAGAAGTGAGCGTCAAGCTGGTGAGAAGAGAAGGAGGAGGAGGAGGAGGAGGGCGGAGACACTCCACCCGTCAGACTGGAGGCTGATTTTGTTCATTCCTTGGTTCGGCAAGGGGGTGAGGAGTCAGCAGCTGCAGGTTCTGTCTCCTTCATTTAAAATAGAGAGAGGAGCAGAGCTCTGTGCTCGGTGGCACAAGGCGCGCACTCTTCTCTGGAGGAGAATTTGCGCTTTGGAACATCTGGATAGAAAGTTATCTCTTGTTTTTTTCCAGAAGTTGAGGTCGACAGCCGAGGGAGAAGGTTTTCCATTTTTTAAAAAAGGGGCCAAAAGGACAAACAACAAACCAGAGGAGCGGAGAGAGGAGAGGTGACCTGGCGACATGTTTGGCATGATCAAGAATTCGCTCTTCGGGAACACCGAGGAGACGGAGTACAAACTGCTCAGCAGCGAGACGAAGGTAAGCAGTGTGTTGACACCTGTCACACACAACTCCATCACCGCGGTGTCTTTGAGGATTTTGCGTATTCTGTCCTGTGCGCCTCTCTCCATGGCTTAATTACGCACAGCACTGTAAAGACGCGCGGTCTCTCCTTCTGTTTGCATGAATATTTAATCCAGCTCTTCACACTAACTGGGTTATATCGTGGCAATTTTGTCTTAAACGTGTCATGTGACGTTATCACGACCTCTGGAACCTTGACTAACAGCCTGGCTGTTAATTGCTTGTGACCTATAGAATGCCCGCTGAGCCGCAGTGTGGAGCAAAGCAGCCAGAGGTCCTCTGCCAATCAAGGAAGACACGAATAAATATGATGATGTTGACTTCTGTGTAACCTTTAAGGAATTACACACACACACACACACACACACACATTAGACAGATGTCCCCTATAGATAGGTTCCCTATTTGTTGTTGCGCGCAAAGCTGTGGGTCACTGTGTCACTGTTTTTTTTTCCACCATGACATTGTAGATGCATGTGCGTGTATACATGCACTGGAAACCACAGGGGACAATCTAACTGACCCTGCCCTGGAAGAGGATGCAGATCAGACGTGTCTGTGGTTAACCAATGAGCTCAGATATGGATTGGGTGCGCACACTGATACGCCGATGAGGACAGTGTTAGAGGAGGAAGGGCATCTCCATGTCAGCACCACCACGCCTCCTTGTCATGTTTAATGTTGAGTGCATGCACACTTTGGAAAGATTCCACTAAACTTACTGATGTGTGTTGCAGAACTGAAGCAGCGATTTCCAGGTCCTTCTCTCGCACCCTGCTGACCCATAGTGCATTACTGTAAATGTGCATGTAGCCATGTAATGTCATGTTTGGCATCGGTGGGGGCGGGGGAGTTGAACGTGGCTTTGTGTGTTTATCTGTGAATAGGAGTTAACTTTTTATAGAGACACAAAGGCCTGCTGACTGAGACAAAGAGGACTGACCAGGCTGGCACAGACCCAACTGACCCAAACTGACACATTTACCCGCACAGGGAGGCAGATCTGTTCTGACACCGCGCACTAACATCCATTGTCTGAAGCAAAAAAGACAGTTTCAAGCCAGCAGTTGTGCAGAAATAACATGATTCCGCTTATAAATATTTACATTTAAACTGAGCTTTTTAAGAAAATGACATTTGATTGAGATTTGCTGAAAACAGAGTCACAGTTAGTGATTAGTGACCGGAGCATGGTGTCCAAGGACCAACACTTCCTGCTCATTAAACAGCCTTGAAAAAGTCAGAGTTCAAGCTTCATCAAATCTCTGGACCTGACTGACTTCTTTAAACAGCCGGTATTGAAATCAGAGCTTGCCACCTGATCTGGAGACCGCCCGACTCCAACTCTGACACCTTACACTCTTAATTAAAACTGACACAGAATACAGGAGGCCAGGGCATACACACATGCGTATGCACACGCATACACACATTCACAGCAGAGCAACAGCATCGTTTAAGTGGAGTTCAGGTTTGGAGTTCGCTAATGAATGTAGAAGATTATTTTCACAGAACATGAAATGAGACAGTGGCAGTGTTGATAACACCTTTTGTGTGCTCTGTTCAGGCACAGAGTAATTATCAGCGTATAAGCTCTGGCATAAGATGGCAGCTAAACACACACATGCACGCAAACCGCAGACACATGACAGACAAATTAATTGCACTGCTTAACTGAAGTCAGACTCTGCTTTCATGGTTTGTCACCCATGCACAATGTTAATGGTGGTCTCCCTGACAAGCCATACAGAGCCGAACCCGTGTAATTACTATGCAGAAGCTGGAGTACCTGTCACAAGTTAGAGCTTCATGATAACATAGTGTTATCTTGTATGTGCTGAGGAATGAATGCGGATGCATCGTCTGATCACTGGACCACGTGAAAGCTTGCATGAGATTAGGTGGGTGAAACACAAACTGGAGGCATGTAAATAGACCAAAAGTCACAAATTCATAGGGAAGATGAAGATGAATTCATTTGCAGGATATTTTTAGATTTGAGTTTTCCTTCGGGGAAGAGAAAACACAGCGTTTCCACTGCATACCACAAGCACGCAGTGGAAATGATCCCCACTGTTGTGTTTTTTCTGCTGGTATCGTGTGTAATAACATTACATATAATGAAACACATCATCTGCATAATAACGAACCGTATATCTTACAGCAGCTTCTCACAGATCAATAGTAAACATTTCAAGGAGAATGAACGGCATTATGAAATGAAATTCCAGTGCTTAACATCGTTATACACTCACACACACACACACACACACAGCGTTACACCATAAAACACACACACAGTATAATCACATTAGTGGAATGAGCAGCTGTATTAGAAACCTGCATCACAGTGACCAGATTCCTTCAAAACCTATTAAAGTTATTGCGCAGCAGCGTACTTGAGTGACTGTGCACCACATTAGCCTCTCTTAATCATATTTAATGCAAAACTGTTGCATCATATTAACGCAGTGTGTTTGGGGGTGAGGGGATGAGTTGTGTGTGTGTGTGTGTGAGTTTGCAGTTACGTAAGACTGTTCATCTCTTGCCCATTATTCCCTGTAGGCTGACTGAACACTGCAAAGCAGAAGAAGAAATGAAATGAAATCGTCGTAAATATGTTTCATCTGCATCTTTAACGCGCACACACACACACACACACACACACACACACACACACACAGTGTGTAAACCCTGCCACTTCAAGGCTTTGGTCCTTAGAAACAGGATTTTTTAACATGAGTGTGTCAGAGGTGAATCATATCTGAGCTCAGCATCTCCCCTACACCCATCCCCAGGACGAAAACATCTGTGTTTGTGTGTGTGTGTGTGGGTGTATATGCATGAGGGATTTAAGCATTTGTGCATGCCACAATGTGTAGCTGTAGCTGATTTCCCTTTCTTTCCCATTATAGGATGGCGTCAGCTTTGAGGTGCGGCGGTACGACGGTTCCAAATACGCTGTTGTCTCCTCTGAGGGCCGAACATTCGACCAAGTGACGGGCGAGCTGGTGAGGAAGCTGCTTATGTACATCGGCGGGAGCAACGAACAAGGTAAGCCCGGCAGAAAATCTAATTCCTGGTGGCTTCAGCGTGCTAAAATATGCTCACTAACATTATAGGATTATAATTTGGCTTGTGAACTGCCTCTGCTATCCTTCCTGTTCCTCTCCCGAGCTCATTTTATTAATCACACACGTAAGAAAAGTAAGAATCAAGAGTACTGATTCATGTAAGATTTTCATAATCTGATGAAGGCCACAGAGAAGAAAGACACTTTTAATCTGACTAATACTCACTTAATTTAAACCGCGGCTGCTCTGAAGTTGAATTAATATCATCAGTATATATGCCTCATTTTAAGTGTTTTCTTATTCCAGATACAGTTTCAGCTGGCTCACTTCAAAGGGGCTCAGCTTCAGTGCAGCAGTCATATGTTTAAATAGTGTAATGTCCTTTCAGGTCATGTCTCCACACTTTAGGTCATCAGACAAATATAACCTCACCAAACTAAAAATGCGGTCTGAAAACTAGGCCTCAGTGCAGAATCGCCGTTTAATTTGTTTGCTATTTATAGAGGTGCAATTTACATGGCCTGTTTTGCAGTGTCTGGATTAAAAACTCACTCTTGGCTTCTGCATACTGATATTATACTACGTGCTCCCACAGATGCTGACCTTTAGATGCGGGCAGTTTGCTTTAGGAAGGATAGCGGAGTTCCTCTGTTGTCTCTGTCTCTTCTTTTTTTAAACACACTCTCTGTCTCACACTTCATCTCCTAAGCTGAGGCCATGGGCACAGCAGCTCCCCTCATCATCACGGTGTACCCGCGCAACGACGGCGTTCTGTCTCGCCGTTTGATGGTCGCCATCCGCATCCCCTCGAGCTACCAGCAAAGCCCCCCGACTCCCACCGATAGTGCTATCAAGATTGAGGAGCGGCCCGGCATGACAGTCTACGCTCTGTAGGTGTTTCATTTCAAAATGTTGATGTGTCTGCTCAAGGAAGAAAACTTTAAGATGCCTCCCATGTGTAAGAGAGTGTTAAGATTGGACTGTACTAGTTATTATTTTGTCAGTTATCCCACCTGACCCAAATGCACCGGTAGCTATCTTATTTTTAGAGGCTTTAGTTAAAATGTTCAGTCTCCTGCAGGGTTAGTATGTTAGAGCAGCTCCCAAAGCAGCTTTACTTGACCTCAATGGTGCATGTGTGCCTTCCGGGTCCACTCGCAGCAAATCCAGTAAAATTCACCCAATTAAACTAACATCCGAATTATCTTCCACAGGCAGTTTGGAGGCTTCGCCGGGGAGACCGAGTACCGAGCAGAGGCCTTGCGTCTGACGCGCACCCTTGGCGAGACGGCCCCCTTTCAGCGTAAGCAGTACTTCTGCTGCAGCTACGACCCACCGCTCAAGCCTTACGGACGCCGCAACGAGGTGTGGTTTCTACAGGAGGAGCCGTAGGAGCCGTTGGGTCAGATCCGAGTCTCGTGCTGAATTCTTAATTCCCCTTTCACTGCTGACAATCCTGTAGCTCTAACAGTATTCGATTGGTAAGAGCAACATGGTGACCTTTGAACCCAGAATGGACAGAAAGAGATTACCCATGTTGCCTTTACCCATCTGATCTTCTGCTTATCATTAGCTGTTCAAACAGTGGGACAACATCCTCTCATTTTATCACCTTCATCTTTGTTTCTACTTCGAGAAAGCGTGATAACCGGTCTGTAGCACTGTGACAGAGTTCGGTTCTCTAAGCCGAGGGAAAATAGTAAGTCACTTGGTGAATAATCATCAATCTGCATTTAGACACAACCAACATCACCGAATAAGTCCCTGTAGAGCTCTTGTCCCCCGAGGAACGCACATCTGTAATATAGTTTACAATGTAGTGACGGCTACAGAGCAATGTATAGAAATAACTTCATTAGATACATGGTAGTAAAAAGCACACTTCCTCTTCCTGAGTAAAGGAACTGGAAAAAACAGGAGTTGAGCCATAAAGTAGAATAATAGTCTGTGTGGACAGCTGTGAGTGGACATTAGATAGCTAGCTATATGTGTCGTTATAGACTTTGTGGCTACGTGTTGATCTATTTGTGTGTCGTGGATATTTCGTGTTTTAGTGCATGACAATGCCATCTTTATTTATTTATTTAATCAGACTCTTGAATCTGTGTTATGAGATACTTCCTGTACAGTGTGCTTTTCTGTGATTAAGAGTGGATATGATGTTCAGGTTTGATAGTGTTTCATAACATAATAAATATAATATTCAGTAAGAGTGTAGATCGTTCTAATCGTCTTATTTCTTCATGGTCTGAATCGGTCACAATGGATTTTAACTAGAATTCACGCTAACGATATTATCAAATCAAACTCATCTTTCACTGACAAAGTATGGATTTAAGTTTAGGTGTGGGTACAGGTGAGCCGAGATGATGTGCCGTAGGAGGGACGAGGTTAGAGGGATTGAGGAATAAGAGATGAGAGGAGAAATTGGGGTCGTTGGTTGATGGAGGAGTTCAGAGGTTGACCGGTGTCGGGTGGCGGCAGGGAGACAGGAGGTAACCAGGAGGGAGAGAATTTGAGTGGGGGATCTGTCTCTTCGTGTCTGTATGTAAGAGAGCCCCTGTTGTTCCTGCGTTTGAATCAAGGAGTGAAGAGAAACGGGGGAGAGTTAGTGTACGATTGAGGGACTGAAAGAGGGACTGGGTTATTTATGTGAAATTATCAGGTTTTATTTAGATGACAATCATGATTATCATCAACACCAACAGATCACAAAAGCTCTATGAAACCTGAATTATTCAACCTGAAGTCTTTAATTAGAAGATTGCTGACACTATTTAAAGTCCATATAAAGGAAATTCTGAGATTTCTTTCAAAAATACATTAAATATGTTGGAAAATAGTTGTTGAAAACATGTGACAAGACTTTGAACGATCACTGAAATGTGGAGTTAGAGGTTCAAACAGTTTTCAGTCCAGGACTTTGTGGGCGGTCCTTAAAGGGCGGCTCTATGACACGCTGAGGCCACCCTGAGCAGAGAGATGGAGATGAATTCATCTCACTCACATAAAGCAAATTACAGATACAGGAAAAAAAATCACTGACTAGAAGATACAGATATTAGATATTTAATCAGATTAAAAGGTTTAAAATGAGGATTAGCTATGTTAGTGTATGTTACATCTGTCATTCAGCATTTCAAACTTATGAATATCAGATAAATGATGCTACTATCAAAAGGCAAAATTCAATAATTGACTCATTTATTAGATTTGAATTGACAGACAAAATTCAGCAAGAGGAATAAGAACTGCAAAAAAAGAGATATTAATATACAGACATTTGATTAATTCAAGCAAACCAAAACAACCCAAAAGAAAAGAAGAAAAAAAATCTTCCATCTTCTACAACTGTGTGCAAATTGTCCTTCAAACAGTGTTGACGCACTATGAAGGGGATGCAGTTACACAGCCTGTTGGCGCCTCACCCCCGACGTTTTACTCAGGAATAAATGGTTTTCTTTCAGAAGTTTCAAACAGCAGGCAAAAACACTGATGGGCCCCTTAATGTAACGAAATGGCCCTGTAACCCCACACTAGTGTAATTACACAAAGAGAGGAGTTCTGGTTTCAGCCCGGCTTTGCATACATGAATACAACAGAAGCTAGTAGAGGCTCGGGGTCATTCGGGTAACCCCAGCCTGTCACCTATAACCTGGTTATGTGAGATTGGAATATTGCACATACATAGATTTATGTTATGTAGGAAATCTTTCTGATCCCCCTCCCCCCTTTTTATTCTTTCAAACAACGCGCTGCTCCTTTTCTTAACAACCCTCCGTTACATATATTAAAATTATGATGGAGACTGAGAGGTCTGGGTTATACAGTGAATGGAATCACTTTGACTGTAACGTACAAGATCACATACATGAAGGAAACCTCTAGTCATAATGTGAGAATCAGTCGGATATTGAATTAATAAACACTACTCACACCCAGCTCTGGTTTTGTATATGGACAAACTACTCAACGCAAAACTACTGAATAGGAAATACACACGGTACCTTCGATGATACTGCAAAAATACTTTGTTTTTAAACAGGAGTAGCTATTATTAGCTATAGGAACTGCAATCAAGAAAATTGCTACAAAAGGTTTTGGTAATAAATCCGTCTTAAAAAATACATTCCTCATACTTCCTCCTTCCTTTCAGCTCTTAACAAGGACAGTTCAGGTGCCCTTTACCTTATCTAGAGTATTAGAACTAAATAAATCCCCCATCACTGAGAATGTTAATGATGAGTCTCAGAAAAAGCTAGTTACAAGTCGTCAATCATTTCAAAGAACTTAAGTAAAAAGGGGAAAGCAGTATCTAAAAAGCTGCGACTGCTTTATTTCCAGTATCCAAAATATTATTCATTCATTGGTGAATTATCGCTGACGTCTTTGAGCCCTCTATTACTTGCTTTTTGTCTTTTTCTGTATTTAACAATCAGGTGGGTATCCGTCATCATTAGTCCTCCTTTAAGAATATATTTAAGTTACACAGGAAGAGAGAGAGAGAGAGAGGGGAGTGTCACTGAAGTGATGATGCCTGAGGCTTAGTTGTGTTTCTTGTCAGGAGAGTTTGGATAAGGTGCGTATGGTGGAGGTCGCTCCTGTGTGGGAAGAAAGAGAAAACGATATTATACGAGGACCGTTAACACAGAACTCACAAGTCACTAACAAAGTGAGGAGGAGCAGCTCACCATGGGCATGTAGACATTGTGTGGATTGCTGGGATTGTAATACGCACTGCCTGCTGCTTCGGCCGCCTTGGAGTTACCTGTGCGTGAAACAAGACGTGGCATAAGACAGGGAGATATAGACAGATGTTAATTAGAGCTGAGCATGTTTAGGAACGGACTCTTAACGTCATAAGGAGAGCTGATGTGAGGAGCGCTCGGCGTTAGTCATGTGAAGCACGGCGACTGACAGCTCGAGGAATCCTCAAGGAGACTGAATCTACCGGCACACCCGAGGATGCACAGAGGGAAACGTCCGACTCGAGCTCTTCTTAAAATAGAGCTACGCCAAACTGGGTTTCGGTGAGAGTGTACCAAGCTCACCCCGTGTGACAGGGTGAGACTTTTTACCGAAATGCACAAGGTGCTAAAAATGAAAACGGGACTGGAGAGGGAGACGGGGGATTGTTTATCCTTTGTAATTTTGATGTGTAGCAGATGAGACATCGGCACCCCCCTCCCCTTTTTTTTTGATAGCGTGATTCAAAGTGATTCACTTTGAGGCAGACGGATCGGATCTGACGGGTGCAGTGACACAGACGTACAGAGAGGAAAATTAAAGTGAGAGAGAGAAAAATAGACCTGGAGGTGGTGGTGGTCCTGCTGCTGTCCAGTTCTGGGGGGGTGCAGCCCAATTCTGGGGTGGCCCAGGGTAGGGAGGAGGTGGTGCCATGTAGTCGTAACCAGATGGGTACATTCCTGGAACACAGAAAGGGATGGAGCTTTAAGGTCAAAGGAGGTTACAGTCTGTGTGGGCAATTAGTCACAAAGACATAAAAAAAGACAAATAAGAGAAAAAAAAACAACAAAACGCTGACAGCAAAAGAGAAACCGCAGCATTTTTTGTGCCTCGAGGGTTAGAACTTATGTGCAACAAGGATATCTGATGAGACAAAAACAAACAGTCCATGACAAACAACCTAAAGACTAAAAACTATGAATGTCTGCACACATCTTGGAGAGCTACTGTGTTTTTATACGCTACCTTCAGTGGAATCTGACGTTCAGATTACAAATGTACCTGCAGCGGGTGCGGGACAGGGGTAGCCCATGTTGCCAGGAGCAGGCATAGGGCCTTGGTAGAATCCATTCTGCTGGGGAGGCAGTGGGTAACCATAGGCGGGAGGAGCAGCCGGAGGTGGGCCGTAGCCATTCATCATTCCAGGTGAAGGATAGCCGTAAGAGGCAGCGCCGTTTTGGGCGGGAGGAGCACGAGAAGCTGAAAAACAACAACAAGAGTAACGAATAAAGTGGGCCGCAAAGGTAGAAGGATAAAATACAGAAAGAAAGAAATCTAACATGCATAGCTATGATTTCATTAGTACAGAATACCTGAAAATAATACTTTCGGTACTTCTGCAGATGCCACAGGTCCTCTTCTACAGAGTCTGAGCTACTGTAGAGTTTCTACAGTAAAATCTACTGGCTCTAGATTTTCACAGTAACATGACTCCTGTATTCAAATAATATTTAGCACTCTAAAGCATTAGAGGAAACTATAATACAAACCATTTGTGGCCAGCTTGAAGAGATGCTGTCCGACCTCAATGGCTCCTCCGCTGGGAAAGGACATCTTGAAATGGGCCTGGCCCTCCCAGCCACCTGAGGACAGAGTTGATTCTGACATTTAGAATAAATACAAAAAAAAAGCTACACTTGTGTTTTATTGTGACAAGTGACAGGTAAGTAGTGAAGCAAGTTATTTTGAAGATAATGTGAACAGGAGAGCAGGAAGAGAGAGGGTCAACGACACACGGCGAAGGAAACGTCTGTGGTCCACGGGCCAGAGTTGGAACTGGATCACTGTGAGACGGACTCACCTCACCTGTTGAGCCACCAGGGCACCTCTATTTCACTATGAGTATCTTATCCACCTGAATTTGAATTTTGGATCAATCTTATATCTACTCAATTTAACAATATGGATATAACTCAAACAAATCAAATCATACCTAACTCATGAGAGTAAAAACAAAAAGATCACCTACCACCAGCCTCAGCTGACACGGTCCCTTTAATGTAGTTGGCTGCAAACACTGGCTGCTCGATGCTGCAGCCCTTCATCAAATAGTAAGGGAACATGGCTGAACCCAGGCAATCCTTGGTGTTACTGGACACGAACAGCAACTGAGCCGGCGAACGAGGGGAAGAGACGAGAGAGTTACAACAGGGCGTATGCAGCATTTAGAGAACGTTAAACGCGGCTGACATCGTGGCGGCTGTACCCTGTACGGCGTGAGGTAAATGGTGCCCTTCTTGGTCCCCCTCAGCAGGTCTGTCTTGCAGCTGACGTCGCTGAATGACAGCTCCACATTCTTACATTCCCTTAAAACGCTGAGGAAAGAGAAGAAGCAGGATCAGCATCACTTTATTGACCAGGTGTGTGTACACACACACACACACACACACACACACACACACACACAAGGAACATGGCATGAAGAAATAACTATATAGATATTTAAAAGAGAGATATATGCATAAATATAGATGTGTGCATCTACCTACAGCCACATTTGTAGTGTGGTCACAGTATCTGTGTACAACAGGCTAAATATAAACACTGAGGATAAATAAATTATGAGCACTAAAGTGGAAATAAAGTCATCTGTTACGGCCACTATTAAATATTTACATACAGTTATGATACATAATATTAACCTGCATGTGAGATGTGTTTAAAACTGGACTACAGTTGGGAGTTAACCAGTTTGAACTAGTTGTCAACATCCAAACCAAAGCTAGCTCAGCTGCTTCCTGTTTTGACGGTCGGATAGCGTAACACGTTAGCCATCTTGTGTAACTCAACCCTCAAAGACACGACGACACAATAAAATATGTCATTATTATATAAAAACGAATACAAAACAGTGAACAGTGAACACAACACCTGAATTGTCCAGAAATGACCTGCGTAGCTAACGCTAGCAGGCGCTAGCAGGCCAGCTAACGGCTAGCAGGCTAGTTAGCATTGCGTAGACTACGCACCGGAGGTAAACAAGCCGACAAAGAGAGGCGACAGCCGGCTGGTGATTTAAATCCACCACGCCGACACGAAGCTAACACGCACCTTTCTCCGTTGTTGAGCAACACGCCGCCGTTTTGCGAGTGATTCCGATTCAAAGCCATGTTTATCTGGGGAGACTGTCCGCCGCTCTCCTGATGATGGCTCTGTGTGTGTGTGTGCTAAAGTCCGTCAACCCGACGACTGGGATGCCCGAGAAACGTCACTCGGGTGACGTCACGACAGCTGACAACTCGTGACACTTTACCGGGAGACTGTCAGCGTCATGAAACTGCTGCACATGGGTTCAGATGAGTGTAAACAGCAACAGGTTCGGTCCAATAAGACAAGTTCTGCCCTCAACACACACACACACACATGTGAAATGAACAGAATTTAAAGTCCATATTTAATTGAAAATTACAAAAACAACTGGATGTCTTCCTTTGAATGGTTGCTGAAGATACAGCTCAGTCCATAGAGACTTGTCTTCCAAGTCCAGTATGGATCAGAGTAAGGAAGGTGGACCGGAGAGGTGCCAGCTCACTGCTGAGGTGCCCTTGAGCAAGGCACCAAACCCCCTCAACTACTCACAGGGTGCTGCTGAGTGTCTCCACATTTGCGTGTGTGTGTGGTTTTATATTTCTGGATTAAAATGCATGTAAGAAAAAAGCTTTCCCCCTTGGGCGATTAATAAAAGTGTCTCCTCTTCTTCAGCAGCAGCAGCAGCACCTTGACCCCGAATGGAACAGGACCTGAATTAGAATCAGCCGTGTTTACTAGTTCATGTCAGACTGGCTGCTGTGACAGAGGCCTATTGTTGTAAAGTGGAATGTTTCCCATTCTCTGGCATAAGTCTGGGCTGCAGGCTGTTGTCTACTTTGCAGCATGTGTCCATCCATTTTCTCTCTCCCAGCTGACTGAGGGTAAAAGGCTGGATGCACCCTGGTGCACCCCACCTTTGGAAAGACTCAGCCTTTTGTTACACTGCGAGATG
This sequence comes from Nibea coibor, assembly GCA_023373845.1. Taxonomy (NCBI): domain Eukaryota; kingdom Metazoa; phylum Chordata; class Actinopteri; family Sciaenidae; genus Nibea; species Nibea coibor. The sequence goes on from CM041727.1 coordinate 4,058,885, forward strand.
ATCCACCAGGTGTTTTCATTTAACATTTCACAACTTTTTCAGCCTTTTGTTGCGATTGTCCCAACTGGTTTGAAACATTGTCTTTGTTTTATTTCCAGTTAGATGAGAGTTGTTGTTTTTGGACAGAAATGCAGCGTGTCCTTGTCAGAATGAGTCTGGGTAAAGAGAACCTGATTGAAACCACGCCATTCCTAATTCAAATTAAATATCAATAAAGGAGATGAACGCCTGTCTCAGCACTCATCTGATAGGCCACTTATTATATCATTAGCTTCAAACTCAGTTCCATGCAGAATAAACGGCCTTTTAGTGGGCACAGATGTATCAGGGCAGCCTGACATGATGCAGCAGTGACTAAAGGTTTAAGATTGCTTATGTAACGATAAGATGGGTACAAGCATGGCCACGGGGGGAGGGAGAGGGAGACGGGGTGAGTTACGCAATGATTTCATTTAATGTGCTCCCCGAGGAAACAGTGAGCCAGCATGATATGTGTTATTTAAACACTGACCTTTATATTAATTAGAAGATTATTCCGTCCCAGCTTCAACCTCTCAGGTGAACAGCGCTGAGGAAATCTGTTTTTCCCCCCTGCAAGCTCCACGCTAATTAACACTAATTAACACAAGTCACGTGACCCCCTCCTCAGGGTCAAAGGAAGGACCTGATATCTCTCGGACTAAAACCTTATCAAGTCAAAATATATATATATAAAAAAGAATAAGATGATGAATTGTGCGAAACTGCGTTTGATTTCTTTGATTTTCGGCCTCGTGGCTCCGCACTGTTGGTGTTTCTCAGCCGTCCAGGTGAAGAAAACGACCGAGCGGCTCGTCATACCGAAAGTCACCTGCTCTGCCCGGAGGATCAGAGCCGTGTTTGGACCGCTGGTCAACAGTAACATACATGTTAAAGGTAAGGGCGCTTTCTTCGTTACTTTACCACACGTTTTGTCTCTTTCTAAGTCATGCTTCTTCGTTTTGACAGACGTGACAGGGGCCACAGTCCCAGTCCCCCTCTCTGAGGGCTCCTGTGGAGTGAGACTGAGCAGAGAGAGGAACCAGAGCCTCTCCTTCCTCAGCAGATATGACAGCTGCTATGCACGCACTGAGGTAAAGTAAAGGGTTTTTGTTTTGGACACAGTTCACTGATTTGTGTGAACACGCAGACTAAAGTGAAGGCATAAGTTTTGATCCTTCAGGGCAGCAGAGTGGTCATCCCTCTGCAGGTACAACTGACAGGAGAGGATCGGTGGTTCAGGGTCAACATCAGCTGTCCTCTGATAAAGAGACACAGTGAGAGGGCTCAGCTTACCCCAACACGTGAGTGGAGGCAGCTGATAACAAGCTCACTGACACAGCCATGTCTTCTGTGTCTGAAGTCAGTGCTCACTTTTCATCAATTGAACTTTAATGAATCTTTTTTCACTATTTTTTACAATACTAAAAACATGCCTCCTCTCCAGCGTCACCTGGAAACTGTGACATAGAACGAGCTCTGCGAGTGGCCTGTGGGCACCATAGCATTTCTAGTGATGCCTGCTACAAACTGGGATGCTGCTATGATGCCTCTGATTTAACCTGCTTCTACAAACTCAATGGTAAGACTGGCCATCTGTCTTATGAAAGCACTGCATAGATTTTTTTTTTAAAGCGTAAACAAGCCTCCATTTTCCTGCGTGTTGACGCTCTGTCCAGTCTGCTCTCTGGACGGACACTTTGTGTTCTCAGTAAAGGCCACAGACACAGACCCACCCATCGATCCCAGCAGCCTCGTAATCAAAGATCAGCCACGGTGTTACCCAGCAGTCACCACCCCAGACACTGCCGTCTTCAAGATTGGAGTCATGGACTGTGGTGCAAAGATGAAGGTCAAACATAAGACGTCTTTACATGTTTTGCATATAAACAAATAGCTGAAGCTGATAGCTGTCTGAATCTTTTATCTCTGCTTGGCTTTTAGGTGGATGGAGATGTGAGGATCTATGAGGTGGAAGTGGAGGAGCTGCAAACCAAAAGTTCACCTTTTAGGTGAGTATTATTACAAATGGAGTGATTACAAATATAATGAATTAAAGTTATGGTGGTTTTTAGTCTCCAGGTCCAGTGTGAATATGAGCCGTCAGATTTAAAGCGTGCAGTGGACTTGCGGTCCTTGTACGCAGTGACCAACCCACCTCCTGTGGTCGCACTGGGAACCATCAGAGTGCAGATGAAGATCGCCAAAGGTGATAAAATGGAAGGTAGTATGCGATCACTCAAGTGTGGGTTTAATTTAGTCCTTAAAACAAAACTTCTTTATTCCCCTAGATGCATCCTTCACATCCTTCTTTCCTGAGGACCAGCTTCCTCTGACCTTGCCCCTGCGTAAAGCTGCATACGTGGAGATCTCCATCGCCCAGCCGTCCCCAGACCCTACACTCTCCCTGCGTGTACAGGACTGCTTCGCCTACCCGGCGTCTAGACACTCTGTGTGGACGCTTCTCTATGATGGGTAAGGTGGAGCTAGTTACTGAGATGAGATCACTGAAATTATGTAGGTCACATTTTTTAAAAACCTCCACCCTTGGTAGATGTCCCAACCCTTTGGATAACTTGAGAAGCTCCGTCCCTGTGGACAAGCCGGGGAAGACCACCTCCCAGTCCCCAGTCAGGAGGTTTGACGTTAAGACCTTTGCCTTCTTGGACCCTCACACAGGCCATCCAAGCATGGAAGAAGTGAGTCTATCACATCCACATATTTCAATAATATAAAAGTGTGTATCCCTGCAGACGTGGCTGCGTGTAATCTCTCATTTAGATGTACTTCTACTGCTGGGTGGAAATCTGCACAGATGACGTTGAATGTGCTCAGCGCTGCGCCTTCATGTGTGAGTATTTTGCCGTGTGTTTACACTACATGCGCCGGGTGCATGTGGCGTTTAATTGGGCCTATCCTCCCACAGCGTCTGAGGGCGATAGACAGAGAAGAGAGACGACGTTTGAGTCCTACCAGGTCAAGCTGGTCTCTTTGGGGCCACTGCTGCTGGGACAGAACAGCACCGAACAGGACGACAACCCGTGTGTCAAACAGAACACGAGTAAGTCCTCAGCACAGAACTACATGTGACGGATGATCAATATTTGAACTGAATCTTTTCCCTCCGTTTCTCAGTGTTTAAGGTGACCGTGTACGTGCTCTCTGCCGTTGGCGCTGCCTTGCTGTTGATCCTGCTTTTCATGGCAGTGTCAAGCATCAGGAGGTGTCGGAAGCCACAGGCAGAGGAAGCTCGTGATGCAAAAGTTGATGGTGAAGAATCTCAATAAAACATTTCACCTTCTGTGATGTGCAACTTTTGTACTCCAGGATTTGGCAGCAGGACCCTCAGCTAATCGCTGAGTTGAAGGTGTGATGGTAATTAAAGAACCATGAAAGCAAGTCAATCAGAATAATAGTTTATTAACACAAAATGCTCTACAATGCAGCTAAAACAAAGAAATAAACAAAGGAAATTCGCGGTGGTTGACTCAGTAAGGTCTGAATTTTCTCTGAGCTCTCAGCAGAGCTATCCTCTGTTTATCCTCCTCAAACTTTTTCCTTAACTCTGCAATATCTGGAAAAAAAAGAAACAAAACATAACATCACAAAGTCTTCTATATCTTTAACTTAACCTTAGGGGAATGTTCTAGCCCGCAGATGAAGAAGAGAATAAACCAAATGTACAACTTACGTTCTTTCTGCGTGTTTCTGTGCTGCCAGGTGTAGAAGTTCATGAGCTCCTTCCTCTTCTTCTTCTTCATCTCCTTCTGTAGGGTCCTCCTGTTGGCTGCCTCGCTGTGGGGTCTGGCCTTGGTGCCCTTTGGTCCTCTTGTAACTTTAACCCAGCCATCGTCGTCCTCTTGTTGCTGCTCAGCCTCCATCCTCTGCCTCTCAGCTATCTGTGACAACGAAAACAACAAAAGGTGTCAGTCACGTGGATTAGACGGGTGGGTGGGTGATGTTGGAGCTGCAGAATCCTCACCTCTTCTTTCCTCTTGTCGTATTCTTCCATGAAGGAGTCGACCATTTGCTGCAGTTTGTCCGGCTGAATGAAAGACTCTTTGTACTGGTGGATCCATTCTGGTATAAGAAAAATGAATGTGTGAATATAAAAGTGTTACGAGACTGAATTTAATATCCATCCATCATCTGGAACCGCTCATCCTCAGGAGCTGACTCCACACAGGAAAGGCCCCAGCCAAGGTTCAAACCAGGAACCTTCTTGCTTCTTTTACTGTGCTGCCACTGATTTTAATACATTTGATCTGTTCTAATATTACAACCATAAAAACAGGAGCATTCACTCACTCTGTACTCCGGTCCTCACTGGACGCTGCTCTGTGCACACCACCAAAGGCACATCATGCGGGTGTGATTTAGCTGCTTTTAAACTGGAGGAGTTCTGGAAGACGACGTAGCCCACTTTGAAACCCTGGAGGGGGAGGAGAGGTAAAATATAGTGTACTTTTTCAGAGAAGAGACGGGTCGTTAACCTGCCCCCTCACGTGTAAGGGCCAAATCAGAATCTATGTACACAGTTACAGATCGTATAATTACTGTATACAATAAACAAATGTTTAACTGAGGAAATAAAGTTGTTGAGGTGTCACAAGGGTCCAGTCTGTGCTGTTTAAAGCTGTTTACCTTCCCTGATAACTCATATCGGATCTAACAAGGGGCGAGCTCTTTATTGAGGATGAATTTTTTCACACTGATGATCGACAAAGCCCTCCAGTGATTCGTAGATTGCAGCTGGTTGGTGTCCACAGCAGACAGAGCTCACCTGTTTCACAGCTGGTTTAAAGACTTTGGAAACTTTGGGTCCAGACTCCTGAGAGGAGCCCGGGTGGTCTCTCAGCTCCACAGACTTCACACCGCCAAACTGGGAGAACAATTCTTTGACAACACCCTGAAACACACACAGCACATGATGATGAATTAAGAAGTCATCTACAGCACACATTCATGAGCTCTCAGCTCTCACACACGAGCTGTACCTCCGAGCAGTATGGAGGGATGTTGAGCACAAACAGGGTCCGGTCCAGAGGTCTGTGTGAGCTCTTCTCTGCGCGGACTTTGTGCTCTTTCACGTACAGCTTGTGTTGCGCAGCGCTGTCGGAGCTAAACTGTAGAGGCAGCTCTGCAAAGAGAGACACAACATTTTTATTATTATTACAAAATAAAGTTATTATTATTATCGCCACAGCGAGCTCTCCCAGCAGAAGGGCTAGCTACAGCTCGATAAACACCCAAACCGAGTAACATGACAAGGAAAGGGTTAGTTCGAGGATAACTCGGTATAATAGTGAAAAACTGAAGTGAATGTTGTTAGTTTTGTCGGTTAATACCTGTAAATCCTCCAGGAATAACACATGGCTGGTTACTGGCATGTTTCTTCTTGGACGGCGCCATTTTGTCCTGACCTTTCACACCGGAAGTACAAAAAAATACGTAATTTAAATGTTTTTTTTTTAAATAAATATAAACACACCAACAAATAAAGTTTGAATCAAAATCATCATATATAAATGTATAAAATTAATTAAATAAATTAAAGATATATTTTTTTATTTTTGATAACTCACACTGTTCATTGTTTATATGGCTGAATCTTTCTATATTTGCCATATTTATACTGATTTGCCGGATTTTTCTTAGATATCTTTTTAACTTGTATATATTTTATATTTCATGTATACTGCACCAGGGATATGAGGGAATTTCCACCCATTTCATCATAAATTTCAAACATTGGCGTCTTTAAACTTTTCTTAAAGTTACTTTTAGTTTACATCTAAATTTATCAAACAAAAATAGCACTGGATGATTTTTCAGCCCGACTGTACCAAGAGGTGGGTGGGGAATAAAGAAAGCTGCAGCTGTTATAATAGACACTGAAGCTGGAGAGGTATCAGTTCACCTCCTGGGCGCTGCTGAGCGGAGTACCGAACCCCCTACTGCTCCACGCCACCAGCTCTACATTAGCACGTCTTTTACTGTGTGAAAAATAATTTCCCTGTTGAAGCTGATGGGTTTGTAGTAGAGTATTGTATGTGATGTATGAAGTCCCAGAGAACAGGAAATGATGACAGATCGTGAGAGCACTTAAGAGGATGTAAATCAATTACTAGTCTAATGACCTGTACAAAAACGAGTCTTGGAGAAAGTCTACAAAGCTAAATATTTAATGGCGACATTTCACAAACATCTCTAGGCTCTTCTTCACTGACTTACGAGAAAAGTAATTTACAGTCGTTGAAAATAAAGTATGTACGTAATACTAGGAAGAATTAAACATAGACTGCTTCCAAACTGAACAACCGTGTAAAACCAGTCGCAGAGACAGAGCACACAGGAATCTGGATGTCACAAGTATGGTCAAAACAAAACAAAGCATCAACATAATGACGGTCTGAAAACCGGTTTACTGAATTTACGGTACCTCAGTTTCTGTCCATCCCTGATTGACTCACACAAGTGTTTTCAGTTATCTCGGCTAGGAAGACTCTCAGGTTGAAGTTAGAGATGTAGTGAGGACAACTTTATTTGTCCTGCCTAAAGAGACCAGTATCTACAGTGCCGAGTTTGATCTATGTTCCCTTTTATTTCTATGCGTTGTACACAAAAATCCCCAAAGAGTTACAGACAGTATAACTGAATACACCTGTGTCCAGGACTTAAACATGATGCGTGTGTGTCAATTCATTTCCTAGATCTTTTTTTGCATCTTCTTTTTTTGGTGGCATTAAACTGGAATATTTTTTGTGGTCTGGCATTGAATTAACAAAATTACAATAAAAAAAACAAAACAAAAAAAAAATCCAGAGTTTGATTTGGCATCCCCCACCACATCGGAATAAAACAACAAGTCACATCACATTTCTTCCGGCTGGTCAGTCTCGTGAACAAACAGGTGATATCTGGATAAACCATAAAACCAAAAACAAGACGTTGATCCATAAATTTCACGTTCAGAGAGGTCGATTATATCAAATGTGTAAAAATCACCTTCATATGAGAGAGAATGCACGCTGTCTGCTGCTGTCAAGGTGAAAAACACAGTTTTGTATATGAACACTGAGAATGGAGTTATACGTTTATGAAAAGACAGTGTGTTCACACGAGACATGAGCTATATCTTGATGCGAAAGGCGGTGGCCTGTGAGCTGGGGGGCTCGGTGGTGGAGGTGGACTGTGCAGTGGACTTGAACAGAGCTTTGAGGATGGTCTGGGGGTCCACCTCTGGAGTGGGCTGAGAGGAGGCTCGCTGGCCGGCGGGGCGAGACAAGGAGGGGGGCAGGCCATCTTTTTTCGTACTGCCGCCTGCGCCTGGAGTATCACTGAGCCTCCTGTAGGAGTCAAGGAGAGAGGGAGAGATGTCAAATCTCCTCAAGAGGTAAAAAAAAGATAGTCATCATGCAAAACAGGGTTTTTTCAAGCTACAGGAGCCAACAGCATTCATGTTTGAATGTAAGGCTTATCTTAATTACGTCAGAGTTTTTATCAAAACTTAACGTGACTGGTCAACTGGAAACACAATCCGCAGCCTGAGCTGAATAATCCAATCACCAGATGTCTTCTGTGAGTAACTGCTTCATCAAGGCAGCTCAGTGCGTCACTGAATAAGCTTAAACAAACCCTGCCTGGATATTCAGATCTAACAGAATGTCCCTGTTCTTTACACTTAATAAATAAAAAGGTTAACATGAATTCCAGTCACTCGGGTTATGAGGCAAATTACAGCTGGTAGGAAATATGCAAAATAAAGTATGTCCAAGGGAACGAAGTCAACTACAGCTTAATTTGAAATGAAGGAAAGAAGCCCTGCGGGCGTACTTACAATAGAATGGGCTGATCAGAAGTGATGACATTTCCCTGAATATGAAGGTTACACTTCATGGGCTGGCCTGGAGGTGGACAAGAGCAAAGACAATTAAAATTTAAATAATAAAAAACATGATACACAGAAACACCCAAACTCAGTCTAGTTAATGGCAGTCTCAGTGATGCTAACTACATCTAACTTGGCCACCCTTCGGTTTATGTCCCCAATCAGCAGACCTGTCATCAGTACTGTATTCATTATCCTGCATAACAGAAGCTAGAGCGTCCTTGCCGCTGGCACTCACCGTCCAGGCAGCGGTTGTTGTACTTTCTGTACGCGCTCACGGCGTCCTCTTTACGTACAAACACCACTTCAGCCACGCCCACCTTCACCAGCCGTGCTCGTTTCAAGGCTCCGCACACGCAGAACAGTTCCTGTGGACAAATGGAGTCAGGGAGTACAAACACACGATGGATGAGTCACCGGAACACCAAACTACTCAGTGTGTCATTTTAATATTAAACACAACACATAAGGTTTACATGTAATCAGTGAGATTTACTCACAACTATGTCCTCCTCTGTGACCCGGGGATGCAGGTTGTTCACCGTTATTTTTGTCCCCTCCAAAGGACTGAAAACAGGCTGGAAAGAAATGAACCACACCATCAAGTCATCATAGTGGTCATGTTAACAAGCCAATATCTCATCCTGATTATATTACAGTTACAGCTATTGCAGTCTTGCCACCATCATGAATTAATCAGCTTATAAAACCAATGTGGGTGCGGCATCACAGGAGCGAAGGTGTTTCCCTGGGAGAAGATTAAATGTGCATACTGAGCCACAGCAGGGATGTTTACCTGAGGAGGAGTAGGAGCTGTTGTGCTGGTTTCTGCTGCACTTTGCTGGAGAGTCCTGGAGACTGGTTGTAAGGCTGCAGCTGAGGACCGGGCAGCAGCCATGCTGGTGTTGGGCCGGGTGGGAGCCACGGGGACAGGAGGACGCGGGGCTGTGTAGGCATCATTTTTAACCACCTTGGTGATTGGGGCTGACATGGAAAATGTGGAGCCCACCGAACCAGGCTGTATGAAATAAAGAAATGGAAAGTTAAAGAATAATTCAAGTAGGCGTTTGAGTGCACATTTAAATAATATATAAGGTCTTACCCGTGGTTGTAGCATACTATTAGCAGTAGTGATCTTTATTTGTTTACTGGAGATGCCATCATGCTCGTTTGAGACAGGCTGCAGGAGACAAAATACTCTGTTTGAGAACGCTTTTAGTCTTTGACGTTATGCAACAAAGAGCGACAGTTTCATCAACATAAGAATGCTTACACAAGAAGAAAATACAACTCTACCTGTGTAACTGGACGTATTCCACTTAACATTCCTACTGGACGTTGCTGAAAAAAGAAACAACAGTGAGCATCTATGTGATTTTTACACCTCAGCTAGTATACACACGTGCAGGCTGTGTCACTGATCTCACCTGGATGGTCTTGGTTATTTTTAGGGGTGGTGCAGTGGCTGCCTGTGTCTGTGTCCCTCCAATGCTCCGCTTGAGGCTCAGCCTATCGCGAGCATCCATCATTCTCTTATTATTGCTCAGCTGTGGTGTCACACCGCCCCTCAAATTCAGTCCTTGTACATTAGGGGAAAACTGCCTTACGTTCACACCGGCAAGACTGTTGTTGGTGTGTATCTGTATCTGTGGCACAAGTGTCTGGGTCTGTAGTTGGTGCGGTACTGCTGTCTTTTGCACAATCTGTGCGGGGACACTGAACTGATTCTGCCCCTGTTTGCGTGAGTTGATCATCTGACGAGCATCCTGCACTCCTCCAGCTGCTCCCCTGCCACGGATTTTGAAGCGAGCATCTTTCTGACCGAGCTTTTCTCTGGCATCCTTTACTTGAAACCCTGAAGGGAAACAGGAGGAAGAAGATTAAGAATGAGCTGAGTGATAACAGGGCATAAATGATGAAGCATTTTTAAGTGTGAAGGCAATAACCGTCACCTTTACCTATTCCTCCTCCTCCTCCTCCTCCTCCAAGCCGTTGTCTGACATCATTAACCCCAATCTTCTGCCTGGCATCAAAGCTTTTGCCAACGCCTCCTGCACCTCGTCCAAACATTGGTCTGAGAGAATGAACAAATTTTAAGTTAAATTAAGGTTCAAGGAATCTTTATTATTCCCTAAAGGCAATTTGTTGTGCAACAGCATACATAAAATATATAACACAACAAAAAAAGACAGAATTAATACATACTGAACAGAAGTTTCACATCTCACACTGTGTTATTAAAAAAGCCCATAGCAGCAGGAACAAAGAGTGGCCAGCAGACTGACTGTGCCCTCCTAAGAGAGTTAGTCTCATATATAGGATTAAAATCAGTGAGAGTCTTGGTGGTAACTTTGTTACTGCAGCCTGTTTCTTGTTTTTAACAACGAGGGCCGCAAACCAGCTCACGAAAGCAAAGAATGGTTAAACAGTAAAACATCCTCATAAAAGTCTCGTCGACATTAAAATGAATGACTGGTGCTATAGTACTCATCAGAATAGTGCAGTAAGTTCCCACATTTCCTTGTCCACTGTGTTAAACATGTTAACACTGCTTCCAGAAAACACGTTTGTTCAAGACGAGGCAACAAAACACTACATAACAAATATTACCTTGCTGGCTAGCTGAGCCTGTACATTGAGGCTACAAACGTTGACGCAGCGATTCAGTTTTCTGCGTTACCTCGACTACTTAATATTAGTTTGGTTAGAAATGCTGTTTTGTTGGGTAATTAACACACATTTACCGGATTTAACGACGTAACGGCCTACATCTAACATCAGCTACATTAGCCTAGCGTTTACGATGTAGCTGCTGCTGGCTGCAGAGGCTAGCGTTAGCTCACGGTGGCCAACAAGCTACCAAACAGCTCACAATTCTTAGTTGTGCGTTTGGAAATGTTACTACAAGCAGCTACGACGTTAATAAAAGAACAGATGTAAATCCAGGGATAGTTATAATACCGTTTAGCTGGTGCCTTCAGGTTAATACCGCGCTGTCGTATCACTTCATCCAAAGAGACGTCTGCCATTTTCTCTCACTCTGACTCACTGCGCCTGCGCGGACGGGAGTTTTTTTTTTTTTTTTTTTCTTTTAGCGCGGACTAACGGAAGCCGGCACGTGGACTATCAGGACTTTACGATATATTCTATAATTTTATCTACTTATTTGATTATCACGTATTTTATAATTAATTATATACGTGGATCTAATCTTAAAAGACAGCACACTGCGTTGATTAAGAGCGTAATATCAAAAATAAAAAATAAAAATCTGCGCTCGATTACTCTTGACAAAATGCAAATACGACGCATGAATGGAGTACCCGTGAGCCTTTGCGGCGAGATTCTCACAACAAATATCACATTTTTCACGCAAGAAACATGATCACTAACACCACACCAACCCTTAATATTTACAAAGTCTTAGATGTTAAACAGCAAGCAACTCGGAGCTATTTGTAGACACTATAATAAACTGTTGTCGGCACCATGACCGAGGACACCTGGGCACTGTGCCTATACCGGTCTTCGACGATTGGCTCGTCATGCCTTAAACTGATGAGTAAGGAAAATAACGACGCGGGGTGACGCCCGTGTCCTCGTTCAACTTACGAGATCAATTTTTGAAAGGGCACAGGTCTGCCTGCTGAGGTGACTCGCCTACTTTGCGAGATGCCTCGTGGGACTAGGACCTTCCCCGACCCCCTTACCTGTTCAAAAATCAAATGTTGCATTACGACACTAAGTGCTGTCTCACCGACGTACAGTGAGTTTCAGTGTAGAAGACACAAACATGCTTTATAAATACCTGCACGTTTAAAATCTTCTGCACATTCCCTGGTAGATACTTGTAATTGCTGCACAACTGTACAGCTATTTTTATTTTAAAACATATTGTATGTATGTTTATATTTTTTAATAGTTGATTTTTTTTTATCTTCCTTATATTTTTAATTAACGTTTGTTGCGCACAAAAACCTACTTGGCAATAAATCTATGATGCAAACATATATACTTATATATCTTTTCATTTTTTTAAATATTTGTTTGTGTTTTTTTGTGTGATGTTTGCGCCTACCTGTCATGTCCCTTGTCTTTTAATTGAGAGCACAGTGAGCTGGAGTCAGATTCCACCTGGCCGGTAGGTCAAATATCACTTTTTTACGCTACAATCATATTTTACCGTCAGCATCAACACTCCACACTTTATATTTACAAGGTCTTAAATGTTAAATGTCAAACAACTCGAAGCTGTTGGTAGACACTATAATGAACTCTGGTCGGCACCATGACCGAGGACACCTGGGCACTGTGTCTATACCGGTCTTTGACAGTCACCTGGTCATGCCTTAAACTGATGAGTAAGGAAAATAACGACGCGGGGTGACGCCCGTGTCCTCGTTCAACTTACGAGATCAATTTTTGAAAGGGCACAGGTCTGCCTGCTGAGGTGACTCGCCTACTTTGCGAGATGCCTCGTGGGACTAGGACCTTCCCCGACCCCCTTACCTGTTCAAAAATAATGAGTTATTGTTATTGTATTACCTAGTAGTAACTCTCTGTAGTATAGTACGCACAAACATGCTCTATAATAATTCAAAGTGTCTACAGTCACATTTCATTGTTTATTTTTTTAAGTATCTAGTTGTAGATTTCTTACTTGTATAAAGTATAAATAAAGTTTTCTATTTGTAGGAAATCTTAGCACAGGTTACATTTAAAAATAAAATTTAAATTTAAAAATAAAAATTTAAATACCTGCACGTTTAAAATATTCTTAACATTTGCACATTACCCACAACTGTACAGCTATTTTAATATTTCATTTATTTTCATATAATTATATTTCATAATGTAACATATGCAACACAATATGACATGGTAATATTATGTATAACAGACTTTTAGGCCGCTATAACACCAGTGTTGTGGTATTTCTTGTGCGTAGGGGGAAAAAACGACCACGTGGAAAACTCCAACTCCCATGATGCCTTTGGGCAGACGCAGATCTAAAACTAGTGGTTCGGTGCCCGGGAGCTGTTCATCACCGCCGCTGCCTCCCGTCGCCGCGGTTCTGTTGCCGTTAGAGAAGAAATGGCTGCAGCTCTGTCCCGTGCCCTCAAACTGCCCGGTAAGACGTGATAACGCATTATTTCAAAACCGACGAACAAACCGACGAAAACTGTTTAACGGACAATCCACGGAAAACAGCACGAGTCTGTGTGAGCGTGCGCTGTTTTTTTTTTTATTATGCATTTGATTCATTTGATGCGTCGGTGTGTCACACACTGTTAGCATCTGTACAGTGGCGTTAATGTTTAATAAAGATGTTATTTAAATGTTATAATTGAATATAAACGTGGATTCATGGAGGTGTGTGCGGAGCAGTGTGATGACAGCCGCCCGTTAAAGCCTCTGCTGCCTTCAGCTAGCTGCTAGCTAATGTTAACCCAGCACAGGCTGACCTGAGTAAACAAGCACATCACACTGTACATAGAAATATGACAAATAAAATATTAAACATCTTCTTTTGCTAGAGAGAAGCTTTAAACAGTCTACAATATATATATCTGTGTTTATTTATTACATGTTTAAAACCTTTAAGATGTATTATTGTAATAAGCAGTAGTATAAAGGATGTATAATAGATAAAAACAGTAACTTTATTCTTAGTAGCAGCTCAGTCCATAGCATAGGAACCAGAGGGTGGGCGGTGGGCTGCCCAGGTGCCCTTGAGCAAGGCACTGAACCCCCCCAGGGTGCTGCTCTGGGCGGCTGCCCATCACTCCACCACCAGATAAACATGTTTATATGTGATGTTAAGAGACTGCTTGAGTGAAATGTAGTACGGGACATTAAGTTTCAATTGTCAACACTGCCATATGTACAGGATAGACAAAGAACTGACATATTGTTTACGTCATATTTCTGCTGCAAACAAGCAATAAACATTAAATATAAAATATATAAAATAAGTATTAAGAGATATTTTAAAAAGTATGGCAAATATAAAAAGATATAAACTGAGCCTAACCTAGAGAGGAAGAAAATAAGAGGAAGTAATGCTGGGACATATCTCCAATGCACCAGAATGTGTTGTTGTGTATCAATGAAATCTGCAGTTTTCCAGCCGTACTCTGACGTAGTTAATGCTCACCAGCAGCCTCCGTGTCTCTGCAGGGAAGAAAGGCTCGGACCTTGGGGAGTACGACCCTCTCACCCAAGCGGACAGCGAGGACGAGAGCGAAGAGGATGACCTCGTGCTCAACTACCCCCGAAACGGCCTCGGCAGGGACTGCCTGGGCACGGGCTCCTCCAAGCTGCGGGGCGGCCGATCCGGGAGGCTCGTGGGGGCCGAAGATGAGGCGCAGGAGGACGAGGAGGAAGACGAGGACGAGTGGAGGGAACGACTCCCCAGCGAATCCAGGCAGCACAGAGACGACATGAAGGGCATGCAGTACTGGAGCCACAGGGACTCTGGCAGGGACAGATCCGGGGAGGACAGAGGGGGGTCTGGATCACTGGGGGGTTCTGGGCTGGGAGTTCACAGTACTGAGACGGAGGAAAAGAGGATAAGGATGAAGAACGCTGTCCGGAGTGCGTTCTTCCTGGTGCCACTGCTCTGTGCCACATTGCTCGTGCTGCTGTGTGCTTTTCTGATCCCGTGCCAGAAAGGAGATCTGGAGAAGAGGATGCAGTGGGAGAGAGCGCTGGGAGATGCAGGAGGTGAGGAGTCACAGCAGATTTTGTTCATATATTAAAGGTGTGTTTGTAAACTGTCCTAAATAATATGATGCACAACGTGAGCTGACACCTCTAATAATGCTCACTAAACAAGGACTTACTCAGGAGCCTCTGTGGCTAGACAATACTTCACCCATTAATTAGACAACTGTAATTATACAGGATCGTGAGCGTCACTCCACCCACCACATGTTCAGTTTCAGCATGCACTGAGAAAGTGTTTGGAAAACTCCACAGGACTGTGTCTTTTAGAAAACACACACATGGATTAAAAATGTTTTGATACTTAATTACTCTTCTGCGTTGTATGATTCACACATTTTTCTTCCACCGTCCCTCCTGCTTCGAAATGTAGGTCAGCACAACACGTTAATCCTTCGCTCATTAAAAAAACACAACCTCGCTGCTGGTGGGTGGATTTTGTTTGGTTTCTTCATCTAGGTGTCACTCCGCCGGCGCTGGCACTGTGGGATATCGATGGTGATTCAGTGGAGGACGTGCTCCTGGGTGTTACTGAATGGACCAATGACACGCATCCGACACAAGGCAACAAAAGTATGTGAGGAATTTCTCTTAAAAGGCCATTTAATCCTCTCGCTGCATTCCATTTAGACATGTCCTCCTTCTCCTTTGTTAATCGATTCATTATGTTCTTTCATCCACGCAGTCTACAGTGCGGTGGCCCTGTCTGCAGTCAGCGGTCAGGTACTGTGGAGGAAAGTCATGCGGGAGTCTGTGATGTACATCCAGTGTGGACTGCAGTACAGCGCCCAGCCGTCACCTGTGGTCCTCCTCATCGGCAAATCTGTCATCATCGCAGTCAACGGCAGCTCAGGTAAAACGTCGAGCCAGCAATCTCATACGTGGACCACAGCACACAGCCTCTTTGTCTGGATGTGATGAAAAAGTCAATAAGAGTGTAAGTAATAAGAGGTTTCCCTTCATTCCCCCAGGGGAGAACCTGTGGTCGCTCGTACTTAAGAACATTGAATCCCAGGCGGTGTTACTTCCAGACCTCCAGGGAGACTCAGTCCCAGATCTGCTGATAGCCACCCTGCCTGCAGACGAGGTATAGCCATGACAGCCTCCTTCCTTTTCCCTCCTATGCACATACATTCAGTTCCACAATGATGGATTACTACTAGCAACATACGAATAAAGCCACTGTACTTGCTTACTCTTGTAAAACACGACATGTTGTTCAGATCTTTGCTGGTTTGCATGGGTCCATCAATTAAGGAGACACACAGTAACAAAAATCAATGCTAATACTACATTTCACTTGTTTTAAAATTTGATTTTCTTTGGCCTAACACTGATCTGATCGTGAGCTGGAAGTGTACAGATCATATTTCAGGGCCTTTCAGTGATTACTCACTGCATTCTGCCACATTCATTTCCAGGCTTTGGATCTCTCCCTGACCTTGATCTCTGGGGTGAAGGGGGTGAAGATCGGACATCCCGTGCCCTTCAACCTCACCGGACAAGGAAAGCTGATTGGTCCTTTGCTGCACGAGACACAACAAGGGGCATATTACATCCTCTTTGGACTGGGTAAAGGAATGAACCAGCAGCACATGACATATAAATGATCTTAACTGTGTTTTTTTTAAAGACTCTGTGTTCATTTCTTTTCCTCCAGGTAACGTAGAGGCCATCTCCCTGCAGGATATCTACGTCCGTGCCACCGGCAGAATGCCGATAACTCAGGCACTACGAAGGAAGGATCCAAGCTGGGAGGCACTGAAGAAAACCAACTCCTCCTCCTTCATACACATTTACAGGTACACCTCAGTGACTGACACACAGCTCTGTTATACTGACACTGACTGGTATAGTGCTGGTTTAGTAGACAATTTACAGTGATATAAAAAGTCATGCCTTTGTTATCGTCTTTCTAGAGGATCTGAACGTGTAGAGTACCTGCTCCCTCTTGTGTCCGGTTTTGGCAACAACCCCAACTGCCTGGACACTGTTTCCAACCTCAACGCCACCAAAAGCGACTTGGTGTTGATGTACGGCTCCAGCAGCAGGCTCCAACTGTCGGTGCTCAAACAGAAGGACATGCACAAAAAATGGACCTTCAACTCACCTCCCATCCACAGGTACAGCCCCGCAGATCGCTCTGCCTGTTACTGCCAACAGTATTAGATTGAGACAAAGTGCAACATGAACCTGAATAATTTCTTTGCCCATCGCAGCCAACCGGCCCCGGGACACTTTAATGATGATGGAGTTCTGGATCTTTTCATTCAGCATTCAGCAAACGGCGTCATGCAGGTAAAACAAGCGTAATGCGAGGGCCTCCATGCGGCACATAAGTGCTAATTAAACCTGACCTCTCCTCTGTCTCTCAGGCATTGATCATCAATGGGACAAATGGTCATAAACTGTGGACGGCAGATTTCGTGTGTCCTCGTCTTGTTTTGGAAACTTCAGCGATCTCCACTTCGACTGGCCAATCGGTATTCCTCTTCTGGGCCAGCGAACCCATCAGAGCGCAGAAGAATGTTACCAAGACAACTGTGAGTCTGCCGTAGAGAACCAGAAGCCTGTTGTGAATGAATCCTGCTCAGGTGATTGTCTTTGAGGTATTAATGAAATATCGATGTGTAGGTGGCACCAGGTGTTGCTGCAGCGCAGCCGCTCATAAGAAAACTTTTCCTCTTGCACCCCGCGTATCCCTCAATCCTTCTGGAGCTCACCAGTACCACAGACACCGCAGTCACCTCTGCAGGTAAACCTTTAAATCTGCAGGATGATGTCTGCTTTAATACAAGAGTGTGTGTCCTAAGTGTTTAAACACCTCCTACGTCCTCCTCCTTCATCTCTGGTAGTGAGCTACCAGGAGCGGCAGAAAGATGCCACCTACATCACCGTCTCCTCCCGACCCACGCCTGACTCGGAGCCGGGCGCTCGCATAGTCAAGAGCATGAGCCTCAGAGCTGCTATCGCCAAAGGACAAATTGTGAGATTAAAGGAGAGCGACAAGGCTGGGGAGCCCGTCAAATCCAGCACGGCAGAGGTCAAGAAATTCTTCAGGCGTTTGTCCTTTAAACACCAGGTGAGAAACAGTCAGCCACATGCACTCGAGACTTACCGGTGACTCCTGTTTGATTACTGAATCTCTCCTCACTGTGTTGCTTCCTTTAGTAATGAGCCACCACTGCTCCCACACCCCGTGTCATAGGAAGCGGTACAACTGAAAGGACTCATGTGAGGACAAAAGGGACTAAAGTTGCGGGCAGCTCTGCACTGAAGAGACACTGAAGAGACGTCGTGTTTGGTTCACTTAGTATGAATTTATGGTACTTGAAGAGATTTCTTTTGTGATTTTTAGGTAGAAGTTTCATCTGTGTTTTATTTTATATTATGTTTGTACAATGAAAATGCTTATTTAATTTATTTAACTTGCTTTCAGGGGAGTCTTTAATATTTTAACTGAGGGTTTATGATGGATGGCAGAAGTGTACCTTTATACAGTAGTTTATTACTGACTGAAGCACAATAATGCTGATGAACGAGCCTGTACGTGTTTACAGTATGCATCACTCACGTTATTACTCCTGGTTGTGGTGTCATCCTCCAGTCACATGCAGTTTTTGTCATGAAGCCTCTCACAGTGTTTTTTCTGCTCATCCACAGCTTACATAGGGAGTCTGTAAATATTTGATGCTGTACAGTATTTATTGCTTTGCTTTCACGTTGTGTTATGTTGTCAGATTTTTTTTAATGGTACTATGATCAGATGTTTTTCTTCACAATGTGTGGCTGCTAAAGTTTCTGGCATTTAAATGTAAGCTGCAACATATCTCAAGAGGAAGAATGAAAATCAATTCTTACTGCATCCTGTATCCAAGCGTTTGTCAGACTTTTTACACCGCGTGCCGCCTCAGAAAACATCTCCAAACATCGCAGACTTTATTCCTAATGAGAGGGTTATTTATCGTGGACTTTTGCTGAATCATGAATTCCTAATATTTCCTGTCTGGAGCCACGATTGCAGCGATTTTGAACTATTAATTTAACCTCGGCTTACCGCCTCGTGTCACATTTTAACTAATCATCACTGCACAAATGAAGCTGAAACAAGATATTTCAGGAGTGTGGATGGTTTCATGGGTTTCTAATTATTTTTATGTCACCCTGTGTGGTTCATTTCAACATTTATTCAAATTTAGAAATATTATTATTAGCCCAGGGCAGTGCTGTTGCGGCACAGTACCGCGGGGTGGCGCTGTCCCACCTGCCTCGCCGCTGTTTTTCCGCATTGCTGCCGCGTCTCGAACGCTGTCAACATGGCGTCGGCCCTCGGTCGTCTTGCCTGGGGACTGTCGGTCCAGAGAAACGCCCGCACCGGCCGGCTGACAGCCTCCACCGAGCCGCGGAGGACGGTGACGCCCGCCCGGACAGCCGTGTGCACCTCATCCGGAGCCATTCTGCCCAAACCCAAGAAGGTGAGCGCTGCTCGGTGTGTGTGTGGCATACACGCTGCTCTGTATGAACTAACTTAGTTATTTCCATGTGTGTGTGTGTGACACCGGGGGAAGCAGACCCCCTTCGGCCTTATCCGGATCGCTCTGGTCGTGGTGCCCTTCTTGTATGTGGGGACTCTGATCAGCAAGAACTTTGCTGCGCTGCTGGAGGAGCACGACATCTTCGTCCCTGAGGACGATGACGACGACGACTGAGAGGTGTTGTAGGCCTGCTTGTAAACAGGTATCACCTGCTTGGGTTGTGGCAAGTATGCACACACACACACAGAAACGCACGCAGCCTGTAGGGCTGCAGGTGTGTGTGCATGCATTAAAAAGCTGATTTTTGCAGGACACATAAATCATCACTCAGCTTTTTCTTTTCCTCCACAGGTCACGTTGTTTTGTCACTACAGTCTGTGATGGCCTGAGCACATAGATGCCTTCCTGCTCTTCCCTCTGCTGTGATGTCCAAGTCTGGATTCAGGTGTTTTTTTGCCGTTAGACACTGACCGAGCAGCCCCGGGCTGATTGTACTGTAACTGCATGCACGAATAAAGTCTTAATAAAAAGGGGGAATAACGCAGCGCACGTTCAAGGTGGTGCAAGGTGGTGTTTTGTTTGGGTGTTTGTGCACTCGACACTCGATTTCCCCTACGTGTGCTGTACACGTTACACAAGGCTTTGAGGAATAACTCATCTGGATAGGCAGCTGAATAAATCACAACATGTACAACTGAGTTTCTTTGTGGACGGAGGTTGTCGGTGCACGGTTTACAGATGCATGAAACTCCACATCAGTAGTTTCATACCATCCTAAAAAACAAGTTTTAGTTTGGAGATGTCCCCAGCAACCATCCATCCATTTCTGTAACTGCGTATCCTCATCAGGTTCATCACGGGGCACAAACAACAAACAAACAAACTCACATTCACGAGCAGCATCTCGTAAATAACGTGACACTGCTAAGCATCTTCACCAACTGCCCTCTCTCCTTGCAGAATGAAAAGAAACTGTGATTGTTTCTGCTTGAACTGTCCCTTTAAAATGACCCCAGTAAAAGATTTTAAATCAAAGACGCACAGTCGGAGGTATGTGGGTGTTAAGTGTGTATTTACAGCCAAGGGGAACATCGGTCACACTGGACACAAGCAATGTAGAGGGGTCAGAGGTCAGCGCACAGCCACACAGTTCACGGGTCGTGACCTTTGTAGAATTTGGACAGGAAGTCGGTGGGACGAGGCTCCTCGGTCTCGTGGAAATAGCGCATTACGTGGGTCTTCTGCTTCCAGACGTTGATCGTTTCCTGGAGCTCCATCTTCCCCTTCAGATCACAGAACACACGGAACATTGCAACACGCACAACACACATCTTCAACGGCAACATTACTCTGAGTTAAAGGCGGCTTCTACCTTAATGACCAGCATGTCGATCACACGGGGGTCCGTGACGTGCTTGTTTTTGTCGAACATCTCCTTCACTTTGTCTCTCCCCTGACGTGTCGTGATGTCCAGCTGAAACATTGCCACTGCAGAACGAGACACAAACAAAAGGTCAGTGTTTCCAACGCACCGACTTCATCCAGGAACTCACTCTGACAGCATCACTTTGAAGGACGACGACAAGGTAACACCGGGAAAACCAGCCTGTTTGAACCAGAGACGGATGTAAACAGACATCTGACATGAGATGATCGAAGCCCTAAACCTGACACATTTATTAACAATGCTCCGTAACACAGTCAGTCAGTCAGTCCATGTTGAAGTAAGAACACAGAGGGGTTGATTAGCCCGGATTAAGCTCTGTTTTTTGGACAATATCAGAATAAAAACACTTTAATTCACCAGGTATGGGTGCACACGGTTACACTCACAGATCAAACATGTGCAGACATAAACAAGAACAGAAACTATGCACACATAAAAAATGTAAATAGATACAGACATGAAATGATGCACATGGTGCATGGATGAAGTAATAAACATACAGTCTGCACAGTGTTATGATGATATTTGCATAAATAATTAACAGCTGTTCATCACAGAGACAGCCTGTTCTTATATTATAAACATTTTATTTATGATTTCTGTTGGATTATTATATCACCTCTAACTAACACTGTGTGTGTAAACTGTCATGTTGTGTTTAAGTCGCCTCCACACACACTCGACCTTGACGCTCAGTCTGCTCCCTGAACTCTTCAAACCGGCCGCAGCGGGCAGACTTACCCGTGTTCGGGACCTCTCGGTACCAGGCTCGGTACAGCTCCCGGACCCTGCGCTTAGCTTCGTCCAGGTCCCGGCTTAAAATCGGTTTAACGACTTTCGCAGTGGAGGCAGCGGCTCGAGTCGCCGCGGAGGACGCCATGACTACTGCTGCCTTTTCCGGTTGCGCTCGCTCGGTGGTGTTTATGCTGACGGGCGCTGTGCTGCCGCCTAGTGGACGGTCTGATACAAGACAGGAGCGCCCCCAACAGTTAGGGTGTCTTTTTTTACAGAACAACATCCATAACTGTATTTTCATCGTGAAATAAGAATAATTAGTTCCTCAAACGTCCACCTGAGGCTGGTTCCAGAAGTGGTCAGTCTCCATAAGTCCCCATGTTAAAGCAGAAATAAACATGTTTACAGCCTGGTACAAAAAACAGTTTTGGTCTCTATAGCTCATGACGACTGTACTGAGGGTACTGTGGGTGACGTCGCACATACAGTGTCCATATCTTTATACTGTCACTGATCGCAGGTCCTCTTCTATAGAGTCTGCCATGTTTCTACAGTAGCCCAGAGTGGACAAACCAAACACTGGCTCAAAGGAGGGCATTTTGCATCATCCTTCTTGATTGGATGACACTTGGGAGAGTGAGTGGAGGGAGTTGCAACTACAGCACAGGATGCCACTAAATCCACTAAACACACTCCAGAATAATTACGGTTGTCCTGAACTTCATCACACTTTAAGGTGTTACTAATATCTGTCAAATATGTAAATGAGATGGACTAAATATTAACAATACATGCAAATATAAACACCACAATGTGCACAAACAAGTGTTAAACTGCATTACATCATACTGGATTTTCTAGATTTGTGAAACTGCAGTGAATAAGCTTGTTACTGTACGTGTGGCAATACAGGAAAAAACAGATAAGAGCGTGCGTGTGCTTCTAGTCTGCAGATGAAGGCGTACAGCATCACCGACAGTAAACGTGTTTCTGTAGAATTTATTTTATTGATTGCAAAAATTGTGTATAATTTACAAAGATGATACAGATTCTACAGTACATTAAATATGAAAATATTTTCAAAAGGCAGGTAGATAAGTCATTTTATCACAATTCATACTGTCAATAAAAAAAATTGGCTCATCGATGCAACACCTGTCATTCTGCCGTGGGGGTGGCACTTAAATGCCGATAATGATCAGGGGGTGGGGGGCGACGGGAAGCTTGAGAGATCCTGCTTCTCAGTAAAAAATAATAATAAGACATCTGTGATGTGGGACAACATTCATCCAGCAGCTTTTTCTGTTGAGCCTGAATTTGCTTCGACACAATCACAGATCAACTTCTAATTCAGCCTGTCGGGAAATAGAAACGTTTGCCGTCTTGTCCTGTTTATCCCGACATATTTTGAACAGAATTTCATATTCACAATAAGCACACTTGGTTCCAGGTAAAAATAAAAAACATATAATTACAGCAAATGATAAGCTCCCATTTCTAAAGAAACGTGCTGTTTTCACAGAGTAAACATGACTCCAACGCTGTACAACAGAAAACGGAGATGACAGTAGCTGTAACTGTGTTGAGCCCTGCTGTCGGGCAGAAGACAGAGGCAATGAGAAAGTTATCCAACAACAACGACAACAAAAGAAGAAGAAAGAAGCAGATACAGTATGAATTCTTCACTCTATGAACTCTTCACTACCTGATAAAAAAAAAAAAAAAAGACGTCACTCAACAAATATTCCAGTTTTCAGACCAAATGCGCACTCATACATGCTCGCGCTAAAAGCAAGCGAAAGCTATAGTAAAAAATGAAAAGTGCAGTTTTATATATATTTATATATGTATCACGTGTGGCCCAGTGTAATGAAACCAGCTAATAGCTACTCTATGCTGCTCGTTGGCAGAATGATTGAAAACTAAGGCACTATCATGGTCCCCACACAGCCAGAACTGTACAAGTCCAACAGTCGTCTCCTCTGCTCCCCCGTATACGTCTTTGATTCAGTCGCCACGCTGCACACACACCTGCAAAAAGACACACAACAAATGAGCACCGCCGTGAAATCACCGCAGAGACGGCGGGTGTCTTCTTGGTCTGAAGAAGTCCTCACCTTTCACTGTGTCTCCCAGAGTGCTGGTACCCAGCAGCGGACTCTCAGTGGTCCAGGCTGTTCCCCAGCTTCTGCCCCTCCTGCAGAGCAGCCATGGCCAACCTCAAGTGCTCCTTTAGACTCTGGATCTCTCGCTCGCTCCGGCCTTTAATCCCGCTCAGCTCCTCCCGGATCTCCGTGTATCGTTCGCAGGCCAGACGTTTCTCCTGCGGGCCAAAGAGCACAAGACAGCGACGTCTCACCCAGTATGAAATAAACACGGCAGGTCTGTGTCGTTTACTTTACGTTGTCATCACATATGCACATTTAAAGGTTTTCTGACCACCTAAGCCAACTGTACAGATTTATGGGGACTATTTTTAATGAACTTTGTGTTCATGGTTTTACCGTTCTCAACACAAGCCAGAGAATCTTGGAAATTTGTTGCACTGCATTGCCTGAGAGCTTCAAGTCTTTAAGACTATTAAAGACTGTTCAAGGAAATGAGGATTAACATTCCCCGTTATTCATCTAAGAGGAGGAAAAACAACAGGAATACACACACACACACACACACATATATACACGAAGTACCGTGTTAAGAAACTGCAGTTCGTTCCGTAGACAGCTGATCTCCTTGTGTAAGTACTCGATCTCGTTTTCTTTCACCCTGAGAAGAACCTGAGAGAGAAACAACACAACAACACAGTGTGGTTGTGCTTTGCTGCCAAAAAGAAAACATCCCACATTTTATTATCATAAATCATTATAATGATCACTTGAGTCCACCAAAAATGCTCAGTAATTGTGTTCTGGTGATTTATGACAAAAACAGCGGCTGTCCTCTGTCATTTACATAATATACGAGCTGGGCTTCCGGCCAATCGCTGCTCAGTGTTTATCGTGAAACTGAAAACTACAACAGCAGCTCATTAGCCAGAGGGAGCTGAAATGAAGTGCCACATTTATGTTTCTTTAGAGGCCGGGGACATTTATGCAAACACTGCAAGTCATCCTTCACACGTCTGCATGATGAAACTTCCTCTTCTTACATTTACTTTGACTTTGGCTAACTGAAACTGAGCGTGTGCTCAGTTTCTTCAGCTGCTCTCGTCCCAAGGTTAGTTCACTCCACTTCTGGTTTAATTTGCCAAAGTTCTGAGGTATTTAATGCACTGAAGAAGTACACTCAAAGTCCTTAAAGTCAATGACAGAAAAGATGTCTGTTTCAGCTGGATAGTCCACAGATTTATTCTAAAATACATATTTTGGGGATATTTTGATTAAACTCCTTCTGCGTCAGGTTTGACCACAGTTACTGTTGTTGCAGAGAACAGCTGTTTTCTAATGCAGCTGGTTTCATTCTCACTCTTTTCTGCATATCTGATGGATGCGGCTCACCCTGACTAACCCCCCCTCATCCACTTTCAGTTTCATGCACACAGTATGAAAGACGTTACCTCTAGTTCACAGGGCGTCCTGTCTTTGTTGTCCTCTGAGCTCTGATCTGTGATGGTCGATCTCATACGACTGATCTCCTCCTTCAAACGGGCCTTCAGGTCCTGCAGAGGAAAAAAACATTCTGGCTTAATGATTTGCAAACATCAGACCGCAGACTCCACGCTACGCGTCATCCTTTACTGACCCATAAAAAGAGTTCAGCTGGTGACACTGCAGCTCTTCACCTGCCTCTTACTGTATAAGACGTTCCTCTGATGGTCAGAGTGGCGTGTCACACCAACTCTGGGTCCATAAAACACTTAATGACACAGTCTATAAAGATGTCATGCTATATTTCACCTGCCAGTGTAGCATCAAGGACAGAAGCTGCTGCTGACTCACCTGGTTCTCTTTCCTCAGCTGCTCCATGTCTCTCTCCTTGCGGCTGATCTCCCTCTCCCTCTCAGCGTTGTTCTGCTCAGCTCGGTTCAGCTCGAGGCACTTCTGGGAGTAGCGCTCGGACAGTCCGGCCAGCTCTCGCTGAAAGGCCTGACTCTCTGCCCTGCAGAAATGGATAGTTAGCACATCAAACTGCTGGTTCTTACTGAGCTAAAGAGATGAAATGCTGCAGGCTAAACATCATGACGACATGAAGAGCAGCAAAACTCCAAACAACAAGCTAATGTTGTAAGAAATCCTCCTATTAAGCGGCAGCTCCTTTATTCTGAATAGCTTTAAACTATGATATTATATAGTATTGATTACATTTAATAACAGCGACATGCTGTGAAAAATGTACGGGGGTGTTTCTTTTTCCCATTTTCATGAGGAAAGTATTTCTTACTGTGGTTTTAAAGCATCTTTACTACTCATGACCAATAACCACAAAAATAAGGAAGCCGTGCAACGGGCGAAAAAACGCAGCGTAGGCAGCACAGATAAGCCCTAAAATGCAGGTTCCAGTAGCAGCCACTGAGACAGCGCTGTGTCAAAGGCCCTGTGAAGCTCACAAAAGGAAAACTAATCCATGACCAAATTCTCCTGCATTCCTTAAGTGCCTAACAGGACCCAGTGGCCACTGCGGTAATGGCCTTAGTTAGACAAGGAAGCCTGGGTTGTTGTGGAGTCGGCAGATTCTGCCTTTTATTTCACAGAAAAAAGCGAGCTTCCACTTAAAAGCACAAGAGAGCTATTCACATAAATTACCAGCGCTGGCCCTGCACTGACTGACGGCCTGACTGAGGCCGAGGGCCAGGCTGCAACCAGCAATTTATTTTCAAGGCAACACGAGTGCAGGAGAAGCACAAACTCCATTATATGCCTGCAAACCTGCATGCATGCAGAGTCACTAACACAGTTAACAGGTTTTAATAGAAGATGGTGTAATTCTTAGAAACAGGTGGTGTTAGTGATGTTAAGGACCCGTGCTAACAGACGATGGCTGACTGCGGTGACAGTTTCCTGTTTACCCAAATATCTGGGTGCAAGTGCACGCCTCTGCCGCGGTGCCACAGTCGAAGCTACTCACTGCTGCTGCTCTCGCAGAGTCCGCGCATCGATCCCGCTGCCCAGCCTCTTGACTTTCTCCACCTCCCTCTCCAGCTCCTCTTGGTGTTTCTTCTTCAAAGCCTCCATGACTGAAACACAAAAACACAGCAGGGTGACACATCGTCTCTGTGATCTCGCCGAGGCTGATATCAGCGCTTCAGGGACTTTCCTTATGGGGGGAGGATACTGAAGGAAAGAAATTCAGATCAGCAGCTTTCGTCTGTGTTAGTTTGGATGCTTATTTAAGAGAGTGTAGCATGAATATATTATGTCCATTAGGTTAAATGACATTTATTTAATTCACAAATGTTCAACATAAGCGTATAAAAGCTGCTGGATGTGCTTTTTATTAAACATTTCTCACATTATTCACAAGATAAACAGCCTCTTCCTAATATAAATAATGTAAAACAGTGAACTCTATTTGACCTTTGACCTCTATCACACGATCCTCTCGATGTACCGCTGTAATATTTCTACATAACTCAGTGAAATATAAGCTCCCTTCCTTTCTTCATTCTTTCTTTCCTCCCCGCCTCACCTCGTTTGGTGTCCTGGGTCTCCTCCAGCAGCAGCCTGTCCTTCTCCGTCTCCAGCGCCTTGATCTGGCGCTCGTGCTGCCTCTGCAGCTCCTCCAGCGCCTGTCGGTGAGCGCGCTCCATGGCTGCCAGGCTGCGGCTGCAGGGGGCCTCGGGGCCGCAGACGCCCCTCACGCCGACTCCCCCGCCTCGCCCTACTCCTCCTCCTCCTCCACCCACTCCGCCTCCTCTCCCACCTTGTAGTTGCTCCAGCTGTTGCCTCAGTGACGCCACCTGAGAAAAAAACAAAGACGGAGGTAAAGCCCACTGAGCGACAGCGGCTGGTGGACAGACGGCCATTAATTAAATATGTGATTATCACAATTAGCATAGCAGGAGATGAAGAAGCAGGGCGCCAACTTAACCAGCTTCACTTTCATTTTCCTAAAGACAGACCACAGCCACCTTGGGCTCTGTGCACTTCTTGGATTTTATGTATTTTGATGCTCAAAGTTCAAATTATTTGAATTTTTAGGCTCCTCTTCATGTCCTGCTTATCAAGAGTTTGACACTTCAAACGAAGATGCACGTCACAACACACAGAAGCAGAACAGGCAGGAGTTTCAGCAGTATTTCTCATATCACTTTTTAGATGACAAACACCGCTGAAGCACAGAGGCAAGGCAGAAAAATAGTGACTGGAGTGTTAACAGGCAGAAACAGGAAACGTTTACTTCATCTGGACAGATGAAGAGTTAATTTGCATTTGATTTAATTTGCAAATTGGAAAAAATCATTTTCACGCACTACCTCCCTCTGCAGCGCCTCATTGGCTGACTGGCCGGAAGGCCTCGACCCCATTGATGGCAAGGAGCTCATCTCCTTTAACGGCATGCGTTCGAACTCGGCCCACTTTCTCTCGATTTCTTCCTCCGTGCGCTGCCTTTGGTTCAATCCCACGCCGCTGCCCTTCCTGGACAGCACGGCCTCCCACTGGCTGGTCGTGTTCCTCTCCTCCTGCCACTGGCTGTGCTCCCTACCCTGCCCCTCCGCCGCTTCTCTCTGACTAGCCGGGAGAGGGCCGGATGAGGCGGGAACGGGAGACAGCTCGACATAGTCGAACCTGCGATGAGTAGGAGGGGCAGAAGACGGAACTTCTGAATGAACGTCGGCGTGACGTGACGACGGGCGACGGGAAGACAGCGGGAAGCGAGAATGGGAATTTTCTTTGTCACTGCTGCTGTCGGGTAATCTAAAAAGAATTAGAGACAAATCAATAAATGGAGGGGTGAAAGTCCGATTTAATCAAATAAAGAAGTAATCGATCAATCCCAGATTCATCAAGCTTTACAGTAAGTAAATCTAAAGTACACAAAGCCTCAACGTGAACACTCCAGGCACAGCTGGTGGTGAGTCATTATGAAAACAGAACTTAGACTGAGCCTCTGGGCAATTAATGAAACTTTGATTCATCTACGACAGCCAAAGCATACAGTGAGTGAAACTCTTCAGGGGCAAAGTTGCTGGTGCATGTGAGTAACAAGAGCCTCTTATCGGGCTGTATTTAGCCAAGGCTCAGCTGCAGCGAGACCTGAAATGAGCACTTTAGGGAAGCTCAGACAACCGGTCCGAAAAACGTGTGAGTGCAAAAGAAAAAACACTTTAAAAACAACTCACAGAAAGAAACATAAACGCTCCTTAAAAGCTACTTTTTAGGGCAGGAAGTTGAAATTGCAGTCATGGCGCTCGTCCCCCAAGCCAGAGCGTTTCAAAACGTCCAAATAGCTGCTATTTGTGAGCTTGAAAAGGTCTTTTGATTCTCTGTCAGGTGCACCCACCTCGAAAATGCTGCGTTTAAACTATTTTGTTCAAGGTGGAGATGTTAAAAACATTTTTGCACAACAGTTTCACTCTTACTGACACTCCTCGCTCCAGTCTGCACGACAAAATAAAAGACTTTAAGGTAGCTGTGCAGCACAGCTGAAACTTATCTGAATTAGTACATTAATTAGTACATGATCCAAATTAATCAGTTAAACACGCACAACTGCCTATGCTCCCTGTAAGAGCGTGTGGTAACTTACCTACACTGCTAAAGTTGCACATATTTATATAAAAACGTTTATATTCAACAATTAAACCGTCAATTACTGTGTGAGGTCAGGAGAGCTGCTGGGCCGAACACTCTTCTTTAAAACTTCTATCCAGTTCCGCCTGATCCCGGCCGTCATGGCGGATAGCGTGAACGCGGCTTCCCGTGTCTGCGGGAACAAAAGAGAAAACAGGCTGAGAGGACGCACAAAGATGTGACAGAACTGGGATGAGATGGAAACGATAAAAAGGAAAGACTGAAACAGAGATAGAGAGCGAGAGAAGTGGAAGAGATACTGACAGAGATGTGAGTCACGATAACAAAATAACAGAGTTGGGGAAAAAAGAAAACGTGCAGCAGAAATTGAGAGCGGGTGTGGTTACCGCTGATAAGGGACGGCAGAGATACTCACCTGGATCTGAAAGCCATAGTTCTTCTCCACGTCGAACTCGGACACCTTCACACAGGATTTTAGGTCAATCTCCCCGTCCAAGTCGTCTTTCTATAGAGAAAACACAGCAACAGGACACATTTCTCATCTCACGCCACGTTTGTTTGTGCTTGGGTTGATTTTAATGAATAACTAAATATGAATGGACCTCCTCTGCGCTCGAGTCTCTGTAGTACTTCAATCCAGCATCCGTCAACACGAACCAATGCTTCTTCCACTGGAGAAACACAACAGATCAGCAACTCTTAGGTTCAAATGTGACAAAATAACATGTTATTATCACTGGAGCTTCAGGGTTAGCACGCTCTGAAACGCCACAGTGACACAAGAAGGCCGGCAGACCTGGAGGACGTGATGTGTGAAGTGAGAAGCTCATTCGCTCAAGCATATCATTCAAGGAGAGGAGACACCTGTTGTGCCTCAAGCCCTGAAGCTATTACTGTGATAACGAGGATAATCTGCCGCTATCGCCTTACACACAACCTTTCTCATTAGGAAGGAGGGATGAGGAGGAGGAGGAGGAAGACTTCTGCGCGACATTGTTTTCTTGCTTACCTCTCCGCTCTCGTCCAGTTTGGACATCCATCCCTTTTTGAAGTTCAGGAGGTCAGGCTGTGAGGCAGAGAGAGCACAGTCACACACCTGAAGGAAGTCTCAAATGATTTACAGAGAAACAGAAGAACAAGAGCTGAAACTTCAAGACAAAGAGCACTGTGAAACCTATCAAAGGGTGGGGCATGCTAAATATAATTACATCTGTAGACAAGAAATAAGCAGCAACCAACCCCGCCACAGGTTTATTGTGTCATCGTGCACACACAGCAGATATTTAGCCACAAAGGACATAAACCAGTTCCAATGTGGACCAACTAGCTGTTCTTAAAACGCACGTCCAAACCGGTAAAGTCAGTACTGGTACCAGTATGTGTTTATATCTGTATTTATACACATTGAGCTGCTTTGACATGATTTCTAACTGTGTGTGGGGGGACAGTGTGCAGCTCGGTTGCACTGCAGAAGCAAACACAGGAAAAACAAAAAAACACACACGAGGTGTGAAATATTACAAGAGGCGACGAGCACGTCTGTAAGCGGTGATGACACGAGGCAGCAGATGGACGGTGGAGCAATGGGAGGAAAGATGTGGAAC
The DNA here is from genome assembly GCA_023373845.1 of Nibea coibor. Lineage (NCBI taxonomy): Eukaryota > Metazoa > Chordata > Actinopteri > Sciaenidae > Nibea > Nibea coibor. Next base: position 4,089,532 of record CM041727.1, read on the forward strand.
AGTAACTTTCTGTTGCATGCTGTACATATTTTGGCATGTTTCTCGCTCCAGCAACACGGCAGCAGGGGACGTATTAAAACACGCTTCAGCTGGTCTACAGTACTTCCAGGAACAGGCCTGTCTTTGCATTTTGACACGATGACAGGAGGAAGGGGGGGGGCATGCGCTCGGTACCTTAAGATGCGGTGATCCCAGATTAAGATTAGGCAACTTTTTCCAGCGTACATTCCTCCCTTTGCTTATCTCCCTCTCTCTGTTTTTCACCAGCGTTTGCATTCCTCTCTCTGCGCTCGTCACCTCGTTCTCATCACTCCTGCAGCTACGTATTGTTCCTTTGATTCTCCCCCTCTCTACATCTTCATCTTTGTTCTGCTCCCTCTCTGTTTGTACTCTTTTATAATTTCCCTGCCTGCCTCTTCTGTCATCTCTAACCGCCCCCTTTTTTCTGTATTTATACTCCCTTCCTGGCTTCAGTTATGTTCATGTAAGCCACAGTACCACCCAGTTTTTCTCTGTATGAGCCAGTTAATCTATGCTACTGATCTTCTCTAATCCTACAAATTTGAAGGTCTAGTCATCGTCAATAGTGTGTGTAAAAGGGAATAATGTAGTTAACAACCCCCACGCTGAGAAGATACGAGTGGATTACTGAATTTAAAGTTACAAATAAGTGATGTGGAGTGTTAGAAAACACCTGGGACTCTCTGCATGCACATACACTGCACATGTAATGAGTGGATCATCAGGTTTCCGGCTGACGCGTGTTTAAGGGGCCGATCTTTTAAAATTAAAGCGATTTTAGGTGGATTAATCACCGGTGACTGTCCGTGTGTCTGTGTGTGTGCAGGCTGGATACGATGTGTCAAACCTCATCATAAATTTATGCTGTCTCGTCCATACGTGCCCGTGAGTAAGGTCAGGGAGCGGCCACGGGAGGCGGGCAGCGGCTGTTATGAACAGTAATGCTCCAGTGTGATGCGCTCTGAGATCAGTGACCTTGTTTTAAAGGTCAGCGGCAGACAATGTCCACTGTTACTGCCCCCAGCTAAAGAAAGGAGCACTGTGATGTCTTTTAGATAGAGAGATACTTTATTGATCCCGAGGGGGAAACTCAAACATCCAGCAGGAGCATGTAAACAAACTTTAAAATGAAGCTATGAGTTTAATTAAATGGTGACAGCTGCTGTTCTACTAGTATATTTTTATAATGAAGCATCTGCAAGGATTTCTGAGTGCAAACAGGTAACATGTGTCCACACCTGGCTGTAAAAACACACACACACACAAGCTAATGGCCACTGTAAACAACACAGGTGGAGCTACACAACACCTGGAAACAAGTCATATTTCCTTAAACTTATTCTTAAAGAAGAATCCATTAAAAAACAGCAATATAGTTTAAGAGTTTTAAGCTAACAGCAAGTTGTAGTTTTTTACCCATTTAGCGTGGACTACAAAATTAGCCGTTCTGGGCTAGCTCCTTTAATTTAAAGCTGATTTAATGTATGTGAATGTATACTGAGGAAAAGGTAACTTACCGTCATGATGACAGGATCCAGTGAGGGTTAAAATAAAGACACACACATGCAAAAAAAAAGGACAAAGTACCGTCACCGTACGTGAATAAAAAGTTTAGCCTAGCTTAAAAAGACGTTAAGTTAAGACGTTAGGCGGAATCAGATGAACCCCGCCATTCATCTCCCCATGGTAACTTTAATCAAGCCAACCGCCGACGTCCCATAGCAGACAGAGGGAGCGTGTCCGCCCGGTAAAAGGAATAAAAACACGGATAAAACCGCCGCTGTTTAAAAAGTAAGAACTTTTTTTGTTTTTGGACAAGTCCTGGGTCGCAAACGACAAACTTATGAGTCGGTTCTGTCTCCGCTCTCTCGCCGTGTCTCTCTTTCTGCCACTTCCTGGGCGGATCCGCGAAGATTCGTTTAGAGAAAACAAGCTAACCGCACGATGCTGCTGCTGCTGCCGCCACAGAGAGCCGCACACCGGGGTCCCCGGGGGGACCTCCAGAGGGCCGGGGGCCGAGGGTGGGTCCAGAAGGGTCCCCGGTAACATGAGGACCAATATAACTCGGATTAATCTGAACTACAACATGAATGAATCTATTACAAAGAAAAGGCTTAAAGGTGCAGTGTGTGAGTTTTTCAGAATAAGGCAGACATGCAATATAATATTATAACTATGTTTTCATGCATGTATGAGCACCTGAATGTAATAATATTTTTATTTTTGTCACTTAGAAATTCTCCTCTTATATCTACAGTGGGAGCGGGTCCTCTTTATTGTAGGCCGCCATATTGAAACATGGTGTATCTACAGACTAAGGGCCCTCAAAGTGTTTGTTTCTCCCTTTGCAATGCGGCAATCAGTCCACTAGAAACACCGGACCTTTTAACTAGTGTTTCTCAAACTTGTACCGCCTTGGAAAATATTCAGCTCTGCAAGTATCACCATCGTGATTAAAATACAGTCGAGGTCACTGTAGAGAAATGTCTGTAGAATTTACAGTGAAAAACTGACAGTAAAATAAATTATATCATTAAATATTGCGGTATTTTACTGTAAAATTAACTATTATAAAATGCTACTTTATTCTGTATAAATACCCCTAAATGGCATATAAGTTAGTGTTTTGAAATATGTTTTCACTGTATACATGAAAACACATCATATTACTGCAACATTAGAAAAGGTTGCATCGTAAAATTTTAGCAACCACAGCTGCCGATTTTGTGGTGAAAAAACTGCCATGACAGTAAAAGACAATTAAATATTACAGTGTATATAATAAATAAATGTGGCACAACCTTTTCTGATATTACAGTAATAGGATATTAGCTCTGTTCTTGATATTAATCTGATATTACTTCTTGATTTTAAATGTATATATCCACTGCTACACGTCGCTTATGTTTCCTCCTATTAAGAAGAAGGACGAAATATTTCACGATAAGGTATAACTGAAGTATCTCCTATTGTACCTGGCGTATGTGTTATATGTATTTTATGTTCAATAGAAAGGTAAGTTAAAACAAAAGGGAAAAGTTCGGTCACAAAACAAATTAACCTGCTATATTTTCCTCACTGAAAATATTTTAAGCTTGCAAGCACAGTGGCACTCCTCCCACCTTCACCTCACCCTCCTCCCCTCCAAAATCCTCTCTTGGTAGCTATTGGTTTCAGTTCAGGAATTTCAACACATGCCCCAGCAGACCACAATTGACAAAGCTCAGTCAGTCTTATGAAATGCCTGTAGGCTGTAGGTGAAGTCTATAGACACACACACACATACAGCAACAACAAGCCGTTAAAAGACCCAGAAGATACTGTAGATATGGCAGCAGGTTAGGGTGCCAAGGACATAAAATCTTTAGCATTATAGACAGGATCTGTGTGAACACTGGACAAGCTGCCAGCATGTCTAGTCAATATGTAACAGGAAGATATTTAAACAGGCTCCAACTCCAATAAACTTGTATTGAACCATGTGTACTACAAGGTTTATTACTACAAATGTTAGTGATAACAGGAAAAACAGCTGTAGCGTCAGCCTGCATGTGGCACAGTGAGACAGAGGTTGTTTCCACGTGGATACATACAGAGAGAGTACACACATTTACTGTAAACACACTGTGTCACATACCTGCATTTGTTCTGTTCTGTGGTGATTACCTTTCCATGAACTGCCCTCATCTGCCGTGGGACTGCCAGACCTCTGGAAAGGAACAGCTTGTAGTTATGGAGATAATCAATGTCCGACTGAGCAAACATAGAAACCTCCGGAGTTTCACATCCACGGGCTGGCGTACGGTATGGGGGACGACGTGGTTAAGAATTAACACATTATGCAAGTGAACACGCCAGAGCTGCAATGGATTATATTGTGCACATACCACTGCAAGCTTTTAATTCCCAGCCCCCTTTTAACACTGTTTTGTCTCTCTGTGCTTTGAAATCTCGGACATTACCAGTTTTGCTGGACGTAATATTCATCCAGTAATGTTTTTTTTTATCAAGGTTAAAATTGAGATGCACTCTTTGTTCTATTGTCCAATATATCATATATATATATATATCCTTTAATAAGCCTCTCCTTGACCAGCCTACCTGCAGCGAGGTGGAGGAGTGAGCTCGAGATAGATACCCACTGCCACCGTAGTTCCAGTCTGTGTCCCCTGTATCGTCCCTCTCTCTGGAGGGATGCTTGCTCAGGGAGTGGCTAAAACAGCAGAACAGGATGTCAAAATGTCTGACTGTATCCAATCTGATGGTGTAGAAGAAGCAAAGCGATCTAGATCGACCACAAATGGTAAGTAGTTATTTCACAATGTAATATGTGTCTGACCTGGCTGGTTTAAAGAGTTCCTGCCTCCGCGAGGCCTGCTGGTTCTGAGGCCGCCCCATGTAGCCCACCTCGTCTTTTTGATGGATTATTTTGACCTTCGGCACGTCTGCTATCATGGCATACTCCTCCCTGTTCCGCCCCGTGGAGCCCAACAACGGTTGGCCCGACTCTGAGGACTCCATGGAGCTCTGGGAGGAGGTGTGTCTCCGCAATTGAATCTGGGGTGAAGGAGAAGGGCTCTTTGCATGGCGGGAGGATCTCTTGTCATTAGGGGATGAGCAGCGGTCCTCACGACCATGTCTACCCACCCCAGATCTGATACTACCGGGGCTCCTGGGTGTTTCCAAGGTGGCGAAAGCTGTTCTGCTGCCAGTTGTGGTCGGTCTAGAGGGTGAAGAAGCACGAGATAACGAGGAGCTGCGTTGGGAATGAGTCGATTCTCGCCAGGAGGTTGGTGAGCGATTGGAGTCAGGTTTGGAGTCATGGTACGTGTTTTTTCTTTGAAAGGAACGGCTGCAATCTCCATTAGTGGCAGCTCTGAGGAGTGAGTAGCCTGGCGGATCACTGTTGCCGTGTCTAGTAGGAGAAGAGCTGGAGTTGCGGCTGTTGTGATTCTTGCTGTTAACGGAGGTGTTAGTTTCTGTTCTCCGCAATGTGCGCTGTTCAGGAGCGTCATAGCTTTTCCTCGAAGGCAAGGAACTATAGCTATCACGACCTCTGACAGAGCTGTTTACGTCAGACTTGCGCAGCAGAGACTGAGAAGGAGCATCATAGCTTCTCCTCGAAGGGGACGAGCTTCGACTTTGGCTATCACGACCTCTGACCGAGCTGTTTACTTCAGACTTGCGCAGCAGAGACTGAGAAGGAGCGTCATAGCTTCTCCTCGAGGGGGACGAGTTACGACTATCACGATTACGACTTTGTAATGAACTACTAGTGTCTGTTTTCCTAAGCTGATACTGAGTTGGGGTTTCAAAGCCTCTCCTTCCAGGAGAGGAACTACGGCTGTCGCCACGACCTCGACTCCCGCCCACAGGGCTTGATTGAGTCTTACGGAGCACAGATTGAGTCGTGTCGTATCCTCGTCTGGACGGAGGCAGAGCTGGGCTTTCATGCTCTTCGTCATTTAGTCCATTCCTAGCTGCTGCGTTACGTAACAAAGCCTGGCTTTCAATATCATAGCCTTCTCTTATGGGTGAGCCACAGCGTCCATGATGACTACGTCCGCTTAGAGACAAAATTGATTCTGATTTACGCAAGACGGATTGGCTAGACGAGGTGTAATTTCTCCTTGGCGGCGAGGAACTGTGACTGTCGCGCAGACTGGTAGAAGGTCTCCTGGATGGAGACGAAGTACGACTGTCACGCCCACGTAGATTTGAAGAACTGCTGGTGATTTCAGTTTTACGAAGAGACATTTGGCCTGTAGGGTTATAGTCCCTCCTTGAGGGAGATGAGCTTCTGCTGTCACGACCTCGACCAGTCAAAGATCCATTTGCTTCTGGTTTTCTCAAGGCACTCCTATAATCTGAAACGGTGCTGGACTGGGATTTGACAGAACTAGCGTGTGATTTAAAGTTTCTTGGCAGAGTTCCTGACTCAACACGTCGCCCATGTGTGCCTTGCAAAGCGCTTCTGGATCCTGACTCCATCCCCTGAGTCCGCCCTCCGCCATCAAAGTTATGCCTGCTGAGGGACGCAGTGGACTCACTGCGCCTGAATGGTAAGTTTCCACGTGAGGGAGAAGAAGAGCGAGATTGCAGAGCCGAGCCTTGCCTTGAAGAATCAAAACGCCCCGACTGGCCCCGGCCGTATGAACTATTGAAACCTTTTCGCCCAGTGGAGGCCAACGACTCGGCTATCTTAAAAGGAGTAGGACTGGGAGAGCGGGGGCCAACTTGTGCCTCAACTTCAACTGCAATTTCATAGGGGTCAGGAGGTGGGATTTCTATGGGCAGGTCCTGAGTTAGAGGCTCTATTATCTGCCTTTCAGAGGCAACACCTAGATTAGGGTTTCTGAAGGGGACCGTGTCTTTGGGCTCTACATTTCTGCTGCTGTAGATGGGATGTCCTCGCTCAAAATGGCGGAAAGGAGAAGGAGGGTTGTTGTCATGGAGTAAACGGGAACCCGTTGCCCTCCCCAGCGAGAAGTAGCCACTTTCACGCTTCTCTCTATCTTCTTTTAACCCTGAAAGAAAAAGGAAGCCACACAGTGTGACAGAAATAGAAAGAAGGAGGAGTAACTGAAATAAGACACATCAAACACATCAAAGTTCAACCACTTGGTAACTACCAGAGGTTTCCTAACACAAACTGAGCTATATTGTATTACTGATAATTGCTCTGGGACACCTCAGCTGGTGACATCAAACAGTATTGCTAAGTAAAGAACACCTTTGGCTGTAACTGGATATGGATTGGTCAAGTGCTTTAAGTCATAGGTTTGCTGAAGGCTCATTCTACCATTGCACAGAAGCTATATTTAGAAGAACTCCTAAGGCGTGCATCTTTTCCAAAAAACAATTGACAAACGTAACAAAATCCAAGTTCACGTACCCGATCGACTACTGAAGCTGTCTCTGCCCCGAGTTTCGTCCATCCAGACCCGAGGGTTGGGTCGGTGGGGCGGAGGGTCGAGCCGGGTCATGACGAATTTGGTCGCACGGCGGCGGATTGGCAGGTATTCGTCGTCTGCGCTGATGGAGCCGCTGAACTCTTGGTAGTCGCTCTGGTCACGACAGCTTCGTGGAAGAGGAGATGGGAGAAGAATGACGAGGGTACAGATGGAAAGGTGAGAGATTGGGAGTGTGGGAGGCAAGAGGGGAGAGGAGGGGAGACAAGTAAGAGGCGAAAAGATGGAAGAGAGAAGAATTAAATCCAGCTTTGCAAGTTCAGAGAACATGGTGGGGGGTGAAGCTCCAAAATGACTACACTTGGCAGTGTTTTTAAAAGATTATACAGTACTCTGGTGACAAACTAGTCCAGAGCACATTCAAATGATACATTAAAGTCTATAACTCCACTTTCTCACCATCACCATCCAGTGTACCTACCTGTCAGTGCTGTCGTCGTCGTCGCCGTCACAGATATAAAGCTCACAGTCGGGACTCAGGATGCACAAAGAGCTCTCCTGATAACCCAGACGGCCTCCGTTGACATCACAGTAGCTGCTCACCACCGACAGACCATCAGAATCCTCCTGATAGGACGACAAGGTAAGACACGGGCCAATCACATCCTCTCTGCAAACTCCATCTCTCTCCGAGTCACAGAGGGAGAGGCACTGTACCTCCACCACTCACACACAGGCGACGCTTACCCAAATGTCAAGATGAAAGCTTTTTGTTGGGCGTGTATACGCACTGAACTTTACATCAGAGTAAGGAAGCACAGCTCTAAAAAAATCCTAACTCTGCCTGTCTGCCTTCATGTCCTTGAGCAGAGGGTTAGCTGAATAGTGTCCGTCCCCTCTGTCCTGCCTGACAAACACACACACACACGTTCAGTCTGCTGTTCGATTAGGGTTACACCTCTGAAACTCGACCTGCCTCGTGGCTTTTCCTCATTAAAATTGCATCACTTTTTTTCTTGCCATAAACCCTTCTGTTGAACCAAATTGGCTCACGAGGAATCTAAGGCCGACTCTAGATGTCGGGAATTGGCGCTCGTCCCTCAGAACTTCCAGGAAAACCTCAGATAAGGTATTAGAAAGTATGGCGGCACGAGTCAATGTGCTGAAACAAATCTCTGTCACAGACATAACTGCAGTGAAGTCGTGGAAGCAAGACAAACAGAAAAAAGCAGCGCTGACACAGTTTTCATACTGTAGAGAGTCATTTTCATCCTTTCTGTACGTTCCCCTTCTGTCTACTATTACAAGTGATTCCCAAGAGGGCAGTAAGTGATCCAGCTTCGTTAATTTATAATAAGAGCCATTGCTTCCACCCTGCTCCTCGTTGTTACCTGTCATTCTCTGTGTCTGACCTTTTCTTAATTCAGTCACGAAAGTGACTCGTACGTGATCTCATGAACTGTGAGAAATTAGAAGACGCCTTGTGACGTCTTCGCACACAGAAACAGACTGAGTGAGATGTTATTTCAGCTTAAACAGACAGCATGAATCTTTGCATCATTTCTGAGCTGTCAGACATTTAAAACCAAGTCAAACAATATAGCAGTACCTCACTCTTGTTTCCCTTGACTTGACATCTAACCTCAGTGTCTTGCTGACTTAACCTGTGACCTCTAATGCTCTCACCCTCCTGCCTACCCCTTCAGGTCCAGCTAATCCCATCACTCAGCACATATTCTACTCCTGTTCTCATCTCTACAACTGTTACCTAGCTACTCTGCCCACCTCCCTCCCCTCTCTTCTTTCTTACCTTGCTGCTGGTGTCTCTTTCCTCCGCCTGGGATGGGATCGGTGTTAAAAACACTCCCTTGGCCTCTGGTCCGATCCCAGTGTCTGTCCCGTTTGTTTTAGTGCCACTTCCAGCCTCCTCTGTGGATTTCTGCTGCGGCACTGCTGCCTCGGTGCTCCCCCCTGCGCCAGCTCCAGCGTGCAGGTGCCTCTGGCGCAGGCAGTCGTGGCAGCGGGAGGGGTCAAAGATGTTGGGCTGGAACTTGGGGCAGATGGGCTCATCGCTGGAGACGGGCATGGTGAGTCAGGAGGGGGAACCTGCTCCTCAGTCATCGCATCCTGCAGAAAAACCTGGGAAGCAACAAGAGAATGAGAAGGACAAGTATGGAAATGAATCTAATAACATAAAAACATTTCAGAGAAATGTATGTTGCACAAAATCAAGCATGCAGAAACATAATAATTTCAAAAGGTTGCAGAGCATTTTCCACAAACACTGAAAAAACAAGAAATTACAGTTTTCTGGAGAATAAACAAACCCCTTCTAAAAGCTGTTGAGTCAGGTTGTGACACAGCATTACTGCAGACAGGTGTAAGCACAGGGCAGCGGCTCAGACTGAATACGTAAGAGGATCTTTTATTTCATGATTCATGCAAGATCTAAAGCGGAACTGTTAAGGCAGGTGATAACTAATCACACTAGGAGGACAGTGAAACACAATCCAGTGTCTGCACTGTCGAGGCTTCCCACAGAGAAGCATTACTACAAAACCACAATACACATGCGCCTGTCTGTCATCTAACAGCGTTTACAAGCTGCACAGCTTCAAGTAATGAATGAACTTACTCAGATAGTGTGAGACAGGATGTAAAAAGATATATTTGTGAGGGCAGCTTTGATGCAAAAACGATAGATATTGAGAAGCTTTACCTGACAAGAGAGGCTCCGGCTGTCAGCTCCACTTTGAATAGATCATTAGGAGTCCGAGGATAAACTGCCCACCAGACCCCCCATCAGACACATGCCTCCTCTTCCCCATGCTCTCTATCCTCCCGTGCTGCCAAGCTCTCACATCAATCCGATTGGCTGCTCCGACAATGAGCGAAACTGAAGCATCCGCGGCGGCCATGTTGGCTCCTGGCGAACACCGCGGGGGACCCTGAAGCGCGCGCACACCTGGAGCCAACATGGAGCCAGTGGCCTGCAGGTTCCTCCATTGAGCGGTTGTATTAAATATCATGGGCTTTAGAAAGCGAAATGAAACGCTCATGCTAGTGACAGCTGGCACACGCTGGCTCAGGTTAACGTAAATAAATAAACACAGGTGAGGTGGGGGCTTAACATACATTGACAGTGTGGTATAAGATTCTGAAATAAGGTTATGGAAGAGACACAGGTTCTCCTCCTACACACACACACACACACACACACACAGGTAACACTAAGCGATGAGGAAACAGAGCTAAGGGTTGATTTCCTGATGTTCCAGAGAGGATGTTGACAACAGCGTCAGGTTTCCTATTAAACAATGGCAAGAAAGGAAAAAAAATTCCACACGGAGCGCAGTGACAGGTCACTTATTAGCAAGATGAGTCTTTTATTTAATGAAAACTTTAAAGGTACAGCTCGTATAAATTCAATAAACAACACTACAAAAAGTTTAGCTTTGAATGAACAAATTCTGAGCACAGCACGGTCCAACATCGTCAGCTTGTGTTCATTTAGAAATCCTCCAAAGTCCAACACAGTTCGGACCCTTTGTTATATATTTCTCAGTCCTGATAGTGCGTCCTTTTCCCGGTCTTCCGGCGTCGCTGCACCTTGCCGGTCCTCCCGACTCTGCTTTTACCCACCGCAGCACCGTGTCTCTTGTCTGTCGGACGGCCTCGTCCTCCTCGGCCTTCCTGCTTCCCTTTCCTCTTCCGCTTGCTGGTGCAAGTGCTGAGCGACGCGTTTAGGGAGCGGATCCTGTAGCAGCAGGAGGAGGTAAAGAAAAGAGAAAAAAAAGAAAGGAAAGGAAATGAATGTAGCCGGGCTGAAGAATGACAGGCAGACAAACCGAAGCAACATCTGAAGACGGCCTCCGTCTCGCCGCTGTGTTGTGAGCGCGTGCGGAACATTTAGCACAATTTCATCAGCTGTTTATCTCGTAAAGAGGCTAAAAATATAACGACAAGCTGTCAGAGCCCAAAGTGACGTCTGAACAAAAGCCAAAACACTCCAAGTATTGAATTTATGACAGGAAGTGCATGATGAGCAGCTTACTTTTTGTTCATGATTGGATTCCCGGCTTTTCTTGGCATTGCGATTGTTTTCTCCTGCTCTTCTTCTTCTTCATCCTCGCCCTCCTTGTTAACCTGAAAAGCAAAGACTGCCAGCGTTAATGGAGTTTCACTGAGTTTCATCTGAATCATTCACAATCAGCGTCAGAGCCACCACATAAAGCTGCAAGCTGAAAGGATGACGGAGCGAGGCTCACCTGGTCTGCTGCGGGCCCGAGCAGGTGAGCCCCCGAGAGGTCGAGATCACTGATGGTCGTCACGGTGACGGTGTGGTTGGGGTGGTCGTACTGCACAGACTCTGTGGTGCTGATTATAGTTTCTTCCAGATCGTCTTCAGCCTCCTCTGAGAGACATGAGGAGAATAAACAGTCAGCTCAGACTCTTTGCGTTGAGCGTCACGTGCTGCTGACAGACTTTTAACTCACCGAGAGCCTCTTCTCTCTCCTTCAGCATCTTTATGTATTCCTTATGCCTCTGAAAGCAGAGCACACGAGGATGAGCACACTCCGTTCAATTTGTATCAACTCAAAAAAACTCTTCACACTCACTTCTTCTCTGACTCTGATCTGCTCGTCCTTGATCTTCTTACGGATTTCTGCCACCGCTGCTTTCCTCCTCTCCACCTTCCGCTTATGGAAACCGGTTAAATAGTCCCTGACGAGGAAGAAGAGGAGGAAAAACCTGAGATACAAGTCTGCACCATAAACTCTATGGAAGGTCAAACTCTGCCTCTCCATCACAACACGAGACGCTCTCCTCTGTCCACACACGCATCGAGGGCACATCCACTTTACTCCAACATACAGCGATCGTCCTCAGCTGCAGGAGTCCAAAGTCAATGAAAGGTTTGGACCAAACATGAAGTGTTTTGGATTTATACCAAGTATGGACAGTCACACACACACACACACACACACAGTCTCTCAGGTTTGTGTATTATTATCTATAAGTGACTCAAATGAAAACAAATAAAGACAAATCAGTGTCTATAAATCAAATATGACAGCAGCTTCATCCTTCACGTAACTCATATAAACACTAACGCAGCTAATGCTCAGGCTAACATGCTCAAACGTTAAACAAACGTTGTATAAACTTACTGTCTGTCTTTGTCGTCAAACATTATGATGCACTTGTTTTCTCTTTTCTTGGATCCGGGCTTGAATTTCTTGTTTTTGGACACATTGTTGTGTTTTTTGTTATTTTTCATGTTGCAGCACACGTGAGTTTACCCAACACTACTTCCGGCTTCACTGTTTGTCCGACTAGAAACACGTAGATGTGAGACTGAAAGGTTCCGCCCGGACTAAACATTTATATTATTACAATATAACACAATTTATAAATAATACATTTAGTAAGTAATAATCACCTTAAAATGAGACTTCTACATCAACCATAAAAGCGGGTCCTCTTCCACGGAGTCCACCATGTTGAACCGCCATTTTTCTACAGTAGCCCTGAGCAGACAAACCGAACACTGGCTCCAGATATGACCTTTTGCTTTTTATGTGAATTTGTGGGTTTTTCCAGCATGCATACATGGAAGGAGGTGAGGTGTCACTTGGTTGCAATCTGCAACTTTGCTGCTAGGTGTCACTAAATGTTTTTAAACTCTCCACATTTTGTCTTGAACTGCATCGTCTATTGACAGCGTGTTGTGTTTGATATCAGGTCACCTTGTCTTGAGATATTGAAGTATCAATCTTACACACTGGATGTGTGTAAGATTTATTGTTAGGATACAGCAAATTGGTGTATTTGGTGATGTAACTGGTGTATAATCACATGAAAATAAGTATTGCTTTTTGGTTGGAGCCTTTTATATCTACAGAGTGCAGGGTCCTACACACCGGCCCTTTAATGAGAACAAATATGACACCACCACCTCCAACTTGCCTGTATTTTTGTTACTCATCAGGACATAATGACCGTCTTGTCACCCTTGCATTTGATATCTTATAATTTGGCACTCGCAGTGTCCCGGTGATCGTCTGTTCATCACTCCCTCCAGTGGCAGGGAACTCATTATATATCCAGACATGTCACCTCTCTCTCTCTGTGTGAAGTGCTGGGAATGTTTCATTTAGACTGAGGTGTCTAGGTTCATCACTCAGCCACACTGTAACTGTAAACTTCACGCGGGCCTCATTATCTGATTTACGCTGACATTCACGCTCCGTCATGACACATGAAATGTGATGTTCTCTCTTCACGCGTCTGATACTTCAGCCACCGACAGAACAGACAGAAGCAGCCACTGTCATGTGTTGTTTTATTATAAAAACAAACAGCAAAACGAACAAAGAAATTCAGACAATAAAACACAATCAGGGGAAAGACAATAAAACACTTGTAACATAATTCTAATGATAGCAAACCGGCCGACGGCTGCTGGAGCCTTCTTCTTCTTCACCACTCAGGACAGATCATCTATTTTCAGGACTCTTCATGTTGACCTGGAGGACAGAGTTCTGGAAATATCCAATATCACATGTGTGTGTTTGCTGTTTTTTTTGTTTGTCTTGTTTTTTAAAAAAGCTGTGAAATTACAGTGTGATTTTTAAAATATCAGGCTAATCGTTTAAATACGGGCTCAATAAAATACACATCATCTATTAAGAGATTCTCCCGCCTGACCCCTAGGCTGCTTTTTAATCGATATAAAACAATAACAATGACATAACTGCAAAACTGCCCCCCCCCCTTCCAAAAAAAGCATTTATATTAACATTACATTACATAACCATTAAATAAGATCTTCAGAGCACAGAGACAGGAATGACAGATGTGCTGTATCATGAAGACGTCAGCAATTACAAATAAAAAGCGGACTGGACAAAGATCGTTCCAAACATTATGGAACATAATAAAATCTTTTGTTTACATAACATCAAGGCCATTTTGCTCGAGAGCTTTACATCACAGGCGGACGCACCACCCCACATCTTTTCTTTAGAGTCCATGTAAAGGCAGCTCTTTCAAAATATATGAAATATGTTGAACAGCTGCTGAAAAGACGCGAAAAGACTTTTTCAGTCATCAGGATTTTTGTGGGCGGGTGGCTCAATGACACGCTGAGGCCGCCCCGAGCAGAGAGATCGAGATGAATTCATCTCGCTCAGTCCTGGAGCTGAGAATTTTGACACCTAATTGTCATTTTTAATCATTCAAATTTGGCTGAGTGGTCAATAAAACTAAAATAAAGCGCACCTTTGCTTTGACTTTACACGGACTTTAAAGCTGCTACACCCGGCGCCCCAGCAGAAGCGTGTCGGTGGAGCGTCACCTCCTCCTGACAGAAAACATGCCATGGTGCTCTCTCTGATGCGTCTCTCCTCTCAAGCGGTGGGTAAGGACTTGTTTAATCTACTTCTGCTTATCTGCCTATGTACAACATATATACAGTTACTTTAATATGTAATATGTCTATGAATCTGTGTGTGTGTGTGTGTGTGTGAGAAGGTACACATTTCAAACTCACTTCCCTCTGTTATTTCGACGGTACACAAATCCAATCACATTTCCCTGTTTCTTGTGAGTGTGTGAGCAGTAGCTGTCCGTCATTCTCATAAACGTACTGCACCGCCACATCCTAAAAGTCTAAATTAAAAGCAGCCCGGGAAGCTTTCATTGGAACGACGCCGCGCTCGCGTCACTTCGAATGGTCACTTTATTCAAATTCAGGATCACTGACGTGGTGCTTTAAGTATCCTATTTTGCTCCACAGCACAATGCTGGCATTGCTCAGTGTATGAGGTAGATAAGAAGAGACACTACTCAGCACTGTATGGTTAAAAAGCAAGCTAGTCAGTCTGTCTGCATCCTACAGCACAGCCATGCTTAACAGGCCGCAGCCGTCTACTCCGAAGCCCTTAACTGAGGCTTGCAATTTCAGCGAGACGTTACGCCGTTTACATCGCTGTGTGCCAATAATGATTGTACAGCTCCGTATCCTACAGCTAATCAATGCACTGCTGCATTGCATTAATTTAAAACAGCTATTAGATAATGGTCCCTTTTCCCTTTGGGGCCTATTAAACCTGATTCTCCTTGTTGTCGTTGTTGTTGTTGTGTAGCATTGTTTCAAATGAGGCAGTTAGCCCGCAGGGTACCGTTAATGTCCAGAAGGTGGCATGATTGTGCTGCAACAATGAAAACTAAGCATCAAAGGGAGCAAATGTGCAGCCTTCAAACATGTCGGCGTCATCGGCGTAGATGTAGGGCTGAGAGTTGGATGTAGCCGTGACAGTGAGATCTGTTTGTGTGTGAGAGAAGTGTGGTAGTTTGATGAAGAGTCCTCGATGGACACGAGGGTGTAAATGAGTGATTCCAGTGTTTAAGAGGAGCCTGGTTTACAGATTTCTGTGTGTGTGTTGCTGTACTGTGAGAAGCCCTAATCTATCTGGGTTTGTTCTATGAGGCTATGTGTGCGCGCTCAGGACGCAGCGATGGTCGTGCCCCCGCTGAGGCGCAGCAGGATCTGCTGGCAGTCCTGCAGGGACCGCCGGTCTCCCACGCGCTCCAGGGTGCGCTTGGCCTCGGCCAGCAGGCGGGCACGGTGCCCGGGCGGGGTTAGCAGAGGCATGGGCAGGTGGCGACAGGCCAGCAGGATGGCGTGAGCTCTCTCCCTCTCACCCAGGACGCACTCGCCATCTGACAGCATCAAGAGGAAGGAAAAAAAATGCAGATTAGGGTCATGCTGTCCTCCGGGACTGTTTTTATATTTCGCCATTAACCAGTAAGATTAAGAGCGACCAGAAGGGGAGCTGGTGCTGAGCCAGCAGTCAAGGTGAACGTCTGCTCCGGGTGTGTTTTAATAAATGTGTAAAAATGAGTTTACCGGCTGTGTAGGCGTTGTGTGTCCTGCGTCGGAGGTTGTGCTCCAGCAGTTGGTGAGTCCTTGTGGGACTGGCTCCAGCCATCAGCCTCACTGTGGTCTCATGAAGAAACACCTGCAGGTAAAAACACACACGCACACACACATCAGAGCCGCGAGCATTTACAGCTATTTGTCTCGGTGATGTCGGAGCAGAAAAACATGGATCCCCTCGCGTACAGCACACTACACAAGTCATATTCCACGTTCAGCGGAGCCTCTCATGCAGAGCGCCTCACAGCGCCGTCGGTGAATGTTTCTCTGTCAGTGGCCTCGTTTAACGATGCAGTCCGCGTAGTTCTTAAGAGTTTCGCGCTAGTCAAAAAGTAACAAATGATCACCGACCGCTGCGAGAGCTGTAGTTGTTACGGACCCCCTGGCGACAGTAATGACTGCTCCAGTGTATCTCAAGTATGATTGATGATATGATTTCTGCAGCTAGTGAGAGCGGGACCAGAACTCGATTTTCTAGGCTGATAAAGTAAATCTATTCTTATCATGAGCAGGATTAGCAGGCCCCAGATGATTTACAGACTTATTATGAGTGCAGCGTTAATACTAGAAAAACATTCAGGGCGATGAAGTGCCAGCAACAAACTGACGGTGTTATTACTTTTACCATGTGGCTTGTTACAGTTTTACAAATCTGGAAAGTCGCTGTTTTTTTTAATGTTTCATTAAAATCTAATTCATTTCATTACACAGAGATTATTTGTTTCCTTTGGCTGAAAGCTAGACAAAAGCTAATTTGGAGCCATCACTCTGGGCTTTAATAACTTGTTATTGGAATCTCTCCATGTTAGTGAGCTTCAAAGAGCCAAAGGAGCGAGAAATGAATAAAATATACGAGTCCGCTGATTAATCTTGCAAGTTACAAGAAATTACAGGCACTTATTTAGAATATCTCTGGGTTTTGTTGTGAGCTTTACATATCTGGTAACAACAGACGATAAAAGAAATCATGCAGATTTGGAAACATTACTTCCTCCGATCCTCCTACTGCTGCTCAGGGCCACAGGTTGGAGTGTGCACCTGTACCAACTGAGCTAACCGGTGCCTTTAAGTTTGTCAGTACTGCTACAGAGAAGGCATTTCCACCTCTACAAAATGTCCTTGAAACAACCAGAACGTCAGCCTCAGCGTTGTTTCTCCTTCTCCTCCTCCTCCGTTGCTTCTTCATCCAGCTCTTTAAACTTTCTGAGATATCAGATAAAGCGCGCGCTGTTCTGAACTCGACTGACTGTGTAACCTTTTGATTCCTTAAAATATTCCTTCGACTAGTCACAGATGTACCTTGTGTTGCGCCTGTCGGTAGCACTGTGTGAGTTTTCTCAGCGCGCTGAGGTCTCTCTGGAAACCAGCCAACTGGGATCCAGGGGCTGGGCCAGGTTCTCCATTACTGCTGCTCCCCCGCTGCCATAAGCTGGTCCTCAGGGTCAGCAGAACGTCACAGACAAGCAGCTCCACCCCCTTGAAAGACGAGAAAAAAGACAAATATCTAAGAGTTTGTATGAAATTAGATTTAATATTTGACATTTATGATTTATTACGGTTTGATTTATACTTTTAAGAGATGCATTTGAGACCCAAAGTGAGCCGTTACAATCGACTGTCATCACCCTCACCCTGCACCTCGCCCAGCATGCACGCCCAAACTTTGAAAAAGCGATGACGTGAAGTTGAGTGCTGTCTAATGTGAAGTGGTGGGGTGTGTAGAGGGTGCGTGCAGACTGGGGAGGCCTCTGTACTGCACTGCAGACACATTGCACTCGGCTTCAGGATCATGCAATGCAACTACAATGCACCACAGCCACCTCCTGCCACCCACACTGCGCACACACACACACAGCCCCACGTCAGCTTGCCCTGACCCCGACTGAGCATGCATGTGCTGGTGTATGTGTATGCACGGTGAACCATTGTGTTATGAAACATGCAGCACAGAGCAGGTTTTTGCAGTTTGCGTGTGTGTGTGTATAAGACACAGATAAGATTACAGAAGAAACAGTAACCCAGAGCAGATCTAACAGATAGAAGCAGCATTGTGTTATTGTGTGCTACCTTGTTCAGCCAGTTTCCAGACTGGGCGAGGGGCACGGAGACGCTGGAGCGCAGGTAGCTGCTGGCTCTGTCGCAGTTGGACAGGCAGGCTATCGCGCCTTCTCCCTTCAGAGGGGAGAGACTCATCTGAACGGCCTTGCAAAGCAGCAGCACAGCCTTGGGCAGATGGTGGCTGGAACAGAAGGAAAAGACGGGTCACTGTGGTTTCTTTTAAACAGAGATGAACGTGTGTTCGTCTTAAAATCTCTGAGTCCAGTTAGATGATCTTGATTCCTGCAGTGTGAGCATTTCTTTTAATGGGTGAGAACGCTTCACCTTCACCCAGATTAGTTTTTGTCAGACGAGTTTTACTTCACTTACTCGAGAGTGTGGAGAGCCCTGGGCATCCTCTCTGCTTCTGCCAACAGTGACCTCACAAGGACATCATCGCCCTGCAGCCAATGCACGGCAGCCTTCAGGACCAGAGCCCACCATCGACTCACAGGGTCTCCAACTGGCAGGAAGAAGAGACAGGGTGGAGCATTTAGGGGGGTTGTTGTGGCTGTGAAATGATTTTTCTCATCAAGCTTTAATTATGAAATGAGAGATGACGTGTTGCTGTATTTGTGTCTCCTGTAATAAAAGCTGTGCGCAGCTCGGCTCGGTGTGAAATCAATAATTGATTAAGACTGTAGCTAATTAACATCGTCTGAACAGATCATCAATGTGTTCATATCCGCTGCTAGTCATTTATTACCACAAATCAATTTGTTATCTGTGATAATCCAATAAAAAGTTAAATCGGTCGTCAGCTGACGGCCAGCGGAGCAAAGAAGATTCATCCGTGCTGACAGTGAGGTCTCGGATGGCTAACTGCTTAAACATCATGATGTGATGCATGCTTTCCTGTGGGCAGGGCTGTTTGCGCCATGCTGTTCATACCTGGAGTGGTGGTGTGATTGGGAGGAGTCGAGAAGGGCGGAGGAGGTGAGGGAGAGTCCTCGGTACAGCTGTTCAATAACTGGAGGAACTCCAAGGCGCTGGAAAACTCCCTGAAGGAGAAAGAAGGAAGAAGTTGCACAGATCAGCCGATGAATCATTCATTTAGATCAAACTGTGGGAAATGTTGCCGGCACGCCCGCCTCACCCGGAGTCGTTCTTGCGTTTGCCTGCTTCGGAGTCGCTCTGCGGTTGGATGAGGGTGTGAACGGCTCTTTCCAGAAGCTTCCTGCAGAAACAGCGGTGCAGCTGGGCAATGGGGTCAGCTGGACGAAGACCAGGAGGGAAAGAGTTAAACCAGAGCACGCAGCAAACTTTCTTTAATGCCACAGTGCATGTTTTTATTCACAGAGACAAACAATGTGCAAAATGATCAATTAATTCAGCAGATTAGAAACAATTACAACATATTCAAGCGTCTGCATGGTCCTGCATAACCAAAGAAACTCATTCTATGTGTCTTTCAGTCACAGTGCTAATGAGGGAATGCAGAGTGACCGGTAAATCGAGAGCTTCAGGCCCGCGCTATGATGCAGCCTGTCGAGTTCAGGCTCCATTTTACCTCCAAGATAATTTTATTATTAAATTCAGAATTGATTTATTATTATTCCCAGAATCCCTGAAGTAATACTTAGAATTAAAGAGTTCAATTTAATTGCCTTCTTTAAAAAGAGAGAGTTTGTCTCTGAGTGCAGCCTTTATTTATTTATCTATCGTGTCAGACCTGCGAGGCTTTGTTATTTTAACTAGATGAGGATAAAAAGCTTGATGTTCTGAGAAAAAGAAACCTTCTCAAACTCTTTTGGACTCATTATGGAGTTGATGAGATTATGATTATGGTTCTGTCTCCTGTTTTTCGGACATACCTGGGTCTCTCTGAGACGTGTACACCCCATCTGTGCTCTCGGACTTCACCGACCAGTCGCAGCTCAGGAAGAACTGCCTGCCCAATGGGGTGAAGAGCCAGCGCAGGCAGTCAGGGATCGGCTTGGTCTCTGATTGGTTGGCTACGCTCTCAGCACAGCTCAACAGGTAACCCTTCAGGTAAGACAGAAGTTAAGATGCTGATATCATTGAAATGATCTCCTCTGAGAGGCAGGCAGGTGATGGAACAGGTGCCCGAGACTTACAGGTAGGAAGGAGAGGTGGTGGCCCAGTATGGTGCGCAGGGCTGTTGCTGCAGTGACATAGATCTGGGTCAGCTGCGCAGGAGCCATCTTGCCTTGGGCGCTCTCGCTTAGGTTGACAGCGCTCAGAGACAGAGACAAAGCCCACAGACTGCTGCGCTGAGGCAGCTTTCCTACAGAGACACAGAGAATAAACACCCTGTCAAATATTCACAGCACGTCAAAGAGAAAGTCGTTTGTTGTCATGAATATAATGCGGTTGTCACTTGTCTAATTTTATTTGTTTGTCCTGTCTGCACACACCATCAGCACACTTTGTTCTCAACACTCACCTGTGAGCTGCAGCTGACTCAGCCGGTGGTAAACCAGGGCTGCGTCTCTCGCACTGGTCCTGGCCTCCTCCCCCTCGTGCTTTCCCCCGACCTGGTGAACCAGCCAGCCCAGCGGTGTTGGACGATGCAAGAAGTAGCGAATCAGATTCCAGGACAGAGAGCAGACCAGGTCCAAATTGGTTGAGGGGAGAGCTCTGGTCAAGACAGACAAGCAGGTCTCCAAACTGGCCATCGCTGCCACGTAATCTCCCTGGAGGAGACGGGAGACGAGGAAAAAATAGGAAGATAATCAGTATTCAGCTAAGACTGACAGGAAGGATGAGGAGGTCGTATGGGATGAAGGTCGAGCCTTAGATCTTACAAAATGCTAAAAATAAACTCACGCATGGAACAAGAAGCCTTAAGTGACACATCAAAACAGTGAGAATCAAAGCAAACCGGGAGAAGTGAAGAAACATCAAAATCTGATTCTCTAAGCACATCCTAAACTGGAGAGGAGAAGTCCGATCTGTACTCACCCTGTTGAGATGCAGGTCGGCTTGTTTGCGGTGCCTCCAGAACGACACCGATTTTGGCGAGTGAAGCGGCGTGACGGGCTCCCACAGGTAGAGCACCCTGACGCAGCCCCACACCGCTCCCACGCCGCTCAGCACCCACACCATCACCCACGGCAACAGGCACCGCAGCCAAGAAGCTGGAGGACGAGAGGAAACGAAACACGCGGTGAGAACACGGATTCAAGCACGACTTCTGTACTCTTCTATGGACAGCGGGGGTCAGTCATGCTCACCAAAGTCCTGTGTGTGACTTGGGAACCAGGACAGCGTTCTGGGCGGCCTGTATCCTGCAGAAAAACTGGCGCTCCCAGAGGCCTCAGAGCCCAACAAAGATGGCAGCGGGTTTAAGGACAGGCAGAAGAAGGTCAGGGCGCAGAGGAGCAGTCGGGAGCGATCCATCACTCCAACCGAGGAGGGAGAATCTGGCTCACTCTTCAACTGAGAGACGGTAAAAGGGATGGAGAGAGACAAAAATAAATAATTCTACTTAAAACTAGAGAAAGACAAACCTTAAACCTTCCTCTCTTGTAACATTTGAAATAAACAGAATTATGTCTAAAAGCACCCCCGAGCCCCTTCAAAATAAAAGTTTTTTATTATGAAACAGCAGTATTGAGTGAATAAACTTCTCTAACAACTAACGGATGTGAAGCAAACCTCCAAACAAGCAACTCTTACTTAAATGTTTAAAAAAAAAAAAGACTTCACCTGCTCGTGATCCAGTAAGGGGCTGCCTGGCTCTGAGTCCACGCAGTAAGGAGAGAACTGGGCAGGGGAACCAGAACCAGAGTCCGAGGCCGGAGGTGACATCATCACTATTTCTTGTTTGAGCTCCACGTCTTCGGGCAGCATCACAGGCTCTGAGGTCGAGACAGAAGGGGAGTCATTAAAGTCTCGAGTTACTACACGGTCGCGCTCTACTTAGAACACTCAGTGACACGTACTGTTCTTCTGGTTGGCCATCTTCAGTGCCAGGTTCTCCTGTCGTAGTTTGTGGTTGACCTGTTGCAGGTATTTGATGTAGTCGATGGCCTTCCTCAGCACAGCTGACTTGTGCATCTGAGAAGAAGGATGTGACTTTTTTTAAACACTCAAACACTTTACAACATTAAAATAACCTTAATGTAATATCCCACTAACCTTTGCGTCATTCCCCATGACCAGGTCTCTGAGCTCTGTGATCTTGTCGTTGATGGAGGACCGGTACCTCTTCTCAATGATGTTGTGGGTCGTCCTCCTCTCGCCCTCCTTCACCACTCCTCCCGGCCCCACGACGCCTCCTCCCATCACTTGCCCTTGCTCCATGTTTGATCTGACTGCGTTCGTGGAGTGGGTGGAGCCTGGCTGTAGCTGCTTGATTGGCAGCTTGTCTCCTCCTTGCATCATGACGGGGACGGTGGTCAGGATGTTGCTGCTCATCAGAGTCTGCGGACAGAAATCAGCAGACGTACGTTAGATTTCCTGGATTTCTTTCAGGCGTTGAAACTGTGATGAAATCTTTGACGCCTGCTGTGTACCGGGACTTGCAGAGCTGTGTTCTGGATGGGCGTGGTCAAGGCTGTGATCCCTGTGGGGCTCTGCATGGTAGACAGCACCTGTGTGCCGTCGGGTTTGAGTGTCGTCAGAACCAGTGAGTCTGTCTTCAGAATCTGAGGCTGCTGGACCAGAACCTGTCAGAAAGAGGACAGGTCTCATCATCATGTCTTTTATCATTCAGACTCATTTTCTGACAGTAAAAACTTCCCAGCGAGGTTACTTACAGGTACTTGCTGCACCTGCTGTTGCATAGTGTGGACTGTGGTGGGCGCTGTGGAGAGAGTCTGGATGGTCTGTCCGGTCGGGGTCAGAACACGCTGGTGCTGAATGGTCACCGGTTGGAGCTGTGGCGACGTCATGATGCTCTGCACCTGTGGTTGGAGGACTGGGGATGGGGAGTCAAGAGGATGCACAATGTCAGTCAAAAGATTTAAAAAAAAACATTGTTGCAGTAACGACATGTTACCGTTAAAAGACATTTAGTCACCTTGGAAGCTAGGGGCGGGGCTCTGGTGGCAGATGACGGGGTTCTGGATGAAACGTCCACCGTTGGAGGTGATCATCACAGTCTGAGCCGCCTGGGTCTGGATGGGCAGGGGCGTCTGGCTGTGGGTCTGAACCAGGGTGTGGACCGGGAAACTCTGGGTCTGCATGGGGATGCCCTGGGTGTGCATCTGCATAGGAATTAGAGTTTTTGTGATTTAGCACCTCCCAGTTTGAGCAATATAGTGCTACTGTGGTGAATATGGACAGCTGTACACACGAGCAACTTTGCTAACAGACAAACATCAAGCAACGTCAACAACACAAGACTTAGCAGACTTAGCAGACTTAGCAGACTTGTCTTTCAGCCTTTTATTTCACCAAGCTTTCGCCAATGACAAAAACTCAGTCCCTGATTTACTTTTGTTAACTGCTGACCCGGCTCCTGTTCTGGCATGACACCAGCTCTGCTCCTTGTCTATATTGCGCCCTGACCATAAAAACCTCCTCTTTCAGGTAGTCCAAAAATGGCTGTGGTACAAACACAAACACTCCCCCGGTACTCTAAACTCACATTACCACACACATAAAGCGGCTATACTTGGCAACTGTTTACTTTACTATCCATCAACTGTTGATGTGGAGCAGCTGGAGGACATCAGAGTGAAAAAATGAAAATAATAATCCCTAAAATATGATCCACTTTCCGAAAAATCAGTGAAATAGTCGGTGGTGGGTGACTCAGTGCCATGAAGTGTTATGCACTTCTTGTACCCGGAGCACAAAATGACATAGTGCAAGAACAGTCCTACAGGGCGCAGAGTGGGAATGACAAAGACACCTTTCATCTCAAAGTGTATTTTTCCCCTGAGAGATGATAGACGTTTGATGCAACACCAGACAGTTTCATTCTTGATGTACTGTTTTAGGAAAAAAGGCATTTCACTCAAGACAATAAAGTGTATCTGTCAGGCTCACTACAGTTTTGCTGAGACGTGCATTGCTGTTTGTAAGGATGCTGAGCTGGATATTATATTTTATAGTCTGTCAGTACGCCCAAAGTTTTCTCCTGTCAGCAGAAGCTTTTTTAGTATGGACGGCACAATAACAGAAGATGAATCAACATCGCATCCACATCAGAAAATGAAATAACAGCCGGAGAAGAAGAAGGAATCTTAAAATAGCCTCAGGACCAAGGAGACGACGCTCATCCATCACTGCAGCAGTTATACAAGCCCTTTCAGACGCACCAAACGGTACAATAACAGCTTTAACTGCGAATGCAATGCGCTGTAAAACTGTTCATAAAACTTATTTATCCTACCAGAAATAGCAGTAAAATGAGTAATAGGTAAGTTAACACAGGATTTGTGTGAAAGTGATGTCAGATACCTGGATGGTGGACTGAGCCGTCTGTTGGGGCTGAGGCTGGATGGGCTGGACCAACTGAGGCCGCGGCTGTAGGAGTGGAGGGCTGCGGGTCACCTGCTGCTGCCCTGAGGTTGCGGTCGTGGGGGAGGGTGTCTGAGCGGGAGTCAGGGGAGGGGTGAGGGGCAGAGACTGAGGGGACAGTGTTTGAGAGGCGGCGAGGCCGACAGCGGAGCTCTGGTAGGCGGCGGGGGTCGGCGTCTGGGGAGTCTGTGGGGTTTGAATGGCAGGGCGCGGGGTGGCGCTGGAACCGCCACTCTGTATAGATCCTGCTGAGGTCATCTGGTCCTCGAACAAGTCTGGGAAGTCTCCCACCTGGTTGCTGACAAACTGCAGCATCTCTGAGGAGACGGAAAAACAAAACGGACATCACAGGAAGTCTGGAGACAGCTCTGTTATTAATTTCACTGTTAATTTACAGTATCACACGAGTGTTGAGCCATTTGAAAACATGTGTTGACAGACCGTAGAACATATTGCAACATCATATTAGTCCGATGACGATTGCTTGACTACCTTGAAGCTCAGGCCTCGGCCACACCCGATACTACATTTTCCAGGCGAGCGTCCTTGAGAGAGAACTTTTTGACTGAGCGTAAACACACGGTGGTAAGGCTGCCCCACTTCAGACCTGGCTTAAACGTGCGAATGTCGTTATCAGCTCACAGATAAGAGCGGAGAATAATTTCATGGACTTGGCCTTGAATCGACACACACACACACACACACAGAGCTCCAGCTTCTGTTCTGGCTATAAATCAGTGCAGAGATAGATAGATGCGTAGAAACCTTCAAACAGTTATCCTTGAGAGTGCGGAGCGACAAAAAAAGCACTTTAGATAAAGGATCCGACAGCACCGAGAGAGCTGGCGGATAAACGGTGCTATAATGAAGATGAATGTGCACTGAGCTGGTGTCGTTACACAGGAGGTGTACACTATGTTAAACAACACCTAATGGGAGCTCAATAAACGCTTCCTTACAAACATCAGAGATACAAAACTGATGCTACATATTAAAAACTACCAGTTTATTACAGCCAGTTGAACACATGCTCTCCTTATGAGGAGCTAAGTTTAAGTTTGGAGAGTTAGACTTGGTTGATTGAACTGTTTTACATAAGAAGACTTCCTCTTTCTTTATGACTGGGTCTCAAACAAAAACACTAACTTACTAATTATCAGTTAATCTGTCATCATTTTCTAAGGCAAGTCAATTAGTTGTACTGTAGAAAAAAAAAAGGGAAAAAGAAATTATTGACCGATTATCAAAAAAGCTGCCGATCAGTCAATGAATCCAAGGACACACGGTGGTTTCACACTATTCTTCCAATCAACAGGTGGTGATAAAAACAGTCTGTGGTCCAAACGCCGTCCTTCACGGTCCCGCAGGACTTTGAAACTTCAAGACAACTGCCCGCCTGCGTCCGTGAGGTGGAAGCTGCCGCGGTTAATCTATGTCACTGATAGTACGTATGGCTTCAGCTAACAAGGTCAGTGATGTGTCAATGAACAGAGCCTGCAGCCTTGAACTTGTCTTACTGTGCAACAGGGCAAAGTGAGCGAAGTCACTCAGCAAACCTCCACCGATGAAAACATTCAGAATAACCTTAACTGGAAAACTGATTCCAGGAACGTCACCCAGCTCTGTGTCAGCCTCATGACTTACAGTGCACGTCCTCTCATTACTACATTTGTCATTTAATTCCTCAGAATTAACGATATAAATCATAATGCAGGATGACACGACTTCAAATGTGTCACATTTTCTTGCTGTAGTTGAGTTATTTTAGAGTGTAGAGCTGCAGCACATTCTGTACTTTTGTCGGCGTGATATCAAATTTCATTACAACACCGAAACTTCCCTCATCTCAGCCAACTTCCTGTTGCCTCTGAATTTCTTGCATCACTCCACAATAAAAGTGTTGCTTTATTGAGAGCTACAAATTCCGACTGACGGTGTGTATGTGACTCCTGCTGACGCTGAGATGGTGGCTGTACTTCCTAAATTCTGAAAAGGCAGAATCATCCTTTAAACCACAGCCCCGACTGAAATCTTGCACCATGTGAACATGAACTGGGCTTTCTGCTCGGGAGCTTTTAACCAGCCCGTTCTTCACGTCACTTCACATGACACTCGACCGCACACTTGTGCGCCTCCATGGGAGGGCAGACTGTTCATGACAGACAGGACAAAGCGGCTCCGAGCCCACCAGAGCTTCAGACAAGCTGACACAAAGGGTAAATCCATCAAGGGGAGGGGGGGGGGGCAGTTTCCTAGGCTGCTCAGCGCAAAGAAAACGGGTTATATAACCAGATTAGCGGTTGCTGTATAGAATAATTGGGGGAGGAAGAATGTTCTCAGTGAATAAAGGGTCAAGTGCATGAGCTCTTGCAGATATTACAGGAAACACAGTCTTAAGAACAAAGGTTAAACATCTACTGTGAACCTTTCACTGTCCCAGCTTAAGTTTTGATGATTTTAACACATGCAGGGTCACCGTTTCACTCTGTTTTACAGGTGGCCGCTCCGTTTGAGGGACAAACCGACGCTGAAAGAAGCCAAACTAAAGTGTGGGCTGTCTTTGTTGCAGCCTGCCTGTGAATTCATCAGTCAACACAGTTGTCATCTCCCTCTCTCACACACAATCTGTACATTCCTTGCTTTTGACACAATGATTAAGTGGGATTACATAACCGTGGCTGGGGGTGTGCCGTCTGCCCCCCTTTTGAAAAGAGAATTAACGCCAGACACCAAAAGGCAGGTGCAGTTTGAGAGACGCTGCGCGAGCCCGTGTGCACCATCATCAATGTCGACCACGTTGCATTGTCTTGTTAAGCACAATTACTGTTGGATGTTGGTTATAAATTCAGTATGGCATGTGGTAGATAAAAAGATAAAGAGATCACCTCATGCTGTCACACACACACACACCACACACACTCATATATCTCCATCAGTCCGGTCTGGTGACTTAGCATTTAGTAAAATTCCACCCTAATGGGAATCTGGTGACTCTGCACTGGGCAGCGTTACACCAAAAGCCCTGTCCTTTCACTGCGAGCCAGAGGGTGAAACTTGTTTTGATAAGGGTGAGATTGGATAAGAGGGACGCTGCCTGAGTGACCGCCTGTGGAGCGCACGGTTGGATCTTTGCAGGGGATGTTGTGCCACAAACTTTGACATTTAACTCTACAAAACACATTTAATGCTTTTATCCACAGTGGCTTACAGTACAGGGAGCAATTTGGGGTTCGACATGCAGCCTGGAGGAGCCGGGGATCGAACCACTGGGCATTAGTGGACGCCCCGCTCTACCTCTGGGCCACAAAACAATCTTTATATGGTTCATCTTATGACCCTGCAGCAATAACGAAGCTTGACTCAGATCCCCCTTCACTGCCCACGTACTCAGCTTCCTGACAGATGACAGCTCTCTGTCACCCACCTCAGCTACTTTTATTATTTAGACACAGTAATCAAATATTATCCTAATATACAAATCATGGAGTGTGAGAGAGATGTGTGACATGACAGCTTGCAAAAAACGCATACATTGCAAAAGGTGATGTGCAAGGTGCAACAATAAATTGTGGGTCGTCCACTAATCAGATGATCGGAGGTTCGATCCCCAGCTCCTCCAGTCTGCAGGAAGTGTCCTTGGGCAAGATGCTGAACCCCAAACTGCTCCCTAAAACACTAGATCTAAATATATCCAGCTGATTTAAGTGAATGACACACACATTAGTGGAAAGAAATAGCACATTAGGAGCTGAAATATGGACCTCTACGTTCAAACTGATGCTAAACTTTGTGTCAGTCTCCAGCTATAAGCAGACCTCCACAGCAGGAGGAGCGGAAACAGGCCGACACACACGGCTCACTCACCGTCGATGTCCCCCAGCGTGAATTCATCCCCTAACTCCGCCAAAGTGGAGTCCATGTTCTCCATGGTGGAGATGTACTCTCCGCCGTCCATCCTGTCGGTTAGCTACCTCGCCTCCCCGGCTGTCACCTGAGGGGTCGCAAGGGGCGGAAAACGGCTACCAAACCCCGGCGAAGCGATCTTATCTTCTCGTAAAGATTATTCTCTCACTGAATGACCATAAAACAACACCACGGCCTCGAGGGAGGCGCACTTTAACGTCGATAAACTCATCCACATCGGTTTCTGCTTAATGCGACTCCATCTTGTTTCACGCTCCTTACGTCATTCACAAACACAGTCTGTGGCCCAAGGCGGGCCGTGATTGGCTGAGGCCCGGCTGTTGTTGTCATGAAGCCAGTCGTCATCGTCCAATCGGAGCGCCGTTTTCACCGTGGTCTGATAGTACGTCAACCATCAGAAGTTTCTGTGTTATTTGAATAAACCGCGCCCCCTGCCTTCATGAATACCGCGAGCGTCATCAGGGAAATCCTGCACCTCGGAAATAAACACATCACAAGTAAACACAATCTGCAGACACATTCATGCGAATTAAAGGCATTTCCCTGCTATTATACACAAGCCCTGACATTGTGCACAGTATATTTAACAGTGTATTTCTGTTTTGTGGTGACTACAAATGTTCAACTGTCCATTCAAAGAGTTTATATATAGATGAAAAGCAGCAACAGTGGAGTACAAGAGTACGTTTTACTCAAGAAAAGCAAGTAAAGTAAATTAATATATATTTTAAAGTATGTATGTTTAAAATTTAATTGTACATTTCTTAAAATCTATTTGTGCTTCATTTTCTTATTTCCATAATAAAATATCTGTTTTATAGTCTTTTTATGTGGTTTTCTATTTGAACAAATTTTCACATTTAACTTCTTTCTCCGCTCATACTTAATCATGCTGTGCATATGTTCATATCAACCTCATGTTTTTTATGCGTGCATAGTTGTACACACACCTGGCCAATAAAAGTGATTCTGATATTTAATGAGTACATATGAATAGAAGCACAATGAATATTACACTTTTAATAAATGTAGTTATGTACTGTTAAAAATATAATCTACATGAAATGGCATTTCAGAATATGTGCAGGTGTTTTTTTCTAATAAAATAAACTAAAAGGTAAAGACACAACAACAGAAGACATGAGGCCAAAACTGGAGAATACTGTCTTTCTTTTTGTTGTTTATTTCACTGCAACAGATTCATCACAGCAACACATTTACAGGAGATGGAAACAGGTGGTAGTGCTTCATCAAATCAGTAAATACAGTACTTAACTGCAAACTTATTACAGGACGTGAAATATTACAATGCGACCACACGCTGCCTGCTCCAACACTTCAGGATTCAAAGTGCTTTTTAACGCTTCAGTCCTTTTGTTCATATTCAACACTCATTACTGCAATAAAAAGACTAATTACATTAATCTCACTCTCAGCAAACATTGGTATATAAAGGATTTCTAAGTGCCTCTTAGAATTTTGTGATTTTTCTTTCGAAAGAAAAAATGATAAACTTTGTTCATTCAACTGAGCTTACACAACTCAACTGTGACGACCCAAATTTTCAGTAGCCCAGTTCCCAGAAGTGAAGTGAAGCCTCTGCAGTTTTTATTTTCATTTTATAAAATGTGCATGAAGGCGTTTGGTTTGGATCCAAACCAACCAAGTGCAGGACGAATCACAACCTTATAAAAATCGATTTAGAAACAAAGCAAAGGTATGAAAGACTGTGTACCCGAGACCCTTCAATGAACATCCCACAAAGCATTGCAAATGCCACTGAACTCATTCACCAGCCTCAACCAGCTCCAACATTTGTATTGTAATCGCAACATTTGCAATTATAATTTATCTATTATAATTTATGATGATGTTCATATGATCTTGTTCTATTTATTACCTTGCTATGGCTGCTAGCTGTGTTGATTTGCATTTCCATGCTAATAGCAATATCTCTCACTGAGGGAAGCTACTGTGGAGTCTAGTATGACATCAGGAAGGCAAGAAAAAATATGATCTAAATTCTATGATCAAATATATGTTCTCATTCAGCCTGTATTTATTTGTTCCAGTAGACCTCGTAAGACTTCTTCTCTGTGTAACTGGCTTCTGTTGTTCCTGTGCCACACCTGACTTTTTCCTTCACCACCTTCACTACCAGACCTCCAGCCAGGGCGATGCCTGCTGCAGCCTTGCCTATCTCAGCCACTGCAGTCAGGATCCGTGATGTTGTGTCCAAGGAGTTCGACACCCTGCCTGCTACTGACACCACACCGGGCCCCGTTAACCCAGACACAGCACCAGAAGACCCAGCAGCCACTGCTGGGACGCTCACAGCCAGCTCCTCGGCTAAGGCTGCTCCTGCTGCAGCATATGAAGTCCCACTACCTACAGCCGCCACTGCATGCTGACCTGCTGCTGAGGCTACAGAAGCATTAGCTACACCCACTGTTTCAGCTCCGCTGAGGGCTGCTGTACTTAAAGCTGCTCCCTCCAAAGCTGCACTTATAGCAGCACCAGCTCCCATGGTGCCTCCCACGCCTGCTGCCACCCCCACGACAGATGCCCCTATGAGACTGACCTGCCCTAAGGCATCCAGAGCGCCCTCCCCAGGACTGGCTGCCTCAGCACCAGCAACGGTTCCAACAGAACCACCCAAAACTCCACCCGTTGCTGCCCCCAGAGCCAGTGCAGTTTTCCCTGAGGCTGCCGCCACTATGGCACCCACAGCTTTTCCAACACCCGTGCCTCCCGCTACAGACATGCCAGCAAACTGACCTGCAGCAAAGCCAACCGAGTTCCCCACAAGAGATGCCCCGGCTGCGGCTGCTAAAGGGGCAGCCGCCCCAAACATCGCACCGACCACCATGCCTGTAGCTCCGGCAGCCACCAGGATTTTAACTCTTTCCAGGACCTTAGCGGAGAGCGCAGCCTCCCTCCTCAGGCGAAACAAGGAGAGAGACTGTCGCCTGCTCACGGCCCTGCTGCTGCCTCTGCGCCTGCCTCTGAACTGGTCCCGAACTCTATCCCTCATGAGGCTGAAGGGGTTTCCTTTGCTCTCCTCTGTCCATCTCTCCACCCTAAAACCCTCTTCATTTCCTGCTTCTAGCTCCCTCCTCCTCCTCCTGACCACTTGTGATCCTCTATCAGTACTGTCCGACTCCAAGTCACACTTCCTCCGTTTTGCAAGTTGAGCCTGTTTCTCCATGCTGCTGTCGCCTCCCCCTTGTTCCTCCCCCTCTGCTTGCCTCAACATCCTTTCCTGCTCCTCCCTAATGGCAGCCTCTGCCTCTAAAAACACTGTGTTGGTGTAAAACCCTTGTTTAGTCTGCTTCACCATCGCATCCACCTTCATTATGAGTTCTTTAACCTGTGCTGAATTACTGGGATCTTTGTTATTGAGTACATGGTACCTGCCCCCACACCTGTCGATCAGAGCTTTCAGCCCAGCAGGTGCAGTCTCCCTCAGATACTTTTCAATTGCTATGCCCTCCAGGTCATCACCCCTGGTAAAAAGAACTACCGTGTGATGACGGACTGCATCCTCCCCAAATATGTTAACCACCTCGCGGGCAGCCTGGTTCTCGCTGTCTGTGTATCGTCCTATCGGCACCACCAGGAGAAAAGCGTGCGGCCCAGGTGCAGACAGAGACACACATTTGGCTATCTCAGCATGAATCTGCTCTGCACTGAGATGAGTGTCACCAAAACCCGGCATGTCAACCACCGTGACTCTCCTCATCCTCCTCCTCCTCCTCTGTGCGACAGTCTCTCCATCCTCCTCCTCCTCCTTCGCAGCAGCATCCTCTTCCATGGCGAGCTCGGCGCTCCCGAGCTGGCAAACCTGGGTGACGGAGCTGGCGCTGATCTGGGACAGGAACTGCTTTCGGCCCAAGATGGTGTTTCCCGATGCGCTCTTGCCAGATCCAGTCTTTCCGATGAGGACCAGCCTGAGTTCAGAGTCGTCTCCTTCGTTGTCACCTTCCATATCTGCTGGCTCCTTTTTCACTTCCTTATCTCCTGAAGGAAAAACTGCACAGCAGAAACTAACTGAGATTTTTCACATTAATAGATTTCCTACAACTTTACAGGCTAATATCAACCACAAATATCCTGAGCTGACTCCTCTGTTGTCTTTACTAGCCGCTGTTTTAGGTCACAGGCCCAGAAGAGTCAGGCGTCTGTCAGGAAGGCTCTGGACGGAAACAAGTGAATAGCTAACGTTAAAAACAAGTTAGCAGGTGTTTCGGTTGGACGAGCGACCGTGTTAACTGGTGCCCTTCAGCCGAATGCGTGTGCGGCTTCCGTAGTTAGGACGGAGAACACGTAGCTATCCAACGGACACCACAGACGGTGTGTTTATTTTACACACACTTAATAAAAACACTAAAGGGAGTTAAATTCACCAGGACAGCTACGTATCTTCCCGTTACCATAGCTACATTCGCCTGACGGACACCAGTTGACAGGGTCGCTCGATAACCCGAAACACCAGGGGGGAATAGCTAGCGTTACCCGCCAGATGGCTTCATGTTTATAACTCAAATGTTACCCGGTGATAACAAACATGAAACTCCAGCTCAGAGATCACGTTTGAATCCCTGTTTCAACGCCGTAACCGCTATTTATATGCTAACTGGCTAACCTGCTAGCCACAACAGCATGCTATCTTTAGCAGGGTGCTAACTTGATGACAAAAACATCAGGTGTCACACGAAGAGATCAGCATACCTGAGTCCACGTCATTAGACATCTTCACGCGTTTGTTTTCATCTTCTGGATGCAGCCGAGAAACTTCCACGTCGGTGTGAGCTCAAACTCTGAGGACACACCAAAACATTGGGACAAGTTGTTGTACAAAGTCTGTCTGTCTGCTGTCTGCCCTCTGTTGGCTGATCTGTACCCTCTCACACACACACTCACACACACCATGGAGGAATATTAAATCAGAAATAAGTGTTTTGTACATATCAGAGTCACTTTATTTCATTAGATTTGATAACAAAATGGCTTGTTCATTCTGCAGCAATGATATTCTTCCTCTGAATATACATATAGTTGTTGTTTTTTATAACAGTCGTAATACTATTTCAAAATTACACCAATCTCAATTCCATAGATCTAAACCATTAAAATATGTCAATTTGTCAACAAAAATCATAAAAAATACGAAATAAGAAACAGAAATATTTAACACAGAAACAGGTGCAGGGCTGCGGGGTGGAGGCTTATACTGTATGTCTGTAAACAGACAGATCATGGTGTGGACTGATAACTGCTTCACACGATTACAAAAATATGTGAAAAGGAAAATTCACAGACGATCCACCCCCCCCATCATGGTGATAAAATAAGAGTTGATATACCGTTATACTGTTTATAGACGTGTCCTTCAAACTCTGAGCAGCAGTAAGAACATCAATCTGCCTATTCACAAACATCGTTCTACAAATCTCTCAAACAAAGCTGAAATATAAGCATTGATTCAAGCGGAAACTAACCAGAAAGGGGCCAAATTTAATGAGGTGGGGTCAAATTTATATTTGGCAACCACAAAGATTCGAAGCATGAGTTTTAGACACATTAAATCTATAGACCAGACACGATACAGTGAGGTTTTTGCAAAGGTTTGAAGCAAATTTTATTATACTAAAATGAATGATATTCCAAAGTACAGTTATGTAATCCTCAAGTTATCAAAAAAGTGTGTGTACCCTTATCAACTCCTCTCCCCGGAGGCACCTTTCACCTCTCGTACAAAGATTTCCAAATGATAAATCACTGTGAGTGTGCAGCGATTCAGGCTTTTGTCACAAACTGACTGACCGCCACTTCCACTTTTACCGTTTTTGCGTCACTTTGAGGTTCCCTCTCTCTGTCTCTCTCTCTCTCTCGTCTTACAACAGAGCACCTGGCTTTTATTTTTTTGTACTTCACTGTCATCGGAGTCTACAAGTCAAGCCACCCCTTGTGGACTGTGCGTATGCTTCCATCCCCCCTCTCTCTCCCTCTCTCTCTCGCGCTCTCTCTTCCTTGGTCCCTGCTCTCCACAAGCACTGAGGTGCAGTGCTATAGCTCGGTGCGGGAGCGAGAGATGCGAGGGCCTTTCCTGATTTCTTTCCTCTTCTCTTCTTTCCTCCGCCTCTTCTCCTCCTCCCTCAGGATCTTCTGGAAAGCCTCGGCAGTGTGAAGCACCTGAAGCAGATGAGACAAAGATCTATCTGTGTTACTGCTGTCGCTGGTTGTGAAAGTGTAACTAAGGCTACCCCTGGGGCTTAAATGGTGATTTCTGGGTGAGTATCAGCGGCTGTTAAGTGGCAACTAGGGGAGTTTCCCATCAGCTGTTAATGCTGATGGGGATCTTACTCACATCGTCTCTCTCTGTGCGGTACGGGTTTGTAAAGTCCGGGGATTTTTCTGTTATTCCCAGCTCCTGTGACATCTGAAAGATGAGCAGAGCAGACAAATGACAAAGACAAGAATGGAGGGTTAGGGGGCACATTATCATTTCTTCAAAAGAGATAAGGAATAAAAATGCGACACTGTCACATCACCTCGTCTACAGCTAAAAGGCAGTTTGATGCAATTTGGCAAGCAGTTCCAGACAAATCGACATTTCTTCTGAGTAATACGTCTTATTTTCTCCGTTTGGCTTTTAGACACTACGAGCTAGGCGAAGTGGAGAGAGGAAGGGATCAGAAGTTAAAGAGCGGGGTTACTAAAGGCACAAGTGAGGGCTGGATGCCCACGTTCAGGGCGCTAAACTGCTGCTGCTCCTGCTTCAAGTCTCAGAATTAATCCACTATATAATCCTCTTGGCACATTGCTGAGGTCACAGATTAATCCTGCAAGAGTTTAGTTCATTAACCTGCACATTAAAGAGGCTATCTGCTCTGCTCTTTTTAACTTTCCAAAAGGTCACAATGCACCATGGGCAGATTCCATGGCAAACGACACATTTCGCAGCGATGGCAGAGGGCTGCACGCTTCACTGACATGACTGCACATTGCACCAAAATCTCCATTTCTAGCATATTACATGAACTATAGTGGTCATATTTACACCACTATAAGCCGTTTTGCACGTTCCCCCTGTACTCTCCTGCAGAGAAAAGCATTACTTTCACCACGCACCTTGCACT
Source organism: Nibea coibor (assembly GCA_023373845.1). NCBI lineage: Eukaryota > Metazoa > Chordata > Actinopteri > Sciaenidae > Nibea > Nibea coibor. Next base: position 4,125,006 of record CM041727.1, read on the forward strand.
AGATTTCACCTGAGGGTATAACCGTTTGATCCAACACGGATTCTGTTCATTTCTTTCCACAAAAAGTTAATGCATCATCTTATATAAGATTTTTCTCATATCCAAACATCCATTCATGGACTTGATCGTCAGTATTAAAGCCAATGTAAACTCTAAAAGCGCTCACATTTTCAAGGCCTTCGCTTTTAGTGTGAAACCACATTACCTCTTTAAATACGGTCCACATTTCTCACAAACCGCTCCATCCAGCAGCGCTCTCTCTTTATGATGCAGATCTCACAAATATTTCCTAAACGCAGCCAATCAACTAGTCAAATGCTCAAAAAGGGTTTTTACAGCTGGCATTCAAAGCTAGAATCCCTTTTTCTTCACACTCTTGCTGCAGAAGTGTTTATCGAGAGGCTACATTAGTTAGAATACGCCGTGACTGTCTGGACTCACGAGTGTGAGGACATGCTGGTGGGCTCCTCCTGTGAAAACCCCCGTCTGGTTACAGAAATTCAGCCCCCAGCGCAGCAGGCCGCCCCAGTCGGAGTTCCGGTCGTAGTAGTGGTGGACGATGCGGGGAAAACGTAACGCCACGTCGCCAAAAAACGCTGTATTCTCCACCACGTGGGAATAAGCTGCAGAGAATTACAGAAAAGAAGTAAGTACATGAGAAGAAATAAAACAGGAGGGCAATTCTGATCATATTTGTGCTGACAAATCAGAGAACATGCTGATAAAGAGAACAAAGGGAGAAGTGCAGCAGACAGAAAGCTGATATTATTGGCACTCGAAGACCGTAAGGAGAAAGAAGAGGCCGACAGAGGTGAAGTTTTTTGAAGCAGGTGACAGAGAACAGGACAATCAGAGAGGAAAAAACATCAGAGATGCTGCTAAATAAAAAAAGACAAAGTGAAGCAGACCTTCTTTGATCTTATCGTCCATCGGGAAAGGGTCATCGGGCTGCATGTTGGCCGCAACCAGGATTTGTCTCGAGTCCTCCAGCACCTGAGAATCAGAAAGATAGTTCAACACGCTGATTTATTTCCTCTGCAGCAGTGTTGTGGAACCGGTTTTCAGTCTAAGGTTTTTTGGGCGGTTCTAAAGGGCGGCTCGATGACACGCTGAGGCCACCCTGAGCAAAACCCAATTTTTTTTTATATGCTACTCTAATTATTATTCTTGTTTGCACTCTTCCCTGGATGAACAGCTCGGTAACTTTATTTAAATTCCCCAAACATGAAGCGATGAACACGTTTACACGAGTCTGCTTAACACAACGTCACAATAAGGGGTCAGAATAATCCGGTTCTGAAGAGAAGACGTGGTTTAGATGGACTAACAACACATCTTTTCTCCACATTTGTGAATAAAAACCGACATTTACACCGACGGACATAAAGGCACAGACGGAGATTAAAGTCAGTGCAGCATCTATGGGGATTGTATATAGGAGAGATATAAGTAGAAGCGCTCTTAAGCACTATCTTACACACACACTACAGAAACGCTGACAACGTATTTCAGCCACTGAAGGTAGACCATGCTAGTTGTCCTTGAGAGGCATGAGGATGCATAGATAACTACCCTCTGGGAAACTGAGGCGTACTGTAAAGCTTGAGTGGCACTCCAAGCAGCTGACTCTGAATTAACATTCAAATGAATGCGAGGAAACATGCTGATGAATGTGATCATTGGATTTGAAGCTTTTGATTCACTGCTGGGCCGCGAACCTTCTTATCCTTCAATCTGCTGAGAGCACAGGAATGTTCACGGAGCTCTCAGGAAGAACTGTTGCTTGTTTCTTAAATATACGTACTGTACAAGTGGTCTGCGCTCGATTTTGACACGCACCTTGAAGAGTCCTTTGAGCATGATGTCTATGATCTTGTACTGTTGATTGATGTCGTTGAGCTCCACCAGATTCTTGAGCGCGTTCAGCTGATCTTTCCTCTTGGTCTCAAACAGCCGCTTGTCTGATAAAAGGAGGTCAGGAGGACACACACACACACACATGGCATAACACAAATGCTCAAACATGCACCCATCTGTTACGTATTTAAAAAAAAAGGGGGCACATATTCATGAGCATGCATAAGTTGACACTTCAGCCTGGGCTTTTGGCAGCGGCTGTGCGCGCTGACAGCGAAGGATACAGATCTCGAGGTTGGAGTCGTGTCTCGGCCTGTGTGCGTCCGAGTCGGCCGAGCCGAGGGCGGCAGCGGCGAGTGCCAGGACCACTGCGCACACGCTCCACATGGTCAGCAGGTGTCGGCAGAGAGGCGCTGTCCTGAACACAGGAGATGACCAAGCAGTGAGACATGCAGCACGTTCGGCAGCAGAATATTGGCAACGATTTGTGTGATTTTGATTTGTTTAAGGCTACAGAAGACTCTCACACTCTCTGACTGTCACGCCTTCATTTGATCGGTCACTGAAACCGTTTTCTTAACCACAAAGCCATATTTTCTTCTTCCAACGCTGCGAGCAAAGGCGCGCTCTCTCTGGTGATCCTCTCAGAGTATGTGAAATCGGGAGACATGCTGGGAATAAGTGGTCAATATGTAACACTAGAGGGTAGCCGGCGTTTGAAGAGGGGCTCCTTATGTTCCCTCTAAAAAGGCACATCTGATATCTGGCACTTGCATAATCCCCAGAGAAGCATTTACAATCTCTGTACCAGAACCTCTCCCTGCTCTTGCCTCTCCTCTCCCTCCCTTTGGTCACTATACTTGAGCTACAGTTGCAGCTTCCTTTCCCCTCACAGGCTTTTTAGACCTACAAGTGAGTAGATAAAATGCAACAACAGCAAACAGAGCTCCGTCAAATGAACATGAAAGCCAGATTTTTAAGAAAACTAGTTAGCAGAATACAGATGTAACCAGAGGGAGGAGGGGGGGCACACAATGTTGATGAAGAGCTACAAGACATAATTCACATAATTCATGCATAATTTAACAAGGGCTTCATCTATGAATACCACCAGAGGGATGCAGAGAGGGGGAGATGAGGGCACGCAAGGAGAGTCAAACTGTGAGATGTGGGAGGCAAGAGATGAATGGAGAGGCGCTCAGGATTTTCAGAGGAGGAGGGTCGGGGTAGTAAGCGGACTGCGAAGGCGAGACCCTGCGGGAAACAACAGCTTTCCTGGTGAATATTTCATCTCAACTTTGCAAAGACACGGCGCTAAAACTCAAAGTCGCACAGAAAGGAGAGCAAGCGCAAGATAGGAGAGGAGGAGGAGGAGGAAGGCTGTGCGAGCGGATAATGAGCACCAGGGAGTTGCGTTTGCACCGATAGAATTAATCTTTTCAAGCCCGGCTGCAGATTTTTCCTGAATGTGAAGGACTAGGAAGTGAGCAAATGTCTCAGGGTGTGAATGTTAATTTAGAGTGAATGAGCCCCATTAAAACATCTCGCTCATATCAGAGGGGAAAGACGTACACCATCCCTCTGTCAGAGCGGTTAGAACATAGTAAACTTCCTCCTGAGCTTTGCTTTTACAGCCCATCCTCACAACATCATGGCAGCTGTCCAAAGACTCTCATCTTTAAAGCAGATCACAAGATATTACTCCGGAAAGCTGACAAACTCTCTTTTGTTGCTGCTGCGGCTTTAAGTGTCGGCATCTGCAGGCCGGAGTCTCTCATTTCAAAATAAAACTATACGACAACTTTTTTCTTACCGCGTCAGCAGGAAACAAGTGTTCCCGAAGACAGCTGAGTGAAGACAATGTTCGATTAAGGCCAATTTGTGCATTCTGAGAACATCTTTTGGGTAGCTTCCCAGCTTTCTGAGAAATGCTGCACTAAATATCCTTAAGTGCTGGTCGAAAGCCTCAATATTTCTAGATAACAGCCAAGGAGAAGGGGGCCTTGTCTCCCCCGTGGCAGCGGCGGCTCGTCGGGTTATTTGATGTTCCTGTGCGCTTCCAAGCGGCCGTCCATGTAGCTCTGACAGATATTTATGAGCAAAAAGGTTATTGCCACTGGCACAATTTAACGCAGCCAACGAATATATCCAGCAGCTGTTAATGTTTCCGTGCAATAGGGCGAAGTGCTGAGACTTTAAGAAGTAGCGTAAGAAGGGCATTAAGAGTGGATCAATCATCTCTAATGTGGCACGGGCAGCACAGGAATGAGAGTCTAAATGCATCCATTAACTGTAAGCAGGCAGACGTAATTACACGGGACGATCAGAATCAAAATCAATTCACGTTCTGAGATCAGATTACACTCGGCTATAAACTGATCAAATCGCAGCGGCTGGGACAATGTTATCCGTGAGCTCGGCTGCTTGCGGGTCATCCACTAGTTTAACATCCACCTGTGTTCGGGACAGGAAGGAGGAGCTCCCACACATATTCCAGGACCACTAATTCTTTGCAACAAGTGTGCTTTCACATTCCCCCCCTGCTGAATCCAGACTGGATGGATTTCCCCACCAGCCGACCTCTCTGATGCTCGGCTTCAGATCTGCTCTGTCAAAGTGGCACTCGCCCTGGGTGAGGTGTTTTTACGTGGCGAGAGGTCTGAATTCAGAGCAGCTCATGTAAACCGCTGTAAATCTCTCTGGCCGGAGGAGGATTTCTTTTTTTTTTCCCTCCTCTCTTCTGTGCCAACAACGATCTCCAAGTAGCAGAGAGGCTGAAGTTTGACTTCCTGTGTGGGAGATGCAGCTTCCAGCTTTTGTCAGATAAGTAGGCTAGCGCGTCTAATCATACCACAGACCCCGTGAAGATGGCTCCATTCATGCATCCTGCAATCCCACAGGACGAGGCAGGGGAGGGGAAGGAAATCACCAAAAAAACAACAACTCTGACACTAATTTCAAGAGGCAAAAGTGACTCTGGAGATGCCCATCAGACAGCTGGGCGTGCAGCATGCAGGATCCAGATCACCCCCCCCCCCCCCCCTCTCTCCCTCTCACTACTCAGGCTGCCAGCCCTGCTCCTCCTGCTGCTGCTGCTGGGGGAGGTTTGAGGTTCAAGGACTGACACATCATCTCTCTCTCTCTGCTCCTGCCTGCATCTGCTGAGGCTCTTCCCCTCGGTTATCACTCAAGGCAGAGGCAGAGGCACGGACATGCGTAATGGTGATGATGATAGCAGAATCTGGACGAAGGCTGTCATGTGGACCATCAATTACAGATTGCTTAATTGATTGCACGTCCCCTACCTGACCCACGCTCCCCTTCTGCCCATAATTAGTGATTTTGCTTCATTTAAACACGATAATTACGCGTTTTTTAAAAACATCTGTTGTTGATCTACAACAACTCCGCATTAATACATCACATTTATTTATGTAATACTTCCAGGAGGGGGTTGCGCTTTAGGTGAGGGGGTATTAACCAAGTATTTTTGAAGTCGCTCCTCGACATATCGATCCCGGCTGTCATCGCAGCTGTATCCGGACGCTTACAGCCACAAACTCACCGGATCACTCACCGTGCTGGAGGAGAGAGACGTCGGGCGCCACACGGCAGCGATCAGCGGACACGTTACAAAAAAAAAAAAAAAAAAAAAAAAAGTAGTGCAGTTTAACCTCTTTATCTCCTCCACGAGGCGTGCTGCTTCTTCTTCTTCTTCTTCTTCTTTCTTCTTCTTCTTATTTTAAGGTCAGCTCGCCGATGCGGGGATGATGACGGGACAAGTCAATCTGCCCCGCGAGGAGATCCTCAGGTGACAGCGAGCGCGAAGGAGGTGGTGGAGGTGTCGGGAGGTGGAGGTGTTCATTTACATGCGGCTCTCGCTGCTCCACCACTCCGCCAGCGCCACGACGATCGCACCGGCTGGCTCGTCTTTGGACGAATGACAGCCAGCGGGCGCTAAAACACTGAGGAGGAGGAGGAGGATGTTTGTTTCCGCACGGAAGATTTAAAGGGAGACACCACCGAGTCAGCGTTAAGCGGGGTGCGTTCCGTTTCCCTCGCGTGTTTCCTCCTCACGTGTCCTTTATACCGTTTTTTCTCCTAGATAATGAAGCTTTAGTGCTAAATTAAGTTATAAAATAATATGTTACTAGTAATTAAATATAATTTATGATATTAAATGTTTGTGTCTGCAGCAAACAAGTAGAGAAGGTGACAGGAGATGTTTGCTGATGAAGCTCAGGTTCAAACACCTTTATTTAAAGGGCCAGTGCAACATTTAAGGGTATCTACTGACAGAAATTTAATATTATAATCATAGCCATGTTCTCATGAGCGTATAATCACCTGAATATAACAACTGTTATGTTTTGTTACCTTAGAAGAGACTTTTATATCAAACACTGGCTCTACATGGCGCCTTTTGCGCTTTACGTCTCTTGAAGGGAGAGAGGTGAGGGGTTTTCAGTCGGTTGCAATCTGAAACGTCTCCACTGGACCTTTAAAGTGCACACTTTTGTTTGCAACCCTCGAGACCTCGAGGATCTCCAGAAAACCAAACACTTGATGAAAAGTAGCTCGGTAAAGACGAGGCTATCCCCGATGACCGCGCTGAGGTTTCACCTTGACCAAATTCAACAAATCAGCGCGGTTCTGAAAATGTAACAATAACTAAGCGACGAAACAAACTGTCAAAGCGGAGGCGTGAAAACATCAGTCATGATATCAGTTATCTGGAACGTCAGCTTGCTTTCACTGTAAAGTCAGACAGACAGATGGACACGTCTCCAACATGCCTGAGGACAAGAGTTAAGGAGCGATGAAGCGTGTGAGAAAGTAGGTGTGTGTGTGTGTGAGAGAGAGAGAGAGAGAGTTCGAAAGCAAACCATCTCAACAGGAACTATGATTCTTCTTCGTTAACGTGCATCAATAGTATTTTTAAGCTGCTTCTTTGATCACAGCCGATGAGTGTATTTATTTACTATTAATGTGAGCTGACAAATTTGATATAACAGCATCCAAAATAGCTGAACAGACTCAGTTTACAAGAGTGTGTGGGTGGGTTAAAAGGAAGAATGACTGTGTGTATGTGTGTGTGTGTGAGAGAGAGAGAGTCAATCAGCACGAGGAGTGTACTGAGCCTTTAAATGCCGACTGAAATACAGTATAACGGCCCTGTGTTGTACGACGCGCTTTCAAAGAGATTAAGTGAAAAGCACAACGCTGACGTTCAATGAATTGCCAGAAAAAAAAAAAATCAATGAAGATGCTCTGCTGTGACACGGCACAGCGTGCTCAAAGTGTGTGAGCCTTAGATCATGTTTAGGTGACGTATAAAGCAGCATGTCCGCCTGTGTGTGAGGTGTTTATGAGTGTGTTTCACTTCAGGTTGAGGGATACAGGACGCTGCCGGGCAAACCGGGGCTGCAGCTCTCGGCCGACGTTTGCAGGTCGAGGGACTCCATCATGCTCCTCGCTCTCTGCTTGTGCTCCTCCGTGGGTGGCGGCTGCAGGACATCGCTCTGGATCTGAGTGAACAGAGGAGTGAGCGGGGGGGACTTTACTTTGTTAAAATATATATGGAGAGAAGCAGCATAACGAGGGGCCGATGACAACAGAAAGAAGAGATGAAGATGATGAAAATATAGGGAGTGAAGTTTAATGGGCAGTGACGAGAGAGACAAGAAGACAAAAAATAAAGTACAATGTTTGAACCAGAGAAAAGAAACTTTTAAAATATAGAACGTATATTTCAAACCCTTTACAAATTCTTGTTTATAGTTACATCATGCCAGAGGGGCAGAGGGAGATGCACCTGACGCACACAGAGTGCTAAATAAGTCAGTAACACAAGAATCTCTTCTCCCCCCAAACAAAAAAACAATATCTTTGAGCTGTGACAGGCACATGCAGCAGATAAAAATGTGTAGCAAAAGGCTGTGAAGCAGCAAATAGTGCTATACGGTAGATGTAACCACACACTCGAACAACGAACACTCGCCTTACGCTGCAACAAGATGAAAATCTCAAAGAAAACACTCACAAAATATTTATAGAAGTTAAAAGGTCACGGAGCATTTCCAGCAGCTATGAGAAGTCCCAGCAGAGAAACAAGACTTTGAAAACAAGGATTACTGTTCAATCTCTCAGCCGACGCTCTGTAAAGCCACCACTCAGCTGCCCTGCAGGAGTTGGAGGTTCAGAGACAGACTAAAGGTCACTTCGGAGTACGCGAGCGAATCCAGAATTACTTAATCGCGGCTTGTCTGAGCTGAGATCTGAGCCGTGAGTGACGAGTGACGCGGGTCAACTCAATCTGTTCTACGTGAAAAAGACACGAAGCTCTTGTGCACGAGTGAAGCTGGAAAGGACAACAGAATTATTATGCAACTCTTTACAACAGAATCCAAACCATGCTTACACAATACTGTTATGAGCTGCAGAGATTATTGTTATTAAAGCACCAAAATATGCCTCGAAATGATCTTCAACTTCTTCGCGATCACCATAATCATCATTCTCGGCACCACTGGTACAGTCTGCTCGGCTGAAGGGTGCAGGGATGAAAGACTTGTTGTACCTTTTGTCTGGACTGGTGTGAATTAGAATAGATAGTGATGGTGAAGACAGCGAGTTCAGACAGAATAGTTAATGTCTACTTCACTACTTTGGGGTTGTGAAGATCAGTCGACGTGCTCGGCTCAGCATGCCACTCTGACAAAAGCAATTTTTGACTTGAGACCAACAAGGCTGCAACGATATATAACAATATATAATAATATATGTGATGGGTAGTCACACACACACACACACACAAAAAATGAATTTAAAGATGTTTCCGGAGAGCGAGAAGCTGAACTGTTGGATCTTCATACAGAACAAGTGAGCGGTACAGTTAAAAATGTTTTTATTTGGTAACAGCTCCCATCAAGTGACTCTGGAGGATGGTATTTTCAAGAACAGGCAGGTGAAGGAAAGGGCAGAATAAAAAAAAAGAAAAAAGTGTTCCAACACTGTGCAGTAATTGAAAAGAGCAAAAGGGGGAAATAAAGGTGAATGAAGTGAAGTTAGAGCGGTGAGACCAATTTGAAAGGAGAAAAGGAAAGGAGAGAGGGGGCAAAAGAACAGAAGGAAGAGTGGAGAGGCTAACAAGTGAATGGCATGTTTCTGAGGCTGTGTGGGGGGATGTTAGAAGACGTCTGCAAGCATTAGAAAATACAAAAAGGGACTCTCCCCTAACGTGAGCTCTGATCTGACAAGCTAACTAAGTATGCAGTGCAAGCTGCAGCCTCACCCCTGCTTAGCCCTAACACCACTTGATCATACAGACACACACATGCAGACGGAGACAGGAAGACGAGCACAAGCAAAATAGGTCTGACTGGAAAACTGGAAATAACCCTCGGCTGAAGATGCAAAAGCAAAACATGCACATGTGCATACAGAACGTGCATGCATGACTTTTTTTTGACATTTTTCTGGGTCACCGTGACTCCTGGTACTGTAATTTGCATAGGAGGTGTGGTTTCGCCTCATTTTTACCTGTGAGCTGTGTTTACCGGTGGGAGACGAGGCTCCAATAGTTTCTGTTTTACTCTGTGTTATGTCGTGTCGTCTAGTCTAAGTTTGCTGTCCTTAATTACCTGATGTGACTGTGGATTTTTCCTCTTAGCGGCTGTTTTAATGGATAGTTTACACACATAGTTTACAGTTATGTCAGGACTCACTGGGTGGAAGCAACACAGTGTTGTAATACCAAACCACTGGCACAAACTCAGATTTCACATCAGTCCACAGAGAGATCAAGAAAACCAATAAGTTCAGTGTGTGTGTGAGTGTGAGGAGATGACGGGAGAAAAAACTCATAGAGTGTTGACTTTTGAGAGAAGTGTGTCTGTCATACTGAGCCCTGCTTCCCTTATAAAGCCTCAATGTCTCCAGAACACATACAGAGATACACACACAGTACACACATGCTTTCACAGTTCATGCTTCCTTGGCACGCGCTGCAGTTCGTGCCATCTTTCTGTTAGCGCTCTAATTCAGTCAGAGAACACTGGACGTGTCTCTTAGAAACTGGATGTGGCTGCTGCTCCGTCTGTGTTTTTATGATTTCTCGAAGCGAACCACGACGGGCTTTATGCATCTGCCGCAAAGCTAACAAGGGTAACATCAAGGAAGCGGTTCATCATGTTCGACTTAGCAAAATGTTCACAGAGAATATATGCATTTGAAGCCACTGCATATATCTTCTGGGGAGCGCCCATGTGACTCGATGAGACTTTGATGATATAACAATATAACAAGCTTGTGCCACATTAGAGTTATTAATACAACATCTTTTCTGTTTAGCGCATTAGATACGCTGTTTTCTAAATTCAATATATTTGTATAAACAGTATGACGGTATTACACAGTTGCAGGTGGAGGCTAGAAATTATTATATGCTTTTGAAGTTCCACAATAAACTGTACTGCCTCAGGTATTCTGGTATTATTTTCGTGCTACTCAACTTAACTGCACAACACTCATTTCTGAATACACCACTGAGAACGTGCGAACCCAGAGGCCTCTATTATCATGGCAGTAAAAACACGAGCGTAAGTGTCACCGCCACACGATGACATTTTTCTGCTCTCAGAATGCAATTTTCCTGACGTTTCGGTACGCTTTTGTCCTGAGCCCCGGCAACAACAAGCCTAATTTCCAGTGTGACTGTGAGAATTTGTTGTTTCCATCAGTGAGATCAAAGTTAATTTGTGATGGACATGCACAGCCACTACAGGACGGTTTTAATTAATCATTCACCAAGCAGCAGAGGCTGAAAGCAACTTTCTAACACGGCTTTATGTCCAATATCAGCAGTGAAAGGCTGAGTAGAGCTCAGAGACTTGATGCACATAATTTGTATTTGCAGGAGAGTGAAATCATCTTCAAACAAATGGCCAGAAGCAACAAGATGTCCACTGAGAGCTGAGCAGATATCATTCTGACCTAAAGCTTTACAGTCATGAGCTTTAATACTTGGAGGTAAAGGGGTGGTGACTTTTTTCTTGTACAATTTTGACCGGCTTCCAGAATTTAGACAGCGAGTTCAAACAGTATCCTGACTTGGCAGCTCTGGCTGCATTTAAGCGTTTATTCCTTGAATGCATAAATGCTAACCAGCCGGGTGGGTCCCTTGTGTGTCTTGGTTGTTACCCCGGTTGTATTCCTTCATCTTAAACTGTCAAGTGAAGAAGCCAGTAGGAGTTGTGATTTATTCAGTTTTTCTATTTCTAATGCAAACTATTAATCAGTGACAGTCAGGTTAAGAGTTCGTGTTTTCTCCGGCACCTTCTGCTGCCCCAAGAATGCAACAGTAACCGTTTGATAGACGAGGTCTGTAGACCCAGAACAGGGTGCAGTTAACGGTCCAGACACAATTGAAGTGTGCTTGTGTGAACAGGGGTGTAAATAAGGATTTTAAATTCAGCCTCCGGTTTCTGCGACCACACTGAGATCATTACTGCCGACACAAACAATGATTCTGGACGCGGAAACAGTATTTACGACTCACAGCTGGGGTCAGTGAGTTAATGCCAATGACAAGCGCTACGAGATAGCAGTAAGTCTTGGCTTTGTTTCAATTATGGTGCCCGGCCATTAATGATACAATTACAAGAGTGGAATGAGGGGGGTGTGGAGTGGGCAAAGCACAAGGCTGCTTGTGTGAGGTCCGTTCCAGGCAGCAGGTAAAGAGCAGCACAGAGCTCCACTGTGATCACCCCTCAAACCTAATGGGTGACTTCTGACCATACGCTTTGCGTTGCTATTTACAACTGCAATGTTAAACTAGCGCTCTCAGTCAGCTGGAGCTCTCAGCCAAACATTTATGTAAAGTATGATGAGGTCCCACACTGAGGTTACTGTCGTAATTTAGTATTTTGCTGCTGCAGCGCTGCAATGCAAAATGTTGCTATTTTATTTGGATAAACAAACCTCGTCCACATTTTTCCTGCTGCCTCTGTATTTCGCTGTCGGTGCTGTTTTTTCACAGTAAATAACCAAAAATTTTAAAATGATGTAAACACCGTGTGAACCTGACTGATACTGAACTTTGTATGAACCAGATTTCTCTTAATTCATCCAACGAATGCAGACACAGATAAAGACAGACGGTCTGTAGTACGTTTCTGTGAGATTCCACGCTCCTCCAAGTGTGCCCTGTTATTATATGTGGGTGCACACCATAACTGATCGCACCTGTGTGAGTAGTAGCCTCAGGGCATGTGCTGCTTCCTCGCTCAGCTCCTTCAGCCCCTTCCTCTCCACCGCTTCAATCACCTGGAGCAGGTCAGACTCCCACAGCGCTTTGGTACCGCCGTGCTGCAGGAGCTGCACAAACGCAGGTAACACAGATGGATGGAAAATCATGCACAGATACAGTCACTGACAAACAAATAAATAAAAGAAATACAAATAATAATCATCAATTAAATCCGTTACAAGTTTGTGACAGCTGACCACCTCGATTTCACTGAATAACAAATGAAAAATATGCACACTAATGATGTTTAATTTTCATTTTTATAGTGTGCTTTCACTCTACACGTATTCTTGTGTTATGAATACTTCTACCGCTTCCAGGTTTTCATTACCTAAATTAACTTTTAATACCTTTAATATGTAATAAGTATTACTAGTCAGAACCATGCACGAGACATAATGCTTGATTTCAGTCGTGCGTGTGTGTAAAACCTCTCACAAGTGTGACGACTCTGAGAGTGGCAGGGTGCAGAAGGGAGCTCTCTCCTGAGCTGAGCAGGCAGGAGAGGAGGAAGCGACTCCATGGCTGGCACACCACATAGTTTGCTAACACACACACACACACACGGAAAATAAACCCAGGGGTGACAAAAATGATAAGATGGGATGCTTGATCAGCTGTGGTTAATTTCGCTTTGGTGCAGTTATCATGATTATGGTTAATGTCTTGCCAAAAACTTGCCAAAAACAGTGTTGAAGATAATATGAGAAGGAATAATGAGACACACACAGACACTCAAACACTCTTTGACACATGCACTTACACTGTCACAGGCGCTGTCGAGCTCACAGATATATTTTTTGCTCTCTCTCTTGCACACACATGCTCTTTCATCTCTCTTTCACACACACACATCCGTATATTTTTTCTATCTTTCTATCTCCGTGGTCATGTGCAAATGTACAGATAACCCACATGTCTCTCTCATGTCTGGTACCTGTAGCGGGACTCTTCCTCTGAAGGAAGCCCAGCAGGGAGCTTAGACAGTTGACTGAGGCTCTCAGCAACAGCTCATGTTTCTGAAGAGAGAGAGACACACACAGTGGGATGAAACTCGAGAGAGAAGTCGAGTATACGATAAAAAGGAAATCTTCCAGCTTTAAAAAGTTACATCTTTGGCAGGAATAGACACAAACATTGCAACAGATGTACAGAGAACGGACACACAGGCTCACCAATGAACAGCAACAAGGAAACACCAGAGAGAACGACAGAGTGAGGTTTTAATAATGCATGTCTCTTCCACAGAGGCGGTGCTTGCAGTGAGCACAAAGTAGTGTCCAAAAATACTAAAGTAGGCCAGGAGGGTGTATAGACGACAGCGGAGAGTTACACCCTAATCCTGAGGAGGCGATAGGAGAAGAAAGGAGTCAGGAGGATGAGTGGGACGGGATGAGGGAGTCAGAGAGGTGAAGTGGGCAGAGGTAAGAGAGAGGACAGACGAGGAGAGGGCACATGAGGAAGATGGAGAAAGGTGTGATTTAAATGAGACCAACGGACAGTGAGGAGAAAGAGGAGAGTTAACAAAGTGGGAGAGGACAGAGCGAGGAACTGTGGACCTGCAGTGTTTCTGCCACCAAGCTGAAGCATCAAGGGGAGACGAGAGCAAAACAGAGGAGAGAGGAAAGGAGGAGGGAACTGTTACTCATATCAGCTGCTGAACAGCAGAGTCCAAAGCAGTGAACCATGGAGCTGAAGCCCAGTTTAGCACTACAGTATTTTACACAGAGAAGAAAGGCCAGTGGTGTGGAACCAGAGGCTGGCAAGCTGCAGCATAATGCCGGATAAAAAAGAAATACGGCGATACCCAATTATCCCATAGTTTGCATATTCGTCCCACATTATCTTTAGACTGTCAGACACACAAATATGAATATCTCTCTTGCAAATATGTGAGTGATTCTGTGTGCTCCTCATGACTGAAGCATTACTAATTTACTTTAAAGAGGGCTATCTGTACGTTTTCTAATTTATTATATGATTATTATAACCAAATGGTGCAGTAATGACCACTGTACTGGAAGAGCTGCATTTTGCATTCAAACGAGCAGCAGAATGAGCCCAGTGGTATTACACTTCATTAGCTGGAGTTACTTCCAGGTTATTTGATTAATCCAGTTTAAATACGACACAGGCCTCTGTGCGACCTCCCTCAACAACGCTGACGCCTTGCCTGTCAACGCTAGGAAGGGTGAGACGAGTGTTCAAGTTCAAGACATCAGTTTGGGTCCATCCCGGTGGTGGAGTTTTAATAATGAGGCGTAAATATCTCGATATAATCCCTGTGCATCTGGATGACGTCTGGGATTTAGGAATGATCGTATACAGTAACACAGAAAGAGAAAACTGTGGCACACGGATGGAGAATGAATAATCAAACTCAAGCAGCGATCACCAAGACTGTGTTTGTTATCTCTCTATCTAAATATGAGCGGGCAGCTTTAAAGGTCGGGGCGGTCACAGCTGCTCCAATGATCCTCAGGTCATGGAAGTCCCTCCAGATGTTTAAAAAATGGATGGAAATTATGTTGGAAGTTCCATCATTTGAACACGCTGGCTTCAATTAATCAATTAATGCAGGAGGTCAAGGGACTGCATTTGGCATTGAATGTTAATTTTAGCTGTTCCAAGGATGTTCATTTGTCACGGGCCATTGTAAGGATACACTTCATCTATCAAGAATAAATCACAATATCACAGTCACTTCATGAGAAGAGGTAAAAAAATATGTTGTAAACCCTTCTTAAGGTGTTCATCGTTGTCAGTCAAAATAGAGTGAAGCACTACCCAGTATCAATGTGTGTGGGAGCACTTCATCTGAGCACAAGCACAGATATCTCAAGACAAATTCAATGGGCCAAGGGCAAAGTAATCATCTCTGACATTGTAGGAAGGAACGTACGTGGCTATTTTAGAACGTGTGCGAGCTAGTTTGATACTTGCCTGCACTGCGTGCACTCTCGCTCAGTTTCGTGTTTCAGTGCAAACCTTTTAGCGTTCATAAATACATAAAGTTTGATTATCCATTCTTCATCTGTGTCTCTGTGCTACTGTATATGCATGTCAGGTCATAAAAAATAATTTAATGGAGAACAAGTCTTTGAAGTGAGCTGTATCCGAGACGTGTCTCACTGCCATTTTATGGCACAACAACCACTCAACCATACTCGAGCTTCTCATGAGTCCTGCAAGCCTTGTGATTCATTGATGCACAATATCTTAGCGTCCTCGGCCACACAGAAAAAAATGTAGCCTTTACTGCCCGACAGTTCGGATTGGCCATTAACTGATGGCAGTAAAGGTAGTAGCCAATATGCTTGATTGTGTGATGGAGAATTTTAGTGCTTCATGTTTATGTACAGTGTGATGCTGCAGCGCTGCTTTCATCGTAAAGAATTACCAGGTTGAATCAACTGTAAAATCAAAGGCCCGTGTAAGTATCAGCAAACACAGTTCAGTGCACAGGAGACATTTATAGATCAGATTCTTTATAATATCTTTGATGAAGGGTCTATCTACTGCTGTATTATGTGGACTGGATTACTCAGATTTTGGACTATGTTGATTCATTCTCTGTGCTGGCTACCACCCAGGAGAAGTAGCACTTTACCTATTTGTTGCGAAATGAATGCTGGTGGGACAGCGGTCTGCCTCCTTTGTCATATGCAACCAAAGTCAATACACCAGCTACATGTAATAACATTCTGGAGACACCTAAGATTGCTCTGGATATGTGTGCCGTTCCATTACGCCAACAGCAAAATCAATCGAAATTTCATCTTCCACATATTCTTGTTTGTGAAAGGCAGATTCGGCATCATGCTGTAAAGATTACCTCCATGTTATCTTCACTGCAGAGCAAAGAGCGGAGGGAAAGTAAAGCAAGAGAGGGGAGGCTTCATCAACCACTGTGAGCGTGTATATATCTCTAAAAATAGACGTACACACTGATAGAGTGGAACTTTTTTGTTTTTAATCTCTTGAATCAACATTTCTGAATATATTATTATTCATATTTCACTTCTTAGAATCCAGAATAAATCAATATGTGCTGACTGAATTAAGATTAAAAAGACTGCCTTGGAGTTATGAGTGTGCAGCTCTCGTCCTTTCTTTGATGTCTACCTGCAAAACTATGAAATGTTCACATCAATGCGTGAGATTTTATGGAATTTAAGCAAATTCTGTGAGATGCAAACTAAAATACATACATATACAACTGGAGTCTTCCTTTAGCAGCTACTGCAGCTTTCCGACCATCACCGAGCCCACCTTTTATCACCACGCAGAATTTACTGCAGGTGTTCTCTCTGTTATTTCTGCCTTCCAAAAACAAGAAATGAAATGTTGCAACGGCACTCCCCGAAGAAGACTCTAATTCATCTTCCTTATTGTGCTTCCAACAGCCACAACAGCTGAGTTATCCATGCCTATATTTTCAATTTGAGCGTAAAACATGTTCACATCTAAAGCTGTTTTTCAGGTTCATACCTGGTTTAAAATCTGCAGGATTTTCTGATGAATCTCTCAAATATTTCTGCAGTAAAGTTCTTCATCGATGTGCTTTTATTAAAAGTCGTTTGAGCAGTGCTAAAATTTTATTTTAAAATGAGATTGGATACTGAAAAAAACTCTAATGTCGGGTGTCAAATTCACTGTGTCAAGTCAATGCTGGTCAAATAAAGTAAGAGTAATGCGTCCGCAGTTATAGTCATGAATTGAGACAAAGCCTTCAGCCCAGACAGAAACTTCAGCTTTTGTCCTTTTTGGAGCACCTTATGTTTTGGGATGCATCCACCTCTGAACAATGTCTCTAGCCCTAAATCACTTTCCTTCCCACACACAAATTCACACACACATGTCCATACATACTACAACGTACGTACGTACGTACTACACGTACTACAACCTGCAAAAGAAGTCCACTGAGAGCAGTTGAGAGGCACAGCGCCCCTCTAGAGCCGAGTGGGTACAAGGCACCGTCTTCGACCCCGAGGGGTCTGGGTCCAAGCAAGCCAGGCCCAGTGCTCACACACACAACTGCTGAAGCGAGGTCCACATCAAGGAGAGCCTGCAGCAACCTCAGGTAGCCGACTGTAGAGAGAAAATGAGAGAAACCGAAGGGAATTAGGAATAATTCCTAAACACACAGGAGTAGAGGAGTAAGAGGAGACAGCAAGCAAACGTGGAGAACAAGGCCACAGGAGAAACAGGTGCGTGGCAGAACAGATATGTAGAGCGAGAGTACAGAGTGGGAAGTGAAAGTTTGAAATAGAAAAAGATGATAAAAGCAGGTAGCAAAGGGAATAGAAGTGCAGAGGCGAGGCAGAGTAACACTTGAAAAGAATTGAGGGCAATACAGCAGGGCACATATCAATTCAAAATGTGACAGAAAGGGAGGGCAAGAAGTTAAAGACGTCAGAGCAGAGTGTAGAGAGTGTGTGAAGACAGGGTTGACGGAAGTTCAGCAAGACTTGGGGACCAAAGTAGTGATGGAGATAAAGAGAGAGACAGGGCCAAAATGATTGCTAGGACACAGTGGAGTCCAGGCTGAGAGTAGCCAGACATTTGATTTGCACTTATGCCATGTACACTGAGATTACAGCTCGCTCAGGGAGGGAGGACTCAATTAGTGGCAGCAGAAGAGAGGGGCAAGAGACTCAGCGCAGAGATAGAGGGATGACTGGATGGGAAAAAAGAAGGGTAGATTGGAAAGCATAAGGGAAATACAAACCAGACAGAGAGGAAGCTGAGTGAGTGAAGGACTGAAGAGAGGAAGGGAGAAAGGAAGAGCGATAGGCGGGCAGAGGGAGGGAACCGATACATCACAGCAGCTCTGACAGGCCACTTATCCAGCTGACAGACAGAGACACAGCAGCGGCAGGGATGATCTGTCTCCGAGTGGTGCGGCGGAATGTGGGCCACTTAATATAATGAAAGTGTGTGAAATGCATGCCCGGGGTTTGGTTACCTCAGCTGAGGATTACACATTGACAAGCAGTCACTTTACCTGTCCAGTAGTACATAAAACTAAACAGAGGTGAGGCTTGTTAGTCCGTCCTGAGGTTTCTACAGCATACAGACGGTTGATGCAATAATCGGGCGTGCCTGAAGCTCTCCAAATACGTGTTTTAACGTATTTTGGTTGTACATACACTCTGGCGTCTCTGTAGCTGCACTCAGCAGAGTAAAATGTAGAATGAAACCATGCGCACATGCAAGATCCTGGAAAGTCATTTCAGCGTTTTCAGGTTGCGTGCACTCGCTTTGATCTTAGCACTTCCATTGCTGATGAACTGTTCTGGACCTGCTGTGCGCAATGGCATAAGGCTTTCTATAATAACCATAAAATAAAACTCTCTTCTGAGTTTGTTACCCAGCAGGAGATCGTCTGTGTTTCTCTTCTGAACAAGTAGTCGTTGCACAGCTGTGTCCAGACTCCAACTGATGCTCTTTCGGACCTTAAATAATGGAGAAAGAGAGCGACAGAGAACAAGAAGAATAATAAGATTAGGACAAAATATTTCATTGAAAGTAGGAATACATTATCCCAACAGCAGAAGCAGAGAGCAGAGAAGAAAGTGCATTATTTTATGACACAGCCTTCCTGTGATATGCATCAAACTAAAACCAATTGGTGTTTTGTATTCTGCACCCACATCCCTGCTCCATTTTACTGTATGTTCTGTGTCTCGCCCTTCAGTGAGTTAAGTTCTACCCTGAAGTTGTGATAAGAACGAAGCTGAGCTGTAGTGTGTACCTGAGCCGAGTGAACGCGCTGCAAGGTAATGAGGGACGACAGGAGTAGATGGCTGCAGCACAGCAGGGCCGAAGGAGGACAGGCTGATGGAGAGACGGATGGAGCAGAGGAGGAGGAGGAGGAGGAGGAGGAGGAGGAGAGGACCGTCTGCAGCTGGTCCATCAGTCCACTGTTGGAGAGCAGCATGGAGACAGCTGCGGGGGGAGCAGGCACTATGTCATCACACTTTGATGGGATCTTTACGCGTCTGTGTGTGTGTGTGAGAATAACAGTTGGTCTGGACAACTGCAGCGTGACGTGCCGCAGGCACCAACCCACAATTATACAAAGACGCACACACACACACTTTCACTTTTCTGTGGCACCTGTGAGGAATCTGAATAATACAAAATGATAAATTTGCAGGGTGCTCTTTTAATTTGACTTGAATATAAACTCTGAAAATAAAGAATACAAAAGGAAATAATTCGCCTTTACGCAGTACATATATACAAATTATTTAACGATATAATATCCTAGTTTTTACCTTGAGATCGGGGCCCGTGTTACTATTCCTGTCCTTCTTACCCACCAGTTGAAACACCAGTAGAGTAAACTCACTGCTGCTGATGAAGAAGCAGCTGGTGAATGTAGGTAGGCTGCAGCAGAGGCAGTAAAATAATGCGATGAGCATAATTAGCTTTGCTTCCCCAGCGGTCTCTCCCCCGTGCTCTCTGGCCAGCAGGCTCACCTTATCAACTCCAATCCGGCTCGTTGCTGACCTCTGCTGATTTTTTTTGTTTGTTTCTCGTTAAGGTTAATTATTTAGCTTGTAATAAAATCAATGCCAATAAATATGTCATGCTAAATAAATTATGTGTTTGGTAGGAGGCGGGCTAACATGTCTTGATCCTTGCTGCTGATGGCAGCCAACTGTAAATTATTCCATCATATATCATATTTATTAAGTTCAGTCGTGGTGTTATTACTTCCACTACTATTTTTTTGGCTCATTTAATTCAGCACTGGCTTTGTGGGATTCAGTTTTTTTTTTGTTTTATCTTGAAAATACATGTATACTCAAATATTTAGGCTTCTGACTTCTTATTTTCTGTTATCTACAAAAAGAAAAACTGATTGTGTCCATTGTTCTTCCTTTGTGTGTCTCTTTCTGTGTGTGAAAGATCTCTGAATTCTGTCTACTGACCACATTTCAGTGTGGGTTTGTGCATGTGTGGTTTTGTGTATGCTTTACAGATATTCAGGTTAGGCAGGGTGACAACACTTGTTGTGCTTCTGTACAAAAGTGTGAGGGGTTCTCTGTACAAGTGTCTAAGACAACGTGCCCAGCAGTGTACGAATATGTAAAGATGTACAGAGAGTGTGTCAGCTTGTGCATGCTTATTATTTCCTCTGTCACGATGGTACATGCTCGTCAAGGTCAGCCTCTCACCTCTGTCAAAACAGGCCAGAAGAGTTAAAATAGAGGGACAGAGAGAGAGAGAGGGAGAGAGAAACGTACTGTGGCAGAGTGTGTGAAAGATGAAATGTTGAGGGAGGGAGAGTGTAAAACGCGTGGTGGCAAAGTGTGTCTAACCTCTGTCAGTGCAGTGTGCAGGGGACAGACTCAGGCAGCAGTACAGGTAGCTGAGGGCAGGTAGCAGGCTCTCTGTGTTGGCGGGCTTCAACCTCCCTGCTATATTACTCACTGAGCACACACACACACAAACACAGACAAGTCTGATGGCTCCCTTATCTAATATTTTATCTGCAGCGCTCTCAAACATATACGATAAACATTTCATTCAAGAGAGACATCGAGGAATGATGCAACAGATTAAATTTAAAAAGGTTTACTGCCTGGCATCACGTCATGTTTCCCACCAATCGGTGAATTCATCTGATCTGACAATGAAAATGTCAAAAGATGAGAGGCCAGAAAATATAACTACCAACACAGAAGGCAGTTCCACTAATGGAACAAAAACTAAGTGGTACAGAGGGATGACATTCACAAAAGGATGGGGGAGGAAATGTCACAGCACACTATCTATTGATTGGCTGTCCTGCATGGCTGTCAGGCTACAGTTGTGGGCTTAAATGGTCGTAAAGCGTTTAGTCTGCAAAGCAAGAGCGAGAGGGTCGATTCAAAACAGGTGTGTCCGCCAAGTTTCCCTTCTTCCTTACAAAGTTTTTGTTCCAATTTATTGTCCACAGCAACATGTAAACCCGTGCACTTTATCTTCAGCCTGGCAGCCAAACACTCTCTGGACAGAGCCCGGCCTGGCCCTGCAATCCCCAAACAACAACAAGTGATAAAAGCGCATCAAACTCCCGGGGTTGTGTTTACTGTGGCAGGTGTTGAAGTCGAAGCAAAAACAAAAGCAGCATCGACTCACTGACTCATGGTACGCTTTAGAGTTACATTTGCCGGGCAGCATTTTCATCTGCAGATCAGCAGCGAGCACTTCTCTGCGTAGGTTTGTTAGTGATGATATTAAATCAAAGAAGAGCGAGGCCTCCACTTACGAAGGAATACAGAGATAAAGAGATGTTTATTGCCATTACTACATGATTATGTGGCTGCAGTGTAGCATGTAAGTAGCTGTGTGACAACATTTGTGTGTGTGTGTATAAATGCACTGATGAGGGCTGCGTGGAGGAGTGTTATGGGCTTCATGACCTGCCAGCAGCACCTTTTGACCCTACCGTGGTAGAGCAGCTTGAATTGCTCCCCGACCATCTTACTGCAAGAGGACGATGAAGGCGCGTCCCTGGCCTGCGTGACGCAAAGCAGCTTCAGCACCAGAGGGAGTGAGTTCACTGCTGAACAAAGAGAGGCGGACAACAAAGTACAACTGTAAACAGAAATGTGAAAAACAGGGAGGAGAGAGGGTTATATATACATATATACATCTATAAACACGCATGTGAACAGATAGAAAGAGCTGTGAGGGACAGAGACTTCATAAAATAGTGAAGAGTGAATACAGTGTGTAGAAACATGAGTGAGCGGCGCTTAAGTAGGACACAGCCTTATTACTTAGGCTGAAGAGTAAAGGGTCAAAGCAGAGGCCGACGTTCAAACTGACACTCTTCAAAGAGTGCTAAGTGAGATTATCTCGCAGTGACCGACAAGGGAGCACCATCAAGAAGAAGAAGGAGCACATCTTTCTCAGAAATATTAAAAACTACTGTAGCATGCACACTTATTCTTGGTCTGAATCCAGAAAGGGTTAACGGTGAGAGAAGCAGTCAGATACGAAGGAGAGAGAGAGAGAGAGGCAGCGTGAAGAGGGAGGCAAGGTAGAAAGGAGAATGAGGAGTACTCTAACTGGAAAGAGACTGGAGGAAGATCAGGGAGAACAGGCATCTACATACTTCTTTCACCCCTGTTGTGCATAGCATTAAAATATCTCCCCTTGGAGGATGCTGCCGCATTACAGGCTAATATAAAGTATATATTAATGCAAATTACAGTGGGCTGAACTGTAACACGCGCACAGATAACGGTCTGTAAGCCCCACAGGGCCTGAGATGAGCAGAAAGCAGGCAGAGGCTAACCACAGCAACAGTTTCTGAATCCCCAGCTGGCACGCTGGTGTTGTGCCCTTCAGCAGTGCTCATTAACCTGGTCAAGTGTACAGATATAACAACACCATCTGGCAGACACCTCTACTAAAAGCACATTACAGCACCAGATCCGCATATATGCAACGCACTGTACTGAACGCTGAAACCTGGAAGTGTTCGAGCCCTTACCACCGAATTTGGACCTGATTTGATTTCACAGGAATTAAACCGACGCTAAATATCAAAAAGCCTTCTTAATCTCAGCGTTTAGAGCGTCTTTGTTTCATCCTCCTCGCCTTTGAAGTTGCTTTTAATTGGCAGTACGGTAATTAGCATCAACATTCATTAACTTTCAGTGAACTTGTACCATGGTGACATGACCGTACTCTGTTATTGTTTTACTAAATTGCTTTAATTAATTAATTGTAATTTTGTCTGATTCAGAGCAGGTTGGAGCTGCTCCGTATATCTACATGTATACTGCCCCCTGTATAAAGTGGACATGACCGCACAATAGGTTGCAACTGAAGTCAGTGTTTGACCTAGTAGTGTCTTTGCTCAGGCAATGCAATTAAATTTAGGACTAATACAACTGCAAAAAAAAAGAGTTTCTCTCTCTCGAATAAATGAGAACACAAAACCTGTGTACGTAGCAACCGTACAACCACACACTGACACTACCGTCTGTTGAAACAAGATCAATACTGTATGCATCATTCGTGAAAGCCATCTCGATAAACAAGTATCTCGCTTTCCACCGTCTGCACTGACAAAGGATGTTGGGAAGATTTGTTTTAACAGAGGATTAATGGTTCTTCCCTTCCAACATTAATCAGGAGCGACAGTGTTCTGGGAACTGTTTTGCCATTTCAATCCAATTTAAAAACAACCACGTTTTAAGGAGAGACTTTGTGATTACACTTTCAGTTAAAACTAGGTTTTCCTGGCAGGGCCATTAAGAGAAATAGTACCACCAAATGCCACATTTACTTCATATAAATTAACCATAATGAACTGTTATACATCAGTATTTCAGGACGTCTCCAGCGTTCTTGAACTTTGGATTATCCTTTAGCATAACTATAATTTTAAAATGAAGATTTCTGTCCTGTAAGACAATACATTTTGCATAATTTGACATTTAACAGACAGAAACACACATAAAAAAAATATTTGCAGTGATCAAACAGCTATTCACTACTGTTTATGTGCATAACCACTTTCTCTGTCTCTCTCTCTTGCAGCCTGCCTTTAATTCTCTCTCTATAATGAAGTGCAATTTGAACAGTTGTTAGAACCATCAGAGAGAAAACGCTGCCAGGACGAATGGCCCGACAAACATAAATCGACGCAGGTATTCCTTCAAATGATCCAACATGTGAGAATAATTAAACTAAGTGCTTTCTGTTCTGTTGCAAAAGAGTGCCGTGCCAAATGCTATTAATCCATGCACATTGCTTTATGGCTGTTTTAGCGCTGTGTAGTGCATTTGTTACTTTCATATCACTTTATAAATGTCCTACATAATTTGTACTAATATCTACTTAGATCAAGTTTTTGGAGATGATTAATTTTGGAGAAATTCATACATTTAATCTGAATTGCGATATGTAAGCGACTAAATTGAAAGCCACATTTGAAAACACACGTTTTCATTTTCACACGGTTTTCGTGTGCCAATGAAACAAACTAATTTTTCAATCGCTTCGTCACTCATATTTTATTCACTGCCAACATTTTGCTGCTGCTGGGTAGCGTGTAGACGGTGCAGGCAGTACTTCTTTTCTTTTTATCTGGAGCGATGTGTTTGGGACCCAAATCTACACTCCAACAAAAACCAGCAAGCACTGAATATTTCAATCATCTTTCCATTGAAGGTCCAGTGTGCAGGATTTGGTGGTATCTAGTGGTAACTCACCTCACTCCTTCCTTCCAAACATGTAGCAGAGAAACTACTGTGAAACTCCAAAAACTTGCAAACAACTCTATCACTGATAGAGTTGTTTGCAAGTTTTTGGAGTGCTTGGCAGGAAGAGGTGAGGTGAGATAGATACCACTAAATCCTGCACACTGGACCGTCAATGAAAAAAGGATTGAAATATTCAGTGCCAAGTTTTACTCCAGTTTCAACAGGGCAGACTATATAAATATAAGACTCGTTCTAAAGTAACAACAAGCTTATTTTAAGGAGATTACACAAGTATGACAACATACTTTTATTATTGTACTATAATCTGACACACTGTACCAATGCATCCTGTAAAACCTTACACACTGGTTAAGGCAATTTTGAGATTTAAAATTAGACGTTAAAACAGTTTTTCACCAGTTTTCAGTCCAGGTTTTTTGTGATCGGTCCTTAAAGGGTGGCTCGATGACACGCTGAGGCCACCCTGAGCTAGAGCGATAGAGATGAATTCATCTCAGCTCAGGGTGTTTCAAAGTTAATCATGTCATTTTCTGAACTCGACACGTTTCAGTTACTTCAAAACTGAGCTGAGAACACTGCTCATTTTTACCCAATTTTGACACCTAATTTCATAAACTCTTTGCTCTGACAAACTCTGAAAACATATTTATTCTTACTTATTTGTAGTGCAATTGGTTTAATTATTTTTATTGTATCTTAGGTGTCAAACAGTTTAAAACAATGACCCCATTTTCACTGTAATCTTGTGAGTTGTGCTGTAAATTGTTTTCTTGTAAAGTCTTGGTCTCATTGAATTTTTGTTGTACACTGTGAGGTACATCATTTACTGGGAACTTTTCTCTATGAAAAATAACTTTTAAGTCAATATGAACAGATTGGCATCTGAGACCAAATAGCACAGGTGTTGCTGCCGCTGCTGTCTGTTTATGAAGCTGAGATTTAATTAAGCAACTCTTTCAGTGTTTGCTGTGAGGGGAGAAAAAAAGACTGTCACGGTGCATTTGTTGTATTACATTTCAAGGTGCAGGAGCCCACGGGGTAAACCTGTGAGTGAATGTATATATTTATATATATATATTTGTGTGTGTGTGCTATGTGTGAGCCTATATTGAGCTGCGCAGAAACAATTTAATCCAAAGCTTTCATTTGCTCTATGATGTTTTAATATGTAGGGCTGAAACTGGAAACAAACCAGCGTCTGTCGCATCATAAAACATAAACTTAGGTGAGTAAACAGCAACATTTACCTCAATCTATCAGCTGTAAGTGAATGTATCTGTGCTCTATTGAGATACAGCGGGGCGTCAAACCAAATCAGCTGGCATTAATGGTGATATATGGTTATGAATGGTGAATTCTGCAGCAAAAATTGGATATTTTCTTCGGTCTGTGAAGCTGAATGTACAAATGCAGCACGGGTTCTGCAGCCCAGAAAGATATTAGTGAACATTCCTGTCTAAATCTGACTAAATATAAAGAGAACTGATGATATATTTTAGCTTGAATAAGGACAGTTGACTCCTCAGAGAACGTGTCAGCACAGCAGTCATAGACAACAGAGCAGGTTTCAACATCAGCAGGCCAAAAACAACTGACAGCTTTATTGCCCAGTGAAGTGGTATCACTTTGGTCACTGTGATTTAATTAAGAGGAATCAATAGATCTGTGTGAGTCTGTGTGATTGCACCGCATGCATTTCTAATGTGGTGTTTGACTCTACACGGATGTAATCAGCTCCAACAATAGAGATGGTGAGGCTGAGAGCGCAGTCTACTTAAAGAATGTTCTGTTAGCAGAAGTTGGGACCTCACATAATATAGTGAAAACTCCCTGGTTGAGGCACATTAATTTCAAATGAAAGAATCCATTACTGCTTTATCACTGTGCTGCAGGTGCATGAAGCTGTCATAAAGCATTTATGTTGTGTGAGTCATCTCTGCATTTCCTATGAATTTCTAGTTGAAGTGTAAATTAAAACCACTGTTCTGATTTTCATCTCCGCTCTGTGAAACTTTCCTGATAACAACACTGGCTAACTTTTAACTTAAATTGGATAAATTCTTAAATTGTAACACTGAAGTGCATCTTTCCATTTCAATAAGCTTGAACCATGAGAGAAAATCTACAAAGATGTTTACCTCAGAATAGTTTTGCTTCAGGGATGCCTTTTTTTGGTGGGGGGGTGTCGGCATAAATCTGTTTTATTCTGCTTCTGGGAGTTTATGTCTCTCACCCTGAGCAGTGTGTCCCTGTCCAAACCCGGGGTCCATGTTCTCCATACTGAGCCTCCGTAACGCCTGGAGCAGGCCTGGCCTAAGACTGGTACACAAATCAGTCTCATACTCTCTTTGACCATGCAGGAGAACTTCCAGCACGGCCAGTGCTCGCCCTGCTAAGGGAGCTTCACGTGTGCAAACCATGTCCTGTAGTCAGACAGACAGTCATACAGAGAGACTGACACAAGCTTGGAAACAGAATCAGCACTGTCCTAACGCGGTATTTGGTTTGTCTGTTAACGGTTACTGTAGAAAATTTCGAGCTCAAGCTCTTTATTGGGGTCTCTAATTCTCACCAGAAGGGTCAGTATGACCCGTGGGTACTTCTCTATCAGGGTCAGCAGCTCCAAAGTTTCGTTGTCAGTCTCCTGGTCCTGCCTCTCGACTGCACAGCTTCCCTTCTTCTCTCCCTTCTCCTGAATGTCTGCCTGCACCAAGGAACGAGATCCAACCGCCTTTTCATCATTTCTCAGTTCATTTGTGAGAGTTCAAAAGAAATTAAAAATGCAGACTCAAATCCATCCTATCTCAAACTCTGGTGGAGTGAAAGTAATTAGTGGAATGTGTTGGAGTGAAACAAGTGAGGCGGATTCAAATGTAAATATGCGCGAGTCTGTGGATAGAGGACATGCAATTGCTCCCTTACCATGGTCTGATCTGCATCTGTGTGTTCGGTTCGCTTGGTCAGCCAAAGCTCCAAGACCAGCGGTCCGAATTTTTCCGCTAGCGCTGGATAGCGACAGATGAAGTGGAGGAGTGCAGGATGGTGAAAGTAGAGGGAAGAGAAGCTTTGGCAGGAGGAGAGTGCCTTGCTGATGCAGTTAAAAGGAGCCTTGAGTAGGTTGGCAAAGAAAAGATTGAAAAAGCTTCGAGTTGAGCAACCACACACACAAGTTAAAAAGAATTTTTAAATTGTTTTCTCCAATAAAAATGTGCCCACAGTCACAGCAGGAAGTCTTCTGTAAGATATTGCTTATTTATATATTCATAGTCAAGATCATGTGTATATACTACTAAGTCGAAGAAGCTGCAGAACAAAGGACAAAGCTTTTCCATGTAACAATCTTTGAACGACAGATTATTTTGGGAAAGTGATACTAGTTCTGCACAGCTTTAGGAAAAAAAACTGAGCTACAATTAATATACTTTGCCACTGAATCATCAGCAGCAGAATATGGATTTTGTATCAAAAGATGAATATGAGCTGTCAAACTATGGTTCTAAGTCTCCACATTAATGGTCCATATTAAAGCACACTGTACTTTAGCTCCAGTACATGCCGTTCTCTTTTTCTGTGCACAAGAAAAACAACTCGTTGAACACCTTCCTCTTGAAATCTTGACACCTTAATGTCACAACTAAAATAAGGCATATCTACAAGGTATGAAGGTGTTCCTAAACTAAACTTTAACGGTGCATTGCATTTTTTAGTGTGTACATTTGTAGGTTTTGATTTCTGTGCAGTGAACTGATCACAGTTACCCCGTCAAGGTCGGGGCTCTTGTCCTGCGTCACTGCCAGCAGGTAGAGGGCAGAGCGGAGCACAGATCGAGGCAGGGCACAGCCACCCTGCTCCTGCACTGAATGCAACAGCCACACCACACTGGAGAACACTATCTGGTCTGGCAGGAGCCTGGATCAACACAGACACGCACGATAATGAGGACATTAATTACAAGTAAACACAGACGTGGTCAAACATTTACATTTGAACATATACAAACACGCAGACTCGTGTATATATATATTTGAATGTCAAACACACCTCAGCAGACACGGGTAATAAAGTGGACAAACACACAAACTGTGTGTGCAAAGCAGAAAAAAGTGCTTCAGGGGCATGTTGATGTCAGAAACTTGCGGTCTCTCTTTCTCACGCAAAAAATACACACACAACCAAACACAGTCAAATATTAAGTATACCAACGCACAGAAACACACACACACACACAGATTCACAGTCATATCCCTGAGTACACACACACTCAGCCCTCCCACACTATGTAAATCTCTGGCCGCAGCTCCCATTAATCTTGATGAGACCACACCGTGGCAGGGAGAGGCTTTCATCCCCTTCCCTGGGGGGTAATACAGAGCCAATGTTCCGCAGAAGGACAGATTAAAGTTTCCAAAGAAGCTGACGTATCTCTGAGGTCATAAAATATGTACTCAAAAACACCCCCAATAGGCCGCTAGAGCACGGAGGGAGCACCAGCACACAGCGTCATCATCTAGCTATCATCTGGGAGTTTGGTTATTTCAAGTGATAGAGCTCAAATATTTGTTTTCTGCTCTCGAGGGCCACATCAGAGGAATGTGAAAGAAACTTCAATATAAACATCAGCTGGTAAAATAACAACAAGAACTGTCTCAGTTCGGTCTATATCCACCTTATTAATGTTTTCTAAAGGTTACTTTTAGTGCGAAATATAAGACATCCTTAAAGTATTTCCAGGTTGCCAAGATTGAGGAGGTGAAAGATTTGATTCTGTCACTGTTGTCGAGTCATACTTGTGTACAGAGCAGAGAGAGCTATGCTGACACTTTACTCCTTACACTGACTCCCCACAGAGACAGGTAATACAGTTCTCCCAAGAGCGACTGAGCAGCCACTAAATCAGGAAAATCCTGTCCTGCTCAAAGACAACTTTTGCAGTGCTAATGGATGCTGCTGTGGGAGAACAAAGTCAGTATTTCTGGATCAAACTATGCTCCCCCTTCTTACAAAACCAGCCTGCAGCAGCACCGGGCCCATGTGCTTAGAATTTGTATCAGCAAAATGCTTTTTACTGATGCTGAAATATTTATTTGTTAATGTTGTGTCCACAATAAAATACCAGCAGAGTCCGTTTTCCAATGTCCGCATGTCTGAAATGTGACTGAAATTGGTGTTTTATGTTGCTTGATGCCATTCTGTGTTGTCCACCAGACTGTGTGTATGTGTGCGTGTGTATGCACTGTATTACCTGTCTCCTTGCTGCATGGCAAGGTGAAGCATTACCAGCAGACAGTACTGAGTAGCCCTTGGTCCTTTATATTCACACAGCTGCAGCCCTGGGTCCTCACGCAGCAGGGAGGGCCAGTCTGACAGACGAAAACACAGAGAGGGAAGGTTGTGGAGCAGAAGATTCTCCACCTCTTTAACATCTGGGGGATGAGAAAGGAAATAGAACAGAAACAGGAAGCAAAAAATGGTTAATCAATTCTAATAATAAGAGAAGAAAGAGAAGGAAGAGGAGGCAGAGGATGTGAATGAAGTGAAGAAACTGAGGGAATATAGTAAAGTGCAGCAGAAGAGGCCCTGAGGCGTCATTTATAAATGAGCATTACTCACCAACATTGTGTTTATGACTAAAGCCAAAGCTGCCGCTTATTAAAAAAAAAACATATGGGGGTGAGAACGAGTGGGTTTACAACGATTTCACGCTTTTCCAGTGAACTCTGTTGTATCCAAACATAAAGCCAATATCATCATTAAGCAAGCCATAGATGTCATGCATTCTTTGCCATGTTATGTAATATTGCAGAGTTAAAAGTGATAAACGAGGTCCCTGAAGAATAAGAAAACAAGACGAGAGTGGAATGACAGGTGCATGAAAAGAGGACAGCGAGAGAGAAAAGAAGAGACTGCAAGAGAGAGCGAGATGAAGGAGAAAGACAGGAGGGTCAGTGTGATATAGTGCTGAGGAGGGTTTCTAACTCTTCAAGGACTGGAGGACTGGAAAGGGTCGGAGAGAGGGGGCAAGAGAAATGATGTGTAAATAAACAATACTGAATAAAATGGCAAGAGAAAAAAAAAGACAATGGGGACGGGAGAAGTGAAGCACAACAGGGAATATAGATGAAACAGCTAAAGCAGAAGGACTAGGTGCACCGTCTCCATATCTGGGTTATCTTTAGGGAACTGGAGAGAGAGAGAAAGAGGAGCAAGGAAACGGAAGACTAGGAGAGAGGGAGACAAAAATGAAATGCAGTTTATAAAGAACGGAAAGAGAACGACACAGAAAGAGAAGGGGAAACAGAAAAAGAGGGCCATTGAAACATGCTGCTGAATAGAGAAAACGACGCCTGTGCAATGTAGCATCTCGCAGGTCTGGAGAAAAAGAGGTTACGTTAATAGAGGAGCGAGGAAGGAAACATGAGTGAATCACAAGAGAGCAGGGGCAGGGAAAGAAAAGAATGACAAAGAAGGCACATGGAGATGGCAGACAGAGACAGGGGCCACTGATGCATGGCTACACAGAGGCTTTAAAGCCACAGAAAGGTCTGTAGGGAGCAAAACTACCAATCAGCCAAGAGAGGAAAACAAAGTGAAGAAGGGAACGGAGAGTTACACAGAGAGGAGAAGAGATAAATATAAACAGGAACCAAAGGGGGGAGGTGGACATCTTGTAGAAGGCTGCAGGCGGAGAATCCTGTGGTCCAGAGGGGCCACTGTGGAGAACAAATAAGAAATAGATGGTGTTGTTTGGAAATCAGAGGAGAATGAGGAAAGGGGCGCTGGGCAGCGATGCAGTCATCACCTCCAGGGAACTGTTTGAGAAAAGAGACGGGAAGAAAAAATGGAAGGTTGTCTCACAAGTGAGGACAGACAGATGAGAAACAACAGATGGGAGAAAGGCGACAAACAGACCTACAAAGCAGGCTGCAGTGACATGTCGCCTCCTGCTCAGGTTTTGATCAACAGAAGATAATAGAGGATGGAAAAGTTTTCTTAAACACTCACACAGCTCTTGTGCAATTATCAGACGTCCATACATAAAAGCAGAAAAAATACTCTTTGATATTATATCACAGGGAAAACAAACGTGCATGAGCATGTATAGAAACAGTAAAAACATGTCCGGGTTAATAAAACAAAATAAAAATATAACTTTAATACATTTTTGAACTTGAAAATTCAAGATGAGGGCAAAGAAAAATGTGAGAGAGAGTCTGAAAATGAAACTGAAACAGATGAGGGTGATGACAGACAGAAAAAGGAACAAACAATAGTCTAGTTCTATTTGCAGCCACAAACACGCATAAACAAATACACACCTACTCGTACAACTCTTATATCTCACCACCTCAAAGAAATATTTTACTCTGTCTCCTGGGAACAAGAGCAGCGAAACGCTCTTGTGCTTTTCTGTTCTTTAATAACGTTTACTTCAATCTTGAATAATCAAAAGCAATGCCCCTTTAATTCAAAGTGTTGTCTGTGTTGTCACAATGCTCACTGACATTTAAGAGACTCGGCATCAGCTCTTTCACTCAGCAATCAGCAGGTAAACACTATTCAGTGTTCAAATCAAGGCCATTCCACACATTCAACGTGTTTACAGTAGACACATCGCTTTTTATTCTGCACAATAAGGTGGAGCTGATATGTAGGGACTTTGCAAACATGTTTCCACGGCAGGATTGTGAGTTTGGCGCGTGTGTGTGTGTTTGGGAGATTCTTTAATGTTACTGACGTTTAAAGTGAAAAAGAGAGATGAAGAGAGAGCGCGCCAAAGAGAGGAAACTAAACATATGGTGACAAAATCCACACATAATACCTTCAGCTGGGAATGTATTTAAATACACAATAATACAAATACAATCTCAAATATATATCAACAGGTGTTTTTCCTGGACACAACAGACTTCTCTATCTGTCTCTCTCTCTCTCTCTCTATATATATATATAGCTATTGAAAAGAAATGACAGCTGACCCGAGCTGACCTTCTTTACACATAACAAACCCGCTGAACTGTGCTGAACAGTACTAACACCTCTGTTCAACACCTCAACAGTCTTTGATAACTGGTAACGTGACATCATTGCTTGGAAGCTGACAGGAACAACAGGATTTTACCGGCACTGCACATAGCGTAATGTGTGGTGCAAGTGTGTGTGCAAGTGTGTGTGTGTGTGTATTTGCCTACCATGCTGGTAAGTGCCAAAAGCGGGGTCTGACTGGGAGAGCAGACACATACTGAGTTTCTGTAGAAAACCACAGCTAGATGCATTCAGATTTGGGTTCCTGAAAGAATTGGTAAGGGGGGAGAAACACACACACACAGAAATACACACACAAATAATAAATCTGAATAAAAAAAGACAAAGCAAGAAAAGAAATGAAGAAAGAGCAAGGACTCCTGAGACAAACAGAGCATACTTCCTCCACAATGTACGGTCAGAACAGTGAACCGTCAGAGATAGGGCAGGATGTGCCTTGACTTCATCCTTTCAAATATGAAACACAAGCACGCCGTGGTTCAGTTTCATTACAGCTCAGAGCAGGAGGGCCTAAACCCACATTTATGACCACACTGACACATGCACCCACAAAAGCACATACGCTTACATACACAAAACAAAACTCTTAACACGCACACGCGAACACACACACCCAGAGTAGACTTTGAAGCTGCAGATCCGTTGCTCTGAGACAGACACACTGCTGAGAAGACTGGCTTATTGGAAAAAGAAAAAGCAGACAGGGTGACTCAGAAATGACAGACGCCTCAGTCGTGTTATCTGTCTCATTGTTCAATGTGCTCCAGTAATAAGAACTCAACTTTCTGAGGCACCATGGTTACCACACACACACACACACACACACACACACATATACATACGCACACTAACACACAGCAAAACTTTGCAGACAGCAGTGCTTTGTTAATTGGTGTGTATATCTGTGTGTGTGTGTGTGTGTCCTCAGGTTATCCTGTTACGCTGTACAGTACCTGTTTCCCGCACAGAAGAGCCCTTTGTGTTCCAGAGCCAGCCTGTAGAAACCAGAGGATGCTGCAGGGAAGAGGAGGTGAAGAGCAGAATAAAAGGAAGGATGAGACTAAGAAATAAGGAAGAGGAGACGCACTATTTATGTAACGCCTTTCAATAGAATAACAAAAATTATACAGTACATCACAGGCAGAAGAGAAACAAAAACATAATTATAGTATAAAAATGCAATGGCTAAGAAGTAAAATGAGGAGAAAGAAAAAGACAGAGGGAGGTAAAGGAATGGGGAGACAGTGCAGACAGGGAGAGAGCCCTGTCATCATTATGCCAGCCACATGATTCAGTCTCAGTTCATGATCCCCAAACCGTCATCTTTTATTCCCACATTAGTTTTCAAGCTACGTTTCCCTCTCCGATCATCCTTCAGCTCATCATTTGGCTTCACTGGAGATAATGGGAGAGTGGTCCTGTTTTAATTCTATGAGAGAGAAAAAAATCGTAAAGATGTATTTAATGTATTGGCTACTTCAGTGCTGCAGAGAGACAGAACAGTCCTCACTTATTAGAGGGAAGTATTTATTCCATAAAGCGACCAACTCGCTCTCTTGTGGATCTACGCCAAGGTACCGCACAGCCGAATCCGTCCTGTTAACTGCTTGCAGCAAAAATATAAAGCTTCTATAAGTTTATTTTTAATGGCACCAAGCTGTTTGTGGATAGATGCCAAGGGCAACAAGTTTCTTGTCAATAATTGAGGCTCGTCCTCGCGTGGACTTCCAGCTCTGGCCAGATTGTTTACTTTTCCCCCTACAGGTATGAAATTTCATCAAGTCGACATTCAGGTGTTCGGCTCTATCTTCGATTAGAGCTGAATCAACCGTTGGCATTGATGTTTCTGGCATAATCTTAAAGTGCATACAATATGGATTTTATTTTGAAAACATTACCGTACAGAGACAGAAATGTTCAGTGGTGCAGAGGAGAACACAATCTGTTACGTGATAATGAAATTAAATTAAGTTTATTGCTGTTTTGCTGGGGAACTAAGGACTATAGTGAAATTCCTTCTGTTTGTGCTTATTTAATTTAGTTAGACATTTAAACTCCAAAATGTGCTGTGGGAAAGATCAGCAATAAAACAGCAGACCTCTTTAAAAATAAATTTGGTTAGTATGGTTTTATTTTGTATTCCCACGTCGGCTAAACTCAGTGAGGCCTCCAGGTTCATGGCAGTATGGGTTTGGTGCTATATGTTGCCAGCAGAACCAGCAGCGCTCTGTGCAAATCCGGCAGTAACAAGACTTCAAAGCTGGGTCTAATATAAAAACATGAACTCTGTGGCCTGTGCCAGCTATCACAGATCACAGATTTGAATTCAATTCACTCCTGACATCCATCAGAAACATTAAAATAAATCCACTGTAGAGTCTTTTATTGTTTCATTAAGCAGCTTATTTACCAAAATCCACACCTGTCATTTGTCAGTGGCTCTGCCAAATATATTTCATGAGTGCTCTTTGTTATCAGTATTGTATTTCATGACTTTTCATTCATGAGCCCCCGCTACAATATTACAGGGACTGTCAGCCTGTCTTGTTTAGAAGCCAGATAACACAGAAGAAGTCTGAAGTCTGCTACTACACAGTCAGTGTTGACCAGTTTAGGCAAATGTTCATCAGATATCAACAACAGTGTTGCCATTACACCCGACCTGCAAATTTGCATGTGCAAAGGGGACAAACCACACAACGCCAGCATGCTAAAACTAGAAGACAGAATATCTGATTCTGCAATCAAATGAAATAATAGCTGTTTGCTTTCACGTTATACAGCGTTATCCAACTCACCTAGCTTATTTGCAAAGGCAGGCATGAGAGATGGAAGGAGGGTGAACTGGTAAGATAGGATCGAGTAGAAGTACTGCAGCATCTGAGCATTGTGTGCACGCCCGCATATCCTCTACACGCACACACACAAAAGAGGAAATCACAGACAAATGACAAATGTTTCTGTCTGATGGATGAACTTTAGAAATACATAACACAGATATCGATCGATAGGCTCATGGACACAAAAGTAGTGAAGACAAAGGCTTTGTGGCTGTGATATTAATACAGTAATTTAGAGGAACTGCCACACAGCACACAGTAATCATTGTAACATAGCTCTCAGAAAAGAGATGTGGCGAATTGCAGGATCATTTTCTCAAGTGCTCGGTTGCAAGCGTGTGTGTGACAGAAAGGTAGAACTTTACGATGAGCTTGATAACGAATCAGACGCGTGCATCTGTGTGCTCTCACAATGACGGTCGGTATCCAGACAGAGTCACAGCAGCGTAGCAGGCGCTGACACAGCGACTCCAGCGAGTCCTGTGCATCGCCGCGTTTAGACGGAGCTGTGAACGTGTTCTCCTTCAGAACGGGATCTGATGCACACTCCTCAGCCAACCTTGGACACACACATATGTAAATGCGGAGAATAAAGGCGAGCGCACCCACTCACAAATACAGGTACACAGGGAGAATGCCTTTATATACATTCCAGCTGAAAAACTCTGCTGAAGGGCTAAAAGATATTTAATATATAAGACTTGAGGTCGAACTTGTTAAGATGGGTATTTTTAAGAAAACAGCCAAAGACTGAACACTTTGTCTGTTCATTAGTGAGTCTGTTTCTTCACTCTTGTCTCAGTGATCCCATTAAACTCTTTGAACATGTGTCTGGACAATGCACTGACCTGCAGGCAGCCTGAAAACAGACCAGGGCCTGGAGCAGATATCCTTCGGTCCTGGAAGTCTGGCTGCTGGAGTCTGACCTCTTCCTTCCCTGGAGGATGAGAGACAGAGAGAGAGAAAAATAAAAGAAACAGGATGTGAGAAAAGAGAAGAAGCCCAAGAGACAAGCAAATTCAAAAACATTAGATAACATCACAAAGAAAACAATCATCTCACGTCATCCAAGCAGATTTACACAAAACAGCAATAAAACACTAAAATCTTCAGTGCTTGTATAAAGACAAATCTTGTATCTATAATGTTGCCACGGTGTGATTAAAGAGAAATACATTTATTGTTGACATAGGAGCATGAAAACATGCCAACCAGTCATATCCTGCTGACAGTCACATCACTGTGCTTGTCACAGACACGATGCTCCAGTTTTCAGACAGGAATCAGGATTCCTGTCTGAAACTGAAGGCAGAAATGAGGGACAGGTATATATAAAAAAAAAAAAACACAGAAAAAGGCCGTCATTCCTTCATGGAACGATGAGTTACCCTTGATCGAACATGTCAATCACATACTGGGTGACATGTTGCTAGACAGCATCAGTGACATATGTCAGCGTTGTTTTTAATGGCACTGATAACTCACGAAAAATCGACTGTGGAGACTCATGACAAGAGGAAGTCAGCACAGAAGACAGATCTCTTCACCCACTTCTTGAGTTGTGTATATGTTTATAACTTTATTTCATATTTATCAATAAAACATAAAGCAAAACAAACTCACGGAGCCTCGACTGTGAGCAGGAGAGGGTAGCGGCAGCTCGGGGAATTTGTTAGTGATGGCCTCTATCAATCGCTCAATCTCCCTGTACTGTACTGGTCTGGACTGGTGGTTCAGTCTGCAGAATTGAAAGAGTGGCAGCAGTTTATGGAAACGCCCGACATTCAATTACACAACACTGTAGGGTGGTTTTAAGTAGGTGGGGAAGAGCGGTGAAGGGAAGAGTGTGTGTGTGTGTGTGTGAATGAGTGCAGCTCATAGTATAGGTTTGCCAGAGGGTATAAAGCTAAAGTGTCCTTAAAAAAGCACCTAGCTTAATTAATCCACAAGTAAATAAATGCATCTCTGAGTGAGTGTGTGTTTTTTATTTCCCTGTGACATTGAGCAGCGTAGGAGCTTATAAATGCAGGTTGCCTCCGTATGTGTAAGAGTTTATTCGCTGGTGAATGTAAGTGATTTTGTGAGCAAGTGACGTGTTTAATATGTATTGCTTCATTCCTCTACTGATGACTTCTCCACTGCGGAAAAGACTTCCCAGTAGATGAGATAGGAATCCCCAGTAAGTGGCTGCACGAGTGTCCTTGACGATATGCAACTTATTTATGTATCTACAGTATGTGTGTTTGTGTATACCTGAATAGGGCGGAGGCAGCATTGGCAGCTTGCGTGGCTACCAGCAGACAGGTGGAAGACACTCCAGCTACTACGGCCTCTGAAACTGCCACAAACCCCGGACCACTGGGGAAGAGACGTGCAGTAGGGGGCTGCCTGTACACGTACACACACATGTATGGCACCAAAAATGACAGTGCAAGCTTTCACGGACAAATTCGTAGCCTTGAAAACTTATGGAACAGGACATCTATAATCATTTCTACTGGAAGTGAGTGATTAAATAGGAAGATAGTTAAAAATCGTACAGTACTGTTGATCTAGATGAGTCACTGCAAACTTTGTTCAAATAAGTACAAAGAAAGGGAGCGGCCTTCCAGGTATTTTTGCTGATGTGTGTTTTTGACATGGATGTCAATAGAGGCTGATCAAAAAGCTGACAGTCTGCTCTTTTGCCTGATCTATCTATCATTCTTTGGCTCGCCGTGCCAGTACCAGCAGTGACTGTTGTTGCTGAGTCGCGATGAACCCGTCCTCCCTCGGTCTCACTCACAGACGCTTATTTTCTCTCTTTTATGGCAGGTACACATAATAAACAAATAGTGCTGACCTATTGGCGTTACAAAGATCACCAGAGTATCTTGTCCATGACGCAGCCAGCGCCACAACAGCTGTAGACCGACTCCCCTGTTGCCACAACAGTAGTCACATCGATATCCTAAATAGCACATGCATGCACATAAAGGTGCACACAAGCACACACAGTAATGTTTAACCCTCTGCGGTCCTATCAATGGCCGTATCAATCATGTGCGATTGCTCGGACTCCAGAGGGTTAACTATTGAGGCCAACACACATAAAAGCAGGTGCGCACACAAACACAACAGGCACTAACTCCCATACATGTTCTGTAATGAGGCATGTTACAACCCAAACTGGGTAACACACTCTCTCTCTGTCTCTCTCTCTCTCTCACGCACACACACTCACATTTTTGCTTGCTCAGCACTGCTCTGGTCTAACTCCTTTTTCACTGTTCCACTCGGCGTAAAGGACAAATTTCCCTCGTCATTTGAAATCTCGTATCCTCTGTATCACTGCTATGTGACTGCTGGAACATTCAATTAAAATTATGTGAACCTTGCAGAAATATCATGACAGTGTTTTACTAGCTTATGATATATTTTCATCCGCGAGCCAGCAGACAGTTAATTCAAATATAATTAAGCTTCCTTGTGCACTGTATTTAACATTTCTGACTAGAGGTCGCTTCTTCATGTGGGTGTAGCTCAGGCCGTACATATTGAGTTTGTGTACAAAAATACAGTGGTGTAATAATCATGAGCATTATTGTGTGTGTGATTTTGGTTAACATGCAGCCTTCAGACAGGATCCGTTTTGGCTGCGACAGTCCACGCTGCAGGGGTGTCTGACAAAGAACGTATCACCCTACGGCGGAGAAGTTGAGCCAGATTAATCAGACACTCAGATCGGGCAAACCCTCCAGAGTCAGCCTGAAATGTCTCTGAAACTGAGACTATCCAGGTGGATTCATGGACTAAACTCTGATACTCTACCTG
Source organism: Nibea coibor (assembly GCA_023373845.1). NCBI lineage: Eukaryota > Metazoa > Chordata > Actinopteri > Sciaenidae > Nibea > Nibea coibor. Next base: position 4,164,110 of record CM041727.1, read on the forward strand.
TCAAGAGACACAGAAAGTGATTGAGAGTGAGCGAGCCCCAGCCACGATATAGAAGGTTAATCAGCGTAATAAAAAGTCATTTCCTGATTGTTTCACAGTGGTTAGATTCAGCACATATAGACACAACCCCAGCAACCCACCTCAGGCCTCCTCACCCTCTCCACTGCTGCACAACCTTGTTGCATTTCGCAGTAGCACCTGATTCTGTCTGAAGGCATGCTAAGCGAAGAGAATTATATGTTGCAGTTATGATGTATAAAGTTATTTACTGAATCACCCAGAATAAGACACAGAGACATGTGGCTCATAAGAAACTTTTAAAGTTATTCAACAGCAGATCCTTTAACATTCCTACATAGGGTGCCGTAATTAAACCATAATTATTCTTATCTGCTGCAGCTGTGCTCTGTTTGAAGCTGTGGGGTCACTTTTAGTCAGTAAGAAAAGATGCTCAGTGCAGGAATTTTCAAGGGAGCTGCACATCCAGTGCAGTGGAATCACTTTGGCAGTGAGACAACTCAAAAAAACAAAACAAACAAAAAAACATTACAGAGCAGTCTCACCTTTCCAGTATCTCTGTAAGGAGCAGCAGACCTTGTTTCGGCACTTCCAGGTTGGTCAGCCGCAGAGCTTCCTTCAGACTGCGCACCAGGGAATCAATACCTAACACACACACAAACACACAGCTCGTTGTGTCGCAGCGACATGACTCAACTTTGCACATGAGCAGGCAGACAGGAACCCCACAACACACACACATTTGTCTAATCTTGCTCAATGCCAAAGTTATGACAGCGCTTTGACTGATGTTTTACTACATTACAGGCTACAGTGACTGCATGCATTTAACGACTGCGTGTATTAAAATGACTGGCACGCTTATAAATGTAATACGCACCCAAAGCACGCACACACACCATCACATGTCAGACAAACAGTGGCAGTGGTACATCTTTCTAATTTACTGCTACACAGAATCTGCTGCACTGATCTCATGTTTATAGTGAACTGGAGCAGGAACTTAATAGCACAAGGAGTGGTTACACCAGATATCCTGTGTACTGCTAAATTAAGTTTGTACTGCAAGTGTTTTTCAAACAATTTCTAAGGAGTGGAGCTTTTTTAAAAAAAGGCCAAGACAGCGGTGGTACCTCATTATTCTACTTTAATGGCAGACACTAAAGGCATTCAAACGCATACTGTACACCTCATTAGGGATGCAAAATATGGACACGTCTGCCAATATTTTAGTCTGATAGTCTGAGATTATAATGGCACCATGTGTCTAGTTGAACCCTGTGCAGTAATGTGACGCTTGGAGGGTCTGAAAATGACAAAAAAATCAAGGGCTGCCCCGTAAAGCTTGATGATTTCAGTCATCAGTCATCGCATTTTATCAGTGGAACGTCTGCACTTTGGGTTTTTTAAGCTGCATCATTGTACATAGAGGAAGGCAGGAGGGACAGCATGGCAGGCAGGCTATAAACTTTACAAGCAGAGTCTCAAAATGACCACAAAACTAACTAGGCATGAAAGGGTAATAGAGACAGAGGGGAGCATGACCCAGGCCAGCGAGACAGGGCAGTGACAGCTCCAGCACTCTCAGCTGCAGTGATGACTGTCAGTGAAATCGGCTAAACCACTTTTAAACCAGGCGGTGGTACAACCTCCTCTGCTGCTGCCGTCCGCCGTGATTGACTCTCTGGCTGACAGAGCTGTCAGCGGCCCAGCAGGAGAGACACTCCGTCAGAACACTGGGATTTTAGGCTAGGCAATTTTAGGCTTTTACTCGCTCTGACTGTGTCTTTTCACATCACAGATGACAAATAAAAACATGAGGTTGGCTCAATCATGAGACACATGTAGGCTGATATAGGAGTTTAGTGTGGCACTGAACTGAGAAAACAAAAAAGAAAGAATGATTACTTAAATCTTTGACCAGCCAAATGTGATTCAACTGACAACATTTTGAGTTGTGTACAGCCCTAAAAAACTCAGACAGACACAGACAAACTGCTCCACTTTGGAGGGATTATTAAAATCTCTCATCACTTGTCACAGAGAAATTACATAATGCAGACATTTTTGTATACACTGTCCATGACCTGTCTTTTCATCAAATGTCCAAAACCTACAGGGGCACCATCACAAACAGAACTAACACACACAAACAAGGATGACATAATCATGCCTCAGGACTGTTTTCGATCTGGGAAAGTGCTCTCTCTCACCGTAGACGGAGTGACACTGGGAGAAGAAGAGTGGGTCCTCAGTCAGTAACACCAAACAGCTGTAGACAGACCACAGCAGCACCTCACTGCTGGTGCTGGCCAGACGGTCAAACAGAAACTCTATGAGGGGAAAGAGAGATGAAAAACTTGAGTGAAGGCTGGAGCAATAATATTAATCGAGAAAAAGAGAGCAGTGAACAATACAAAATAATTCTCGAGCATCGTAACACTGCTTTCAAAACAGGGTGTAATGTTTGTTTGCAAATTTAGCATGATACACAACAAAGGATGGTAATGTTGTTTTTTAAAAGCCTCATTATATTTTGAAATTCAGGGGAAACAGAGAAGAAAGCAACAAAGACAGAAAAAATAGAGACACACAGAGAGCTAGCGAGAGAAATAACCAAAATGAAGACAAAGCGAGGGAGTCAAAAGGAAACGCAGGAGACAGCAGAGGAAAATATTTGTAGAGGCAATCGCTTGTACAGCAAGCATATCCCAGTCACTGTTTGTGTGTCTCAGTGTGCATATCACCAGGTACGTCGGCCTTGATGAAAGGAGCGCTACACTGACTGGGAGAATGAACCAGGACGGATGCAATACACTTTGCGCTGGTCGTCTGCAACGTCTCATCGCCACTCAGCAGCAACTGGAAAACACATTTTACGGGCTTAATTAGAATACACCACTCACGGAAGACACGCAGCATTCGAATAATGTGCAGGGCTCCCGGTGTTTGACATACATAAAGTATAGCTTTTTTCAACGCTGCCAGGTTGCTAATGACATAAGAGATGCAGCAATATTTGCCAACCGTCTGGCTCTCATCTTCAGTACACTGTCCATGCTCTATGTGACACGGTTCATTTATAAATGTGTTAAGGGATGTCAGATAGCAGCACCGTCAGCCTGCATGCAGAGCACATCAGGGCAGCTGGTACAAGCAATTAAGGGGATTAGAAATTATTTGAATGAGTCTGTTTTTGTACATGTCTAAGCCATAAATAAACGGTGTAGGTGGACTGGTGGAGGTGTGGTGATTTGGTGTGAGAGTGAGACCTCACACCGAAACCCCAAAACACATTAAAAGTGCAAGTGCACTTGTTGCAACGTCAGTTAACTCTAAATTTTTGGTTTAATAGTTGAAATTATTTCATGGTTCATTTGTGCAGTCATTCGATCTGCACTGGGTGAGGCAGGCACATTACTTTAATGTCTTTCTAAGTGAGGTTAATGTGATCTATAAATAACTAATTATTAAGGTAGACTGAAGCCAGAGTGACCCCTGTGATGAATATGGAGGAATCAGTTATACTTTCCATAAAAGTATGACGTCATTTAGTACAATCTAAGAAAACAAATTATTAAACTAATTACTCTTGTTTAGCGTTATTGCTGCTGTTTGTCTTTCTAACTGTTTGACCAAGTCGAGTCTTCCAAGTTCTGTCTGTCTCACACAGCTGTGTGTGATTAAAAATGGATTTGGGAGATTATCTGTTTGGGTGTTGTTTTGGTAATTAGATTTTCTAAAAAATTCAAACCACAACAGCGATCATCAAAAAAAACGACTAACGTCACGAGCTGCGCTGTAATTCGAGTCATAACTGAGAAAATCGAACTAGTAATGTAATGTAAACTAGACGCATTGATTTCCCAGACATGTAGCACAAATATTTGTCCAGGCTAAACCCTCCCTGAATCCCTATTCAAAGGCAGATTAATCCAGGATTAGAACTTCTTGTTATGATTATCGTCAGTGCGCCAGAATGCGGGTCTTGGGGGGCTGGAGCAGGATGTTTGGACAGAGACCTTTTTCAGTATGAGAGGCAGAGGGCAATGATCAGGGGACTGTTGCTCTTGGTTTTGGCTGAGGGACTGGCTGTTGTTGGTGTGGCTGTTCTGGTTCTCACTGCACATCATCAAATTACTGGGACTGTTCATCAGAACTGACACTGCCTCGCCCAGCTGCACCAGCAGCCACAGCAGACCTAACAGATGAAAGACAACGTGTTAAAACAGATACTGATGACAAAGTACAACATTCTGCATATATACACAAACATAATTATAAATCCTAACATGTTTAGACAAGACATGCGGATAGACACATTCAGTGCCATGCACATATATTCATGTGTAGGTAACATGCTATACTAATGCACCTTTAAACATTTAAACATCACCAATAAGGCCTGGGTGCAGTGTCATACTGCATTACAGATGAGTCCACAGAGGGCTTGAATTATACCCTTTTAACAGTGCAAGACAGATTCAAAAGTTTCACAAGTGAGAACTCAAACACACAAAGCAATGAACAGTTATGTAACTGGCGATTAAAAGCTGCCACGCTGTATGGATTTTTTCTATTCCAGCCATGTGGAGACAGAGTAATCACTCTTAAACATTAGAGAAAATGCATTTTCGTTTCACGGAAATGTCTCGAACACAGTGGTGGAGAAAAACTATAATAATCCTATTTAATTCCTCCATCATGCTGTTCTCACCGGGACTGGTGGAGGTAAGCGCATTTAGATCAAATCAATTCAAAATTACACAAACAACAACAGCGAAAGCTGCCGCAGCTACTCCAGAAACTGGAGTAAACCAACCTTGCACTTCAATTCGAAGCCCACAATGCATCCAAACTCTCTGCCAAGTTAATACAGTGATAAAACAACTTCAGATCTCCAAAGGTAATGACTCTGTTTCCTTTTCAACAATCGCACATGCTGCAGACCTCCAGTCTTATTAGCCTTTGATAGCAGCTCTCTTTCATCTCAGTGTAATCCCTCCTCTTTCTCCATCTTGCCTCACTCTTAAGTAGATTTCTGATCTTCACTGAGAAAGATGATGGATGTGTTTTTTTATGTCCTGTTAGCTTTTCTAAAAACAAACAAACAGACAGAGAAGAAACAGCTCTGCCTCATTATTTATAACCCCTACCAACTAGTGGAGACCTCTAATGACAAGGCAGTATTTGGTGAATTCACTTCACACACGTTTTTTAAAAGGGACTACTTTTGCATTAAAAAGTGACATCAAACAACATACCTGTCACCCGTGCATTAGTGTTTCAGTCCTCTTTTAAATCCGCACCTTAATAGTCCTCATCATTATTCGCTCTCAGGCTCAGCTGGGAGCGAGGCTCTGTTTCATACATGACAACAAATTTGTAATAGCTTTTCCCTCAGACTGTCAGCAAACTAGTTGTTGTTGTGCTCAGCTCATATTTCCATCCATATTTAATAACATCCTTTCCTTATCTCCACTCCACCAATTGTATTTTTCATGCTTGCCTAAGCTACATTAAGCGTACTGTACTGATCATAACAACGTCAAGCCTTTTGGTGAAAGCCACTCTGACTGTCTAACACTCTAGTTCTAAACAAATCTAAATGAGGCCAATGATAATGGCAATATTTCATCCAGGCAACTAATGTTGCTCTCAAGTATAATTCTGTGAAGTAATTTTGAGTAAAAATCTTGTTCAGTTCAGTTGAAGGAGAATATATAACATTTAGAATGTAAATGTGCTTTGCACCACACAGCTGATGCAAGCTACTGAAATGATTGATTGTTACTATTATTAATATTTATCTTTTGTAAATACAAAACTATTCTAAAACACTCTGAGGTCATCGCAATCCTTTTCGATGTTGGATGTTGTCTACAAGTGACTGGTGCGTTTTTCGCCTCACCAACACAGTTGTTGATGAGTTGGGGGGAGCTGGCATTGGCCAAGGTCTGCAGCAGCAGGATGCACACTCTGTCTCTGATGGCAATGGGCAAGGACTGGGCCGCCGAGCCCCCAGCTGACCCGAACAGTTTGAGCCACACATACAGGACCGAAGCCTTCAGAGCTTCATCTGGGTAAAGGAAGGCCGAGCACAGGTGGTCCAGCATGGGCACTGGTGGACAGAGGTAGGAGACAGAGTAAACAGGTAAACAAACCGAAGATTTTGAATGAATAAAAGAATATGTAAATGTGGCAACCAGAGCAAATCAATATTTTCCAGACAATGATAAAGCAACACTGGAGGGAAAGTTTCCTTGAAGATAAAAGTATTGTAGATTGGCTATTGGGGAGAGAGCGCAGTGGAATAGCAGGTGGAAGAGAGTGAGGGTAGTCTCTTCTTCGAGCACAGCAGAGATTCCCAGGTACGCTGTCTGACAGAGAAAGCATGATTCAGATTCACACAAAGGGAAAAAAGACAGAGACACAGACACTGATGGAGAGAATAACGGTGCAAAAGAAAGAGTCAAGAAGAAACAGCTAAGAAGACGAAATGCTGAGTTTGTGAAAGAGAGAGGGTGAGAGAATGTGTGAAGGGAGAGCCATACAGAGATTGAAAGTCACAGAAGAAAAAGGGAGACATGGAGATTCATTTACAGAGGACCTAAATGCATGTTCTGCTACTTGCAGAATTAATTATAACATAAAACTTTGTCATCTATGCATACACATAAAACCAAATAAAAACATGAAAAGCCTTAAAAGCCATCTCAAAAATAATCAAGAATATGTTATAAATGACTGAATGAAAGCTGGAGCAGTAGTTCATTGTGTACTGAAACAATGACAGCAGGACATGGTGTAGACTGCAGGCTGATTTTCATACACCAGACATCTACCATAGCTCACTGAGTAAATGGCAACTTTCCGCCCATGACCACATCCACAAAATACAGATCAGGTCAGATAATCGACCAACAGCAACGGAGGAAGTCAATGTACAGACCTAGACAGGGATAAACATGCTTGTACAGTGATGTGACAGCAATAATAACTAAACTACTGCATTAATGTGGATATAATCAAATTATGATAAATAAGAGTACGCATGATGGAAGACGAGACACAGACACGGAAAGATAAAAGTGGCTGGAGCAAGAATTTAGAGAAAAGAAGAATGGAGGGTGTTTAAGTGCAGAGTCGTGCTGGAGAGATAGAGAGAGAGAGAGAGAGAGAGAGAGAGAGAGAGAGAGAGAGAGAGAGAGAGAGAGAGATGACAAAGTAGGATAGCCAAGCCCAAGCCCAGCTGCTCTGTGAAGCAGATCAAAACCCATGTGCGCCAGGAGAGGATCCCAGACATGTTTGATTAAACCAAAATATATGAGGCGGCTAAGATGAGAGCCAGGCATAAAGAGAGAAGGAGAGAGTGAAGACGGGAGAGGGGGGAGGAGGAGGGAGATAAGACCTCCAGAGAGGATGGAAAGTGAGGGGACAAAATATAAGGCTGGCAAAAGGAGGGGTGAAAATAAAAGACTTACCACTGTTCAACAACACATTTTTTGAGGCGTGCATATGAACACAGAGGCAGACGTATAAAGAACAGAAACAAACAAAAAAATCTTTTGCTTTCTTTGATGGGGAAAACCAAAGGTTAATCCCCATATGCCTTGTTTACTGTTTTGCTGCCCCACTGTGACGCGGTGCACTCTGAACTGCCGGTCTGTTCACTTTGTGATCTGCTTTCAACAGTATGTCTCTGTTGTTCTGCACTCGCTGCTTCGCCATGCTTTAACTAAACCTTTCTTTAGCTTGCTCTCTGGCTTTGTACTTCTCCATTTTCCAGCGTTTCCCACATATAACATGCATTTGTTTGGCCCACACAAATAAATCCCCCAGGGCCAAACTATTTATTTACTATATTTCTCTTTCACGTGTCTTTGTTTCACATTTCTCTTGTCGAAAGTGCAGATGGATCTGTCAAACACTGAATTAATCAATCACTAAATCACTAAAAGCAGTGAGACGAGTTTAGTGGCATCGAGCAGTGTAGTGATTGCAACCTTCTCCTCACCAGACTCCATGGAAGAGGCGTTTGTGGATAGAAACAGTTTATTCTAAGGTAACTTAAACATAACAATTCTTATTTTCTGGTGATTATACACTAATGAAAACATGGCTATGCATGTTATACTATATTACTGCCATATTCTGTAATTAGGGCCCCCTAAATATTACATACAACATTTTAACTGTATTTTAGAGCTCTGATCATCTCTACCTGTGGGACACTGCAGTTTGTTCCATTGATCTTTCCTTCTCTTATCCTCCTTGTTATCTTTGTCTGCCGTCCTTATTCCGTATCTCATTAATGCTTCGTCTACCCTCCCTGCCTCCTCATTTTGTCAGTATCCACTACTCAATCTAGGACAAAAGGGAGTAGGACACCTGCAATTGAGGAATGAGACAGGTGGCGTGTGGAGGTGGGGGGATAAAAGACACATTCAGGCAGAGAAAAGAAAATGGGTGATTGAAACACGGGGGTTAATCAGTTAGATAGACAGCAGCGGGTCATAGATGGGGAGAGAGAGAGGGAGAGCAAAATGTGTCAGGTGCTCTGGGCTCATGTTGTCGTTGCCGTGCTGTTGTCGTTAGTCCAAACAACCCCACAGAGACTCGTTGAGTGACAGGCCACAGACAGGCACACACAGTCAATAGAGGCAGCCCGCATCTTGCATCAGCATCGCAACAACCCACCACTACCTGCGACCGCTCAGGAGAGGCTTGTAAGACTCATGAAAATACATGAGAGGTGGACAGACGTAGACACAGCACATTAACTATGACGCCTGCTTATTTGGCATGAGGATCACATTCACTCTCGCCTGTGAAGACAAGCACCCAGGCATGACACAAACATACTACGACACACACACACGCACTTGATGTTGATTAACAATGCCCATTAAACCGAGTGGTGTAATGGTTCAGTGAGCAGGGAGACATCATACAGGTGGTTGTAGCAGAGATTAAATCGGCACAGTTGTGTGTGGGAGGGTTGGTGGGTTGTATTATTATCTTTCTGCCTCACTACACTGCAGAACTGTACATATATAAATATATATATATTTCTATATGGGGAATTTCAGGGGAAAGGTTGGCTGAACATGCATTTGGAACTTTTGTAGCTTTTTTTATTTTCAGCAAGAGCTGGTATGGGATTGGCTATGTAGATAGAATTTTTAGTCTGGGCACAGCACAGTTATCTCAATGCAGCTGGAGCGTAATTGAAAAGGTCATAACAGCTAGAGAGATTGAATTGAGAAAGTTCAGGGGAAAGGATATGTTTGGGGACTTTTTTTACCCGAATTTCTCAGAAGCAGACGGAGTAGAACATGGTTCAGTACGGGTAAGACTAATTCAAAAATGCACACAGTACAATTATTAGTATATGCATCGGAGATATAATATAAAATATATTCATTTATTTATTATACTTATTATACTTCAGCTCCCAGGCTGAACTGTCCCTGAGTTGCTTTATTTTTCTATCCTTTTTTTGGTGGATGGCACAGTGAAGATAGCCGACTGAGATTTGACCTGGACCTAACTCACTCGAATTTCTAAAAACCAGCCTGTGACAAAGTTTTCTATATTCTCTCTTCTGTGGTCTCTTTTCTTTCCCACTGCTACAGAGGTCTGCTACAGAGCAGCAAGCTTACAGTCAAAGAGGATTCATCGTCACGTTGTACAGACCCTTGAGACGGCGATTTTGGGCTATAAAAATAAACTTTATATAGACTTGACATTTCGCTCATTCACTGGCTCACTGGCAGGGTAATAGTAGCTAGAGTTCAAGGACAATCTCTCACTAACTAAATAAGTCAATACACTGCCTTTTTGTCCAGTATTACTCAGCAGACTGAGATGAACAGCTGACAATTTCAACACGACACAGATCAAGTTCAAGCTGAATGAGGAATTCGATGAGGCGACTGCAGACTAATGTCTGCTGTATATACCAGCTACCAGCAGCTTTTGTTGAATCCTTATCGATATGGACTATAGCTGGTAATGACCATGAAAAAATGAAAATACACATGAAAACACACTGTTTCCCTTTGGACACTACTGCCTACATAACTGTGGGTTGTCTGTTGCTGTGTCTCACCGTACTGAGTCACCAGACTATGGGCCACGTCAGGGACTGCTTCCACTAAGTTCCCCAAGAAGCTGAAGGTGGGCAGGAAACCCTTCAGGCTGTGCTGGTTACTCAGCTGCTTAGGGAATGCACAAAATAAAAATCAATAATAGATATAAAACAATGTAAAGTAACGTGGCACAGGCACATATTCATAAGACAATAGCACCTTATGATATGTTATGTAGGATTTTCAAAATCACCTCTTAGGGGCAGTTATAGCAGCACAGCAGGCATGGAAATATGTGACTTCCACAGTAACATTTATGGTTTTAATATTCTTGAAAACAAATCTAACTATAATACTCCAACTTACTCCAACAAATGTTAATTTGAGACACAATGCATGCAATTTATTCTTTTCAGAACTCAGAAAAGCTTTTTTTCTTCTTTCACTGCTCACTCAGATCACATCAAAAAAATCTGTATTCTCAACGGAGCGCTCCTTAAATACATCTCCTTTGAAAAATTCTAATCAGGCTCCATTCTAGAAACATAAATAAGACCTGTCTGCACCTCTACCTGGTGTTATACATTTCTGTCATCATCAGGATACACAGCTTTATTATTTTCTACCTGCATTGTCAGCTACAGAACGAACCTTTTCCGCTCCTGCCTCCCCCAGAGGCGACACAACAGCAGCAAGAGGTAGACAAGTACACTGTCTGTTTACTAAACAACCCTAGGAGGGCATGTTCTTGGTTATAAAAGTGCTGTTCAATATTTTAAGATGTTGAGCAGGTTCCCGTGCCTGCGTGTGTTGATGAGCAGGTGTTTGTTTCTTTTTTCTATATGTCTTTTAACGTGTGTCTCACCTGTCTGTATAGCTCATCCAAAACAAAGCGAAGTGACAGCTCACTCTGCAGCTCGAGCAGCAGCTGAACCAGTACTGACACACACACACACACACACACACACACACAAATGGATGCATGTACACAGACACACGTAAAAAATCAAAAACAGAGAAGTATTCATTAAATAAACATTACAGTCAAGTATAGTTCCTACTCTTCTAAGAGAATATTGGCAATTAACAGTATGATGTATTTATTTATTCAGCATCAATGAACAGCTGTGATAATATGTGTTGTGCCTTATTAATTATCTGACTACTTCTAGTACTAGTCAGAGAATATAACATCCTCTTGTTACATGCTACCAGCAGTCTATATTGCTTATTAACATGACATCTGATTTCATCGCCATGAGAACAACATGCATGGGCTAAAGCCAGAGCTTACATTACATTGGCTGCTTTACATCATTGCTGAGCTGGTGTTAGAAAAGTTGTGAAAGATTCTTTCTCTGTTGTTTCTCTTCGCACATACACAGATATTATGACTGCATATTTTATAGGGCTCAAATGACTCTCAAAATGTGTTCATCACACATTCTCTGCGCGACGAGCACAAGCAGTGTCAAATTTTAAGCACTCTGCTAACTATTACGGCAAAGTGGTCCCTAAGGCATTTTAAGACAGCTCCCATAAAATGATTCTGTCGTTTGCACTTAGCAAAACAGAGACAGACAGAGACAAGACTTAGCTGCAGTGAGACAAACTGCAAAGAGGGCGACATTCAGGCAAGACACAGAGAAATCTGCATGTAGCAGCCTGAACTGATCACCAAGTACAGAGTGAAAAGTTACTGCGCAGTGCTGCAGTGAAAGAATACCAACATGGGAAATTAGGTCAAAAATTTTAAATTTAGAAACAAGTATGCGGAGTCAATATCAGTCACCTTAGTAACCAGCAGTAACCATTATTACACAAACACACTTTCTGTGTGTCTGACAAAAAAAAGACTGACTCACAGTGTGTGTGTGTGTGTGTGTGTGTGTGTGCAGTCTCCCTCTCTGTCTGCATTTTAACAATCATATAGAAAGGCTGTGTCTTTGTGAGTGTCCACGTACACATACAGTATTACCCAGACCACAAAGAGAGATCTCTTCACCTTGGTCAACCTTTTCCAGAGTGTCTGGGTCCTCCACAGTGTGAAGCATCCCTAAGGACAGAGCAGTAATGACAGGTTAGATTTAAAAAACATACTTCACAAACTCTCACAGGTCTCACAGTAGTACAATAAGTAAAAGGAAGTTAGAAAATGAATCCTCATACATGCAAAAGGAACAAACTGGGTCAAGGTGCATGGTAGCTTGACAAAATAGAAGATACAAAGAAAGTACAAAGGTATCATACATCAAGGTCTAATTGATCTTACTGCACTGTTTGTTCCCAAATGGAACCAGTGTGACAGTCACAAATGTAGTATCAACAGTACCTTGGAGTAGTTTTGCTGAATTTCCAAAACATGCAGCAGCAAAAACAAAAAAAGCCATGTCATGAGGCGAGTGTGTAAGAAAAGACTATTTTATATGGCTGCACCTGTAAATATAAAAGGACAACATAGTGTGGGAGAGATATATTCTAGTGAAGCTCAGTTCAGCTGACCACCAATCCACAAGCACAGTAACGGCTCTTTTAATGGCTTGTCATGCTGGTCAAAGCTTTAACCAGCTTACGATTTTGCCACACATCCTCTTGTTGCACTTAGCTCTCATTAAATTAGAGCTCAAATGCTGTAGGCCTAATACTAAATGCTGTAATAACCAGGTGAAATTCACACAGTGGGGAGAAGATATCAGTAATATCCTCTGATGATGTGATACCACAAAAATACCCAGTGGTATAATTATAGCAGTGGTAGCATATAAGAATTTTATATACTAACTCACCAGTGCTTTCACCTGCCATCCTCATGACATCTCCTATAGAGGAGTGAAGTAATTCATCGTGCTGTAGATAATGTACCGAATACAATACAAGGCTAATAAAGCTACTCTCCGTGTAGATGAGTGTGATCTCGCAGGGTCACTGGCTTCATTCTCATCAATCGCTGCATAAAATGTTGTTGACCGTTCTGACTTATACATGGAGACCTTGTCTGACTAAGTTATCAGCACGGTATAAAACTGGATACCAAACAAGGACAAGGAATTCTTACATTTTTCAGACACCAGAAGCTGAAATCTTTTTGCCAGTGTTCTATGACCTTGTCTTATCTCTTTCACACAGTAAGCATTGCCCCAGAAAATTATATTTAATAAGATGGAAATCATCTGAAAGAACACACAGACTGTCAGAAACGTCAATCAATTACGTCAACAGGAACAAAATCTAACACCCATTACTCAATGAAGTCCAAAATATCACCCCTGTTCAACGGCAAAACCTCAGATGCTAAGTTTGTACTTTCATTATGCCTATAGTCAGCCAGATAAGCAGTGAACAGCAGGTGAACTCTATTACCTATGTGAATCTTTTATTTTATTATTTAATATAACCGTATAATGTTGAACATTGTGAATATTTCTGTGCCTTACTGCTCGGGCAGTGTGATAAGATCTATTGTCTCCGTTGTTCGGTCTGACCTTGCAGAAAAGCAGCGATGTGACTGCAGCACTAGCACGACTGTGAACCCAGCGGAGATTAGTTTCAAGGAGAGCGAAGATCACACAAGCAAACACAAGCCAGCAAGAAGTGTGTGTGCTGGTTGGTGCGTGATGGTCACTATCACTGCTTTGTCACACTTCCTATTGATGCTTCTTGTTTTCCTATTAATAAGTGAAAAACTATCTATGCCACCAAAGAGAGAAGTCCATCCATCACATCCTAATCCTAATCTCGTGCTGTGCTGTGCCACTTTTTCCTCACCCAGGAGACAGGCTGTAAAATGCAGGGAGACTCTGTGGTCCTGCCGGAGCAGCTCTCTCAGGGCGCCTGGGGAACATTTCAGCACCCCGCTGATACCAGACAAGGCGAATGACTTCCTCACAGACTGTACAGCAGAGACAGAGGGGAGGGTGGGGAGGTATGAGATGCCACATAAAGCCTGTGCACCAAGGGAAATTAACAGAACAATGCGGATTTATCATGTTTTTCTCACCGCAATGTCGTCACTCTCAATCATTTCAATGACGCAGGCCACACAGAGCAGCAGTCCGCCCCCCTCGGCAGGCCCCAGGCGGCCGCTCCACTTTGGGTCATGTCTGGGGTGGAACTTGTCACAAACAATATCCACGCTTGTCATTTTTGTCGTTTTACACCTGTTGAAACAAATAACACACAGTACAAACATGAAAAAATTACTTATCAAACAGTTTAGCGTGTCAAACAGCTGCTAGCTGTAGCACAGCTTGACTAACGTAAACATAGCATTTATGCTAACCTAGCCTATTAGCCTAGCTCGCTAGTTAGCAACTTGCTCGTCGTGCTCCTCAAAAACAAACTTAACTCGCAGTTTACGTTTACTTTTTAACGTTATCTGTAAATATACTCACCTATTAACATGGACTGTCGAGTAAAATACGTTTATTGAATCTAGTTAAACGATTATAAATTAAAAATACATAGCGGACGGTCGCTTTTTCCCTCGTTTTTGTAATCCAAACTTTATTAAACAGTTCAGTTAATACAAAAACAAGCATAATGACAAATAATACACGAGTGCTAAAAACATTTCAACACTTTCTTGTGAAAGAAAAAGATATAAGTAATAAACAGTTTAAGTAAATATAAAAATTAAAGTCTAATGTATAGTCAGTAAAAAAAAAGTTAATTATATAGCTATATAAAAAGGATAATTTGTCCTCAAATGCATTTCTAAGAATATTTTTATGTGCTGCATTTATTTATTGCTGTCTATAAAGCAGGAAGTGAGCTCAACACAGTCAAAAAACATAAACGGGGTTGGTAAAATAAGAAAATGAAGGCGGTATTTTCAATTATTCATTATTCATACGAGCAAATACAATCCTAATGGGGGCAACGTTTCAAGCACTGACAACAACAGGATTTACATCACAATAATCCACCTACATTTACATTTTTTTTTTGTTTGTGTGTTAGACAAAAATAAACAAATAGATGTTTTATTGGCATTACCACAAAAGAGCAAGAGAACATCCACATATCTTGAGTGCAGTGCATTTTATGTATGAGGAAAAAACAATACTCAGGAGGCAAAGACAGCACCTTTGCTTTTGCCTTACATATCACATTTACATTTTTCTCATATGTTTCTCTATGGCCAGAACAGCCACTGGTGTTAGATATCTTCTTATACTTACTCAAATGATAACTGCATTCACCACACGTCTAGTGTATTAAAAGTCTCTAAAGTTCAAGGGTATACTGATATCATACTTGAGCAAAAGGCGTACACGATTATCTTCAAAATTATACTATCAGCGTCAATTTATCCTCCAAGGAATGTCATTGCTGAATAATATGCTGTGAGTGTATGGTGGGATGCATGAGTTTGTTTTGCAGTATCGTTTAGCAGTGAAGGCCACAATTTGGTTATCGCCATGACAACAAAAGCCTCTCTGCAACTGAGCAACTATCTGGTGATAGGAGTGTGGGCGCGAGTATCAGCCACTACCAATGTGTCAATTTATAATCTCTTGCTACTTCTCCTGAAACAGAGTTCACTGCACATCAAAGTAGTGCATGACATAAAGTGTAGCTTCAGTGTGTGTCTGTGATGATATGTGCACAAGTGTGTGCACAGCAGGCTAATCTCTCATAGTTTCTCATTGTGCAATGCCTCTGACAGATCTGCTGTGCTCCAGACAACATATTGGAGGCAGAGTGTACTGTGTTAGGACTGTGTGTGCAGGAAGTGGTCAAAGCCTTGTTTGGCTGACTGAAAAGAGTAGCAGGCCTCTGACGAGAAAGTGGAAAATATTTGTTTCTAAATGTCCCCATTTGTGCTTGTACAGGAGCTAAATCCATCAGCCTCTGAGGTTTATTGGCCACTGAGAGAGAGTGAGAGACAGAGAGCCCCCGTCACCACTCAGGTAACAGTCAATGCATTATCTGTCAGCTTTATTTGACAACTATTTCACAATTCTTCAGGGGCCAATAAAGCACAGAAACAAATGGATTAAGTTTCTGTCCAAGCATAAGTGGAGACTTAACATGCAAGCATTTTTCAGATCACTGCTGGGCCTTTGCTTTCCTCCCATTTGGCTCGATATACTTGAAATACTTCCTGTGTACACCTACCTACCTACACACACACTCACCCATGCACACCCACATAAAAGGATCAGATCAAACTGTGATAGATTAACATTCAGTGCTTTTATTCCACCACCTTGTTCTATACAGGCAGCCATCATTGGGGGCGTTGAGCGACCCTAAATATAGCTCTATACCTTTTTCCAGTCACAAGCCCACACTGTCGCAACGTCACTCTGTTCACCATTATTATAACAAACTGTTTCCAGTGACGACGACATTTACATTGCATGTAGGAAGAACAACATTATCAGGTAGTGGGAGTCATGACAAATATGCCAACCACTATAGCAAGCCTGTACATAACTGCAATGGGGACACTGTTACAGTAGTGTGTTTCACTCAGTGCAACTCTTACCATATACAGTTAAACATTACATCTTTATATTAGGCAGCGCTGCTTTCAGTTAAAAACAGAAGTTTGCTTCTGAGAAATTACATGACATAAAGTGCTGAGAGGGCGGAACGAGGAAGGAGCGTCGCTGCGCGCCCTCGCGCGCGTGCGTGTGTGCGTGTGCACGCGTGAGAAGCCGCAGCCAGCCTCTCGGTCGGGTGCAGCGTTCAGGTGCGCTTCACCCTCAGAGGCGCACACTTCTGAGGTCGGTACGATGGATAATGTCTGACCAACGGGCAGCCACTTATTTGAAACGAAAAGATGTCGAAGCGCCGGTGCAGAGCTGGAGAAAAAGCCGATTAAAGTGAAAGAGTCGACTTGCGGTAAGAAACTAAAACTAAAAACTTTTCCTAGATGATGCATGATGTTTGTAGGTTTCGTTTAAACCTGCTGTACAGAATGCATGCTGCTATGGACTAATATTAACTAAGACTTGATAGTTTATAGTAGTTTTCCACGTGTTGTTTGTCTACAGTGGCTATTTTCTGATATACAGATATACAGTCATAGAGTCTAGTAGTCACTGAAGTATCTGTCTGACACTCTTTTGAAAGTGTTACATTCATTCTAAATAAAAAAAAAACATCTATTTTATAGGTTATGTAAATGGTTCCTGATGTTTTATAGCTTGTAGAAACTTTACTAAAAGTTATACCAACTTATTTTGATGAGTTAAGCTGTAGTCTCTCATTAATCTGGCATTCCGAAACATTCATTGTATGTTGTTCCTCTATCATAATCTGTACATGACTTGTTATGTTGAATTTATTTTGACTTTTGTGATTACTGTCCGTAAATGATCTAACAAGACGCACATGGTGACATAAGAGGAAGCCTGAAAGTCATGCTTTTGCTTTTAATTTACACGACCAGATGTACTGAGTTACTTCCTGGGGGGATTAGAAATATTTGTCATGAGATGTTTCCATGCATAGTTGAACTTTTGAGCCATGGCATTCAGCGGAATGACAAAAACAGAGCGCTTATTTGCATGAAACATAGTCTGGTGTGCACCAGAGAAGTGAGATAAAAGAAGACATCACCACAAAGTGAGGTACTGACATGCAACGAAACCACAAAAAATAGTTCATGAGTCAACATAGGTTTTTTTTTTTTTTTTAAGTAACTAGGATGACGCTGCTCACATCTGCAATACTAGTAGAGTTTGCATACACCTCCCGAGGTGCCTCATCTTCGTGCTGCCTCGAAAGAGGCAAACACTAAAGCTAATCTCCTCTCTCAACTCTTCCATCAGCACTTTCCACAAGTGATGTAAGACATAATAAACAAACAGGGGAAAATGGTACCAATAACAATGGTTGGTATTACCCCTATACCCCTACACAACCCCTGCCTCGCAACATATAGACAGTGCGGGTACTGTGCACGCAGGGAGGTAGCAGGTACAATGAGAGATGTAGTGTCACTTTGACCAGAGCTCTCATACCCTGTCCTCACCTGGCACCAACTAGGGGAGTATTCACTTTCATACGAGGACAGTGGACTACTCAGCTCATGAGGACCTGACTTGATAAAGATTAGATTGAACAACACTGAAATTTGAGGCTTTCCTATAGATGGGAAAGTAGTGATGAGTGAGAGAGATGATAGACTTTGAGTATCCTCCTTTTTCAAAGATGAATTTCAGATCTGACTGCTTGGTGGCGTGACGTAAACCGAAGCGACGTGAGAGTCACTCAAAAATGTGAAAAGACAGAGGAGAGGAACAGGGAATGAGAAGAAAGACAGACAAATGAAACAGAGGACATGCTGACTGAAGAGGAAGCGGGAGAAAATTTATGCCAGAACACATTTTTCTCCCCCCCAAAAAAAACATGAGACAGATTTTCAGGCACCAAAGTGACTGATTGTAATGATGAAAAGGCAATGGAATTGATAATGAGATATCATTATGGTGGTGGTGATGATGAATTCTTATCTCCAAGCTGATGATATGAAAAGATTGATTTATTATGTAGGAAGAATTTTGGCTCTTTTACATGAGATTGCTTCTCTTTGGTTAATTAGATAGAAAGAGCGAATGAAACCGTGTCACATAATGGCGGGTAAAAGAAGAACAAAAAGGGAGAATAGTAAGAGGCACAAAAATAAATGCTTCAAGGCATTTTTCATCTACTGTTTACAGGCATTGTAACTTTTATTCATTTATCCACCCACACAACAGCACCACTCAGTTCAGCCTAGACTCGCCCTTCAAGTCGGTAGAAAATTGCCTTTACTGTAGAAGAAGCCGTGTGACTCTTTATTCTGTTCCCCCCCTCCCCTCATCTCTTTTTATTTTCTCACCTCATTCTCCGCTGTACACTTCTCCAGGTTTCTAATGAGTTTCACCTTTTCTAACGCTCTCTTCATTCCCTCCAAGTTCTTGTTTTTTTCTGTTTCAAATGTCACTTTTCTCATCCTGCCTTCCCTCTCTGCGGCCCTGAGGTTGTGGGTCCTAATCTTTCTCTCCATGTACTAACCAATCCGTCACACCGTTTACAGTTCCTTCGCTCCTTTCAGCTGCTCTCTGTCTTCCTTTTATCCTTCTCTTCTCCTGTCCTATCCTGTCATGTCTGTATCCATGAGGAACCAACCCCAGCGCCGGCGTTCTCTGGGTCCCGTCTCGCCCAAACGCATCTACAGAAACCTGTCCGTCAGACTGAGAGGTGGAGAGTCATCCGTTGCCGGGGAAATAGACACACCCAGACACCTCAGCAAGTCTGCAGATGCTGTAAGATATTTCAGTCTCATTTGAAGTGGGTCAGAGGGTGAGAGGGGGGGTCTGGTCCCTGGCTGAGGTTCTTTTTCTAAATTATGAGATCATATTTTGACATTACATGCTGACTCTATGTCGCTATGAATTCATTATCTCAGACGGGACTGCTGCTCTGATTTATGATTTGATTTATGCTTCCTGTATTACTGCCTCGTCCACTGCCTCTTTCTCAGCTTCCCTTCCCTCTGTCTCATAAAATAAATCTTTCCTCCGATGAACTCTCTCCTTATATCTTCCATTCTCATCTACCCACCCCCTATTGGCCCTGCACCCTCTCCCCTGCTCCCCATTAGTACCAAACCCTGTGGGAGGCTGTGGAAAATGAGGACACTTTGGCGGTACAAAGCCTGCTGTCCAGAGACCACAACAACGGCGGAGGAGGAGGAGGAGGAGGAGGAGGAGGAAGCATGTGGGAGAGAGGAGAGAAGAAAGAGAAGGACTGGGGGAGAGACAGGGAGAAGGGGGTGAACAGGGTCAGCGAACAGGGCCTGGTCCCCCTGGATGTGGCTGCCCTTACCCATAATTCCCCTCTCCTCCATGTGTTGACAAAAGCAGGAGCCAGACATAACCCTGTTTGTGAGTCTTATGTTTTAGAATATCACAAATAACATTAAGTTTCTGTCTGTCTGGAGTGGATGGATTTCAAAATGCAAATTCGGAAACCCATTTCTCTTCACTGTTTTTTCTCTCAGTGTGCCGGCCAGCAGAGTGGGCACTTAAGCTGGACGCTCTGGTGGCACTGGCAGGTAAACGAGTGGAGGAGAGGAAGAAGGAGTTAGTGAAGAAGACGGGGATGGGGCCGCAGGCGCAGGCTGATGTCCACCGACACATCCGCCTCTGGAGCCTCAGGCTGCAACTGTACTGCCGGATGAGAGAGAACTTCCTAAAGACAGGTCAGTGGTCTGGGGTCATCTTGTGGCATTTCTGGAACCACAGCACGGGAAACCAGGTCACTTGTCTGTTTATTTTCGGTCCTCACTTGCTAGAAGTACTGTTTTTTTTTTAAAGCTCAACCCCATCAAGGTAGAACTACTTTTTTCCAACTTTACTCCATGAAGTCTCTCCATCACTTGTGGCAAAACCACAGTGATCAGATATTCAGTCCAACTCCTTGCTTAAGTTTTACTGATTTCCTGTCTGGCCCTAGCTGGCCTCTTGAAAATCTCCCTCCAGCCCCTTTCAACTCATCCAAAATTCAACAGACTACCTTGTCATCAACCTTTCCAAATTCTCCCATGCCCTCCACTCCCTTCACCGGCTGCCAGTGGCTCCTTGTATCAAATTCAAAACCTTGATGCCGGGTGATATATGCGTACAAAAACAGACCCAGAATACAGTGCTCTGTTGTGTCGGGCCTCTTAGCTTTCCTCTCCCTGCACCAGCCTTCATCATATCAAACTCTTGTCTGTTTTCTTTTTCCTTTTTAGAATTATGTGCTGATGTACTCTCTGTACTTACTTTAATTGCTCTGTATAAATGTCTCTCTTAAGCTCTCATTTCATTTCACTTTCAAGCACTTCCAGTTCTGTTGCCTCACTGTTTCATAATCATTGTGTTATTGCAAGGGCAAAGAGGCAGCGAATTTAAGCTCGCTCTTGTTACAAATCTTTCTCGGTTACGAGTTTTAGCTAAATGCTTGGAATGCAAAATAGAAATGTGTTTTTTTTGCCTCGACTTAGGTCACAATCTATAACTGGGCCAGTGATAAGGTTACTGTTGTAATGGTGATATTGTTATAGTTTGCAGGGAAACTTTTTCTGGCTTAATTCATGTGCACGCAGGTCGGAGGCCAGGATCCCACAGAGCTGGTCGTGATTCAGTGTCACGGGTCAACGCTGAGCTCCAAGGGGAGCTCTAAATTTTACTAGCGGTGCTGGTTCATTGGGTTGAGGGCTAGGAAACAAGATTCTTGTGGAAAAACAAAACTAACTTATCGATCTGTGGTTGTCCACTGAGAGCTGGATCAGCATAAATACTGTTTAACATTGACTACACACATGAAATGGCCAGCTCTCAAATAAGGGCTATTAGTTTTATCACAAAATACAGTTTGCAGTTTGCAGTTGAATTCTATATCTTTTAATGTCAGCTAAGTAGAGCTCATTTTGATCATTACTCTGTCTAAATGTTTCATCCAGAGCTCCCAGGGCCTCCCAGTCATGTGTCCATACTGGTAACAAGCACATCCTCTCTGTTTGTGACGATCAAAGAGCCAGAGGGTGACACCATGGGGCTCATTACCCGCTACAGAGGTAGGTGGTGAATAATGAGAGTTTAATATATTATAAATGGAAGGATGGAGGGATGGATAGATCAGTAGAGGGGGGGAATTAATAAAGTAGGAGGTATGATAAAAACACGGACATGATGAATGAATAAAGGAATAATATAATCAAGGTCTCACACAGTTAGGCTGACAGGTATAAAAGCCTTATATTTATGGATGTGGTTTGGCCTCTCTATTTATGCTACTTAGTTTTACAGCTGCATAAATGTCATACTTTGCAGCCAAGGGTAGATTAAGCCCAGGTACAGCAAGTTCCCCCGAAACTGTAAACACTCAAATCCTCGGTTCTCCCCTATGGAGGCTTTGATTAAAGCCAGAGAATCATCCGTCAGTGAGATTGTTTCGTGTTCACAGTGGAATGGAGCACCTCAGCCAGCTTCAAACGCATCCTTGGCTCAGCCCAAGTTACAGAGACCAAGAATCCATCCCATAGCATCAATGGACTCACAACGGTAAGTCATGCAGTACCTTTGTACACTCCTAGGCACACACACACACACACAGGCAAGAACCCATCAGATTCTAACTGCAAACACACATATAGGTATAAATTTAAATGGTGCAAACGAATGCAATATCACACACACATACAATACACACACAATAGCTCTAAATCTGCTCTCAGGCTGTATTTATTGCTCCCTAATCATCATCTACAGTGAGGAACCGCTTCCTATAAGAGACCAGTTATACCGCTCAACTGCCTTACTTAACCAGATGAATTAATAATGAGCGCGGCATGTAATTTCTTTGTCCCATAATGGATGATTCATAAGGTTAATGCATGGTGATAATTTGGCGGTCTGGTGCTTCTCCAAATGCAGGGAGTGCATTACTTCGTGAGAGCCAGCGCCTTCAATGTGAAAGGATGGGGTCCGCCTCAGTGCTCCACTCCAACCAGTGCTGCCCCCTCCAGTGAGTATACTGAACTGCAGCCTTTGATGAACGTGGGCTTCTTTATTCTCTCTGTCCCCGAGTAATGAAATTACTCAGCTGACATCAGGTTTGATGTAAAAGAAGTGGAGTCCATTCACAACTGGTAGATTAGAAGATTATTAAAATGCAGAGAATTAAATATGTGACACTGGGTCTTGGACCCGTAACTTGAATTCGGCTTGTAATCTTTCTTGCATGCCATCCTCTCTCGCTCTCTCTCGCTCTCTCTCGCCGCGAAACTTGCTATTAACTTCAGATTTATACTGTGCAATGACGACAAAGCTACCACACTGTGTTTTTGAAATGGAGAACAAAGGCAAAAAATATTCATATTAATCCAAATATAAGTCAGAACGCCACCCAAGGAGCGATATGAGTCATATTCAGCATGGTGCAATCTCAGTTAGGTGACTTAATTTAGTTTGTAAATCCATTTGAATCTAACTTAAAAGGATGCATAGTTTCATAAGCTCAGAGTGAATATCAACGTTGAAACTTGCAGAGTCACAACACACAGATGATCTCTCATGCAATCGCTCTCGCCTCCTAATCACCAAGACAGGGGAAAAGCAACACTCAGGACTCGCCTGCAAATGAGTTCTTGATGACTTCAATGATTTTCCCTAATTATATAAAAATGAAAGTGACGATTCGTTTGTCTCTTTCTTTCTCGCAGGTTGGAGGGAGTGCATCGGCGTCAAGTCGCAGTTCAGAAATCACGAGGGTCTCGTGAGGAAACTGCTGGAAGATGCCAGAGAACCACATTACAGAGGATACTGCATAGGTAATGTGAAAAGACATTAAGCTTGTTTGTCTTTTTTTAATTCTCTCGTTTACTGCTGGAAAACACTATCTGTGGTGTACTAAAACATGCATAAGTATTTTTTTCTCTTGCACCCTCAGATCTGTTATTAAAATTGCTTTTATTTAAAGTACCATAGACACACAGTTTTGACCTTGTTTTTTCTGTTGTACTTAATTAAGAGATGTTCTGCAGTGTTACGAAACATAATGAATTCAGGACGTGGAAACATCATTTTTTAGGGCTTAGTGTGTCGATTTACAGCATTTTACTTCTGCTTTACAGCATCTACTGCGTGCATTCGCTACAGAGAAAACCGTTTCTTGTGCGTGCACATTGAATGTCCTTTGGCAGTAAAGTGATTCTTATCCTGTCTGATCCTCCTCTCCTCCACTCCGCAGAGAGCTCTAAGCCCCAGAGTCCCAGCAAGCGTCTGTCTGTGTCTCGAGGCATCAAACAACTGTTCCAGTCCGCCACCAAGTTTGTTCGTCTCCTACAGAGGTAGAGCTCCATCTGTCTTACCTGTCCCACCGTGCCTGAAGGGTATGGGGAATAAGAGATTAAATGTGATGGGATTACAACGGTGTAGCCTACAAAGCCTAAGTCCAAACTTGTATCTGTCACGCTTATTGAAAAAGAACAGTGGTCACATTAAAGCTGCTGTAGCCTCAAGATTAGTGAGGAGGTCTTTTTTGAATGGGATGATATTCAGAATCACTGAACCGTGACAAGCAGCATGTGACTGCTCAACGCCTCATGCTCACACTGATGGAGAAACGAGGCAGCTCCCAAGTAGGAAAAAACTGCATGAATAGGAGACGCACATTGTTGCACAATCTGCAATAATAAATTAAAGATTATTAACAAGTTGACATTGATAACAGCACGACCAGAATTTATTTTTAAAAGTTAACTACTGGTCTGTGAAAATGTCCTCGCTTTTACTTAACTTGAAGGATTTTAGGCTGTTTTCGAGGTTGAAGAAATTCTCTGATCTCAGTCTGATGGGACAGTTTCATATCAAATATTAATTGCGATCAAAACCACAAGTTTTAAGGTCAAGACTGAAAATGAAAGCAGTCTGACAGCGACGCGGAGCTGAAATAATCTTTTCATATGATTTCAGCACTTTCTCTTCATTTCATCTGTCTCATACTGATTTCTTTAGGGGCGTGTACTTGGCTACTGTGTTCTACCACAAGGAAAACATCCTGGTGACGGCTGAAGATCAAATCCCACTGGTGGAGATCCAGTGCTGCTCCACCTCTATCACCCACGACTTCCTTTGGTTTGCCAAGGTCAGTCGATTGCGTGCAATTCGACATACGCCGACATAAACACTGTTGTGAATGAGTCTGGGACTGGAAAACTGATTGTATTTATTTTTCTTCTAGTTGTCCTGTGCCTGGCAGCAAGTGCCCTGGCTGCAGCAGGCCCTTTCCTCTGCTCATTCATCCTCCTCCTCCCTCCTTCAGAACAGGCACAACATTTTAAGAGCTGTCTCCCAGCTGCAGGTAGGAAGTTAAGCTGCTTACCCTGCATGATAAGAAGCATCAAAATGGGTTAATTGCTATTTTAATTACCTCTTACTCCTCCTACTTTCCTTACTGGAACCTTGCTTTCCTATCTCAGGCAACATACCTGTTCCCCCAGAACCTGATTTCACTGCATTAATCCCAAATATCCTCATATTTATTCAACCTCTCCACCTTCGTCTGCCTTCAGTCTTCTCTGGGAACGGTGGACCTGGGCCAGGTGTACTACGAGCCACTGAAAGACCGGCAGGGCAACGTATTACTAGTGACTCTGAAGGAGTTCCCAAACCCGCCCAGGTGATAAAGAGTCTTTTGTTACATTCTGTTAAACAGACGTATTTCATCATAAGGAGGTTTGACCTCTGTCTTCCGTTTGAAGGACAATCAGCTGCTCACGGTCACGACATTTTCACTGAAACAAACATTTGTCAGAATCTACCAGATTGAATTTTCAATCCATCTGCTAGTTTTGATCAAGCGGCCAAATCAGAATTGCGCACAAGGGAGATAATAGTCTAATCAGGCCTTAAGCTGGGCGTATTTAGCACAAATGCTGAATGATGTTTCAGTATGTGCAGGCTGTCTGTTTGTTGTTGCACTTATTCTGCCTGTGTTATACTAATAAATTGTATTCAAACTCAATATTTCATTGGTACCCTAATTTCTCCGCACGGCTTCAAGCCCTCCTGACCCGCCGCTTCATTGGATGCCCCTGGCCCGCCTGGAAAAGAACCGTAGCAGAACTCCCCTGCTTCCTGAGCCCACTGCCATGGACATGCTCTATGAGCAGCTCAAGGTGAGCCGGGGTTTGTGTTTGTGTAAAAAACCAAAAGTCTGCAAGCAGCACCAGCATGCGGCTGAATGTATTTAGCATTGAGTGCATGATTGAGTGTATTGACTTTCCTGACTTGATTATTGAGGCTTGTTTTTCTCTTCTGTGCAACTCAAATAACCCTGAAAACGCAATGGAATTAATTTAGCAAGCCTTAACCAAATTAGCTAACCAAATAAAGATAATAAATTATACACAGCGAATAAAAGGCATCTAAACATTACATCCTATTAACATATTTTAAAATCCCCAACGTCGCTGTCTCTGTCTGTCCCCCAGGAGAAACTATCCTTCCACCGACACAGCATTCAGTGGGCCCAGCCGGGTTTGTATGTGGGCATCCTGAAACTGTGCAGCTCAGTAGAACAGATTAGAGTCCTGGTGCCCCAGAGGCTGCCTAATCTGCTGTGCCACACACGGGTTCGACACAATCCCCACGTTTCCAGGTAACACAATCCTCAACAGCCAATTTCCCAAAGCATGTCATACCACACCTGCCACTTTCTGGTGGTGTAAAAACCCAAATGCTTAAAAAAAAGGATATTTCAAATGTGGTGGTTCCTGGCATTAGAAAGGATGCTGTCCGGCAGCCAAATCTCTTGGATGTTGGACTTTCTCTCCACCGGCAGGGTGGCAGTGCCTGCTTTCAACTTACATTAATCAAAGACCACAACACGCTCTGGATGAACATAAAATATATGCAATTACTAGTTAATGGGCCACAATACAGAAATGTTTTTGTACCATTAGTCTACTCTCTACTCATTATTCATTTTACAGCATTATTTTGTTAACTGCATTGTTGTTGTGTGGCAGAGAGGAATGGGCATGGCTTCAGAGTCACGTTTACAGCGCAACCGCTGGCAGTGCTCAGAACCTGTTGAGCGAGGACGAGAGCTTGATGGAGAGCAGCGGACTGGTGGAGTTGGTCACATCTCTGAGAGCAGCAATCACGCACCTCCTGACGAAGCTCAACATCCCCCTCTACAGGGTAAAACTGTTTCCAAGCAGCCGCAAGAACGGTTCGGAGAAAGGAGCAGGCATGATGAGAGGCACTTCAGCAGGTAGCCTTTAACAGATTTTTGGGACATTTTGTGTCTGTGACAGGCGTATCAGTATGGCGTGTACACCCACGAGCTGCTGCAGTTTGGAGACAAGCTGTCCATACTGCTGCTGCTGCCTCCCAGCGAGGACTTCAGCTCCAGCTACTGGCCTCTGGTGGGGACCAAGGAGCCTGGGCTCACCATGCCCCTGCAGATCTTTGAACTGGGTAGGTGGACAAGTTCATCAAACTGGGACTGCTGTGAACCTTGAGGCGAAGATAAAATACCTGGTGGGGTAAACTTTTACCAAGGTGTCCTGGAGACCCTTTTAGGTTTGGAAAAACGTTGTTTCATGTGGCGTACATCTCATTAAGATCAATAAATGTGTCTTATCTTCAAAAGGAACTGAAGGACAGAGTTTTAAATTATCATCAAAAATGCACTTCAGCCCTCTCCACTTTGCTTGGAAAGTATAATACTATGTGTAAAACACCCTGAGGTGCAGTGTCTGATCTTTTGTTCCTTTAAAGATGGCTCACTTTTATTGTTTTTTTCTTATCTAATTAGTCCTTTGGTCCTCCTCTTAATCCGCACTTGTTTCGACTCTAATTTAAATCATCTTTCCTGTTGAATCCTCTTAAGTAATTCCCACAGTAAATGTTTGATAGACTGTGATAATATAATGAGTTCTGAGGCTTTTTCTCTCTGTTTTGATGGATTTGTCTTCCCTCTTAACTCTGCCTCATCACCAGTTCACTTCTGGACATATGAACGGGACTTCCTGTCCCAGTACTGCCAGGCCTGGGTGAGGCTGGAGCTGGACACTCATCTGGCCCAGCAGGCTCTGCGGGAGGCGTTGGACACCAAGGAGGTGCAGGAAGCCAAAGAGCGCCTGAATCACATCACTGAGCTTTCCCATGTAAGATCATAAGAGCACAGGCAAAAGAAAGTGCTGCTGCTGCTGCAGTAAAATCCACATCCAAGTTGTCTCACAGCTTAAAAATGTTGCTGCTTTTCTTTTTAAACATCTCTTCTCCTGTGATTCATGCACCTTTAATGAGAGAAATGAATAAAAAATAAAGGCTTTTACTTGGAGTCACGCATCAGTGTGTAAGATTAAGTGTAGAAAAGAGATGACTAAATGTGATTTCGGTTTTACTCATTTACTGTTTGACATTTATTTCCCCGTTCCTCCAGCGTCTGGACGTGGTGTGGAGGGATGCCCGCTGGATTATGGACTGTCTGCAGTGCGTTCGGTCCAAACAGTGGGTGGGGGCAGTGCCCCTGGGCCTGGTGATGGGAGGAGACCCGCCGGCACGTCCCGATGGTGAGGAGGAGGAGGAGAGTTTGACTGCCAGACTGACATGGCCCCATCGGATACTAGCGCAGAGACAAGCCATCACAGGTAGAATAACGATGTGAACATAGATCAGATTATATTCTTGTACCGTTTACAGGATGGTTGTCAAGTCAAGTCATTCTTCTTCTATGATAATATTCACCATGTTCACCATCTGATTTGAGTCTAAATTACATTAACTTGCTTCAACTTCAGTCCTGTTTTAATAACATTTCAACTTAATTCTGTTCTCCATTTCTCTTACAGACTGTTTAATCAGCTCGACTCCACCAAATGTCGTCACTGCCGAGGTCTCCAATCAAGGAGGAATCATGACTGTGCCCGAAGAGGCCGCACTGGTGCTGGCGGAGGGTGTCGCAAAGGGAGGCTACCCTGTAGACATTGCCGCTCAGTCGACCGTAGACTTGACAAGCATTGGCCAGTCAGAATTAGGATGTGCAACCGCTTTAATTGAATCTGGTCTAGAGCCTGCTGCTGTTGCCCAGATGGAAATTGGCTACACAGTTTTGGACACCCAGGAGTCCTACAGCGAGGAACAGGACTTTCCTTCCAGCATCACTGAGGTAATCAGGCCAATGGAGATGGCAGAGCTGGTGGACATCCTTCCCACACTGAGTCTAATTGAAGAGGAGACCCCCAGCGGCCCATCCACACCATCAGTAATGGATATGCTAGAGAGCTTTGGACTGGGGATCGCTGAAAACCACACCTTCTTCCATTTGGAGAATTCAAACTTGACCAATGGAGCCGGGGTTATGTCAGAGCCCGGCTCGCACTATAACAAAAGCAGCAGCGGTGATAATGCTGCGTTACAAGAACCAGACGTGTCTGCCTCTCATGCCACGGTGAACGCCACCGGTGGTGATGTGCCTGTTTTCTGGGACTTTTCCCCAGAGGATACAGAGGCTCAGCAGGTTCCCAGCAAGGGAGCGTTTTTTCCAGTGAGAAACCAAGTGGAGTGGGACAGACCGTCGAACAGCTCATCCTGATATCGACTCAAGCACCAGCCTACTTTGAACTTTACCAATTCAAAAGCAGACAGCAGACTGCAGCACACACAGAAAACTCAATTTAGACTTTGTTTGTCTTGGAAATCACATTTCCTAAAATCTCTGTCTATCAGTGTCCACCTGCGTAGTTAATATTAACTCTTATGGAGGATATAGTTACGTCTAGTCTAATGATGGATGTGGGATATGAAAAGAAGACACCGTAACTAGACTGATTTATGTCATTTGCACATTTATGGGTCTGTAGTTTATCTTTTGTTAACATTAAAGGGATAGTTCTGGTATTTTGAAGTGGGGTTGTATGAGGTCAGTGTGCCTCCAGGTTAGAAAAGCAGATGGGGATCCCGACACAGAAGCAGAGCTATGCACTGCGTCGGACTGGGTCAGCAGAAAAACGGATTTTAGCCACATAAAGAAGGTGCACCTCAAAGAAATCAATATCCAATTAAGTGTACGCTATAATAAAAATATTTTCAGCGTTTTACCGAGCCTCATTCTTTGGCACTAACCATAGAACCTCTGTATTCTTAAGCATAAATCATGCACTATGTTATACTGCAGATCAGCTGTTTGGGTCAGAAAGTTGCGAGATGAGACTGAAATCAAACTTCCACTTTTTTTTTTTGTCTTGTTCAAGCTTTATTTTTGATCTTTTGAATTCAAAGATGTTGCCGTTTTTGTCTGGCTGTGCCGCTTTGGTGTAGAAAGAAAAGTATGTCCACTATAGCGCACACTTAAAAGAGATATTGATTTTTTTTAGGTGGGCCTTCTTTATGTGGCTAAAATACATTTTTCTGCTGATCCCGTACGCAGCAGTGCATCGCGGTCTGCTTTTCTAAATTATGCGCTGACTAAATACTTGAACTCTCCCCTTAAGTCTGTTAGAGCTTCGTGTAGAAAAACTAAGATAGAGTAGTAGTTCTTAAGACTTGAAAACTCATCACTCACTACAGCACAAAGAAACATTGCTACTTGTTGGAGCTGACAAACAAACTCATTAAATGCAGACAGCTGAGTCTGTGAGAAGCTGTTATATACTGTCTGTGTCACTGAATAGTTGTGGCTCTTTTTGGTTTACCCATGTGCACTTTTAGCATCCCATAACAAAACAGTAGTAAGATTTATAATCCTGTTGACTGTATTTACTGTTGTCACTGCGACCAGTTTGCTGATAATTCTGGTATCAAAGCTCCACCTCGGCTGAAAGTCGGATATCTAAGAGAGAAGAAACCCTCACAACAAAGGACTAAAGACATAATGCTGGTAGACACAAGAAACTTATGTCAAGTGTTCTTTGTTATTCAAGTCCTTGAGTTATTTCCACAAAAGATCCCTCACTACAAAGACCTATTCAAAAGCAGCTCTTCAGAACAGGCTGCAGTTATTCGCCTTGCAATTCTCTGTTCAGTGGCAGATACAGTAGAAAAATATTTTCTGGGTTTCAGTTTGTTAAAGAACATACATCATGTATTTTTTTTTTTTTTGCTTTGGAGATCTCTTGTCGCTTCTGTATTTACTGTGTCTTTACCTCATCCTGCATAGCAACCAGAGACTGAGCTACAGCTAAAGAAACATGCAGACAAGTAGATGTTTTGTGACTAATCAGAGAAGAGGAATTGTGGAAGAGAAGATTTACCACAGACTGTGGAGAAATATGTGGCGGTTTTCCTGCTTGAACGTCTGCTGCTGCATAGTTTCTTTACAAAAGAGGGGCGAAATGAAGCGACTTACTTCAGACAGACTGAAAATATGTTGAATTGTTGAACAGAAGAGAAAAGCTTTTTTCTTGCCGCTCAGTGCCTTTCAGCTACAGACAATACATGACTGTTTTTTTAATTAACTTTGGATTTCATGTTGCCATTGTTCCTATTATAAGGGAAGTATTAGCTCTAGTTTTATATCTGGTAAAATAAACACACAAGCGGGTTAATATATAACGTTTCAACGTGAACATGTGGATAACATCATTTGAGAAGGTCATTATGTATTTAACTGTTAAGTGGGCTGAAACTGCCCCAACTAATGTTATTAAAAATCCCATTAAATATTGCCTGTGAGGCTTTCACATTGTGTGTTTCATTTTCTGAGGTGGTTTGCATTTCATGCATTTCTTCTGCTTGTTGTGTAAAAATAAGCACGACACCCACGCACACTCTAACGAGTCTTTGCACTTATTGTGTCTAATTAAAACTCTTCTCAGGGCTGTGTGGGTGTCTACAGACAGCGCTTAATTGACATCCTCTCACTCTCTAGGTGCAGTTGTTGAAGACAACTTATACATTTTTCATTCTTATTGCTACTTGACCTCACGGAAATCCACCATAGCTCAGTGTAATTTAAAGTCGAGTCCGAGCACAGTGACTGAAAACACCAGTGTGGCGTGCAAGGCTTTCAAGACATGTAATTACACTGATTATTAATGAAGTATACACACAACAGAGGTTCAGTGGAGATCACTAGAGTGATCTGTCACATCAATTACACCTCATCCTTATGATAAAGCAAACAACATGGGGGCATCTGACTGTGAGAGTTTTCTCCACTCTCCCCAGAGTGGATGTGCTTTGTTAAAACATTTGTGTGATTAAAGGGGTACTAATGAGAAATAATTTCTAATTAACTTAGTGCCAACTCTGCCCAACATCAAATAGTCACTGATTGGGAGATCAAAGCAGAACATTATTCATTTATTCCTGTTAATTTAAGAATACATTGATAAGGAAATTGTACCATTTCCATTTTATTATTACTAGCGCCTCTGATAAGTGTGCCAGTGTTTCCTTATGGCGAATAAAAAGTTTTCTGATAGAACAACCTGCATAGTTCAGTGGAGTCACTTTGATCGTATATAAAGTTTAACAATGGCTGGTCAATCTCCACAGATACACACACTGGTTAGCTGATAGTGTGAAGACATACAGTACAATGAACTTGCTATCTTAATAAAAAATACCCAGCAGCTGATTAGAATAATGAGTGGCCACATCTAGCAGCCCAAAACAGCATTAACGGTGTTAATATCTGTATATGTCAATCAATATGTATCAGTATCGACGTGTATCATCAGCATCATAGACATGCAAATGTGGAGAGTGGCACCCTGGGAACGCTTGGGGGTTTGGTGCCTTGCTCAAGGGCAGCTCTTCAGCCAGTTTATGGTCTTTGAACCGGCCACCCTCTGGTTCTCAAGAGAAATCCCTGCAGACTGAGCTACTGCTGGCCCATCAGTATTTATTGCTACTCTAAAATAATTTCTGGAGCTTAAAATACTTGATCTCTACGTTGATGCTAGTTTTACCTGTGTGCTGCAGTTCCTCCCCGTGGCCTTTAGGGGGCGCCCCTCCACTAGCACTGATCCCTTTACAGTAAAAGTGGCTGCAAATCTTCATGATACACCACAGACTGTAAATTGGATACAAATCTACTGTTTGTTGGTTGTTTTATTTCAATAAAAGTAAATAAACTATGATTTACGACTGTACAGTGTAGTTACATTAATGTGGACCTGCGTTCACTGCCCCCCAGTGGTCACAATGATGAATTACATCATTCATATTCATGAATAATTAATTATTCTTCTGATTATCACAACAAACAGCGGTAATATAAGTATTGGTGGTTACTGTATTAGCAAAGAGCCGTTTTATTAGCAGTTATAAGGCATGGTGGTCCTCACTACATATGAACTTTATTAATATCAGGGCTTTGCAGCACCGTGGTGGCACTGTGGAGCTCCTGTCGGCTCCTCCACGGGCTGCAGCTGCACTCAATGATGCTCTCTGCGGTTTGCTGCTAATGACAAGCAAAATCAAAAGCAGCGGGACTTGACAACGCAAACATCCGCCTCGTGTTCTTTACCGGTGACCGAAAAAAACCGGCAGGTCGAAGACTTCATCAGAGTCTCTGTTAGGATGTCGTCATCTGAAAATGCTGCGTCACACGAAGGTATGCTGATTATTGTTGTTAAACCAGGTGATCAGGGCAAGTGTAAGCTCCCGTCCATGTGATAATATAATAATATTAAAAATATCATACATGCATACATGTATGATCTTAAATCTGAGACATTACTTGTGGGAAATAATTATAAAATGATAATGAATGATAGAAATGTGCTGTGTCATTTTTGCCACAGCCTCTGAGGCATCCCCCCCACCAGCAGAGCCTGATGAACCACTGAGGATTGTTTTGTTGGGGAGGACCGGGACAGGCAGAAGCTCCTCAGGCAACACCATCCTGGGCAGGTCCGCCTTCTGGGTCGACGTCTCCCCATCCTCCGTCACTAAACAGTGCCAGAGAAAGACTCTGACAGTAGACGGAAGGAGTATCTCTGTGATCGACACTCCGGGTTTCTTCCACACGCACCTGTCCCCTGAGGAGGTCCTGGCAGAGGTGGGACGGTGTGTTGTCCTGTCTTCTCCGGGACCCCACGCCTTCTTGGTGACCCTGCAGCCTGCCAGGTTCACCCAAGAGGAGAAGGAAACTTTAGAGTGGATCAAGGCTACGTTTGGGCCCGGATCCACAAAGTTTACCATGGTGCTGTTCACCTGGGGAGACCAACTGCAGGGCAAAAGTATCGAGGACTTCTTGAAAGAGAGCGATGAGCTGTCGGAGTTTGTCAGCAGCTGCCTTGGGGGGTATCACGTCTTTGATAACAGTGATCCGAACAGGACAGCTGAGTGCCCACAACAGGTCACGCAGCTTCTGAAGAAGATAGACAAGATCGTGGCTGACAACGGAGGCGGTTGCTACAGCAACGAGATGTTCAAGGAGGCCGAGAGGGCCATCAGAGAGGCACAAGAGAGGATTCTGGAAGAAAGAGGACACAAGGTGGAGTTCCTTCAGAAACTGGCTGAAGACAAACAGGAGCAGGGAGGAGAGTTAGAGAAGGGGAGGAGGGAAGACGAGGAGAGACAGAGGAGGGAGGAAGAAGAGGCAAGGAAAAGGGCAGAGAGGCTTTTCTGGTCCGAACTGGTGACGGCAATGGGGAGAGGTGCAGCAGAGGGGGCAGGGATCATGGGCAAAGACAAGGGGGAAGGGAAAGGGAAAGTTGTGAAGAAGGTGAAGGTGGTGGAGAAGGCGGCAGCTCTGGCGGCATCGCCGCTGTCCGTGCGCTCGGCTGCAAGAATGGTGGAGGGAGCTGTGAGAGAAGGAAGTAAGGTGCTCTATAAACACAGAAAAACCTTCCTGCATTGAGGGACACTTGACTCTGACTGCGTTCAATGATGTGCAGTGGATTAAAGTGGTTAAAGAAAGTCACTTCACAGTGTTTTTTCACTTTGCATCATCATACATCCGATGCTACCAACCTCTGTTTAATGTCAGCACTATGCACCAGCACTTTCAGACCATAATGCTAAGTAAGAATGTGTGTATGGGCGTGTGTGAGAAAGTTAAACATCCTGGTGTGTTGCAACACATGTGCATCTGTAACAAAGAACACAGCTACGCCTTTGAGTTGAGAGAATCCACGTGTTCTAATAAACGTCATGCCAGAAAAAAAATGGGCTGCAAATTCAACAAAGTGTCAAATCATTTTACAGCAATTTTACAAACACAGACTCCATCGTCATTTTCCCATTTTTATCTCTGACACAACAAGACAGTTTGGTCAAGGAGGCAACCGGGAAAAATACAAAACATATTTGTTTAACTAAAACATTGCAGCAGATTTGTCTTTCATTCTTTGGCTTCATTTAAGACAAAGTGTTTCGCTCCTTTTTTCCCCCTCCCATGAAGAAATACGTTGAAATATAAAAGACGACGATAAAGTTGAAATACAAAAACATACATACATGGACATACTTGGCATGAAGGAAAGCCACTGAGCTATTTGGGGAGTGTCTAACATGACAGAAGTAAAAAGAAAGACCATTTGTGAAAGATTACAAAGGTGATCACGAAGAGAGAAGAGTGGAAAGTGAAACTACGTACATCCACCTGAGTGCTGTGCTACAGCTACAGCTAGACTCACGTGCACTTTTGCAGATTTGATTTTCTAACAATCTTCAGAGCAAACGTCTGTCTCAGAGCCGAAAAGGAAATGTGAATACAAATACGCAGTTTCCATAGTGTTACTCACTAGTTTGAATAGAAGTTCTGTGTGACACACATCAGGGACACTTCCTGTGTCACATTTGCATCTTATGAAGAAAAACCCAAACATGCACACACACACACAGATTCACACATACTCAAAGTACCCATCAGACAGAAAATCATATCCAGAGGTACACTCATTTTGGCCTACAGAATGATGTCCGACCATTAGTCCCATTGCTAAATACATGTACAGTTGAAGGGCAAGGTCTGTGTTCAGATGCTGAACTGTAGCAGGCACCGATGGGGTGGCTGAATGGCACAGGCGTGTGATTTTAAACAGGCATCGGCAGGGTCATGTTTCCTTTTCCTCGGAGCACTGCAGACAGGATGAAAGGAAGAGAGGCAAGGCAGACGTGATGAGTGAATTTGTTTTTGATCTTCTCCCACTCCTCTGTTTACCAGCGGAGCTAAAACCACTATCAACAGACACCCAACACAATTCACACTCTTTGCTTAAACCGTGCCAAGAAGGACATCCTCCTTAACTGGAAGAGCAGGATTTACCATGAACCAACAATTAAACAGAACTTCATTTACATATATGCTAATACGAAGCTGCACTTAGTTTGTTTTATCTCGGACTTTCTCCTGCTGATGTAGTCTTTACTCACCCCTTGTGGCGTAAAGGTAGAAGAAATCGCAGTAGAAAATGGTCTGCACGACGCCGGACACCACGGCGATCTGGTCGAAGAAGCCCTCCGTGTGGTAACGCCACACCCAGTTGGCTATGTAGAGAGCTCGGTAGAGGCCAAGGAAGAACAGGTAGTGGGTGGTGATGGACTCTGCCTCGCCGGTCTTTGTGATCATAAAGAGCTGCGGCATTATGGCCACCGCCTCCAGGAAGATGGAGAAGGTCCACAGGATCTGGATGGGAGGGAGACACACGAGTTTTTCAACCGAACTTAGACTGACATTAAATTCCCCCGAGTCCGTCTTGCGTGCTCGTTTACCTCCATTGGAGTGAATGCGTAGTTTTCCAGGAATGACAGCCCGATGACTGGCACCAGCAGGAATTCAATGCGAAACGTGTCGTTCTCTGAGTCGTACATTTTCCTGAAGCGCATGTAGATGAGGTACACGGTAGCATAGGACAGAGCGAGGAACACCACCTGAAAGCAGAAGAGTTGAGCATCGATTATTGGCCACAGGAGTTCCTGTGAACACTGTGAAATGCTGAACATGCAACCAGATTTACAGGTGACTGCTTCACATAGTTACCGTATATGTGTGCATGACAATAGGCTGAGCTGACGTGTGCACGTACGGGAAACATTTGGAAAACTAGTTCAGCGTGCAAAGGCTCGTCTAACTGGGGACAAAATTATCTTTCCTCAATAAGCTTCCTAGCATGACCTTTGGTTTGTGTTTGTGCACAATCACACGCGGCAGACACACTCTTTACCTTCATGATCGTGTTGTAAGCTGATATGTAGACTGTGAACAAATCAAGATATCTGGTGGTGAAGACAAGTGCAAACAGCACTTGAGACTTCCCAGAGATGCCTGAGGGGACAAAAAAAAAGAAGTTAATCAACAGATAGGGGATGTTCTGCCCAGCTGTATGATTTCACAGCAGAGTGCTGCTGCAGATTGTGTTTGCTTTAAGGATGCAGGCTGGTGTATAAAAAGGTGGAGCAGGCAGCAGATTGCATTGTTAACACTGCCACGTCGCTTCCACTTCTGCAGAAGTGCTCATCACAATGCAAAAAACACCTCCACAACACACACACTGACATTTACAGGCACATTTCACCCCGTTCTCATGCATATTACACTTTTTGTCACTGCATGTTGGCTCATGAGCGAGTTAAAGTGCGGTGATGTGAAGTGTCAGCCTCACCAGCGCAGGATTTGGACCTCCATATCTTCAGTAACAGGATAATGATAGCCACCAGATGTGACACGTCACCCGCCAGACGAAATACGTTCATGTTGTTTATTTTCCGCCTCTGCAACAACAACAACAACAAAAAATACGACGTAACGCAACTTCTTGCAGGGCCTGACACGTCCGCAGCAGACGGAGAAGAGTTGTCCAACCACAAAAAAAGGCGAACTCGCTCCGAAAAAGAAGAAGAAGAAGAAGAAGAAGCAGAAGTTGGCGAAGTTGAACGGTGAGCCGTGAGTCCGTCCGGATGCTCGCTGGTTCGTTATCTAAAGGCCGAGAGGTGAACAAATATGATGTCCACTCAGTAAGCTCAGCCGCGGGGCAGAGGAGGTGACGTGGCTGACAGCGAGCGAAGCAGCGTGAAGCTAACTGAAATCACCCGCGTATCCTGTTCCGGTTTCGGCTTTTCAAAGTAAAAGTGTCCACCAGTCAACACTCGGTGTTCCGTTGCGAATTTACCGCGACCGTATGTAAAGTTGACTTCCCTCATTGGTGTGTCCGCTAAATATTTCACATTGGCGAACATTATCGGGCGATTCAATAGTTCAATTTTCAGCTTCAATGTTTTATTTTGAAGGTAAAAGCCCACGTTTCCTGTCTTTGGCTAACTTGACTTTAACTCAGTGAGTGTTTGCAGACTCCCAATCAGTGCAGGCAAACAGCAGATGGCGACATGCTGCAGGCAATAAGTAAGTAGAGCAAGTTTTCCTGCATCAAATAGATTTATTAGGAAATTATGAGGAAAAATTAGTTGAAGTTGAAGCTTTACTATTTTATTTCACAGCCTTAAAGGTCTAAAGGCTGTTCCAAAGACTCTTGCACACCATTAGGAATTAAATTCATAGGAGAAGTACTGGTTTTATGTTATAAAAGTTATCATTTTTGTAGGTTTATTTCATATCCTCCTCTGAGGTGTGCAACAAAGACTCATTGCAGTTCACACTCAGCATCCTATCCCATCCCCAAGCCACAGGGTTGGTGTTTCATAGACTACAGATTTATGTATTTTAAAATTCAAATTAAAGAGTTCCCCTCTGCGCTTTGTCTTATCCGTCACGCACTCTCATCTTTGTTTTAAGTCTTCTCCATCTGTGTGACGAGCTGTTTCTCTTTATAATACTCTCAGTTAAATGAGTGAACAGGAAAGTTTTTGATGAATGCAGATGGAATAACATCTCTTTAGGTAAATGCAACAGTCAGATGTCGCACATTTGCCTCCGCCACTTTGCACAGCTTAATTGAATCTTATCCCAAAATCCTTTCATCCAGTGTGGGCTTGCACCGTTGCACACATGCTTTTCAGTGTTTTAAAATACTCTCCACCCTCTCCTTCTTCGCTGCCCAAACCTAAAACCATTCGCCCTCCATTTCTCATCAAACTCCCTTCCTATCTCGACTTCACCTCCTCATTCATCCTCCTCCTTAATCCACAAATTGCTGCTGAACACGGGCGTCACACACATCCTTCACCCCCTGCATCCTACTTTCATGTTTGATGCAGCGGAGTCAGCACAGGGCATCTGAGATTACAGAGGAAATGCTTTCAGCCTACTTGGAGAGCATCGGTGGTGGTGCAGAGAAGTGAGGGGGCACCGCACTCCAACAAAGAACACACAGCTCATACAGCCCTGAAGCATCCAGCACAGAGCCTAGTCCCCTTTTCTGCCACTAGATTCTTCAAGCTGAGTATCAGTCTTAAGCACAAATGTTCATATTTCATGAAATCTGATACATCTGACAGTAAGAGTGATAAATGAACAATGTAGAGAGAGGAAATAACAAGACCCAGACAGTTAAATACAAAACATAAAATAGAATTATGCTTTCTAGGTCTCTTGTGGGTGATTTATCCCAGACAAATGTACAGTGGAGGACATCAGAGCCGACCCATACGTAGACACCTATAATGAGCGTGTGCTGAGTAAAAGGTTATGGGAACTAATCTGACACCCAGAACTGATTAGTAGCTATTTATACATACACATGCACAGTCCGGTCTGCCCTGAGGAGTCTATCTGCTTGGTCATCTCCTCCTCAGATGATGGACTGTGTGACTGTCTGATCTCTTTTTTCTCCCAGCGTACGCAGCTCATCTTTTTTTCTTTTCTTTTTTTTTTTTTTACTGTAATGGTACCCGGTGATTTAGTGTCTGACTCTGTACAAAACCACCAACGCTCACATGCTGAAGGCTCCCCTCAGCTGTGAGCACTGACACTATAGCTGGTAAAGGCTGTGATTATCTTTAAAATGAGGTTTAATTAATAGTTATAATCATTTTGACAGTCGTGTGGGGTCAAATTAACCACCTGGAGCTTCTTTTTAAACCATGTGCATTATCACTGTGTTCCAAGCTTATATATTCTCTCCATGCCTTAAATGATCTCTATGACTTTTATACATTTGTATTATATTTATTGCTATTTAGGAGATACATTTTACCAGAACTGGACCTGAAAGAGTCACCAAAGTCAGGATAAAGACAAATCTCTTAACATTTCCACCAGAAATGGTAGATAAAGTTACCATATTTCCCTGTTCTGGGTCTACTGTTCAGATTAGCTGACCAGTACTAAACAACTGCAGCCATCAGGCACATTTAGATCTTTTTTTAATGGTCTGACCTGATGTGTGTTCTAGCTTTATTCTCTCTCTTTATGCATGTGTACTACTAAAGCTGTGCTGAATTAGGCACCGGTATTTCCAATTATTTCTCTCATGGTCTTGTTATGGTTACTTAACCCTTGAATAGTTTTTTCTCATGCCATCCTTGACAGCAGAACTTGAGCAGACATCTTTCACAAGCCTGGTTTCCTTCTTATGTTCATGTCACCCTCAGAAGCTCCCTCCGCCTGTCCTCTTAAGTTTCTGTTTTCTGTTTTCTACCTCACTGTTACTGTCTCCATCCACCCCCACGTTCCTCCTCTGTGAATTTGTCATATGGACAGATGCACACCCACATCCCTATTCAGAGAGAAGAGATTTTTGAAAAGAGGTACCCCCCTGCTCTATAATTTAGAAAAGAAGAGGAGAGGGACGGATGGAGAGCAAGAGGTAGGGAGAGGGAGGGAGTGATGGGGGGGGCTAAAGGGGAGCTGTGGGTGAGGGCAGGGGGGGAGAGGGTCGGTTTCCATAGAAACTATTTTGCTCACTTCATATTTCATATAGTTATGTGGATTCTGGATGTGGGAATTCTAAATTAAACTAGAAGATGTCTCTTGGGGTCTCCGTTTATCGAGCATAATGAGACTGTGTCAATCTTCATTAGCTGGCAGAATGACTGCGAGAGCATGCAGAGTTAGGCTGACGTAGTTTTGAAGTCTGCTCCTGTTCTCGTCCTGTTTTTCAGACCCTATATGTGAGCTTCTGAAGATTTTTCAGTGTAGTTTCAAAGCCAGCACTGATATTATATATTAAGCTGGTGATAAAGAGAATTTCCTCAACTTTAAAATAAACAGGATTGGGAAGCACATTTATTTCCTTTCTGTAACTAATGTATAGATTTGAGGTATGAGGTCTGTTTATTTCTATTTTGAAAGGCGTACTGCACCACATTTATTCATTTACAGCTGTAATACCTTTTGCAAATTAATATGTTAGCTACAACTGAGTTTAAACTACCCAACACTATAATAAAATAGACTTATAGTTGCCTGCCACAACATTACAACATTAAAACACCGTGCCAGACTAACAGGACGTTGATTCAAAACGGCATTCAAATTTTGGTAGCATTGTTGTTGTTTGCTTTTATTTACATACTTCTATTACCCTGGGGGTGACAGCGCAAATTACTGACCACACCAGTGACTCTGCACGCTCCCAAAAGCAGCAAAAAATGTGAATGAGAAACATACATCGGTAAATTTACAGATGATGGGATGTTTATGGATGGACCCTTAACCACAACTCTCCCAGCTTGTATATGAGCGGGTTCCTCTCTCTCTGTCCCCTCATTTTTATGTCTGGACTGTTACTAAAAGGAATGAAGTGTTCAACAACCATTCATTCCAACAGCAAATGCAGTTATCAGTAGTCTTCAGGCTCAGACATTCACCATTATTATGCTGAATGAACTAGAACATCCCTGCTGGAACCGAGAGGTTTGCTCAAAGACACTTCAACTAAATACAATACAATACAATACTCATCCACTTATATGTTCTGCGTGTTCCATGTCTGTGTTCTTACACAGTTTTGATCAAAAGAAAACTTCAAAATCCTCATCACTGCACAAACACTGCAGCTACAAGTTACACTGACCCGGTGCAATCAAAGGCTAACCAAAGACCTTCCCACTTTGCAGCCATTACCATTCACCAGCGACTATAATATGTCGAAGAGAGGTAGCTCACTGCAGCGTCACAGCACTTCATGTTAAAGTGCAATTCAGCACCGAATGACGCAGGGCCGAAAAACTGCCGCTGCCTCAAACCGGCATTTTTGTTTTGTTGTGTAACTCTCTGTTGATGTGGCATTTGACGTATGTTAACCGGACTGCAGGGTCATGGAGTTTTGACTGTGTTGAACATCTAACATGCTTTGACAGTCAGCTTGCTGCGCCACCAGCGATAAGAGGCTGGAAACCATCCACGGAACAGCTGTGAGGGAGGAAATGTAAAGGGATTAGGTTTACAGGCCTATTTACAGTAATAGCCTTATGTTATTGTAATTATCATGTTGATGCAGTTTTGAACTATGATGGCAACTCAACCACTTTCTTTCCAAAACCCCAGATTTCCTACAGCTGCCTCCTGTTGCTGCGTTTCTCAAAGAGAGTTAGTCTAGAAATCATGACTCAAGCGAGTTTTTGCTCGCTTACATGGGCACATCAGGCATTATTCAACACCTACACATGCTTAGAGAGCACAGAAAAGAGTGGCAGCCCCCCAGCAGTCTCATCTCCTCTTCTTTTGTCTTTTTGCCTTTCTTTTCTTTATTTCTCATCTTTTTCTCCTCTCCTCTCCTCTCCTCTCCCTCCCTCCCTCCCTCCCAAACCCATGCTCTGCAAAGGGGAGATTGACACAGCATTTTCAGCCCGGGGTGTATGAGTACGCACAGGAGAGCGTGCACAGACAGGATTATAGTCAGTGAAGGAGGCAGCGGAGGATGGTAACGGATTAAAAGAGAGAAACAACAAGGATAAAAGAATGAATAAGGGATGAAGAAGAAACTAAAAGAAGAAACTAAAAGAGAGGAAGAATAAAAAAAGGGGATCACAGACCACATAAATCTAAGGATGTGGGACTGTTGCTGTGGACAGTGAAAGTGGGAGTTTGAGAAGTGAAGTGGTGGTAGATAAGGACTTCAAATTACAACACAGAGACAGAAAACAACAACTAACTTGCAGGGTGAGTATCATTTATGTTGAATTTACCAATAATAATTCAGTATCAGGACATGCACACAATCATAACCTGTTGGATTAATTAAGTTTTTTATTTGTTGAATATGTGAATTTCACAACTTTACACATTAAAAGCAGTTCTAGTTTTTTGCACTCTGTTATCATAGGGAAATAATCAGTGCATCACACAGACTAAAGCTCGGGCATCATGGAAACTGCTGTGTCGTATTTAATCAAGTGAACAGTCACACTTCTCCGTCATATACTGTAAATCTCTGGTGACACTCAAAAGCATCACCTGGAAACATCCAGCATGTATGTCGTTGTTATGCACCTCACCTCAGACAAATTTTAACCTTTGGATGATTTCAACTTTTGGATCATTTTGTGGGTTTCTTTTTGTTTTCTGCAGCTGTTAGAAAGGAAAGGAAAAGGCCTCAGGACATGATCACAGGGGAACATTTGTATAAAGTGATCTTTTAAGTTTGAACAAAGAGCTTTTGCAAAAAAACAAAACCAAAAACCTGCATCACCAGGACAGGAAGATAAATAAATATGTCCACTGCAGTTGTCAGTGGATCATTTACAGTTGGACATCGATCGTGTGGTCAATTTGTCTTACTAACTGATCTATCACATAAATGCTGCATGCAATATGTCTTGCAAAGCTACAGAAAAAAACATGGGAATAGAAATTCTGAAGTGGAGCCAATATGGAGGTTGTCTGGGACGTGATGGTAGCGTGGGAATAATTCTTTGCGCTGGCTGACTGCGTCTCTGTGGGTTGCCTCGTGACAAGCAGAGGTGAAACCAGGGTACGTTTAGTTAATTTTCACATAGTACAAGTCAACCTGCTCGGTGGAATGACCGACTTTCCAGTATAGTAGCACTGTGGCATGAATCATTTCAGTGAGACGGACTCAACAGGTTTTTAACTTGAGTAAGTTGCATCACAAATGTTTAGCAAATATGCGCCTCCTTTAATAGACCACGTTTATGTAATAAGCTTTTCATGCCAGTAGTTTTAAAAAATCATCTTGACAGGCAAGCAAGAAAACATACGTCTAAGATATATAATTTGCCTTTGAACGCATCTGATCATTTCATACGAACCTTTACCAGACATGAGACCAATCTCTAAACTCTTTTCAACGACCAGTTATGATGGAAAATGACTCAGACCACTTTGTATAATTATCCCACTAGATGGCATGTCTGTCAGGCCATATCTGGGCATAAAGCTCTGGTATTTCTCTTTTTGTGGTAGATGTAACAGTGCGTCTCCTCGTGGGGTGATTACAAAGGCTTTCGGGGAAGTGGACACTTCTGCATCAACCAACTCGTCAGTGTCTCGTTCATTTACA
Organism: Nibea coibor; assembly: GCA_023373845.1. NCBI lineage: Eukaryota > Metazoa > Chordata > Actinopteri > Sciaenidae > Nibea > Nibea coibor. Next base: position 4,208,033 of record CM041727.1, read on the forward strand.
TTTCAGTGTGAGAAATGATGACCGGCTATGATTTTTTTTTCTGTTAATGAGATTCAGAAAGAGTTAGTGATGCAGAGATACAGTAAAACACTGCAAATTCCTACATTAAGTACATTCAGTATTAATAACATATACAATATGGTAGGAAAGACAGGGCGTGTAGAGTAATACATGCATAGACACAAATACAGGGCTGCAACTAACAGTTATTCTCTTATCGGATACTCACTGATTACTTCATCAATCAATACAAACACTGACACTGATAATAACAGACCAACAAGCCAAAATAACAATTTTCCATCTTCATAAAAATGCTAAAACTAATAAATATTTGGCATTTTTAAAAGGTAACTTAAGTGCTTAATTGACTTTGATTGTCTCAAAATAGTTGTTGACTAATTTGAAATTTAAAATCTGCATATCTCTGTTATATTCCAATAATGTTTCTGATATTATATGATATAAGTTTTGTAAATCCTCTTTCTCACAGAGAAAAATAAATGGGATAAAACAAAAACATAACAGCCTTTTTACTCACTAATACAGATCATAAAAGTCTCCACTCGGAGTCACCTCTTACACCTTATTTAGAACCTACTTAAAATCAAATGTAGATGTTTTATCGCTGCCCTTATGCCGTTCTCTCATCCAAGTCGTCCTTTCCTCCCTGACTCATGTTATGAGAGCACTTAATACTGTACACTGGCACCCCTACACCGCCATGTCTCTACACTTCTCTCCGTCCCCCAAATGCCACAGGAGATGTGTTCCTATGGTAACTGGCTTCAGTGAAAGTCCCCGGTTGTACCCGCTGACCATGAACCGTATTGTATTGTGTGTGTTTCATTTCTGTTGTAACACACTGGTACCTGTGCTCTACCTTTGTCGGCCTGCTGGTCCGCTTCGGGTTATAAAATCTTGATGGTGGCTTGTTGGCTGGTTGCATTTTCCCTTTTATAGATGCAGCTTGGAGGTTGCAGGACTTTATTTACAGTTGCGTGGCAGAAGCGACACACACCTGTACGGAGATGGACAAGACGTCAAAATATAACCCTGAACATACAGTATATACACATATCGATATAGATATACCTCTGTGAGTGTTATTGCTTGATTATGCCCAATTGTTTTAGTTTGAGTGGATTAATTTCCCTGAAATGATAATGAATGAATCAGTGGTAATACTTTATTCTTGAGACTTTCTGTTACTGTGAGATGTATTACATTAAAAAGTTACATCAAATGTTGAGCTTGTTCCTGGAAGCTGGTTTGGCTGACACCAACATCTGGTGATTCATGAGAAAACCCGCTCTTAAAAGCAACTGTGCTGTCTAATACCAGAAATGTCAAAAACACAGCAGCTACAACTCCAAACTGATGGACTACCTGTTCTGAATCACAGGTATTATGAAGGATTACGTGACAGGATTTTCTCTGTATTTCGGGACAAACTGTTTTATGTAAAAAAAAAAAAACATGAGTCACATCTCATATCCTGGAGAAAAGTTGAGCTGAGTTTCCACATTGTCAAGTTGTTTTTTTTTTTTGCTGTTATATAGTGAGGAAGCTGTAGACATGCAGGTATGAACTGATATTTGAACACACTTTCTAGACCTTTAGGCCTTTGCAAAATAAAATGAACAAGCAAGAGTAGGGGTTAGAAAAATATTTCTGGGGGGGATAACTGTGTGATTTAGCTTGTCTTATCAGAACCAAAACTTCTGCCACTGAGGAGAGGAGCTGCTCAGGTGTGAAACATCCAAATGAGTCTGGATGCGATGCTGATTTTGATTCTGAACCTTTAACATCTTCCTTGTTAGATTTTGTGAGGCATAGAGGCAGAAACAAAGCTGTCAACAGTAGCATTTCAATAAAACCTGTCATATCAGAATGTATTGTGTGCTAGAGAGCTGGGGAGCACTTCTGGTTTGAGCATGATAGACAGGCTTACTGAGAACATGGTGCTTGACTGTGTAACAAAGGTAAACACTTTGCATTACCTATAATAATGCCACTTACACCCACATGCAACATTATGACTCCATTGTCTGGAGCCAGGTCAAACAGCCAGGGTCGCTCTTTCTCAAGACTTTTTGCAGAATCAAATCAGGATGAAGTCTCAGTGCAAATCTAAAAAGAAGCCACCGGTATATTGTGAACATACATGAACACATGAAAATGTGAGGTCATGTTTTGCATGTGTGCGCCTCCTCTTTCTGACTCACAACAAATCAGCAACTCTTCTTTGATTACAGGGATTTCACTCGAACTGACACAGGCTGTTTCTGTTACCCTCTCCTCTGCAGAGGTCTTCTCTGTCACCCCAGCACCACCCGCATGGTGGAGATCTGATCTTTGGGAGCAGGACAATGTTTGGTCTTCCACCCAGGTCCTATACCAGTGAGCACTGTTGCCATGGGAACACGTAGGTCCAACAGGTAGATCACTTTGTATCTCTGAACTTGTTGTAAAATCTGATTCAGCCTCTAATAACAAAGAAATAAGAAATAAGAGCACCAAACCTGTCAGTCAAACCTGCACAGTGTGGCATCACAACAAGCTCCTCATAACTTTCAGAACCACAGAAACTGTTTCATCCCTTTCTAACATTGCCTTGTCCGGAAGGCTTAACGCCGGCTTATTGGTCGTAAGAATGGGCTTGTTAATTTGGTGAACGAGTCGGGGTGAGTCAGACGCAGCTCAGGGATATTTACAGCAAGCAGATCCTTGAAAAGGCCAAGGCCATCCTACACTATCCTGACCAGCACAAAGAGCTCTTCCCCTCAGGCGGCTCGTCTGCTATGAGAACAAGAATATTGAAGGTTGTCTTAGAGTGTCAGTGTGTACATTAATAGCCTGTGCCATCAACAGGGTATTTTAATTTCAGAAAACAGAACAAATGATTGATTTGTCATTAAAAGGAGCAAAAATCCTCCCTCAAACATCTGATCTCTCCAACGAATGATTACAAGACAGCGCTGAAATTCATCATATATAATCAGCAACATATACGATCCATCTCAAAATGGGTTGTCTGACCGACGCTGGCTCAGATACAGTATAATCCAATAATCTGTGATGACAGCAATCCTTCTCACATAGCTAAACTGAACTCACCTTCCCAGCTGGTAATCCTTTATGTAAAGGAGAGAGACTAGTTGAGATGACTGATAACACACAGGTGACCGGGACTTTTGGGTCAATTTGGGTTGATTGTCTGTGTTTTGTAATATATCTTTCATTACTGTGCTCACCAGTGAGTTTCCCCTTAAACTTTGTTGTTGACTGTTTCTTATCTCGCACTGCTTGCATCCCCTGTGTTCCTAATGACTCACATATTATCTTCCTATCTCTATATCTATAAGACGGTGCATAATGTCTTTGTGCTGTAAATGGTACACCGGAAAGAACACGAGGATCAATAATAGTTCAAGCTCTGTAAGCTGTCTTCCTGCTCCCTGTTCCTGTTTTCCATATTGTGCAAACTAAAGCTTGAATTATATAGATTTATGCCAGTTCCAGCACCGAATTTGTTGATTTATAATTTATGAACTATATAAAAAATATATATTTTATTCAGTTAGATTTGATTTTTTCACTGTTTATACGTATTTATAAGGGATCTTCTGTCATGTTGCCAAATTTTTGCATCCTAATCTTCCTCTCTCTGCCCACCCAGGTACAGCATTGTGTCAGACATTTTACCAGAGGAGGAACGCCAGAAGATCTCCAGCTTAAGACTCCATAACGGCCACAGTTCTCCTAAATTCCAGCTCGAGTCGGCCTGCGACACAGAGACAGAAGACAGAAGGAGGTCGGGGGCCTCTGCTGCCGTGCCCAGCACAAGGGGACAAGGAGTGATGAACTACAACGGCAAGATCTTGACAAGGGGCTCCAACCAAGTACGGAGCCGGTTTGTGAAGAAAAATGGACAGTGTAACGTTTTATTCACTAACATGGAAGACAAGAGGCAGCGCTACCTAGCTGACATCTTCACCACCTGCGTGGACATCCGCTGGAGATACCTGCTGCTTATATTCTGCATGAGCTTCATGGTCTCGTGGCTTTTCTTTGGCATTATCTTTTACGGTGTCTCCCGGGCACATGGGGACTTTGAGGAGCACCTTGTGAAAGGGGATGTTGTGGCAGTAGGGGGAATGTATGGACCCACCTCGCACACGGCTGGAGGGCCGGCACAAAGGATGCCCTGCATACTTCACGTCCAGGGCTTTGTTGGGGCGCTCCTGTTCTCAATGGAGACCCAGACCACCATTGGTTATGGCTGGCGTTGTGTTACTGAGGAGTGCCCTGTCGCTGTGATAACAGTGGTTATCCAGTCCATTGTGGGCTGCATCATTGACTCTTTCATGATTGGCACCATCATGGCCAAGATGGCACGACCAAAGAAGAGGAACCAGACCCTTGTGTTCTCCAAAAATGCTGTCATCGCCCCGCGTGATGGCAAGCTGTGTCTCATGTGGAGGGTGGGCAACCTGCGGAAGAGCCACATTGTGGAGGCTCATGTCCGTGCCCAGCTTATACGTTCATATGTCACAACTGAGGGTGAGTATATCCCTTTGGAGCAGATGGACCTCAATGTGGGCTATGATGAGGGCACAGACCGGCTGTTTCTTGTATCCCCGCTGGTAATAGTCCATGAGATAGATAAAGATAGCCCCTTGTATACTTTAAGCCGAGCCGATCTGGAGACAGATGACTTTGAGATCGTTGTGATCTTGGAGGGGATGGTGGAGGCCACGGCCATGACCACTCAGTTTCGTAGCTCCTACCTTGCCAGAGAGGTCTTCTGGGGTCACAGGTTTGAGCCTGTGATCTATGAAGATGGGGACCGCTACAAGGTAGACTACAGTCGCTTCCACAACACCTACGAGGTGCCATCAACGCCCCACCTCAGCGCCAAAGAGCTCGACGAGGCCACGAGCCGGGCCTCATCTGCTGCTTCTCCCGTCTCTGCATGTAGAACCGCACAAGACTTGATTCCCAGGTCGCTGAGCGCATTTTGTTACGAGAACGAGGTAGCACTGAGCTGTGGAGAGGAAGAGGAGGACATCTTTGACTCTTCTCAGATTGTACTGAAGGAGAGGGCAGAGGACAGGAGAACTTCAGTTTCTGTAGACTTCCAAAACATGTTCCAGGACACTGCGACTATGTCATCAGGCAGCCACAATGTCATGTGTGTTTTGGACATGGACAATAACCAGATGGAGTTTGACATCCTTCAGCCTGCCATGCCTCTTGATCCAGTGACCTATAAGAGTGAGCAAGAGCTCTAAAGATGGTCTTTGTTTCAACTTTGGATTGCATGTACAGAAATGTAAACCCCCTTTGCCTTGCCAGTGTTGTTTTATATTTGTATCCGTTTGATTTTCTTCTCATTGAGATTATTAATTAAGAAAGAGAAGAAGCTGTTTTCCTCAGTATCTTTTGGCACATGCAACTGCATTTCTTGAAGAGCCATCACGGTCAACCAGAGGAAGATAAAGCATCTTTGACGAAACGCTGACAGGATTTCATAACCAAAGGATGCACAATTGCAGAAAAATCCAGAAACTTGAGTCGTGTTTTAGACAGTATGTATATTTTTTGTAGTTAAAAATGACCTTTATCTAATAACTTGATTGTAAACAAGAGATTTTATGAAAGCAATATCAGTTTTGATGAAACTCTCTTCCTTTTCGAAGAGGACTGAGGTCAAGACTTACATAGTTAATGTTCAAGACGTACTGTTTTATCCAAGTGTGGTGGGTTTATGCTTGATAATCTCCATGTTGTCTGTGGATTTCAATTGTCATCATGCCTGCAATAGTTCCCTTCACAGTCTGCTATTTGCACTTATGTGAGACTGCCTATTTTTCAAATCTTTTACTGTAAAACATAAAGAACCTCTCTTTATTCAGCTAGTTAGTAAGAGTCTACTGTTGTTGATTTTGCTGTGTAGTCTATCTACAAAACTTTCAAAGTGCAATCACCAAGTGTAGCAGAAGGGGCATTTTTCTGAATTTGATTTCTTGAGACAATAACTTGACAAATATATTGATTTATTACAATTTAGGAAGACATCACTGCATTTAAATCTTATGTTAAAAACATATTTTTGATTCTGAAAACAAAGTTGAGTTTTAAGAGAATATATTGGAAACAAAATGAAATATTTAACACAGATTATAGGTTATAGATACTAAGAGGAGTCTATTATTATTTATAAATGTATCAATATGGAGCAAAGTAGACATTTGTTTACCTTATGCATTGTTTCATAACTTCTTTCTTGGCTTGTTTCTTGTGGAGGCTACAGCCAGTGATACGAGAAACAATACTGAGAAGTGCTGTTCTTCGCCAAAGGTCTGGAGTTGAAACGGAGCACGTCTGATTTATGATTTGGACACTGGGGTGCACACACAGCACAAAGTGTACTCATTGTCTTTGATAGGAGAAAGGTGTGAAGCCACTGTAAAGCACAGCAGGAAACAAAGGGATGGAGGCTGAGGAGTGTCTGGAAATGTGCAATAAGTTCACTGGACTGCAACGGTGAGGATAAAGTGTAAGTGAAAGTGTATAATGACATTTAAAAGCAGGTTCAGCATACTGAAAGAAGCAGGTGGTATATATATACAAATTAAAATATTGAAATCATTTGTAGAAAACATCCATTAAAATTAATTTGAATGATTTATCAAATGTAGCTAATCTGGTACTTCAAGTGAAACATACAAATGTTTAAATATCTTGGACAGCAACAATTATGATGTTAAGTTTTTCCTTTAGGTCACTTGATGATACTACAACTCTCATTCTTGAAATACTTTTATTGTTTTTTGTGAATTTGTTTCCGCTGGTTGTATTGCTTAAGCAGGCGTTTTGCATTAATATGACCGCGTGTGTGTGTGTGAGAGAGTGTGTGTGCATTTGAGCGACAAACGTTCAGTAGAATGAGATTTCAAATTTTGAATTGTCTAAAATGTGTTTGCAAAACTTCAGGAACATTTTATTAACAAATGCACATTGCCTGCCAAAAGAAAACTATATTGCTTTTAGATTTTACGCTGATGATGCCACTTTGTATAATATACACGCATTTTGTTTCCTTTGCTTCCTGCTTTGTATAAATCCAATGATTTTCTAACCCCTGCTTGAAAACATACCTGCACAGCAAACTGTTAACTAACTGAAATGAGCTGAAAAGAAAAAGAAATCTCAAGTACAAAGCACTTTATTCCTCCTTGTATTTTTTGATGTTGCAAATAAATATCTACATCATTAAAAAATGTTTCTGCTTTTCAAAAGACAGAACACACTTTGTTAAAACATGCATAAAGAGCCAGCCTGAGCCTCTGAGGGAGACTGTCTGTGTCTTCATCTCCAGAGCCACTAGAGGCCTCTGAAGCCATTTCTATCAGGGTGTCAGCAGAAAACAATGAAGCATGTGTTCCCTCTAGCGGTGCAGCAGAGAAATTCAAACAGAATAACTGAGGGCATTCAGGAATGTTTAGAGATGATAGGACCAACTGGATGATAGAAGAAAAGTCAAGTAAACATTGGCCTCCACTAGTAGTGTGTTGGAAGGACAGCTAAAAACACCAGAAATGGCTGAAGGACTGACTTATTACACTGGGGGGGCATTGCAGCGGGTGTGGCAGCTCACAAAGGACAATATAACTGTGCCAAAAAACTCAAGAAACCCTCAGGTCACTTCACAAGTCACAAATGATCTGATGTCAGGTCAAGTCATGGACGTCATGAGAGGTTCCTCTGTTTATATCAAACTAGTTTATGATGAATGAGGATTGTGAGTCTGCTAGATTTGTAGTAGTATTTCTAAGGTTTTTCCAGTTGCATCAAATCATTTAGACAAAAAAACACTCAAACAACAGTAAAAACAAGCAGGAGAAATGCATTACGGAAGATTACGGCGATTACAGAGGTAACGGTTATTATGCTTATGACATTTTTCAAGGCTTTCAGTGCCGGTGTCAGTGACTGATGAATGTTCAAAGTGCTCTAAAGTGTGCAATGACTCACAGTCGAGTGTCTCTTCTGGTTTGTCGCTGTGATGGATCGCCTGTACAAGAGGAGTATCAGCAGATGAACGGTGAATGGGTGCACTGGAGATGTTCATGAAATTATCCAGTGTCAGATTAGTTACCTTTATATGTTGTCTAAGCATTTTCAAAATCACTCTGAGAGGAACTTTGAACTATCTGTCCAATGCCTTCAATCAATTTATGGCAGGTGAAAATGCCTTCAATCAATTTTCAGCAGGTGAAAATGCCCATTTTGTGTTGTAATGGTCCTTTACAAGGATTCCAAGCTGTCCTGTGAGCTCAGATCTTTATATTATGAAGCTCTAGAATCAGACCAAGTTATATTTAGGCAGAAATCACCTTTCATTAACTGCGTTTGGCCTTCAATCAATTTATGGCAGGTGAAAATGCCCATTTTCAGCAGATGAAAATGCCCATTTTGTGTTGTAATGGTCCTTTACAAGGATTCCAAGCTGTCCTGTGAGCTCAGATCTTTATATTATGAAGCTCTAGAATCAGACCAAGTCATATTTAGGCAGAAATCACCTTTCATTAACTGCGTTTGGCCTTCAATCAATTTATGGCAGGTGAAAATGCCTTCAATCAATTTCTGGCAGGTGAAAGTGCCCATTTTGTGTTGTAATGGTCCTTTACAAGAATTCCAAGCTGTCCTGTGAGCTCAGATCTTTATATTATGAAGCTCTAGAATCAGACCAAGTCATATTTAGGAAGAAATCACCTTTCATTAACTGCGTTTGGCCTTCAATCAATTTATGGCAGGCGAAAATGCCTTCAATCAATTTTTGGCAGGTGAACATGCCCATTTTGTGTTGTAATGGTCCTTTACAAGAATTCCAAGCTGTCCTGTGAGCTCAGATCTTTATATTATGAAGCTCTAGAATCAGACCAAGTCATATTCAGGCAGAAATCACCTTTCATTAACTGCGTTTGGCCTTCAATCAATTTATGGCAGTTGAAAATGCCCATTTTCAGTAGGTGAAAATGCCCATTTTGTGTTGTAATGGTTCTTTACAAGAATTCCAAGCTGTCCTGTGAGCTCAGATCTTTATATTATGAAGCTCTAGAATCAGACCAAGTCATATTTAGGAAGAAATCACCTTTCATTAACTGCGTTTGGCCTTCAATCAATTTTTGGCAGGTGAAAATGCCCATTTTGTGTTGTAATGGTTCTTTACAAGAATTCCAAGCTGTCCTGTGAGCTCAGATCTTTATATTATGAAGCTCTAGAATCAGGCCAAGTCATATTTAAGAAGAAATCACCTTTCATTAACTGCGTTTGGCCTTCAATCAATTTATGGCAGGCGAAAATGCCTTCAATCAATTTTTGGCAGGTGAACATGCCCATTTTGTGTTGTAATGGTCCTTTACAAGAATTCCAAGCTGTCCTGTGAGCTCAGATCTTTATATTATGAAGCTCTAGAATCAGACCAAGTCATATTCAGGCAGAAATCACCTTTCATTAACTGCGTTTGGCCTTCAATCAATTTATGGCAGTTGAAAATGCCCATTTTCAGTAGGTGAAAATGCCCATTTTGTGTTGTAATGGTTCTTTACAAGAATTCCAAGCTGTCCTGTGAGCTCAGATCTTTATATTATGAAGCTCTAGAATCAGACCAAGTCATATTTAGGCAGAAATCACCTTTCATTAAGTGCGTTTGGCCTTCAATCAATTTATGGCAGGTGAAAATGCCTTCAATCAATTTATGGCAGGTGAAAGTGCCCATTTTGTGTTGTAATGGTCCTTTACAAGAATTCCAAGCTGTCCTGTGAGCTCAGATCTTTATATTATGAAGCTCTAGAATCAGACCAAGTCATATTTAGGCAGAAATCACCTTTCATTAACTGTGTTTGGCCTTCAATCAATTTATGGCAGGTGAAAATGCCTTCAATCAATTTTTGGCAGGTGAACATGCCCATTTTGTGTTGTAATGGTCCTTTACAAGAATTCCAAGCTGTCCTGTGAGCTCAGATCTTTATATTATGAAGCTTTAGAATCAGGCCAAGTCATATTTAGGCAGAAATCACCTTTCATTAACTGCGTTTGGCCTTCAATCAATTTATGGCAGGTGAAAATGCCCTCAATCAATTTATGGCAGGTGAAAGTGCCCATTTTGTGTTGTAATGGTCCTTTACAAGAATTCCAAGCTGTCCTGTGAGCTCAGATCTTTATATTATGAAGCTCTAGAATCAGACCAAGTCATATTTAGGCAGAAATCACCTTTCATTAACTGCGTTTGGCCTTCAATCAATTTATGGCAGTTGAAAATGCCCATTTTCAGTAGGTGAAAATGCCCATTTTGTGTTGTAATGGTTCTTTACAAGAATTCCAAGCTGTCCTGTAACCTCAGATCTTTATATTATGAAGCTCTAGAATCAGGCCAAGTCATATTTAGGCAGAAATCACCTTTCATTAACTGCGTTTGGCCTTCAATCAATTTATGGCAGGTGAAAATGCCCATTTTGTGTTGTAATGGTCCTTTACAAGAATTCCAAGCTGTCCTGTGAGCTCAGATCTTTATATTATGAAGCTCTAGAATCAGACCAAGTCATATTTAGGAAGAAATCACCTTTCATTAACTGCGTTTGGCCTTCAATCAATTTATGGCAGGCGAAAATGCCTTCAATCAATTTTTGGCAGGTGAACATGCCCATTTTGTGTTGTAATGGTCCTTTACAAGAATTCCAAGCTGTCCTGTGAGCTCAGATCTTTATATTATGAAGCTCTAGAATCAGACCAAGTCATATTCAGGCAGAAATCACCTTTCATTAACTGCGTTTGGCCTTCAATCAATTTATGGCAGTTGAAAATGCCCATTTTCAGTAGGTGAAAATGCCCATTTTGTGTTGTAATGGTTCTTTACAAGAATTCCAAGCTGTCCTGTGAGCTCAGATCTTTATATTATGAAGCTCTAGAATCAGGCCAAGTCATATTTAAGAAGAAATCACCTTTCATTAACTGCGTTTGGCCTTCAATCAATTTATGGCAGTTGAAAATGCCCATTTTCAGTAGGTGAAAATGCCCATTTTGTGTTGTAATGGTTCTTTACAAGAATTCCAAGCTGTCCTGTGAGCTCAGATCTTTATATTATGAAGCTCTAGAATCAGACCAAGTCATATTCAGGCAGAAATCACCTTTCATTAACTGCGTTTGGCCTTCAATCAATTTATGGCAGTTGAAAATGCCCATTTTCAGTAGGTGAAAATGCCCATTTTGTGTTGTAATGGTTCTTTACAAGAATTCCAAGCTGTCCTGTGAGCTCAGATCTTTATATTATGAAGCTCTAGAATCAGACCAAGTCATATTTAGGCAGAAATCACCTTTCATTAACTGCGTTTGGCCTTCAATCAAGTTATGGCAGGCGAAAATGCCTTCAATCAATTTTTGGCAGGTGAACATGCCCATTTTGTGTTGTAATGGTCCTTTACAAGAATTCCAAGCTGTCCTGTGAGCTCAGATCTTTATATTATGATGCTCTAGAATCAGACCAAGTCATATTTAGGCAGAAATCACCTTTCATTAACTGCGTTTGGCCTTCAATCAATTTATGGCAGGTGAAAATGCCCTCAATCAATTTATGGCAGGTTAAAGTGCCCATTTTGTGTTGTAATGGTCCTTTACAAGAATTCCAAGCTGTCCTGTGAGCTCAGATCTTTATATTATGAAGCTCTAGAAACAGACGAAGATATATTCAGGCAGAAATCACCTTTCATTAACTGCGTTTGGCCTTCAATCAATTTATGGCAGGTGAAAATGCCTTCAATCAATTTTTGGCAGGTGAACATGCCCATTTTGTGTTGTAATGGTCCTTTACAAGAATTCCAAGCTGTCCTGTGAGCTCAGATCTTTATATTATGAAGCTTTAGAATCAGGCCAAGTCATATTTAGGCAGAAATCACCTTTCATTAACTGCGTTTGGCCTTCAATCAATTTATGGCAGGCGAAAATGCCTTCAATCAATTTTTGGCAGGTGAAAATGCCCATTTTGTGTTGTAATGGTCCTTTACAAGAATTCCAAGCTGTCCTGTGAGCTCAGATCTTTATATTATGAAGCTCTAGAATCAGACCAAGTCATATTCAGGCAGAAATCACCTTTCATTAACTGTGTTTGGCCTTCAATCAATTTATGGCAGGTGAAAATGCCCATTTTCAGTAGGTGAAAATGCCCATTTTGTGTTGTAATGGTCCTTTACAAGAATTCCAAGCTGTCCCGTGAGCTCAGATCTTTATATTATGAAGCTCTAGAATCAGGCCAAGTCATATTTAAGAAGAAATCACCTTTCATTAACTGTGTTTGGCCTTCAATCAATTTATGGCAGGTGAAAATGCCTTCAATCAATTTTTGGCAGGTGAACATGCCCATTTTGTGTTGTAATGGTCCTTTACAAGAATTCCAAGCTGTCCTGTGAGCTCAGATCTTTATATTATGAAGCTTTAGAATCAGGCCAAGTCATATTTAGGCAGAAATCACCTTTCATTAACTGCGTTTGGCCTTCAATCAATTTATGGCAGGCGAAAATGCCTTCAATCAATTTTTGGCAGGTGAAAATGCCCATTTTGTGTTGTAATGGTCCTTTACAAGAATTCCAAGCTGTCCTGTGAGCTCAGATCTTTATATTATGAAGCTCTAGAATCAGACCAAGTCATATTCAGGCAGAAATCACCTTTCATTAACTGCGTTTGGCCTTCAATCAATTTATGGCAGTTGAAAATGCCCATTTTCAGTAGGTGAAAATGCCCATTTTGTGTTGTAATGGTCCTTTACAAGAATTCCAAGCTGTCCTGTGAGCTCAGATCTTTATATTATGAAGCTCTAGAATCAGACCAAGTCATATTTAGGCAGAAATCACCTTTCATTAACTGCGTTTGGCCTTCAATCAATTTATGGCAGGTGAAAATGCCTTCAATCAATTTTTGGCAGGTGAAAATGCCCATTTTGTGTTGTAATGGTCCTTTACAAGAATTCCAAGCTGTCCTGTGAGCTCAGATCTTTATATTATGAAGCTCTAGAATCAGACCAAGTCATATTTAAGAAGAAATCACCTTTCATTAACTACGTTTGGCCTTCAATCAATTTATGGCAGGTGAAAATGCCCTCAATCAATTTATGGCAGGTGAAAGTGCCCATTTTGTGTTGTAATGGTCCTTTACAAGAATTCCAAGCTGTCCCGTGAGCTCAGATCTTTATATTATGAAGCTCTAGAATCAGACCAAGTCATATTTAGGCAGAAATCACCTTTCATTAACTGCGTTTGGCCTTCAATCAATTTATGGCAGGTGAAAATGCCCATTTTCAGCAGGTGAAAATGCCCATTTTGTGTTGTAATGGTCCTTTACAGGAATTCCAAGCTGTCCTGTGAGCTCAGATCTTTATATTATGAAGCTCTAGAATCAGACCAAGTCATATTTAGGCAGAAATCACCTTTCATTAACTGCGTTTGGCCTTCAATCAATTTATGGCAGGTGAAAATGCCCATTTTGTGTTGTAATGGTCCTTTACAAGAATTCCAAGCTGTCCTGTGAGCTCAGATCTTTATATTATGAAGCTCTAGAATCAGACCAAGTCATATTTAGGCAGAAATCACCTTTCATTAACTGCGTTTGGCCTTCAATCAATTTATGGCAGGTGAAAATGCCCATTTTCAGCAGGTGAAAATGCCCATTTTGTGTTGTAATGGTCCTTTACAGGAATTCCAAGCTGTCCTGTGAGCTCAGATCTTTATATTATGAAGCTCTAGAATCAGACCAAGTCATATTTAGGCAGAAATCACCTTTCATTAACTGCGTTTGGCCTTCAATCAATTTATGGCAGGTGAAAATGCCCATTTTGTGTTGTAATGGTCCTTTACAAGAATTCCAAGCTGTCCTGTGAGCTCAGATCTTTATATTATTATTATATTAAAAAATGTGTGTTTTTTTTCACAAAGTACCATACATGCATTGGAGACCAGTGCCCTCTGCTGGTCCACCATGAGACATTTGTCCTTAAAAACTGTTGCTCTAACGCGTCCACAAGTTTTCCTACACACAGCACTCTGTGAACTGCAGTACAGTCGCTTTGGTCTGTTGATGAAGAGTTGATGAGAGTCGTGAAGCACCAACAGTCTTTGGACACCTTATAGCCAGGTGTGTCCAGTTTCAGTCAGCGAGATTCAGTCAACAGTCATAGAGGAGTGAGCAAAAACGGATCTATCAAGAAAAACATCTCCTATGGTGTCATTACATTGCAAATCTAGGATGCTTCTTGAAATTAAGAGTCCTGGTTGCATTACTGAGGAATCTGAGGTTCAGTGAAGCCAAGCCTCCCTGCAGACAGATGAGGCCAGGGCTTATAGCGGGGTTGACACACCATCAGGCTCTACAAAATGCACTTTGAAGAACATGCAGCTTATTAGAAAGCAGCTCGCTGCGTGTCACAGTCTCGGACAGGCTGTAGTGCGGATATCAGGTCTACACTTTGACAGAAAGCACCCACAGCTGTTCACTCGAGGGTACTTTCCTTACATCAATATGTAAAGTATCTCCATTTTCCAGTCATTACATGTTCCTGTCCCACAATTAAATCATTTCTGTTCACATTTTAATTAAGTTAAAATCATCCTGTGTCAGGCTAATAAGATACTTCCCCTTTCAGCCCTCATGGCTGTCCTGTCTTGAGCTTCCTTTAATTATGTATTCTCCATCTCTGCCTGTCAGTCACTGGTTGTTCCCTTGTGAACCCCGACAGTGAAAACAGCCCACCCGTTGGACCTCTGAACCTCAGGAGGACTGGAGAGGCATTTCTGTCAAAGTAAAAGAGATGAAAAGAGAGAAATGAGGAGGAAAGGGGCAAACTGCTCAGTAACTGCAGGCCTCGAGGCCATCGGCTTTTCATTAGCTAGTCAGTGAGTGAGGGAATGAGTGTGACCGGTAGAATGGTAAAATACCCAGCCGTGCTGGGCCACACTGGCTATTAGGGTGATTTGGGGGCTCCCACTGACTCTTATTGTGCATTGTCTCCAGAGTGAGCGAGCGAGGCTCAACAGTGAGCCTTTGTGTGGGACATTTAAATGCCTGTTAGCATGCTAATTATGGTGTGTGTGTGTGTCTGTGTGTGCCAGTGTGTGTCCATCATCTTCTCGTCTTCTCCATCCCTCTGTCTCTCTCCTGGGATTTACACCCCTCTACTCTTCCTGTGTCTCTCCCCAAGGCACTAATGCATCACTGATCTCTGCGCTCCTGCCGTGACCTCTTTTCAAACATGCCCCTGTTGTGTCCATCACTCCTGTTCTTATACTTATCCGCTCTCTTCTGTTTATTAATCAGCTGCTTCTGATTCTGCCACGCATGTATTAACACCGAGCCTCTCGCACAGTCACTGTCAGGACATTATCCTCACCTTTAGCAACGGAAAACCTCATTTCAGACATGCCCCTCTTTCATCGGTGACAACTCTTCCGGCAAACTCTGCAGCCGTCTCAAGCCCACGCTCCTTTTTTTTTTTTTTTACCTGTCTCCTTGTCGCTGGATTAGAGGTGTACAATTACAGATTCCCAAAATATTTTTGGCCAAAGAGAGTCATCCTAGAAGGGAATGAGGCTGGTGACCTGTTTTTCAAGAGCTGGACACATGCATTTTATTGTGTCCACTCTCTGTATTTAAAAACATAAAAATTGTATGGGTAATGCCAAGCTAAATCTTTAACAGATTAACTCTCATAAGATAAGCGTGTTGTGTTGTGAGTGATTAATTAATTTACCCTTTTACTACTTTAAAAATCTCATCTGAGGAAATATCATTCCACTACCTGAAACACAAGCTTCCTGTGCATTTGATTTTAAGATTTTACTGATCACTTTTTGAGTCTGTCTGGCCCCTAACTACATAGCCAGCACTCTATATGAGCATTAGCTCCTCAGGCAGGTCACTTCCAGTTGCTCTAAGGTCGAGGCTCAAAACTGGAGGTGATTGCACCTTTTCCGTCAGAGCCACCGACTTGAAATCACTTTCAGACTTGCCTTTTTGTGATGTCCTCTATTTATTATCCTAATTCTTTTATTATCATCTTATCGTCTTTATCATCTTTTATTTCTATTATTTGTCTTTTCTTTAATAATCATCTTTTTATCTTTGCACTCTTAACCAGTCTTACATTTTTAATGTCAGCTTTTACCTGGTTTTTAATTTCTCTTTTCATCGTACTGCCTCTTTCTGTGGCAATGGATCTGTTACTTTTCTTTTGTGTCGGCTATATGGTGCTACATGAATAAAGTGCTCATCCCATTCAGACGAATGTTAGGTCACACTTTCTGGATTACGCTGACCAAACAAATCAACAGCTCGAATGTAACTTGATGTCTGTTAAATAGAATTATCTCGACCGATCAAGAGGAAATACAACCAAACGTCTCTCGCAGACAACAACAAGGGGTGTCTTTGTCTGTTGGTGCCTGATAACTTGAACCCCCACACTGATGTTATTTCTGATCTGGATGCTCTGGACTGAACACGGGTAATACGGTTACAGACGTTGAAAATATAAAATGTCCATCACTCAAGCTGACATAACTGACGACCAACGTAACACTGTCTGCAGCCTCTCTGCGTCACGACATGTTCAACTTCTGATGTATTTATATTTGTTCTGTCTATCCATGGAGATGTAGTATTTAAGGATTGTTCACATGGTGACTTTCTTCAGCTTAACTGCAACAAACTTATCGAATCGAAATGATCCTGTGGTGCTGCACAAGATAATTTGTCATGTTTGATACAAACACTTCCTTTTAACTCCTTTAAATTTAACATTTGTACACTCAATTTCATGCTTGAGTGTGTGTATTCCTTCTAGACCTTTGCGAACAAATGCTGGCCTTTGACTATGCACCCAGAGCCAAGATGGATATTCATTATTAACAACTTTAATGGGAAATAGGCCGAATGCACATGTGACCATCTGTGTGGTTGTGTAGCTGTGTGTGTGTGTGTGTGTGCCTGTAAATAGTTGAGTAGGCAGCACACGTATGCACATTCACATTTCTGCATGTAGTTTCTGTTTTCTGTAGTTTTCTGTATGTTTTAGTCCACTGTTTGTGTTTGCATGCATGTGGACGTCCTTGTTTTCATCCTCGTATGTATTTATACATATGTGTGTGTGTGTGTGTGTGTGTGTGTGTGTTTGTGTGTGTCTGAGTCTATGCGAGCAGCTGTGGGCCCTGTGTTTGAACTCTAGCTCACATGGGCAGAGCGAGGGAGGGCCGCAGGGTGAGGAGGCGATGGGAGAGGGGACTGATGCCCGACAAACTCGCCATCTCCCTCTCCCCTTTCATCTCCCTCTCCCAGCATCAAACAACAAACTCTTTCATTCAGGCATCTTTGCGGCCAGCCGCCCCCAGACCCTCGAGGCCCCCACCCGTTCACGCTGCTTAATTCAATGTTCCGAGAAAAACTCATGATTGGAAAGTGACTTTTTTTATCCTCGTCCTTTTCCATATCTCCCCCTGAGAAGCATCACCCCTCTTCCTGTTCTCCCTAACTCTGTTTTTCCTCCTCACATCAAAACAGCTTCTGTCCCGTAAACACAGAGGAAGTAAAACCCACGTCAACACTTCCAATGTGCATTTATTCATTGATACAATCACGATGTCCTCTAGCAGGAGCAGCATTCCCTGATACTGATAGAGAAAATAATTAAGAAGTCTATCAGCTATGGGCCAGCTTATCTAAGAGCAAATTCACACTCAAGCACCTTTTTCTCCATCTTAAAACACTGAATACAAACAGAAAAGGAAGCAGCAAAGCAATGACCAAAACTGGCATGTGCAACATTTATGATTTTGTGAGATAAGACAGCGACATAAGACATCGTGTACAGATAGATGTGCATTTTAAGATGCAGCTGAAAGGCTGAAGAAGAAATCAGATGATAAAGTGAATACCACACTATACATGTGCTGCATTCAAGTACAAGTATTATCGACAAAATGTGGATAAAGCGTACAATTCTGCACGATTTAAGCTTTTAATTTTGGTCACTAATTCTAATATCAATTTTATGTACATTTTTCTGTAAATAAGATCTGTATTGAATATAATTATTAGGTATCAGGCCAAGGAGACCCATGTGGTTCATTGTATCGTTTTTTATTACTTGTGCATCTCTTTATAACAATGCATCGTATTTTATAAAGTGATTATGATGTTTGCATCAAAAATCGCAGAGGTAAAAGTAATAATATGGAATAAAATAAAGAAACACAACGCAGGAATCTGAAATGCATATTGTTGTCCTCAGCTGCCAGGATGTCAAGCTAAATTAGATATTTAATGAGAATTTTGTTTTGTGTCCACAGGGAAAACAGCCTGTGAGGGAATCATTAAAAATCGAACATTTTTAGAGAGGCACATCATCGCTGTGTGATGATGTCCTAAACAGCAACCAGCCAGACATGCAGCAGAAACATCAGAACAAAGGACGCCCTTGTCCCCGGCTGAATTCTTGAACATCATTTTCTGCATTTTCCTGCAAATGACTCAATCTCCACGTCCCTCGCCTCTCATTCCGCCCAATTATCATTTTTCAAGCATGTCCCCTCGTCCTACAGAGATGGGTTATTTGGGAATTTCCAAATCTTACCATGAAATCTGCTTAGATGTGAGGGGGTGTGAAGTGTTTTCATGCTAAAGAACACACATGCTACATACACATTCAAACTGCTTGCTAGATGAAGAGCGGAGAACCTAAAAGATGATTTTACTCCCGAGAGGGAGACGAGAGAAAGTTGCGAGGGACACAAGGCAGCATTGAGGATTCTCTTTCTCTTGTTTCTTCCCGAAGCACCCCCCCCCCAACCCATTTTTTCTTTTGCCTTTGTTGCCATCACAGCTGCAGCAGCGCTCAGCCACCCCACAGCTTTAAGGGCCAGTTTAGATTGATGTAAAAGGGCGTGATGCTCATCAGTGTGCTGCTGGCTGCTCAGCGCATCTGTGCCTACAGTTAAGTTTATGTATGTATGCAAAAAAAGTAATAAAAAGTGAAACTGATGGCTCCAAAGGTCAAAAGCCATGTGTAGCTGAGTAGTCACCCCCTCATAGTACTGATATTGGAACTAAACTCTACTTTTTTTTATAATTATGTCAATCAAAATTTGTATATTCTCTGACGTTAATCCACAAATCTTAACAATACTCTGTTCTATCATGTCACATACCTTTGTTGTTTAGACTAAATAAAATGTGTAGTAGCCTCTATCTGAAAGTCATATGACTGCAAAATGTTGTTCTTTGTTTGTGCATCAGCATAAGATTTAGCAGCTGTATTTACAGACACAACAGTGCCTGTAAATAGTATGAAGCCTGGAACTCAAAGTGAAAGTGTGACCCGATGTTGGTGTAAGATGGAAAGTCAGAGGATCACCAGAATTAGCAGGATCAATTAGTTGTGCAAATATTTTAGTCCAGACCAAAATGTTGGAATGACGAGCAGAGAGGCAGACTAACATTGCCATTTCATAAAGTAACATAAAGATGCATTTCCAACGAAACTCTGAGGCTCTAAACGCAGCGTGATGAACAATAAGTCAGCACAGTTATCAGTACAGCTGGTTTCTGAGAGTGAAAACAGGAAACATGAACCAAGTTAATGGATGATTATAGAATACCAGCACAGATCAGCCACAGGTAACCAAACTCTCTCTCTCTCTCTCTCTCTCTCTCTCGCTCTCTCTCCGTCTCACCTGGGACCCTTACCCCAATACCCCGCACCCACCCCGCCGCCATCCTTCCCCACACACACCCCACCTCAACCCCCATATATCAATTTCCTTTAGATGTTCCCCCTCACACAATTGAAGTAACTAGATTCTTTCCTTTGGCTGGGCAGTGGAGATATGAAGCAGAGCACACAATGGGCTATTCATTAAGGTAGCAACACACACAGAGTCACACACACACACACACACACACACACACCAAGTCTCACCCCCATTCATCTCCACCCGTCCAACACCAGAAGCAGCGTCCACCGTCCATTTCTTAAAGCCCACATGCAGATATTTACCAACCATACCCTTCTGTAACATAAATGCATGCATACATAGCCATGCAAACACACACACACACACACACACACACACACACATACACACACACTGGCACACAGAAACACATGAAAATACATTTACATATCCACATATAGCACACTCATACTCAAACAACATGCCACCTCACTCTCCAGCTGCAGTGAAAGCCCGTCCAAGTTCTTGCCAAACCCTCACACACACACACACACACACACACACACACACACACACACACACACACACACACACACACACACACAGACACACACACCCCTCCTCCCTGACCAGTAACTCAGAAAAAGACAAGACGGACACAAAAGAATAGGAACTTTGGTGGTATGAGCACAAAGGCAGGATTCACAGAGACGTTCAAGAGGGGGACTTATTTAAATGTAACACAGCTGCATGAATTTATTAGGAGAAGATGGATGGATAGAAAAGACCAGGAAGGTCTTGTGAAGGGTTGAATTATTTTTATTACACGTTTGAAGATTCGCTGACATTTTAATTGCCGACGTAACTGATATTTATCAGCATTATGGAATAATCTATAAATTATAGATGCTCAGTACTTTCTTTCATGTTGGATTACGTCACTTTTAAAATGCACGGGTTGGTCTGAAGCTTAAAAAGGACATATTCAAACTGCTGTAGTGTTCTTGAGCGAGACTGAGAAACAGCTCTATAGCTGACTCTGACCTCTGACCTCTCTGTAGGGCAGGAAAAATAATCAGGGAATCCCTCAATATCTCATCATTACCGACATTATTCCAGAGGAACTCAAGCCTGACTGCTGCTTTTATCGCAGAATATAAGAAAGAGTTGATTACATTTGTAATAACTTAATAACCGCAATAGCAGTCGCCCACCGGATCCTTCGGCATGGTCGACTGATCCACTTCAGTGGGGCGAATACTGACACACCTGCTCTGTCCTGCACAGGTGCATGCAGAGAGAATGAGAGGTAGAGTGTGTCTGTGAGGGAGAGAGGGATGTGAGCGGCTTTCAAATGATACAGAGACGTACGTTAGAGATTTTTGTTTACATCTCTGCTTTGACAACATCCACACCGACAGCACTAGCAGGTCAGCTGAACAGATTCTTGTGAGACAGAAGGAATGTGTTTGTCCGAGACAGGAGACAGTGGAAAACGGTGACACACTCATCTCGGCAACTTTGTTTAAGAGTCCTGTCCATGAAAACACATTAAACTTGGATTCTAGATTATTTTTAGCTCTTGTTTTGCTTCTTAAATCGAGTAGGACTGTTTAAACATAAGAATTTATCTTTTTGATTAGGTTGTGATTGTATTTTGATGTTAATAAATCAGAGAATTTGTAATTTGTACATTTACTGTGTATTGATTACTACTTGTTGACATCAAGTGGCACCAAAGATAAAATACTTCTGTATCTGTTTTTCACTAGTAGATGATTTGAATTGGACTTTGTCACAATTTAAAGCTCCATTCTGAATTCATTTACTTATTTTTGAATTGTTTTGTGCTGTAAAACAGCGTGGCGAGTCTCCACTTGGCACAAATTTGGGTCCCGATCCTAAGAAACACAGAATTAGGAATGTCTAAAGTCATGTGGAATAGCAGGGATGATGTGTGTGCAGCTCTGAGGTGATCCTGGTCTGGTCCCGCGCTGATGGGGGTGGACCTCGTCGGCCTATAATGGTCACAGGATCGCGTGGCCTGTGTCAGGCTTCTGCTTTGACACAGCCACCCATACAGCCTACTGACCTTTAACTGTCACTGTCCATGTGTGCTGCACAACAAGCCTCTCTCTGTCACATGACAGGACTAGTCTGAATCATTTCGACTGCCCGTTTGTGTCCATCATAAGTATCTTTTCCAATTTCCTCAGCGCAGTTTAGAAGTATGACTAAAGGATTTACTTGGAGACAAAAAAATGTAATTCACAGAGCAAGCTTCAATAGTTGCACTGTCACCAAATTCTAGTATTCTTTATTGTTATGAGTTTTCCAGATTTTTGGGCTTGTTTTATTACTTTTATTCACTGCGATTATGATTTCTCATCAAATCACAGAACATCACAAAGTATCACTCTTAAAATAAAGTAAAATAAAATGATGTCCATCAAAGTTTATTCACAGCAAGCATCTGAAAGTTTAGATTGTTGTTCACAGGAAGCAGGTCAGACAGGAAATCACTGATTATTTCTTAATAGTCTTTTACAATTTATATTAGCTTTTATTTTGTAGTTTAGCATTTTGAAAGTTGCTTTAAATGTAAAGCTGCTCCAGTAAAATGTAATTAATTTAAACACAATTATACATTTTATAATGTGGAGCAAGAAAAAAAGACAAAGGTCATACTGAATACATTTTCTCCATTATATAATTAAGTCTAATAGAAAAATTGCAAACAATCTTAACGTGTTGTTGACCCATGAGAATTTCCCCATCTTCTTCTCTGTCAGCTTTTCTTTAATAACACATAACACGTATTATGTAGCAGCAGCTTTATCTTATAAACAACATTACAAGATGAATGTTGAACGTTTCTCGTCCCTTAAATATTTTTTGGACATTTTAGGAAATTATAAAACAAGAATAAATTGTTTGTTTTTTTTTGTCTTTTCTCAAGACTGACTAGATTTCTGAGCTCAAATCACATTTTTACTAGAAAATATCTTTTCGAAGCATTTTGTCACAGCGCCATGTTTCCTAAATTATGACCAGAAGATAAAATTAGAACCAATTTCTGCCTCATTTCATCAACCAGCACACTCCCCTCTCAGGCACCCCGTGCTTATATAAACGTGTGTTACGTTAACTGACATTTTTTGCTCTCATCTTAACGCGATCGGTTCATGTAATGTTACTTTGTTGGGCCTGTTAGTTTCCCTTCATTATTTGCGCACAAACACACACACACACACACACATACACACACACACACACACACTCCAAAACAAACACTCACGTCAAAACTGAGGCCGGGCCGCAAATCCTCCGATCCAACAGCGGGACAGAAATCCCCGGAGTGGCTCTCTGAAAGTCCCCGGTTTTAAAGCTCCAGGAGCCGGACAGTCGCACCACAGCTCCCCGGGCTGAGTCACCGACGCTCCTGGAGCATTTTTCCCTACATGTCAGAGTTTGTTGCGAGGCGGACAAAGAGTGGCAGAAGAAGGGAAGACACAAGCTTTTCCCTTCTTTTCTTTTCTTTTTTCATATGCACAGAACTGCTTTTTGTTCCCAATTTTTTTTTTTCATTTAAGGGGGAAGGGGGTGCTCGTTTTGATCACATGATTACAATTCACCTGAGATAAAAACAAAGGACGCAAAGAAAAGGAGGGGAGAGGAGGAATGAAAGAGGCTGAGAATCAGACAGAGAGATGCACTCATGGTTAGGATTCCCTTATCACGGTCAACATTAATGGATAATGAAAAAAAGTGGTGATTTCTGGATCGGGTGCCAGTGCGTCGCATGGCGGGGATACAAGGGGTCATTGTTGGGAAGAACAGCGCTTGTGTTTGTATCCGTGCGGCCCATAGTGTCCCCTCTCGTCTCTCCTTTCTGCATTTTCTATCAATACTGTTTGGTTTGAAACACGCGCTCTGTGGCTCTCAGTTAGAGGCGCTGATGCAATTATAAAAGTCACACATGGACATGAAGAGGCTCACTGTCCGCGCACCACAATCTTTTTAAGGGCCTCTGAATGAAGTCTACACCTGTGATGTTGTGTGGTGTGGTGGGGAATATAAAAATCACCTTCAGCGCTGCATGAATGCAATATGATAAAAATCAACCAGGTCCTGGTGCAAACTCAGCAACACTGATCTGGAAAACGTGAAAATAAAAGATTATTTATTGTCACTTTTTCAGAGATCAGACCTTCGTAATTTGTGAATGTGTCAGCGACAGAAAACAAAAATCTGAAATTAAACTGCGTCACATTCACCAAACTCGTGAATAATTAGCCACGAAAGCGGCGCATTTGATTGAATTTTGGAGTGAAAATCCAATTTGGACTTATGTGTTGGATTCGTGTAATTTCAATAGGCCTACTGTTCCTCGTTTAGTTGCTGGAGGGACTCTGTAAATGAAGCTATCATTGTGTTTTGTCTGACTTGTTAACGCAGAGAGAGGGCTGTGTAATTAGATGTGGAAGTATAACACGAAGGATACACTTGCACAGAGACAGTAATGTACAAAACACCTTGCGTAAAACTTCGTGCGTAATTTACGCACGATCGTACAGACTGCATGCAACTTTTTCTTTTCTGTCCGGTTTTGTTACAAATCCAGATTTCATAGATAGATAGATAGATAGATAGATAGATAGATGAGAGGGAGAGAGAGAAAGAGGGAGAGAGAGCAACCTATTACTTCAACCAATCAGAGCTCTCCGAGCCAGCATCTGTGCAGTCCTGCTGCTCCTTTAAGACTTGTCCCCCCCGGTATCTTTTTATTTTTTTCCCTCTCAGCCTCATACAAGGAGCTCTTTAACCCCCGGTACCGACACACAGAGCAGGCATTCATACTCGGGCAGCGCGAGCGAGGGGGCTGGGGAGCGAGCGTCACTTTGGAAACTCGGGAACTCACGGATTCTCGTGCTAAACCGGCGACCTCCTTTTCTCATTACTGAAGTAAGGCGCTTAGCATTTCCAACTCTTTCCTCTCTCTGCCGCTGATGGCTGCTCTCTCTCTGCGATTTGGTTGTTTCTTCTCGTCGGATTCATTCAGAGAAGAAACCCGGCTCAGATTTAGAGATGTCATCTTACCTCTTACCTATAATAGATGCACGATAATTATTAACAACTCTTTCAGTAGTCGTGAGTTATAGGACTTTGACTATACTATACTAGTCCAAAATGATTTGTTCAGTCTGAAATTTTTAAATGACTTTCGGCACATTTCAGGTCATCCTGAAAAAAACTCTGCTACAATATTTATTCAGCATCAAAAACAGGACAATCTCTGACAGGGGTGATGATGGCAAACATAATAATCACTGCCATGCTGAATCTCTTAATGATCGCTCCCTTTTTATATCAGTGCAACAAGTGTTCCTGTTTTAAACTGATTTCCTGGTTGATTTTATGGATCGTTGATCATTAGTTTGGGCTTTAATTTAAAGTTTAAGTCCAAGACAGAAAGTTCAAGACAGAAAGCCTTCTTTAAACTAAAATCACATTTCTCAGACAGTTTATTAAAAAAGGAAGTTTTTAGAAAAAACAGACTGAAACAATTCCACAACGTTTTTTTTTTTTTTTTGCTGTATATATAAAAAATGTTTTTAAACAATTTATTTTATATTTTACTTTGTTAAATTATTGTTGAACTTCTATTGTGTTATTGTCCTATATGTGAATGTTGTTTTGGAGCCGCGTGGACTGTAAATCTGTTGTGAAACTAATTGAAAAAAAATTCCAAATCCAAACAAGCAAATTAAGGCCAACTTACTGCCAAGTCAAGCGGCGGTAATGAGTTCACATAGCCGAAATTCATTACGCACAATAAATGTGCTCGGTAATGTAAATTAATAACAAGCATCATTTGAAGGGTGTGTCGGAAACAATTTATATATTATATATTATCAGATAATAAATCAAATGACATTTGTTGCTGCAGACTGCTGATGGATAGAGGACTCTGTTCATCAGGCGCTAGCTGCTTAAAGAAACAACCCACTGACCAAAGCAAATTATCACCACTTAGTCAAATGACTCTCAGTCTTTGCTCTTTGCTGTATTTCATTAGAGTGACTCAGTATAAGAAACACCGTCGTGCAAACACAGACAACACGTGCGCAATGTGGCATTTGGTGCCTTTACGCGCGATGTTTACGCATTGTGTCCCTACAGTCTGAAGCGGACCTTTCAGACCAGGTGGCAGGCGAATATCATTATTAATGCGCCTCGGACAGATGGTGAAGCTTTATACAGACCCCTCTGTTGGAAATGGATACGATTCCTGACATCCAGTCTGATGTTAATTAAAAGCCGTTTTTTAAAAACTTTTAATTAAGAGCCACATGAAACGTAATCTGTAAGTTTAACTCCGCAATCAGCCAGCAGAGCAAATGCCATTTTAGAAAGATTGATTTGTGAAAAGTAGATGATGGTCAGCAAACGTAGCACTGGAAATGAATAGTCCTATTTTTAATACATGATCAGTGTGTCTGAAATATCAGGATAAACCTTCACCCCCTTTTCTCCAATATAAAAAGGTGAGGCAGCCTGAGTGTTAAGTGGGTATATTCCGCCCCACTTAACCTATGAACACACAGTCTGTTAAATTGACAAGCTATTTCAAACCGTCACCAGACGTGAGCGAGATCACTAATTTTCCTGCAATGTGACACCGAGGTAGAAACAAACCAGCGGACTGTGGGTTGTTGGTTCACAGGAAGTTCGCTGATTTAGGACGTAAAGTTCGAGGCAGGGGTGTTGATTTAATGGACAAAACAAGGACACTTTTTTTTTGCTGCCGCCGATAGACCTGGCCCTGTTCAACAAACAGACTGTGTCTAATTCACACACGCGTAATGACACGCACGCACACGGAGGGTTTATATTTCCAGCGCCAGGCCATGTTTATCCAAGAACTGCGGAGTATAAATCCAAGGTCTGTGCTGCTGCGGCCTCATATCATGCCAACACTTTCTCTCCGGGGAGCTTGGAATAACTGCAAAACCTTAAACAGTAGCTTGTTTGGGGGGGCGAGGCTCAGGCCTGCAGAGAGAGAGAGAGAGGCACTGCGCAATGAGCTGCACAGAGGTGTACATCAGCCTGGATACTTATTTTCATGTATCACATGAGTGAACAGACCCACTTTAACGATAAAAGACTAATTCCACTTTAAGAAAATGAAGTCTTCCATGAAAGCGAAACAAATAGTCCCATTTGAGGCAAAGGTGGAGACAATATGGGGCCATGGCTGGAGAGGGCTCACAACAATTTTATTGAGAAAAAATAGGGTGGGGCAGTCCTTTCAGGATCAGATTTAAGGTTTTGTTATTGTGGTGGAGAGAAATAAATTGTGCAGAATCAAACAGAAATAATCTTGTTTTGGCCAACATGTAATAAAAAAAAACACTGATTAGGTAAGAGCTCCCCCTCCATGGAAAGACAGTCAATGGTCCAACAGGTGTTGAAGTTTTTGTTGCCTCATGAATCAGGAGCTGTTACTCCGCCTCTGGCTTGTTGAACTGACGCTCCTCATCGCTCTGCTGTTTCAGGTCCTCGCCGTTGGATTTCAATCGTGGGACAAACGGAGGAGAGAGAGAGAGAGAAGGGAAAGTCAGGAGGGAAGTGGGACCTGGTGAGTTTGGCGCAGAGAGTTGTGCTTTAGCAGGTAAACTGGGGTCCAAGGTGCGCGCTGAGCCGCCTATGATACCAACAACGCGGATGGAAAGAACTTTAATGTGGAACCCTCACAGAGTTTTGCAACGGAGGCTGAGAGTAGAGACAGACTGGCAGTTTATATTATAACTTAGAGGAGGGCCAGAGGGACAGATCAGACAGCAGTCAGCCGACACTCCGTGCGTAACTGTAGGGACAAACAGGAACAAGGAACCGACAGGTAGAGCAGCATTTAGGAACAGGCCTTACATCATCTGCGCACCCGGAGACGCGTGTGTGTAAGAGGATGTCTAGAGAGGAGCAGAGCTTATCGGAGGTAGAGCTCAGTCCCGGGATGTCGGACGACAGTCGCTCCCTGTCACCGGGTCATTCCTCCGGTGCGCCTGGCGGGGCGGACTCGCCTCTCCACGGGCAGCAGCATTCGCAGCTGGTGGGTCTGGACGACGGGGCGGGGTGCTCGTCCGTCAAATCAGACGATGAGGACGAACGCTTCCCCGCGGGAATCCGCGAGGCTGTGAGTCAGGTGCTCAACTGCTACGACTGGACCCTCGTGCCAATGCCGGTGCGCGTGAACTCCGGAAGCAAGAGCAAGCCGCACGTGAAGAGGCCCATGAACGCCTTCATGGTGTGGGCGCAGGCGGCGCGCAGGAAACTGGCAGACCAACATCCGCACCTGCACAACGCGGAGCTCAGCAAGACCCTGGGGAAGCTCTGGAGGTGAGGAGGCCGATTATAGTTCAGGGATGCCAAATTATTGCAATGTTCTGATTATGCTCACACCCACAGTGGAGCCGTGAAACGTGTAGACAGCAGGGGTGGTGACTGCTTTCAGGGCACTTAGTGGGCAGCCAAGTTAGGTGTGGGTCCGGAGATACACGCCCTTAATTTTACAGGACAACATAGCAAACATTCAAGATGAATCTTCAGCTTTCAAGAAACACATCACTGCTATAGATACGTGATTATTGTCAGTGTGGGGGTTTAGGGGAAATGGCTACAAATTAGGGTAGGACAAAGTCAGTGTCATGGTTCAGCCTGAGAGTTTCAAGAATAAACTGCAGTAGTTCCCAAATAATAAAATCTGAGTTTAAGCTCCCCCAGTCAGCTGATTCTTTGCATCCTGTACTGTATATCAACATGTATAACATACTGTACTCATCCATGGATTTTCCTTCTGGCCAAGAGCACATACATGCTGATATTAAGAAGCAAGGATGTTATGTAGGCTACTTGTAGATGGATTTTACACATAAAACTGTAAATTATCACACACATGACAATAATGTCACACACATCAGTCTTTATTCAGACTTTTTGGTTTAAGTTGGTGTCATTTTCTTGTAATTCTAACATAATTGTGATCTTGTTCATGAGCCCCAAACATTGTCCAAATGTCCACTTTTGGACACAGCTCACCATTTGAGAGGTATTAGTATGTAGTTGCCGTGGGTGTGTCATGGTCACATGTTCCTGAATCATGTCTAATTTCATACACTGATTAATTACTGCTGAAGTAGCTGAAAGTAGCTCCTGTGAGAATCAGATGGCTCAACCTCACAGCTCTAAAATGCAGGTTTCAACCTTCAGCTGTTGCATCTCTTACTTATTACACCTCGCTTGTTTACACATTTGTGTAAAATGTGGTTTGAGATTGCTAATATTCCACAGATCATTCAAGGTAAATTGAATTTTTATGGTTAGCCTACATGGCTGCCTCTTGATCACAGAACCCCTGAAGCTCCATCCAGTTTCTCCTCTCTCACAGGGAACACTCACCATTTGCCAACAAGAAGGTCAGAAAGGTTAAATTGATTAACCTTGAGGGGATTGAACATTAATTAGATGAAGACTTGACCTTGGGGCTCAGGCATGATTGGTTAATTGGCTCAGAAACACGATGATCAGCGAGGCTGAGGAAGGTCAGAGGTTTCTCATGGCACTCCTGCCAGCAGCAGCAATAAGGAGCTCAGTTTCACGTTTGCAGACAGGATGCGTCTTTGGCCTGTTTTATTTCATTACTGCCCAGCAGTCAAAGCCCCTCGCAGGCATGACATGACGATGACGCAGCTGCACAGATGTTCAGAATGGCAACCCTTAAAAAAGTCATCTAGATGTGGGACTGAGGACTTCACCTTACTTATCTACCGACATCTTTTCTTTCTGTCCAAGGCTTCTCAACGAGAGCGACAAACGACCATTTATCGAAGAGGCGGAGAGGCTGAGGAAGCAGCACAAGAAGGACTATCCTGACTACAAATACCAGCCACGACGTCGCAAGAACGGAAAGCCCGGGTCCGGTTCAGGAAGTGAGGCCGATGGCCATTCGGAGGGTGAGGTCAGCCACAGCCAGTCTCACTACAAGGGCCTCCACCTGGAAGTGGTCCACAATGGGGGAGGTCGGTCCCCTCTGGGTGATGTGCACCACCCGCATGCTGCAGGTGGGCTGCAGCCTCCCTTCCACTAACCCCCCATCACACTGATAAATTAAGTCGGGATATATTCGGACAGCGTGGCCCACAGGGAGATAAATAAATGTTTGAATCTGCCAAGTAAAATCACACTAACTGTATGTTTTCTTGTGTCTCCACAGGTCAGAGTCACAGTCCTCCCACACCTCCCACCACTCCCAAGACTGAGCCTCAGTCTGGTAAGGCAGGGGATGGAAAG
Source organism: Nibea coibor (assembly GCA_023373845.1). Taxonomy (NCBI): domain Eukaryota; kingdom Metazoa; phylum Chordata; class Actinopteri; family Sciaenidae; genus Nibea; species Nibea coibor. The sequence continues at coordinate 4,238,161 of CM041727.1, forward strand.
CGGGAGGGTGTTGGGAATGGGGGCTCCCGCGGCACAATGGGAGCAGAGGGAAGCTCAGGTGCTTCGGGATCTGGGAAACCTCACATTGACTTTGGTAATGTGGACATTGGTGAGATGAGCCATGAGGTGATGGTCAACATGGAACCTTTTGATGTGAATGAGTTTGACCAGTACCTTCCCCCCAATGGGCACCCGGGGGTTGGACAGAGCGCAGGGGGAGTAGCGGCTGCAACAGCTGCTCCATCCTCCCCGTACACTTATGGCATCTCCTCAGCTCTGGCAGCGGCCAGTGGACACTCAGCAGCCTGGCTCTCCAAGCAGCAGCAACAGCCGCAGCAACATCATGGCACCCCTCTGGGCTCAGATCCCTCCAAGGCCCAGATCAAGAGCGAGGCCGGAGGTGCTGGTGGTCACTTCGCAGAGGCAGCCTCACCCAGTTCCCATGTCACCTACACTCCCCTCAGCCTTCCTCACTACAGTTCTGCCTTCCCCTCATTGGCCTCCAGGGCTCAGTTTGCTGAATACGCTGACCACCAGGCCTCAGGGTCATACTACACCCACTCCAGCCAAACCTCTGGGTTGTACTCTGCCTTCTCTTACATGGGGCCCTCCCAGAGGCCCCTGTACACCGCCATCACCGACTCAGCCAACGTACCGCAGTCACACAGCCCCACGCACTGGGAACAGCCCGTCTACACAACACTGTCGCGGCCATGACAGACAACGAGACCAGAGGGCACTGGCGCAGGTTCAGCCCCCACGTCAGACCCGAGGAGGAGCAGCAGCAGTAACGATAGCAGCGAAAGTGGTCTGAGCCAGGGGGAGTGGGCAGGCACCGGGGGAGTCGGCTGGGGAGACAGGAGGGGAGAAACCTCGTTCTGCTCTCGCCCGGTGGCAGAAATGCTGTCAGAGCTCAAGGATGAGCTTGGAGAGTGGTGCTTTTGAAGCGTGGCTGATCATTTGAGGAACACAGTGTAGTACTGAGAGGAGAGAATGTATTACTTTGGTAGCACAGAGGAAAAACACCAACCTACAACTACCACCATTGTCGAGTTCTGGTTAGATTTACAGCAGAACCTCCGGTGGCAGTGTTCATAAGTGGTCGGATCAAGTCCCTGGTGCCTCCTTGTGTATCAGAGGACGCATACTGAAGTCTACACCGCTCTCCTACAAGCCACAGGGCGGCGGTAGCAACAGGGACCATGGCACACACTGAGAAATCGCAGACTTTGATCTGTGAAGGGCGTGACTGAGAGGGAGCCAAATTCATTCAATATCAAATGCCTTTTTTTTTTCTTGTGTACCAGAAGAACGAAGTGCCTAATGTTCGGCTGCGGCCCATTTACTTCTCAGGCAAGACTGACCTTTTATCAAACAGATGTTAAGATTTGCATTGCTTTTGGAAAACAATGCAACAAATACTGAAAACATCCTGTTGGTTTCTGAGGCACATTTGCGCCTATTTAATTCAAATGATTATGCTGTGTTCACTTAAAAATGCCTTTTGTACACACAACATGCGTGGAAGACAAACGCCATAAAACCATGTCGATATTTTGGTACGTGAAATGTATATTTTAGTCAAAAAAAACAATTTTCATGATGACTGACTGATTATCAGGATAGTTTATACGATGTACTTGAAATAACAAATGTGCGTATATTGATGCATACAGATATTTGTGAAACGACCAAAGTTTTGAGACCAAAACTTGTAAAGAAGAAACAGATTGTACAGACGTTTCTCCCAACGTGACACTCAAAACTACCTTGCATTTTGTCGCTAATTAGCTTTTTCTTTAGCTGTCGACTGTTTTCCAGTGCGATTTATTGTAAATTACTTAAAATGTGTTGGTGTCTAAAGCTACTTGTTCCCTTTTCACAATGGCACTGATGAGTGTGATGATGTTCATTATAATATTGGAGGACATTCATGATAAGACATATTTATACTTGGATAATCGATTTTCATTGACCAGTTGCAGTTTCTCATAGTATACTCTTCCATTGTTTTAACAGTCGACTGTAATAATTCTGTTTAATGCTTTTTGCCATTATTATCTCCACTTAAAGTCTGCACCACTGCCTTTTTTTCCTTAACGTGTAATTCAAAATGTGTACATAGAACAGTGTTCAATGTGAAATGTCGGATCTTTTGATTGTAGTTCTGTAACTTTAAGATTTCTCCGACGGTTTCTGTGCAGGAGATGCCAATACTGAGAGACAGTTGCCAGAGATTGAGCAGGTAAAGCTTCCAGGAGAATATGTTTTAACACAGCCTAATATTAAATATAAACACGTGCCTTGTCCTTAATAATACCTGCTACTCACACATGAAACAGAGAAGCAACACCCTGTATTTTATGTTACTTTTCGCATCTCTCTTTGGTCCTTTATCGTGTTTTCACGTCATTTCTGTTCCTTGTCTCATAAACCGAACTGTATTTTATTTAAATGTTTTATTCTGCATCTTCTTAAGTGAAAAAAACATTCATTGAATTTGCTTTGCTCTCATGTATATCATTTAAATATTCTTTATCACTACTGGACACAGATATAAAACCATATGCATGCTGCACTGGTCCATCTAAGCTTAAACCCAATTTTTATTTAACCATTTACCTCCAGCATAAGTTCATTTTACATCTGTGTTGCTATGTGTGTGAAATATCTGTTGATGTTGCTATGAATTTTACATTTCTTATTTATATCTGCTTTATGTTTTGGGGCGCTGTTGTTGATTTCTCTCCATTATGAAGAAAACTGTTGTTGCCATTTTAGTATTTCATATTTTCCACTCTTGTGTAACTGTTGCCAGCACAACACAGCAACACAACTTTTGAAATAACAGCAGGAGCGAAAGCCTTAACATGTGATGATGACTAATGATCTTTTACTCCCACTTGAAATAAAGCTCTATTATTTCTGCTTTAATAAAAGTCCGCCTCTTGAAACATTTCTACAATGGAACGAATAATAAATAATAAATAATAATCTATGAGTTAACATCTCAGACTGAATAACGACTACAGTGCCGTAACAAGAGAAACAAGTCAGACAGCCTAATTTTCAACCACTGCTCACATTCTCAGCACAATCTGCTCAGCTGTAATAGATAGTTCACTTTAACTTCAACCATTAGAGGTAAGCTGAACATGAGTGACGGGGCCTCGCATGTGCAGGCAGCGTATGTGTTACAAGAGCAGTAGAAGTGTCATCAGATCCACCTTCATTTAATGAAGTTTGGAGCTGATTACTGCGTCTGAAACTTTCCTTGAATTTGAACTAATCCAGCCACAGATGGAGGGTGGATACGATTGGTTATGCACGCCTATATGCATATTTCAAGTTTGTTATAGCGTGCATGTATGTGTGTGTGTGTGGGTGTGTGCGTGTTTCTCTGTGTGTTGTGGGCTAAGCCTGACTCCTAATTCCCTCTCTTTAATCGGCTGTGTGATACTTTGGAAAGACAAAGAGGGCCATTGAAGGGGGAGCCTGGGGAGGAGGGAAACAGGGCAACGAGGGAGCCTTGCCCATAACTGCCTGGCCTGTAGCTTCACCAGGATACAAAGGGACTCTCATACTCTCTCTGCACATAGACCCTGCCACCCCCGCTACCTAACCACCTCCTCCTCCTCCTCCTCTCATCCCCCCACACTCACACCATCAACTGTAAAAACTCAGGTTGAAGCTGTAATGGGATTAAAACTTTCCAAAAGTTAAAGAGTTAACCAGAAACAAGACCAAGGTGGAGTTATTTACCTGTTTAGGTGATTTAGGAACGCCAGGAGCAGCAGACACAGGAAGAGATGAGAGGGGCACACACAGCTGATGCTGACCGTGATCAACTCGCCCTGCCACTGTACAACCGCAGGTCAAGATTGGATCAAAAGTATCGGGGTTGGTTTCGATCAGATGTGCTGTTACATTGAGGGTAAAATTTAACTCTGGTACTGCACATCAGTCTGATGACCTCATCTGACTAAGCAGTATGAAAAGTCAAAATGAAAGTGGAACAAAAGTGTGGCTGTGTAAACACCTCCCAAACTTTTGCATAATTCATCATCCCTTGATCAAATAATCCAATGAGAATGATGTACTGTTTGGTCAAGGTGTCGTGTCATCACAGGGATCAGAGCACGACAGGTAACAGAAAGTGAAACGTAATGTGAGCAGATGTTAGTCGTGCCCGTAGCCAGGCTGAGGACGACCTGATGGCGGCCTCACTGTGGCTTCTGCTGCTGAGTGTCACATGGGCTGCTCCACCCGCCCTGCGAAAAGAGTGCAGCATCACCCCGAGGCGCTGTCTCCTCCAATCAAAAGGCTCACAGATGAAAACAGTTTTTCAAAAATTAATAACATGACTGCGGCAACGCTCAGTTATATATAGAGGCACAAACTGGCTTCACCCCGTGACGTTAGATGAGCGACAACGCGACGACGCGCACACACCTGGCTTTGCTTTCACTACGGGAAAACATGATACTTCATCAGTTTGTTTGTGAGTAAAGTAGGATGTGTTTGTTATGCATATTGTAGATCTATGTACACAGTGAACATATAATCCACCCATCCTTCCACCAGTGGCTGGAGCATCATCATACGGCTTCTTCTTCCACAACAAAGCTCTTAATCCTCTCATTCTCACAAACTTTCAGGCCCCTCTGTCTTCCAGCATGCACTGACCCTCTTTCTGCCTGAGCAACAACCCATTTTCATGAAACAATACAGTGACTGTTTGGCCGCTTTGTGTGTGTGTGTGTGTGTGTGTGTGTGTGTGTTTGTGTGGGGGAAGAGGGGGGATGCAGAGAGCATCGTGACGGTTACAACATGGTTACACACAGCTGCCTGCAGGAGTATACGTGCCTCATCTCTTTAATACAGCTCCTGAAGATTACAACAGATGAGGATATGTCAGGCTTCAATACGAGTTATATGTAACAGATGACAGAAACAGACATCGTCATTTCTGATGGGACGTTCCAGTTTGATAATCACAACATTCTCCTGGCACTCCTGGCACACAAAAGAAAGCTGAGTGAGTGTTACAGACTCCTACAGAGGATATTTAGTCAAACTACAAAAACTAAAGCTGTATCAACATCTTCAACAAGTACAAATACTGAGCTGTTAACCACGGGTTGTTCTGTTGTTGTGAGAAAGTTATGAAGACATGTTTATGTATTTCTAAGCCTGGTTTGGCAGTGTAACATGCTGCAGGTTGAGGGAAACTGACTCTTGCGTTTCCTTCAGTTCATCTGGACATCTCATTTGTTTGTTGCATAATTATACTGTTAAATCCATGTGATTATAGGACTTTTAATCCGTAGGAACCCGACATCAAAGTCATCACAAACCTCTGTAACGGTTCAAAGTTTTATGAATGAGGCATGGTCATTTATACAAAAGAGTTTATTAATAACAATAAAACAGTTCTTTCACACTAATCTCCTCTCTCCTTCAAAAACAACAAATGGAATAATTACAACACAGGATGACTTCATAAGAGAAAGTAAATGTTTGACTTAAGTGACATTTCCCCCTTGTGGCTCTAAGTTATAATGCAGCTGCTAAAACAAGAAGCACTGCAGATCCTGACTGAACTGTAGCTGTGTGCCGTGCAGTGACACGAGACTGAGTAACAAGCGCCACACTTTTAATGTGTCTGTCTTCTAGTGTCTGTTTAGTACATTTAATGTTGTCACCGACTCACAGAGTCGCCTGATGTTTGAGGTACGAACAGGTGGGCCATAAATGCATCTTAGGAATCCTTTGGGTTTGTGTAGCTGACTGACCTGAGACAAGGGTGGGTCTGAATCAGCGTATACTGTTGTGTCAATGCGGGCTGGATAAGTCAGTTAATCGGTTATGATGAGCTCGTCACAGCCCCAGTCCTCGTAACTCCCATCAGGAAGGTACCTGCGGATAATGATGGGGATCTTTCTGCTCCTGTTGGAGGGAAGAAACAAAGTTTACGGTGAGACACTGGGAAGTACAGAGAAGTCACAATAATGACAAAAAGAAATAAAGCATTACTCATCATTCACACTGTACAGCTGTCACTCACTTTAGCTCTTTCATTGCTATCTGTAAGGGGTCGGTTTCTCCCTCCAGCTCCACCATGACGGGGGCACACATCCTGTAGGAAACAACCAGCAGATAGACAGGTAAAATAAATGTTGAATTACTGCCGGCAGCTAAATGGCTAACATCCAAACCCTCTTACAATGCATGTAGGGCTCAGTTAGAGTCAAATCATGAACTCTCAAAGGGCAAAAGTCTACGGTTACGTTTTAATAATTGATTGATGAGAAGTGAACTGATTCTGGTGGTTCTGCTAAGAGAGGGGAACCTCTCTGTTCCTCATCTGCTACTTTGCGGCTTTTGAGTCGAATCTTTCCTTGCAGTCCGATCTGAATATGACCAAACAGGAAGATGCTCATAGACCTGCAAATGTAGAGAGATGGTGGAGTGATGGGCAGCCACATATAGAGGTGCCCTGGGAGCAGTTTGGAGCTCATGCTCCTCCATACTTTGGTGCATGCTGGACTTGAACCGGCCACCCTCCGGTTCTCAAACTAAATCCCTACAGACTGAGCTATTGCCATATTCTTCTCTGATGCCTCCGTCCACATATATGACGACACTCACGCTATCTGTAGAGCTCGCGTGCCCAGCACTCGGGCCCTCTCGTATTTGGTCATGTACGGAGTTGTGATCCTCTTCTGGTTGGCCTGCTGTCCCTCTCCTGCCGGCAGGATCTGCACGTTCTCCTGGTCCTCCTGAACACAAGAGCACAACACGCAGGTTTAGTTTGAACTGAATCAAACGATCACAGGATGCTGCTGTCAAATAAACACAAGTTTAATGTCTGTTTTATCCCATTAGAAGCCAATTAAAGGACGGGCTTACATCTTCCGCGTTTTCCAGGTCATCTAACCCCTCGTCCTCTTCGGCATCATCAAAATCTCCGTCGTCGAAGCTTTAAATGAAACAATAAGACAGTTATAAGACAGGAAACAGAGGCAGAGAGCACTTGTAACAGACCGCTCTGACGGCTGACCGGCTAGCCGTTAGTTAGCTGCAGCGCTAACAACGTTAGCCCGCGTTTTGTTTCGTTGACGTGATACAAACGTAAATAAACGTTTTAACGCGACACGCTAACGCTCTGCGTGGTTACTTACTTATCCTCGTTGTCGGACATGTTTTGTTTTGCAGCTCGTGTGTGTGGATGTGTAGTATTCAGACAGAGTTCAGTCACACTTCTTGTTGTCAACACGGACCCACATGAGCGGCGAGAGCTTTCCACTTCCGGTGGCTTGGTGCGTTTGGAAATATTCCGGGCGCTCCAAAAAGGGAACCTTCGTTATAAGTTCCGCTTGTAACTTGACAACAACAAAGCAAAAATTTTGCCATGATGTAATAAAATAAAAAGATCGCGGTGTGTGTCAGCGTTTATTTATCTGTTTCACTGTTCAGTGAATTAATGGGAAGCGCCTTGGTCCATCTTTCTAACTGCTTTTAGTTCATTTGACCCACAAACACAGGGACTCACTTACAGATGTTAAAGCTGATTTTTAAGCTTTATTTATCCATGACTTTAAAATGTTTAACTAACGATCACAGCCATATATTTTTTTAAAAACAGCTGACTCATTTAATGCCTACAGTTTATCTACACTATAAAAACAAACCAGGACTTCCTGAAGAGCTTGTCAGGATACAGCACAGAAAATGATTTGACCCTATATAAATAAGACACAAAACATAGCCAAATAAATATTTATTGTATTATTCAACTAATACAGGTATGTAATAAAATAAAAACGTGTTAATAACCTCATTTAACCGAGGTAATCAGTCATTCACTTTGTTTATGGAACCAAGCTGCTTTTGAACATAATACACACTTTTATCATCTCAACATAGAAACAGGTTTGTTGTTGACTGTGAGAGTTTCTGCACTCCTGATAGTACTTCAGCTCTTTTTGTCCATGGAGTCTTTGGTTCGCTCTCCTTTATGATTCAGCATCTTAAAAACTTTGGAGGCCCGGAACTTTCCTTTTGACTTCTTCATCTCTTTTAGTTCTTCTTTCTGGAACTCTGGAGGAGAGATGTCACAGTTATGTGCAGCAAGCAGCAGTCTTCTTATAGAGAATTTATGTGCTAAATGCTAAAGTTGCTCTTCAAGCAGAGAGGAAACATCACAGTATAAAAAAATCTTTTGATTTATGATATAAAAAATACATTTCTCACCTTTGTTCTTCATCATGTCTTCCAAAAGCAGATCTTCTTCTCTTTCCCTGATCAGAAAACCAAAGTTACATTCATACTTTTCAACACAAAAATCTATGAATGTGAAAGCACTGTGTGTTGTTGTCATCGTCTGTGCACCTCTGCCTGTCCTGATCCAAGTTGCTGATGATCTCGTTCCTCTGCTCAATGATGGCAACAAGCTCATCCATCAGCTGCTGCTCTCGACCTCGATCGTCCTCACTCCAGTCGCTCTCTGAAAGTGAATATGACGGTGAGGTTTCTGGTTTATTTTGTTATTCCCTTTCAGGCCAGAACCATTAAAAATGAAATCTCTGTAACAATTTGCTTTTAGAAATGTTCAAATTTGTCTCTATGTGTTTAGGGTTTCAGCTTTCATAAGACTCCTCATACCCACATCAAAACAGTGCAATGGTTAGGGGTGAACCTAGAAATCACAAGGATTATTGATCCCTGTTATTAAGATGAACATTTATTTATTACTGTCTGATATGTTAGCTGAAACAATGATTACAGAACTACATACTCACCTGGTTTATTAAGGAGACATCTGAGCTCATATTCCACATCTGCCTGTCTCTCGTCGAATGTCTGCTGCTTTGTCCTGGGGAAAAGTCACAACACAAAATCATGACATAAAACTCACAGATGGCACGTCCAACGCGTTACTAAAGTACTACTTACAGATAGACAAGCTCTGTATCTCTGCGCAGCAGAACATGCCTCTCATGGACAAGAGAGAACCACTCCATTAGCATTTGTTCCTGCTCTTTATCTGAAAGGGGCCAGAGACATAAATGTCAATGACAAGGTTAGTATTCATGCACACTGGATTCACAGAAACAATTAAAAAGTAAAAAGTAAAAAAAAACATTTCTTCTAGAAACCGTAGGAACAAATCGGTCAACCATTCTTTAAGTCTCTCAGATTCTTCTCCAGCTCCACTCCTCTTTGTTCCAGTGCTGCCAGATGTTTATCCAAATCATTCATCTGCACCTGTAGGTCCTCTGTGGAAATATCCTGATCTGTCCGTACCTGCCAAGCAACATTTAAGATGCATAAAATGATGCATGATTTCTTTGTGAAACCCTAAATTTCTATACAGGAAGGCTATTTGTAACAGTGAAGAGTGTTTGATTTATTTATTTATTTTGTATTCTAAATCCAGCTATTGTACCTTCCTCTTGATGAGTGGGAAGCCATGTCCAGGGGCAGGAGCCTGTTCGGATGGGGCGGCCTTTGATTTGGACATTCCAGGCTTTCGATCAAAAGGGTTCTCTTTGCAGGCCAGCTATAAAGGAGAAGAAAGTGGAACACTGTGGGGCAAGTTATACTATAAATGATGTTGAGTTAAAACCATGACAGACACAGTGAAACCTGCTTAACACCTTGTGATATGTTTAAACAACATTAACATCCCATAAAAGCAACCTCTTTGGATTTTGTTATTCATACCTTACATGATGTGACCTGGCACGATGTGACCTGAACAGCCTGACCTGATTCATTTGCCTCTGTCATGGCCATAGAGGAACTCTGACCGTTAGCAGGTTTGATAGCTGGCACAGAGAGGCTCCTGGGTAAACTGGCACGGCGTGCTTCATCTGAGGTGGCATGCAGTCCTGCTGCTGTTCCAGTCACATCTGTTAGTAAAGCTCCAGTCTTTCCAGTGTCCCCCAAACCTGATAAACTACTTTGACTAGTATCTCCAACTGGATCGCTTGAAGTACACACTGTGTTAGTAACTCCACCCAGATTGCTTACGTTCCCTAAAAGGACAAGTGCCACTGAAGGGTCAGTTTGGTCTGCAGGCTCAGGGTTTGTGTCCTCTTCTTGTGTTTCCTCATCCACATCCTCTGCAAATGGATTGGGACCAGGCACTTTGGGTCTGCACCATGATGTCTGCAGGTTAGAGACAGATTTGGATCGAGCAATGGGTACTGGAGCTGCGGCGGGAGGCAGCTGTGTCCAGGGTCCAGGATGGATTATGGTCAGCCATGGATGTTTGTTTTTCACTTTCGGGCTTTCCCTGCCTGGTCTGATGCCACAAGAGGAAAGAAAAGGTGCATAAGGAAGTGACTCTACAACTGAGGAAGAACAACAGAGAAAACCGTTCTTTATTTTTATCATGATCAGCATTATGATTGTCAAATTTTATTCATATCTTATTCCTTAGTTCTGCTCTGCATGTGTCAAAAGTAGTTATAATCAGTCTTGCTGGTTGTGTTTTGTTACTTCATGCTGCCTGCTTGGCTACATGTAGTGAATAGCTGCATTATTGCACAGCTCTGTATTGTTTTTACTCTTTCCGGTTGCTCTGCATAGCTTGTGTACTGAGAATGTCTTTGTTGGTGTCTTTACGGCATCTTGTTGTTTTCTGCCTGTCAATTTAAACATTTCGCCAAAGGGCTGGAAAACAGACAATAATAAGTACATGACATTAAATGATGGTAAATCAAGTTTTTAAAGATTCTTTTATGTGATGTTTAAGATTTTTCCCCACATTTAGTATGTTATTTGAAAATATTATACATGCACACACTCACACACAACATATTCAAGAGAAATGCCGGAGAGAGGTTGGGTCTGTGCCAAAGGTAAGCAGAGAACAGACTCTTTCTGTTTACTTACATGTGTGTTGTACTGGGCGAACGCTTGTTTTGGTTGTATGAATTGCCTGCACAGAGAAAGAGAGAGAAGAACAGAAATGGCTTTACATAAGAAACACGCAGACAATAAGAAAATAACAGCAGGATAATATAGTGCCTGTTTACCTGCAGTGGGGGAGCTGGATGTCGCCTGGGAAGTTTTGTTCCTGCTTGCAGGACGAGGAACTGCAGAAGAGCCTGACATTCGCCTGGGTGCTGAAACTGGCTGACTACTTCCTTCTGTCACTTGTACACAAGACGAAGAGAGCTCGGTGAGCTCTTGAGTCTTTGCCACTTCCTGCTGTACCTCACCGTCTGCCAGACTGGCTGCTTGTCCAGCGTTTTCAGCTCCTTCGACTGTCCTCTCTGCAACACTGGGTGGGGGAGGCTCTGGGTTCTTTACATTGCTCTCCTGTTTAACAGTGCAGTCTCTGTTTTCTCTGTTGCACTCCTCCTTTTCATCCCCCTCCATATCTGCTATTTTAGAAACCAGTCTGTCCTGTGAGTCTGTTTGCTTAGTGTAATGAGGGATGCTGCTGATAGCCAATCCACCAAGAGAAAAGTAACCTGTCTGAGATGTACGTCTGGGCTGATTCGCAGTCGATCTACTTTGTTGATCGATGTCAGCAGGAGTGTTTTTACTGTCTGTTACATGGTGACTGCAGATCAAGGAGCCAGCATCACTTCCCTTTGTGTAAGAGCCTGGTAAAAGAGTGTTGTGGCACACTTTGCACCTTAAAGACAAACATGAAATTTGTTGCTGTTAAAGCGTCCTTAACATATAATAAGGAAAAAAGACTAATCCCATAACTGAGCTGCACTTATGTCTAAATAACTAAAAAGCAGCAGATACAGATTCCTTTAGCTATGATCATATTATCTTATGTGAGTGAGTAGGCATGTCAGATACGATCATAGCAGTCACTTGAAACACATTTGAGACGCATTCCTGTAGTCCGTTTCAAACAGACCTACACACTCTCCGGAAATTTCTGGATCTGGATCCTAAACAGAAGCAATAAATAAAACAAATAAAACAAAATAAAAAGCTGCTGTTACCTTGCGAACAGCGCTGTTACCTGAAACAGCCGCGATGGTAGACTTTTCCGTCTATCAAATGTCTCTGTATGAGGTGGACAGGCTTAAAACACAAATGACACACCGTCCGTGGCCTCGTGTTGGATATGAGCTCTTTGCTGGTTTCAAGATCAGTCAAGCTCTGAAAAATAGAAGAGAAAGTGAAGATTGTTAGCCCAGCAGCTGAGATGACACAGAGTATTAGAAAACAGGCATGCCAACTTTGGGTGTAGATATGCATTAAAATGACTGCGAGGAATTACCTTACGGGATTTCAGACCATCAGGAGCTTTAGCCTTTGTGTGGTTGTTTAACGCCGTGACATGTGATGACCTCAAACTGGCAAGACCAGCTGCAAAGTCAAGAGAAGACATACGAACGGGTTGGCAAAACAGAATGAGGTGTGGCTGAAAATTTTAATAACCAAATGAGAAAAGGATAAAAGTGCACCTAAAATAGTGGTGATAAAGCAGGAGAAAAAGGAAGCAAATGCCTTGAGGGTCATAAATTTGCAGCGAGCCAATAATGCTCTGCTTCCTAATTTTCTGTACGTAGCTGGCAATAAATCATCTAATAAAGAGCTATAAAACAGAAAAAAGAGGCTCTACTCAACACACCGTAAGATTTCCTGTTGAAAAAGTGGTAGTACTGGGAAAGGTAGGTGATGACGCTCAAACTATCAGGCACCTTGGTGGAGACCATGTCCTTTGGGTCCAGCAGTGCAGGGATTCCCAACTTTATCTCTGCGGTATCAAATGCCTACAGAAGAGGAAGGACAGACAGAGCATAGAGGTAAACAGTGTTGATACAGATTACCCACAGTCCTCTTAGTAATGGTAAATAAACCTCAGACAAAGACAGGCGGGAAGTGACTTACCAGTTTATTATTTTGATAGACATTATCTTTGGACAGGGAGGTGAAATCTCTGGAGGAAGGTGAAGAAAATGGAGAGATTGATTAGCTGATGATGAAAAAAAATCACAATCAAACAAATCAAACAGTTACAGAGAGACTGCACAGATAAAGCAGTGCATGAGTAAAACAGTTAATTCAATCACTGTGCGAAAGAGGCAAAAACAAACTAACTAATCACATTAAACTAGACAAGAAAATGTTATGCATAGGGACAGAGGGAGAGTGTGCAAGGCCTGTTCTGCTGCAGATTAGACAGTCAGTCTGTCAGACAATGTGCTCATAATGTTAGAAATGTCTTACTCATGCAGCATCAGATTAGGCTGTCCATCTGGTCTGGCTTTGCACAGCTCTATACTACTGGTGTACTTACATCAAGTCAGGTCGGTGCTTGTGGATGATGGCACAAAAGGCAAGTCCATCCCTGAATGAGGTTGACATGTTCTTTATCTCCACGTCGGGGTAACAGGCGCATGTGAGGAGGCACCACTCTCGCAGAGTCTTCGGCGATGCCATGTCTGTTTGGAGCTTGACACGTGTGCTGGTTCAATGTGACACTTTAGGTGTCAGAGAAGATCAAAATAAAGCTGGGCAGGTTTGGCACCGTGGAGAAAACAGGAAGCGAGCATCTACAACCTATGCAGCAACCGTGTATGTGTGTGTGTGTGCGTGCACAAAAGCTGCGGGCAAACTTGTGCATCGGTTTGGTGAAGCAGCAGGAAGAAGAAAGTCATTCGTTCCTGTTATGTCACTTTGTGAAGTAGAAAAGAAAAGTGTGTGCACACGTAGAGCGATTCACGCAAGTTAAAATAAGTCTCACGCGGTTTCCTCACTCACAGCTACAACCACCACAAACCAGCAAGCTCCCGAACATAGTGAAGAGGCGTCCAAACATCTGCAGCACACCGATCACCGGTTTGATAGAAGAGGTGCAAATCTGAACAAAATCCCGTTACTTGGCGTGGTCCACCTTGTTGTGCTCCGCTTTGGGTGAAATGCACAATAGCTGCCGCTGGAGGGAGACACAGAGCTGCTGCTACGCTATAATTAGGAAAGGGAGGTTTCTGATTACAGGTTTATTTCTCAGATGCAGTCCTGACAGACTGTTTTCTCTTCACTGCATGACAGATAAAGATAATATATGATTTTTAAAAATTAGAACAGACCATTAACTCAACTACGACCAGGTATTGCAAAATTTATCCATAAAACACCTCCCCTGGAGTAAAAATATGATTTTTTATGGCAACAATGTTATTTTTAATGTAATATTTCGGAAACAATCCACTTGTTATTTCAGTTCTCATAAGTTTTAAGTCGTTAATAAAAATCTTTTAAAAAGAGTTTAATAGTTTAAAAAGTCGCTACTTCCGGTTAAACTAAAATATAGCAGCACTCATATTTAAATGCTTAAAAATAAATAGATTAAGAGACGCATTCTACCCGTTTAGTGATAAAACTGTGCCGAATATGTGCCTCGTCTCTAATTTTCTTTATAGATACAGTATTGGTGGCCATAGCAACTAAACGGCCTGCTTTTATTTTGAAGGACTTTTACTTCCGGTGTGAGTCTCGCTCTCTGATGGTAGAAATAGATGCGCTAGAACAGTTATCCGCGTTCAAATACACACTTTCTAATCTCAAAATGTAATATTTGGCGAATTTTATTTTTTTAAATGAACATTTGAGTTGACTTTGTTTATAAAACACATAAAACAATTATGATTAATTAAGCAACTGTGGTGAAGCCGTTAGATTAAAAGGTAACCGTTATTTATTACTACACCAGTGAGTCATTTCTCAATTTCAGTAACACACGCGTATTACAACGATTTATTATTTTCAAAAAATGAGGCACAGTGTTTACAAACTGTACATAAATATAATAAAAACATAATAAAATCAATGATTATTTAAAATTTCACTTTCTACCCACTCTAGTTCTATGCCCCTCCTGCCTCTACGTGCTCGTGAGCTTCCCTCGCGAGACCGACACATCACATAAATCTCGCAGTGATGGCTGCGCCGCCCGATGCGGAGAGTTTGGAGTCTCGTATCAGTGAGTATTTTAAACTTATCCTACCGAGCCAGCGTTGCCTGAACGCCCGGACACTCACACACATTTATCCGTGAGTTGTCGTCGACGAGATGACAGCTCGCCACAGCAGCATCGCGTGTCCCAGCAGAGAGGGAGAGAGAGAGGGAGAGGGGGGACTCGAACCTTGCCGTCACATCCAGGATGCTAACCCTTAGCTCCGGAGCTGCTGTGCTTGCCAGCTGTCAACACACACACACACACACACACAACACCAGGCGTAGCGTTAGCTTTACGGCACGATAGCTCAGCTAGGAAACGTTAGCGAGCGACCCGTTTTTAGTCCCAGGGTTTAGATTGTGATTGAGGCAAAGCTCCGGCCTCGTAAGAAAGTTCTAGACGACACAGTGACACAGTGCGACTGCCGACAGCGAGCTAGCTAACGTGACAGTCACTTAGCGCCTTCCCTGTGTGTTTCTCTGCTGGCGTTATGTGGCTCAGACTTAATTAATTTTAATCGTGGAGTCACATGGGAAGACTTAAGGCCTTCCTGGGCTTTCTTAGGCGCTTTGTTAAAGTTTTAGACTGGAAAAAATATAAACAGCAGGCTCCACATCTCTATAATGTTGATGTAAATATTGACAGCACGTTCAATTTCTAATCCAAAAATGAGCAACATGCATTCAGTTGCAAGTTTATTAGCAATACCTAAAATAATACCGTATAAAGATACATATCTTAACATTTATGTTATATATAAGATGGAAACATTAAATCCAGACATATAAATAATCTTATAGTCATATTATCTTTGCTGTAACAATCTCATCCATCCATTATCAGTCATTGTCAGTAAAGTAAGAGGGCAAGTTGCCAGCTCATCACAGAGCACAAGCATTCATGCTCACATTCACAATTTAAACTCATCAATGAACCTATTAAGTGCATGCTTTGGGCGGTGGTGAAAGAACCCACGCAGACACAGGGAGAGCGTGCACACATCACGTAACGCCCCCCCCATCTCAGACACATGCATTGAACAGTCAGAAAGCAGCCTAGCTGATGTGACCTCCCATTTGTTGTCATTTCAGACAGAGCCACAAACCCGCTGAACAGAGACACAGACTGGAGCAGCATCCATGCCTTCTGTGACCAGCTCAACAATGACTTGGAGGGGTAAGTGGACGATGTTTTGTTTATTATGATCTGTTTATTGCTGGTTCAAGTTTATACACCAGAGAAGAGAAGGGCTGCTTTACATTTTCTCTTTTGCTCTTGGACATTGAGCCATGGTTTGTGATTTCTGTTCCAGGCCTCAGCTGGCCACCAGGCTCCTGGCTCACAAGATCCAGTCTCCGCAGGAGTGGGAGGCCATGCAGGCTCTGCTGGTGAGTGATCTGAACCAGGATCTGTTGTTAACTGGCTCAATACTGATAACCCTGTTTTGTTTTGTTTTTTTTTAGTGCAGTTTTCTACCTCACCCTTTGTATGGGATATATTCATTTGTTTACATGTTTGACTGCTTTTGGTAGACCTCATCCTGTGGCTGTCCAAACCTCTATGCAATTCAGAAAGATGTAGTAGATGTTGAAGTTCTCAAATAAGTCTTAAGGCATAAGGCACTGTGTTTCTCTTCTAGGTTCTGGAGACGTGTATGAAAAACTGCGGTAAAAGGTTTCACAATGAAGTGGGCAAGTTCCGTTTTCTCAATGAACTCATCAAAGTAGTTTCTCCAAAGGTAAGATTTTCTGAGTGCATCTGTTTTTCCAGACGTGGTTGGTGTTGTGTCTAAATGTCCTCAATCCTTTTCCGACTCAGTACCTGGGCTCAAGGTCTCCAGAGCCAGTAAAAAAGAAGGTTTTGGAGTTGATCTATAGCTGGACTTTGGGGTTACCTGATGAGGCCAAGATCTCAGATGCCTATCAGATGCTGAAGAAACAAGGTAAGAGACTCTGTCATCAGATTCATGGAAAATCTAACTTCTAAAGTTTGCAGGCCATGTCCATGACATGTTCATATTCTGTTTGTAAATCAGGTATTATTAAACAAGACCCAGAGCTGCCACCTGACAAACTATTGAACCTTCCACCACCCAGACCCAAGAATGCCATTTTTGAGGACGAAGAGAAGTCAAAAGTAAGAAAATATAAAATAATCAGTTATTTGTAAAAGATGCTTTTGTGCCGGGAGCCAGTTTCTCACCCACTGTGCTCGTCTCTCCTGTGGGATTTATGAACCCTCCTTGTTTTCCCGTGTGTGACCTCTGGCTGTCTGCTTTGTCAGATGTTGTCTCGCCTCTTGAATAGCTCGCACCCCGAGGACCTTAAAGCCGCCAACAAACTCATCAAGGAAATGGTCCAAGAGGTACACTCTCTCTGTCACCTTTTTATTAATCTTTCTTTTCTATGTTAACTTGCACCACCGCTATTCAGCACTGCAGATATCCTCTTGTGTGTGTGATTATTACAAAATGGAGTAAAAATGCTGCACTCACAGCGGTAACATTAAATGAATGAGGAAATGCCCTGGAGGGGTTTTGTGTCACTGGCAGAATGATTCAGCAGGACTCTTCTGAGTACATTTGCTTTGATTTCAAGGATCATTGGTGCCCTCTCCTTTACTTTACTGTACTTAACATATTCTTGCCTTCAGCTATGTTTTCTTTTCATACGCGTTTGTGGTCACGCCCTGTTCTGTGTGCCGTCTGTCAACTCGTCTCGTCTCTGTTGTAGGATCAGAAGCGAGCAGAGAAAGTGTCAAAGCGAGTGAACGCCATTCAGGAGGTCAAAGAGAGCGTCACTCTGCTAACTCAGCTTCTGCAGGACTACGACAGCACCGGCAGCAACCAGAGCAACGCTGAACTCATACAGGTTAACTGAAATACAGACGCTTTGAATTTGAGCATCGCATAGCAGTACACTAGACAGAAACTTGGTTACGACTTGTGTTTTTTTTTTTTTGATTTCAGGACCTTTATCAGCGCTGTGAGAAAATGAGACCTACACTGTTCAGACTGGCAAGTGATACAGAAGACAACGATGAGGCTTTGGGTGAGCATTATTTTCATTCATCCGCCTTTAAATGTCAAAGACTTGAAGCCTGTGGAGCAGAGTTCCCACACTAAATCTCATATTTTTGAGCTGGAAACATGTTTGCCATCAGATTCTTTGCGCTCTGCAGCAGCTTATAAACAGCCTCTCTAAGCTGCAGTCCACTCTGCTGCCCAGCAGGAGAGACATCAGTTCTAAATGATCAACACTGTGAAAACTACTTAGGAACATTTTCTTATGTCTTTTCACAGCGGAGATCCTGCAGGCCAACGACAGCCTGACTCACGTCATCAACCTGTACAAACAGCAGGTGAAGGGGGAGATAGTCAACGGCAACAACACATTAAACACACAGAAACAAACAGGTGAGTGAAGCACAGAAATGCATGAAGATTCGGTTTAGAATTGCTCGTCGTGCTGAGTGTAGATTCGGTTTTTGTTTTAGTCGGTTTGAAATGAACTGGCTTGACTCCATTTCTCACAGGAGGGACGGCACTGCTAGATCTGTCAGGACTGGACACATCACCACAGTCGCCTCCATCCTTCCCAGAGTTTCCCACTCCGACAGACAGCCTCAACGCCCCCTCTCAAGAGATGGGCATCAGTCTCCTCGACGATGAGCTCATGTCACTCGGTAAAACACCGCACACCAATAAGCAGGACACTGATTGGGATTGTGTGGCAACAGCTTGAAAGTGTGTGACTTTATAAACAGCACTGCCACTCTGTCCCACAGGACTGAGTGAAGGAACACACACTTCCAACCCTGCCTCCCAGCCTGAAGACTCCACAGCCTGGGACTCCTTCCAGGTGAGCGGAGGGAGGATTCATTTATTATTATAATTGTGATCTTCAGTGACACCTTCTTTCTGTAATTCATGTTAACGGACATCCAATGCATTCAACGAGCCATCCGTACGCTCACACACTCTGTCTGCTCCCAGTCTTCTGACAGCATAGATGCAGATATCCCAGCAGCACCTAGTCTCCTCTTGAGTCCAGACCCACCCTCCCACTCTCAGCCCGTTTCATCCGGCTCCACACCCGGGAACTCGGCACTGGACGAGCTGGACCTGCTGGGAAAGGCACTGCTGCAGCAGTCCCTGCCTCCAGAGGGCCTGCAGGTCAAATGGTATTTAACAATATTCTACTACTGCCACATTACTGTCAGATCTGTCATGTCATATTTTGTAAGTTTTACTTTGATAGGCTTGTCTGCTTGGTGTTGTTTTTGTTGTCATGTTCCTGAAATGTTCCTTTTTCTGCTTTTAGGGACAAGCAGCAATCCAAACCGACTCTAAGAGATCTCCAGAGCAAGTCTGGGTCCGGTGTTCCTCCAAACCCCATCCCAGCATTCTCTGCTGAACCTCCTGCACCTCTACTCAACTCTCAGCCCAGCCTCGGAGCAACGTTGTTGGACATGTCCCCAACTCACACAGAGTCTCCTCCCGCAGAAGTCACCCTGACGGATGTTTTTGTACCGCTAGAATCCATTAAGCCCAGTAAGTTAACTTGACGTCTTTATGCTCCTGCCCACCTGGAAGTACAGATCAGATTTATGATACGCTCTCCTCTCTCTCCATCATTTTGTCCTTTCTCTCTCCAGGTAGTCTGTTGCCTGTGACTGTGTTTGATGGACACAGTCTGCGGGTTCTCTTTCACTTTGCTCGTGACTCGCCTCCGTCTCGTCCTGATGTGCTGGTGGTGATCATCTCCATGCTGTCGTCCGCTCCTGTCCCCGTCACCAACATCGACTTCCAGACCACGGCTCCAAAGGTCAGCAGTAAATCACTCCATAAAAGTTCATCTTGTAAAGACGCTAAACCAGTGCGTCTGATCAGATGCAGTGTCTGATGCTGTTAAAGAATGTTTTTTTTCTTTATCAACTGCAGTCTATGGCAGTGAAGCTGCAGCCTCCATCAGGAACAGAGCTCCCAGCTTTCAACCCCATTCTCCCTCCTGCTGCAGTCACACAGATCCTGCTGCTGGCAAACCCAAACAAGGTGAGCAAAGATTTTAAACTGTTTCTATACATCAGGGGCTGCCTCGTGTCTAAACCTCTTGACCATAGAGTCTTACTGTGGTTGCAAGCTACAGCTTGTGCAAACAGAACGGTGAGAACAAGAAAGCAAGTTACTGACTTTGAATTACAAAACACTGGTCAAGTCACTTACACGGCTGTCATAAGTCTATTTATCCCTCTTGTATCTCACTGAGTAGTTCTTCTGACTCATGGTAATGAGATTAGTACACAGGCTGTCTGTCCAGCTCAGGCTCTCTGGAGGTTTACCCATCCTGTGTTTGTGTGTTTCAGGAGAAAGTACAGCTGCAGTACAGATTAACCTTCACCATGGGAGAGCAGGAGCACAGCGAAAGTGGCGATCTAGAACAGTTTCCTCCTCCAGAGACGTGGGGGAACCTATAGCACTTAAACACAACCAACACTTGACAGACTCTCAGCTCTCAGACCGGCTTCCTTCCTAAACAAACTCTCCAACTCAGCATAAGCCTGTTTTTTGGTTTTTTTTTCTTTTGTAATCACACTGTACTTTTTTTGGATTGGTATTGATTGTTTTCCTGGGATTACGCTCATGCTCAGTCAGTGTAACGTGTGTATGCTTTGCTTTAAACGAGTCGTGTGTTTAGGTCTAGTCTGCTTATATGTGGCTGCTTCAAAACAAACCTGCAACTGCCGTTGCAAGTCCTGTCACCTTGTTTTTAACAGACAGTGCTGCGAGGGAAGAAAACGACATGAAAAGCGTGCATATTTGCTCATTTGGTGTGCTCGAATTTTTTCTTTTTCTTTAACACTTGAGGCACAAAGTCAGTTTAAGTAAATTATCAGTTGCGGCTAACTTCACTCTGCATGCTCTGCTAACATGCTACACCGCTTGCAAAATTCAGCGCACCAGTAGAGAAAGCATTACGTAGACACGGCTCATCTTAGTTTGCAGAACAACGCTGTACTTAATCAATTGTTTTGTGATGGAGTGAATATCACTTATTTCTTCTTATTTCTTCTTCTTCAAACGAGTCCACGTTTTGATTTGCACAGACGAGGTTTCTTTGGATAGTGCTGTTTTTGTCTTTTCCTCATCTCGTCTAAAGAACAAAATCTTACTGTAACAGTTGTGTATCTGCCGTATGTGCCTATTTTGCAGTTCTAACATTTAAATTCTAGTGCGTTTGAATGTTTTTCTTTTTTTGTTATCTGTTACACATCCGTCATTTTAGGTCTCCAGTTTGTCCGAGACGCAGATCAGCTACATTCTAACCTTAAATTCTTAATATATTCAAAGCCTTTTAAGTAGAATATAAATTACATTTTGAAAAATCTTTTCTTTAGCTTGTTTTTGTTAATATTTCAGCATTTATTGGAAAAAAAACTTGAGCACATGCAACTGAGCTGCACCCACGTGCTCCGTGCACAGTGTCTGTCTCAAACATGTTCAACTTGTTTCTACAGTCTGCAATGCATGTCAGCCATGCTGAACACTTCCTCCTTCCCCACAGGCTCTCAATCACATTCCACTGCACTAAACTCTGATGACTGCTTTGTAAATACCAATGATGGCAGTTCTGTTATGTACATTTTGACTTGTGCAGTGTGCAAGAGCATAACACTGGTAAAATATTCCTAATGGGTAATAAAGTTTTTTTTCTTGGTGACCTGAAGGCACGTTCATTTGTGTTGTCCCACCGCATGAAAACAGTTAAAGCTGCCATGCACACCCACGATTTCAGAGTTAATGACACAACAGTACACAGGGATACATCGAAGAGCTTTATTAAACAAACCGTAAAAAGAGAAATTACTATTTGTACGGAAAATCTCACCTCTGCAAAGACTTGACCACACTGTTGATTAAGTGAATACCATAATCTATGGTGAGTCTTAGATTTGTCAGTACACAAACTCGTAAATGTGAAAGCAGCTCATTTACATGCTTGACTTTTAACTGCTGCCATGGCTACACAAAGCCCCCGCAGAGATTTGCAGCCATAAGGCCTAAAATAATATCTAATGTAATCGAGATACATTTCAAAGAAAATACTGAAAAAACAATCTTTACTCAATTTAAACTGATCTTGTAACTTAGAGAGTTTAAACAGAAACTTATTCATGTTATAAGAATAAACTTCAGCACCTACCTTTGACACACCTAGAGGGAAAAGCAGATACTACATGAATCCTCTCTAGCGGCTCACAATACAAAAACAGCATGTTTGTACAAAAAGACTGACAAGTTTATGTCACAACAAATGATGCAAATTGATTTGTGCTCAAAGAAAAAGTCAAAAACATAAAGGATTGAACACTTGTTCAATGTTTTGATGTCTTGCTGAAATGAAAAATTCTCTTCACGATGTGTTGCAAGTCATCCACGCTCATAACTTTTGTCTTGATGTTACAGTGGTGAACTACCGGGGACTGAACCTAAAAATCTTTCTTACTGATTCTGAGACTGGTTGAAGTGTGTGTTGTGTTGTGTGTGACTGATACATAGATCACATTACTTTCTGGGGGGTGGAGAAGCAAACTGGAACGGTGAGTGCCCCATCAGGCCCATCATGGGCTGGGGAGGGTTGAACTGCTGGGCCATTAGAGGCTGGGGACCCGATGAAGTCGATGGGTTCTGCCCCACTCCACTGCCCCCTGTCCCCGAGCTGGCCCGGGAACTGCTGTACTGACTGCTGCTGCCGTTGGTATTCTGGTACTGGTCGTACGAGTTGGAGGTGGAGCTGGAGCCGTAGCTGCGTCCTCCGTCCCTGCTGCTGCGGTCTCTGTAAGAGGAGGAAGATGAGGATGAGCGATCCCCGTCCCGGCTGCTTCCTCCGCGGCTGTCACGGCCGTAGCTGCTACCGCTGCCACGGCTGTCCTTGGCGGTGGTGCTGCCGCCCCCACCCACAGAGCGCATTCGCCTGTCACACTCGTCCTGGTACATCAGGTTGGGGTTGTTAGAATTTGAGTTGCCACGGAAACGGGGACGGCCACCTAGGAATAAAGGACAAAGGAGGTGAGAGGTATGAGGCTGCTTCAACTCTCATGGTATCCTCGTACTAAAAACAACTTTCCTAAATTATTTAGCCACCGTATAAAGTCCCTCACCTCCTCCGCCTCCTCCACGTCCAGTATCAACCAGCTGCAGTAGTTTAGGATTGATGGCCTGTCGGGCCTCCTCCAGCACCCGGATCAGCTCCCGGGCCTGGCGGAGGTTCCCCGGAGTGAAGAAGGTGTAGGCGGTACCTTTGTTGGTGCTGCGGGCTGTGCGACCGATGCGATGGATGTAGTCCTCGGATGAGTTGGGATAGTCGTAATTGATGACAAACTTTACATCCTCCACATCTTGACATTCGAGGTAGCGGCAGGGTTGAGAAGGGAGGGGTGGTGGTGTAATGGGATCAGTCGGAGGGATGGAAAAGACAAAGACAGAAGTCAGATCAAAACTAACTGGTTGAGAAATTAATCAAGTCTGCTCCATTTATGAATTTTAGGTTTTGTGCAAACATTCAGACAGACAATACCTGCAAGACACCCATCCTCTGAAAGCATCACTTACCTGTTAAACTATTTGTACACAAATAAGAAATGAATCTACTTACCATGCCAATTACAAAACAGGGCTCAATAATCAGGTGTGGTAATTATGTACTTGGACACATGCAAATAAGTTACATGCAGCCAGAGCTACAGATTTAAATTAAGTGATGGAAAAAGTTAGTTTGCCGAGTAAGTCAGACGTTATTTTGTGAAATTTAAATAGGGAAACATTTAAACCAAACTGGTTATCCAGGGGGCTGATTAATGGTTTAACTACCTCAATTTGTTCTTAATATGAGATAAAGTTAATTATTTGGGAAAGGAACAAATCAGAGGTCTGTTTCTCATTACGGTTGACAAAGGGCTCAGAAAACACTGCTGATTAGAGCAAAAACAAGTCTTGTTTTGGAAGCAAAATAATGAAGGCTGGTGGAGGAGAAAATGGGGGAAGGGGGTAGGGAGGGGTGGAGGTACAGTACTTACCCTGTATTTAGTGATGTCTTACAAAGTTACCCCTGTGCCCCCCCCTCTACCCATCACCAGTCCTGGGAGGTCTGCAGGGGTAGGAGGAGAGTGCACAGGACAAAAAGCAGTCCCTTCTCCCACCTCGCCACTCCTCCACAACACTCCCAAAGCTGGAAACTGTCTGGGCCAGAGCTCCAGCTGGACAGTGCTGGACTGCAGTCCTACTCTAGACTTAAATGTGCCTCTTCGTGTCATCCAGCCTTTTTTTTTTTTTGGACCTGGTGGTGACGCAGCTATGCTGTTTCCAGCACAAAGTGGTGGGTGGAGAGGTCTTTGCTGGATTCTTTGGTGTAAAAGTCAAGGATCTTAAATCCTTTTAAGTACGACTTACTCTGCCATCTCCTACATTAGGGTGGGTGGCAGTGACAAGTAGCTTCTTATCGTGATGGAGAGCAGTGGAAGTGGTAGATTTTCTTAAGGGCTTTGACGGTCTTTGATAGCTGTGGCTTGTTCCAAATGCCTCCCAGGTCGCTTCCAAAGGCAGTGATATCAACGAGCCCAACTTTTCAAGTTTAGTAACAAGAAACAGACACTAAAGAGAAGACATGTGGACGGGTCTGAGAGTGGGCTCCTGACAGACACTGCTAGTCCTTATGGAGCTGGTGAGATATTTACAAACTGGACTGGTGGTCGGGTATGATGTATACAAAGAAAAAAAATGGCCAGTGTTAAAAACAAAGAAGGGTTGAAAGCAGGACACACAACAGATTTAGGGATAGAGGGCAAAGGGACAAAAAGGACAAGGATCCCAAATGGTTTAAACAAAAAACAACAAAGCTAATAGGAGACAGGAGGTCAAAGGGTGGAGGAAAGAGGGAAAAGAAAATAGGTGAATGAGGAACGGGAGATATTTAAGAAACAAGCAAAAACAGGGTGAGAAGTGATGAGCAGTGCAGAAAGTGACTGCAGGTAGGAGAGAGATGAGAGATGTGTGAGAGAGGAGGAGAAACTGAGCGAAAGAAAGGACAGAAAGGGGGGTGGGGGGGTCGATTATAGAGAGGTGGCTCCTCCAGGCCAGGACTCCTGCCAGCCAGGACCAGACATGACGTCCGCAGAGGGAGAGGCCGGCCGGCACAGCCAGTGGTGGGGGGTGTCAGGGGCTGGCATCAGGGGGCGGTCAGAGGGGAGCCTCCAGCATAGCCGCCCATGCCCGGCTTTGGCTGCTTTCCACCCTCACTTCCTGGCAGTTGTCTCTTTTCTCTGTCTTCTTGTGACGCACCACTGTATCTCAGCTTCATGAAACTTATGTGTTTTCTATCGTCTATCGTGACCAATTTAGGTTTAAAAAATTTGTCCTCCAAAGTTTGCTAATGGGAATGGAAATCTATCTCTTCAAGAATATATACGCAAACATCGAAAACTTTGTTGAAAAGTCTCTGAGTTAATTTAACCAGCAAATGTCGTGGTGCGTCACTGTGATGATGGCATGGCTGAGGGGAGCCCACCCTCCTCCATACCCCCCTCTTCGCCCTGACAGCCGCCCCCGACCCTACGATCAAATTTGGAAGCCCAGCAGCACCCCGCGCTCGCCCCCCAGTCGCCCAGGTAGCCAGAGTCCTGGAAGGGGGGAGAGTTTTGTTTGTGGGCTCTGTTCTGGGTTTTCAGTAGAGATGGCTGTGTGGGACTGATTAATCAGGCCGTCTCTCTCCCCAAGTCAGCTTTCGATTTGTCATGCCTAGGTCCGGCTGCAGGCTCCCGAGGGCCTGTGTGCTTCTAGTTGCCGGAGGAGAGACTTGGAAACAACAAACAAAAACAAAATGAAAAGAAAACAAATGAACATAGAATTAGGTTAAAGGTTGATTGCAGTCCTGTAAGGGGCTGCTTCACTAGCCTCACCCCTTACATCTTCACACTTTATTCAACATCATTCCTATGTTCAGTGTTTTTCTGTGTTATTCAAACAGCAGGAGTGGCTTAAATCTTGACAAACCCTGCTTCAAATATGATATACTTCTTAGATACATATTTTATCTGAGAAGCATCATATAAAAAAAGCAAATCTGTATGTGTTTGTAGTTGACCTTTGATCATAAATCTATTGTAAATAAACATGCAGTGATCATTATATAATGACCATTGTTGTTATTATACCATTGATACCATTCTACATATTAAATCTTGTGTCTGTGTGTAATTCTACTGAGGAAATGAACTGCTTTGCACTCGAGCACACAGGACATACCCAAACCACGTGAGGCCACATCGGTAGCGATAAGGATGGGAGCTTTGCCGCTACGAAACTCTGCAACACAAGACAAAGAAGAGACGATAAGAAGCTCAACATCATCTTCATAGAAATGATGCTGAAGTATATAAATCAATGTTGTTCAAATGTTCATGTTTTTGTTGAACCTGATAACACCCAGTCTCTCTCTGGCTGGCTCTTGTCACCGTGAATGCACATCGCTGGCCACCTAAAAGAGGGACAAGGGATTTGAACCTAAATAAACTTTAACCAGGTTATTCTAAATGATCCATTCTTAAATTGTTAATAGTCACTGGTGCTGGGGTATGTTAATCTAATAGTCCGGCTACATGTGTACTCACCCATCACGTCTCATCCTGCGTGTGAGATCGTCACATCGTTTCTTGGTCTCCACAAAGATGATGGTTTTGTTTTCTTTCTCAGCCATAATCTCTTCCATCAGCTGGATCAACCTGAGGAAATAAAACAAATCATTAACAGATACATAAATGTACAGTATATACTGTATATCTGCTAAAAGAAAGGAATATTACAAAGCAGCAGGGCCCTGTATAATACAAAACAACCAAGCTAACCAGGAAAAGAATTATCTGCTAAGTGACAAGTGTCTTACTTGTGGTCTTTCTCACTCTCCATACAGACGTCGACTATCTGAAGGATGTTGTGATTGGCGCTGAGTTCCAGCGCTCCAACATTGATTTGGACATAGTCTTTTAGAAAGTCTTCTGCCAGCTGGCGAACCTCTTTAGGCCAGGTAGCGCTCCACATAAGCGTCTGTCTGTCGGGCTGGGTAGGAGCACACAAAATAAAGAAAGACAAGTCATGTCAGAATCTTAAATGACTAAAACACAATGCATAAGCTATTAAAGCAGGAACCTGCTGCTAAAGGACAAACACTAATGTCCTATAGAAATAAACTTTATACAAATCAAATATATCTGTGTTAGCTTTACCCTGATCTGGTCCACAATCTTGCGAATCTGTGGTTCGAAACCCATGTCCAGCATGCGGTCTGCTTCATCCAAAACCAAGTAAGTGCAACGTCGCAGATTGGTCTTTCCAGCCTCAAGGAAGTCAATCAGACGACCCGGAGTGGCAATACAGATCTCAACACCTAGGAGAGTTTCAGCATGTTAAATAATTCTTTAACTCAGTTCAACAGTATTAATCAGCATTAATTTCAAACAGTACAATCTCCTTACCCCTCTCCAAGTCTCGGATTTGAGGTCCCTTGGGTGCACCACCATACACACAAGTGCTTTTGATGCGGGAGGACTTTCCGTAGTCGTACGCCACCTGCTGGACCTGCTGTGCCAGTTCTCTTGTGGGGGCCAGAACCAAGCACTACAGAACACACATATAACCTCATAACAATCAATTATAAACATCTCATCGGTGTCTTAAAATTATGTTTAATGTATTATATGTTTAATATCTGTAGCCCTGTAAACTCTGATATCCTAAAGCAGACTACTTAGTGATTAATGTATTCCTTCACTTCACGTACAATGGGTCCATCTCCTCGTTCCAGGTAGGGCTGATGATTGATGTGCACAATGGCAGGCAGGAGATACTGAAGAAAGAAAAAGAGGGAGAGGTCAGGAGATTATGCTGCTGTGTAATTCACCAGCATGTTATGTATTAATCTTTAACAGTACAAGGGTAGAGGAATTTAAGTGTCTCACCGATAAGGTTTTCCCAGAGCCAGTCTGAGCAATGCCCACCATGTCTCTACCGCTGAGGGCCAGAGGGAAACCTTGTGCCTGAATGGCTGTGGGCTCCTTGAAATTCTGCTGCATCAGTACGTCCATTACATATTCTAGACACAAAAACATTAAATTTGTAACAATAGGTTTGGTTTAGTGGATGTAGTTGTTGTGCCGGTTCATAGTTTTTCTTACGGGGATACTGCGCATGATGGAAGTTGGTGATGGGCTTTGGGCAGCCTGAGCCTCGAACAGTGATTTCTTTCTTCCTGCGATACTCATCGACATCATACTGAAAGACAGGACAGGGTGTGTGAAACAAACACAAACTACACAAACACCAGATACACAGGAGCACAAAACAATCTGTCTGTGACATTTCACTGATACCTGGCTCATTCGTTGCACTTCTGAATGTTCAGTATAAAAGTTCTTCTCAAATTTTGGGAGCTCATCCAGGTCCCATCTCTTCTTTCGTAAACGGTCCCCGGGGTTGCCAAACTTTCTACCCGGTGGTGGGCCGCCTCTGCTGGACCCGAAACGAGGGCTTCTACAACATGACGAGACACACAACATGGCAGTTTTCTGGGCTGAATTAGTATCATTGTGTTCGGACTATTTAATGCAATAAACACATTAAAGCCTTTTTCAAATGACAACCAACGGCTGACCGACAGTTTGGGTTAGTATTAGCTTGCATGCAGGCAAACGGACTGTGTTGACTCCTCTAGCTACTTACCCTCTGTCACGGCCGCGGTCTCGATCTCTGTCTCCGTACGAACCTCTCATCTTGAAGTTATTTTATGTTGCCTTTTATTTTAGGACGAGTGGGCCCTTCTCCGGGAGATGCTACCAAGGTTTTTCGCTACAGGCCTTGCTTGCGCCTCCTATTTCAGCCAAATGCTAACGTTAACTTTTGTGGGTGCTAACGGGACCGATAAACTGTCGCTTACTTGTAGACTGGTTGAAAAGTAAACTACTTTTAGTGTGACGGCTTTAAACTTAAGTTAAATTGTCACAAAAACGAGCCACAGCCAAGCTGTACTGCTATGTTGTTGTTGTTGTTGTTGTTGTTAGCATAGCGCTTATAGCTGCCGAGCGGAAGTTACTGTGATTGGCCGCTGCTTCGAAAGTCCCGCCCCTCCAAATATGATTGACATCATTGCCTAAAATCAGGGTAAAAGTACGGCCCGGGGGCCAATCACGGGCCGCTGTCCGATTTTATGCGGCCCAAAGCTTCATTTTTATAATATATTATTTATGGCCTGCTAGGATTGTCAGATGTATGGCTGGAAGATTTTTTGGTTGACATAATGAAGCATTTGAACCTTTAAGGACATAGCTGCTGGTGTTATATATCTGTAGAAATCTAAATCTTGAAATTAAAATCTGTTATACAATGAAAATGTTCTTTGTAAATCATATTTAATACCAAAAAGAACAATTTCATATATTTTTGCTTTCATAATGACGTGACAATGAATGACAAATGAATGCATGACAGCCAATTAAATCTTAGGTAAAGTAGTAAAGTCATCGGTCACACACAGCAGCAACCTGTTAACAGATGTTCTTTATACTGTCAGTGCTTGTTACACAACACAAAAGCCACAGATTGTCAACAATAAATCCGCATCAGCTCTCAGGCTGAAGTCTCCTTCTTATCTTACAAACGTGGACAGACGTCTGCTGCACGAGCAACCAAGCAAACATTCAACATGGGACTGTGCACTGCAAACAGTGGTTTCCAACCAGACTGCTCAATCAGCATGTGATCATAGATGCATTGACACACGTCAATTCGGTTTACTCTTTATTTCCACTATCAGCGTGCTGTCTTCACATATCATGTAGGTTAGAGCACAGCTCTGTGTATTTTGTCTCCCCACAGATTATTAGATACTTGCTGCTGTCAATCAAACACAAACAGGCTAAGTGCAGTACTAGTACTAGTGAATGCAGTTAGTTATTATCAATCACTGCTGGCTACAGGAGTTTCTATTTATGTGGACAGTGTATTTAATAAAAGTAGAATCATTGTACAATATTACAAAACATGATACAGTGTTGTGATGATGCCGATGGCGTCTACAATCTGATTGAATAAAAAAAAAAAATAGCAGAAATGTCTTGTTTGCCTTTTATTTCCTTTTCAACAATATAAACCAATATAGCATCAAAAACATGAGATAATATTACCAATATACAAATTAAAAAGTATACAACAGAAATAAAACCAGAGAATATATGAAAATTAAAATATTAAACTAAAGCACTATACCAAGCAATGCCATTCATTCAGTCATTGTCATTGCCTAGTTTTACTCTATTTACAACGCTCTCTCTTTTCTGGTATAATATTTCTTTAATATATTCAGCTTTGTATCAAAACAAATCATTTTACTGTGTTTTCAATCAAACGCCTCAGTGTGATATGTTGTTACATAGGGGCAGAGCATAAGGCAGTGAATTTCACTTTCTTTTTTTAATTACCACTAAGTTAATGTTACGTTAACAGAACAAATTTACTCAACCTTGCCTTTAAGTGAAGCGGTGCAGCTTCAGTGGAAAGACGGATACAAAGTAATGCATTAATCATAGAGTGTAGGAGGTGGCTGGCAGGGCTATGGGTTAGCGGTCATGGCTGGAAACCAACTTTTTAACAATTCAACAAACACTTTCATTATTCTGCTAACTGAATAAGATTTTCACATCAGGAAGTTGACTGTGCTCTTCTGAAGATGCACGTCAGTTTGGCTGATACATTCATTATCCACAAGGACCGTACTGTTTGTTAACCTGCAGTCAATAAGATCGAGCCAATGCGTGAAATCTGTTTGCACTCTGCACTCAACATAACAAGAGCTAAAACGATCATCGCACATTTAGGAGGCAGCATTTGGGTTTAATGTCACCTGTCACAAGGATCTGCTCAGCTTTTATACCGCTGTGCTCCGCCATCAAACATTTACAATCACGACTGCAAGCAGCTTCTATACTGGCCTCTGCTAAAACGCATATACACATCAGTTGATAATGTATGAACAATTAACTCAACTCTTATCATCTCTAGTAGAAAGATAACAGGCAGACTTGAAGGTTTGGACTTTTATCTAACAAGCATCACCATCTGTGCCCCTGTACATATATATTTACCTCAACATTGTATGCATCTTGCATAACTTTTAATGCCCATACATATATTCCATTTCCTAGTTTGTCTTTACACGGCCTTATCTGTCTGCAATGACCAACGTCCTCGCTACAACAGCAGTGAGGGAGGCCATTATAAATAATACCGGCAGAGGCAGGCCTGATCCGTGCTACATGTAATGCCCTTAATTATGGCATTACAATCCACAGCACATCACAGCTGGGCCGGCTCTGCAGGGAAGTGTTGCTTCTTCAGTAATCTGTAATCTGTGTGGGTGTTGTCCTTCCATCAGTCTCTCTGCCCACACTGAAATCTCGACAGCTGTTTCCTCAGCGCTCCAACTGAGCTGTGTGAGGAGCAAACAAGCTGGAGTCAAACAGTTAATCTTTTAAATCGCTTGTTCAACAGAACCCACGACAAAATGAAAACAAACACAGAATATATTTCCAGAATAACAACTTTCCAACAAACTAGTGTTTAAATGAGTTACACCTTCAAGGTCATACAACATTTAAATAAAAAAAAAAAGCATGTTTTAATTATAATATATTAAAATGAAGCGTGGTAATTCAAAAGCTCTGTAGTTTCGCTTCACTATAAATCAATTCTCCATCTTAAAACAGCGTGTCTCATTAAGTGGAGCACAGGGTGATGCTCCCTCTATTTGGCAATGTTTCGGTATGAGGCAGAATTGGCAGAGGAGTATGGATTGAGAATCGATATGCAGAGTAAAAGATGAAGGAGGCCATGTGTGTCAGATGAAGATGGCACTTATTTGCTCTAGCGTAAACTTTATATCTGTCCTATCTATCTATATTTTTTTGCTGTTGTGTTTAAAGTGCAGCATAAGGATGCTGTATGCAGGCACAGTTATTTGTATCAATCCATATTCAACAGATGAATATAGATATGGTATTTCTGTCAGTAATGGCCTCTATGACATCAACAGTTAATAAGCCTAATGTTTAAACATATTGACTTCTCTCCCAACTATATTCACAATAATCCCTCCATCCTCTTCATGCTCCCTCTTTTCCTACTGTTTCCTCTTTCTCCTTGTAAAAACTCTCGATTCCTTCCTACGGTCTCTTCACCTAAATATTTCCACTGTTGTCTAAATGTGAAAAAAAAGAGAAAACAGAATCTGATCTTCCATGTTTAGGTAGCAACAAAAGATCTGACATCTCGCATAACTGATAAAAAATTCGATATGGGCTACAGGAGCAAAGTGAGTCTCTGAGTGCACGTTTCAGTCTTAGAACTCATCGTCAGAGCTGAGCAGCAGGGTCTTCTCGTTGTCCCCACGGGTGCTGAGGTTACTGTGGCTACGGGAGAGTGGTGGCCCCCCGCTTCGCTCCAGTGTGGACTGCTGTGTGTACTGCTGATAAGCTGGGGAGAAGTTGTGGATGGCATCCTGGACCATGTCCCCTGGATTCATGGTCTCTTTCAGGCTGCTGGAGATGCTCTTCATTGGGGCACAGCGACCTGGAGGTGGGGTAGGAAGGTTGGAACATTATAAAGAGACAGAGCAGAGTGGACAGGGAGGAGGATGTTTTGAGTGTCAAAGGGACGAATGAGAAAAATACAGAAACAATGTTTCCATCCAACTGTTAAGTTAGTTTTCCAAATTGATCTCTGAACTGTTGCCAAAAACTATAGTTTTGCTAAATTTAATCAGCAGGATGGAATAAATAAATCTTTTTCTGCCGGGTGAGGACACACACTGAACAAAATTGTGGAGGAACAAAAAGACAAAATGTTCAGTGACTGCAAAAGAAAGTAGACAACAAGACGGCCGTACACCATGATTTTAAATGTACAAACATGATTCATGCTGAACTGAAAACTGTTAAAGTTACAGACACTTAATAATAAAACACACGCAAAAAAACAACACCACTGTGATGGGGGTGACAAAACACAGCTAACATCAGACCTACCGTACTGTCCATAGATAGGAAATGAGCCTTTCAGTGCAGCAAGGTGAGGAAGAGAGAAAAAAGGGGAAATGAGAGACAAGGAAGAGACACGAGAAGTCAAGATGAAAATAAAGGAACAGAAAAAGCAGAAGAAAAGAGAAATATTTAAGAGTGTGTCACAGATAGGAATCAGTCTAGTAAAAAGGCGTGGACACAAAGAGTGAGGACAGAAAACCCGAGACCCGTTTCAAAACCTTTGGAGTGTTATCCACACTGTAACATACAGACTCTTTTTTGTTATCGACACAATTTGATGATCTTCATGGTGACCACACTTCCCTTACCATATGAGTCAAGTCTTTTATCCATGTAGACCTTATAAGTAAAGGCATGGCGCAAAGCAACAGCAGCAAAGAACATCTCAATGCAGATGATGAAGTTTTGGTAACCAGCAGCAACTGTTCCCTCGCCCACTGTGAAGTCAGTCGAGCTGATCCGAGGGATGGCTCCACACTTCTCCAGAATGGCTAGCAGCATCCCTGAAAAGCACAAAGAGAGACAGAAATGGAGACACAAGAGTTGTAGCTTCATGAATGGCTTTGGATCTACAGGCCGCTAAACAAAAAATACGTCAGTATAAATGTGTATGTGTGAGTGTTAACCTTCTTCTTTCTTACCTTGCCAGAAGGAGAGAAAGATGACTGACTTGACCATGAAGAACTTGAGCACGGGGTTGTACGGGACAAGAAGTTCACGTGTGGCAAAATAAAACAGGAAGAGAGCGTAGAGCGACAGACTGACGGAGATGTTGTAGATGATAGTCACATACAGGTAGCCACTAGCCACACTGGAGGAGAGAGATACAGAAACAAAGAACGCACTTTAGACATGATACACACCGCAAATGTATTCAGAGAGGAGTGTGAAACAACAGCAAGTCAGTGCTCAAGAAATCACTGCTGAGGGGGATAACCATGACGTGCATTTCCATGTCCAAGTTGTGGAAACATACTTAAAGTCTCCGTCCTTGTACTTCTTAAAGGCCTGAAGAATGACCGTGATCACTGCCATCAGCGGTTTCACCACACAGAACTGGAGAGTTGCCTGAGGAAGTGAGAGTGAGAGCGAGAACGAGACAGGAGGGGAAGTAAACAAGTCCAATGTATCAAAATTTCTTGGTATGACACTTGACTAGCACATTAAACAGACACAACAGTTACTGTGTTGGGATGCATACATTAGCTTCCTACAAGCTTAAACTAGTAGATTATCATACTGTATGGAAATAAATATTGATATGAATATAATATTGAATTTGTATTCAATATTGATTGGTACCTGTTTGCAAAACCTGAGGAAACCAATGGAGTATGTCTTCCCCCACAGACAGCAGGTCCCATACATACAGCTTGACCTAAAAGGAAATAATTTGAAGGGATATTTTGTTTTTTTTTCAAGTGGAACTGCATGAAGTACTCACGCTCATGTTCATACTAGAAAGGAAAAGAACAGAGAGCAACTTACTCGATGGGTTTCCCTCTGATCTCGGCCATGATGGCGCTCTCTCCTCCCAAGTACTCATAACAAAGACTCAGGAAGTTGTAGATGACAAAGGCTGCAGAGTGTCACACATCAAAAACGTTACTGGTTTTTCAGGGTGACCATTGACGTCAATAAAAATCGTTCAGTAACTGAGCAGAAACCTCCAACCTGCTTGCAAATATATTATAATACATTATAATACAACACAATTATTGATGTGTGATAACTACAGCAGCAGTCTGTGCTATAAACACTCAGTCATAATTACAGCCGTTTTTGCTGATTTGGTTACAGAACTGCTGAAGTTGCCATTTCGAGGCAGAAAGGTGAGTCATTCACGCCAGTAGGCTTAGAGATGATTGGACAATGTTGTGGGCGAGGTATAAAGCCTGAGCATAATTGTAAGGTGTAGTGCTCTAGTGCCGGGAGCACGAGAGGATCAGTGTGATAAAGGGACGCCTGCGGAAAGATTGTTAAAGAAAGCAAACAGTGGGAAAAAAAGCTCATGGCCGTGTCTCACTGCGACACAATAGTGTCATGTAAGTCATACGAACGGTTTTGAGAAACAATAAATATCTTACACAAGTGACATACACACTTTCAACGCGATGATGTTCACTCATCTAATGTGTTACATAACTGGCAGAACATGATTCCGACCTTTATTAGCAGTATTTTTCCACAGAATTGTGGAAGCACCAGGTGTATCTGTAATCTTGTTCTGTCTGTCCAAAGGTCCTCATAGCTCATCAGTGAAGTCACCAACTGAAGTGTTTGGAATAAAAATCTGCAGATTTGTGTCTTCAGACTGCTGCTATAGATTAAATCACTGACAAATGACACGGACATAGTGACTCTTGCCTTTAAAATCTGTCTTTCTTGCATACATTTAGACACAGTTACACCATATCCTATGTGGTGGTCAACAATGTACTGGCTATTCTGAAAACACCAATTTAATCAGCCACTTTGCTGACAAGTAACATATCATTTAAATAAACATGACTGGACTGCATACTGATCCCAGCAATTGGTGTCCCTGAGTGAGCACTGTTTTTCATCCGCTGCTCCAGGTGTTCTCAGGCTAATTTAAGGGTAACCCACAGACACCAGCTCCCTACTGCCTGCGCTCGCCTCACGGCTTAAAGTGGCAGAGTTTAGAAGCAAGCCTGGGATTGTAGCACGCCGACCACCATATCAGAGTCAGCACAGGGCTGGCTTTGTTGCACATACACTAGTTTCTATCCAAGAGGGTTAATAATAAGAGTAACACATAGATTCATATAGATCCTTAACTGTGGGACGACGTCTTATTTCAGTCAAAAGGCCTATTTGTTCAAATACTGCTCACTAACTGCAGTGTATATATTTTACCTGTAGTAAAAAGCATTGTGTCTATATGCAAAGCAGCAGTAATACACTTTATATCTGTCGCTACATTAACATTAACATAAATACATTGTCCTAAGTCCACAGGTGCTACCCTACCACTCCAAGGCAGGACGACACTACGCTTAGCTTCCACTGCTGACAGAAGCCTTTCACATAGCATGATGTTGTTAATGTGCGACACTAACTATTGTTTTAAGGATAAATTAATCAGTCAGTTCTGTTTTTGATAAATTCATTGTTTAGTGTATAAGATTAGTGACACACTGACAATCCAATGTTATGTAATTGCTTATTTTATTTTGAATTTCTGCACCAATACTCTGAGAAAGGCAGCAGATGCATTATAGGCTGGCAATATAAAGAGCAAGCTTATGACTTATCTGCTCACAAGCGAGATGCCTTTAAAAAAATATTCACGAGGATTTGCTCGTTTTCATACAGTTGCTAGGAAACAGGTCTCCCCTCCCCTGCAATCCCATGAGGCCATGGAGACATGAGAACAAAGATGGCAACCTTTGTAAATGAAGACACTGCAAAGGCCATCTGCCACTGAGGTATCAAAACACATAAATTCTCACCCTTATTTCTACCGGGAGTCAAAAGACACACTGAAACACAAAACACTCACTCCCACCGCTGTGGTGAATACTGGCTTGCCGTTTGCATGCCAAAAATGGCAGCCTATCATCTAGCCTGCAGCAGGAAATGATGGTGTGCCATCCACTCACCTTCGTAGCAGTCTCTGACTGTGTCGAAATACACATAATACTCCTCGTTGGTGAAGAAAAGAAGGCTGAGCCAGGAGTCGAAGGCATAGATGGGGACTATGAAGAGGATCCTGACTATGTGCCTCTGTTCATTTGGAGAGCTGTAGTAACGTAGGTGCATGTAGATCTAAAAAGAAGAGAGGTGAAAATTTATATTATTCCTAAGTTTGGTGCACAAACAAGTCACTCCCAAAGCCTGAAACTGACACCAACATGTCACACACTGGCCGAGTGGGGAATAATTATATCCATATGTGTGAACGGTGACTGAATGCTGGAGGAGTACAACCATATTTTTTGGATCAGCGCTGAAAAAACAGCAGGTTTTAACTTGTCCACAACATCAGCCTTTCATAAGTTGCTAAGGGAGCAGCTGGAACATTTTTTCTTGATGGTATCATATTGAATCATCTGCACTTTTGACTTTGTAAGAGAGCCGCTCATGCTGGAAACACATGCATGAGCTAAAACTGAAATTATGTAATAAAAAGGAGGGAGCAAAAAATGATACAACACACTGGAACACAGGCATAGGTGCATATGCACTTGAGAACACCGATACGTTCACATTGAAAGCAGCAGATTGGCAGGACATGGAACATTAACAGCTGTTTTTGAAACAGCAATATATGTTTGTCATTAAAAAAATAAGTAAGATACTGTGCAGGGAACATTCATCAGCCTCCTCCTTGGGAAACCACAGCTCAGAACGTGGTGAATAAATGGGTTAGCTTTCTAATTGCTGCCTCCATTTGTGTTCTCATCAGGCTCTAGTCTGTCTGAACAGGTCAGAATACAGCCAGTATGTGTTTGCCTAGATTGGAGTGCTGTGTGACTGAAAGGTGTTTGCTGTGTGCGTGACATGAGGGGTTGTTTTGGGTAATTGATCCTGGGCTTTTATCACTCTTATTGAGTGCAGCAGACAGCAGGAAGGACAGGGTGGGCCTTTGTCACCGGCACCTCTGTCAGCTCCGTCCGGCTCCTTTCCACTTACACAATGTCCCACCTATCACCTTTCCTGCCGTGTAAACAGACACACACCTCTGGTAAAATAACAAACAGTGGGCGACAACGTGCCAAGCGAGACTGTGCACTCCGCTCACAGGGCTTGTTGCTAGGTGACCCTCCTCCCCACTCTGCACACACACACACACACACACACACACACACAGACACTCACACACTGTCTTTCCTACGACCGTCCCCTGCTCTTTGATCTTCTAGTCGAGCCAGGAGCACCTGTTGCCAGAGTGACAGAGAGCTCTTCTTTAAACCTTTATTTGAAGAGCAGCAGCAAACAATGAAGGACAAATCATTAACCTAAGCCTCCAGGTACAATAGATCTCGCTTACATATCGGGGACGCTTACTGAATACTCCAGTGTAACATGAGGGCTGATGAACAGACACAAACAAGGCAAACAGCACTTACGCATCACTAACACTAAGCAACTCCAGATTTTAAACTCTACTCTGAAATGTCAAAGCATGGGAAACTAAAATAAGTCCATTTACCAATTTTCGTAGCTTTTCACTCACTCACATAATCAAACCCAAGTTGTTTTTTACAACCCATTTTTTTTTTTTTTTTTAAATCTCATTACATTCACATGATGATATATATATATATATATATATATATATATATATATATATATATATATATATATATATATATATATAGGTAGTGTGTAGTGTGGATAAATTATGTAAAGATTTGTCAGAATTTGAAGGAAGGCCTCTCCTCTCCTCTAAGGATGTGGAACTTTTTAAGTGAGTGCATGCGTGTGTTTTATAGTGTGTAAATGAGCACACATGGAGCCTTAGATCAACAGGAGCTCATGGAAAAATGCTCCTGGGTGTGAACGAGTCTACCTTCTGCTAAAAAGGAGTTGTTTGTGCTCAATGAACCTACCCCAGATCCATCATGGGTAAAGAAAAAGAGGGAGACAACGGGTAGATTTGAAAGACCATGAGCAAGCTTCAGGTTTTATCCAAGTACTAGCTTATCCCTTTGCTCAAAGGCTGTGGGCAGAAACAAGGCAAGAAACAGATGCAACCACTTAATTGCACTTAGTATTAAGCTGCTGTGTTACATACAATGAGTAAGCAGATAGAGCTACTTAGGCTGCATTAAAAATAATAACAGTGCTGTCTAAATAAAACATAACATTATCATCCGTTTCAACAAGATCATAGAATTAGCAACACAGTGCTATTCTGCATATGGCTAGAGCGAAAAAAAAATGTCGGGCTCTCCTTACCTGGTGACATGTGATCAGAAGAGCTGTCCAAACAAAGAACCCTGATATAGTTTGGGCAAGGGAGGTCATGAGGAAAAACGGCTCTCCTGGGGTGACCACTGGGGCTTCTGGTATCCAGGATGAGTTGGATCCCTGTGGGGCCGCAGTTGCTGGGGGCCCTGGGGCAATGCCGATGGGAGAGTCATTCCCCAACCTCTCTGACATGGTTAAGTCTCGCCGCCAAAGTTGACTCATCTGTATGAGGAGAGGGCACAGATAAGACTTCATCGGCAAAGGTTGTTTAGGTAGTACAAACTGATTTAGCCCATACATTTTAAATAAGTAGTAACACACAGCTTCACAACCTTGTGCTTCACATATTAAAGCCTGAGCACTGAAAAAAAAGCACTGCAATGTGTAAAAGCATTAGAACGGGCCTGCACAGCCTAAGACATAAATCTGAAGCCAACATCTGCTGATGTTAGAATAAGGAAACCAAAAAGGATACAGAGGAAGGCAAAATAGGACACTGCAGAGTGCAAATGAGACTGTGTGGATGGACAGATAAAGCGAGATCAAAACAGAGGAAGTGAAAACAGGAGGCATAAGGTAAGTGGGTGAGGAGAGGCTGATAAAAAGGAGTAAGAAAAAACACACACACACACCAACACATTGGGGAAGGGGGGCTGAATCACTCAAAACACAGCGAATCAATGTGACAGCAATGAGCTGAGGGCTGCTGACCCAATTTCTCCCCTTGGTTTTCTCTGTGCTTTGCTGAGAGCAGAACAAAAGTGTAGTGTGGCTAGAAACGGCGTTAAAAATGAACATATTCCTTCAGAGTTACGAAACACCTTCACATAAATCAGCACCGAAGTTCAAACTGAATAGACAGAGGCTTGTATCCTCAGCTTGGTGCTGCTATAAGACAAAAATTTGACATTAAGCTAAAATAAAATATAATCTCATCCAAAAGAATGGATCACAACTTTTCGTTCTACTCCACAAATCTGTTTCATCATGGGGTAGCTGTTATATCACCGTAGCTGGGATTGATGGGAAAATGCCAAAAACACTAAGTCAACTGTGCCGCAGACACAGTCCAAAACCAACTGAATAGTCTTTGTTAGGTCTGTATTAACCCTAATGCTTACACTGCATTTGTGTCAACAGAATGGGAATACGCATGTCACATCCAATGGAAGATCCTCATAACTCAGAACTGATTGATAGATAGTGAAAAAAAGATAAATGTTATGTGTGTGTCACATAAATACACAACACTGTAACACACATAAAAAACAGAGCTTGTGACATCAAAGAGGACCCAGAAAGATGCTCCATGTGACACCACCACCCTCATGATCAAATCATTGCAGGTCTGTGACTGGTGTCATTTCTCCATCCACGTCAGCGTCTTGGTGTGGATTCCAGGAAAGGTGATAATCTAATCATTCACAGTGAAAACTAATTTCACAATGGCTTTCAAACCCCTCTCTTCACCGGCTAAATATAGGTTGGTGCTCAGCGTTGGCCATGGATGACTCACGCTGCTTGCCAAAGCCTCAATCAGCTTGTGGAAGTGCAGTAACAAGGAACACACCGCGCGTCACGTACACAGGAAAGAATACATTCAAGTATTTAAGCAAAGAAAGCTGTGAGGAAAGCAATTTAGGACAGCACATGAATTTATTCAGCTTGATCAGGCTGACATTATTAAAAAATGTATAGAGCTTGGCCATAGCAGTCTGTATCATTATCTTATTTACTACAAATCAATGGTTTCTGATACAGTTGACTGTTCTCAGATAATAAACATGCATTTCAATGTGATCAACATCAAGTAGACTATTTAACATCCTAATTTCAGTATCTCCTAACTAATGGGATTTACTATGTACTGATAAAAGGAGAAGGTCAATGGTTAAATGTGTATCTGTCAAAACATGGTGTCATATGAGAAAAATGAATATTGGGTGAGGTCTGTGCCCAGCATGTACACACACACACAACACAAGCACCAGCTTGCACCTACAACAACAGAGCTGGATGCTTCCCAGTGGGCCACAGACAAGAGATAGAGGCAACTCATCAATCCTGCTGACTGCCTCTGCACCCGTGGGTAGGTTTGAAAACATGCATTGTACTTTGACCTCAATTGAATCAGCAGTCTTTGTGACAGGCCATCATAAGACCTAAGGCTGTGGAGAGCACATTGTAAAACATCCGGTCACACAAGAGGCACTGGAAGACCACAGGAGCTACTTAGCAGTGACCACAGCTGTGGAAAGGAGGGAGCACATTCGTGTTTCATATTAGAAAGTCTGACATAAGGAAATCCAGCTCAGTGGTTGTGATTTTGATGATTTATTGAAGCGAGTAAAGTGAAAATGGTAGCTGCTGCTCAGTGCGCATGTCCCATCCTGCTGCTTCACTTACCTCCTCTGCAGTTGTTTGATCTGCGCTGGTTTGAATCAAAGCATCAAATTCAGCTCATCGTCTCAAGTCGATTTCACCTTTTGGGGGGAGCACAAAAAGTTAATTGGCCAAGCGCTAACAGTCGGACGACAGTCAGCCGGGTTATCTCACCATTACATCGCGGTTTAAACCCCGAAAACTTGCCTCTTCTTGTGTCCGCAGCTGAGCGTTAACGCCGAGCTACCGTTAGCCAGCCTTTCCTACTAGCCTGGCGCTAGCTCGCTGTTGCTTCTCCCTCCCGTAAAGTCAAAACAAAGAAATATAAAGACGCTTTTATGAAGCGACACGCTCAATTACAATATCACAACGTCTATGAAAAACATCTGGTCTCGTCTTGCCATTTCCTATCCGAAGCTGAAGAGCCGGACGCCCGTTATTTCATCCACATCACCATCGACAGTTCACGGTACCAACGGCAGCTGCCAACAAAAACTCTCGCTCTGGACGCATGCGCAGTCCGGCTTTTCACTTCTCCAGGTCTCTGACCATTGAACATGATGTGACTTCATGTGCTGCTGCTGCAAAAACAACAAACACACCACCTTAAAAAGCTCTACGAGCAGCAATGAAGGAAGAAAGGGCATCCAAAAAAAGTTGTGAGCAACGTTATTCATTTTTATTACTTCATAAAATATACACAAATACTGTTGTAAATAAAGTGTGTTAAAGAACTGTACAAGATATCAGTACACAATACATAAAGTGAAATCCCCATCACCTCAACCTCTTCTATACCATTTCCAACCCAACAGTTACAATACCACTGGGTCATGGTGGCCTGTACAAAGGTAATTACACACACATACACACAGTACACTGTTATTTACACATCCCTGCAATTGCATCAGTTGTTTTCTTTTGAATGACATCATCAAGGTTGCTGGAGGTTAAAATCCAAAAAAGGTGACATCCTATTAGCATATCATTTTTGCAGAAGGAATATTGAAAGCCCTATGTATGATATGAGGCGGACAACCTTTGAAGCACGAGAAACAGAAGAACGTACAGGACAAGCAGAAAGAACGTGAAGAAAAAAGTACTTCTAATAAGTTACAGGAAGATGAAATGAAAATCATTTCTGACAAATAAAATATAGTTTGACATAAATAGTAGAGAATAGAGATAAAAACAAACAGACAAAATGAATCTTGTATTAGCAGGGAGTCACTGCATCTCGCTCTCACACTTTCTCTCTCACACATAATGTTGGATGACCCAGCTGGCAGAGTAATGATAACCAATCCCACAATTTAGTACTTTAAATACCTAGAATTCTGAACCCAGCCCCAATTTGTCATTAGTATGCATTTTTCTACTTTACACCTTAAAACAAATAACCACATTTTGGCTTTACATCAAAATAAAAAAAAATATTTACAGTGAAGTAAACATTAAAAAAAAGAAATATTGGATGTCCCATCCCCCCAAGAGTCATCCCAAACAGAGCCTGCCCACTCCCCTATGACCTCCAATAACAAAAGAATAAAAAAGGTAACATTAAGAACTATCATAAAAATTGCAGCCACTATTTGTTAGCCAAAACGGGCAGCTATGGTCTCTGGTCAAATACAGAATTTCCTGAGGAGCTTTCCCTCAAGACTTGGGAGTGTGTCTTTGCAATATCTATGGGTCATTCTTCACCTTACCCACTCACATTTAAAAACCAAAGAAAACACGCCAAGTCAAAAAAAAAAAAAAAAGAAAAGGGGGATAGTGGAGGTTTTGGTGGTCGAGTTTGAGGGAGAGTAAATCATCACAACATGGATGAAGGGCAAGCAAGCACCAATTGCTACTTCACCAGAAACATTACTTAACAACAGCTAAAACATCACTTACTTATCCTTTTCAAAGCTACCTTTCTTTTTTGTCCACTACCCTCTGACCTACCTCTCTCCATTTCTTCGTCTTTCAGCTGTTATTTCTCTCTCTCAAAAAAAAAACCAAAGCAAAGAAAGATAACTCATAACAAGCTCCAATTTAAGATGTCCTCATGAAAAGATAAGAGGCGACGTTCACTGAAAAGATGTTTTTTGCGGTGTTAAAAGTGAAAAAGAAATCTTTACTAAGCCTACATCAGTCACGAAGTTGACCTTTATAAGAAACATGCGCGTGTCCCTGATACCTTTTTGCTTCTTTGATGCCAACAGTTCTTCACATTTGTCAGACAGAAGGTACTGAAGGAAATGTTATGAGGATTGGAGCAGGTATGAGCAACCATGGAGTAACAATGGTGTAAGGACCGTCATTCATTTGCTTTTTGTATTGTGGCGTTGGTGGCCCACAGTTCAGCAAGAAGGGTTCATGAAAGAGTGCATGTTGGATACTGTCATGTACATCCCTGGATCCTTTAAAAAATGTACTGTCCTGTTCCAAAAGGTCCATATGTCCATTGGCAATCATCTTTTCATAAGACAAGGTAAAAATAATTGAAAATAATCCGGAGCGATGAATATACTTTGCAGCCCTGTAACGACAAATGAAGTGATGTTAGGGAGAGCGACATATTGATGAGGTGTATTTCAGCAGTCTGCATGTGAAGAAATGAGTGAAATTAAACCTCACCTGTCAGTTTCGTGTGCATGCAGAGCCAAAGAATTCTACTTCCCCATGTGCTCAAACGGCACGCTGACCTGCAAAGGAAACCAAATTAAGGAGAGGGATTAGCATCATTCACTCACACATACATAGAGCATGCATAGTTATAGCTGAACCTGGTCCATCTCTTATCAAAGGCAACACACACAGAGTGACATATACAAATGCCAAATTTCCAGGACATAGCTAGTCATGATATGGACCACTGTCCAAAAACAAAACTGTTCTGACAGTGTTATCCCACTTAAAAATGGGCAAACAAAGGAGCTGTGAGTGTATTCTCACCTGTGATGTGGAAATTCTGGATTGGTCATGACGGGCTGTGAGGTCAGAGGATGATACGTTGGCAGGAGCCCCGCGGTGGAGACGCATGC
The DNA here is from genome assembly GCA_023373845.1 of Nibea coibor. Lineage (NCBI taxonomy): Eukaryota > Metazoa > Chordata > Actinopteri > Sciaenidae > Nibea > Nibea coibor. Next base: position 4,282,600 of record CM041727.1, read on the forward strand.
TCACCTTCCTCTCCCTCTCTGCGCGAGAAATTGCACGAGGTGACGTGTTCCCTGAAATTATGGATTAAAATTTGTTTTTGAAAAACCACATTTGATGCAGATATTCAAGGAAAAAAGAAAGAATGTGGTAGTGTCGGCATAGACTTAAGCAATTTAGCTGATTGCTCACCAGACTGCTGGACCCGTGAGGCAGGGTTAGAGATGGCCTGCTCTGGCCCATTCCTGACTCTGTTGGCAGCTGCAGGGTTAGGACCTGGGGGGAGGCCCCGCGATGCAGATCCCCTGGGGCCTCCTCCGATTCTGTCATCCCTCTCATCTCCTGTCCTCCTCTCCCGATCTCCATCCTCAGCCGTCCGACTGGCACCCTGATAGATGAGATCAGCCACATTAAAAGCCACTCCATGAACATAAAGTAGCTGTATGACATTTTAAGCTGTTTAAAAGTGAGATTTTTGAGCACTGTGATAAAAGTTAAATGGCAGCTAAGCATCAAAAACAGATAAAAAACACTTACAAATTTGAGCATGTTCCAGTCAAAGACGTAATCATAGGAGAAACCCTGGCGGTGGAAAAGATTCCTGAAGAGCTGTCGTAGGTACGAATAGTCCGGCTTGTCATCAAAACGGAGTGAACGGCAAAAATTCAGGTATGTGGAGAACTCAGCTGAAGGAGAATAAACAACAAGCAAAACAGCAATGAGGAGAAAGTCAATACACACAACACTACCAGCAAGCAAAACACAAAATCACTGACTTTGTGGTAAACTTCAACTACAGTAATTAAACAACATGTGCAGTGTTAGTGCTTCATTCCACAGTGAGGAAACTCAATACTGCAGAGAATTTCAGAACTGCAGGCATGTTGCTGCTCCATTACACAGAGGCACTACATCACTTACAAGGGTATCCTTTGCAGAGAACCTCGATGGGCGTGGACATTTTCTTCTCACTGATTCGTTCGTACTTCTGTCTCTTGGTAGCAGCCTTGAGGCCCTGCCAGGGGAGGGAGCCCAGGTTGAAGTACATGAGGACATAGCCAAGAGACTCCAGGTCATCACGTCTGGACTGCTCTGTTGACAGAAAGAGAGACAGCGAGAAATTTAAGTCAACTTAGCACTACAAAAGCAACTGATTTACCCAGGCTCAACAGGCCTTTGACCAGTCTATATCAGGTCAATGAAAGCCATAGTCAAGTTGGGAATACTACACAACATGGTCAAACAATTATTTTACCCAGAAAACGCAACGTGGTTGTATCGTGTGTAACTCATCAGTCTGTGGGTTGCTAATATCTGTGTGAAAAATGATGGTAATGTAATGAGAGCCATGTCGGCCCCCTAAACTGATTTCCCTGACCTGATAACCCAACAAAATAAGATGCTCATGACACGCTTGTGTAGTTAGTTAATCAGTAATGCTGATTTTAGTCACAGAGTAAGGTATATACTCCAACAGAAATACCGCATCCCATCACTTTCATCTAATATTTGTCCACCCAGTAGCTGTCTAACAAAAAGTAAACAATATCAAACATAAATACAGAAAGAAAACTTATTGGGGCTGGAACTGTTCAGCTAGTACTGCAATAAAATGGGGAATGTGTTTAAATGGTTAGCCATATAAAAACTGTTCTTAGAGAGCATTGCACTGAAATGACAACACCACAACAGGGCTGTTTTCCATCCCAGATGGCATTTCCTTCTTTTTCTCTCTCATGAGCCCTCGTTCCTCACGTCCTCTGTATGATCTGATCTTGTAGGGTGTGTGTATAAACAAAAACACGATGCAGAGAGGAGGCACGTCCAAGAGGAGAGGGGATGGGGGGTGACAATGAGGAACAATTTGTTTATGCAGTGTAGAGCTAGAACTGACAAGCTTCCTGAACGAGAAGAAGTTAAGCACTAGTAAGAAGTGCGGATTCGAAAACCATGAAAATATTCACAGGCCGTTATTACATCGTGACGCAGACGCATGGTGAGAAGGGATGTGACTCATTTAAAAGAAATGAAGCAGAATTTTGTCAAGCCACATGACTACCTATCACTGTAACCACACCATTAGGATACGTGGCTCTTATCAATAGTGATAAGAGCAAACTATCTGTTCAACTCTCAATTTTAACAGAAAAATTATTCAAATTTCGTATTTTCTTGCAGACAGCTTTATTGGGAAAATAAAAGCATAATAAAAGCCCTGGACCGAATGAACACATTGTAACTTGCTAATCTTCGGTCTGCTGTAGTCAGCATTATCCACACCACATGTTTAGATACTTTAACCTTTCGGTCATGTTAGTAATACATAGAATATAAATAAACATGATTCACAACAACTTCATAGAAAACAACATCATGTGCGGCGTAAACAGAAATGCCTGGCACGTGAGCCACATGTGTGAATAAACAAGTAATGGGGCTGAAAACCAGCAACAGTATTCTTATGAGGATGTAATCAAATGTTGGGAATAATAAATAACTAATCTAGTAGGCAAATTAGGTGTGTGTGTGTGTGTGTATGCCTTACCAATTCCAAGATGTGTGTTGATGGAGGCATAGCGGGCTGTGCCAGTCAGGTTCTTGTTCTCCCTGTACGGGATGTGCTGGTGTGTGCGGGCATCACGGTACTTTTTGGCCAGGCCAAAGTCGATGATGTACACCAGGTTACCCTTCTTGCCAAGCCCCATTAGGAAGTTGTCAGGCTTGACATCCCGATGGATGAAATTCTTCGAGTGGATGTACTCGATGCGACTGATCTAGAGAAGATATTTGAGACAAACAGTGAGGAAATTATCAGGTTTAATTATCAGGTTTTGCAGCATGAAACAAAATACTTTGGTACACGGACAGGACATATTTGTGAGTGTAATGGTGACACAAATTCAAGGCCACAAGGTCACATTATGACTTGCTACATACTGTCAAGCCAGTACTTTCCTTGTGCTGTTCTCTAATAAAGTTTCAGTCACTGAGCAGTAGTAGCTGCACTCAATATATCAATACTGTGAGCGAACTAAAGCAAAAAGGAGGACAAGGGAGGACAACAGGATATATGAAGACAGGACATGGAAAGGTGACTCCAGGCTATAAGTGGAGAGTCAAACATCGCTATAGAGATCTGACACAGCAACCTGGCTGCTGTAAGAACAAAAGGTGAGGTGTGTTGTGCTTCAGAGAGCTATGGATGAAATGAAATATCTAGGCCAGCGCGGTCCAAGAAGAGGCCAGAATTATTAAGTACACTGGATGCACAAGAGTAGTGGAGACCAAAACAAGCTATAATCTTTAAAGAAGCCTTGGGGGAATCATGTGCAATGTTTATATATAGAGCATGCACCAACAAATAAAAGTCAAGTAGGTCATGCACATCTAGTGGGATCATAAATATTATGTCTCTGTATTCCATTTGTAAACAGAATGGTTTCGCAGTGGGTGTCCTAACATGAGGGGCACAGTGAAACCGTACTGATGCCCCTGACTTAACATGACGGTCTGTGTGTCATACCATCTGGTCTGCCAAAAGCAGCACAGTCTTTAGGCTGAACTTCCGGGAGCAAAAGTTGAAAAGATCCTCCAGACTGGGACCAAGCAGCTCCATTACCATCACGTTGTAGTCTCCCTCTGCACCGCACCACTTAATTGATGGTATACCCACTGGAATACACACATAATTCATATTATTTGCCGTGTAACAAATTTTGATACAATACAAATCTTAACTCAATCACAATTTGAGTCGCGTATCAAAGATATAGTCAGTCCTTACCTCCTCCTTGCATCATCTTGTAGAACTTGCTTTCAATGTGCAGCTGTGGGTGTTTGGTCTTCACACATTCCAGCTTAATGGCGACCTCCTCACCGGTGGCTATGTTGGCACCTGTGAAGACGCACAGAAATACAACCAGAGCTGTAAGACAAATAGCAGTTCACCAGCACTGTGATGGATGAAGATGAAGGAAAATCCTGTTTGGTGCCCAGATAAGTGAAGAAATTAATGGTACAGTGTGGAAAGAACGATATGGAAAGAACCATAACAGAGAAAACACACGGAAAGTTGTGTAAGACATGAAAAAAAAAAAAAGGAAAATAAAGTGTGGTTACACTTACCAAGGTAAATATCGCCAAAGGAACCACTCCCTATCTTTCGCCCGAGCCGGTACTTGTTCCCCACTCTCAGCTCCATGTTTGCAAGTTTTCACTGTCAAAAACAGACAAATACAGATTACCACTGCAAAATCTGAAACATTGTAGGATTACTACCAAACTGAATACACTATTTTCTAGACTTTCCCAAGTGGTAGAATGAGGAATGGTATCCTTAAGAGCCAGTCAGCTGATCACATGATGAGCCGTCAGTCCCAGACACACCGACCACGTGTTTGTGTGAGAATGTTGCCTGAGCAGGGCTAGTTGATCAGCAAACAGCTGTCTGGTCTCAAGAGATACACGATTAGGTTTGGGAGGGGGGAGGAGGCTGACGTGAGATCAGCAAAAGCTGGGAAGGGAGGAGAAAGGAAAAAAAAATACAGCAAAATAAGGGTTACACAGAAACGCAAGTTTCCACTTGGAAACCTGAATCAACGGCCGCATGACTACCAAGACTTGGGGCACACACATGAAGTGAAATGAAGTGAATCTTCTGAGCTGAGCTGCACGTGATGCCGGAGCAGGATCATCATTTATTTAGTACTCTCTCTACCACGCCACATTGTGCAGCCACTGCAAAAACAAGACTAAGCTCTACACTGTTCTGTACTCGCACAGCCAAGGGAGTGAAGGCATGAGCAGCCATGGAGCGCTGGCTGGTTTTATCTGTGTCAAGACCCTCAGACAACTCTGTCCGATGAACTTCGGAAAGCAAATTGCTGCAGAGAATGTATCAGCAAAGATCATCACTTATGAGAGCAGTTTGTTTCCTCACCTCCAATTTGGGAGCACAATGTAAACAAATGGCAACAGTGAACCCTCGTTCCAAATGTGCCCTATTGACCACCCAACAAGGCAATTCCTCCCTCAAACCACATCCCCCTACTGAAAACATGAAAGAAGTCTCATGACAACTCAGACAAATTGCAAAACAAAGCATTCTAAGATGACTTCAGTTTTGTGGACATGCCAACTCAAGCAAGCAGAACAGTCATCAGTCCTGTCAGATTAGTCAGCTTCGATCCAGAACCTCCTTTATCGCAACATAAATCACCCCAGAAGTGACTTTGCTCGACTGTGAGCAGAGGGATTAAAAAGAGGGAGCTGCAGACACCAGGCTCTGTTTCTAAAGCTACTTTGGCATCCGAGCTTTGTTAAAGAATTCAAAACTCAAAACAACTCGCAGTGCTCAGCGTCCCAATTTCAAAGTGAAAAACGTGAACTGAACCAACGCACCAAAAAAAGATATGTAGGCTCCTCGATGGCCTTGTCAACTCTAGCTGATGAGAGACAGCCTGCCATAGTGGATGTGATGGAGGCAGATGGATTTGGGTTAATAAAGGGTTAGGTTTCATTACACCAAGAGGGTGTCTCATGTGCTGTAGCCAGGGACCCGGTTTAGGGAGCAACATTAATCACAAGGCTACACAGTAAGTGCCATTGATTAATTACTCGGTACAGGAACGGTGGCACGCAATTTTAAAACTGCACAATTTCCATATGGTTTCCATTCGTACATGTAAGCTTGCAAGAGAGGACTCGGTATAGCAGAGACATGTATAATGAAAGCAATGTGAAGAATGCAAATTGCAAAGACAGGCTTGTGTGACGTGCAGCAAGAGGAATTAGCCTATCACACTGCACTTGAAACGCACATGTGCTGTTATGGTAGTAACTGTCCACAGAAGAGTGGGTTGGTTAAAATGGCACAGTACACATCCGCTGGTCAGGAGAGTTTTTGTGGTAGTTGTGGGATGTCCTGAGGAGGTTAAACCACCTTATACATTGAAATCAGGTTAAATTAAAGCATGCAATAAATTCATTAGATTTATTAAATATAGATTTCTTGTGTATGAAGTGCTCCAGGTTTATGAAAGTGGATAAATAAGTCAGATTTATGTGTCACATGAAAAACGCCTCTCTCACTAACAGCAGCTGTCACTCCACAATCAGCTCCTGTGTTACAGCCTCGACGGTAAATGCACCGAAGCATTAATATAACATAAACTCGCACATATAGAAATAAAAACAGCTTAAACATTATTTTTTTTTAGCGGTAATGTCAGATGTCAGGCTACGGTTTTCTTTCCTGGTTGTGATGGGAAGCGAGTCAGTTGTGATTTACGCTACAAGGGCAACACATTTCGCTGTAACGTTAAATAATATTACATTTTATAAAAACAGCCACGTAGCGCCATGTTGTTTTAAAACACTCGTTAGTGTGTGTGTGTGTGTGTGTGTTACAGACGCTTTCAGTTAAAAATAATAATAATAACAGCCGAAGATATTTACGTGAGTTAGCTGCCGTTAAGCTAACGTTAGTAGAAATACGTTAACGGAACCGTGATACGTACTGCACCACGATACATCTCGACATTAAAATAAACTGCTAATTATTATATCACACTTCACCAAACTGTGTCTCGCACTTATAACCGCACCCATTTATGTGCTGGACTAGCCTGATAGCCATCCCTACTACGCGCCCCCTCCCCCTCTCCTGTAAGCCGTGAATACTAGACTCTGATTCGGCCGAATCAGGCCCCTTTTCCCCCTTGGTTTCTCCGGTTCCGCGACCCGCTACTCACCCGATATTGGGTTCTTCCGAGAGCTGGTTCGGTGGAGGTTCTGATCCGATGGTTGTCAGTCGGATAGGAGCCCGGGCAGAAGAGGATTGGAGCGGATTCTGGCGGCTCTCATTCCCCCAGCTCTTAGATCTGTCGTCGGTTGCACTCCCTGTTGATAGTCCCTAAAGCTCCAGCAGCACGAGCGGCCGTTCGCTCTCCACTCGAGTCTGTCTCCCCCTCTCGTTACTTAACAACGCGCCCGTTCACAGCGTCGATGATGTCATTCCCTGGATGTCAGGGCACAGTCATTAAAGGAAAAACGTCACACCTAACTACTCCCACCTCCGTAAATCCCAACATTTATTTAATTGTAACCCCATTTTTATGTTACCCATTTGGAAGAATCCAGTCATGTTGGCGCATTTCTTGTTATGTCAGTAATTATTAATAATTGTATTTTTCCTATCATCAATAAAGTCACCAAGCCTCCTCCACATGATGATCAAATCTCTGTGATACCTGTATCACACCTGTGTTTGAGGCCAGTCACAATTGTGAGATTTATGGTGTTGTACAAATTGTAGTTATGTCACAAAATGTTAGGAAATTTAAATTTAATTAGCTGCCTTTAAATCTGTGGTCTGTAATAACAATATACCGACTTTGTACCGTAGCTACATCAGAGAAGTTAAATTATTTCATACAGTAAGCGCTGGCTTACTGTAGAATGACGTGGGAGTTAAATAGGATTGGTGTGTGGATGGTAATGAGAGGGTGACAGATGGACATGCAGGCTTGTTTTTCTGTGGCCGTGTCATTGAACAGCTCACAGGCCTTTCTCTTTGCCGTACTCATCACTGCAACATGTACATAGCATTATTTTTCATACTACGCAGTGCTGTGATCACTCTGATGAGTTTAACATTGAAAAACAACATCCAGAAACCTAAATACATGTTTTAAAAAATGACCACGAGGACACATTTAGAAGCCAATACTTTCATCTTTATTAATCTTGTTCTCATTTGTTTAAATAAATTTTTCCTTTGTAAAATCTCATAACGAAAACACTGAACAGGAGTGTTAAAGCCTGTCTTAATTTAAAACGAATACACAACAACAGAACATTAAAAACGTACGGTAACTCTTACTCTGCATCTGTAAACAACCCGTCCCACCCCTCCCTCCCGATCCACACAGTTTGATAAGATTTGGCATGTCCATTTTCTCAACGCTTATGCCTTCAGCTCTTTGTGTCATTAAAATGTTCTTTTTTATTATTGCAGGTCGGACAATAAAAAAGACAAGTCTGCTAATAAAAAACCAAACAACTTCAAATGAGAGAAAAAAAAAGCATTAGTGCCAATAATTCTTAAACACACAGTCAGCAGTATACCGAATGCACTCAAAACATTTTTGTATAGACCTTCTGTATAGTAAGCAGCCTTGCCCACATTATGACAGGCAGTAACATGCACACACACATTATCCTCACATTCACACACACGCACAACAACTGTGGTGGTTTAATCCACTTACTTGGTCTCAGTCTCACTCATACTCATGTCCATATAGTGTGTATGATACTGCGCACAGTATTGACACATGGAGAAATGCAACATAGCCTCAAACTGCCAGCAATTTAACATTTATCACTGCAACAGTAACAAACATGTTCAAGAGAGAATAACAGAGAAAGAGTGCGTGAGATACAACAGTAGGAGGTCAGCATTTTGAAAACAGAACAATGACATTTTTCAATATTTTCACTGTTCAAAAATTAAAACCATACATACAAACAAACAGAAAAAAACTAACTTAACATACACAGTAAGATACAGTTCTGTTTTCAATCAGAGCTGTTTGCATGTGTTTGGATTCGGTCTCCGTTTTTTAAGGGGACGTGAATACAAACTGCACTTTAACCTCACATCATGTAGTAGTTTTAAGTTCTTATACGATGAAGGTAATGCTGTTTACAGTGCCCATCTGTCTGAAGGCTTGTCTGTATTTGGTGTGTGCATGTGTATGTAAATCTGTTGAAAAGTCCCCTATTTACTAAGCACATTGCAATCCAGTCAAGTCTTTCAGACCAACTGACTTTTCATTCTTTTTCAGGTTTCAAGTCTAAGCAGTTGAAATCTTCATCTGTGGAAAAAGGCTGTATACACATCTAACAGTCCCTGCATTTGTTTATATAATAGCTTAAGTCTGGCCACAAGAATGTGTGTAAGCATGTCTCACATTTCTGCTTTGTGTGTGCACAATAATATGCATACCATGTATATGTATGCATGTGTGTATATGTGTATTACATTAATAATGCATACCATGTAAATGTGTTTGTGTATGTGTGTGTGTGCTATAGTAAGTACATATGTATCCCAGTGTATGTTGTATCAGTGTGTCCAAACCTACACGTACAAATAGAGGGGGCTCATCAGATAGAATCAGCTCCTCCCCCCAGCAGGTCGCCAGGCAACAATGCTGCGGGGCTGTCCATTTGGTGCCTTTCCTCCATTTGCGGTGCCCCCCACAGGCTGCTGCTGGGGTATCCTGCAGTCATGCCCCCCCAGAGCACAGACCTCCCAGACTCTACCCCGCCAACACCTCCTCCCTCCCCTGCCCCATTGGTGCTCCATTGGGAAAATATTCCCAGCCCAGGTCCTTGGGCTGAAGAAGTTTCTGAAGAACTACCTGTACCATCAAGACTCTGCCAGGCAGAGCCAGAGGACCTCACGCTACCTAAAACCGCTGCTCCGCTTTCCCCTCCTCCTCCACCACCACTTCCATTTCCACCTGTTGTGCCCGCTGGTGCTCGCTCATTCCCCGGGGAGCTACCTCCACTGCTAGCCACAGTTGTGCCTGTTCCAGATGAACCCTGCGTTCCACCGGCCGCTGCCCCTCCTGAACCGGGCCCCTCTGCCCCTCCGGCCTGGGAATGTGCAAAATAGCGAGCAACTTCATCCTCACTCACAAACTCCGCCAGGATTGTGGTGTTGCCCAGAACGCACCTGTATAAAGTAGATACAGGACAAGGCTCTTTAGACCAACAGCAGCATGTTCAATGATAAATATATGTGCATATATTAGCGAGGTTACAGGTTAACCTACATGTGCAGTGCACCCTGGGCCTTGGCTGCTTCCTGCCGGCTGTTGTAGCGAATCAGAGCGCTGCCCTGGGTCAGACCAAGGTGGAAGGTCAGCAGGGGGCCATGCTGCATGCAGATAGTCCTCAGTGTGGAGCCATCAATCTACAGTCAAAGAAGCATAAAGGCTAAGTGTACAAGATTGTGTGTGTGTGAGTGTGAGAGAGACAATGGCAATTAATTGTCCACAATCTTGAGTCATCAATTATAGGTGCAGAAAAAGGTCAGGAAATCTTGGAGCTTACAGAACCATGTATTAATAAGTAATGTTATGAGACTGTATATAGTGACCTCATCATTCTAATTGTCACATGCTGCAAACCTGTGCACATGTGCAAAGATGGATTACTGTAAAAAGCTATATTACTTAAACAAAAGCTAATAACACTTTACATTCTATGCTTTTCCCAGAGCAGTGTCATGCAAGTGTCATTTGTGCAAACCCTAATTGATTAAATGGCTCATCCAACTTCACAATCCAATTACAGCTGGGTCATGCATCATTCCATCTAATTTGCATAAGACAGACTGAAGGGGAATGCAGATGAATGAGCGCAGAGATTTAATGCTTTTGAATTTAAACTGACCAATCTGCCTAGGCATCTGTTTTACTGTATAGCCATGTTCAATACTGCTGTGATGAAGGGTTATGAGAACATTTTAATTATGCATTGATTGCATAGCATACTCCCATTACTGCAGACAATAGGATTACTGCAAGTGACTGATAATATTTAAAATTTTCCACTTTTGCTAGTAAAACCCCTGAGTATTGTCCATGTAATCTATAATTTGCTTCTCAGACTTTCCATCTCTCATCCTGTCCCTTCCCTCTTTCTCTCACTTCTTACCTGAGGGGTCAGGTTGCTCAGCAGCAACCAGCAGCTGCCTCTGGAGGCAACACCATCGCTCCAAGCTGAGCCTTTAAAGAAAAAAGAAAACGAGAGAAGAGACAAACAGAAAAGAAGATAAAGATGTGAAATGTAGTGGGGATGCAAACATAACTTTCATGCTAGTGTCCATGATACTGCAGTAAGACTGGAGTCATCATATCACTGTCAAGAAGGCCTCCCTCGATATTATATACAGCATCATAAAATGAGAAATGGAAAATAATACATTGCACTATTTCCTTGTAAACAGTACCTGGCCCAAATCTTGACTCTTGATTAATCCCGCCCCCTCCCCAGCTCCGGGCCAACCGTGGGCCTCCGCTACCCCAAGGGGAGGACGATGCCTGTTTCTGATTAGTTAAGCCAGGAGGAGGGCGTGGCAGCTGTGAGCTGTTGCGATTGGTCTTCCACAACTTGTTTTGTCCGATGGGCTCTGGGGGCCAGCTGGGCTTGTACTCCGAGTACTTTCCTGAAGAGGAAATGGGGAGGTGGGAGAAAGAGGGGGAAAATAAGCTTTAACAAACAGACCGCAGAAATGGGAGTGGCGAGGACATAGTACAGCTAGTTCCTTTGGCATCTTTATAGAAAAGGGTTAATTTGTACACCAGTAAAACACAGTGCAGACACAGCTATGTTGAGAAACAAAAGAAAGTGAAAAACAAACAACAACTAATAAGATAAAGGAGATTAAAAAGTCAAAATGCAAAAACAAAACAAACGTATAGAGAATAAAGAAAAGAAAATATAGACCTGTGCTGTGTGCATTGCTGAGGGGACTGTCTGAGGCACTGTAGGGCCAGGCACCAGGTGAAGGCAGCGAGGTGTTGAGGGTGGGGTTTGGCCCTGCAAAACATTAAAACATTAAATAAAAGCAACACACTCCACTACACCACTAAAATCCCATAAAATTGATTTAGTCTTTAGCTCTAATCCTAAAAGTCAAAGGGCTGAGGCAAGAAAACGCTTAATTAACAACCTTAAGCTTAACCCTGCCTTCAGATAGTAATATTTAATGCTTTTATTCAGTCTTCATGTTCTTTCTGGGCTAGACTGACTAATGCCAGAACAATTTTAAGTCGCTATAATTTGTTTTGCTTTTATTTGGGACCAAATTGGAATTCGTAGTGTTTGTTTTGTCAAAACCGGTATAATATTTGGCACATTCAAAAATACCTATGTTGTCTCGCAGTAACTGGTGGTCTGAGTCGTTGAGACTCGGGGGTCCCGGGGAGCCAAGAACACTACCAGGGGTCATGTAGGGGTCAGATTCTGGGTCTCCACTACTCTGGATTCCCTTCCAGGGCACACCGGGCTGGAACTCTGTCATCAGAGAACAGAAAGCATATTGATTGACTGAAATGATATATCAACGTTGCTATTTTTAAAAATCAAACAACCAAAAAAACTCTGTAGTTGTGGCTATGTTTATTGTTGTATATATTACTATTACAAAGAGACAATTTGCCAGAGACTCCTCTTATTTTTACTAGGAAATACCCAATGGAAGTTTTTGGAACTTTAGATTGATTGGGTACTAAAATAAAAACTGCAATAAAGCTTCTGAGATATACAAGTACTGAGTCAGTATGCATGTGCACACACTGGACAGGTTGAGTTACTCCACCTCCAACTCCAACTCTTTGGTAGCATGTAGCAGAGAACTACATTCTTACCTGGAGGCCAGCTAGATGTGGCAGGCTTGTTCCCCATTTTACTCCCAGGGGTCCGGTGCCAGTTGTCTGCAGAGCCTTGAGGGGGAATCCCCAAACCATCACCACCCAGCATTTCATACTGGGAGTAAGGAGATCCTCCTCTCACCTTTATAGCACTGGGTAAAGGGCCTTGGGAACAGCACATAAAAGACAAAAATAAGGTCAAACAGATTGACATGAATACATCTCTGATCACTTTGATTCACAGTGGTTCATTCAGATACATTGTGAAGAAGGTGTACCAACACGGTTAAAGCCAGATTGACAACAGCCTGGGAGGTGTGCGTTCCCAGAGTGTGAATTTTGCCTTTGCAAAAATCATGTTACAAACCATCTGTTAACCCACCATTCTTGTGAAGGGCTGTGTCAGGCGGAGATGGAGCTGGGGAGTGTCCCTCCATCATCCATTTGAAGCGGGATTGCTGTCCTCCTGTGTCCTTCATCCCTCCCATCATGGGACTGAGCTCCAGGCCTGACAGGTTACCACCAGGAGCAAGCCCTAACAGGCAAGAAAAAAAAAAAAACAAGCATGAGCACATTATACTTTGCCTAATATTCAGTTCAATACAGCTGAGCTGGCAAGTGTAATTTTAACCAGTTTGTGTTCAGTGGGGTTGCACTAAGACTAGGAGCTGTTTAAAATGGAGAACTGTTGTTATAATGACGGTAATTACAAAGGTAACGTGTCTGTGTTTACACAAATTAGATAAATATAACTGGATGGTTCTTATTGGATCACCTAAACAAACAGACTCCGTGTACCCTAAGATAGACTGCTATAGTGTTATTTTGGCAGCCTAACAATCAGCACTAAAAGTAAACATAAAACGTCAAACCTTGTACCGCCTTTATTTATAGTTACCTGTTCAGCTGACTACATCGCATCTAGCCATTGGAGTGTTAAGCCACACACATTTTCCCTTTTGCACTCACCAGAGTACATCCCTTGCGTTTTGGCATGAAGGTCTGATAAGGGTCCCCCCATTCCAGGATGTGGAAGGGGGTCTACCATGGGCTGTTTGGATAGGCCTCCTCCCAGGTGAGAGGGGGAGAGTTTGGAGCTCCCTCCTCCTGTTGCTGCTCCTCCAACTCCACCCTGCTGATGCTGCCTTTGCTGCTGCAGAATAGCCATAATCCTTGCCAGCTGAGAAGAATAAGATTCAAGAAAATAAATCACTATCCGAAAAACTGTAAATGATCACAAATTGTCTTGATAAAAACAACGTATTTACAAGTATTTAGAGTTACAGGTTCTAGCTAACATGTTTGAAGGGTAGACTGCAGTCATAACTGTAGCATATCAGAGGGGCTAAGTAAGAATGAAGAATCATTGGATACGAATGGTCTTTATATGTCCTGATGACATTGTGTGGTATGCTTTAGGGAACACTCACCTGCTGTGGGTCAGGCTGCTGTCTGAGAGGCTGAGGCTGAGGAAACTTCCTCTGATTCTGCAGAAGTTGCTGCTGTTGCTGCTGCTGCTGCTGTTGCAGCAAGAGCTGACAAGCCTGTGGGTTGGCGGGCAGAAATGGTCAGCGATAGAGGTAAACAAAGAAGGATACATACGCTAGTACTAAACAAACACTGCCAATATGTTAATATGTGGTGTGTGAGGTGCAAAGACGGATGAAACAAACAACAATATTTATTTCCGTAATGATGAATCAATCCATCAATTAACATTTAGTCACGTACCAGATGGAACTGCTGCATGTGGGGGTAAATGTTGCTGAGCATTGCTAGCTGCTGTGGGGAAATCTGAGGAGGGAACACTCCTCCACCAACACCACCAACACCACCAACACCACCGACCCCGCCGACACTTCCGACGCCACCGACACCTCCTACTCCTCCCACCACTCCACCCACGCTGCCACCAGGAGAAGGCATCTGCTTCAGCATAGGACCCGGCACCTGCATGTCACAGTAATTTCTTTATGGCTGGTGATATATTGATACATTCCAAATTTATGAATAATTAAACAAAAAATCCTTGCACACCATCAAGACTACAGGTGCACAGGATCAAAATATACAGACTGGGAAGAATCCAATACTGAGCAGTCACTTCTTACAAATGACATCAAGTGAAGACAGTTCAAGATGCGACAAGTGTGAGGCTGTATTACTCTCTAGGGCCAGATAAATTAGACGACTAACAAGCTGGCAAGTTACACAGATAAACAGAGAACTGAGGAATGCTGGGAAAATACAGTACAGTAAATATGGAATAAATAAGATGAAGTTGATTATTTCATAATGTCTAAACTTTGCGTTAATGGCCTCTTAAAAACTACCCTCAGGCCTAAAAGCCATAGCTGTTATTTACTGCCAGACCACAAGGCAATCAGTAAATCAATAATTCCACTCAACACCTAGCAAAACCCACAAACTGTTGAATTTACTAAACAGAAATAACATATCAATCTGTGTTTACTGCTCACGACTTTGCCCATAACCATTTATGACATACAGTGTCAGCACTATTTAGTTAGAGCTGAAAATCATTCAACCAACAAAAAGTTTGGAACTAAAAGGACCCAGGAGACCCTCCATTTCTCCAGAATATAGCATTCATCATAACTAATAACATCAGAGACAGAAGAAACAGACCTGAGCAGACAGGAACTGATGAGGCACTTGAGCACGTAACCCCTGGGAGGGGTTCATTGGATGCATGCCAGGCTGGTGCATCCCTCGAGGTGGAGGCATCCCTCCACCACTGCCAACAAACACTCCATGGCCACCCATCTAGAGTACAATGGAAAGCATATAACAATTGCACTGTATTTGTGTTCTCATTTCATAATCATTTTTTTGAGGTCATTAAATTAGAACAACTGACGAGTGACTTTATTTTCGTTAGCACTATAAACAGTCTCATACCTTTTCACCATAGGGTCCCATGTCAACAGGACCCATGTCTTTGGAACTAGGTATGCGGTAACCTCCTCCACCTCGTCCTCCCCTACGCATCTCCCCGTTATAGTCAGTTATTCCTCTCTTCTCTCCTTCCATCTTTTTGTCAACACTTGGGTCATCACCCTAAGAAACAACGCAGTAATTTAGTGAATTTATTATTCATAGGGCAGGAACAGATGCCCCACTCACAAGCCATGCAATAACATTAGCAATATAGGTGAAAATATATAGCAATATGTGACTGAAGTAAAACATTAAAGGAGACCTATTAAGCTTCTGGTGTCCTCTAGCATCTCTGCCTCAACTCTCTTTGTTCCAGAGTTTACTGATGGACATACTGTATAGCTTTACTTGTTGTTAACAACAGAAATGAACTACTTTAGCTGCTAAGTGAGCACGGTAGGTCCACTTATTATCTTACCAGAAGACCCATGTTTGAAAACTGCCGTGACACTGGATTCATCCAGCTGTCCCCTCCTCCACTCTTTAGGAAAAGAAATTAAAACAGTAATTGTCAATTGTGAGTAGAATTACTATACAAAATGAAAACGTCTTCATCTTAATATATCCCTACCTTGATGTTGCCTCTCTTTCCTCCATGAGACTGACCCCAGCCTCCAGAGTTGAAGGAGGAGCTGCTTCCCTGGGAACCAGTGCTGTTCCAGACCCCTCCACCACCATCGTCTTCCTCATCCCAGCTGGGGTGACGAGAGGCTGCAACAGAGCCCTCTCCCTTCCCGCCCCAGCTTTCCATCGACTTAGGGCCTGCAGCAAAACCAAAGCAGATGGTTATGATAATGTTGGCAGTCACTTCTCTAGATTCCCTCTGCTGAAGAATGATCAACAGCATTCAGATTTAGAGATAGAGAGAATGTTACAATGTTCAAACATTTTGAATTATTTTTCATTATTTTCTTACCAGGTTTACTAGGGTTGGGTGAAGGGTTCCCCCAGCCAGAGCCTTTTCCAGATTCATCTGGCTCACCCCATCCTGTTGCTGCTTCTGTCGTCTGACCCCAAGCAGCGGTACCATTATCCACAGATTGTGCACCTCCTCCCCACATACCTGGACCTGGAGATTGATAAAATTAATTGTAATTGATGGCAAGAGTCAATAAGGCTGACATTAGCAAATGTTATAGTCTTCTGCTTCAGCTGTTCCTGATATTTGCAATCAAGGACATATGAAAAAAAAGAATCGTGGCATTGCTCTTTTTCATATAAACTAGACAAAGTAAAGAAAATATGCACTAATTTAAGGACACTTCAATCTGCTGCACATTTTTTCCCTCTTTTTATAAATGGTAGACATTCTTCTTACCAACTGCAGCATTGCCAGGGTTTGTGTCCCTGCTGTGCTGCATCCCTTGCTGCCTTCTAGGTGGTTGTTGCTGCATGGTGGGTGGTGGTGCCTGCTGACTGTGGCTTTGGTCGGGTGTAGCACTTTTTTTGTCCCACAAATTCACATTCTTGCTGTTGTAGCGGGTTGGGTCTCCCCAGGCTGAAGTGCCATCATCGATTTCCATTTTGCGACTGATGGACTGAGGGGAGGGTTCCTCCCAGCCACTGGGCTCCAGGGAGTCACCTCCACCTGCAGAGATTTGGGGGATCGGGCCGGAGGTCCAGCCCGAACTTTGGTTCTGATTCTTGGATGGTGGACCTCCACCTCCAACATTGGACCGGCTGTTCCACCCTCCTTGCATGGGACCTCCTTGTGGCTGCTGGCCCTGTGATTGGTGCTGCTGTTGATTTGGGGCTTTCATTTGTGCCACTTGGCTGTTTGGTATCTGTGCTGCTGCTGTGTGGGGCTTGGCACTCCCCCAGTCCTGGTGGGATTTGCTTCCACCCACATCTCCTCCTCCTCCTCCTCCTCCTCCTCCCCATCCTCCTCGCTGAGATCCCCCTTCTTCCAAATTACCCCAGGAAGATCCCTCATCAGAGTTGCTTCCACCTCTACCTCGCCCATCACCACTCCCACCTCCAGGTATAGAGTCTCTCTGTCCCCAGTCTCCTCCCCAGCCACCTGCCTCGCCTCTTCCAGTCCCCTTCCATCCTCCTGTTCTGCTCTGTTTATCTTCTGGACCATCTGCCCACCCACTACCCTGTTCTCCAAAGTCTCTCCAGTTGCCTCCTCTGCCTCTGCGATCCCCCCATTGTTGTTCTTCGGTCCCCCACCCTTTGCCCTGTTTCTCGGGTGGGAGATCACCCCAGCCTCCAGCTGCCTTTCCCTGGTTGCCCTCCAGTTCTTCGTCTGGCGTTCCTGGTTTCCTTACATTGCTGCCAGGAATGTGAGGACCAGAGGTGGACTGTGTGGCCCCATCCCAGCCATCCCTAACTGTAGCAGGGCCAGAGTTTAGGTTGGTCGTGTGACTGCTAGCAGATAGATCATTAGTTATTGAACTGTTGTTAGACGGGTACCCAGGACCGCGACTAGTAGTGTTCATGGTTGCTGATGAGAATGCCGAGGAAGATGAAGCATTTCTTTCATTTCTATTTCCTACACCTCTCGCAGTGTCCAGGTCCCAGGCCACATTCTGTCGGATCTGGGTCTGCCCCCAGCCTGTGTTAGACAGAACTCTGGGGTCCAGGTCAGATCGATTGAGCATGCTGAGTAAGGCCACTTCAGCATTGGAGGTCTGCTGGGAATTCTGTGTAGACGAGGCTCCCTCCGTCTTTTGTCCACCATCACTCCCTCCTCCACCACCTCCAGCTATGGACCCTCCTCCACTAGAACCCGAGGGTCCTCCACCTCCAGTGCCTCCACCTTGACCACCCCACTCCCCAACTGCACTGTCCCCACTTTCCATCCCTTTCTGATTGTCCCATGCTTTTGTCATAGTTGCAAACTTTGGTGAGGCAGAGTCCTGCAAAACGCTACCACCAATACCTCCACTGCCTCCACTACTGCTGCTGTTGCTGCTGCTGCTTCCATCACCCCCTCTTCCACCTCCTATTGCTAAGTTACTGGAACTTACACCTCCCACTGTGCCACCCCACTCTGCTTCTGAACTGCCTCCTTCCCACCCTCCCTGAGATACCACTGGGGTATTTGAGCCACCATCATTTCCCCTTCCCCACCCTGCCTTGTCACCCTGGCTACCAAAGCCCCACACATTCCCTTCCTGCCCTTGAGCTACAGTCTCTCCTCCACCCCATCCATCTGCCTGCGAGGCACCTGTACTGAGGTCGGAGGACACTGGAGGCATGGATCTCCAAGAAGAAGAGGCAGCAGAGGAGGAAGTGGAAGAGCCAGAAAGATTACCACTTCCTTCTCCTTCAACACTAGCAACACCACAGTCACTTTCATCGCCACCTTCTTGATTTGGTCCGGCTCCCCGTGCTCCACCACCTGAACCCAACTCCGGCCCTAGACTTCCTAAGTGCTGCTGTTCTTCTCCACTCCTGGCTCCCACAGCTGTCTCAGTGTGCTGCTGGTGGAGACCAGTTTGATTCACAGATGAAAGAGAGTGAGTGGTGATGAGGGGGGTGCTGGCAGAGAACGAGGAAGCTGATGTAATGGACGAATGTAGTGGAAGGCCCTCGCTAGCCGAAGTTGATGTCCCACTCTGCACCAGGGCAGGCCAGGCAGAGGGGTTTACGTTGGGATTGAAATTGGCACCATGGACACTACTGCTGCCACCCACAGGGCTCTCCTGAGGCCCAGGAAGAAGATGGGAGACTTTGGAATTGTAAAATGCTGCTGATCCTAGCCCTGCCTCCACCTGAGAGGAGGTGGAAGAGCCCCACACACCACCACTTGACTGAACACATTCATTAAGCGAAGAAGAGGAGGACAGAGGAGAAGAACGAGGTGAAGAAGGATTGTCCATGTTCCCTGCTCCTCCTCCTCCTCCCCCCGCTCCTCCTTTCTGCTGGATGTTTCTCTCACTCCATGAGGCACTACTGTTGTTGTTTCCGGGGCAGTCTTGCTCCTGCACCCCTCCTCCAGCCCCATCAGAACTCAATTTGGCCCCGCCTAGGATGCTAGGCCAGTCCCCCAGGTCAGTCCCATCCACAATCACCTTCCCGCAGCCCTGAGAAGAGGACGGGCTGCCAGAGCCTGCCCCCCATGTGGAATTTGCATAAGTTGAAGTAGTAGTAGTAGAAGACGACGACAGAGCAGCGACACATAATGAGGATGAGGAGGAGTTGGGGAGTGAAGGGGAGGATGAACCCAGGGTGGAATCTGTGGGGACAAAATTAAAATATTAATATTGTCTTGAGCACAACTTTGCAACCATTATTTATATACCACATTTCAAACTTGATCATCCTTTTGAGACACAAACTCACCTGTGCCTCCAGCTGCGTTTGCATTGGGGTTATCTGCTCCCTGTGAGGAAAGAGGTGAAGTGGCTCCCCATCCACTGCCGCCTCCAACTCCTCCTGCACCTCCTGCACCCCCTTCCCCTCCTCCTCCTCCTCCTCCTCCCCCTCCCCCCAGCAGCATCGAGGACAGCGGTGGCTGGCCCCTCTTCAGTAGCACTTTATGGTCCTGCTGGCAGCGAAATCTCGGTGGAACCTCTCTGGACATGTAGCGCTGCTGTTGGGAGGTCTGGCTTCCAGAGGGGGAGGAGGAGGAGGAGGGCTGTCCGTTGGCCACAGCAGTCCGCTGCTTTGCATTGTTCCCGCCACCAGGAGGAACTTGTGCAGAAGCCCCGGCTGCACCAGGACTGGGGGACGAGGGGGCAGCAGGGCCAGGGCTGGGGGACACTGAGCCTGGGGTGGCGAGCGGCTGGGAACAGGAGGGCTTGGCTGATTCTGGCACTGAAATACAACAAAGGTGTGTGTGAATCACCGGTAGAAATATAAGGGTGTGGGTATGTTACTCAACTGCAGGTAGGTTAAACTACTCTATAGCATATAGTTTGATTAAAGTTAAAGTTTAGGAAATCAGTAGGACTAAAGGGTAAGCATACGTGTTCTTGATCCTATAGAATAATTCCTAAGGCCATAGACACTATGCCACTGACATTTTTATCATATGGAATAGTGAGTGATAAAGGAGGACACAAAAACAAAGGAAAAAAAAAAACATACCTTTGATTTTCTGTTCTGGCACCTAAAATAGAAAGGATAAGTGAGTCAGATACAAAGCAGAGGAGAATCTGCTTGTGGCAAACTGAAGAGAAAAAGGGCAAACAGAAAATGTTTTTATGTTTTAACTTCACAATCTATGCAGTGTGATCTTGTTGTAGTCTTGCTACTGCAACTGGGAAAATATACTAGGAGCATACTCTTTAGGAAAACACAACAATATGACAGTGGATATTCATTTCACAATTTCTGCACATGGAAAAGTCCACCCCAAAGCATTAAAGCCCAGTTACTTAAACTGTGAAATAGGAAAATTAATTTTGAGATGTAGCAGCTACAATTCTGCAAAAACAATCTGAGAGAATGGAAGAAAGTAATAATAATAATAATATCACTCTGAGCATCTGCAAATCAGCTGTGAATTTTTTTGGTGACACCATTTACCTTCTGAGAGGTTTCCCTTTTCTTTTTATCTTCTTTCTTCTTTTTCTTGTCTTCCATGAACTACTGTTCCCTTTCCTGATTCTCCTGTCTGTGAGGAGAAATGTACACATTCAATTATTAATGTTGCACCGAGCCATACTGAAAGTAATTTAATGCTCACAAACGCATACCATTTTCAAAATAAATGCACACATACACAAATACACACACACAAACACACAGGTATTGACTTCGACTCAAAATCAATAACACGTATTTCATCAGATCACTGCCAAGTATTCTCCTACACAGTCGACGTTGTGAGGACTGTAACGTTAACCAGAGGCAGACAGCTTGACAACAGCCCTTGGTAGCCTAGTTTCTCACTGCATAATTCATTAACCAGCAAACGATTGCAATCCCAACCAAGAGACAACATAGACAGCAGCCAAACAAACAAGTGACTTGAAACTCTGAGACTCATATCTATACAAGTCAAGTTCTCCTGCACAGTGACGACAATACTGGCTTTAAATGTGGAGTGCACGACGGTGTCATGAAGGCTCTCGCTGACCTCTCACCTGCCCAAAGTAAACCTATAAAGAAATACCCAAAACTCGTACCCAAGCCAAAGGCAAAACACACAACGGGGGCTTACATCTCAAACACACCACAGAGCTGTAAATACGACTGGGCCGAGTGTTTCTGTTAGCTAAGCCTCACATAATTAGCACCATGTCACACAGCGCTAACTGGACAACTTATGGCTTGACCCCCCCCCCCCCCCCCCCCCTCCACTGTACCGTATATAAATACACCAACTGGCGTTCACTTTAATAGTCAGTTCATGTAGGGTCTGTTAACACGCGCATTAGGAGCCTACACACAGGCCAGTAAGGGAATAGCTATCCGGCTACTAAGACCACCAGAATACTCGGATGAGAAACCCAGCTAATGCTAGTCGACTAAAGCAGCTGGTGAGCACCGTGTCATGACCTGAAGAGCTCGCGGCGGTAACGTTATTAGTTCAGACTGTCCCAGAGCAAGGTGCTCGTGTCGCTCCCCCGCGCGACGTACCTAACCCTCTCTACGCAGTTGACCGCAGACAGCAAGCACGCACAACTTAGCGACCCAACGACGCGGCCCCTGTTTTCAAACGCCGCGTTTCATTTACACAATTTACTGTTTTGAAATGGGTAACTTTAAAAGTAGGCACCGAAATATCAGGTCAGGTGAGCAGGAGCAGGCGGCGGCGGCGGCTAGCGAGCTGGTAACGGTCGACAGGGCCAAATGTAACGACGAACTTCAGTGACGTTTCTTCAGCGTTTCAACGCGTAACAAGCGGAGCTGCTCTTAAACTGAAACCCAAATGTTGTCGGCTGTGTAAAGGCGGAGATAACCGACGCCGTTAATCGACACACAAACAACGAAAGCTACCACACACACAAAAATAAAAATAATAATAAGGCGCAACGTTCGTGTCGCGTACTCACCTCGGGAATCACGTAGGACATAAAGTGCTTCTGTGCAAAAATTCTTGCAGACCTACCGCTAGCAGGCTAGCAAGGTAGCTAGCCTAGCGAGCTAGTTCTTCGAGGCTTCCGAGGCTAAATTGAATAAGAAATGACATCACCGAAAGGCGAAATGTTAATCGTAGAAAAAACTCAGGAAAGGCGAGTATCCTTTTTGAGCGACTGTAGTTCTCAAGCTGTAAACAAAACATGCATAACCCCTTGATGACTGTCAGACGCTGTATGATCGGTTAGTTTACTATCGGCCATTTTGCTTCTGTGTGGAGGTTTAGCCAGCATATGATATCACCAGGCTGGTTGTTGATCAGTGAGGGGAGGAGGAGCAGGACGCGTACCGGCACCGTCCACCGGGGGGCGTCTGATCGCTGGAAACATGACGTCATACACGCGGAGTATAAGTAAGTAAACAAATGGGTCAAAAAAAAAAAGTGATATTAAAATTCTTTACATTTAAGTCAGGTGTGTCCAAACTTATTTTAGAGGGAGGGCCAGATTTGACAATGTGAAGATGCAGGGGAGGCCAATAATAGCATTTTAAAAATGTAAAAAATTACCAATAAAAGTTACATACAAATGAACTGTTCTGTAACAATTTTGTAACATTGTCACAATCATCTTTTTTAATGACAGTGTAACCAAATCTAAGCCAATCATTTTATGGAATTTGTCAAGCTTGCATGGAGCTGATACAGATCCTAACCTTATTATGACTAATGCAAAGTCTGCTGATATTTAAGTTTAAAATGTATCACTCTTGCTCTTCTCTTTAACAAAATCATTCAGAAAGTAATATTATGTGTGACATCTACAGATATATAACACCAGCTGTTATGTCCTTAAAGGTTCAAATGGTTCATTATGTCAACCAAAAAAGCAAAATCTTCCAGTCATACAGGATCTGACAAGAATTTTTGTCACTTTTATTAAGAGTAAAATCTTATTTCTTATAGTGGGAATTAATAAAACATCTAATCTAGCCATCTCATCTAATCTTGAATCTAGCTACTTCACTGATGTCTAAATGTCTGCTGCTGTTATATTTCTGTTTGAAAAACAAAGTCTGCTGTGTATTTGAGCACACAAGTGAATTAGAAATCAATATGTTTGAATTCATTTATTTTTGAACTTGATTACAAACAAAAATATGGCAGTAAAAAATTGAAACATTTCAGTCATAGTGTAAATTCAAAGTACCACACTTTCTGACTTTGAGTCATACATAACCTGCCTAAAATATCCACTTTTTAAAAATGTGTACAGTTATACCAGTTTGATATTTTAAGTACGACCTGTATAATTCGTTTACATCTTCAAGATTATGTCTACTAAAGAAAGACATAGTTTTTAATGCAATTACAAAATGTGGATGAGCACCTGTACCATCCACTACATCACTACTTACAACACACTTCAATCCCCTTCACCTATTCAACCCTCTTTGTGTCACAGCTTAACTTTCCACTCACATCATATCAGATTGACAACTGACCCAACTGCCATTAAATTGTGAACATTATGTGATCCCCCAAGAAAAAAAAAAAATTCAGTTCAATAAGAAAACTGTAACTGTAGTAAGCTTTCTGAATGGGACGTGGAAGTTAAGTGGCACAATTCCTGTTGATACTACAGGTATGTCTGTATTGTGGGGGTCAAATCTGCCAGTCCAGCTTGGCTATATAGATGAGAATGATTAAATTCCTGTTTGTATGGGTATATACAGGCCTAATCTGGCTTTCCTTGAGATTCCAGGTAGGTCAAAAGTTGATCTTTGTCCACTCAGAGTAGCAGGGTCATCTAATCTAGATGTGGTTTTGCACTTGATGGCAGCTGCCAGTTCTCTTATTCAAAGACAGTGAATATCCACATTCTTTATCCTTCACATTCCTTATCCCTTCTACTGAAGCCTGTCCAGTTCAACCCACGCTGCCGCCCTCTGCTGACTATGGATGGCATTGCGTATGGCTGCCAGCAGCTCATCAGTGCAGCTCCAAGTGCTGGGCTCCAGGGTGTAGTAGAGCAGGGGCAGCGTCTCCAGCTGCAGCTCCTCGGCCTGGCACACCTCATCCATTATGCTGTCCTCTCCACAACGTGGAAAAAACTTCCTGTTTGAAGTGTTGGAAAGTAATCAACATGAAATAAAATGCTTATATTCCAAGTGTGCAGGAAACCTTAAGAAGCTATAATCTGATGTGTATTTACTGTAGCAGAGTGGATGTAAAGTGGATGGACGTGCACATACCTCAGTTTCTTGTGTTTTTTGTTCTTAGGGTGGATGTGGATGACAATAGGGTAAATCCCCTGTCTTAATAAGCCCTCGACACTGGGCAGCCCCAGTTCCAGCAGACAGTGCTTATCCTGACAGAGACAAAAAGGGAGATTTAGATAATATAATAATAATGTACATTCATTATTATTACCATGAGCTCTTTCCGTGAAATGGAAATGTTAGTCTGTGTCTTTTTCATCACCTGGCTGATGACATCCTGGATTGACTGCAGCCGTATGCCCAGAGCCTGCTCTGGACTGCAGGAATCCAACAAGAACACTCTCTTGTCTCGTCTCTCTGAAGCCTGGATAGGCTCTGCAAAACCGCAGAAAACAAGAGGAAAGAAGAGACCGTGGTGTGAATCAGTCAAATGAAGAATCACCTTTTTGTTCATGTGTGTTTGGAGCATTATGTGTATGATTAAGTGTATTTGCTGTGCACATACCTGGTGGGCAGGTGTTGAACTTCAAACCAGACTCTGCTGGTTGTAGGAGTCTCTCTATTAGGCCACGAGAGAGAAGAGAGGGGGAGAAAATGACCGGCCGCTTAGTCTGAACTTGCACCGGCTTCACTACACTGTATGGGATCAAGTGATCCTCGTGACCTGAGGGGATAGGCACACGTGGAGGTACGCACACATCAATGCAAAGTGCACAAAAACACACACAAAAACATTGTATCTACACAGGTTTGCATTCTGGGAACATTATGGCTGGTTCTTTTACGTTTGCTGAGTGTGTAAAGGACATGCTGCATAGAACCAATCCCACGGCTGACCGGATCCACTGCCTTCACCAGACGCACACGTCCAGGTGATTTTTTCAAGAACTACAAGAAAAGGAAGAAAAATAAACATTTAATTTTTGTGTTGACCAGCCTGGTGACTCAATTTGCTGTTTATGTGATGAGCAGTCTTACCATCTTCCTCTTGAAGTCCTTTTGCTCCAGGGCCATTTTTCGCAGCCTTATAAGTAACAACTGTTGGGCCCTGAGATGTAGAATAATTTTACATTTACATTCTCTTAACACTTTGACCAAAACCAGGCTAACATTTTTCTTTAAGAGCTAGCGTAAAAATTGCTTCAGCCTAGACTATGGTCTAAGATAATATAGCAGTAAAATGAAGGTCTACCTGTTGTAGTTGGGCATGGTTCCTGCCTGCAGGGGCTTAGCTGTGCGTGGGTCCACCAGAGAACAGCGCCATTGGTATTTTCCATTGTACCTTGTGTCTGTAACATGTATAATATCATCACAGGACACGCCCAGAGATAGTGGGTCACCGTGAGGCTCCATGTTGAGATTGACACGCACATAGAAGGAGTCAGCACCCATAAAACCAGGCGCTGACAGCTCGGTGCACAGCTTGGAGTATGCTGAGGACAACAAAAGAGGGGACAGCTTAGTCTCACCCTTCTCACCACCTTTCTCTACTTTATGTGTGCCTGGGGAAAACAGACTCACCCTCTGTGTTGCTCCGGTGTTTGAGCGTTGAAGGCTCTGTCCACCATTGCAGAGAAAAGTGGGCAACCTCAGCAGTGCACTGGGCCAGCGACACACTGCCTCCACCGAACAGAACCCGCTCCAGCTGGACAACATGAAGAGAAAACCGCATGTTATGTTCCAGCCTTATGTTCTTGTGTTTATATTCCATTTCATTCACACTTTCTGCAAAACATACATATAATCTAAAACATGCTACGTGAAACATGCATTTGCGCAGACACACACACCTCCAGCAGCTCACTGCCTTCCCTCAGTCCACTTTGTTCAGCTGCTGAACCAGGTTTCACATGGCTGACAAAGATCCCTGTTCGGTTTCCTCCAACTATCGTAATATCGTCAGCTAGACTGGATTTGCTCTGCTTTGGTGAAATGGGAGGGCTTGAAGACGGGGAGCGGAGGGGTCTCCTGAGAGATGGCAACAGTGGGAAGCAACAGGATGCTGTGACATGTACAATAGGCTATAATTTAAGTTCTATTAAATTATATCTGCTAGAAACTAATGTTTGGTTTCTTATTGAGGCTTCCATAATCATTTTATGTGTGGAGCTGTTAAAACTGTGGCAGAAAAATCATGCAATTGTACCTGGGAACACTGGGATTGGGGTGGTTTGAAGAGACAGCAGGCAGGTTGATCAGGTCGGGGGGGAAGGGATGAGAGTTTAAGGAGTTCCAGGAATCCCACAAAGAAGGCTCACTCTGCTCACCTGAACACACCAGAGAGCCTCATAAGTTAAGCTCACAATGCAAAGAAAACAAAACCAGAACTAGGCACATCATCTTCTCTGTTTTTTTTGTACTCTGGTGCCAAATATGACAGAAAAAATGCCAAAAATGACAGAAGCAAACCTGTGATGTTATCGTTCTCATCACTGCCCCAGGACTCCAAGTCAAATCTTTTCAGAGCAGAATAAAGGGATGAGGTGAGGAAATTGTTGGGACAGGATGGAAATATGCAGTGGCAGGGTTATGTGATGCTGACTGAACTCACTCTGTGTTGTGTCGTCGGTTGATGGAGTTCATACATGGAGGAAAGGGGAATGTGGAGAGCCGATTTATTTCTTTCTCATTGTCTTCTGTCTGGAGGTGGACAAGTAAATGACAACACACTGATTGACTCTTCCTTTTGTTCTTGTGCTTGTAAATGAGCATGCGATACTCACTGACAAAAGGAGATTCTCCTCCGAGTTGGAACGGGAGTCTGTGAAGGAGCAGATTGATGTTTTAAGTAAATAAAGTACATCTATGTGAAATCAAGTATTTAGCAGGTGTTAGTGCACACAACTTACCCCCTGAGTTGTCATTGGTTTGGCCTCCAGAGGGCGTCTGTGTCACAGAAAAGACAAATATAGTAAGGCCTCACAGCTGGTGAGAGGTACTGTGCAGGTACTAACATGTTAAGAGTTGCATAAGAATCTACCACAATGCCACATACTCTAGACAGTAATGAGATCCTAGTCCAGCTGAAAAAACTGACTTGGCAGACGAAAAGCTACATTCCTCGCATAGCATAATAACATCGGGAGAAAACACGTTGCAGTCTCCAGAACAGTTGTGTCCTTTGAAAATGATCTCTTACAGTACACAAAGGAAAGGTTACACTGCATTAACCGCAGCTACAACTCCGGTTGACAACAGCACATAATCATGGCTATGGAGAAGGTGATTCCACTGTTATAGTGAATTTAACCTTTCGCAGCAGCAGACGGGTGCTATTGGCTTGGGGTCTCACGTCCAGGCCCAGGGAACAGCAGGGGCCGTAGCACTGGTCCTCGCTGCACAGGGACAGGTGAGACTGGCGGAGGGGGGCAGACACAGGGAATGATACATACATAAAATGCCCCGTGGTTACAAAGGAAAGACAGCGCTGCACTCTTAACTTGCTGTACTGCTGTGTTTACTCACGCAGTGCAGACAGGGGCTGCTCTGCTCCATTTTCTCTCGGCTCCTCTCCCTCTCTCTCTCCAGCTCCCTCTGCTGCTGCTCCAGGTTGGCCTGAAGCTCTGCAATGCGCTTACGCAGACGGTTCTTATCCAGCAGACAGTCAGTGTACTCCAACTGCAGGCTGTCTCGACTTTGCAGAGCCTGGTAAAAAAAACAAAAGAAGTTTGCACAGTGTAAAAACTGATGCATGGTACTGTAGTACATAAAAATGCACATGTACCGCTACAACACAACTACAAATATTCTTTGTTGGACACTGTAAGATGGTTAAAGACCACAGTAGAGGTTAGAGAGTGAGCGTGGGCAGGTTTACACATTTGAGCCATGAGTCCAGCATTGATTCAGACAATCCATTCATACTGACCTGGTCTCTCTCCTTTTCCAGTTCCATGATCTGGTTGAAATAGGACACACCTCTCTTCTGCTCAGTCTCCCAGTCCAGCTGGAGAGTTCTCACCTTCAGCCGTAGCTGCTCACACTGTGACTCTAGCTACAAACATAGTTTAGCATTACAACGTCTGCTGAAAGGCAGAAAAGAAATTAATACACTGGCCGAGTCAATTTAGAAATCTAGTCTTAAAGATGATTTGTGACAACTGCTCACCTTGTCCCTTTGCTCCTCAGTGCTCTGTACCTCCCCCTGTAGTTTGGTAATAATGTCACAGAGCTCCTGCCTCTGCTCTGCAGACTCCCTGCGGTCCTGCTGCAGGATATCCATCAGAGCCTCAGGTTTAACAAGAGAGAGAACATTTTAAGGACATAAAACACGGTGATTTAGTCACATCACTGGAAATGAACCTAGAAGTCACCTTTCAGGTGATGACATTTAGATTTAAAAACATACTATGACTCCAGAGGCAGGAACAGAGTTTGTCATCTGAGTTCCTTTATTCTCTTTCTTGACCTCAGTGTAGTGCGGCGGCTTTTCTGGTAAAGCAGGTGGACATCCATTTGCTCCATTAGAGATCAAACTGTTTCTTTTCACTGATGCAGTATTCCCTGGAGTGTTGAATTTCTCTCCCTCCGTCAACCTGGACGTTAGCTCCTCTACCTGTATGGAGAACAAGTAAAGCAAAGCAGTCATAAAGACATTTCTTATCTGTTGTAAAACATGTTTAAAATGCAAAGACATGGTTAATGGGCTGTTTATCTACTCTACTTTTGATGATAAGACATGCAGGCTTTATGTACTATAACTAGCATTAACTTGTCAGTACAAGACTGTTAAGTAAGATATGTGGTACAAACTTTACACATTTTAGAGCTGAGGTTAAATCAAAGGTAAACCAAAGTGTTTATTAAACACAATTCAGATTACATGTAACATTCCTATATTAGCAAACACACTGTACATGTGCTAGGTAACAGGGCCGCAGTGGAAATAAGGTTTTAATTATTAAACATCTTATATTTCCAGGGATTCCAGGCTTGTACCTCAGTGGTACGGTCAACATGTTGTGACATAGCACAAGCCAAAAAAGTGAGCCGATAACTGATTGCACAGTTGGGTTGAACTGCTCAGTTCAGTTCCGATGTTGCAGCTGCATGCCAGTTTCACCTGAACTGCCTTGGGAGATGTTATTTGCTGTGTTATCATTCTATCAAGCAAAACATCTATGACTTTCTCACTGCAACGTCTCTCAGAACCTCTAAATATAGCTCCCCATGTCTCTATTTGCAACACGGTTTTGTGACAAACTGTATCACAGGCAAACAGTAGTCTTGTGTTAAAAAGACATTTCTGGCTTTCACAGAGCACCTAAACAAGCACCTTAAAAGTTAGAGCAACAGTGGACTTGTGACAAGATGATGACTATCTTTAGCAAATTCACCATTTCTTCAGTGAGTATACAGCTGGTTTTAGAGTTAGGATTAGCTCAGGAATGCCATGAGTCATCCTCTCTTAACACTGAGGGGCCGAAACTGCTTCAGTGGAGTTTCTCAGACTGTGCTAGACAACTTCAATCAAACCCTCATGTTCACTGAGCTTAAAAACTTGTTTGTGGTGAAAAAAACTTGATTACATTTAATTCACATGTGTACATGCTGTTTGCAACAGGCTTACCTGCCGGAGCAGGTCTCTCTCGCGGTTGGAGGCCTTGCCTTGTTCCTCCAGGGCCCTGGAGTACTTCACAGCCTGCTCCAGGTGCCTGTCCTTCAGCTTGCCCAGCTCTCGACTGGCTGACTCCCAGTCTTGACGCAGCCTTGAGTTTGGAAATAATGTTTTCTTACTGATCCATTTTTTGTGACACAAAAGTGTTTTTTAGTGATTTGCTTGAACGTTTCCCAATTCATTCATTCATTGTGGTTTTAATGCACGTGTTGACAGTTCATCAGGAAATAAAGCTTCACATAGCAGATTTCCTTTCTCAAATGGAAGATTTAGTCTCTTAATTACAGGAGATCTTTGCTTAAATCTCTCTGCTTTTCTTAAAGTAAAGAATCAAAAATGTCTAAAATCAGCTGGTAAGTGTTTTATAGAAGCCCAAATTTGCTAAGTTGTGTTTTGCCCCCCTCATCACTTCAATATTAGTTTGTACAAAGGAACCATAGAGTCATGCTTTGTGACCAGATCACACAAACCTCTCCAGCTGGAGCCTATCTTGCCGTAAGTCCTGAGCTTTGCGTTCAGCGCGGCTGCGTTCCTCCTCTGCCATCCGGCAGCGCTGAGATAGGCGGCGCTCACACATCCGGCTGTTTCGAAGCTGCTCCCTCAGTTTACGCACCTCCAGAAGCAGAAACTGGGTCAAACCCTCCGGACCCTCCTCATCTTGGGAGTAAAGACAAGTGGAGGTTATAGGTCATGGAGACTACTGGTTAATGTATGGAGAGGGTAAACAGACACGTAGGTCAAAGAGTGTGTATGAATATGTGTCATACTCCAAGAGATAAGCGTGAACTTTTCACTTTGTACACATCACTGCAACCTTGTGCACACACACTGTAAAATAGAGGTCAAAATCTACAAAGAGAAATTAACTTTTGTTATAAAATTTTCTCTTAAGTTCCCTTAACTTAAGTTGCTCTACAACTTCAGCATCAGTGGCCAATGTCCAAAAGCTTTTCATTATATTCTGCTTGTTAGACATGCCCTTCATTCCTTTAAATACTCTTGAGCATCATAATAACAAAGATTTGTGTGCTTAGCTCTGTAGAGAGCACTTATCTACTAGATAACATTCATGGCTTGAGTTTCTGGCTCAAATGTTAACCACTTTTGAATGTGTTTACCAGAACCACTCAGACTTAAGTCTCAAGTCTACACTAAAGTCTGGAGTAATTTAAGCACTTTTGGGCCTGAAATCTTTCTGTAGAATATAATATAATATTTAAGAATATAATGATTTATATAAGAATTTCTGATAAAAATGTAGATTATTTACTCAAAAGCATATCAAAACAAGTGTGCCTATCCAACAGTTTGAACAAGGAGCTCTTAATATGCTTGATTTCAGTTGACTCCAGACTTCTGTCATCTTCAATATGCAGAGAAATCCCTGTTTACCCAGTATCAGGGAGCATCGCTGCGTGGGCTCTTGTCCGGTCAGCTGTGTGTATTGGTCTGGATGGTAAAACTCCAGTGATTCCATGAAGGCTTGAAGACCTCGCTGGCCTTGACCGTGCAGAATGTCCAGCAAACGACCTGTTCAATGAAAGGGGGAAAAGCAAAATCTGTAAAGTGGAAGTGTGGAATCAATCATTATCCAAGACGGTTACAAAATAATTTGGTACTGTAAACTATCACAGCTGAAACAGCCTAACCATATAAATGCTACCTCTTTGATGTGAGTGCCATTTACCTCTGCAGTTACATAGGCATTTCAAACATGACCATAATGAATGACTAGATGAGCTAACTCGCGGGCAATGAAACAACAATGATATGAACCAGGTTCTCGTCTTCATCCCGTCTTTACATGCGACGTCTCCCCTTCATCTTTATCTCCGTTCACTCCTCATTCTTCTGTGTCTGCCTTACACTCCTCTTTACTTAGCACCGTCTTTCATCTTACTCCCTCCTGAGTTTCTGCCTGTTTCTCTCATTGCAACATTTATCTTCACCCACCTGTTCCTCTCTGACAACCTGCTGCACAGTCATTCACACACAATGTTTCTTCTCTAGGGGATTTTACAAAACAATCACACTGTACGTACACTGTACTTTCCCTACATTATGAAATCATCTTGTGTAATTGCAGATTAGTCATTGTAGATTAGTTTATCTTAGTCCAATCTGATTTTTTTCTATATTGTTTGGCTACATGAAAAGTATGCTGAATTTGCTCTGCACCGTTCCAAATCATGACATGGATGCATCACTAGAGTACTTTTATGCTGCAACTGTTGATGACATAATGGTAAGTGGACCAAGCTACAATGACCAACTTGTCCCTTCACTTCATACTTCACAGCATCTTCACCTCATCTGTGATGGATTATCTATCACAAGTAAGTTTCAAATGAAAGTTAGTTTTATCCTGAGGTTTCATAATTTTTAAATTAGTATTTAGACAAGATTTATAGCTGGGTCGTGTCAAATAGTGATTGATTAAATTATTAATAATTTTGTTTTAGGTGTGTAACTAGTTATTGATCCTCTCACCGGCCTTGCTGATGCGCAGTGGGTACTGTGTGGAGTTGAGCACCTCGTCTTCATCCTGTTCGTCGATGACTTTGCACTGCCGCAGATACGGGGTGAGTTTAGCCGGGTTGAGGATGCGCGTGAGCTTGTGTCGTACCCCTTCTATGCGATCCCAAAGCTCCTCACAGTGCTCCTCTGACCAGAGAGGAGAAGGTTGCACCTCCTCTTGAGTTAGGTCGTCCTTCTCTGCCCAAACACCTGCAAGACATCGAAAAATTGACAAGCAGTTCATGAAGTTTAGAGTACTGTAAAAATGACGACAGAGATGAGATGACAGAGGCCAGTTTTTGGAGAAAATTCTTA
Source organism: Nibea coibor (assembly GCA_023373845.1). Lineage (NCBI taxonomy): Eukaryota > Metazoa > Chordata > Actinopteri > Sciaenidae > Nibea > Nibea coibor. Next base: position 4,315,631 of record CM041727.1, read on the forward strand.
CAATGACTCCGGAGATGTTTTGGTAGTTTGGTCTCTTTTACCAACACACAGATTTACAGCATTATCTGATGTGATGTCCACTCCTAGACAAAATATCTTTCAACATGAAGAATTCTTTTTATCTATGTTTTGTTATTGTCTGGATGCGGTTATCTGGGTCTCTACAAGTCTCTACCATCAGAATTGTATCATTACAGTATGTTTCTACTATGATATCTAATCAATCGTAGTCTAAATAGAAGCTTAGGCGTCAGAAGAAAACGATTTAGAAGCCATTCTTATGGAAGCATAAATTATTTCTGGGTTTATCTGCTGCATAATGAATAAATGAGATATGAGATTACAGAAAATCTTTCAAGGAGGGCTGAGGTGGATTTACTCCCTGCAAAGTCTGACAGATAAACAATTAACTTGAAGACATTGTCCACATGGACAGCGCATGTCTGATGTCTCACACATCCTTAATCAGGTGAGAGCCAATAAATGCTCATCAGTAAACCTATATTTCATGCACAGTGTGTGTCAATATAACAGCACCGGGGTCTGCTGTATGTACGGTGGGTCAGAGGCTCAGAGCGCAGGAATGAAAATACCAGCATGACTCATATCACACACTTTAAAAACAGACACAGGGGACTGCAGACAAAAGCTTTCTCTCACACTGTGGAGGAGACACGGAGAGAAAGTGAGTAAATCTGCCACCACCAAGTTATTCTCTGAATTATCTGCATGGAATAGTAATGATAACAGAACAGTTGATTCACTTATCGGTGATGCAAGGGAGAGAAAGCTTGCAGCCTTCCAAAAACAACACAGGCCTCCCAGGCTGTGCTGATCTACCCAACTTTTTTTGTCATAGTTTATACACTTTTTTAAGAACTAGAAACAACTTATAGATTGAACATGAAAATAACCCCCTCAGTATTTGCGTCTCAATCCAAGTTATTTACTCATTGAGAGTGAAGTGTCTGTTGCTCTGTGCTGCTGATCTGAATTATCAGGCAGGCTGAGGCAGGTCCGGATGCTCTGGAATCTCTGTCATTACCCATAAACAGTCTATTGAGACATTGTTCCCGTGTGATTACCATTAAACTCCTCCTCCTTACAAGTAGAAGAAAACACTCACTCAGATTGAAATACTATCCCATACCTGTCATCACATTTTCTTATAAAATGATCAGCAGTTAAAACAGAGGTCCAGTGAGAACAATAAAATACTTCATCTGCATCTACATTATATACCAACTAGAAGGCTGTTACAGAAGATGTAGCGATATCATCAGTTTATTTTCTTTCTTCCTCCCTCTCCTTTCCGTTATGAGATCTTTTATCTATGTTTAATGTGTAAATATGAGATGCAGACTTAGTTTTGTACATATATTATATATGTCCATACACACACATAAGTTCATTATTGTGTTAACTGTTTTGAGAGTTTGGGAGAAATGTGTCACATCAGCTGATGCAGAAAAATAACCTGAGGCCGCTAACTTTACAGTAGCACATTCAGACTGTCACTGGATGTAGTCTAATTCATTTCCCTGGTACCTGAGAAGCCGGTCACTAACACTAACGCTATATGGATAGAAAATCTAGTAAAATCTGTCAATCATTTGTACCCAGAGACACATAAACACATGTAAAAAAAGAGAAAACAGTGTCCTACACTGTGAAAATGTTGGCTTACCACTCATGTCTTGAACCAGCTTGAATCTCTTTTGAAGATGAGACTAAGGAGTGTTATCGAGTCCTTTACATCCCATTCAGCTCCAGAGACGAGTCAGGAGGAGTGAAACTGAGCGGTGAGGTCGGTGTGTGTGGGTGCCACCTGACTGAAAAGCAGCGGAGCACAAAGGTCCTCCTTTTACGCACACCTTGGCGCACTCAGCTCCTCCACCCTCGGTCAACCAAAACCAGCCAATCGGCAGCCAAAAAGAGCGCATAAAAGTCCCCCTTATCTACACACCACGGCGGATTTCCTCTATCAACACCTTTTACTGGCCAGGGTGGGTTCGACAGAAAACCATATGGATCATTTAAGCACTAGATGGCGCTTTCAACCAACGATTTTCCACTCTCAAAGCTGTCGCCCATAAACAAGTAATACTATTAATATTGCAAAATATTCTCAAAAGTGAGTAAAACAGTATCCCCGTGCAGCTCTTACAGGAGTGATTCTTTAAATCGTGAATTTTGTTACGAAGGGTTGTCATGGAGCTATGACTCATTAACACTGTGAGTCACTTTCAAGGTGCTTCACTGCGATGAAGAGAAAAAATATAGACTGTAAAAGTACAGGGGGGCAGCTTTGTGTTGTAGGGCCTCCTGCCCTGGAGGAGAGCAGGTTAGTCACCAGCGTGATCTGACACAGAGTGACACACAGTTTCATCCTTTTTTTTATATTGTTTCTACATCCTATGGCTGTGATGCCTCTGGCACTACACACAATAAATAATAGAGTATTAAATAAGTGGGATAGCTGACTCATTCTGTCAGAACTATGGTACAACCAGATATTTCAGTATTTAATGACGGGTTTAGCTTGGATATGAAAGCAGGAAGTGAGGTAAGGGTTGAAACAAGTAGAGGCATGTGCATCTTGCCCTGAGCATTATGAAGATTAGTGTGATGGTTACAGGTCAAACTCAGAATTATTTAACATCAGGTGAAAGACTAAATGAGAATTAAATGAGTAAAAAAGGGGATTTTGTGTTTGCTACAAATCAAATTTCTGCATATATGTATATCGGATATTGTAAAAGATGGATAGATGGTTGGATAGATACTGTATAATATTTGGGAGACTAACTTCTCCTTCTCAGCTGGGGAAACTCCTGAGTGTGTGGGACGGTACTGGGTGGAGGGTGTGGTGTGAAATATGTCTTTTAGTTACAGTATGGAGGCAGACAGACAGGAAATATGGGGTGCCTGGCAGAAGAATGTGTCTTTTTCTTGGCATGTGGACAGGAAATGTCAGGCTGCCCTCCATCTCTGAGGCTGAATAAACAGGCCTACAGTTCGGGGTCTCAGTTGTGCAGTTTCTTAGAGATAGGACAGATTAATATAGACAGAGGATGTAAATGAGCTATTATATTCTACCCGCGTGCACAGCAGGATGTGTATTTAGGTGAAGACATCATCTCTGAAAAAGTCCTCTGAATAAACTGGGTAGTTTTTTCTCTCTCTCAGAAATAAATACAGCTTTTGCATCAGGTCTTGGCCACACGTAGCGTGTCTAAAATACCACTGATGACATCATTTCATTTTATGCACTCCCTGAAGGAGCTGTAGTTGTAGCTGTAGTCACAAAGGCCTACAAATTTAGAGTGGTTGAGCAGTGTTGATTGCTTTATCTTAACTGTGTGCATGGATCGGGATTTATCTTTATAACTCTGTTTTTATTTTATCTTGTGCATCATGTTTGCCTTGCTTTTTGGCATCATCTTTGGTTTTTAGTACACAATCTCACACCTCCTCTCTGTCTTTCTCTCATCCTTTCATAGCTCCCTCTTGCCCACTGTTTTTGTCTCTCTGCTCTTTTTGTCATTTACCCTCTGCCTCTGTCACTGACAGCCCAATCCATCCTCCAGCAGTTCGTCTGGGCCTTAGCCTGGGGAAGGAGGGAGGGAGGGCTGCAGTGGATGAGCATTCCTGTTGTTTCTGAGGTGACAGCGGCACAGAGAAGCTATTGACAACGGCACTGGACCCCACAGTTTGCTCATGCTGGAATGTGTGATATCGTGACAGTCACACAGAAATAGACTGTGCAGAATCAATGCTGCCGCATACACTTTAAGTTTTAATCCTTTAGGTTCATTTTGTTGTTCTCCAGAGAACAAATAAGTTGCAGTGGCTTCAGTGTCTTTTTGAAAAGACAAGACAAGACATCTTAGATATGAGATAGATACACAACCCAGTTAACCACCGTGGCCACGGAGATGTAGCTGAATTATTTGGATGGTTTTGATCAAGCAACTACTTTTTTTTAAACTCTAGCTTCAGGGCAATGAGAACAGGGTGTGTCTGGTAAACATCACTGCTGCACTTTGTGAAAGAAGCAAGTTTCTTACCTCAAGTTTACGTTAGACAGAGTTCTGGAGAAAAGTTTCACCTGCAAAAATTTTGAGTTTAGGATTAAGGCTTGAACGGCACCAGTGTCTATAAGTTTCATTTCTATGTTTGTTCCACTCTGATCCTGCCCGGCACACAACAGGCCTGGCTCTTCACCCAGCAGTTGACCCCCTATGGCTCCATCTATGACTCAAGGCTGCCGGCTCCACAGAATTGCTCCTTTGTGTCCATGAAGAATGTGTCTTTTCTGACTTCTTTTTTCTTTTTTTTTTTGGAGAACAGAGGCAGAGAAAGAGAGGGATGGGTGCATGAGTAATTGAGATAGATTTAAATCTCAACATGTGATTTGTGCTTCCCGGATACCATGACAGTAGTTTCACTATTGATCAAGCTGGTGGTACTTACAATAAAAACTTCAGATAAAATCGAGATTATAAGTGAAGAATGAATATCAGACCCCAGTGAAACATACATGCGTCTACACAGATGTGTTTCTGAGTGTGCTGTGCTGTGATGAACTTTACTTTGACCAAAAAGCCACTTGTGGTTTATGCAGTTGATACAGTATGTCCTCTCATTTTCAGCTCTGCAACTACTCTCTGTCATACATGGCAGCAGCAGTGTAGCTTAATAAGAGCTTGTAAACATCCCAGAGTAATACCATGCAATTTCCTGTTTAACATGGAATCAACATCAGTAACACCAGAGGGTCAGACTGAAGAAAGGAATTCTTAGTGAAGCAAACAAGACGCTTAGACAAACAATGAGTGGGACAAAAATGCCTTAAACCAGAAACCATTTTATATTTTATTTCATTTCTGCTGTGTGAAGTATTTAACAAAGCCATACAGGATTGTTTTTTGCTGACAAAAACCTCATATGGAGACGATGTGGCTGATCCTTCTAGACCTCCCAAAACCTCATCTGGACAAATGTGGAGCGGCTGGGAGAATTCATCCTCCAACCGGGTCCCTGGCTACAATCAAAGAGCAGCTGAACATAAGTTTACACGCTTAAGTTTTTAAATCATTATATCTCAGCTCTTGGTCCTGTTTTTTCTGGCCCTTAGAATTAAAATGTGGGGAAATGTCTTTGGTTTACAGCTTGGACTGTATAATACCATCATTTTTTTCTGTTTTCACACAGATACTGCTTTAAAGAGCAGTGTGAGGTAAAAATCTAAAGCACGAATATATACTGCAAAAGGCATTTTAATCCAGATGCTCCAGTCGCTCTCCCTCAGCTCAAGTCTCACAGTAGTTACCCAGTACGTAGTCCTGTTTTCCACAGCATGACACCCACACTATGACGTACGAATGGCCTGCCGATCGACTCATTATACGGCTTTTTCGACGCACTCGCAAAAACAAATGTGCACATGCATGACTTTGCGGTGCCAGTGAAAACTGACGCCCCGACCTGCTTCCCTTCCTGTCACTGTCCTTCCAGAGCCGTGAGGTTTGAGTTGACGTTTGAATTACAGGGTATTACATAGCTGTCTAAATCTGAGCTCCACCACACATTTGAACTGCAGACATAGACAGCTTTACCAACCACTGCACATCAATTTCCAGATACACAAACAGTTTTAAAAATGCCACTATTGCTAACCGCATGCTAAAAGTTGCCTCAGAAGAAGGACAGCGTTACATATAGTAATAGAGCAGTCACACAACAATCCACATGTCTGAGTATTCATGTGTGTATATTTAAGCTCACATTCCAGCACATGTGCTATATTGCAAGTGGATGCACTTCTTTTTGCACTTTGTATGATGGCTAAACAGTCAAACTTGGATATGATCCAGGAGTAACTGTCTCCTGCATGCCTCACCTTCTACTGGATCACATTTCCCTGGCTTTTGGGAATCCCAAACTGACATCAACAAAACAAACAGTAGGAAAAACCTTTCCTCCTGGGAATGATAACAATAAAGCCAGAGACTGGCAGTGTGGTCAGACCCTTAAGTTCTATTTCAAGCTCTACACAACAATGCTTGTCTGTAATCTCACAAACTTTTGTTATTTTTCAGGGTCCTCCAATAGACACAATGCTTAACAATAGAATTTTATATAACAGGAATGTGGACACGCAAGTTATTCATTGAGATTACAGGAAACCGCTTAGAACGCCTGGCAATATTTGGTCTCTGTTTACAACACTGTGTTCACATTTTAACCATGAATACTGCATGTCTGGTAGTACAATGGCTGGCTTCAATGCTCACCAGCTCGCCCAGACATCATCATCTGTCTCCCTACCAGGCCCGGTACAAGAGATTAACCCTTGCGTGACTCCATCAAGACTAGAGAATGTTTCTAGCTGTTATGTTGTTGTTGAGGAAGTCAAACATGATTGCTGCTGGAGGCATGTCATGTTCACAGTTAACTCTAGCACTGCATGTGAAATTTACCTCAGCAGTAAAATTAGACTTTGGACCTTTGAGTCATCATTTTGTCTCATCACTGACAATCACACAACCACACCTCAAGACTAGGGAACCTAAGAAGTTAGTCTTAAATCTTTTCTGTGCACTTGCTGCTGTCATCAACTTGGATTCACAGCAATGACAAAAATACTGTGCACTGTTAAAAACTGTATGTTTCATGTGCGCCAAGCATCACGAGATAATCGGACTATGTTTCAGGAATGGGTTGAGATGTTTCTGTGAATGTTTTCCTACAAAACTGAATATTTGATACTCAGATAGATGCAGTTTCATGAGAGATGACCTCTGTGCCATGTTCTGCTCTGTTCTGGGCCTTTTCTGAAAAAAACAGCTGGCTCCTAAATTTAGACCAGATTTCTAAAAATGCCACTTTTAAGTATTTTAGTATGTGTGTGTTCGTGTCTGCTTTTTTTGTAGCCTAGAAAGCACTGAGGACTGATATTACAATGCTCTATTGTCTCTGAGCCAACACTCGGCTTCCTGGCAGGTCAGAATCCACGGAAACGGGAGTGCAATCCAAACAAAGACACAGGGGTCAACGTCTTTCATGTACCCCTTAACTCAAGCCTCCATATATCAACCTCATCACACTACTATCCCCCTGACTTCAACTGAGCAGTCCCACTTCCTGAGCGATGTTCTCCAAATGTACATCTGGGATTTATGACAACAGGAGTCTAACCTTGATCTGTCCACCAGAACAGGAGCCAGTTTCACAATAAAACTAAAAACTACATCCACACTGATAGACACCCAGCATGGAGAGTGATAACCTTTACACATCTTTCATTCATACCTGACTTGTGTAAAGGTGTTTTTACTGGATGAATCTCTCTGTCCGAGTGACAGCAGTGAGCTGTTGAATACTAAACGAGTTTCAGTGTCTGAAAAGAGTTAAAATTTCTTGGCTGCCTCTCTGATTTGTGAGAAAGTCATTTCCTGTGAAAACTGTTTTTTCTGTCTCAGAGACTTCTCATCCTGTTTGACTAGGAGTCTTTCCTCCCTACCGCATTTTCTTTCCTCCTTCCATGCCCATGAGCTTTGCTCTGTGTCCTCATGGTGGATAACAGCTTCTCCTGTTATATCTGTCTGACACTTCTCTGCATCCCTACTATAACTGAAATGTATACAATAAAGATTAAAACACCATTTGACACAGTGTTTGACAGAGATGACATTTTGATAGTGATAGTTTGGATGTCAATGTCGTTGCTCTCTCCCTTTTTTTATCGCTCCTTTGGCATTCTCATCCTCGCCCTCACATTCACTGCTCATCAGAGAGCGTCTGATACTTTGCAGCTGTTGTTAACAGGAGCCGCTAAGCTCAGCTCATCCTCGCAGAACCACAGCCAAGATGACCCCCCAATTGCTCATGTCTGCTCTCAAACCCACCCTACCTCCTTTCACATGTCCTTCTCTTCACTCACCTCCCCTCTCCCCTTGCTCAGAGCTGACAGCCTTTTCTCATCTGCCTCCTCTCATGTGTCCACCCTGCATGCTTTTCTCTTTAATCCCATGTTTCCACTTTTTTCCCTTGCGTGTCATGGGATATTACTTTCTAGGTTGTAAATTACTGTTTGTAAAGTCTGCATCATGACTCCTCAGCTTGGACGTTTGAGCTTCTGTTGCACTGATGCATTAATTTCAGTGAGGATATTTTATTACATTTTGGTCAAGTTGCTACATTTTCTTTTTTATTAGCTACAGGTGTGTTAGTCTGAAAAATGTATACACACTCTCACACACGTGCACTTTATTGTTGCCAGACTGAAAGCTGGTGATGATGATGCTATTTTTATGAAGAGTGAGGTGAAAGGTTTCACAGAGAGAAGAAAGGTTGATGACACCCGTGGGAACACTTAAGTGATCATATTTACAGAGCTGTGTAAAGGTCAGGGATGATATCTGTGTGTGTTTCGTTGTGTTCGCAGAGTATCCCTGCTCATGTGTTTGATTAAATATCATTGCAGCCTGTCCTCGTTTTAAAGTCGGCTCACATGTCAAACATTTGTCAAAGCAATGCCTGACAGAAAGGATCCAAACTTAAGACGTGATGAGTTCAAGCTCCTCACACACACACGCACACACAGAGATGCTGAAAAAATTCAGAAATTGTAAACATGCACATACAGCCATATTTAGCCAGAAGCTCGAGCACTGACAGGACAGTGTGGGGAGAGTCACAGTGGTTTATTATTGCAGCCTTGGCTGTGTCAGGCTAACATTTTGTACTTGTGTTAAATGTTTTGCATATGTTTTTAATGGTTTGTCTCAAAAGTTTACATGATTTGATTTATTGTCGAGTGTCACAGTCCGTTATGTTCCAAAGAGCTCCTTATAAGGTACAATTCAAGGTGTTTTTTAAATTTATTTCAAGGTTTACTTGTGCTTGAAGATGACACACACACACACACACAGTAGACTACGATGCACATCTGCACATCAGGAATATCATTTAATTCTCTGTCTACATTAGGTTTAGGGCTTCATTCAATCTATATTTAGTGATTCTGGAGTCCACCCACCTCCTCCTCCTCCTCTTCCTCCTCCACCTCCTCCTCCTCTCCATCTCCTCCCAGTCCACTTGTCGGCAGCAGCACAGAGCCGCTGCACCACTATGCTGCACTGATGCAAAGTTCACGTCCAAGCGGAAACGTATGGTGAAGACCGCAAACCGAGGGAGGTGACAGAGAGAGAAGAGATGGTGAAGTTTTCTCTCTGCGAAAAATACTGCTCCGACTTCATCTTCAGGTAAGAGTATTCTAAAAATCGGAGTTTGACCATTACTTTGTTGTGTAATGTGTAGTGGAAAAAGCCAATGTCCGAGTGACACAGCGAGAGTTACTGTAAATTACTGCACAGTCTAAATTTAATCCAGTCTGGCTGACAGTGACAGCAGCTCCCTCCGACCATCTATTTACACTCTTATACCAACATGCGCCTGATAAACACGTTGTTATCACGCACTGTGTGTCTCTATAGTCAGCTGCTTATGAATTTGACAACGTCCGTCTTCGTGGAAAAGTTTTTAATCACCACCACCACCAATTAGTAGCATTTGTCAGCTTTAAATAACATTTCAAGAGCTCCAAAAAGTCCAAATCTGTCTCCAGTTTGCAGGAGTATCACTCAAAAGATTGAGTCTTTCTTCAGTTAAATAACTCAAGAGGAAAAGTCTCAAAATCATAAGAAACAAACTTGAAGCATGAATGGACTAACAGGACAAACCTCTGTATCAGAGCACACACATGCTATGCTCTACTTTCTGTACATCCTCTTCTACGACATCACTTCCCATTAGTTCAGTGATGATTTGTGTTTTAGGCCATATACTGATAGAACCTGCTATTGAAGTACGAAGCCCTGCATTATGTGTCGTGTTACTTCACACTGCCTTACATCCTACAGCGCCTCATGAACTGCAGCTTGTCTCTAACTGATGTGGTTAGGCTATGTTTGGTGGAAACAATTAAAATCAATTGGTCACTCTGCTTCTGCAGTGGAACCGCAGAACAACTGTCCTACAGCTGTGCCAGATCTCAGATCAGTGGGTTGGCAGGCTGTCGAGGAGGTGCCGTCACGGTTACAGAGACCGCCCTTCAATCATCCAAAATCTGCCTGCTGAAGTGACCTACGCTCTGCAGCAGCGAGGACACTGACATTTCTGTTGTCTGGAGAACAGCAAGCAAGAAGCGGAACACTAAACTAAATATATATGAGCGTAATAATGGGCTTGCTGTGTGATTTCAAATGTGGATTTGTGTAGCGGATGTTCTGCAAAGGACCACAATATGTTTTATGTGATTGTGATGGTAAACCATAAACGCAGCTAGATAATATTATGTTTTTGAGAGGTGAAGATCACAACATTGGGATGTAAAAATAGGATAAAATGGACAAACCTGTGATAGAGTGAGCACTCAAGGTGGGAGTGGAGGCCCATGTCTTTGAGTTTACCCTGCTGTACATCAATAACGTGGCCTTAAACAAGACTTTTGATTGAGAGGCTGAGAGTTCCTTTAAACGGCCACTTTAACTGTGCCTCTCTGTTTGTGTTTGCTATGTGGAAGTTTGGAGAGGCAACATTTCCTTCTACTCTTTGTTCAGCACGGCTGTTGAAATGGAATGAGATGTGTTTGCACTTCTCTGTTGCTTGGCCTCATTTCTCCTGTGTACTGCTGTCCCACACGTAGGAAAAAGAATTCATGAAACTTGGTGAATGATCAGTCATAAAGATTAATCTGGTTGCTTTAGCGTCCTTGCTGTTTTGTTCTGTTTTCTTTGAAGTACTCATGTGCTGTAAAAGAAGCCATTGAACTGCAGTTGACGAGGTCTTATGCGTCATGAATTCTTATCTCACACGTCTCTTCTTGTGACTTATTTCAGTCTTGCATTAAGGAAGATGTGAGACTGAACAGGAAGTTTATTTACAAATCGCAATGCTCAGATATGACGCATATGTCACATAATCACAGTTAGCTATCACTGCAGTCAAGACACCTGCATGTATGCAGTGCAAAGATACATACGCACATCTCACCATAAGGCCTTGGAGTGGATTGCCACGTTGCAGCAGTAGATCCTTGTAAACTGAGTGCATGCTGTATTTTGGAGCCATGCGTAATGGTCAGGGTGTTCTGACCTCAACCACAATTTGCTGGTGCTGTGCTGTAAAAGAACCATGGCCCTCCGGTCCGGTGGAGGAAGCAGCCTCAGAGATGACCCACTGCGACACAGCCTTGTGTGTGTAAATGTGTAGGCCCATGTACAGTACAAATGCACAAATCAATCTCTTTCTGAGCGTCTGGGATGATTCAGATGTCAGCAGAGCTCTGTTCTGCAATTTGAGGTTGTGTGATACCAGATGTTTGACTAACACAGTAAATCTGCCTGCAGTAGGGAGAATGACGGTGAAGGGAAACACGCTTGACAAACAGAGAGATACAAGACAGCAAGATTTATTGAATAAAGACGTTAAAATAGAAGTCCGGAGGGGAAGAAACACACAACGACAGGAGGTAATAATGTGTTTTTCATCAGCGCCCTCAGATTCTTTATTTGATGGCACGTAATAGATGGTGTCCGGTCTGCTTTCCCCATTGCATGCTGTTCCCATTACACTTTCCAACCCCCCTTGTCTGTCTCTGCAATCAGTCAGGCAGCTCATGCAAAACAGGCTTGTTTATGGACATCTGCAGGTACAATTTATGGATAAATTACACATTTAGGAAATATAAATGTCTTTCTGTGTGTTCATAATGAAGTCAGTTTTCTGTATATAGTTCCCAAAGCGAATTCCTACACTTACACTTTATAGTACACAAGTTCATTTGTGTTTACTCCCACAAAACCACAAATGAAGAGGAAAACCATATAAAGGCTGATATTAGGGTAAGAGAAATTGGCAGCCATAGAAGCAGGAGAAAACATGTTAAATTATGTCACGAGTCACTGAAATGCAGCATCAAACATGGACAGATGAGAGAGAAACTGTTCATCATCAAGCAGTTTATCATATTTGATTTTATCCAAACTTGGTGTTGACATACACAGTGCACATTTGTCTCCCGGGCTAATGTTTATCTGTCTCTCACCTCCTCGTGCCCCACAGGCCCTAATCACTCCCTTAAGCTAAATGTTACTGAGCTGTGGGATCAGGCAACAGCTAAACTCCAACCTCCCCTCCAAGTCGTTATGAATGGTGACTCTCCTATGTTGATTTCTCCTACCGTCACACCCACGCTTTCATCATATTCCCTATTTCTCAGTTATAGACAGTGAATGCCGTCTGCGATGGCCACCTTTAAACATTTGCCCCGGTGAAAAACTGGGATTAGATAAAGATTTAGGGAAGGTAATCTTAGCCCAGGCCAGTGCCCAGCAAAAGTGGCACCATCACCTTGGTCAAGTTGTTATAGCACAGGTCCAGACTGGCCTGGCAGCAACATTGGCAAGTGGATTATCAGAAGCTTATCAGAACTCCCTTTGCCCTGGAGTCATTTCTTCAGCAGACAGGAAGAAGGTAGCGTATCCAGAAAAACAGATACACAGAACCTTTGGGGCTTGTAGGAAAAATGTATATCTCCGGAGTAGTGGATTTCTGGTATTAATGTTGTGCATAAATCTGTTAGATATCAGCATGTCAGCATCACATCACATTAAATTGTTATTTATTTTTCACTGAGTCAAATGGATTCTCTCCAACATAAATATCACATTAGAAACATCACTACCTATCCATAAGACAACTAGTGTGTATACATGTGTAAGAGCTGCTGTTGACTCAGGAGAGAATAATGAAGTGCTGAAATTATTATTAATTATATGAGTCAAACTTACTGTCAGGTTTTATAAGTCAAACTCTCTGAACAAGTCTCTGAAGAAATTCTTGAGAACCTGCTGACTCCACAGGCAACACAGAGAGAGAGAAACATTCCCAGCATCAGTCAGACCAAGTTTCAGTTGCCTGACACATTTATGTGCGCCTGAATGCTTCTGCTTTAGTCTTTGGTCCAGTGTGTAACTCACATTTCTCTCCCTTTCTCCCTGTCTATTCTTTTAGCTGGCCTTAAGTGAACTGAATGAAAACAAGAAGCCCCCCTGCCCCGACACCATCCATCGGAAGACTAAGTGGATTGAAGAAGGCAGAGAGCAAGCGAGGGAGTCAGAGAGGGAGGGAAGACAGAAGGGATTAGCAGCTAATCCACTGCATGGACAATCCTGAAGGAGCCTTATCTTTCTTCCAGGATGATGCAGACAAAACAGTTTCTGGATTACGGCGCCTTACTTTATTGCCCTTTTCAAGAAAGCATCACCCTCCTCCTTCGTTTGCTCTGATAACCTCTCAGGAGGGCTGGCGTCTTGGGTGCAGAGGGACCAGGGAACAGAGGACAAAGAAGTGGGGCGACAAGCCTGGTGACAGGATGTCCCATGGACAGTGTGGTGCCACACATGGATAAACCTCTTTAGGGGGAGACGGTGCATGGCAGTAGACCACCCGCTCTCTCTGTCTCTGCTTGGAGTTTGAAGAAGACAAACGCAGAACAGCTTAGTAGATGAGACACACAAGATCTTTTCAGAAGTCGTGATCGATTGAACACACAAGAAGGACTCACTGACAGTAAGTAACAAAGTGGAGACACTGCATTTTTGATATTCAGTTGTGTTTTTCTTTAAAAGTGCAGGATTATATAAAGTTACTGAAGGGAGGAGGAGGGAGAAGACATGTAGATCAAGATGACTAATCAGTAAATGAAGGGATGATGACTGCTGCTTGAGAACTGAGTAACTCCTCAGACTTAAACTCAGCTACTAATCCTTGTAGCTTGTTGTAGCTAAACTGAAACCAAAGTATCAGTGAGAAAGGGCACCACTGTCTGGTGAAAATGGGCCTGTGAAGTTACCCAATTCAGTTACATTACAAAGACAAGTCTCACTTTGTCTCAGTCTCATTTTGTCTTTACTATTCTGCCACTTAAAATCTTCTTTTACTACAAATACTTTGGATTTACAAGGCTTCTTGGTGAGGTGATGCATGTGAGGTCTAAAAAGATATAAAATTGGGTGACACAAACCACCTGATGTTTGGCTGAAAGTGTATTTGCAGTTGCAAATCATTCACTGACTCAAATCTGAGCGCCCAATTCTCCAACCACGTAAGACGTGGTAAACAAGAGAAAACAATCTCTGATCTTGTGATTCATCTTCTTTGTTGCTTTCTCATGTCCGAAAGCTGCTGTGCAGAAGAAGTAAGCGTTTGGTCATTCTGGACAGATGTGCAGCGGCAGGACTAGATGTGCATGAGAAGGGGGGAGAGAAAGAGGAGAAGTTGATGATGACTTGAGTGACTCTACATCCACACTGCCATCTTTCAGTGTAGATCTGAATGGGAAACCGTGGGCAGACAGTGGATGAATACTTGGCCTTGGTCGTATGGAGAATGGATTATATACACATTCTCTGCTGACTGAACAACCGCATATTTGTGTTTTCCGCTCTCACTGTCTTGCTATTTTAATTTTCTTTTTCTCTCTGGTTTTACAGTGGACCAAAACCTGGAGTTTAAACTTGACTGACATGTAATCAGAGCTCAGACACTCTTTCAAATTAAAGGGAAATCACACAACTTTTCTGCCACCATGAGTCTGGGAAAACTGCCAGGAATTAAGGGCCTTGTATCTGGCTCTCAAGGGAAACGTCGTTTCAAGAGTGAACTCTCCGTGGATATGATCAGTCCGCCGATGGGTGACTTCCGACATACTATGCATGTTGGCCGTGGTGGGGACGTGTTTGGTGACACTTCCTTCCTTAGCAATTACGGGGGCACCAGGGAGCCGGGAAGTCCGGACTCGGCAAACAGCTCTAAGACAACCGGATTCTTCACACGCACCTTTCGGCATGTGCGTAAGAACTCTGGGCCACGACCGCGAGCGGGCTCCCGAGACTTGTCATCTCCACCACCAGACATTTCACCCATCATCAAGAATGCCATCTCTTTGCCCCAGCTGAACATGGACTCACCCAATGGGTGCCTACAGAGGGTGCTGTTCCCCAGCTCCATCAGCTCAACAGATGACTCCCTCTGCACATATGGTGAGATAATAGAGATAATCACTTCCAGCATGGGATGGGGTTTGTGTAAAACAGCTATAGTGGTATAGATTCATGTCAGCATAGCTGCACGGTTAAAGGTGTGGTCAGTCATACTGGAGGAAGATAGCTGTTGACTCTCTTTCCCAGTACAAACACCGCCGGTTGGGTTGTGTGGTTTGCTTCGAGCCACTTTAGTATTGGTATTTGACAATCTGGGAATGAAGCTCAACAACTAACTGTTTCTCAAGTGTGACTGACCCAACGTTTATGGAAAAAAGTGAAATGAATAGTCTTATTCATGTAATTTTTCAAATTGTGTGGCTTCTATGATATGCTTATGTTAGGCTAAATCTATAAAAGAAAACATAATTTGGCACATATTTTTCCTCACGCATTTTCTACAGACACCCAGGATTGATTTACTCCAGCTTTTCTCTCCCAAGTTTTTGTGTTTAAAGAGATTTTAAGCTTCTTTTTAAGTAGAGAAACAAATCTTTATTTGATACCATACAAGTGATCCTCGTTCATTTTGCAACAGAACTCAGATTTGACCTCACATTTGCAAATTTGCAAACTAGTGTGTTAAATTAAATACATGTACATACACATACAATGTATATATGTTTTTTATGTGGGGGAAAAGAAAGCTGTCAATTGGGAAAACAGATGTTTCAGCAAAACAATTCAAACAACTGTTTTTTTTTTATTTGTTACTATAAAATCATTTATTCTAAAATGATGAGACTTAGTTTGGAGAACAGGACATGACTCTGTGGTTTGAATATTTTATCTTTTTGTCTTTAGACTACAGTAAACTGCTGCGAAACATGTCCTGCAATCCAGACAGAACGATCATTGACCTAGTTATGGGCTAAAGCCAAGTGGCTGAGCAGCACTGAATTAGTCACCCTTGAATTAGGAAAAAAAAATGGTGGTGCACTACAGTATATCATTACAGTTGCCGTTCTCACTATTCGCTCTCCAGCAGACCAAACAGCATAAAAAGCCGGTGAGCTGACTTGGCACAAACAGAACTATAAATGTCAGTGAACACACAAACAGAGAGGCTGAGGTTGTCCTCTCCCTTTCAACATTGCTGCCTGTATTCCTCCAAGTAACCGGCAAACAAGCGGGCTTCTTCTGAGTCATCTGGAATCACCTAGGCAACACCTGTACACAATTAGGCCTATAAACACAAACACGAACACACACTCACAGCTGGTTTGGGGCAAAGAGAGATACTCAGTGGGCATTTCCTGTCATCTCTGTGTGCGCGTGTCACTGCTTGAATGCACAGCATAAACACGCCATTCATCATATCTGCTAACCAATCAGGGCTTATCAGGCAGCAGCATTGGCTGAACTGGAAACCCCCTTTCTCTCTCCAGAGTTCTTACTCAGTTCATAAAGAATTTGACCAAACGGAGTGATGTGGAGCCGACATAGAGAGTCACTGAAGTGAGCGACGATGGGGACTCAGTGGGGTCTCAGTCAGCTTTGTTAGTCAGTTTGTCTTCCAAAACTAGATATAATTAGAAAAAAAATTCCAATATTACAATGAAAAACACAAAGTAAATATAATTTCTGTGTTTTTATTAACAAACCTTTATCACCTGAGCATCACTCACTCTTTATTGGACTGTAGAAGCAGAGCAGTGATTTCTGGCACAGTTTAAGACCAACATGTTTCAGCGTGTGCTCTGTTCTCACAGTTTATAACATGAAGTCTGTCCAGGATAGAAACTCAGGGAAGTTTCAGCAGTGACTGGGTTTCTGGCTTGTTATGTACTGCCACCCTATGGTAAAAGATTGTAATTGCTACAGTTACAGTAACTCGTTTTCAAACGCCATATTATTTCCTTCCTCTCAAAGAGAAACTCCATGAAAACATATGAAAGTATAAGCACTGTTCAAAATCAAAATCAAAAATTCTGTTTGGAGTTCATGCTGTTGTTTACATAGTTACAAAGAGATTTTCTTTTTATATTTTGTCTGTCTGCAGGTCTGCAGTCTGGATTCGTCACTCTGCCCCGCCTCTCTCGCCTTGACAGACAGTTTCAAGAGGGAGATGTTCGGAAAGGATCTCTACCAGACAGTGGTGGCATAACACTGACACGCTCGGACTCCCTCACCTCCTTTACTCTAGATCTCGGCCCTTCCTTAATGACTGAGGTACTAAGCATGTTTGACAGCCCCAGCTGTCTTCACATGTCCAATCACAGCCAGGCAGCAGGTGAGGAACAGGATGGAGAGGAAGAGGAGAAAGATGATGACAACTCTCTGACAGAGACGCCTGTGCAAAGCCCTGTTGTCACTTCACCCAACTCTTCCATGGGTAGTGGATCATTCAACAGGAACATGAACAACAGGGGGCGCTCTTGTAGCTCTAACTGGACAGAGGAAGATGAAGAGAGGAGGTCTCCGAGGATACCGCACGTGTCCACTGGGTCTCCTCGGAGAGCGGAGCCTGCAATGGAGGCAGAAAGTTTCCAGAGGGCAGCTGACGTGCTGTCCCGTCATTATGGTGGGGGGTCCATCACAAAGGGAACGAGGATGAGCAACAGCACCACCTCTCCTGCTCTGTCCCACAACCACAAAACACCATATGCCTTTTCTGAGGAGGAGGAAGAGATCAAAGTCTAGATGTTGGAACTTTTTCTGAAAGACAGCAGAAACTTCCAGTGATGTGAGTGCTGGTGTCATTTTAAGTCAGAGAGGCTGAACATTGTGTGATTCTGTTGTTCCTCTACATAAATCTTCTTCCTCGTATCACGTGCATCTACATGAGGGTTTCTTTGATCAACCACCTGATCCTGGTCTGTATTCACTTTATACAGGACAGTGTGTTTGATGAACTTAGCCCTGGACCTTTTTTCTCTCTGCACTATGTTTCTGCCATGATTTTATACAGATTATTTAAACTATTTTAAATATATAAGTTACTGATTTAGAATCATTCTTTTCACAGCAAACTATTAATTATGCCTGTTTCGTCATAAATAACACAAAAGTGAATAAAGTTTGTTTGTCTTGCATAAGTTATACACATACAGTAACACTTGAGAACAATGAATTTTGATTTTTCTATTTTGTTTTCACACTGTACATAATCTCTCACTACATCATAATGCTCAACAACAAAGTGGAATTTACATAAATAAAGATGAACCTGGGATTTGAGAGTTTTATAACACTCGTGATAAAACCTCTGTACATTGTAAAATAATTTAAATGCGTATTCATCTGAGGTCACATGAAGTAACAGGTTTATTGCTTGTTGAACTTTCATCAGTATTAGTTAATGTTTTTCTAAAGTGATATGGCTGATGTAATAAAGGTCTTTTTCAACAGACAAGACGTTTTATGATTTTTTTTTTGCTTTCATTTTTTAAAAGCATTAAAGCTGTTCTGTTGAACAGACAAACAGTCTTATTTAGGATCAAAATAAAAATAATTTTTATTATATGTCTGTCAAAAATAGAAGTCTCACATGTGTTTTCGATTGAGCACACTAGTGTGAGACTAGTTCAAAGAGAGTCAGATCTTGTGAACTGAGTGGTTGAAATGCATGAAGTGCTTAATTTTGCTAAAGATCTGAGGTGTTCTCATATCTGTGTATGGTTGTGTGAATTGTGTGTAGTGCAGTGACAACATAAGAACTGTTTTTTTTTTTTTTAAGTGCTTAAGTAATCACACAGCTGTCAAGAACATGAATACTTACAAACTTGCGAGTAGTAATTTTTGGGAGTGTTACTGTCTGTTTACAAAGTAACGTGACAGGTACCTGTGAGCAAGCTGGTGAAAGGACAGGAGCTGAAACAGAAGATAGACCAGATAGTCATCTGAAGAACAAACATTTATAGAGGCTGGTCAAACATCGGAATCCTGCCAAGACCTGGACGTCGGTTTCCAAGTCACGTGGTTTCGGGTAAGTCATTAGTTTGGGCAGTTATACTTTACATTGGGTGGGGACAGGAGGGATTTCTGGCGTGACATTTACACCGGCACACAGACAAGACAAAGGGCTGAGGAAGTACGTAATAAACGGTGAGTTTATACAACAATTACATATGCACAGACTTTTTTTTAGCTTATCAAACAATTTTATTTAATTCAGGAGAGACTCTTTTTTTACTGGGCTGGGCTTCCTGGGCTTCCTCTCCGAAGACTGAGCCTTCACTGCTACTGCTCTACTAACAGAGCCAAACAACTTAGTGCCACCTTTTAAAGATGTAATGTTCTGTTTTAATATAATATAATAATTTACCATTAGAGGAGTTTTATATTGATTTTTAATTTAGTCCATGCACCATGGACTAACGTCGATCACTCTTCTGACCTAACTTACTTACCAACCCTAACCATACTGTTTGATAAGAAGCACACTTTGTTGACCCATGAAGCTACTGTGTTTTGCTGCAGTGTTCAGTGTTGCTAGCAGTTTGTGCTTTTGGCTGAAAACAGAAATATCTACATCCTGCTAAAACCTAAGTATTGTTTTCCTTGAAGTCACATGGTTTCGGGTAAATCATGAATCAGAGCAGTTTCACTTTCACTTTCCTCTGTTTGCCAGATCAGACGAAATCGCCCTCCTTTGAAATCATTTTGAAGGATTTATTGTCTTGTGAAACTGCAGAGTGCACACAACAATGAAGAAAGTTAAGATGAAATCCAGAACATGAAAATCTTTTATATTTTTAGGAGCAAAAATTGAAGACCATTACTGTCTTCAGATGTCTGCACATGAAGTTGAATCAATAACAACCCCAAAGACTGTTGTGTATTCTGCAGTTGCACTCTGTTTCTATGAGTTGAGTGTGATGGAGAAGTAGTAGAAGTATTTATTTAATCATATATTGCCGTATTTCTTTCTCACTCTGTGAAGATGAAGAGAGGATTTTATGATGGATGCAGAAAACCTTGACAGCACAACAGATGGAGGAGGAGGAGAGCCTGAAACCAAACCTGTAACACCAAATGACAAAGGTCATCTACATTTTAAAAATTAATATTTCATAAACAGAGCATGGTTAACTAACAAAATATATTTTTATGCTGAACTTTGTATTTTTTTTTTACATGACCCTGCAGTAGATGAGATGGATGAGAGTGCAGCCAAAGCCAAGGTAAAGGCAAGATCTTTTCACCTACATTATTATTATTATTTCATTGTTATCTTACAGCTGCATTTATTTTGGTCTTACTAAATTTTAAAAGATGAATTTTTTTGTTCTTGTTCATCTTTAATGTATATGTTTATCTCAATGCTGTTCTTGGGTTTTGGTTTTGGGTAGTGTTAAAAACACTTTGTAATCTCATGGTAATCTGTTAAATAAAATTTCTCAGTGTGATCCAGTGAGTGAACCTCAACACTTAGAGAAGAATGAAAGCACCGGAGAGTCTGAAATAAAGTCTAAACAATCTCCAACCACAGATGAAGGTAATATTTTTATCAATAATTGATTGGTCAGTAATATTGATGTCATACATTAGATTTCAGCTAAACACAGAGGAAACATATCAAACATTGTATTTCTGTATACCTTTAAGAATTTATTACAGCTGTATGTATTATCTGTTTATTTTGTTTCAGTGGTTCCTGAACTCACACTTGTGTTAATTGGTGACACAAAGTCCATTGAGATTGGATCAAAAAATATTTTACTTGACCATGACAAAAATGTACATGTGGGACAGTTTTCATCTAAACTGTATGATTTATGTGGTCGGCAGATCTCTGTCATTAACATGCTTGGTCTACAAAACATTGACACTGACACATTCCCATTAAATAAGGGAATTCACGCCTTTCTCTTACTGTTAACAGATGGTCTGCATAACAGCCATTACAGTTCAGGACTGCAGTGGTTAGAAAAAGCTTTTGGGAAAGGATCACTTTCTTATTTAATGACAGTTGTGACTCATGAGTCAGATGAAAAATGTGAAAGTGCATTGACAGACCTAAAAGCCAACAGCAGCTTTGATGAAAAAAGATACCACGCATGTACAAGAAGCATGGCGGATGAAACAGAGATAATAGCTCTATTTGACAAAATAGATGTCATGGTCTCTGAAAATGATCCACACTGCTACAGTAGACTGATGTGTGATGAAAATAAGGAGAAGAAAGAAGATCCGGACCATGAGTCCGACGAGGAAGAATGGTTTGATCCCTCAGAGTTTCAGCAAAATCAAACAGGTGAGATTTTTATGTTGGTATTCACAGTTGACATCACCACTGCTGAGAAGATAATGTGGACAGCTTAAATCTGCTGCAATAGTAATACATTTACAAAGAATTCTCACTTTAGCCATCATGTAGAGCTCATTGCTGAGCTTTCAGGTCTCTAAATTTACTGTTTTGCTTCAAAGTCACCACTTGCATATTGGGGGCCAGAACTAGAGCTGGCAAGTGGGCAATGCCCAGCAGCATCACATTTACCTATTCACAAGGTGCCAGCTGCTCAACAGGTATAATACAGCACTTCCTATCCAAACACTCACAATGATATTAAGTCCACACATACACATCACACACATATCATAAGCAATATAATCATAACAAATACAACTGTCCATTTTTACATCAGTGGTCTGACACTCTGAAACTGGGCCGCTAAATCACAAAAATAGAGATTTCTATGCAATTTCGCATAGAAAACATAGGTTTAGAAATGTATTATCTCAAAACCATATGGAATATGAAAAAACCTGAAAATGTCTATTATCAGAGTGGATTAAATATGGTGCGTGCTACGTAACCAGTTCTATGCTCAAAAGTTGTAGAAGTAGTGAAAAACATCTTGGCCAGAATTAAACATGGAAAATCTATCTAGGCCACTGAAGCTTATATAGATAAAGAATGAGAAGAATGTTGACAACATAACAATGAACGGAAAGCCTGAAATCAAATCTGAACCATCTACTAAGAAAAAATGTTGATTGTGATTTAGAATAATGTGGAATTTAATTTATGACGTTGTTATTACTTTTTTAAAAACTTTATTTTATGTATAAGAACAATCTTGGAACATTTTATGTCTGATCCTGTAATCTGCTTGTTACATTACTCTGCAGTTGATGAACCGGAGGACAGTGCAGCTGAAACAGAGGCAAAGGTGATATATATTTATAACTCTCCATTAGTACTGTGTGAACGTGCCCCTTGTCACTACTGTCTTCTAGCAAACAACAGTTGTTGTACTGTACTGAATTGATGTACCACTGTGTGTTCCTGATTTATGTGTTCTTAATCTAAACGCTTATAACTAAATGTTAAATGAATCATTTGTTTTCTTAGAGTGATCCATTGAATGAACCTGGCCATGATGAACACTCAGAGAAGAATGATGACAACACGACAGGAGAGGGAGAGTCTGATATCAAGTCTGAACCATCTACAACTAAAGAGAAAGGTAACATATTAATGAAGAACTTCACTGTAGAATAACATGAAAAAGTCAAAAAGTATTACTTATAACTTATTTTATTTCATTTTAAAAAATACATCATTTCTGCCAATAAATCTTGTTAACCTTGAGAGGCTGACTGACCAAAAACAATTTATGTCTGATCCTGTAATCTGCTTGTTGTTACATTACTCTGCAGAAGATGAACCAGAGGACAGTGCAGCTGAAACAGAGGCAAAGGTGAGATTTATTTAGTCTTCAGGAATCATTGTCATGCAGCAACATTTATTTTTTAATGCTACCTATTTTATTGTAATGTACTTCATTACCTAGTGCACATTATACACCTTATGTATGTCACAGCTGTACATTGAACAAAAGAGCAGCGCTTGTAGCAACCGTTAATGTAATAATTTGTTTTCTTAGAGTGATTCATTGAATGAACCTGGCCACGATGAACACTCAGAGAAGAATGATGACAACACGACAGGAGAGGGAGAGTCTGATATCAAGTCTGAACCATCTACAACTAAAGAGAAAGGTAACATATTAATGAAGAACTTAATTGTAGAATAACAATAATAGTAATATTAAACTGTAAAAAGAATTTATTGAGCTCATACAGTAACACTGAAAGTGACATGACATACAATGGGCATAATTAATGAAAAAAATTGTTGAACAGCATAGACCTCTTATCCTTTTCTAATAAAGTTTTATATTATTCTACTTCACTTACTTTAGATATGGAAGTAGGAGAAGACAGCGATACGGTAAGAGGACCACCAATACTATTTTCGTTATATCTCACTGTATGATGTTAGAATGTTCTACATACAGTACATGTTTATCTATTTATTTACAGCAGTCAGTGAAGATTTCTGAAGAGATCAACAAGAAGACAGAACACCAAAGAGAAACTGAAAAACTGTTTGTCAGACTTCACCTTCAAGACAAACATCAACAGAAGTTGACATCAGCAGATTTTCTTAAAATTGGTCCACCTCTGAACCAGGACCATGACACATGTGAGAAAGATCTAGCTCATACTTTCCTTCAGAGGTTGATGATGTTAGACTACAGAGCCAGATATATTCATGTAAGACAAGACAGTCCTGAGGTGAGCCAGTCAAATCCTCCAACAGTGTTACAATGTAACAATGTTGAGACAGATGACAGTGACTTAGATGCTCTATATAGCACCAGAGTAGAATCTGATCAATCAAAACAGAATCATGTGCATCCAATGGACGTTCAAATGGCAGTATTTCACTGCTCAGACAGCTTTTTAAAGCAGAACATGATTACAAAGCTATCACAGTGTCAGTACGCCTTACCTCTGCTTGTTCCTGACCCAGTCACTATGGATGTTCAGTGTCCTCTGTGGACATTCAGACAAATTAAAAAAACATGGAAGATAACTCAAAAAGGAGACAAGTCAAACACTGTTACCATGAAGAGTATGCCCATCTGCAAAGCTGAGACACCCATGGTGTCATTTTTCCGCCTGGGTTCATTATCTGTGTCTAAATCTCAGCTGATGAACACTTTGATCAACGACCGTCACAACACCTTCTTCCACAGAAACTGCCCAGGTAGCACCAAGTCTCGTCATTTGATGGATGGAGTTGTAGAGATCGCCTGGTACTGCCCTTCTGGAAAACCCAATGATGCTTTCACTGACTGTGTTGCCTTCTGTAATCTGCATGGTGATGCTCTGTTGATTGAAAAACAATGTGATATCCTGACTGAAAAATCTTCAGTTAATGTTATTCTTGTACCAAGTCTGCAAAAAAGGCAGGAAATTATCTCAAACCTTTACAAATCTCAGAAGCCTCTCATTGTTCTCATTGCTGATGATGACTGTGGCACGGATCAGATTAAACAGGGAAAATACAAACTGGGCCTGAAAGACAAAAGCCAATCAGATGTTTCTGAAGAGCTGAAAAGAATCATGAGAAACATTTTGTCTGGACCACATGACTCCTTCCAGCTTGAAACCATGGCTGATGTCTCTGGAATCAAAGTGGATGAAAATGACAAAGTCTGCCAAAATGGTAAATCTGCTGCTGTGAAAATAGTATATTTGCTTCAGGGGGTGGATGTTTCAGAGGTGAAAGATAAATTTCTTCCTTGTCAAGGCAAACTGTGGCATGAGTGGAGCAGAATAAACAAAGAACTGTATCACCTCAAAGGAAACATTGAGATGGAGAAATGTAAAAAGCAACAGAAACTAAAGACCATACGACAAGATCAACAGAAAGTTTCCTGCAGTGAACTGATGAAGTTGTTCACTGAAAGCCTCTCATCTTCGAACTTAATTGACAAGGAGTATTTCGTGAAATGGATTCAGATCTTAATAGATGCCCTCTCCACAGACGATCTCTCTTCAATTCTTCAAAGCTATGATGAAAAGTGGTCTGAAGTCTTGACTTTGAAGAAGGAGCATGACAAATCTGATCAGTTAAAAAGTAAGCAAACTGAGCTCGATGAAATATCAGCAAAACTACAGTCAGCAACGTTTGGTTTGGAGCACATCTTTAGAGAAATGGGACAAATCTATGAAGCCCACGCACCTCTGCTGAAACAAACAAGGAGGGGACAGACTGACTGGGTTAAATATCCAGAGCTGGCTGCAGAGCTGATGATCTCAGGACATCCGATGGAGCTGATGGATGGTGATGCAGGTCATGTGCCTTTAACATGGATCTCTAGTCTTTTAGACGAAGTCATGAAGAAACTGGGCAACAAGAAAGTTTTTGTTTTGTCAGTTTTAGGCGTACAAAGCAGTGGAAAATCAACTATGCTGAATGCCATGTTTGGTTTACAGTTTGCAGTGAGTGCTGGCAGGTGCACCAAGGGTGCCTTTATGCAACTGATCAAAGTGTCAGAGGAGATCAAGACAAACTTTCAGTTTGACTATGTTCTAGTGGTGGACACTGAAGGACTGCGTGCTCTTGAGTTGGCAGGTAACACCAGTCTTCACCATGACAATGAACTGGCAACATTTGTTGTTGGTCTGGGAAACATGACATTGATCAACATCTATGGAGAGAATCCAGCTGAGATGCAAGATGTTCTGCAGATTGTTGTTCAGGCTTTCATGAGGATGAAGAAAGTCAAACTTTCTCCAAGTTGTGTGTTTGTTCACCAAAATGTTACAGATGTTGCAGCTGCAGAGAAAAACATGGATGGAAAGAGACGCCTGCAAGAAAAACTGGATGAGATGGCAAAACTAGCTGCAAAAGAAGAGGTTTGTGATGTTGAGTGCTTCAGTGATGTCATTGCATTTGACGTGCAAAAAGATGTGAAATATTTTGCCCAACTATGGGAGGGAAGTCCACCTATGGCTCCTCCAAATCCAGGTTATACTGAGAGCATCCAAGAGCTGAAGAACTTCATCATCTCTAAAGCTTCACAGTCAGCTGGGATTACTCTCTCACAGTTCAAAAGCAAAATTGATGATCTGTGGACTGCCCTGTTGAATGAAAACTTTGTTTTCAGCTTTAAAAACACACTTGAAATTGCAGTGTACAGAAAACTTGAGGTCCAGTATGGGAACTGGACCTGGGCCCTGAGGAGCAAGATGTTGACCATTGAAAACCAGCTTCATACCGAAATTGAAAATGGACTTGATAAGGTTGAGCTCAGTTATCTTTATCAACAAATGAACAAAAGATATGAAGAAATTCAAAAAGATATGACAACTTACTTTGATGATGAAAGAGATAAAGAAATGTTGGTTCAGTGGAAAGGCCGATTTGAAAACAAAATCAAAGAGTTCCATGATGAACAAGTGAAAGGAGTTAAAAGAAAACTGGACGAAGTTATCCAGCAGAAGAGTGCTTGTAAAAAGCTCGATGACAAGAAGACAGAGTTTGAGAACAAGCTGCTGCAAAAGAGTAAAGATCTCGCCCATCAGTTAAAAGACAAGGCAAAAGATGAAAAGGAACTGGAAAAGCAGTTCAACTCTGTCTGGAGAGGCTGGGTTAAAGAAATAACCGGAGATACAAAACCTATTGAGGACATAAACTTGGAAGACGATCAGTTAAATGTCCTTGTAGAAAATGGTATTGAATTGTCTCTTATAGATGAATCAAAAAACAGAGGCAGCTACAAAAAAATGTCAGAGGTTGGAAATTATTCTGTTTATGTAACCCTCACAAAGCACGAAGAGCTTCCTGACACAAGCCAACAACCCCAAGATGTTAAGACAAAATCTGACTTCTTAAACAAACTTAATCCTAAACATTTATGGGGTAATTTTAAAAACTTTGTCAGAAGTGTGTCAATGCAAAAAGATGAAAAAAATACATCAAGTAATTCTTTATTTCATGAAGAACAGCAACTGATCCGATCCCTCATCAACAATGTCGAACAACAGACCATAGCCATAATCAAAAACAAACCTGTAGCTGAAAGAGGCTATAACTCAACTTACTTGCGAGAAGTGGCCAAAAATGTAAAAGAAAAAGTGACCGACTTTGAATCACAGAGGGAATATGCTCTGAAGAAGGAGTTCACAGTTGATCTCTTACTGTATGTCTTTGACAAAGCAGGGAGTTGGCTTTCACAGTTCCACAAGAAATTCAAAATGAGCAACGATGCTCTCACTTATTTAGAGAACAAGAAAATGCAATATTACAGCATTTTCAGAAGCTTCTGCAAAGGAAACTCATCTGCTGTTGTGCTTGGAGAACTGATCTGTGAGAAACTGAAGAGTTCCACCATTGAGGCTGTCTGTAACAAGACTGCCATCGATCTTGCTGGAGAGATGAGGTGCAGATGTCCAGCATTCAGTGGTAACCGGCTGAACTTGGAGAAACATGTCTTGAAGTCACTGGCAGAGAAAGAGAACTTTGATGGTTTCATCACCTACATCCGACACCCAAGGAAGCAAATAGAGACTTTTATAAAAAAGGAAGTAAAGAAATACATCTTCACAAAGAACAAAGATAAAGCAAAGAAAATACTCAAGACAAATGTTCAAGAGATCAAACAACGTGTGATTCGAGCTTTATTTACTGCAACAGAGAAAGTCACAACTCAGAGAGGAGATGTAGAAATGTGGGTGCAGAAATTTTCCAGTTCACTAAAAGATGTGCTAACATTTGACACCATTTGTTGTCAAAATTTCAAAGACATAAACAAATTTGACTTTCTTAAAGAAGAGCTAGAGAAAGGCCTTGAATGCATCATGAAGGAGGTGAGCAGCCTCTCATTGGATAAGATGAATGAATTCAGGCTGCAGCCGGATCAAATCCTCATCGATCAGCTGTGTAACTGCTGCTGGGTAAAATGTCCATTCTGTGCAGCTGTTTGTACCAACACTGTAGAAGATCACCTTCCTGACAAACACAATGTCCCTTTTCATCGCCCTTCTGGGATTAAAGGATGGCACACTAGAGGCACAGATGAACTGGTCATCGATTTCTGCACGACATCAGTTGCAAGTGATAAACGTTTCCGCCCCCGTCATGATTCAGATGATCTTTGTCCTTATAAAGAGTATCAAAAAGCTGGAGAGAAGTATGCTTCATGGGAGATTACTCCTGGTGGATCTAAGCTGACATACTGGAAATGGTTTGTATGTCAATTTCAAAAAGAGCTTGAAGAGCACTATAAATTAAAATTCCATCGCAGAGGAGAAATCCCTGCTGATTGGAGAGAATACAGTAAACAAGAAGTGATTAATAGTCTGGATGAAATGAAATGATCAAATCACAGTGATCCAGAAACAACTGAGGTAACAGAATTCCAAACTGTCTTTAAATGTCCAAAAGAAAATGGAGATTTTGATTTGAAAGTGATTTTGATTTGATTTGAAACTATGGAAAAAAATGGACGACGCTGTTTATAATTTAATGCAGTATAACATTGAGTAGTAAGGATTTCTCAGAATGGCCTGTGTGTGGTACATTTCCTTTTAAGTTTTATGTTTCAAAGAGAAAGAATGGTGTAGATGTTGATCTTAGATGTGTTATATGATAAGTGTATATAATTCAACTCATCTGGTATATGGTTGCCATCATTTTTATTTTTAGTTTTTTTCTTTAAAATAGTTGTCATTAAAAGGCCTTATAACCGGCAACACAAGTTTTGCAGTATTAAAAATGTATATCTGTATCTTTTTTTAAGGTTTTGAGTGAATTTATGTAACAGGATGAATCATAAGGTCTATGTTCTGAGATTGCATTAATGAACTGTTGATTATAATGTGTGAAACTTTTACTTGTATAAGATTTCTTAGTTCCACAAAAAGAAAAAGTTGTGAGAAGTTTACATATGTAACAATGTGTTTTTGTTTTAGTTGTATCTGTTGTCTGAAAATCATCTTTTTCAATTCAATTCAATTTTCATCTTCATTTTATTTGTGTTTTTTATCAGTTGTGTATTCAACGGTTTTACATTTTATCTATAGTTTTCAATGTTTTTATTTTTCCCATATTACAATTGGTTGTATTGTTGTTAATTAGACTCCTGACATATCAATCAATATATAGAAGCATAAGTTTGAAAAGTGATATTTTCTTTTTCTTTTACTTTTTTCTTTGGTTTTGTTGTTCTTGTTTAGAATCTTGCTGTAGAAGTCTGTTGAGTAATAATGAGTTAGAATAAAAAATAAATTCTTCATGAAAGACCAGGTTTATCTGTGTTTCTGAAATGACAAAGTCTCAATTTAAACCTTTAAGACCTGCTGTAGACCACAGAGCGTTTATGACAAATAGTTTAAGTAATTTGAACAGATCTAATATTCCATCCATCCATTTTCTGTAACTGCTTGTTCTCATTTGGGTCACGGGGGCCTGGAGCCTGTCCCAGCAGGATTAGGCTGCAACCCTTCAAAGACAACAAAACAAGATCATTTGAATTCAAACATTTTATATTCTTGTGCACAACAGGACATTTTTAAATAAAGATACATTTCCAATGCTGAAGATCTCCATCTCTTAAAGATTAACATTTCTCACAATAACTGAGCATTTATCAAAGTCTGGTCTTTAACCAAAGTGACAAACACGGCGTGCATGTGTGACAGAAGTTGACTCTTAGCAGATTTTGAAGGAAGTCAGTTTGAAGTCTCCTGTGATTTTGATGTAGCTGAAGACGTCCATGCCCTCACGGTTGGGAAACTGGACTTCTTGTCCATCAGGAAGCTCCACTTCAAACATGTCTCCAGTCAGCTTGAACACAATCTGAACACAAAAGATAGACACAGTAAAACATTTTTATTTTTTTAGTAGAAAATCTCAAAGCTTCTCCAAACAGAACCCAAACTCTGTGCATGGATAAATATCTTTTTGTATTCACTTCACTTCCTCCAGTCAGATTCGCTCACCTTGACATCTGTCCCTCTCTGTAAAGGTGTGTTCATGATGAGAAACTGCAACACATGAAAATCGTAAAGTTGACATAATAAAATACACTTCCAGTGAATACTATTGAAGTAAAGTTGCCGCAAAAAAACTGAAACAGTTAGAAAGGAAGTGACATTTTCATTATATCATAATTTTTTTTTGTTGACTGCTATGATGTGTTGTGTGGGTGACCTGTGTAGTGCTGATCGGGGGTCCTGGAGCACTGATCATAATAACCTCCACCTTGCTCGCTGTAGTTTTACCAAAGATATCCTATAACCGTCTCTGGTTTCACCTATGTAATGACGCTAGTATGACAACTCAGATTGTTTATGGTTGAATAGAAACACCTCAGTTTAACACATTTTTTCTCGTTTAGCCTTTCTCTGAAATATTTCCCCTCACTGATTTAGATTAATTATGTTGATCTATAAAGAACATGATACCTATCACATCACACCAAATCTGATAAGAGCAAGTGGGAGGGGTTTGTGATGGACACACCTCAAAGCAAAAGTTATAATCCTCTGATTTCTATATGCAGAACAGAGACTGGCAGGATCTCTGGCAGAACTCAGCAAACACAAGACAAAGGTGAGTTCATACAAAGTTTCTATTGACATAGACTTGACTCAATAGAAACAGCTCAGTTTAACACTGTGATTTTTTCTCCTTTAGCCTCTTTTATTCTGATTTGGTAACTTTCATACAGACAGGTTATTTGACATGTAAACTTGTGATAAAAGGTTTTATTCAGTTTGTTTGCTTACAATGCAGTGCACACATGCTCTTATAGTAATCCAGCACACTTAATTAATATTTCTCTTTTATTTTAAAACCTGTGTCACACATCCTAAATATACACACAGCTAACAGTGTATAAGAGGAAGAAGTTATAATGTTTTAGATCTCATCATCTGAACAAAGTGCGTCATTATCATTTTTACTTTCACATTCAAACTCACTGAACAGCATTTCTGGGCAACAGACAGACAAACAGGCGTTTAGTTAATCAAACATCTCCTCTGGAGTGGCTTGGCTTGACAGACCTGTTTCTCTGCGTGACACAATGGTTCATTAGTAACACTGTTTTCTCACAGCATGAAGGTATTCTCTCATTAAATCATAAAATATTATTTGTGCATACACTTCTTCCCAGTGCTATACTATCCATACTTGTGTGTTGTGTCTCTCCTTCAGTCTCTTTTACTGTGTTGTTGAACAGAACCATAGATAAAAAAATAAATAAATGTGACTAAATCTAAAAAGTAGATTTTTGAGGAACCATTTTATCTGCAGTGAAATCTACATGACTTTAAAAAGTATATGTTGAAACACATCAGTATATATTTTTCCAAGCAGATTAATTAAACTTATATTTTCTTTATCAAATCAGATCAAACCTGATTTGGTGAGTGTATATTAATTAATTTTGTTCTCATTTTATGTGATATTATTTAGTGAACTGGTGCCCCACCGTGTCTGTTGATCTTCATTTAGTGTGTTTATCTTGATGTTTCCTGGCCCGGACACCTCTAAAATAGACTATTTTATTCTCAGTTGGTCCAACTGAGATTGTGGAGTGGAATGAACCTGGTGAGGCTGAATCTGCGGACAACAATGATAAAAGCACATCAGCAGGAACAGAGCCTGAAATCAAGTCTGCAGCACCTTCTGTGACCAATGAGAAAGGTAACATTTTAACCAAGAATTTAATTGTATATTTGTTTATTATATATATTTATATAATATATTTCAATTAAGTTTCAAATGTTGTTAAAGGGGAATCCATCTAACTAAAACCAACACTTCAATAGGAATTATGGAGGTCAACAAAAGAAACAGCAAAATTAGTGAACAGTCAACAGAGGAGAGTGAAACACTGGAAGACACTTCAACAGATGGTAAAGAAGAATTATTAGATTTAATTTGTTAAAACATAATAGAATGTAAACTCTACTTCACTATAACTGTGGTGTGTCTTACTGAAATTATTCTCCATTTATTTTGTTTCAGTGGTTCCTGAACTCACACTTGTGTTAATTGGTGACACAAAGTCCATTGAGATTGGATCAAAAAACATTTTACTTGACCATGACAAACAAGTACATGTGGGACAGTTTTCATCTAAACTGTATGATTTATGTGGTCGGCAGATCTCTGTCATTAACATGCTTGGTCTACAAAACATTGACACTGACACATTCCCATTAAATAAGGGAATTCACGCCTTTCTCTTACTGTTACCAAATGGTCTGCATAACAGCCATTACAGTTCAGGACTGCAGTGGTTAGAAAAAGCTTTTGGGAAAGGATCACTTTCTTATTTCATGACAGTTGTGACTCATGAGTCAGATGAAAAATGTGAAAGTGCATTGACAGACCTGAAAGCCAACAGCAGCTTTGATGAAAAAAGATACCACGCATGTACAAGAAGCATGGCGGATGAAACAGAGATAATAGCTCTATTTGACAAAATAGATGTCATGGTCTCTGAAAATGAGCCACACTGCTACAGTAGACTGATGTGTGACGAAAATAAGGAGAAGAAAGAACATCTGGATCATGAATCCCATGAAGAAGAATGGTTTGATCCCTTAGGGTTTCAGCAAAAACAAACAGGTGAGATTTTTATGTTGGTATTCACAGTTGATGCCCCCACTGCTGATAAGATAATGTGGACAGTTTAAATCTGCTGAAATATTAATAAACCTACAAAGAGCTCATTGCTTAGATGTTTTGTCTGTAAATTTCTGTTTTGGTTGAAAGTCAACAGTCGCAGTAGGAGTGAGAGGATGACATAGGCTCCAATATTTTCTGTTGGCAATTTCATTACTTATTATCTTGTATTTGGTAAAAGGCTTTAAAAACCCATTGTACACTGTAAACTATACACTATGTGCTCAGCAGACAGACAGAATGTGACAGCGGCTGCTGAACATAGCGGAGAATCTAGAAGTTGTTGTGGAGGGGTGATATTGTTTCCTTTTCAACTCTAATAAAATCACCTAAAATTAGTAAATATAATGGATATAGGATGATTACTTAGTTTAACCATGCAACATGCATTATTGACCAGTAGTAGAAGATATGGAGACGACAGCAACTCAAATCAACCTAACCCCACAGTTAAGTAAACTGCTGTGCTATGGCTATGGCTGCTGTTAGCCAATGTTAGCTCAGTTCATTAGCTAGGCTGTCTGGACAGTGAGCTTAGAGCAAGCATGGGCAAACTGTTCCACAAAGGGCCGACATGGCTGCAGGTTTTTGTTCCAACCAACCAAGCGCACACAGTTTGACCAATTAACTCTCTGAAGACTGAGATCAGTTGATTAAATGAGTCAAGTCTGGTGTGCTGCTGCTTGGCTGGAAAGAAAACCTGCAGCCACACCGGCCCTTTGTGGAACAGTTTGCCCATGCCTGGCTTAGAGCATCAGAGGAGTGTTAGTGTTTGTAGTACGGGTGTTTTGGGCCACTGTGAAGAGGAGGTTTTCAGACCCGGGGAGCAGGAGAACGTTCATGGAGAACAAAGCTAGTATTGTGCCAGAGTTGTAGCTGGCTCACTCATTCACACACATTCATATGTTGAGGGCAGAGGCTGCCATGCAAGGTGTGCGCTGCTGATCAGGAATAATATAAGTTTCCTATCCAAACATTCACAGTGCTATTACGTTCACCCATACACACACATTTACATATTCTGACATTCTGCAGTTTGTAGCCGTTACAGTTTTACAGAGACCCAGATAGTTTTAGGGCACAAAACAGTTACAAAAGGAGCTTTGCCACTAAGTAGATATTGCACAGGAAATGCATCATAGTTTACTGACAAAAAACAATTTCTTGTATGTCTGATCCTGTAATCTGCTTGTTGTTACATTACTCTGCAGTAGATGAACCGGAGGACAGTGCAGCTGAAACAGAGGCAGAGGTGAGATTTATTTAGTCTTCAGGAATCATTGTCATACAGCAACATTTATTTTTTATTACTACCTATTTTATTGTAATGTACTTCATTACCTATCTAAATGCTTATAACTAAATGTTAAATGGATCATTTGTTTTCTTAGAGTGATCCATTGAATGAACCTGGCCATGATGAACACTCAGAGAAGAATGATGACAACACGACAGGAGAGGGAGAGTCTGATATCAAGTCTGAACCATCTACAACTGAAGAGAAAGGTAACATATTAATGAAGAACTTCACTGTAGAATAACATGAAAAAGCCAAAAAGTATTACTTATAACTTATTTTATTTCATTTACGAATATTTTTTTTTTCTGTATTTTGTTTTGAAGAGATCAATCTTAAAAAATACATCATTTCTGCCAATAAATCTTGTTAACCTTGAGAGGCTGACTGACCAAAAACAATTTATGTCTGATCCTGTAATCTGCTTGTTGTTACATTACTCTGCAGTAGATGAACCGGAGGACAGTGCAGCTGAAACAGAGGCAAAGGTGAGATTTATTTAGTCTTCAGGAATCATTGTCATGCAGCAACATTTATTTTTTATTACTACCTATTTTATTGTAATGTACTTCATTACCTAGTGCACATTACACACCTTACGTATGTCACAGCTGTACATTGAACAAAAGAGCGGCGCTTGTAGCAACCGTTAATGTAATAACTGCCAATAACAAGTTTTCATTCTTAATATAACAACATTTATGAATTGATATCCTAATAACTTTTGAGTATAATTCAATATGTTATTATATTGCACATACACACACACACACATACACACACACACACACACACACACACACACACACACACACACACACGAACACAAATGCCACACACTCTTGTGATAGCCATAATTCACCACTAGAGGGGAGTTGATTGACAAGTTATCCAGTCATGTGACTGGTAACTTTAAACACATCACAGTTAAACTTTGTGGCATTGGACAGAAAATATATTTATCACTCTCCATTAGTACTGTGTGAACGTGCCCCTTGTCACTACTGTCTTCTAGCAAACAACAGTTGTTGTACTGTACTGAATTGATGTACCACTGTGTGTTCCTGATTTATGTGTTCTTAATCTAAATGCTTATAACTAAATGTTAAATGGATCATTTGTTTTCTTAGAGTGATCCATTGAATGAACCTGGCCATGATGAACACTCAGAGAAGAATGATGACAACACGACAGGAGAGGGAGAGTCTGATATCAAGTCTGAACCATCTACAACTGAAGAGAAAGGTAACATATTAATGAAGAACTTAACTGTAGAATAACATGAAAAAGCCAAAAAGTATTACTTATAACTTATTTTATTTCATTTACGAATATTTTTTTGTGTTTTTCTGTATTTTGTTTTGAAGAGATCAATCTTAAAAAATACATCATTTCTGCCAATAAATCTTGTTAACCTTGAGAGGCTGACTGACCAAAAACAATTTATGTCTGATCCTGTAATCTGCTTGTTGTTACATTACTCTGCAGTAGATGAACCGGAGGACAGTGCAGCTGAAACAGAGGCAAAGGTGAGATTTATTTAGTCTTCAGGAATCATTGTCATGCAGCAATATTTATTTTTTATTACTACCTATTTTATTGTAATTTACTTCATTACCTAGTGCACATTACACACCTTACGTATGTAACAGCTGCACATTGAACAAAAGAGCGGCGCTTGTAGCAACCGTTAATGTAATAACTGCCAATAACAAGTTTTCATTCTTAATATAACAACATTTATGAATTGATATCCTAATAACTTTTGAGTATAATTCAATATGTTATTATATTGCACATACACACACACACACACACACACACACGAACACAAATGCCACACACTCTTGTGATAGCCATAATTCACCACGAGATGGGAGTTGATTGACAAGTTGTCCAGTCATGTGACTGGTAACTTTAAACACATCACAGTTAAACTTTGTGGCATTGGACAGAAAATATATTTATCACTCTCCATTAGTACTGTGTGAACGTGCCCCTTCACACTATTGTCTTCTAGCAAACAACAGAAGAATACTGGAGATTATTTTTCATTTGGTGTTGTTGTACTCTGAATTGATGTACCACTGTGTGTTCCTGATTTATGTGTTCTTAATCTAAATGCTTATAACTAAATGTTAAATGAATAATTTGTTTTCTTAGAGTGATCCATTGAATGAACCTGGCCATGATGAACACTCAGAGAAGAATGATGACAACACGACAGGAGAGGGAGAGTCTGATATCAAGTCTGAACCATCTACAACTGAAGAGAAAGGTAACATATTAATGAAGAACTTAACTGTAGAATAACATGAAAAAGCCAAAAAGTATTACTTATAACTTATTTTATTTCATTTTCATTTTTTTTCTGTATTTTGTTTTGAAGAGATCAATCTTAAAAAATACATCATTTCTGCCAATAAATCTTGTTAACCTTGAGAGGCTGACTGACCAAAAACAATTTATGTCTGATCCTGTAATCTGCTTGTTGTTACTTTACTCTGCAGAAGATGAACCAGAGGACAGTGCAGCTGAAACAGAGGCAAAGGTGAGATTTATTTAGTCTTCAGGAATCATTGTCATGCAGCAATATTTATTTTTTAATGCTACCTATTTTACTAATGTACTTCATTACCTAGTGCACATTATACACTTTATGTATGTCACAGCTGTACATTGAACAAAAGAGCGGCGCTTGTAGCAACCGTTAATGTAATAATGTTATGGAGAAAACTTCCAAAACATAATGAAATAACAACACAGAGACAGCTGCTTGTGAATCCGAACGTAACTTTACTTTACATCTTCACAACCTTTTATAACATATTCCTGCGTCACTCTTATATCACTGTTACATAGTCAAATCACCAGATCTGGACCCAACCGTCCTGTACTTTCTTACAATCATATGTCCGTGTTCTGAGCGTCACATGAACGTAATATTGTCTATGTGTTTCCCATGAGCCTGCATGGTGTGTGTGTGTGTGTGTGCCCGACTCCCTAATCTTGGTCAGGCCGACCTGAAAACAGACTGGCTGAATGTTATCTGGTGGCAGAGAAACATTCAATACTGTCCTAGCTGTGTGACCTGAGTGTCTGCGTGTTTGTGCATTTTGCATATCTATGTGTGTGCCTTAATGTGACTATGTGTGTGCCTTAATGTGTCTGTGTGTGTGCCTTAATGTGTCTATGTGTGTACTTTTATCATGTTCTCCTCAAAAGTCCATATGTGTCACTCAGAACACCACAATAACTGCCAATAACAAGTTTTCATTCTTAATATAACAACATTTATGAATTGATATCCTAATAACTTTTGAGTATAATTCAATATGTTATTATATTGCACATACACACACACACACATACACACACACACACACACACACACACGAACACAAATGCCACACACTCTTGTGATAGCCATAATTCACCACTAGATGGGAGTTGATTGACAAGTTATCCAGTCATGTGACTGGTAACTTTAAACACATCACAGTTAAACTTTGTGGCATTGGACAGAAAATATATTTATCACTCTCCATTAGTACTGTGTGAACGTGCCCCTTCACACTATTGTCTTCTAGCAAACAACAGAAGAATACTGGAGATTATTTTTCATTTGGTGTTGTTGTACTCTGAATTGATGTACCACTGTGTGTTCCTGATTTATGTGTTCTTAATCTAAATGCTTATAACTAAATGTTAAATGAATAATTTGTTTTCTTAGAGTGATCCATTGAATGAACCTGGCCATGATGAACACTCAGAGAAGAATGATGACAACACGACAGGAGAGGGAGAGTCTGATATCAAGTCTGAACCATCTACAACTGAAGAGAAAGGTAACATATTAATGATGAACTTAACTGTAGAATAACATGAAAAAGCCAAAAAGTATTACTTATAACTTATTTTATTTCATTTACGAATATTTTTTTGTGTTTTTTTGTGTTTTTCTGTATTTTGTTTTGAAGAGATCAATCTTAAAAAATACATCATTTCTGCCAATAAATCTTGTTAACCTTGAGAGGCTGACTGACCAAAAACAATTTATGTCTGATCCTGTAATCTGCTTGTTGTTACATTACTCTGCAGAAGATGAACCGGAGGACAGTGCAGCTGAAACAGAGGCAAAGGTGAGATTTATTTAGTCTTCAGGAATCATTGTCATGCAGCAACATTTATTTTTTATTACTACCTATTTTATTCTAATGTACTTCATTACCTAGTGCACATTACACACCTTACGTATGTCACAGCTGTACATTGAACAAAAGAGCGGCGCTTGTAGCAACCGTTAATGTAATAACTGCCAATAACAAGTTTTCATTCTTAATATAACAACATTTATGAATTGATATCCTAATAACTTTTGAGTATAATTCAATATGTTATTATATTGCACATACACACACACACACATACACACACACACACACACACACACACACACACACACACACGAACACAAATGCCACACACTCTTGTGATAGCCATAATTCACCACTAGAGGGGAGTTGATTGACAAGTTATCCAGTCATGTGACTGGTAACTTTAAACACATCACAGTTAAACTTTGTGGCATTGGACAGAAAATATATTTATCACTCTCCATTAGTACTGTGTGAACGTGCCCCTTGTCACTACTGTCTTCTAGCAAACAACAGTTGTTGTACTGTACTGAATTGATGTACCACTGTGTGTTCCTGATTTATGTGTTCTTAATCTAAATGCTTATAACTAAATGTTAAATGGATCATTTGTTTTCTTAGAGTGATCCATTGAATGAACCTGGCCATGATGAACACTCAGAGAAGAATGATGACAACACGACAGGAGAGGGAGAGTCTGATATCAAGTCTGAACCATCTACAACTGAAGAGAAAGGTAACATATTAATGAAGAACTTCACTGTAGAATAACATGAAAAAGACAGAAAGTATTACTTATAACTTATTTTATTTAATTTACGAATAATTATTTTTACTGTATTTTGTTTTGAAGAGATCAATCTTAAAAAATACATAATCTCTGCCAATAAATCTTGTTAACCTTGAGAGGCTGACTGACCAAAAACAATTTATGTCTGATCCTGTAATCTGCTTGTTGTTACATTACTCTGCAGTAGATGAACCGGAGGGCAGTGCAGCTGAAACAGAGGCAAAGGTGAGATTTATTTAGTCTTCAGGAATCATTGTCATGCAGCAATATTTATTTTTTAATGCTACCTATTTTACTAATGTACTTCATTACCTAGTGCACATTATACACTTTATGTATGTCACAGCTGTACATTGAACAAAAGAGCGGCGCTTGTAGCAACCGTTAATGTAATAATGTTATGGAGAAAACTTCCAAAACATAATGAAATAACAACACAGAGACAGCTGCTTGTGAATCCGAACGTAACTTTACTTTACATCTTCACAACCTTTTATAACATATTCCTGCGTCACTCTTATATCACTGTTACATAGTCAAATCACCAGATCTGGACCCAACCGTCCTGTACTTTCTTACAATCATATGTCCGTGTTCTGAGCGTCACATGAACGTAATATTGTCTATGTGTTTCCCATGAGCCTGCATGGTGTGTGTGTGTGTGTGTGCCCGACTCCCTAATCTTGGTCAGGCCGACCTGAAAACAGACTGGCTGAATGTTATCTGGTGGCAGAGAAACATTCAATACTGTCCTAGCTGTGTGACCTGAGTGTCTGCGTGTTTGTGCATTTTGCATATCTATGTGTGTGCCTTAATGTGACTATGTGTGTGCCTTAATGTGTCTGTGTGTGTACTTTTATCATGTTCTCCTCAAAAGTCCATATGCGTCACTCAGAACACCACAATAACTGCCAATAACAAGTTTTCATTCTTAATATAACAACATTTATGAATTGATATCCTAATAACTTTTGAGTATGATTCAATATGTTATTATATTGCACATACACACACACACACATACACACACACACACACACACACACACGAACACAAATGCCACACACTCTTGTGATAGCCATAATTCACCACTAGATGGGAGTTGATTGACAAGTTATCCAGTCATGTGACTGGTAACTTTAAACACATCACAGTTAAACTTTGTGGCATTGGACAGAAAATATATTTATCACTCTCCATTAGTACTGTGTGAACGTGCCCCTTCACACTATTGTCTTCTAGCAAACAACAGAAGAATACTGGAGATTATTTTTCATTTGGTGTTGTTGTACTCTGAATTGATGTACCACTGTGTGTTCCTGATTTATGTGTTCTTAATCTAAATGCTTATAACTAAATGTTAAATGAATCATTTGTTTTCTTAGAGTGATCCATTGAATGAACCTGGCCATGATGAACACTCAGAGAAGAATGATGACAACACGACAGGAGAGGGAGAGTCTGATATCAAGTCTGAACCATCTATAACTGAAGAGAAAGGTAACATATTAATGAAGAACTTAACTGTAGAATAACATGAAAAAGACAGAAAGTATTACTTATAACTTATTTTATTTCATTTACGAATAATTATTTTTACTGTATTTTGTTTTGAAGAGATCAATCTTAAAAAATACATCATTTCTGCCAATAAATCTTGTTAACCTTGAGAGGCTGACTGACCAAAAACAATTTATGTCTGATCCTGTAATCTGCTTGTTGTTACATTACTCTGCAGTAGATGAACCAGAGGGCAGTGCAGCTGAAACAGAGGCAAAGGTGAGATTTATTTAGTCTTCAGGAATCATTGTCATGCAGCAACATTTATTTTTTATTACTACCTATTTTATTGTAATGTACTTCATTACCTAGTGCACATTACACACCTTACGTATGTAACAGCTGTACATTGAACAAAAGAGCGGCGCTTGTAGCAACCGTTAATGTAATAACTGCCAATAACAAGTTTTCATTCTTAATATAACAACATTTATGAATTGATATCCTAATAACTTTTGAGTATAATTCAATATGTTATTATATTGCACATACACACACACACACACACACACACACACACGAACACAAATGCCACACACTCTTGTGATAGCCATAATTCACCACTAGATGGGAGTTGATTGACAAGTTGTCCAGTCATGTGACTGGTAACTTTAAACACATCACAGTTAAACTTTGTGGCATTGGACAGAAAATATATTTATCACTCTCCATTAGTACTGTGTGAACGTGCCCCTTCACACTATTGTCTTCTAGCAAACAACAGAAGAATACTGGAGATTATTTTTCATTTGGTGTTGTTGTACTCTGAATTGATGTACCACTGTGTGTTCCTGATTTATGTGTTCTTAATCTAAATGCTTATAACTAAATGTTGAATGGATCATTTGTTTTCTTAGAGTGATCCATTGAATGAACCTGGCCATGATGAACACTCAGAGAAGAATGATGACAACACGACAGGAGAGGGAGAGTCTGATATCAAGTCTGAACCATCTACAACTGAAGAGAAAGGTAACATATTAATGATGAACTTAACTGTAGAATAACATGAAAAAGCCAAAAAGTATTACTTATAACTTATTTTATTTCATTTACGAATATTTTTTTGTGTTTTTTTGTGTTTTTCTGTATTTTGTTTTGAAGAGATCAATCTTAAAAAATACATAATCTCTGCCAATAAATCTTGTTAACCTTGAGAGGCTGACTGACCAAAAACAATTTATGTCTGATCCTGTAATCTGCTTGTTGTTACATTACTCTGCAGTAGATGAACCGGAGGGCAGTGCAGCTGAAACAGAGGCAAAGGTGAGATTTATTTAGTCTTCAGGAATCATTGTCATGCAGCAATATTTATTTTTTAATGCTACCTATTTTACTAATGTACTTCATTACCTAGTGCACATTATACACTTTATGTATGTCACAGCTGTACATTGAACAAAAGAGCGGCGCTTGTAGCAACCGTTAATGTAATAATGTTATGGAGAAAACTTCCAAAACATAATGAAATAACAACACAGAGACAGCTGCTTGTGAATCCGAACGTAACTTTACTTTACATCTTCACAACCTTTTATAACATATTCCTGCGTCACTCTTATATCACTGTTACATAGTCAAATCACCAGATCTGGACCCAACCGTCCTGTACTTTCTTACAATCATATGTCCGTGTTCTGAGCGTCACATGAACGTAATATTGTCTATGTGTTTCCCATGAGCCTGCATGGTGTGTGTGTGTGTGTGTGCCCGACTCCCTAATCTTGGTCAGGCCGACCTGAAAACAGACTGGCTGAATGTTATCTGGTGGCAGAGAAACATTCAATACTGTCCTAGCTGTGTGACCTGAGTGTCTGCGTGTTTGTGCATTTTGCATATCTATGTGTGTGCCTTAATGTGACTATGTGTGTGCCTTAATGTGTCTGTGTGTGTACTTTTATCATGTTCTCCTCAAAAGTCCATATGCGTCACTCAGAACACCACAATAACTGCCAATAACAAGTTTTCATTCTTAATATAACAACATTTATGAATTGA
This sequence comes from Nibea coibor, assembly GCA_023373845.1. Classification (NCBI taxonomy): domain Eukaryota; kingdom Metazoa; phylum Chordata; class Actinopteri; family Sciaenidae; genus Nibea; species Nibea coibor. The sequence goes on from CM041727.1 coordinate 4,357,992, forward strand.
TATCCTAATAACTTTTGAGTATGATTCAATATGTTATTATATTGCACATACACACACACACACATACACACACACACACACACACACACACGAACACAAATGCCACACACTCTTGTGATAGCCATAATTCACCACTAGATGGGAGTTGATTGACAAGTTATCCAGTCATGTGACTGGTAACTTTAAACACATCACAGTTAAACTTTGTGGCATTGGACAGAAAATATATTTATCACTCTCCATTAGTACTGTGTGAACGTGCCCCTTCACACTATTGTCTTCTAGCAAACAACAGAAGAATACTGGAGATTATTTTTCATTTGGTGTTGTTGTACTCTGAATTGATGTACCACTGTGTGTTCCTGATTTATGTGTTCTTAATCTAAATGCTTATAACTAAATGTTAAATGAATCATTTGTTTTCTTAGAGTGATCCATTGAATGAACCTGGCCATGATGAACACTCAGAGAAGAATGATGACAACACGACAGGAGAGGGAGAGTCTGATATCAAGTCTGAACCATCTATAACTGAAGAGAAAGGTAACATATTAATGAAGAACTTAACTGTAGAATAACATGAAAAAGACAGAAAGTATTACTTATAACTTATTTTATTTCATTTACGAATAATTATTTTTACTGTATTTTGTTTTGAAGAGATCAATCTTAAAAAATACATCATTTCTGCCAATAAATCTTGTTAACCTTGAGAGGCTGACTGACCAAAAACAATTTATGTCTGATCCTGTAATCTGCTTGTTGTTACATTACTCTGCAGTAGATGAACCAGAGGGCAGTGCAGCTGAAACAGAGGCAAAGGTGAGATTTATTTAGTCTTCAGGAATCATTGTCATGCAGCAACATTTATTTTTTATTACTACCTATTTTATTGTAATGTACTTCATTACCTAGTGCACATTACACACCTTACGTATGTAACAGCTGTACATTGAACAAAAGAGCGGCGCTTGTAGCAACCGTTAATGTAATAACTGCCAATAACAAGTTTTCATTCTTAATATAACAACATTTATGAATTGATATCCTAATAACTTTTGAGTATAATTCAATATGTTATTATATTGCACATACACACACACACACACACACACACACACACGAACACAAATGCCACACACTCTTGTGATAGCCATAATTCACCACTAGATGGGAGTTGATTGACAAGTTGTCCAGTCATGTGACTGGTAACTTTAAACACATCACAGTTAAACTTTGTGGCATTGGACAGAAAATATATTTATCACTCTCCATTAGTACTGTGTGAACGTGCCCCTTCACACTATTGTCTTCTAGCAAACAACAGAAGAATACTGGAGATTATTTTTCATTTGGTGTTGTTGTACTCTGAATTGATGTACCACTGTGTGTTCCTGATTTATGTGTTCTTAATCTAAATGCTTATAACTAAATGTTGAATGGATCATTTGTTTTCTTAGAGTGATCCATTGAATGAACCTGGCCATGATGAACACTCAGAGAAGAATGATGACAACACGACAGGAGAGGGAGAGTCTGATATCAAGTCTGAACCATCTACAACTGAAGAGAAAGGTAACATATTAATGATGAACTTAACTGTAGAATAACATGAAAAAGCCAAAAAGTATTACTTATAACTTATTTTATTTCATTTACGAATATTTTTTTGTGTTTTTTTGTGTTTTTCTGTATTTTGTTTTGAAGAGATCAATCTTAAAAAATACATCATTTCTGCCAATAAATCTTGTTAACCTTGAGAGGCTGACTGACCAAAAACAATTTATGTCTGATCCTGTAATCTGCTTGTTGTTACTTTACTCTGCAGTAGATGAACCAGAGGACAGTGCAGCTGAAACAGAGGCAAAGGTGAGATTTATTTAGTCTTCAGGAATCATTGTCATGCAGCAACATTTATTTTTTATTACTACCTATTTTATTCTAATGTACTTCATTACCTATCTAAAAGCTTATAACTAAATGTTAAATGGATCATTTGTTTTCTTAGAGTGATCCATTGAATGAACCTGGCCGTGATGAACACTCAGAGAAGAACAATGACAATACGACAGGAGAGGGAGAGTCTGATATCAAGTCTGAACCATCTACAACTAAAGAGAAAGGTAACATATTGATGAAGAACTTAATTGTAGAATAACAATAATAGTAATATTAAACTCTAAAAAAAGAATTATAACAAGAACATAACATTCAAAGTGACTTAAAGTGGACATTATTTATGAATTTTCCTACTTTACTTACTTTAGATATGGATGTGGGAGAGGACAAGGATGTGGTAAGAAACTATTTTAATTCTTGAATAATATTTACGTTATATCTCACTGTATAATGTTATAATGTTCTACATGCAGTACATGTTTTTTTGTTTATTTACAGCAGTCAGTTTCTGAAGAGATCAACAAGAAGAAGCAACGTCAAAGAGAAACTGAAAAACTGTTTGTCAGACTTCACCTTCAAGACAAACATCAACAGAAGATGACATCAGCAGATTTTCTTAGAATTGGTCCACCTCTGAAACAGGACCATGACACACGTGAGAAAGATCTAGCTCATACTTTTCTTCAGAGGCTGATGATGTTAGACTACAGAGCCAGATATATTCCTGTAAGACAAGACAGTCCTGAGGTGAGCCAGTCAAATCCTCCACCAGTGCTTGACAACGCTGACACAGATGACAGTGACTTAGATGCTCTATTTAGCACCAGAGTAGAATCTAATCAGTCAAAACAGAATCATGTGCATCCGATGGACGTTCAAATGGCAGTATTTCACTGCTCAGACAGCTTTTTAAAGCAGAACATGATTACAAAGCTATCACAATGTCAGTACGCCTTACCTCTGCTTGTTCCTGACCCAGTCACTATGGATGTTGAGTGTCCTCTGTGGACATTCAGACAAATTAAAAAAACATGGAAGATAACTAAAAAAGAAGACAATTCAAACACTGTTACCATGAAGAGTATGCCCATCTGCAAAGCTGAGACACCCATGGTGTCATTTTTCCGCCTGGGTTCATTATCTGTGTCTAAATCTCAGCTGATGAACACTTTGATCAACGACCGTCACAACACCTTCTTCCACAGAAACTGCCCAGGTAGCACCAAGTCTCGTCATTTGATGGATGGAGTTGTAGAGATCGCCTGGTACTGCCCTTCTGGAAAACCCAATGATGCGTTCACTGACTGTGTTGCCTTCTGTAATCTGCATGGTGATGCTCTGTTGATTGAAAAACAACGTGATATCCTGACTGAAAAATCTTCAGTTAATGTTGTTCTTGTACCAACTCTGGAAAAAGGCCACAAGAGTATTACAGTTATCTCAAAATATTTGAAGTCTCTAAAGCCTCTCATTGTTCTCATCGCTGATAATGACTGTGGCACGGATCAGATTAAACAGGGAAAATACAAACTGGGCCTGAAAGACAAAAGCCAATCAGATGTTTCTGAAGAACTGAAAAGAATCATGAGAAACATTTTGTCTGGACCACATGACTCCTTCCAGCTTGAAACCATGGCTGATGTCTCTGGAATCAAAGTGGATGAAAATGACAAAGTCTGCCAAAAAGGGAAATCTGCTGCGATGAAAATCATAAAACTGCTTCAGGGGATGGATGTTTCAAAGATCAAAGATGCATTTCTTCCTTGTCAAGGCAAACTGTGGCATGAGTGGAGCAAGATACACAAAGAACTGTATCACCTCAAAGGAAACATTGAGATGGAGAAATTTAAAAAGCAACAGAAACTAGAGACCATACGACAAAATCAACAGAAAGTTTCCTGCAGTGAACTGATGAAGTTGTTCACTGAAAGCCTCTCATCTTTAAAGTCAACAGACAAAGAGTATTTCGTGAAATGGATTCAGATCTTAATAGATGCCCTCTCCACAGACGATCTCTCTTCAATTCTTCAAAGCTATGATGAAAAGTGGTCTGAAGTCTTGACTTTGAAGAAGAAGCATGACAAATCTGATCAGTTAGAACGCAAGCAAACTGAGCTCGATGAAATATCAGCAAAACTACAGTCAGCAACGATTGGTTTGGAGCACATCTTTAGAGAAATGGGACAAATCTATGAAGCCAACGCACCTCTGCTGAAACAAACAAGGAGGGGACAGACTGACTGGTTTAAACATCCAGAGCTGGCTGCAGAGCTGATGATCTCAGGACATCCGATGGAGCTGATGGATGGTGATGCAGGTCATGTGCCTTTAACATGGATCTCTAGTCTTTTAGATGAAGTCATGAAGAAACTGGGCAACAAGAAAGTTTTTGTTTTGTCAGTTTTAGGCGTACAAAGCAGTGGAAAATCAACTATGCTGAATGCCATGTTTGGTTTACAGTTTGCAGTGAGTGCTGGCAGGTGCACCAAGGGTGCCTTCATGCAACTGATCAAAGTGTCAGAGGAGATCAAGACAAACTTTGACTATGTCCTAGTGGTGGACACTGAAGGACTGCGTGCTCTTGAGTTGGCAGGTAACACCAGTCTTCACCATGACAATGAACTGGCAACATTTGTTGTTGGTCTGGGAAACATGACATTGATCAACATTTATGGAGAGAATCCAGCTGAGATGCAAGATGTTCTGCAGATTGTTGTTCAGGCTTTCATGAGGATGAAGAAAGTCAAACTTTCTCCAAGTTGTGTGTTTGTTCACCAAAATGTTACAGATGTTGCAGCTGCAGAGAAAAACATGGATGGAAAGAGACGCCTGCAAGGAAAACTGGACGAAATGGCCCAACTAGCTGCAAAAGAAGAGGTTTGTGATGTTGAGTGCTTCAGTGATGTCATTGCATTTGACGTCCAAAAAGATGTGAAATATTTTGCCCAACTATGGGAGGGAAGTCCACCTATGGCTCCTCCAAATCCAGGTTATACTGAGAGCATCCAAGAGCTGAAGAACTTCATCCTCTCTAAAGCTTCACAGTCAGCTGGGATTACTCTCTCACAGTTCAAAAGCAGAATTCATGATCTGTGGAATGCCCTGTTGAATGAAAACTTTGTTTTCAGTTTCAAAAACACACTTGAAGTTGAAGTCTACAGAAAACTTGAGGTCCAGTATGGGAACTGGACCTGGGCCCTGAGGAGCAAGATGTTGACCATTGAAAACCAGCTTCATACCGAAATTGAAAATGGACTTGACAAGGTTGAGCTCAGTTATCTTTATGAAGAAATGAGCAAAACATATGAAGAAATTAAAAAGGCTATGACAAGTTACTTTGATGACAAAGAAGACAAAGAAATGTTGGTTCAGTGGAAAGGCCGATTTGAAAACAAAATCAAAGAGTTTCATGATGAACAAGTGAGCAAAGTTAAAAGAAAACTGGATGAAGTTATAAGTGCTTGTAAAAAGCTTGATGACAAGAAGACAGAGTTTGAGAACAAGCTGCTGCAAAAGAGTAAAGAACTCGCTCATCAGTTAAAAGACAAGGCAGAAGATGAAGAAGAGCTTACAAAGCAGTTTGACTCTGTCTGGACAGTCTGTGTTAGAGACATAACTGCAAGTATAAAGCCTATCGAGGATATCAACTTGGAAGAAGATCAGTCAACTATCCTTCGAGACCTTGGTTTTGAACAGTGTCTTATAGCTGAATCCAAAGACAGTGGCAACTACAAAAACATATCAGAGGTTGGTGACTACATTCAGTATGTTTCCCCCACAAGAACTGAACGTTTGATCACTGGAATTAAAAAGCACACTGGAATTGGTTCAGAAAAACAACATATGCCACATGAGGATCGGCAACTGATCAGATGCCTCATTTCTAATCTTGAAGAAAAGTGCCTTGAATTAATTAAGAGCAAACCTGTAGCTACAAAAGGCTACAATCCAACGTACTTACAAGAAGTGGCCAAAAATGTAAAAGAAAAAGTGACAGAATTTGAATCACAGAGGAAATATTCTCTGAAGAAGGAGTTCACAGTTGATCTCTTGCTGTATGTTTTTGACAAAGCAGGGAGTTTGCTTTCAGAGTCTCACGAGAAATTCAAAATGAAGAACAACCCACTCACTTATTTAGACACCAAGAAAATGCAATATTACAACATTTTCAGAAGCTTCTGCAAAGGAAACTCATCTGCTGCTGTGCTTGGAGAATTGATCTGTGAGAAACTGAAGAGTTCCACCATTGAGGCTGTCTGTAACAAGACTGCCATCGATCTTGCTGGAGAGATGAGGTGCAGATGTCCAGCATTCAGTGGTAACCGGCTGAACTTGGAGAAACATGTCTTGAAGTCACTGGCAGAGAAAGAGGACTTTGATGGTTTCATCACCTACATCCAACACCCAAGACAGCAAGTAGAGACTTTCATCAAAGAGGAAGTAAAGAAATATATCTTCACAGAGAACAAAGATAAGGCAAAGAATATACTCAAGAAAAATGTTCAAGACATCATAAAGCGTGTCAGTCAAGCTTTATTTACTGCAACAGATGAAGTCAAAACTCAGAGAGGAGACGTAGAAATGTGGGTGGAGAAATGTTCCAGTTCACTAAAAGATGTGCTAACACTTGACACCATTTGTTGTCAAAATTTCAAAGACATAAACAAATTTGACTTCCTTAAAGAAGAGATAGAGAAAGGCCTTGAATGTATCATGAAGGAGGTGAGCAGCCTCTCACTGGATAAGATGAATGAATTCAGGCTGCAGCCGGATCGAATCCTCATCGATCAGCTGTGTAACTGCTGCTGGGAAACGTGTCCATTCTGTGCAGCTGTTTGTACCAACACTTTAAAAGATCATCTTCCTGCCAAACACAATGTCCCTTTTCATCGCCCTTCTGGGATTAAAGGATGGTACACTAGAAACACAGATGAACTGGACATCGATTTCTGCATGACATTAGTTGCAAGTGAGGGACGTTTCTGCCCCTGTCATGATTCAAATGATCTTTATCCTTATAAAAAGTATCAAAAAGCTGGAGAGAAGTATGCTTCATGGCAGATTACTCCTGATGGGTCTAAGCTGACATACTGGAAATGGTTTGTATGTCGATTTCAAAAGCAGCTTGAAGAGCATCATGAATTAAAATTCCATGGCAGAGGAGAAATCCCCAGTGAGTGGAGAAAGTACAGTAAACAAGAAGCGATTAACAGTCTGGATGAAATGATCAAATCACAGTGATTCAGAAACAACTGAAGTTTTCTCACAGTAACTGATTACCAAACTGTCTGAGGATGAAGCCTAGCCAAAATATCTGGATGCACCTCTATAATTTGATGTGATCAATATGTAGGCCTATTTTAATTCTATCATAGGGGAATTTTGAGGTATTATTTCACATTTTACCACTTTACTTTTATATGAAAATCTCAAAAGATAGACATTAGTTATTCAGAGTATATTATTTTCTTCCAAAGCCATTTTCTTAGGTTTTAGGTTTCAAAGAGAAGGATGTATTATCTTTTTTACTACAGTTGTCATTAAAGGGCCTTATAACAGGCAACACAGGTTTTGTAGTTTTAACCCATAACACCCATGGTGATACCAGTGTAACAAGCACATTGAATGTCCCAGACAGCTTTATGCCCCTTATTAAGCCCAATGTGACATATATGTAACAACACAGATCTTTGGGAATAAAGTGTTATTCTGAAAAAACTTTAGAAATGTGTTCTATGTGGTCCACTTGGTCTGTGGTATAACCCACATAATTTTCCTTTAAGGATAAATGGGTCTGAGTTCTTATGGGTTAAAAATCTATATCAGTATATCTGCATCTTGAATTTTTGTTTTGAAATGTTTTGAGTGAATTTATGTAACATGATTGATAGACAGGATAAATCATAAGGTCTATGTTCTGAGATCGCATTAATGAACTGTTGATTATAAAAATGTGTGAAACTTTTACTTTGAGTTCCACAAAAAGAAAAAGTTGTGAGAAGTTGATATATCTAACAGTGTGTTTTTGTTTTAGTTGTATCTGTTGTGTTATCTGAATCATCTTTAACATTTTCATCTTCATATTTTATTTGTGTGTTTTATTAGAGTTGTGTATTCAACAGTTTTACACTTTATCTATAGTTTTGAATGTTTTTATTTTGCCCATTGGTTGTATTGTTGTTCATTAGATTTCCGAAATATCAATCAATATATAGAAACATAAGTGTGAAAAAAAAATAGTGATATTTTCTTTTACTTTTTTCTTTGGTTTTGTTGTTCTTGTTTACAATCTTGCTGTAGAAGTCTGTTGAGTAATAATGAGTTATCATAAAAATAAATTCTTCATGAAAGACCAGGTTTATCTGTGTTTCTGAAATGACAAAGTCTCAAGACCACAGAGCGTTTATGACAAATATTTTTAGTAATTTGAACAGATTTAATATTCCATCCATCCGTTTTCTGTAACCGCTTATTCTCATTTGGGTCACAGGGGCCTGGAGCCTGTCCCAGCAGGATTAGGCTGCAACCCTTCAAAGACAACAAAACATGATCATTTGAATTCAAACATTTTATATTCTTGTGCACAACAGGACATTTTTAAATAAAGATACATTTCCAATGCTGAAGATCTCCATCTCTTAAAGATTAACATTTCTCACAATAACTGAGCATTTCTCAAAGTCTGGTCTTTAACCAAAGTGACAAACACAGCGTGCATGTGTGACAGAAGTTGTCTCTTAGCAGATTTTGAAGGAAGTCAGTTTGAAGTCTCCTGTGATTTTGATGTAGCTGAAGACGTCCATGCCCTCACGGTTGGGAAACTGGACTTCTTGTCCATCAGGAAGCTCCACTTCAAACATGTCTCCAGTCAGCTTGAACACAATCTGAACACAAAAGATAGACACAGTAAAACATTTTTATTTTTTTAGTAGAAAATCTCAAAGCTTCTCCAAACAGAACCCAAACTCTGTGCATGGCTAAATATCTTTTTTGTATTCACTTCACTTCCTCCAGTCAGATTCGCTCACCTTGACATCTGTGCCTCTCTGTAAAGGGTTGTGTAATTCCCGTTTCTCATCGCCCCAACAACCAGCGACCTTTGAGTTACAAACTAGAACGGTTCCATCAGTGTCATCGTGGAAACGAGGGTTAAAGTGCATTGCCAGGTTGTCTGGATCACAGCCGAGGTCGATGGTGTGTTCATGATGAGAAACTGCAAAACATGAAAATCGTAAAGAAAATCGTAAAGTTGACATAATAAAATACACTTCCAGTGAATACTATTGAAGTAAAGTTGCCACAAACAAACTGAAACAGTTAGAAAGGAAGTGACATTTTCATTATATCATAAAAATTTTTTGTTGACTGCTATGATGTGTTGTGTGGGTGACCTGTGTAGTGCTGATCGGGGGTCCTGGAGCACTGATCATAATAACCTCCACCTTGCTCGCTGTAGTTTTACCAAAGATATCCTATAATCGTCTCTGGTTTCACCTATGTAATGACGCTAGTATGACAACTCAGATTGTTTATGGTTGAATAGAAACACCTCAGTTTAACACATTTTTTCTCGTTTAGCCTTTCTCTGAAATATTTCCCCTCACTGATTTAGATTAATTATGTTGATCTATACAGAACATGATACCTATCACATCACACCAAACTTGATAAGAGCAAGTGGGAGGGGTTTGTGATGGACACACCTCAAAGCAAAAGTTATAATCCTCTGATTTCTATATGCAGAACAGAGACTGGCAGGATCTCTGGCAGAACTCAGCAAACACAAGACAAAGGTGAGTTCATACAAAGTTTCTATTGACATAGACTTGACTCAATAGAAACAGCTCAGTTTAACACTGTGATTTTTTCTCCTTTAGCCTCTTTTATTCTGATTTGGTAACTTTCATACAGACAGGTTATTTGACATGTAAACTTGTGTGAAAAAGGTTTTATTCAGTTTGTTTGCTTACAATGCAGTGCACACATGCTCTTATAGTAATCCAGCACACTTAATGTCACAGTCTGTTTTACTTCTTTGCTCTTCGTTCTTTTCTTCTCAAACCAGATTGTATCACACTGTCACTCTGTCATTCACTGCAGTGTTGTGCACATTTTTAATATTTCTCTTTTATTTTAAAACCTGTGTAACACATTTTAAATATACACACAGCTAACAGTGTATAAGAGGAAGAAGTTATAATGTTTTAGATCTCATCATCTGAACAAAGTGCGTCATTATCATTTTTACTTTCACATTCAAACTCACTGAACAGCATTTGTGGACAACAGACAGACAAACAGGCGTTTAGTTAATCAAACATCTCCTCTGGACTGGCTTGGCTTGACAGACCTGTTTCTCTGCGTGACACAATGGTTCATTAGTAACACTGTTTTCTCACAGTATGTTGGCTTGGACCTATAATCTGAGTTAAAAACAGTTTATTTTATTTCCACTTTATTCCTATTGTATTTGCATTTAGTGAGTGTATATTGATTTACCCTGGTCTCATTTTATATGATATTATTTAATGAATTGGTGCCCCGCTGTGTTTGTTGATCCTCATTTGGTGAGATGATCTTGATGTTTCTTGGCCTGGACAGCTCTAAAATAGACTATATTAATCTTAGTGTGAACCAGTGAATGAACCTTGTGAGGCTGAATATGTGGACAAGAATGATAAATGCAGAACAATGGGAAGAGAGCCTGAAATCAAGTCTCTAGCACCTTCTGTGACCAATGAGAGAGGCAACATTTTAACCAAGAATTTAATTGCAATTGTATATAGGATGCATAAAAAAAATCTTCTTTGGTCTGACAGATCCCAAACACATATTTATTCTTACTTTATGCAAACTTTAAAATAAAATTCTGAGTCCTCTTTGTCCAAGATCGAGACAAGACCGAATAAACATGCTGTTGATTCTGATACAAGACCGAGAACTTCAAGAAGTGGTTTTGAGACCGGCCTCGAGACTAAGACGGCTCTCAAGTACTACAACACTGTGGTTCACATCAGTGCAGTGCAGACAGTTTCATTAGAAATTAAAGGTTACTGTGTATCATAATATAATGTAGCAGACTTGGGAACAATTATGACAATTGTGACACAGAGACCCGACTTCTGGTCTTGAGACCAGGACTGATCTCAAGTATTACAACACTGTGGTTCACATCAAATGCCAGCATTTGTTTTGCTATATTTCAGTGTTGACAGAGGATTGGTTTAGGCAAGAAACATCAAACTTTACCGACTAGAAGCTGAACATAATTCTCCTTGAAAATCACATGATTTTGGGAAAATAATAAGTTAGGGTAGTCATACTGTCTCTGAAATATTTCCCCTCACTGATTTAGATTAATTATGTTGATCTATACAGAACATGATACCTATCACATCACACCAAACTTGATAAGAGCAAGTGGGAGGGGTTTGTGATGGACACACCTCAAAGCAAAAGTTATAATCCTCTGATTTCTATATGCAGAACAGAGACTGGCAGGATCTCTGGCAGAACTCAGCAAACACAAGACAAAGGTGAGTTCATACAAAGTTTCTATTGACATAGACTTGACTCAATAGAAACAGCTCAGTTTAACACTGTGATTTTTTCTCCTTTAGCCTCTTTTATTCTGATTTGGTAACTTTCATACAGACAGGTTATTTGACATGTAAACTTGTGTGAAAAAGGTTTTATTCAGTTTGTTTGCTTACAATGCAGTGCACACATGCTCTTATAGTAATCCAGCACACTTAATGTCACAGTCTGTTTTACTTCTTTGCTCTTCGTTCTTTTCTTCTCAAACCAGATTGTATCACACTGTCACTGTCATTCACTGCAGTGTTGTGCACATTTTTAATATTTCTCTTTAATTTTAAAACCTGTGTCACACATCCTAAATATACACACAGCTAACAGTGTATAAGAGGAAGAAGTTATAATGTTTTAGATCTCATCATCTGAACAAAGTGCGTCATTATCATTTTTACTTTCACATTCAAACTCACTGAACAGCATTTCTGGGCAACAGACAGACAAACAGGCGTTTAGTTAATCAAACATCTCCTCTGGACTGGCTTGGCTTGACAGACCTGTTTCTCTGCGTGACACAATGGTTCATTAGTAACACTGTTTTCTCACAGTATGTTGGCTTGGACCTATAATCTGAGTTAAAAACAGTTTATTTTATTTCCACTTTATTCCTATTGTATTTGCATTTAGTGAGTGTATATTGATTTACCCTGGTCTCATTTTATATGATATTATTTAATGAATTGGTGCCCCGCTGTGTTTGTTGATCCTCATTTGGTGAGATGATCTTGATGTTTCTTGGCCTGGACAGCTCTAAAATAGACTATATTAATCTTAGTGTGAACCAGTGAATGAACCTTGTGAGGCTGAATATGTGGACAAGAATGATAAATGCAGAACAATGGGAAGAGAGCCTGAAATCAAGTCTCTAGCACCTTCTGTGACCAATGAGAGAGGCAACATTTTAACCAAGAATTTAATTGCAATTGTATATAGGATGCATAAAAAAAATCTTCTTTGGTCTGACAGATCCCAAACACATATTTATTCTTACTTTATGCAAACTTTAAAATAAAATTCTGAGTCCTCTTTGTCCAAGATCGAGACAAGACCGAATAAACATGCTGTTGATTCTGATACAAGACCGAGAACTTCAAGAAGTGGTTTTGAGACCGGCCTCGAGACTAAGACGGCTCTCAAGTACTACAACACTGTGGTTCACATCAGTGCAGTGCAGACAGTTTCATTAGAAATTAAAGGTTACTGTGTATCATAATATAATGTAGCAGACTTGGGAACAATTATGACAATTGTGACACAGAGACCCGACTTCTGGTCTTGAGACCAGGACTGATCTCAAGTATTACAACACTGTGGTTCACATCAAATGCCAGCATTTGTTTTGCTATATTTCAGTGTTGACAGAGGATTGGTTTAGGCAAGAAACATCAAACTTTACCGACTAGAAGCTGAACATAATTCTCCTTGAAAATCACATGATTTTGGGAAAATAATAAGTTAGGGTAGTCATACTGTCTCTGAAATATTTCCCCTCACTGATTTAGATTAATTATGTTGATCTATACAGAACATGATACCTATCACATCACACCAAACTTGATAAGAGCAAGTGGGAGGGGTTTGTGATGGACACACCTCAAAGCAAAAGTTATAATCCTCTGATTTCTATATGCAGAACAGAGACTGGCAGGATCTCTGGCAGAACTCAGCAAACACAAGACAAAGGTGAGTTCATACAAAGTTTCTATTGACATAGACTTGACTCAATAGAAACAGCTCAGTTTAACACTGTGATTTTTTCTCCTTTAGCCTCTTTTATTCTGATTTGGTAACTTTCATACAGACAGGTTATTTGACATGTAAACTTGTGTGAAAAAGGTTTTATTCAGTTTGTTTGCTTACAATGCAGTGCACACATGCTCTTATAGTAATCCAGCACACTTAATGTCACAGTCTGTTTTACTTCTTTGCTCTTCGTTCTTTTCTTCTCAAACCAGATTGTATCACACTGTCACTGTCATTCACTGCAGTGTTGTGCACATTTTTAATATTTCTCTTTAATTTTAAAACCTGTGTCACACATCCTAAATATACACACAGCTAACAGTGTATAAGAGGAAGAAGTTATAATGTTTTAGATCTCATCATCTGAACAAAGTGCGTCATTATCATTTTTACTTTCACATTCAAACTCACTGAACAGCATTTCTGGGCAACAGACAGACAAACAGGCGTTTAGTTAATCAAACATCTCCTCTGGACTGGCTTGGCTTGACAGACCTGTTTCTCTGCGTGACACAATGGTTCATTAGTAACACTGTTTTCTCACAGTATGTTGGCTTGGACCTATAATCTGAGTTAAAAACAGTTTATTTTATTTCCACTTTATTCCTATTGTATTTGCATTTAGTGAGTGTATATTGATTTACCCTGGTCTCATTTTATATGATATTATTTAATGAATTGGTGCCCCGCTGTGTTTGTTGATCCTCATTTGGTGAGATGATCTTGATGTTTCTTGGCCTGGACAGCTCTAAAATAGACTATATTAATCTTAGTGTGAACCAGTGAATGAACCTTGTGAGGCTGAATATGTGGACAAGAATGATAAATGCAGAACAATGGGAAGAGAGCCTGAAATCAAGTCTCTAGCACCTTCTGTGACCAATGAGAGAGGCAACATTTTAACCAAGAATTTAATTGCAATTGTATATAGGATGCATAAAAAAAATCTTCTTTGGTCTGACAGATCCCAAACACATATTTATTCTTACTTTATGCAAACTTTAAAATAAAATTCTGAGTCCTCTTTGTCCAAGATCGAGACAAGACCGAATAAACATGCTGTTGATTCTGATACAAGACCGAGAACTTCAAGAAGTGGTTTTGAGACCGGCCTCGAGACTAAGACGGCTCTCAAGTACTACAACACTGTGGTTCACATCAGTGCAGTGCAGACAGTTTCATTAGAAATTAAAGGTTACTGTGTATCATAATATAATGTAGCAGACTTGGGAACAATTATGACAATTGTGACACAGAGACCCGACTTCTGGTCTTGAGACCAGGACTGATCTCAAGTATTACAACACTGTGGTTCACATCAAATGCCAGCATTTGTTTTGCTATATTTCAGTGTTGACAGAGGATTGGTTTAGGCAAGAAACATCAAACTTTACCGACTAGAAGCTGAACATAATTCTCCTTGAAAATCACATGATTTTGGGAAAATAATAAGTTAGGGTAGTCATACTGTCTCTGAAATATTTCCCCTCACTGATTTAGATTAATTATGTTGATCTATACAGAACATGATACCTATCACATCACACCAAACTTGATAAGAGCAAGTGGGAGGGGTTTGTGATGGACACACCTCAAAGCAAAAGTTATAATCCTCTGATTTCTATATGCAGAACAGAGACTGGCAGGATCTCTGGCAGAACTCAGCAAACACAAGACAAAGGTGAGTTCATACAAAGTTTCTATTGACATAGACTTGACTCAATAGAAACAGCTCAGTTTAACACTGTGATTTTTTCTCCTTTAGCCTCTTTTATTCTGATTTGGTAACTTTCATACAGACAGGTTATTTGACATGTAAACTTGTGTGAAAAAGGTTTTATTCAGTTTGTTTGCTTACAATGCAGTGCACACATGCTCTTATAGTAATCCAGCACACTTAATGTCACAGTCTGTTTTACTTCTTTGCTCTTCGTTCTTTTCTTCTCAAACCAGATTGTATCACACTGTCACTGTCATTCACTGCAGTGTTGTGCACATTTTTAATATTTCTCTTTTATTTTAAAACCTGTGTAACACATCCTAAATATACACACAGCTAACAGTGTATAAGAGGAAGAAGTTATAATGTTTTAGATCTCATCATCTGAACAAAGTGCGTCATTATCATTTTTACTTTCACATTCAAACTCACTGAACAGCATTTCTGGGCAACAGACAGACAAACAGGCGTTTAGTTAATCAAACATCTCCTCTGGACTGGCTTGGCTTGACAGACCTGTTTCTCTGCGTGACACAATGGTTCATTAGTAACACTGTTTTCTCACAGCATGAAGGTATTCTCTCATTAAATCATAAAATATTATTTGTGCATACACTTCTTCCCAGTGCTATACTATCCATACTTGTGTGTTGTGTTTCTCCTTCAGTCTCTTTTACTGTGTTGTTGAACAGAACCATAGATAAAAAAAAAAAATAAATGTGACTAAATCTAAAAAGTAGATTTTTGAGGAACCATTTTATCTGCAGTGAAATCTACATGACTTTAAAAAATATATGTTGAAACACATCAGTATATATCTTTCCAAGCAGATTAATTAAACTTATATTTTCTTTATCAAATCAGATCAAACCTGATTTAGTGAGTGTATATTAATTAATTTTGTTCTCATTTTATGTGATATTATTTAGTGAACTGGTGCCCCACCGTGTCTGTTGATCTTCATTTAGTGTGTTTATCTTGATGTTTCCTGGCCCGGACACCTCTAAAATAGACTATTTTATTCTCAGTTGGTCCAACTGAGATTGTGGAGTGGAATGAACCTGGTGAGGCTGAATCTGCGGACAACAATGATAAAAGCACATCAGCAGGAACAGAGCCTGAAATCAAGTCTGCAGCACCTTCTGTGACCAATGAGAAAGGTAACATTTTAACCAAGAATTTAATTGTATATTTGTTTATTATATATATTTATATATTATAATTCAATCAAGTTTCAAATGCTGTTAAAGGGGAATCCATCTAACTAAAACCAACACTTCAATAGGAATTATGGAGGTCAACAAAAGAAACAGCAAAATTAGTGAACAGTCAACAGAGGAGAGTGAAACACTGGAAGACACTTCAACAGATGGTAAAGAAGAATTATTAGATTTAATTTGTTAAAACATAATAGAATGTAAACTCTACTTCACTATAACTGTGGTGTGTCTTACTGAAATTATTCTCCATTTATTTTGTTTCAGTGGTTCCTGAACTCACACTTGTGTTAATTGGTGACACAAAGTCCATTGAGGTTGGATCAAAAAACATTTTACTTGACCATGACAAAAATGTACATGTGGGACAGTTTTCATCTAAACTGTATGATTTATGTGGTCGGCACATCTCTGTCATTAACATGCTTGGTCTACAAAACATTGACACTGACACATTCCCATTAAATAAGGGAATTCACGCCTTTCTCTTACTGTTAACAAATGGTCTGCATAACAGCCATTACAGTTCAGGACTGCAGTGGTTAGAAAATACTTTTGGGAAAGGATCACTTTCTTATTTAATGACAGTTGTGACTCATGAGTCAGATGAAAAATGTGAAAGTGCATTGACAGACCTGAAAGCCAACAGCAGCTTTGATGAAAAAAGATACCACACATGTACAAGAAGCATGGTGGATGGAACAGAGATAATAGCTCTATTTGACAAAATAGATGTCATGGTCTCTGAAAATGAGCCACACTGCTACAGTAGACTGATGTGTGATGAAAATAAGGAGAAGAAAGAACATCTGGATCATGAATCCCATGAAGAAGAATGGTTTGATCCCTTAGGGTTTCAGCAAAAACAAACAGGTGAGATTTTTATGTTGGTATTCACAGTTGATGCCCCCACTGCTGATAAGATAATGTGGACAGTTTAAATCTGCTGAAATATTAATAAACCTACAAAGAGCTCATTGCTTAGATGTTTTGTCTGTAAATTTCTGTTTTGGTTGAAAGTCAACAGTCGCAGTAGGAGTGAGAGGATGACATAGGCTCCAATATTTTCTGTTGGCAATTTCATTACTTATTATCTTGTATTTGGTAAAAGGCTTTAAAAACCCATTGTACACTGTAAACTATACACTATGTGCTCAGCAGACAGACAGAATGTGACAGCGGCTGCTGAACATAGCGGAGAATCTAGAAGTTGTTGTGGAGGGGTGATATTGTTTCCTTTTCAACTCTAATAAAATCACCTAAAATTAGTAAATATAATGGATATAGGATGATTACTTAGTTTAACCATGCAACATGCATTATTGACCAGTAGTAGAAGATATGGAGACGACAGCAACTCAAATCAACCTATGGTTGATTGGTCCCATAGCTATGGCTATGGCTGCTGTTAGCCAATGTTAGCTCAGTTCATTAGCTAGGCTGTCTGGACAGTGAGCTTAGAGCAAGCATGGGCAAACTGTTCCACAAAGGGCCGACATGGCTGCAGGTTTTTGTTCCAACCAACCAAGCGCACACAGTTTGACCAATTAACTCTCTGAAGACTGAGATCAGTTGATTAAATGAGTCAAGTCTGGTGTGCTGCTGCTTGGCTGGAAAGAAAACCTGCAGCCACACCGGCCCTTTGTGGAACAGTTTGCCCATGCCTGGCTTAGAGCATCAGAGGAGTGTTAGTGTTTGTAGTACGGGTGTTTTGGGCCACTGTGAAGAGGAGGTTTTCAGACCCGGGGAGCAGGAGAACGTTCATGGAGAACAAAGCTAGTATTGTGCCAGAGTTGTAGCTGGCTCACTCATTCACACACATTCATATGTTGAGGGCAGAGGCTGCCATGCAAGGTGTGCGCTGCTGATCAGGAATAATATAAGTTTCCTATCCAAACATTCACAGTGCTATTACGTTCACCCATACACACACATTTACATATTCTGACATTCTGCAGTTTGTAGCCGTTACAGTTTTACAGAGACCCAGATAGTTTTAGGGCACAAAACAGTTACAAAAGGAGCTTTGCCACTAAGTAGATATTGCACAGGAAATGCATCTGTCACGCCTGGACTTAAGAGGACTCAGATGCAGAGATCGGAACGGAGAGCAGCTTTATTTGCTCACACAAGAAATCCTCGTCTGAGTGAGGCTATAAAAAGGCCTGAACTAAGAAAAACAAAAAATCACTCCTAAGGAGGAAAAACACTAAACTTCTCTATATAAGGTTAACAAACTCAAAATCACTCTCAATGAGGAAAAAGAAAAAGGCTATGAAACTTTAACTTAAAGCTCTCCAATGAGGCTGAAAATAAAACACTATACTATTCAGAAAGAAACAAAAGCTAGACTACAAAATTACAACTCAAAATCACTCTTACGAGGACGGAAAAAAACAAAATACAAGAGCTATTGAACATGAACTATGGACTATGACAAGAAGGCTTGGGTGTACGCTACAGGAGACGAAACACTTTGGCACAAGACAAAGGGAGACGCAGACAATATATACACTAGGTAACAGGGAACAGGTGGAAACAATCAGGGCGGGGAAGACAATCAGACCGGTGACACATGAGGGCAAGTGACCTGAAACGAGAGGAGAGTTAACTTTCAAAATAAAACAGGAAGTGACAAGACAAGACAAAAACCCCAACTTGACCTCACCGCGGTGTGACAGCATCTTATTGGAGTGAATTTTTAAAATACAATTTTGCTAGTAAATCTTCACCTGGACTAGTTTACTGACAAAAACAATTTCTTGTATGTCTGATCCTGTAATCTGCTTGTTGTTACAACTCTGCAGTAGATGAACCGGAGGAGAGTGCAGCTGAAACAGAGGCAAAGGTGAGATTTATTTAGTCTTCAGGAATCATTGTCATACAGCAACATTTATTTTTTTAATGCTACCTATTTTATTCTAATGTACTGTCGCACATTATACACCTTATGTACGTCACAACTGAACAAACCAACCATTAATGTAATAACTGCTAATAAAAACGTTTTCATCTGTAATAACATTTCTGAATAATATAATGAGTTATTACATTATTACCTGGGTTTAAAAATATCCAGAAAATGTCATGACTGGAGCCAATGATGGAATCATACATACAAGTTATTTATTGACTACAATCATGCTTCTGTGACATCTTTACTGTTGCTTCTTTCAAATAGTTGAAGCTTAAAAACTTGACCACACACATACAAACAAAAAATATATTCTCATGTCACATACTATGAAACATTTAGCTCTTTAAAGATGCTTTGTCTTCAAATACAAAGACCATTTCTTCCCATTAATAATGTCACATTTAATTACACATATTTAAATTAAACAAACTGTTTCAACCACACAGTATAAACACTGCCAATCTCAATTTATCTGTACTAAGTCTGACCCTGAAATGATGAATGAAAATGTTTTAAATCAATCTGAATTCTTGCTTTTAACACCTGGCTATATGAATACAATTATGACAAAATCGACTTTGTGGCATTGGACAAAAAATATATTTATCACTCTCCATTAGTGCTGTGTGAATGTGCCCCTTGTCACTATTGTCTTCTAGCAAACAACAGAAGAATACTGGAGATTATTTTTCATTTGGTGTTATTGTACTCTGAATTGATGTACCACTGTGTGTTCCTGATTTATGTGTTCTTAATCCGTCCGTCCGTCTTCTTCCGCTTATCCGAGGGCGGGTCGCAGGGGCAGCAGCTTTAGCAGGGAGACCCAGACTTTTCTCTCCCCAGCCACTTCGTCCAGCTCCCCCAGGAGGACCCCAAGGTGTTCCCAGGCCAGCCGAGAGACATAGTCCCTCCAGCATGTCCTGGGTCTTCCCCGGGGCCGCCTCCCGGAGGGACGTGCCCGGAACACCTCACCAGGGAGGCGTCCAGGAGGCATCCTCACTAGATGCCCGAGCCACCTCAACTGGCTCCTCTCAATGCGGAGGAGCAGCGGTTCTACTCCGAGCTCCCCGTGGATGGCCGAGCTTCTCACCCTATCTCTAAGGGAGAGCCCAGCCACTCCGCGAAGGAAACTCATTTCGGCCGCTTGTATCCGCGATCTCATTCTTTCGGTCACTACCCAAAGTTCATGACCATAGGTGAGGGTAGGAACGTAGATTGAGACTTCACCACGACGGACCGGCGCAGAGTCCGCATCACTGCAGAAGCTGCACCGATCCGCCAGTCAATCTCCTGTTCCGTCCTTTCCTCACTCGTGAACAAGACCCCGAGATACTTAAACTCCTCCACTTGAGGCAGGATCTCAACCCCGACCTGGAGACTGCACTCCACCCTTTTCCGGCTGAGAACCATGGCCTCAGATTTAGAGGTGCTGATTCTCATCCCAGCCGCTTCACATTTGGCTGCGAACTGCTCCAGAGAGAGCTGAAGGTCAGGACCAGGTCATCTGCAAAAAGCAGCGACCCAATCCTGAGGCCACCGAACCGTAGCCCCTCAACGCCCTGACTGCGCCTAGAAATTCTGTCCATAAAGATTATGAACAGAATCGGTGACAAAGGGCAGCCCTGGCGGAGTCCAACTCTCACAGGAAACAAGTCCGACTTACTGCCGGCGATGCCGGAGCTCTGGCACCGAGAGTACAGGGACCGGACAGCCCGTATTAACGGGTCTGGGACCCCATACTCCCAGAGCACCCCCCACAGGGTTTCCCGGGGGACACGGTCGAATGCCTTCTCCAAGTCCACAAAGCACATGTAGACTGGTTGGGCAAACTCCCATGCACCCTCCAGGACCGTGCTGAGGGTATAGAGCTGGTCCACAGTTCCACGACCAGGATGAAAACCACACTGCTCCTCCTGGATCCGAGGTTCGACAATCTTGCGGACCCTCCTCTCCAGGACCCCCGAAAAGACCTTCCCAGGGAGGCTGAGAAGTGTGATCCCCCTATAGTTGGAGCCCTTTTTGAAGAGGGGAACCACCACCCCGGTCTGCCAGTCCAGAGGCACTGGCCCCGATGTCCACGCGATGTTGCAGAGACGTGTCAACCAAGACAGCCCCACAACATCCAGAGCCTTGAGGAACTCTGGGCGGATCTCATCCACCCCTGGGGCCCTGCCACCGAGGAGCTTTTTGACTACCTCGGCGACTTCAGCCCCAGAGATTGACAAGCCCACCACGGGGTCCCCAGACTCTACTTCCTCAGTGGAAGACGTGCTGGTGGGATTGAGGAGGTCTTCGAAGTATTCCCTCCACCGACCCAGGACATCCCCAGACGAGGTCAGCAGCACCCCGCCCCCACTGAACACAGTGTTGACAGTGCACTGCTTCCCCCGCCTGAGCCTCCGGATGGTGGTCCAGAACCTCCTCGAAGCCGTTCGAAAGTCATTCTCCATGGCCTCACCAAACTCCTCCCACGCCCAAGTTTTTGCCTCTGCGATCACGGAAGCTGCGTTCCGCTTGGCATGTCGATACCCGTCAGCTGCTTCAGGGGTCCCACAGGCCAAAAAGGTTCTGTAGGCCTCCTTCTTCAGCTTGACGGCACCACCAGCGGGTTCGGGGGTTGCCGCCGCGACAGGCACCGACCACCTTGCGGCCACAACTCCGATCAGCCGCCTCGACAATGGAGGCACGGAACAAGGTCCACTCGGACTCAATGTCCCCCACCTCCCCCGGGATGTGAGCGAAGCTCTCCCGGAGGTGAGAGTTGAAGCTCTTTCTGACAGGGGATTCAGCCAGACGTTCCCAGCAAACCCGCACAGAACGTTTGGGCCTGCCAGGTCTGTCCTCCCCCACCATTGGAGCCAACTCACCACCAGGTGGTGATCAGTTGACAGCTCCGCCCCTCTCTTCACCCGAGTGTCCAAAACACATGGCCGCAAATCCGACGACACAACCACAAAGTCGATCATCAAACTGCGGCCGAGGGCATCCTGGTGCCACGTGCACATATGGACACCCTTGTGTTTGAACATGGTGTTTGTTATGGACAATCCATGGCGAGCACAGAAGTCCAACAACAAAACACCATTTAGGTTCAGGTCAGGGGGGCCGTTCCTCCCAATCACGCCACTCCAGGTCTCACTGTCGCTGCCCACGTGAGCATTGAAGTCCCCCAGGAGGACGAGGGAGTCCCCAGAGGGAGCGCTCTCCAGCACCCCCTCCAAGGTACCCAAAAAGGGCGGGTACTCTGAGCTGCTGTTCGGTGCATAGGCACAGACAACAGTCAGGACCCGTCCCCCCACCCGAAGGCGAAGGGAAGCTACCCTCTCATCCACCGGGGTGAACCCCAATGTACAGGCGCCTAGCCGGGGGGAAACAAGCATTCCCACCCCTGCTCTGCGCCTCTCACCGGGGGTAACTCCAGAGTGGTAGAGCATCCAACCCCTCTCGAGGAAACTGGTTCCGGAGCCCAAACTGTGCATCGAGGCGAGCCCGACTATATCTAGCCGGTACCTCTCAACCTCGCACACCAGCTCAGGTTCCTTCCCCGCCAGAGAGGTGACGTTCCACGTCCCTAGAGCCAGCTTCTGCAGCCGGGGGTCAGACCGCCAGGGTCCCCGCCTCCGACTGCCGCCCAACTCCCTACGCACCTGCCCCCTGTAATCCCTCCCACAGATGGTGGGCCCATGGGAAGGGGGACCCATGTCACCCTTTCGGGCTGTGCCCGGCCGGGCCCCATGGGTAAAGGCCCGGGCTCCAGGCACTCGCCGGCGAGCCCCTCCCCCAGGCCTGGCTCCAGGGGGGGGCCCCGGTAACCCACGTCCGGGCAAGGGAGACCTGGCTCCTTTGATTTCTCTCTTCATCAGGGGAACAGAAGTGTTCTTAATCTAAATGCTTATAACTAAATGTTAAATGGATCATTTGTTTTCTTAGAGTGATCCATTGAATGAACCTGGCCGTGATGAACACTCAGAGAAGAATGATGACAACACGATAGGAGAGGGAGAGTCTGATATCAAGTCTGAACCGTCTACAACTAAAGAGAAAAGTAACATATTAATGATGAACTTAATTGTAGAATAACAATAATAATAAACTGTAAAAAGAATTTATTGAGTTCATACAGTAACACTGAAAGTGACATGACATACAATGGGCATAATTCATGAAAAAAATATTTCTTGAACAGCATAGACCTCTTATCCTTTTATAATAAAGTTTTATATTATTCTACTTCACTTACTTTAGATATGGAAGTAGGAGAAGACAGACATATGGTAAGAGGACCTCCAATACTATTTACGTTATATCTCAATGTATGGTGTTATAATGTTCTACATACAGTACGTTTATTTACTTATTTACAGCAGTCAGTGAAGATTTCTGAAGAGATCAACAAGAAGAAGCAACGTCAAAGAGAAACTGAAAAACTGTTTGGCAGACTTCACCTTCAAGACAAACATCAACAGAAGATGACACCAGCAGATTTTCTTAAAATTGGTCCACCTCTGAAACAGGACCCATGTGAGAAAGATCTAGGTCATACTTTTCTTCAGAGGTTGATGATGTTAGACTACAGAGCCAGATATATTCCTGTTAGACAAGACAGTCCTGAGGTGAGCCAGTCAAATCCTCCACCAGTGCTTGACAATGCTGACACAGATGACAGTGACTTAGATGCTCTATTTAGCACCAGAGTAGAATCTGATCAGTCAAAACAGAATCATGTGCATCCGATGGACGTTCAAATGGCAGTATTTCACTGCTCAGACAGCTTTTTAAAGCAGAACATGATTACAAAGCTATCACAATGTCAGTATGCCTTACCTCTGCTTGTTCCTGACCCAGTCACTATGGATGTTGAGTGTCCTCTGTGGACATTCAGACAAATTAAAAAAACATGGAAGATAACTCAAAAAGGAGACAAGTCAAACACTGTTACCATGAAGAGTATGCCCATCTGCAAAGCTGAGACACCCATGGTGTCATTTTTCCGCCTGGGTTCATTATCTGTGTCCAAATCTCAGCTGATGAACACTTTGATCAACGACCGTCACAACACCTTCTTCCACAGAAACTGCCCAGGTAGCACCAAGTCTCGTTGTTTGATGGATGGAGTTGTAGAGATCGCCTGGTACTGCCCTTCTGGAAAACCCAATGATGCGTTCACTGACTGTGTTGCCTTCTGTAATCTGCATGGTGATGCTCTGTCGATTGAAAAACAACGTGATATACTGACTGAAAAATCTTCAGTTAATGTTGTTCTTGTACCAACTCTGCAAAAAGGCCACAAGAGTATTACAGTTATCTCAAAATATTTGAAGTCTCTAAAGCCTCTCATTGTTCTCATCGCTGATAATGACTGTGGCACGGATCAGATTAAACAGGGAAAATACAAACTGGGCCTGAAAGACAAAAGCCAATCAGATGTTTCTGAAGAACTGAAAAGAATCATGAGAAACATTTTGTCTGGACCACATGACTCCTTCCTGCTTGAAACCATGGCTGATGTCTCTGGAATCAAAGTGGATGAAAATGACAAAGTCTGCCAAAAAGGAAAATCTGCTGCGATGAAAATCATAAAACTGCTTCAGGGGATGGATGTTTCAGAGGTCAAAGATACATTTCTTCTTTGTCAAGGCAAACTGTGGCATGAGTGGAGCAGAATAAACAAAGAACTGTATCACCTCAAAGGAAACATTGAGATGGAGAAATGTAAAAAGCAACAGAAACTAAAGACCATACGACAAAATCAACAGAAAGTTTCCTGCAGTGAACTGATAAAGTTGTTCACTGAAAGCCTCTCATCTTTGAAATCAACAGACAAAGAGTATTTTGTGAAATGGATTCAGATCTTAATAGATGCCCTCTCCACAGGTGATCTCTCTTCAATTCTTCAAAGCTATGATGAAAAGTGGTCTGAAGTCTTGACTTTGAAGAAGGAGCATGACAAATCTGATCAGTTAGAACGCAAGCAAACTGAGCTCAATGAAATATCAGCAAAACTACAGTCAGCAACGTTTGGTTTGGAGCACATCTTTAGAGAAATGGGACAAATCTATGAAGCCAACGCACCTCTGCTGAAACAAACAAGGAGGGGACAGACTGACTGGTTTAAACATCCAGAGCTGGCTGCAGAGCTGATGATCTCAGGACATCCGATGGAGCTGATGGATGGTGATGCAGGTCATGTACCTTTAACATGGATCTCTAATCTTTTAGATGAAGTCATCAACAAACTGGTCAACAAGAAAGTTTTTGTTTTGTCAGTTTTAGGCGTACAAAGCAGTGGAAAATCAACTATGCTGAATGCCATGTTTGGATTACAGTTTGCAGTGAGTGCTGGCAGGTGCACCAAGGGTGCCTTCATGCAACTGATCAAAGTGTCAGAGGAGATCAAGACAAACTTTGACTATGTCCTAGTGGTGGACACTGAAGGACTGCGTGCTCTTGAGTTGGCAGGTAACACCAGTCTTCACCATGACAATGAACTGGCAACATTTGTTGTTGGTCTGGGAAACATGACATTGATCAACATTTATGGAGAGAATCCAGCTGAGATGCAAGATGTTCTGCAGATTGTTGTTCAGGCTTTCATGAGGATGAAGAAAGTCAAACTTTCTCCAAGTTGTGTGTTTGTTCACCAAAATGTTACAGATGTTGCAGCTGCAGAGAGAAACATGGATGGAAAGAGACGCCTGCAAGAAAAACTGGACGAGATGGCAAAACTAGCTGCAAAAGAAGAGGTTTGTGATGCTGAGTGCTTCAGTGATGTCATTGCATTTGACGTGCTAAAAGATGTGAAATATTTTGCCCAACTATGGGAGGGAAGTCCACCTATGGCTCCTCCAAATCCAGGTTATACTGAGAGCATCCAAGAGCTGAAGAACTTCATCCTCTCTAAAGCTTCACAGTCAGCTGGGATTACTCTCTCACAGTTCAAAAGCAAAATTCATGATCTGTGGACTGCTCTGTTGAATGAAAACTTTGTTTTCAGTTTCAAAAACACACTTGAAGTTGCAGTGTACAGAAAACTTGAGGTCCAGTATGGGAACTGGACCTGGGCCCTGAGGAGCACCATGTTGACCATTGAAAACCAGCTTCATACCGAAATTGAAAATGGACTTGATAAGGTTGAGCTCAGTTATCTTTATAAAGAAATGAGCAAAAGATATAAAGAAATTCAAAAAGATATGACAGCTTATTTTGATGATGAAAGAGATAAAGAAATGTTGGTTCAGTGGAAAGGCCGATTTGAAAACAAAATCAAAGAGTTTCATGATGAACAAGTGAGCAGAGTTAAAAGAAAACTGGATGAAGTTATCCAGCAGAAGAGTGCTTGTAAAAAGCTTGATGACAAGAAGACAGAGTTTGAGAACAAGCTGCTGCAAAAGAGTAAAGAACTTGCTCATCAGTTAAAAGACAAGGCAAAGGATGAAGAGGAGCTTACAAAGCAGTTTGACTCTGTCTGGACAGTCTGTGTTAGTGAAATAACTTCAGATATAAAGCCTATTGAGGATATCAACTTGGAAGAAGATCAGTCAACAATCCTTCAAGACCTTGGTTTTGAATGGTCTCTTATAGCTGAATCCAAAGACAGTGGCAACTACAAAAACATATCAGAGGTTGGTGACTACATTCAGTATGTATCCTTTACCAAGCACCAAGACAACAACAAGAAAAAAGGCAAAAGTTTTCTCAATGCCGTTAAAAAGTATAATCCTTTTGGTACAGAAACACAACATATGCCACACGAGGAACAGCAACTGATCAGATCGCTCATTGATGATGTTGAAAAACAGTCCCTCGATTTAATTAAGAGCAAATCTGTAGCTACAAGAGGCTACAATCCAACATACTTACAAGAAGTGGCCAACAAGGCTAAAGAAAAAGTGACAGATTTTGAATCACAGAGGAAATATGCTCTGAAAAAGGAGTTCACAGTTGATCTCTTGCTGTATGTTTTTGACAAAGCGGGGAGTTGGCTTTCAGAGTCCCACAAGAAATTCAAAATGAGCAACGATGCTCTCACCTATTTAGACACCAAGAAAATGCATTATTCCAACATTTTCAGAAGCTTCTGCAAAGGAAACTCATCTGCTGTTGTGCTTGGAAAACTGGTCTGTGAGAAACTGAAGAGTTCCACCATTGAGGCTGTCTGTAACAAGACTGCCATTGATGTTGCTGGAGAGATGAGGTGCAGATGTCCAGCATTCAGTGGTAACCGGCTGAACTTGGAGAAACATGTCTTGAAGTCACTGGCAGAGAAAGAGGACTTTGATGGTTTCATCACCTACATCCAACACCCAAGACAGCAAGTAGAGACTTTTATAAAAGCGGAAGTAAAGAAATACATCTTCACAGAGAACAAAGATAAGGCAAAGAATATACTCAAGAAAAATGTTCAAGACATCAAAAAGCGTGTGAGTCAAGCTTTATTTACTGCAACAGATGAAGTCAATACTCAGAGAGGAGACGTAGAAATGTGGGTGGAGAAATTTTCCAGTTCACTAAAAGATGTGCTAACACTTGACACCATTTGTTGTCAAAATTTCAAAGACATAAACAAATTTGACTTTCTTAAAGAAGAGATAGAGAAAGGCCTTGAATGCATGAAGGAGGTGAGCAGCCTCTCATTGGATAAGATGAATGAATTCAGGCTGCAGTCGGATCAAATCCTCATCGATCAGCTGTGTAACTGCTGCTGGGAAACGTGTCCATTCTGTGCAGCTGTTTGTACCAACACTGTAGAAGATCACCTTCCTGACAAACACAATGTCCCTTTTCATCGCCCTTCTGGGATTAAAGGATGGCACTTTAGGAACACAGATGAACTGGTCATCGATTTCTGCACGACATCAGTTGCAAGTGAGGGATGTTTCTACCCCCGTCATGATTCAAATGATCTTTATCCTTATAAAGAGTATCAAAAAGCTGGAGAGAAATATGCTTCATGGCAGATTACTCCTGATGGGTCTAAGCTGACATACTGGAAATGGTTTGTATGTCGATTTCAAAAGCAGCTTGAAGAGCACTATAAATTAAAATTCCATGGCAGAGGAGAAATCCCTGCTGAGTGGAAAAACTACAAAAAACAAGACGCGATTGACAGTCTGGATGAAATTATCAAATCACCGTGATCCAGAAACAACTGAAGTAACAAAATTCCAAACTGTCTTTAAATGTCCAAAAGAAAATGTTTTGATTCGATTCACATTAATTGTGCACTGAGAAAAACACTGAGGATGAAGCCAAAATGTCTGGATTTATAATTTGATCAATATGTAGACCTGTTTTAATTCTATCATAGTGTTGCAGTATAACATTGAGTAGTAAGGATTTTTCAAAATGGCCTGTGTGAAATCACAAATTACATGTTTTTTTTTAGGCAATAAATGTTAAAACATGAATCACAAGTATCAGATCATTTAGATTATTTAGGTTTTTGTTTACTTATTTTATATTACAAGATGAAGATACATGGAATTTATATGTGAATATTTCAAGGATGTTTAAATAAGTTTTCAGATATTATGGGCAGATTTTGATTTTGAGTTATTATTTGACATTTTCCTTTTATATGAAAATCTCAACAGATAGACATTAGTTATCCAGAGTATATTTTTTTCTTCCAAAGATGGACATTTTCATTTAAGTTTTAGGTTTCAGAAAGAAAGAATGGATAGATGTTGATCTTAGATAGATGTTGTCAGAAGTGTATATTATTCAACTCATTTGGTATGTGTATATGGCAGCCATCATTTTTATTTATACTTTATTTCTTTAATATAGTTATCATTAAAAGGCCTTATAACCGGCAACACATGTTTTGCAATTTAAAAAATGGATGTCAATGCATCCGTATCTTGTATCTGTTTTGTTTCCAATTTTTAAGATTTTGAGTGACTTTATGTAACATAATTGATAGACAGGATAAATCATAAGGTCTATGTTTTGAGATCGCATCAATGAACTGTTGAATATAAAAATGTGTGAAATTTTTACTTCTATAAGATTTTTTAGTTACACAAAAAGAAAAAGTTCTAAGAAGTTGACATATGTAACAATGTGTTTTTGTTTTAGTTATAGTTGTATTTAGTTGGATCTAAATCATCTGAAAATCATCTTTCATCTTCATGTATTCAGCAGTTTTACACTTTATCTATAGTTTTGAATGTTTTTATTTTGCCCATTGGTTGTATTTTTGTTCATTAGACTCCCGAAATATCAATCAATATATAGAAATATAAGTGAAAAAAAAATAGGGATATTTTCTTTTACTTTTTTCTTTGGTTTTGTTGTTCTTGTTTAGAATCTTGCTGTAGAAGTCTGTTGAGTAATAATGAGTTATCATCAAAATAAATTCTTCATGAAAGACCAGGTTTATCTGTGTTTCTGAAATGACAAAGTCTCAATTTAAACCTTTAAGACCTGCCGTAGACCACAGAGCGTTTATGACAAATAGTTTAAGTAATTTGAACAGATTTAATATTCCATCCATCCATTTTCTGTAACTGCTTATTCTCATTTGGGGCCTGGAGCCTGTCCCAGCAGGATTAGGCTGCAACCCTTCAAAGACAACAAAGCAAGATCATTTGAATTCAAACATTTTATATAATCTTGTGCACAACAGGACATTTTAAATAAAGATTCATTTCCAATGCTGAAGATCTCCATCTCTTAAAGATTAACGTTTCTCACAATAACTGAGCATTTCTCAAAGTCTGGTCTTTAACCAAAGTGACAAACACGGCGTGCATGTGTGACAGAAGTTGACTCTTAGCAGATTTTGAAGGAAGTCAGTTTGAAGTCTCCTGTGATTTTGATGTAGCTGAAGACGTCCATGCCCTCACGGTTGGGAAACTGGACTTCTTGTCCATCAGGAAGCTCCACTTCAAACATGTCTCCAGTCAGCTTGAACACAATCTGAACACAAAAGATAGACACAGTAAAACATTTTTATTTTTTTAGTAGAAAATCTCAAAGCTTCTCCAAACAGAACCCAAACTCTGTGCATGGCTAAATATCTTTTTGTATTCACTTCACTTCCTCCAGTCAGATTCGCTCACCTTGACATCTGTGCCTCTCTGTAAAGGGTTGTGTAATTCCCGTTTCTCATCGCCCCAACAACCAGCGACCTTTGAGTTACAAACTAGAACGGTTCCATCAGTGTCATCGTGGAAACGAGGGTTAAAGTGCATTGCCAGGTTGTCTGGATCACAGCCGAGGTCGATCTGGAATCTGAGTGGATCAGAGATTCTCCAGTCAGTGTGCAGTAGTCTTAATATTTAGATGAACAGCTTAGAACAACACACAGTTCAATGTAAGGCATATAATCACCATTATACTGCAAGATTTGAATGTTTCACTGCAGCAGCTAACAGAATGCATCCACAGAGATATCAATATATTATTTTATTAAGAGGCTAATATAAAATAAATGTGATATGTTTGGATAGTTTACCTCTCAGCATCATGCAGAACCAACCCTTTCACTTTCAGCTGATCTCCAGCTCGCAGAAACACATTCTTCAGTTCAAGTTGCTGAGAAACAGAGCGGTGCAGACAGTTTCATTAGAGATGAAAGGTTACTGTGTATCATAATGTAATGTGGCAGACTTGGGAACAATTATAGGTTACAAATAAAAATAAGAAGGGAACTTACCATGCTCATTTTGGCTGCTGGTGTTGGTGAACAGTCCTGGAGCTAATGGAAGATGTAGGAAGAGGGTGACACAGAGACCAGACTTCTGTCCTGGAAGACAAAAAGTAAGTAAGACTGTGAAGTTGAACTTAATTTATGATGAAGCGCACAAGTGATTCAGTCAAAGGACTTTCAATAGTTACAGTGTGGACCATTCATCATCATGTTAATCAAGTAGTCTATTCAATGCAGAGGCACTGCTCTGTTTAATCACTGCTGAACTCATTTAAGATGAACTGGCTCTTTGATCATGGAAGAAGTTTTGAGTAACAGCTGCCACAGTGTCACTGTGAAGTATTTGAACAAACTCTGCCACGAGATATTTAAATGTTTTTAGGTTGGGAGACATTGAGGAGGATCAGCAAGACATTAGTGATGACACTGTATTCAACCAGAATTTAAAACAACATAGTCATGTCTGTTAATAGAAGATAAAACATATATGTGATTATCATTAATACTCAGGCTATTTTAAGGTATCTGCTAATAAATAAATAATAATAATAATAAAAATAAATAATAATAAAGTAGAAATAAAAGATATCCTATAATCATCTCTGGTTTCACTCATGTATTGACGCTGGCATGACGACTCCTAAAATAACATTTTTGTTAGATTGTTTTCCTCGCTGCTTCGGTTTAGCCATTTTACTTTGAAAGTATTCACCGGAAGTGTCAGTCATGTCTGCAATGACTGTCATTTTATTTATCGACGTGTTGATGTTGCACACTAAATTGGGATTCTGAGGTCTGAATTTCGTATAAGGTTCCTAGAAACTAGCTTCCTCCATAGCGGTCTCATAAATCGACGTATCGACGCGAGGTGGGGTTGGGAGTGTTTCAGGCATTTTATTTTGATGATACACACCGGAAGCTGTAGTGCGCCGTCATGTTCGCATTGACGCTAGCTTTATTAATGTAAATGTGTTGCAGTTCCCAATTGTGACCACAGGAGGGCGACAAAGACTCGTGATCGCAACACTGCCACAGAGGATAGAGGCACGTATTATGATTAAATGTTAACCGCTCTCCAGTTGTCACAACGTGGAGCTGTTTTTTATTAAAATAGTAAAATCAGCATTAATTCAAGGTCGCATGACAGGTGGTGGCCCCTGAAGGAAGACGTTAGCTGTTCTTGTTATCTGCACTAAAGTTACTACAGTAAGCGTAACAGTGCTACTGGAGGAGTTTTATAGCACTTTACACCGAGCACTGGTCACTCGACGACCGCCCCGCTCGTTTAACAGTCCCCCACATTGTATGTTAGGATTGAACATTACTGTTTTATAACAATTAGTGTGTCCAATATATTATTTTGCCATTATCTTTTAATCATTTAAATATTTATTAATTACTATTTTGTCACTATTAATTTGAAAGTATCTACCGGAAGTTATAGTGTTGTCGCGTCTACATTGACGTTAATTTGACGAATTGAATGTGTTGCTATTCCTCACTGTGGCCGCCAGAGGGCAGTAAAAACTCCTGATTTTTAATACGTTACATGTTTATATCATAGACGCCACAAAAAATGTTTATATTAGCTGATAACAAAATGAAGATGAATAAAGACTGGAATAAATATATGTTGTTTCACACTAACTTCATGTAAATGCGTTGCAGTTCCCAATTGTGACCACAGGATGGCGACAAAGACTCGTGATCGCAACACTGCCACAGAGGATGGAGGCACATATTATGATTAAACGTTAATGTTATCCATTAATATAAATCAATCAACCATTAATTCAAGGTCACATGACAGGTGGAGGCCCCTGAAGGCAGACGTTAACTGTTCTGTAGTCTTATTAACTCCACTAAAGTTACTAATGTAAGTGAATCAGTGCTACTGGAGGAGCTTGCTAGCGCTTTACATCGAGCACCGGTCACTCGACGACCGCCCCACTCGTTATAACAGTTCCCCACATTGTAAATTAGGATTAAACATTACTGTTTTATAACAATTAATGTGTCCTATATCTACTATGTATTTATTTATTTCACTATTTTGTCACTATTAATTTGAAAATACCTACCGGAAGTCATTGTGTGCTTTCGCGGCTACATTGACGCCAATTTGACGAATTTTTTTGTTGCTATTCCTCACTGTGGCCGCCAGGGGGCAGTGAAAACTCCTGATTTTTGATACGTTGCGTGCGTAGATAGCATAAAACATGTTTTAAACATACTAACGAAGTGAAGATTAATAAATACTGGAATAAATAATATAAATAAATATGTTGTACTCCTACTGACGAATGTGGAGTTGTTTATAAATGTGACCAGTGAAAAAGATATTAACAGCAGCAACTTCCGCTACGTTGCCGGAAGTGACCAAAGAAAGTAAACAGAGGAGCTGTCAGTGGATCCAGAAATTTAGATAATTCCCACTAAAGGAAGCGAATTTTAAAAGCTGTTTTCGTTTTTTTATGCCCGCCGAGAGAGATTTGTCTGAGAAACTGGTGCTTATTCCATTAAAAGGTAACTCGTTTTCGATGTATTAGCGATTCTGATGCTAATATTTGCCAATAGAGCAGCTAGCAGCTAATTAGCCAGCGTTAGCAAGCAATTTCCTGGCTGTTGACTTCCGTTATTACGAACAGAAACATGCAGCAGTAGTCTGTTTGTCTGTTTGCTTGCTTGGTTTTACCGCATATGTAGATGTCTGTCGGCTAAGTGTCGCATTTAGACTCGCCTAACTGGACCACACAGGAGTTGGCATGCTGTGCAAGTTACCAGCTGTTTGTCCATCTGCGTCTTCTCACTGACTGCACAGCTCTGAAATCAGCTGGACCAGGCGAGCAAAGCTAACACAGTAGACCTGCTTTACATGAAGCAGTCTCCAATGCATTCAGTGCAGCAGAGAACAGTAACACCCTGACTCTGTTTGACCTGAAGGGAGCATCTTTAGTAACTTACTGTCATTATTGCAACCATTGCAGTTTTTCTGTGTCTCTAGTTATCTATCTACCCCCACCCCACCTCTCTCTCTCTATCTGCCCCTCTCTTGGGCTTGGGTCTGCCCGAGGTTTCTGCCTGTTAAAAGGAAGTTTATCCTCGACACCCTCGCCAAGTGCTGGCTCATGGAGGAACTGTTGGGTCTAGACCTGAGAGAGAACTTTTGTTATGATATGCACTATATAGATGAAATTGAATTGAACAGGCTGCTATGGAATCTATAGATACAGATACTAGATACTCAGACTGAGAGAGGAGCTGTCTCCATCACATCAATCCTCGGCTTCAGTGAGTCACACAAAATGTAACGCAATGTGTTCTGTTGTAATCCCTCACAGGTTTTACAGAGACAGGAGTCACACGATCCTGCGATGTTCACAGACATGGACTATGAACTGGAGGAGGACAAACTGTGAGTTAGGATTATGTTTTTCCTTTTCATGATCTGCACCGTATGACTATGTGTTTCAGTGTATTATCAGTGTATTTGTTGTAAACATGCTGCAAATCTCAATATGTCAGGTTTTCTCTTCAACAGGGGAATACCAACAGTACCTGGTACTGTGTGTCTGAAGAAAGATGGTAATAACCTTATTGGGATCAGCATTGGAGGTGGGGCACAGTACTGTCCTTGTCTCTACATTGTCCAGGTAGGTACAGCACTCAACAATCGTTTGAAACAGTCTGAATGTTTCCATCATGTTTCAAGTTTAAAAGTTAAATGTGAGAACACATAGCAGTAAAGCTTCATTTGATTAAGTCAGAGGGGAAATGTCCACACTCTGTTATTGGTACCTTTGTAATGTGGTTTGTATCGTCTCAGGTCTTTGATAACACCCCAGCCGCTCTGGATGGGACGCTGGCAGCAGGCGATGAGATCACAGGTGTGAACGGGAAACCAGTGAAGGGAAAGACTAAAGTGGAAGTGGCCAAGATGATTCAAGCTGTCCAGGTACAGAAACGCTGGCAATGAAATGACACGGTCCAGGGTGTGCTCCGATGGATTAATATTTATCTCTTCTACGTTCTGTGGAAAGTTGAAGGTTAAACAAACTAAACAATCTCCACTCTGACAACTACTTTAAACAAATTTAACACATATTAACCTCATTAGAAACACACATAAGGAATAAATCATTACTCACATTTCTGTGTCCGGCTGTGGCTGCAGATTTATCAGCAACAGTTTAGTAATTACGGGTGTAAACCTGCCACCAGACTGTGGAGGAGAGTGACTTCACTGGCTCGCTCAGTTGTGCTAAAGTGGTCAGGAGAGTAGCGCATAGCATTCGGGATAGCGTCACCGATGCAGAGCGCCTGTGTTGTTTTTGTCGCCCATTGTTCACCCCCAAAAATCCCACAACTTCCTGTGTGATGGATTAAAGTCGGGGGGCACTGTGGGATTTTAAGGATTAGGTTGTGTTGTTGTTGTTCAGTCAGTGCAAAACTGAGTGTGACTTTAACCCTCGGCACCATGAAGCTGGAAAAGTTCACAAACACGTAGTTCATTGTTAATTTTAGAGTTTAATAAAGTTAAATGAATGAAGACAGAATGTCAGTGGGGGATCTTTAGGGGGAGAGAGCAGGTCAACAGAACATGCATACAGTTTAATGAGGCTGTGATTATCCTTGACTTATCCTTGTCATGCATCATGCCTGATCTATGCTGTTTATGGACCCAGTATGTAGAAATATTCATATCTCCAGTGGTTATGTGTGTCGAGGAGATTCGTAGGTACCCATAGAACCCATTGTCATTCAGATATCTTGAAGGTAGAGGTTAAAGGACCTTTGTGATGACACATTTCCTAGCTTTAAAACTGCACTGTTGATTAAACTGTGTCTCTTCATGTTTTCACAGGGAGAAGCAACAATCCACTACAACAAATTGCAGGCGGACCCGAAACAGGGGAAGTCTCTCGATATAGGTATCTCCTCCTCTGGACACATTGTTTGTATTGCAGCGTGTGGATTATTCTTCCTTTATCACAGCGGCTTGTACTCGGTGCTGTGGTGTGTTTTAAACACATTTTGTTTGTTTCAGTGCTGAAAAAAGTCAAACATCGCCTGGTGGAGAATTTGAGCTCCGGCACAGCAGATGCTCTTGGACTCAGTAGAGCTATTCTATGCAACGGTGAGATTATTATTCCGAGTGATTTATTAGTTCATTTATATATAAAGCTCTACTCACATGGATTTATTTAACCTTACAGATGGACTGGTCAAAAGGCTGGAAGAGCTGGAGAAAACAGCAGAGCTCTACAAAGGTAACAAAACTCGCCTTCAGTAAACTTCAGCACGATGACTCACAATTCATCATCTGTGTTTTGTGAATCAGTAATCTGATCTGTGTTTGTTCAGCCCGGTGTCTCATGATTCCTCTGTTTGATTGTAGGACTGATGGAGCACACAAAGAGGCTTCTCCGAGCTTTCTTTGAGCTCTCTCAGACTCACAGAGGTGAGCCACTGTGATCAAAATCAAAACATGCAAATCGAAGTATTACGAATTAGTTCGCTGCTTCTTTTCTCACCTTTGACACTGACGAGCAAGAGAGAAAACCACAAGGCCGATCGTCTTCATAGATCTGAAATGATCTCAGCTGCATTGTCTTAATATATCTGTTTTTTTCTCATTTCAGCATTTGGGGATGTTTTTTCTGTCATCGGGGTACGAGAGCCCCAGGCTGCAGCCAGCGAGGCTTTCGTGAAGTTTGCTGATGCTCACCGCAGCATTGAGAAATACGGTATTCAGCTGCTAAAGACAATCAAACCGGTGAGTAGAGATTCAAGATTGGCTAAATGTTAATCCAGCAGCACTGCTCTGCTCCGCTGTGTGGATCTCCTGATCTCATATCTCGTTGTGCAGATGCTCCACGATCTGAACACGTACCTTCACAAGGCCATACCAGACACGAAGCTCACCATCCGCAAGTACCTTGATGTGAAGTTTGAATATTTGGTAAGCGAACAGCTCTCTGTGCCTTTTTAGATTTAGTGCGATGTACAGCGTAGTGCCGGCACAAGAAAATCTGAAATGAAGTATGAACCCTTTGTGTCTTTCAGTCGTACTGCCTGAAGGTGAAGGAAATGGACGATGAAGAATACAGCAGCATTGTGAGTTGTCATGAAGAATTGAATCACTAGGATATAAATTAGATTCAAGGTTTGAAGGCAGTAAATAACATGATTCCTCCTGCAGGCCATGGGAGAGCCTCTGTATCGTGTCAGCACCGGGAACTACGAGTACCGCTTGGTGCTGCGGTGTCGACAGGAAGCTCGAGCCCGCTTCGCCAAAATGAGGAAGGACGTTCTGGAGAAAATCGAGCTGCTGGATCAGAAACACGGTCTGTTGTAGTAGTAGTTGTTGTAGTAGTAGTGGTAGTAGTAGTAGTAGTAGTAGTAGTTTTTTCTGCAGGTGTAAACTGTCACTGCTGATACACTGTCATCACACCAGATCAGTTTCTCTCTATCCTCTACAAATGGGGCGATGACTCCAAACATATACACAGCTTGAGAAGCGATCATGCTTATAATTCAATACAACATGAGGTATAAATGCACAAACACAGAGTACAAAAATCAATAATTTTCCCTGCGTCTCGTCTTCATACAGTCCAGGACATTGTGTTCCAGCTGCAGCGCTTCGTCTCCGGCATGTCTCATTACTATGACGAGTGCTACGCCGTCCTGAAGGAGGCGGACGTCTTCCCCATCGAAGTGGACCTCTCCCGCACCATGATCAACTACAGCAGCCAGTCGCTCTCCTCCTACGCTGGAGACGAGGAGGAAGAGGAGGAGGAGGAGGAGGGAGGAGGAGGAGGAAGAGAGGACGGAGGAAGCAACACAGGCAGACAGGCAGAGAACGGTGCTGAGAAACTGATAGATGACGAATAGGAGTGTGTGTGTGTGTGTGTGTGTGTGTGTGTGTGTGTGTGTG
Source organism: Nibea coibor (assembly GCA_023373845.1). Lineage (NCBI taxonomy): Eukaryota > Metazoa > Chordata > Actinopteri > Sciaenidae > Nibea > Nibea coibor. Next base: position 4,395,678 of record CM041727.1, read on the forward strand.
TTGTGGAGATGAGGTCCACCCCTCAAACATAACTGTTCTTCACTTGCATTTAATCAGTGCACTCCACGCAGTGATCTTTGCAGTGATGTAGCAGTTGAAATGGATAACACTGTCACAAAAACTACTGAAACTGCTGCTATGATGCTGTATGTCGGTGTCTCCTTCTTGGGATCCTCGAAAATCAACAGTTATTATTTTATCATAAATACTTCTGACTGTCTCTTCATCCTGCTTTTTGATGTGACTGTCCTCCACTCGCATGTGAGAGGGACTAACAGAGGGCACCTTTATTTTAATCTGAATGTTATGGAGGTTTTAATGAGGCAGAGAAGGGTTTATATGCATATGAGGTGTGCCTTCTTTACTCTTTATGAAGTTTAATGTGCGTGGGCTGCTTGTCAGTGTGTATACTCTGGATTGTTAAAGTTATATCTTGATATTTCCATTTTTATTTAGTTGTTTTCTTTGTCATGTTCTGGATTTATTTAGCTACCTGAATGTTATTTTGTGGTAAATGTCACTACAGAGACAGTTTCTCTTCTGCTTAACAAACTAACTAGTGGATAAATATAGAAAATATGAAGATAATGATAATTCTGTTACATTCCTTTGTTTTTATTCACATTTTTAGTTGTTACACGTGGGAGGACTTTCATTTACCACATGAAGTCTCCACAACCAAAGTCTTTTAAGGTTATTTAGTCTGTTTCACTCGCTCATACTGTACGCTTCAAGTTGAAACGTCTTGTTTTCCTGGACCACTCCCCTGCATCGCTCTCTTCCCATGTCTTAAGAGGAGAGAGCTGATGGACACACACAGCCTGACAGAGCTTGAAACACTGAAAATTAAAATAAACATGTAAATAAATAAGTTTGTACAAAGGGAGACGGGTGTGGAAAAACTGGGCGTTCCTTTTTTTTTTGTCATTCCCGCTTTTTATTTATTTATTCTTTTTGTCCAAATATATTTAAGATTGATTCTATATTATAGTGAATCTAATTATTCACGTGTGTGAAGATGATTTTTGTGATTTTTCTGTGATTTTACTGTTGGGAACATTCACTTGGGGGGCAGCATCACATCAGATCACACTGTCCTGCAGTCAGCAATGAGTGAATTAAAGAACATTTTCTTCCTGTATGTTGTTTTATTCTGAATATGTGTCATGTGATGAATAAAAAGGACATACTGTGTGTTATTTCATAGCTACCTATAGCATATTAGCTAAAATGATCATTTAACTGATTATTATAGTATCTGTGAACGTTTTAAAAACCATTAATAAAATAAAGGCATATTTTATAAGAACATAACTTTAATTGTTAGGTTTTTTTAATACATTAAATTGCATTATTTTTCTTACTGCATTGGTTTATTAATAGACCTTTTTCACAGCAGCCATTTTGACCTGAAATAGTCGGGTAAACACAGGCGTTACCAGTGATATTAATTAAGAGTGTCCGTTAAACTAACTAATAAACTAACTAGCAATTTAAGTAAGAGTTCGCATCTCTATAAATATTAATTTGATGAGAGTCAGGAGCTGCAGAGCCCCAGTGGCCTAATGGATAAGGCACTGGCCTCCTAAGCCAGGGATTGTGGGTTCGAGTCCCATCTGGGGTGATCAGTTTTTACTCCTTTTCGTGACTCTTAAACGAAGCGTCTTAAATCAGACTGACCTGATTTTAAGTTACATACGGTCTGTTTGTTCCCTCCCACTGGGCATACGCATACGTTGTTCCCGTTTCTCCTGGCCGCAGCCAATAACCTTCCGCTTCGCCAACATTTTGAGTCCCTTCGTACTTTCCCTTCGCCACATGACAACTGATTCCTCTTCGCCTAAACAGACAGTTGGACGATCTGTGTCTGCTCTCTACACTTAGATTTTTAAAAATGCATTCACACAGCATGCTTTTAGTAAAGAGTGTGTGTGTGTTTCTTTGTTTTATTGTGGCTGCGACCTTCGCCTCTGCTGACAGTAAGTAGACCGAGTTCATGTGAAATCACGGGTGGTGATCATATGGCTTTACTGCTCACTGACAAATAGTGTTTTGCTGTGAGCATGCATGCTGTTATGTATGATCGCTTTTTTAAACATACACTCTCTGTCAGCTGTGATTGCAGTTGACATAAACTCTGTGTACTATGTACTGTAAGGTAATCTCCAAACTCAGGAGGGCTCCTGCTACTGAAGTGATTTAGTATTAGCTTTCATTTTCGTTCATATACATAAAGAGATCTCAACATAATCCAATAAAATATAGTAAGAACAAATACAGATGTATACAGTGGTGAGATATGAGATTTCTTGTGAATGGGATATCTGATCTAATGACCTAAGTAGTGTCAAACTAAAACAAATAACATAGTTTTGATACACCAATATACAGCCATCGATCTGTCCTCAATGTTGTTTGATGTCTTCTCAGAGATGACAGCAGCCACAGTGTACTGGGACCCCCAACACAAGACCGTCCTGCTGAAAGAGGGGGTGCTGGAGACGGAGGGAGATGCATACGGGTATCTGAATGATACCCTGTCCACCACAGGCTGGAGCACCCTAGAGATTCGCGCCGGGTATGGACTGACCCCTGAAACTGATGAGGTGACTTTCTTTCTGGCCGGCTACCTGGAAGGTTTCCTCACGGCACAGTAAGTTTCATGGATGTGCTGCCATGTTCACTATTTCAACATCATCTTTTCATAAGGACGTCTGTTAATGCCCCTCACATGTCTGATTTTAGAGATGAGAAACTCCAGCTTCCCCTCCTGATGCCATACTGATTCGAAATGCTGATTTTTGTTATTTTGATTATAATAATTAGTACTCATACTCCCCCTCCGCAGGCAGATGATGGACCACTACACCAACATGTTTCCACAGCTGATCCATGACCCAAAGATCATCGCCCCCGTTAAGAATTTCATGGCGTGAGTCTCCTCTCTTTGCCTTTTTTAAAGGTTAGAATCTACAGTAGCGGGACCGCGGTCACAGACAGTCCGCAATCTGAGTCACACATCACTGTCACCATCTTTCATATCCTCTTCTCAGAATTGTTCATTTTAGCTCACACTAGGCCAAGTTTTGCGTGTAGTGTGGCTTAGATTTAAGATCCTTCTGTAATAATAAATGACACCTTTTTAAAAAACAGAGTTTACAAAGAGCTTTATAAAATGACATGGGGCTTATTGCGGTTCACTCCTGATATTATAGACTTCAAATAAACAGGGGAGAACACAGACGTTATTACTGTTTGTTGATTGATAACTTTGGATTATTTTAATGGTGCAATGTTTGCATAATTCTTTCCAATCATGTTTCTTGCATGACTGTAAGCTTTTGTTCATGAGCTCAGTTTTAAGCCTTTTTCAAACACTGGCATACAAATATCTAAATAATTATATAACTGATGATGGCCGTAAACAGCAAATTCACTCTTGTACCTGTAGGAAGCAGGACACGTGGACCAGAGAGCAGGTGAAACTGAACAAGAGCTCTGATCCTCTGTGGAAACACACAGGCTTCATCGTGGCCCAGGTGGACGGGCTCCAAGCAGGAGTTGCAGACTGGGCCAAAAAAAAGGGGAAAAAGGTATTTAGCTTTTTTACATGCATATAAGTCCTGTGTGCACACGGCAAAATGCATCAGTGAAGAAGAATATTTCACTAGAACAATGAAAAAGGAAATATCTCAAATGTTTAAATCCATTGGAAAATACTTACAAAAGAAACAACTGCAACTGTTCTAAGTGAGGGTGTATAAATATCTGTACAGTGTCCTGGCTCAGAAAATCTTCATAAACTGCCTGGTGCCTATTTTAAATGCTGCTCTGGCAACTTCTCACTGAAAATGAGGAACATCCACTACAAACCAAACTTGTGATCACATATCACATTTTTCACTCTGAAATTTAAAGGGACAGGCTGTACACCTTGTAGATCAAAAGCAGATGTTTCTTCAGGTTAGTTTATTATCTCCCAGGTGGTCTGTGTTGTAGCCAAGAAAGCCCTTGAAGTCCTCCGTGTGAATTAAGCTGATATCACAAAGGTCATTGTTCACGTCAGCACACATGATATCTGTAGTCTGAATTACTGAAAACTGACTTTGTGAATTGATCCACATCCAAGTGTCCATTCACATCTGTTAGTGGGTGTTTCAGCTGTCTAGTGTCACTGCACACCTGGCTCTCATCAGACTCCTACTTCGACATTTTTAATCTCCAATTGTTATACCTGACTCATTCAAGAACAGAACTAGGCCACACAGCAACCATTTAAGAAACAAGAAACGAATCAAGGAGAACTCAACATAAACTACAATGTGTTGTAACCTCCTCAACATGCATCAGTGAAGTGTGAGTGTCAGGTGCTAAGAAAATGCAGGTGCTGCATGATCCCTGTTTTTATCTGTTATATTTATCTGTGCTGTTCATTATTGGTCTCTTATCTGACCTTTCTTTTTCTACTAGTACTATATAAATAAAGTTAATTTATTTACTTTTAGCACCAGTAGAAGGTTAATAAGAAAACTGCAGCATGGATAGTGTACATTTGGTCTGAAAAGTTGCTCATTGGCTCTTTTGAGAGATTTGTTTTATGAATTGGTGGCTGTACTGCTCAGATCAGCAGCTAATCTCTCTCTGGTGTCCTTCCCATAGCCGCTGTCCCTGTTCGATGTCCAGTTCCTGAATGCAGTGGGAGACCTGCTGGATCTGATCCCAGCCTTGGTCCCCTCCAACCATCCGCTCAGAAGCTTCAAACTTCCAGGAATGGGGCACTGCTCTGCACTGATCAAGGTCAGAGGTCAAAGCATGATCCAGACAGGCTGTTATATTCTTTATATAAGGAATGCACACAGCAACACAGAAGACAGTGTTACGGCTTTGGGGGCAGGTGATCAGTCAAGCAAGTCAGCTGTAATCAGATGAATTATGTGAGCATTGGCAAAATGAGAGAATATTATCCTTCTGTTTATTTAAAGGATACAAGGACAAAACTCTCTCTTTGCATCAGTGAAGAATTTAGTGCACATTCCATTTTTAACACCCGCACCAGGAAAACAGGACTTAGTGTTCCCAGAGATGCAGTAGTGTATGTAATTCAATTTACTACATAAACAAAGAGCTCCCACACACACTTGTATTTGTGAAAATGTGTATTGTGCAGGGTGGGAAATAGGCCTTAGTATGAAACATAGAGTCAGCAGATCCTCTTTCTTTTGCAACATGACAAAATGTGCTACCAGTTCTCTGAACGTTTACTGACATAGTCACCAGTCATTTCTGCTGACACGTGAATACCATGCAGACTGCTAAATTCAACTCCACAATCGTTTTCTGTCTTCTCCCTTAGATGCTGCCTGGCTTTGAAAACCTCTTGTTTGCCCACTCCAGCTGGTACACGTACGCTGCCACAATGCGGATCTACAAACACTGGGATTTCCACATCAGCGAGCCCCACACGGCCACTGGGAAACTGTCCTTCAGCAGCTACCCGGGTATATAGCCCCCAGGACTTTTTCCACAGTCAGTTATTCCATGCAGCTGTGATTGCAACTGTGGCTTGTTCTTGAAGATAGTCAGAAATGCTTATATTTCTCTTCAGGTTTCCTCGTGTCTCTGGATGACTTCTACCTTTTGGGTAGTGGGCTGATGATGACCCAGACCACTAATAATGTCTTCAATGCCTCCCTTTTTGACATAATAACCCCCAACAGCCTGCTGGCATGGCAGAGGGTCAGACTGGCTCACAGTTTGGCACGTACTGGAGAAGACTGGGCCAAAACATTCTCAAGGTACAACTCCGGTGAGTGATTACATATTTATATTGTTACAAATTAGTTTAAAAGACAGCAGGAACATACACAACATAAATCAAAAGGCCAATGACAGTTCAATTAATCTAGACTTCACACTGCTGCCAACCTAAGCATCATCCACCAAGGTCAATGAGCCCCTACCATGCAAGACTTTCTTAACAATTAGTAATGGCTCCTCCAGAGAGTGTCTTACTGACTGTGACTATGTGTGGTGGTGCACAGACACAGAAGACCAACCAGCATCCCATTTTACATGCACGATATTTAATATATTTAATTTAATATTCATAACATTAAATATTCATAATACAAACGGTTTGCTCACATAATTTTTTAGGCACATACAACAACCAGTACATGGTGTTGGACAGGAGCAAAGTGAAGCTGAATCACAGTGTTGAGGATGGCGCTCTGACTGTGGTGGAGCAGATCCCCGGGCTGGTGGAGTACTCTGACCAAACACAGGCTCTGCGCAGAGGTAACAGCAAATCTGTTTTCTACAGTGTTTGTTTCATTTGGACGTTTGCAGAGTTTCTCCCTCCTGCTGTCTCTGTTTGCCGCAGGTTATTGGCCGTCCTACAACGTCCCCTTCCACCAGAAGATCTACACTCTGAGTGGTTATGGACAAATGTGGGAGGAGTACGGAAACGACTTCTCTTATGATCTCTGTCCCAGAGCCAAGATCTTCCGTCGCGACCAAGGTCATGTCAAAGACCTGGACTCCCTGAAGTACATCATGAGGTTTAATGGTGCGTTGCTCTCATTTGGTTAGTTTATATGACCCACATTTAGCTCCAAATCAACTGGAACTCCTTTCTTCATGACTACACAACTAGATGCCACACTGGACTGGAAGTGATTGAGCTAGTTGTGGTTTGAGAGTAGCACCCTCAAGCTTCTCTAAGTGTTATATGTGCCAGCGGCAGTGTGTTTAGTGTTTTTGTTTGTTTGCTTGTTTTCAGACTACAAGAAGGACCCATACTCCAAGGGAGACCCCTGCAAGTCCATCTGTTGCCGTGGTGACCTGAATGAAATGAATCCTTCGCCATCCGGTTGCTATGACACTAAGGTAGTGCCCTGTGCCCTTGCATCACAGCAATAGATGTCACTTAGGTTGGAAAATCGAACGCTCAGATCTTCTCTGGCTCCCGTGTTGTTCTACGTCCAGGTAACAGATTTCCTCATGGCTGGGGACTTCAAGGCGGAGGCGGTGAACGGGCCAACAACACAGGATGGACTCCCACCATTCATTTGGGATAAATTCAGCAGCATCAGCCACCAGGGCCTGCCTGACTTCTACAACTTCACCTTCATCAAGATGCAGCCTCTTCTCTTTGAGCCATGAGGTGTGTGTGTTCTGTCTAATGCTTTCAGAGTACTGAGCGATAAAGGTCAAAGGTACAATCTGTACAATTCTTATTTTTATTTGAACTATTGTTTAAAGTCTAGAATTGCGTCCAGTCAGCACATGCTTTCTTCTTAAATCTTCTTGAATTCTGTGTGTAACAGAAAGCGTCCCTCCACCAAATGATCTGACAATCAGATTTTAAATCAGTATTTTAACATGTATCTGTTCTGTTGGATGATTTACTTTGGAATACAGGAGAAATCAGATGTATATTTTATACCCTGTGCCTTGAACACTGAGAGTAACTTTATACATTTTATAAAATGCAGAATCAATGCACTATATCAGTGGTCATGCCATAATTGATTTTTTTTATGCCTGAATGTTTTCATACATGCAACAATCAAATCATTTTATTCTCAGGGCTGTTGATCCTCTCTGATGCTGTGATTTAGTATGTCTGTTTCTTATAATGTGCAAAATAAGAATATCTCTGGTTTGTATTTTTGTATAAGCCACTGTTTCTTATGACCAAGCAGTCATTTCATTTTAATTGTTTATTAAAGTTGTTCCCGTGCAGGCTTGTCTCTCTGACTCTTGGTTTTAGACACCTTCACTGGTGCCAGCTAATCAGTGTTTTGTGTTGGGAGAGATGACTCCACTTGTTGCACATTCAAATAATATCAAGGCAGCTTTTAAAATGTCATCATTTACCTCGGTGAAGGGTTTCTGGTGAAGCTCACTGCTGTCAATTACAAGAAGTTGCAGAGAACATTGTAGATAATGACATGTTGTGGAGCCCTGCAGCTGCCTCCATGATATGATTTAGTATGACAGATGTTAGTATTTGATGTTTTAGAAGCCTGTGGCCTCATTAGTGAGCTAGAGATGGAGAGTGTCTGCAGAGGTTTTCACTGTCTCACAGCAAGAAGGTTCACTTTTTTTTTTTTTGGATGTTCTTCCCGTGTCTCTGTGGGTTCTTTCTGGGTACTCTACCTCTCACCGACCAAAGATATGCACTTAATACGTTGATTGGTGACTCTCAATAATAATAATAAAGATAATTAAGTCTCTGAAGAAAGTTTTTTTTGACACCTAGGGACATCTACCCTGAAGAACAGCAAGATAAACACATGGAGATGCTGGTTGTGGTAGCTGATGACCCTGCTGAGGCAGCTGTTTAATCAAGCAGTGATGTGGAGGTGCATGCATGCCTAACAGCAGCATGAATGTATTGAACGCGGAGAGACTGCAGCAGGTGTCCAGGTAGTGGTGAACAGCAAGATGAAACCAATGCAGTGCTTTGCTTTTGGGAAGATGAGTGGCTGATGAGCTGACTGACAGCCCCAGACAAAGATAGCAAGGAATTTATGAGTGAGCATGTCTAAAAGGTATGAACGGCAGAATGATATGGAAAATGAAACCACGCAAGCATGCAGAGGAATAGTCTTCCTGACTTAAGCTTGAGCTTCATTTCTAATGAATCCATATCCTCATCAGTGACTATGTGGACACACAATCATACAATATTTAATCCAAACTGAGGTCTGGACCTCTTTGTTTTTCAAATACAGTGATCTCTCTCTCTATCTCTCTCATTCTCTCTCTCTCTCTGCCCCCAGGGACACATGTAGTGATTCACTCTTTCCTATGAAAGGGAGGAACTGAAACGTCTGTTAGGCACTCATGTATTCTGTCGCACACCTCCTTCGTGTCTCACAGTTCTCTGTTTGTGTCACAAACACAAAGTGTAGGGAAGGGTAACAGCAAGAGGTCTCCACATTGCTCATCTTGCTTCAGCCATGACCAAGAAGGAATGTCCTGTTGGCAAATACTTTGACAAGCTCGTAGGCACCTGTATCAATCAAGAAACCAGACCTGAACCTGAACCTGAACCACCAACAGGTGAGTGACCCTCTTCCTTTATTCTTTTCTTTTTGTCACCTTTCAGAGCCTCACAACCACAATAAAGACCTCTGCTATAGATTTTCAGATTCGACTGACTTGTTTCTCACTGCTACACTCCTCCTCCCAGTTTCTGCTCATATTCTATATAATATTTTTGTTTTTACAGCTATTGAGAAGTTATGGTGGTTAATCAATATGTTCCCCTCAGAGCCACCTGTTGTGGTCCAGCTGAAATCCACGGTCATCAGTGCCCAGGCCGACTCAACGATGGAGCTTAGTCCAGCTCTGTGGATCTGTGTGATGGTGGCCACAGTGGGGTCCGTTGTGGCTCTGCTTGTCTGGTTTGTCATATACAGACGAAAGACCAGCCTCAGCAACGCCCCAGGTAAGCCCAACTGACACTGGATGGCTAATATGATTTTTATTTAGTTTATTTCTTTGTGGATAACATCACACAGAGGCCAACATATCTCAGGATCCTTAACAGCTGATAAATTAATTTCTGTAGCATTCTTTCTGTCATTTGTCTGGAGAGACACATAATGGTTTAAATGCTGTTTCTGATGATTTCCTGCTCTCACCAAAGTAATGAGGACAAAAACAAACAGGATATTCTGTGGTTTAACTCCTTATAGAAGAACCTGTTCAAATAAAATATAGTCCTATTATGTGACAGGTGAAGGAATATATCATTTAAGTCCCAGAGATACCAATTTATCCTCCATGACTTTGATTAAATGTCCCTCAGTGACGTATGATAGGACGACATGCCGTTCACCCAGTGGCGGCCATTTCTCTTCATGTAAGCGGGGGATCTGACATGCAGAGCAGGCAACTGAGAGTAGTGCGGAGGAAGTGGGGCCGCAGGCAGGCAGGTGATGAAGTGTGACGTTCATCACAGTAGAAACTCCACAGTTTCTGTTCTCTTCTTCACAGGGTCCCATGGGTCAACCCCGCTTATTACTAGCTATTCTGGTTTCAACACACATCCGTTAGTTAGGCCTCAACATGACCTTGAAAACACAAAAACTGACAAAAAGACATGCACTAACTGCAGAATAGCTTGCACTTAGTCGTATAACGTGTGTGTGTGTGTGTGTGTATGTGGCATGATGGCAAGGAGGCATCATCTTCTATCAATAAAGCCTGACATTTGAAAGCTGCTGGTGTCTCTGTGTATTTACTTTGTAAAACAGCTCTGATAGTCAGTGACCATGCTGCTTTTATATAAAGCATCTTCTATGAATGAGCCATGTGTTGATGAAACCCACTTTAGATGATAAATCTGCCAACATGATGATGATTCAACGGGATGATTTTTCTCTTCTGGAATGCAGCTTCTGTGCTGTCTTAACACAGTTAAACAAAAACAACTGTCAGGACTGTCAGGAGGTGAAACTAGGTTCACTTTATCAATAGTGTGCTTTTGTCCTCATTGAGTAAATTATCTGTCAATAGACCTTTATCCACAGGACAACGAGGAATTTAAAAAAAACCCACTAGATTAGCAGAGTGAAGTTATTCAGCTTTGCCCACTTATCTGTTGTGAAACACATCGTTGTTGTCTTGGAAGATTTTTTAGGTAACTCAACACGTGAAAACAATATGGCACTGCAAGGCAATTCTCTGATATAAATAACTATATGTAAACTGTAGACACATTTCAAAAGCATATGACATTTGTATTTTTATATAGTGTATAGTTTGGACATTCAGCGTAGATTCTAGATATTTGTTACTCTACAACCAGGAAAGACAGAGAGGCAGAGAACGCTGCAAGACCAACAAGAAGAAGATAAATTAGACCAGTCGACATCTGTACTTTGGTTTGATGAGTCAAATTCGTTCTAACTACAATGTCTTTGTGAGACCGAGAGAAGGAGAACTGATGGTATCTGCATTTGTGGTTCCCACGGTGAAGTATGGAGGTGGAGCTACGATGGTGTAGGGGTGCTTTACCTGGTGACTTATTCAAAATTCAACTCTTAACGAGCACGGCTGCCGTAGTATTCTGCAGCGACATGCCATCCTATGTGGTTTGCACTCAGTGGGAACATTGTTTTTCATGGGACAATGACCTAAAACACACTTTGATGCTATCTAAGGGATATTTCACCAAGAAGGAGAGTGACATGGTTTGAATACTCAGTGGCATTTAAATATTCACACTCATGTTTCAGTTGTTTGTGTTGCAGAGGATGCAGAGGCACAACAGGAACCTCTCCAGAAAACAGAGCCACCTGCCGTACTCCATTCACTGCCTTCAGAAAGAAACGGTCACGCAGAGATGTTGCAGAGAGCTGCAGGGGACATTTCACCCTGTCCTCACTTGCACCTGGGGGCCCAAACTGTCTCACAGTGGGAGGAGGGCTTCACCACTCCGGGCTACACCACAAAGCATGCTGGGACTGAGGGGGGCAGAGGGCTACCTCCATGCAGCACAATGAGGGAACACAGAATCCCACTTCCTGCCACAGAGCTGGGTGGCACTGCATTAGTTACAACTAAAACGATGTAGGCTTTGTCTGTGTGTTCTTCAAACCTTTTTACTACACACTTCTCTGCTACGCTGCTATTTTATCGGCCTTTTCAATCCAAATGTTGGATAGTTCTTAATCTACCATGTTCTTGTGGTTTTAAAATAAGTGTTTATCTCTACAGCAGTTGTTTTTTTCCCTCTGCATGCTTGAAAAAATACAAGTGTTATAGTGTAAATCAGTGTACATTACCATGTAAGACTGGGTAACTTTAGTTTAGTGCACATTGTACAAAGAACTGCTCTGAATCTTGTGCCATATTTCAAACGTTGTTTAATAAAACACAAAACCAAAATCATCACAGAAATATTTTTGATGTTCTGAAGACAAGGTAGCATTGTTGTGCTATGAAAGAGAAATATTCTCAGATCTCCGCTATATTTTGACAAGTACTGTTTGGACATATTTTCACTGTCTTTGCAGCAGAAAAGGCTATATTTACATGGTAAATAATTTTGTCAAACTTTCACAATCAATGAGCTTCATGCAGGCAACATCTAAACAAAAACGGAGAACTGTTCAAAGTAAAGTCAAGAAGAGTACATTCAATTTTATCTCTCATTACTTGGATTCCTTTTGGAGAGAACTGACCATGTGGTTTCTCAAAGGACGGTTCTCGCCCTTACATCCAGGTTCTTGTGATGTGTGAGTTATGCACAGCACAGGAGGCAAAGGTTAAGTTACAAAATACAATAAAGCATGTGTCATTCCCACCCATGCCAGTTTAATTTGAAATATTTTGAAAGAACAGCCTACCCAAAACATTTCAAGGTACATTTTATCACCATTATTTGTAGAATTTGAAGATGTCTGACTTTGGCATCCCCATGTGGTCGCATCAAAATAAACATAGTGGCAGACAGCAGCTAATTAATTCTTCATGACATGAGCCTAATTTGAAAATGATGGACCATTTCATACACTGTTTGAGCCAGTGTTAATGTTTGGTGGTGATCCTTTTTATTCCCATGGACAGGTCAAAAGAAATTATGCAAAGTAAAACATAGTTTCAATGACGTAAATGACTAAAAATATGCGACAATGTATCACTCCCACACCACAGAGAAATAACCACAAAAACAAAATGATATATGACAGTATCTGTGGGTGGATTTTTCCTGTTTTAAACAGTTTAAACATTTTCATGTGGCAGAGGGATGGGTGTTGAGGGAGGAAAGCTTTAAAGGGCAAAAAGAGAACTGAGAGCTTCAGTCCTATTTCTAACATGCCTGCTTGTTCCACTGCTGCTCACCTGTTAGGCCATCATCCGAATGAACAGAGCTGTCCCCTGAAACCAAGTACAGGCGCACTTCTATGACATCTACTCCTTGGATGACATCGTAAGCAAAGATCCTCTGTAATCACAGATAGGTACTGGGGTTTTCAGTGACAGCCAAGTGAAAGTACTCTGGCGGGCTGTCGCTCTGCAGGCTGCCGTTGGTCTCCCTCCGACGGATTTTGGTTGACAGGGTCTTTCTGAAGACCCCATCTCCTCGCTTCTCAAGGCTGGACACGATCATCTCTGCCAGGTCCTGCTGGAGCCGCTGGAAGTTCTCCCTGAGACAGTAACATAGGGATTATTTAGATAAATGAATACGAGAAAGAAATCTTAGTAACTGAGGGCCAGAGAGAATATCTTTCAGCTGTATCTGTGCCCTAAACCTGGATGAGACTGTGTTTCACTCACGCTGTTGGTGGTGTTGGCAGGTTGAATTGTCCCCCACTGACTCCTGTTAACCAGTATGTCATTTCTTTGCCTTTACCCTGTGGGCCAGGCACACAAACAAACACAAACACCCGCTTTAAGTAACCACTCTGTACGGTTTACATTTGATGTAAATGCCTGAATAGATGAGCACATAAAAAAGCTAACCTTCAGGTACGTCTCGCCTCTTTTTTCATACTCAAACTTGCAGTCTGTCCTCTGCAGGATGTTGATGGTGGACTGGCTGGTATGAATTCTCAGAGCTGGAAAGACAATGAGAAAGAATGATAAGGTTCAACTTTGAGGCTACACCTCAATATTGTGACTGCGCGTGTGTTGTCTCTTACGTAGGCCTGTGGACTCCATGCGTGAAGCAGTGTTGACTGTGTCTCCAAAAAGACAATAGCGAGGCATCTTGTTCCCCACCACTCCTGCTGCACACGGTCCTACACACAAATCAAGCAATTTTTATTCTCCTCGTATCTCTTGGTTTTTCTTTGATTATCTATTCCCCATATTCTGCATTCAGAACATCTACAATAATAGCAGTGTCTGATTTATCTTATTTTTTAGATGCTCATTCAGTTACATTATGACAGAAGAAAAGAGTTACAAGCCTTCCCCTGGTCAGGACTTTATTTTTTACTTTGTAAGTAAATAGTTTGTATTGTAGCAGTGTGTTACTGCCACCTACTGTTTAACTTCCATAACCTGCTACTATTAACACACTCCTTCATTTCTACATATGTGTGAGTCTTTCCCACAGATTTTGAGTTTCTGTTACCTGAATGCACACCAATACGGATCCACAGAGGGATGCCAGGCAAGTGTAGCAACTCAAACGTCCCAACAAAAGCCAGCATGTCCAGGGCCATGAGGGCAATGTCCACTGCATGCCTGTCACCGTTGCGTTTGGGTAAACCTGATGCAACCATGTACGCATCTCCTATTGTCTCAACCTGAGAGACAATGGTTGGATTGCTTTATTAATAAAACATTATCTATAGGCGATAAACACAAAAAGTAATCACATAATCGGCCATATATATACCAATCTAACGCTAGCTTCAGCTCCTGAGTTCAGACTTTAACACTGAAGTACCTTGTAGACATCATGGTGGTCCAGGATGCTGTCAAAGTTCTTGTAGATGTCATTGAGCATGTCAACCACCTCCATGGGGGTGCTGTAGTGGCAAAGGGTGGTGAATCCGACAATGTCGCTGAAATAGATGGTCACCTCCTCAAAGAGCTCTGGTTTCACTTTCCCCGTCTCCTTCAGTGAACGCACCACTGGGCTGAGGAGACAGAGGGAGACTGATTATATTTATACAAAGGGAATATGACATGTACATGCTCATTCAAATACAGGTTTTGCTTTGTCAGTCATAGTCAAAGTTTTTATATCAAACATCTTGCATATTTGCACATCCAGCAGACAAGGAGCAGCTTTCATGTTCTGAGTTTGAGTCCAAAATGCACTTTCCTTATCTGGCTCTTTAGCTGCTTAATGCTCCACTATGTTAACTGACTAATTATGCTGATGAAAGCAGGGTTAGTGGGCCATAAAACCAAAACAATACACTAATACTGATTAAAATGGTCTGTAGGGCTGAGGGGAACTGCAGAATTCTTTGAGCAGCCCTTTTCACATTACATCAAATTAAAAAAAAAGATCAATGCAGCTTTAAAATATGTATTTTTTAATCCCCCCGTAATATAACAGCAGATATGATATGAACTTACCCAGGAAGTAGCATAAAGTTGAGGCGATCAGCTCTGTCCCTCTCAGCTTTGTACAAAGCGGTCCTCTCCTCCACCAGATGCTCCAGAGTCCTGGAGTACATCTGCAGGCGACGGATCAGGTTGTCCATGTAAGTCTCAGTGGCTTGGTTGTGCAGGTTACTGTGTCAAAGGGAAAATATATTTGATTACTATCATTTTTTTATACTTGAAGAGCTCCACATACAGATTGTTCTAGCTTCCACCTTTATTTGGGCATAGAGTAAAGAAATGTTTTAAATGAATATATGCTGTTGACGTACCTGAAAATCTTACCCAGAGTTAACTCTATTCTCCTAAAATCTGGCCTCCGTTCTGGGTCTTCATCCCAGCAGTTTTTTATCAGCGTGTACAGCTGTGTACACAAAAGAGAGAAAAACTTTCTTTATTTAACTTTGATGAGTCAAAGCAGCTTAACTTTACGGTATAACCCTCTGCCACACTGATGAGTGACTCTCTTACCTCGATCTCCCTCTCTGATGCGTTGTCAAAGTTGAGGTCAGGTCTGAAGATGCCTGCCCCACTGGGGAACTGCACTCTGTAGATCTTCTCTGAGGGATTGGATGACATTAAGATAAGTGAGATGAGCAAGACTTAGAGCTGTGCTCACCGTGAGCTGAAGTGTCAACATCCCATCATACTGTAAACTCTCTTGTTCTGACACATATTTGGGGATCAGACAACAAAAGCAATTGACCTTGTTAAGCAGCTGGACTTGTGAGATGTTAATCTACATTTAATTTGCTCTGTCATTTATTTACAGTTTAAATCATCCTGACCTACCTGTAGGATCAGAGCAGCACTGTTTATAGAACGTGGACAGCCTCATAATGATTTCATGAGCGATGATGGCATAGCTGTAAACATCGCCTTTTTGAGACACCCCATCTTTACGAAGATGCTCCGGGGCCGTCCACAAGTCTGAAAGGAGGGGAGAAGGGAAGCTGAGTCACCGGTATCGAGTTCAGATCAATAATAGATCACAATGATGATGGAAAAACTCCCACCTCTGCCTGGACTGAGGATGGTGTGACACCCAAAGTCAGTGATCTTGACTACCATGCGGTTGTCAACCACGCAGTTGGTGGACTTGAGGCGACCGTGGACCTCAATATTACTGGAGTGGAGATATGACATGCCCTATAAAAGATATAACGCAGGGGGACAGTAGTGAGCAGGACGGTTAAGTGACAAATATGAACAAATAGTGAATAGTGAAGCTAAACCCAAACAAACAGGTTATAAAAAAATACCTTTGCAATGTCATACATGACAGATATCTTAAACTCCATGTCCATGAAGGTTTCATCTGGATAGGAGATCCTGTCATTCAGAATGTACTGGGGGGGAAACAGATAAAGAAGTTCATATCTCTCCTAGCATGTTGTACTCAGTTAATGGAATTGTGAAACACTTAAATACTTAACTAGACTGTGTGTGAGAGTGTGTTTGTGTATGTGTGATTACATGCATCTATGCACGCACACACACACACATTATTAGTGCTCTTTAAACTGTTCGTCCATGACTTATCAAACGAACAGTAAAGTCATTGTGGGCAGCAGAAAGGAGGCCAATGAGCTTTGTCATAAACTACATGTTTGCCTGCTCTGTAGCCATGTAACATGAAGTAAAGTCAGATCACCACTGAAAGAGGAAAGGTGGTCATCACATGCAGTGTGTACATGATGTTTTATTATTAATTTATTTTTGTTTTGTTGCAGATTGCATTAAAATACACAAAGTGATAAATGCATTACTACTGCACTAACAAAAACAAATGTCCCCGATGGAATAAAAGATGTTTTGCCTTTATTATCTAAGTCCAAGATCTTCCAGTATCTGCTAAAATCTTCCAGCCTGATAACATATACTGATAGGCAGCAGCAGGATGTGATATGCGGGGAAAGTGCAAGTCAGTGGGACTGTGTGTCGTTACCCTGAGAGAGCCCCTCTGGCAGAGCTCAAACACCCCGAAGACACCGTACTCAAACTTCACCGTGCCATAGAACTTGGTCAGGTTGTAGTAATCGATACACAGCAGCTGAAAGATGAAGACACAGAGGCAAAGAAGAAGTGGGAGGAAGGGTTGAGAGGGACAAGAAGGTTCGACAGAGAAGGTTGAAAGCGTATGGAAACACATAAATAAGACATGCTTCCTTTATGCAATGATAGAGTGGAACATGCTCATTTATTCACATTATTTTTATGTCATAAAGACAAGCACAAAATCCCAGCAACATAATTTAAAGAGTCGCATGGACAGTGTCCATTTGCACTGATGCTTTAAAAACTCAGGTTATATATACTCTGAGGTATAACACAGCGGTGTCTTACTGTGTTCAGCTCAATCTTCTGGTCCTCAGTGAAGTCTCCGTCTGTTTGCTTCAGCTCTTTTAAGATTACAGGCTGAAGAGCACAAACAAAGAAGGCACAGTCGAACGCTGAGTGTGAAAATTTGATCATCTCTTTATTTTTTTAGTCTTTTTATGAGTAAATATTAGTTTTATAAAGTTGAAATGTTGGTACCTTCTTGTCATAGCGGCATCTGTGACTGAAGTATGTGCTGTCCTTCCGCTTATCGTCATCAATCTATTGCACACACACACACACACTTTGTCTTATTGGACAGTCAGTTTCAAGTACACATCATGTAAAAGAAAGTACTGACGCCTGACAGATCCCAGACAAAGTTCTATGATAAAACTCTTTTTACATGATTTCATTTTCTGGTCTTTAAGTCCTGATCTTATATAATTTCATGTGGCCTTATCTCATTTCTTGTTTTTACCTCATCTGATTCAAAGCAATCTCATCTCTCATATCATGCTGAGCTTATCTCGTTTTGTCTTTTCTCATATAGCTGCTTCTTTATTAGCGCTTAGCAAAATGTTTGAATGTATAATCTATCACAGGGGGTAGGAGGGGGGAGGGAGTGTACGGCTTTCTTTAACCTATGGCAGGTGTAGCAAAATGGGCACACAAAGAAAAATGGCACGTGACAAACTCTACTGCAGTATCGTTACTAAAGACTAAAGACTTGAAGTTCATTGCCAGACAGAATCGTACTGTAATTCTGTAATTCTGCTGTAAAATGTAAATGTCAATTTTGAAACTAAGCATGGGAAAACTTCCAAGATGAGTCTGAAAAATTGAGTCAATCAGTCAAACTGTACCTTCAGAGAGACCTCCTTCTCATCCAGTGGGCCAATCAGATGTGAGTCGATGTGAGACCACCTCTTCTGCACAAGACGCTCTTTCCTGTTCTGCCTGTAAATGCATAAATGATGAAAACAAGGGATATTTGTAGGATAACTCTCTGCATCCAGTTACATTACAGCTTTCTTTCTCTGAGCTTCAGTTTAAACTGATGGTTGAGTGTTTCCCCATCCCCAAATCAGCTTCAGTGATGCTACAAATCTGCACAAAGTCCATATGATACAGCTGTGAAATATGTCTGCTGATTACCTGTAGAATATGAGAGCGATGGCTGTCACCACGACGACGCTGAGACTCAGAACGATCACAATCACATCCTGCATATTTAACCCTGGAAGCACACACACACAGTGACACTAGCTGAGTAAAGACCACGATCACACATTATACTTCCAAATAACATCTTGAGACTCTAATCATGTTTTGTGTGACTATAGTCACACACCAGACATAAAGTGTGCAGTACTTCTACAGCATCAATGTGTAATACCATCTGAATTGTCTGGTATGGCACCAGGCAGGCGACTCCCTTTCCAGGGCAGAGCTGGGTTTGTGTCTGTCACTCTAGTTTCATTCCGTGACGTATCAAACACTGACAGGGCTTCATACTGGAGAGAGACAGAGACAAAGTATAAAAACAAATGTTCACACTAACTGAGCAAACCGACTGAAATGTGCAGCGGTCTCACCTTGCCGGTGACAGTTGATGTGTAAATGATAGAGAAGTTAACATCTCTGTCGCCGTACTCATCGAGCACATAGTGTCCTCCCATACCTGCTTGACGCAAACACAAAGACACAACAGAGAGCATTTTCAAGTTCCTGGAAATTGACTCATTAGAAATCTTTATGTCTCATAAAGTCCCAAATATATTCAGTTTACCAAGTGTAAGACAACAGACAAATCCTCCTCAGAAAAATAATAATTAAACAATTACTAAATTATTAAAACAGTTGCCAGCTTTTTTAAAACAATTAAAAGACTAATCTAACCACATCATAAAAAGCATCATAAAAACTTACAGTATTACATGAATACATTACCAGGCAACAATAAAACTCACCATAAAACAATGGCAATAGACGGTCACTGTGATGTGACATACTATAAGTTGATTTTAATATTATACTGAATTGAACCAAAGCCAAGGTTTCCTCAGAGGAGAGGAAATCAAACGTATAATATGCTTTGAATTGTTGTCTACAGCATTCACACTTTGTACTTATTGTGTTAGACCATGAAAGATTATGACAGAACCGACTCTACACCCTAACCCATGATGGCTGCATCCACCTTATCTATAACACCTTGTGATGTCTGGGTTTGGTTGTGTTGCTAACCTTGAGTTGTCTCTGATCATACGCACCGTCAAAGGAGGTGTTTCCAAACGGGTTGTCACTCAGAGGAACATCATAGGATCCCTTGTTACGTTGCTTACTGAGCATCCTCTCTCTGAGCACTTGGCCAAACAGCAGAACACCATCATGATATCCAGCTACATAGTCATTTATCTGCCCGTTAGACAGAAAAACAAAAAGAGTCAAACAGTTCTACAAGAGTTCTTTCTTTACGCTGCCGTGTTTGGGTGTTTAAGCTGCTCACCGTGTCGTTGTATGTTGAGTTTGATCCATAGTCGTAGTTCCTCTGTGGCAGAGTGATCACCAAGACGTCTTGCATGCCAGCATTGGATGTTGTGTTGACATAATACTCAGGGCTGGAGGAAAGCAAAGGGTTACTTCAACATATTAAAAAATATCATATATGAGGTTTTACAGTATATTTTGACTTCTCTGAAGCTTAATGGTTACATTATGCAAAATGATAAAATCATAGACAGGCTTACTTGTAAATGTCTAGAAGAATGAACACGACGTCCTCTGGAATCACCTCCACCATACTTTTTATTGAAACAATGTCATGAGGGTTCCCACAAAGGATGAAAACTGAAAGAAAAATGTCAATTTCACTTCAGCAGGAGGGGAAATATTCGGCCAGTACTGTGCATTCAATACTACTCTAATATTTACATCAGACATAGCACCAAACTCATTTTAAAGCATCATGCCTCACTGCTCTGCTTTAACTCTCTGTGTTTCCTGATGGACAGAGACGTATACTGCTGCAAGCTGTAGCTGCTGTTAGTTAGCTCAGTTAGCCCTAAAGGCATCGCCATAACTCTGACTGTTAGCAACTTACTATGCAAGAATGACGAGAAAGATACAGTGCTGCTAACCTCTGTAAACAGATATTTGCATATGAATGCAATGGCTAACAAAAAGCTAGCCAGTGCTGATTGGTTCTTGCATTTCAGCCAGTACATTCCTCTTTTACTCTCCACCTGGACTGTTGCTAACAAAACAACCTTAAACAAAATACTGTTTGGACTACAAAGGAAACCAGATCACTTCTGATACCATCCAATCTTGGACCCCTGAATACTTTTAGTTGTTTGAGAGAGCTTTGTGAAATAAAACATTGACAACAACATTGACATCCCTAGAGCCATGAAGCTAACATAACTAAAAATAGTCAATTTTTAGTCGGCCTACTTTGATAAAATTGTACATCCTGTTTTGGATTAGATATTTCTTTTCTTCATTAGAAGAAATCCAAAATATAATCCATGAATAAATGCTCAGTGCATTGAGTTATAACTCAAACATAACACCCACTGTTGCTGAATCTGTCTTTAGACTCGAGGGCAGTTATCAGCTCTTCTTCCCCGCGCAGCATCTCTCTGTTAAAGCTTGAGGAAAAGGTGGCAGAGGCTGCCTCCAATGCGTTGATGTACCTGTGGCAAAAACAAAGGAATAAAACAAAAAGCTGGCACATGTAGTGCCAAACGAAGCTGCAGAGATCACTTGAATGAACTGCAGCCTGCGCCTGTCTCACCAGAAGCAGTCCTCAGTTGGGATGACGGACTTCTTGTAGACATAGACCTGCGTCCAAGGTTCCTTAAATTCCAATAATTCCTTCGAAAAGTGGAGGAGTAAGTCTGCGATCTTGCGTGCTGGAGGCAGAATTCGGGTCAGTTTGGGCTTGTAGTCACATGAGAGGCCAAAGCTCCCAGCAGAGATGATTGGAATGCTCAGGTTCAGGCCAATGTCATCACTGAGGCAGACAACAGGATGAAAAGTTAAAAATATCAGTCAGTTGTTTAGTGGTATATAATTCAAGAGAGTCAGGGTCATACTCACTCCACTAACTGGAACGTGGCGTAAGTGCAGGAAGGTCCTAGCATGATGCATCCCAGTTCATTTTTTCTCTGCAGAAAGATACAGTACATGTTGTTATTCTGTGTGAAACCACACCACATAAAGACACTTTCACCGGAACAAGAGAATCTGAACATACAGCATGGCGTGCAGTGGGTGCACTGTATTTTAGTATGTTTAAGTTGCTATTGGTGGAGATTTCTCACTACAATGGTGATATTGTTGGTGCAACACGGTGCATGCGAGAGAAGCAGTTGATCATTGACTGTGAGGTGTGACTGCAAAAATGAACTTTTAGTGTTGAAGTTTTAGATAAATGGCATACAGCATTCCTATCAGCTTTTTTAAACTGTCCTGGAAACAGTTGTACAAAATGCCTCATTTATAATTTTACATTTAAGCGAGCTGAGTTAACCGTCCTGCAATGGTGCAATAGGCAACAGTGCGATCCAGCTGAAGTGTAATCTAGGGATAATAAACTATCAAACTATAAAAGGGAATTTATTGTTACTGGTAACAGGTACACTGAGCCACAACATCCAGTATGAACATCAAGTTTAATCCCTTTGGATCTTATCAATTACAGTAGCTCAAAACTATTTTTAAATTAAGATTTTAGCGGTGACACAGAAGAACAAAGATAAAAAAGTGAACGCAGGAAAGGAGATTCAGGTTGTTGTTGAAGTGCCTCTTCACCTCAAACATTTTTATCACCCTTCATTGATTTGACCTTAATGTGTATACTCTTTAGACATCTCATCTTTGGTCATCTCTTGACCACACTTACATAGAGCTCCTTGAGTATTGCCACCCCCTCGCAGGTGCTGCTCCCACAGCCCTGCCGGTTGTACATGGTGGTGTCGAATCCACGGTAGTTGGCCGTCAAAATGAAGTCTAATTCTTGAGTCATGGAAAGAAGATAAGTGTTATTAACATCAAAAATAAACTCATTAATCTCTTTAGGCTGTTAAGATTAGACCAGAATGATTTATCGCCCAGTCGTGTAAATGTAACCTCCCACAGAGAAAATGAAATTTAGAGCAGCAGCAAAGGAAACAGAGATTATTACAAAGTTAATTATGCATTATTACATTAAATAATAAGTCATAATCATTTCTTATGAGATAATGTCTTATCAAAGTGTGGAGTCACATGCACTGCATGTTCGTTTGACAAGCAACAGTTTATACCAATGGTTCTCATCTGTAGGTTAGGAGCCCCCAAGCCCTCTCTGGATATATCTGAGGGTGTATAAAGGTGATAAAAGGTACATTGTATGTTTGAAGAAGTGGGTTAGAGTATGTGCTGGGTTTTTGGTGTAGTACTGAATAGAGCAGTGCCCTGATCTTATTCTAGCAGCACTGATTTTGCCAATATCACAGAAAACAGAATACTCTCTGTCTTCAGGACGGAAATTTGCCATTTGTTTTAGCCTAGCTTAGCACAAATTCTAAGAATAAGTAGAAGTAACTAGCCTCCAACAGAAGCTCCAAAAATCTACATGTTGTATTGTTTTAGCTAGAAATCGTATCGTATTGCACTACATATGAAGTGCATATAAGCAGGTTTCCTCTATGCACCTCCTTTGAGGTGCCATCCACACAATGTCCATGTCTAAAACTGTCTCACTCTTTCATGAGTCCCTAATCTAAATGAAAATGTTTCCAGTTTTAGATCATGTAACTGAGCTTTCTTTTTTGGCACCAAAAACAGAGGTGTTTATCATTTAGGCTAATTTCTTGTACAGCGGCTTGTGAAGAAACAAGCTTTTGTTAAAAAAACTAAAAAACATCAGGCACCAAACAGCACTACTACTAACCAGCTCTATCTGCCTAAAATAAGTATTTAAAGTTTATTTTATTTATCTGTAAAATACTTCATCCAGCAATATTTCTAATTCTAATTTAAATATTAAATCCTAAAGAAAAAAAAATCTCTATAAAAATCAGATTCTGGGTTGATTCTTTACACAAGAGTGGCGAGGCTAAACTTCTCTTGCTCAACAGGATATCAGAGAAACTAGATCATAGCCATAGCTGGTTAGATTATAACCAGCCATCTTGACTTTGTCGCTCTGTTTTAAAGGTTTTGTTGAAGCTGTTCTTAGTTGGCTTCCAGATATTTTAAACACCATTTGGCCTTTTATGTAGGAAATAACAATCCATACCATGATCAATGTTCGCCTGTCTGTCCTCTTCAATGGCTTTTTCCACGGCCGCCTGCACAAACGGTCGACTCCACTCATAAGTGTTGTCCTCCAGCAGCACAACATTCATGGTATATGTACGATTTGATGCCAAACAGTCATCCAGCATCTTGTTGGCGATGACCGCCATTATCAACACTCCCAGGTAAGGTAAAATATGTAACTTGTACATCTTGATCCTTGAGATTTTCCTTTTTCCCTCAGATTTGTATGTCTTTTCTACAGTGTCTACATGTCAAAACAATATATACTGTATCTCCGTTCAAACAAACAGAAGGCTGAAGTTTTTACATTTGTGCTCCAGGACTGGTCCTCTCCATTGACGACATGAGTCCAAAAACAGAAGTGGAGAGGGCTCTTCAGTGACTAAGCAGAAGTCACACCGTCTCTTCAATCACTGTCCAGAATCCAGATAAGAGACTACAATAAACTTTAGTCCAAGATCTTACACCCAAACACTTTTTGTAAATCCAAAAGAAAACGTGGATTGAAGACAAGAAACAGAGTCTTCACACTTGTTATTCCTGTAGTGAAAGCCTGAAATCAATACTCCTCCACCTTGGTATGGGCTTGTCTACCTGTCCTCCATACGTTAATGAACAACCGTCGAGTGACAGTCGGTGCACCAGTTGGAGGGAGGGCAGAGCACTCCCACACTCCATCTGGACTGATGGCTCACTTACAAACTTAACTGAGATCATAATTCATCCTGTTTGTAAACAGAACGTTTAGGCCTGCCTTCACATTACATCTCCCGTCTGATCAACATCAAACCACTCACGCAAGTGTAAGAATAAAACATAATGTCCTTAATCATCCAATAATAGCAGGTTAATTGTTGTCATGACTTATAAAAAAACATATATGTAGTTAGTGGGATCAGTTCAATTAATATGTTTCCTTTTTTCACATGATCTGGTATGTTC
Source organism: Nibea coibor (assembly GCA_023373845.1). NCBI lineage: Eukaryota > Metazoa > Chordata > Actinopteri > Sciaenidae > Nibea > Nibea coibor. The sequence goes on from CM041727.1 coordinate 4,420,341, forward strand.
TAAGACTTTTTGTTCAGAGCAGAGGCGGGGGAAAGCTTGCATAGTGAGAGGGGCAAAAGTCACAGGAGGTCATAAAACTGAAGGCTTGTGTGGAGCTGATAAATATTGTCTGCTATAAAAGCAGGGTGGATTAAGCCTATAAAAGTCTTGGCTAAACTGCTCATAAACCAGTGTTACCTCATTTTGAGAAAACCGGCTTTAATCTTTACAAAACAACACAAATCCACATTAAAAATGTAGACTGACAAACAGAAGTGATTATTCTTATTTGTTTGCGTGTAAGTGAGGAATTAAGTTGCAGCTAAAAGCATCAAAATATTTCCGACATCTTTAAAACTTCCCCTTCAGATGAAGATACCTTCGAGTTAGTACAGTCTGTATTCTAAAACAAAGGTTTGAACATGTGCATGTTCATAACATCTTTACAACCTGATAAAATTAGTATTATGATTATCACAGCTGTCCCATGAACACCTGGTTTATCATAACAAGGTCATAAGTCATCATATTCTAAATATCAGATAAATAATATATTATATATACTGTATATATATATATTTTTGTAACACATCTCCTGAGAGGACTAAAACCAACAATGAACTGTGTATCCACTATGCCGTAGAGTTATTGCTACCCAAAAAGTATTAAAACTAGTGAGTGAGACCTAGAAATGAGTCACAGCATTGCACTCGATGACATGTTCCTTATAAAGCAGCGAGCGTGGGTGCTTTAGTTTGAGTCATTGAATCAGCATCTGAAGATAGACCCTAAGAAATGCACTATTTGCTGCTGTTGGAGGTATGCTTGGTAAAAACCACAAAGCCCAGCTGTTTTAAGAAAAGATGAGATGATCCCACACTGGTAAAATTCACTGGTTAAAGCAGCTCAAATACTGCTGGTGCAATCACTATCACCACAATCTACAATGATCTGTTGTTTCATTGTGAACACATCATCTTCACACATCTTCTATAAACACACTGCTGTCCTATTGCCGGTCCTAAATCTTACTCGTGTCAGGCTCCTCCTTTATCACTCCATGATTGAATGAGTGTTTCTCACACTGTTTAATGCTCTTTGTTTCTCTAACACACTGCATTATTACGCTGTGTGATTCTACCACAAAAAAACAAAACAAAACAAGATTTCTGTCTTTCCAGTACAGCACATCATCAGCTTCCTGTCTGACCACCATCTCACAGCGTTGTAAATGTCTTAAACAAACACACGTATGACGTTGTAATAGCACGGTTGACTTGGGGCACAAAGTCATTTAGTCCCATTACAGATTGATGTGAAGAGGCTTTCCATCTCATCACACTCTGGCATTTTATCAGCAAGAGGAAATAGTAATGTGTTAAAAGGAACATGAGTCTTTGTTTTATTGTCTCATCTTGGCTGTTTAATAGCAACTGTCTAGTGTCTAGTCTGTGAAAATGGGTGCAACTAAGCACCGCATCCAGGTAGATAAGGGGTCTGTTTTAATGGAGGCCTTTAAGTAAACTCACAGAGCACCAGAAGGTACATATAACATTGTGTATGACATGTGGAATTTAGCATTTATTGTAGCCATAAAGTAGCCATGTCATTTCATGAAATTTGAGTGCATCACTCCATGTATACATAATGCATCTCGAATGGGCAGGTACAGAGAATATAGGTGTTGAGTATATATTGAGCAGGAACAAACAGGTTTAGGGAAAAGTGGCAGTTTAGGGAAGTTAAGGAAGAAGACAAAAAAAAAACTTTCAGCCGTTTTTCACACCCTGTTTTCTGGGATTGGAGGGAACAGGGAGATTGAGGTCAAAGTCAAAAAAGAGGCATGTTCATAATTTCAGAAGGTAATGATTAGTCTGTTTATGATTCATCAATAATTGCCCTCTTCTGACTCCTTCCTCATACAATTTGACCATATCAATTGGCAGCTGACTAATAAATCAGGTACATAAATAATTGACTGACCTCTGTGACACCAAATGTGGCTTTTCGCCACACTGAAGGGAACTCAAGTCAAACAAATATCCAAAGGTCGGTCTGGGTTGTTGAAACATGTTTATGCATATATACATATGACAAGATATATAACATATGTGTGTACTAGACCAAAAGGGGTCATACGCTCTGTGTTCTGACATAATCACGTATTTTGAACCTCAGGTCGGTGCAGTCTTGATTTATGATTGCTGTGAAATGCGGAAAAGATAAAACACACAAGTGATTTATGGTGCCACCTGTGGTGGCAAGACTGCCCCAGTCAAGAATTCCTGCAACACCAAGTGTTATCAAAAGAATTCTGTTTGATGGTCACCTCAGCACTGATGACCTGTGACCCTCGAGAGGGAGTCATGCAGCATATAACCAACAATCTAATAATGTTCATTCGTCCATTTATTTTCCATGATCGTCCTTATCAAGGTCGCTCTGTGCTGGAGCCAGTTCCAGCTAACATTGGGTGAGAGGCAGGGTACACCTTGACATGTCGCTGGTGCAATAATATAATGTCATAAATAATTATACATATCACTCAGAGGGGACATCTGACTGCAGAATAAGTACTTTTACTTTTGATACTTGTATACTTGTACTATTTTACTGATAGTACTCAGACAACATAAAAAAATTTCCATGTAAAGATTTCTCATTCACACGCCTGTTGTAAGAGCACGTGGCCAGTTCATCTGTTCAATCAGTACAATCGCCTGATAGGCATGTAATCCACGGTGCATTACAGTACCCATATTTTCATACAGCTTGCCCACTAAACCATCAACAGATGTAACATGTGGGCAGGTATCATCTCTAACTTTCTTCCACTCTGCCCTCTTGTGGATGTGTTGGCTCAGTGGAGATGAGACACTGCAGAGAAGATTTTCCTAAAACTTTGTACAACTGGTGAAAATGTGCTTGCTGCTGATGATATGGTTTGTTCAGTTTGAAGAAAGAGCACGATACTCATGTTTATGTGTTGTTGTAAATGTTTGTTTAGTGTCACAGGTGTCACATGAATTATTTACTGAATAGGTATTGCAGGACCAAATGATACATAGAGCATCACTGATGATCTTACTTAAGGTTTGTTATATTTCATAATGACAATTTTCCTTATGCTGAGAAAATAATAAATGATGTTGATTGATTGATTGATTGATTTGAAGTTGTTTCTATAAATACAGATTAATTGACACCATTCACCTAATTATACATCAATGGAGCATAACAATGATTCAACAGTATGCAGGCATTGATGAATAAGGCGTTACTGTCTTCTGTGTAAGACACTGTTCACCATCTTACTTCCTCTGTGGTTTCTGTGTACTGCATCTAAATGAACCGCCCCGCCCACTCCTCTACGTCACCACTCAGTGCTGGGCTGTGATTGGCTGCAGGGTGCGATACGGGGGGTTGCAAATTGTCTGCGGTTGCGAAAGAAACGCGACACGCACAGCAAGTTGTGTTTGTGTCCGAGCTGAACCGAACCGAGCCGAGCCGAGACAACGGCGGCAGTGCAGAACAAGAAGAAGGAGAAGAAGTGGCTGTCAAAAAAAGCCGACCTTCTTTAAAACCTCGAAGTCTGTTTTATTTCTTTTAATTTCTCGACTGACAGACACAGCTGACTACTCCCTCACGTGCGTGTGTATTTTTAACGTGCATGTTTGCACGAGACTGGACCTGTGACACCTAACGTGCAGTTTGTAAACAAGAACAACTCAAGAAGAAGAAGAAGAAGAAATGGAGAAAGCGAACGGCTTCTCGTCGGACAGAAACATCCTCTGCTTGTTTGACGTGGACGGTACCTTGACACCACCTAGAGAGGTGAGCACACATCCAATCAATCAGTTAATCAATCAGTCCTCCAGCATGATGTTCGGTTATTGATCATGATTAGCTCCCTGCAGCTCCTGCCTTCCTCCCTTTCTCGCTCCTCCTGGAAAACTGCGAGCACAGTGTGTCCTCTTGACTTCATCAGTGTTACCCCCACTACTATTTACCCCTCACAGTGCTGCTGTGTGCTCAGCAGTGTGGTAATCTATAGGTCTGTTGGTGTCTGGTGACCTCTTAATGTCCTTCACAAATACACATGATACTGTCACCTCACCTTGGTTTTAATCGGTGTTTTCTAATGAGCATACTCTCAATTCTCTGGAGGAAAACTGAAATAAATGTTCCTGTGCCACATTTCTGTTAGAGATTCATGTAAGCTTTAGGTTAAAAAAAAATCATCTCTTTGTTATGGTTGTTTGTAAATGATTTATTCCTTTCTTCCTTCCTTTTGTCACTTGGTTTGAATGCTTGGGTTCATCTGGGGTAACTGGATGCAGAGCGCACCAGTCACCTCATATTACATAATGTAGTCTCAGTTGTGTGCAGTTCAGACATTTCCTCCTCCATATGTTTAAATGATTAGAAATCTGTTCCAACTTAACGACACCACAAAGGACACACTCTGCAGGCATGTCCCTTGTTCTTTGTTCGCTCTGTGTGATGATGTTTCAGTAACATTGTGTAGATTTTTGCGTTTTAATGAGGATGATGCATGTGTGCACGCGGGAGAGGGAGCTCCGCCAGCTAGCGTGAAGTGACGACGTGCAATGCATTTTTCTGTCATTTGCAGAAAATCGACCCACAGCTGGATGAGTTCTTCCAGGCCCTGCGGAGGAAAGTGAAGATTGGCATTGTGGGAGGTTCAGACTACTCCAAGATAGCAGAGCAGCTCGGCGAGGGCGATGATGGTGAGCAGTCCTCTTCCTAACCACAGACGGTGTACATGCTGTATGCATCATTCACCCAGATGAATTGCACTGCATGACCTGACACTTTTTTTGTATCTTTTTGCTTAAATTGGGCTCCAGTCCACCGGGAGTGGGCCCAAGATGATGGTCCTTGAGAATAATTTAGGATTTAGGCCATGTAGTTTGACTGATGATGCCTTTGGTTTGACATTATGCAGCTTAATAAAGACTAAAACCACACCTTTTAAAACTGCGTTAAAGATCCACAGTAAAAGTATGATAATCGATGACTAGTAACTGGTTCTGTCTCATCATTTGTGTCTTCCTCTATCTGTGTTGCAATTCATGAGGCTGGGTTGCATTTTAACTAGTCATGGTTGTCAGGACAGGATTTCACAACAGCACGCTGGGAGCCACAGTTCAAAAATGTGCATACTAAACTCAGTTATTTGCTTGTGTGAGTTAACACACCGCTGCATGGACAAAAGTTGTCAATGAGTAAATATTAGTCTATAATTGGAATGCTGATGTATAGTGCCAAGAGCTGTGTGGTTTCTTATTCAGGCCAAGTGTGCTAAAGGTGAATTTCTTCCTTAATGATGCACACTGTCATGTTGCTGTAGCTACTGGGCAATGTGTGAAATGTCAAAATAGTTAATGATATCATCATATCTTCAGTTTTCAATGCTGATTTGCAGGATATTTCTTTTTTTTTTGTTTAAGTTAAAGTGATCGAAGCAGCTCCTTTAATATGTTACGGCTACGTTGCAGACTTTTTCTGCTGGCAAAGTGAGAGGGAAGCTCAGACAGATTAAACTTGACTTTTCCAGGTAGTGTTACATACACTGTAATCTGCCTCCGGGTAAATACAGCAAGCTGTTCTATTCTGTATTCAAGCTTTAGTGGAGGAGCTAATTTAGTTGAGTAAATGGTAAAAGGTTTTAAAGAAGCCGACTTGTCTCTTCTCTTGCAGTGATACACAAGTTTGACTATGTATTTGCTGAGAACGGGACAGTGCAGTACAAAGATGGGAAACTCCTCTCAAAACATGTAAGTGGGCATACAAAGTCACGTTATACACGTTCTGACCAAGAACATCGAGCAGAAGTGTTACAAGGTATGACTTACTTATGATGAAAAGTATGTTTACCTAGGAAAGAAATAAGACGATTTAGACCAATGCAAGTTTTTTTATTTGAGACTATATTAAGGAACCCAATTTCTACAAAGTCATGTTGTCTTGCTTTGTAGAAAAAAGACCCACCAATATTTTGACCAGTTTCAGTTTGCTGTCATGAAGTAATAAGTAATTAATAAGTGTATTTTCATCCCATTAGGCCATTCAGAACCAGATTGGAGAGGAGCTGCTGCAGGATCTGATCAACTTCTGCCTCAGCTACATGGGGCTTATCAAGCTGCCAAAGAAAAGGTGAGACTTTGACCAAACTGACGAGACATTTAGGCCCCTACCCTTTCTTGTTATGCAGGAATGCCAATTTTCTTAATTCGCCAGGACTAACCTGTTGAAGCAGAAATAAAACATGCCTCTTGTGATCTCTATGTAGAAATGAAGCTGAATGAATGAATGTCCTTTAACCGTTTGTCCTTTTGTCCCTGCAGGGGAACGTTCATTGAGTTCAGGAATGGAATGCTCAACATTTCCCCCATTGGTCGGAGCTGCACACTCGAGGAACGAATCGAATTCTCTGAAATCGACAAGGTAAAATAAACTAGAGACCAACCCAAAAATGTTTTTGTTACACCCATTTTTTAATTGTGTCATAAAGGCCATTCAACCCCTGTGACCAGGTACTCTGTGGGTTAACGTATCATTATTTTGATACCTGCACTTCCTTTGTTTGTGAATGCCTGTCCTGGATTATTGCAAAGTGATAACATCAAATCTTGTTTGTAGGTAAAATAGTGTACTCACTGGTTGCTTGCATTATACATGCAGCCAGTCTGCTCATTTTGGCTGAACTGCAATGACATTAAAACCTATTAAAGCTTTAGCAGCTAAGCTAAACAAACTGTATGTCTTCATACACCGCTGCTCTGTCTTTGTCTCTCTGTTTCATGAATTGAGCTCAATTGAGCAGACAGAGTGAGGTCAAACAATGTTGATCTGTCAGGACAGCTTAACAGGCTGTCCACTGATGGCTCACAGAGCGGGGTGGTATGGAGGAAGTAGATAACAGCAGAGGAGGACGTTTAACCCTTCATCTGCCAGCTCGATCCTATGCTACACTCTTACTCAAAATAATGTATAGTCAGTGTGTCTGTACATGACGTATTGTATTCATTTGAAATAACAAAGTTATGTTAAGTTAGACAAAAGACATGCATTATCACTGAACACTCTGGTCAATGATTATGCATGTCTTTTGTAACAACTTTGGCGAAGGCTGACTGCTTTGTTACTTTCTGCACAGAGAGAGAAGATCAGGGAGAAATTTGTTGCTGCCCTGAAAAAGGAGTTTGCTGGAAAAGGACTACGGTTCACTAAAGGTGAGAGAGTTCAAAACAGAAAAACGCGTTCAAGAGGGACTCGTGTCATGCCTGAATGTGTCATGGAAGCTAAAATAACTTCAGCAGTATCCATCTCCATCACTTTAGCTGAATGCACAGGCATAAATGAATGGGAGGGAGGAAAAGAGAAGAGAGACATTTGTCATTTAGCCTCCCTGCTGCCTTAAAACCGAGGATACAATGACACCAGGTGAGACCAATAAATGAGTCTGATCACACGCTGGTTTTGTGTCTCTACGGCTGACACCATTGTAACACAACCTGTTTTACCTCAAGTTAGCTTGCATAAAAATATCCTCCAAGTGAGGTACAAAGATTTTAAATTCAGGATAATGATCATATCAGGTCATTTATTTTACGCATACATATTTAAGTGTTTTGGGTGTGTAATCCTAACCCTAGGTTGAGGTATTTGGAAGCAGCGTCAGTCTCCATTTCACTCATTAAAATCTGAATGCTGCTTTAGAAGTCCACACCTCTGCAAACTACATTTTGTATTTAACCCTATGAACCCTGACATTTCACTTAAATGTCTCCTGAAGTGGAGTAACAGGGTTTAAAACACTAATTTTTATACTTGTCTTGTAAGTAATTTCATACACATTATTCATAGTAGCCTTGGAAATTTCGACTGCCTGTAGAATACAAATGTATTTAAATTACAGTTTGAACAAAGCTCACCCCAACAGTGGGTTCAGCTTACAGACTTTGTATTTGGACATCATTAACTCCAACACAGTGTCAGTAACAGCATGTTTGTTTCTATACAGCGAGGTGTAGTTCAAGTTTAATTGTCACAGATAATTCTACAGGTACAATCATAGTTAGATGTATTTTAGTGAGCTCCTCGTTCAATAAAAATAGTCCTAACGAATAGAGAACATAATAAATGGAAGTAATGAGAGTTAATGACAAACCAGTTTTACTGCAAATACGTCTGTTGTCTCTTATCTCTGTTTAAAAAAAAAGACCCTTCTACCTCACAGTTAGTAGTTAACACAATAGTTAACTGAGGGCTCTAATGCTCGACTCGGTTAACTATTACACACACATCTAAACACACTGTTCCCACTCTCTCCACCGCAGCAGTAAGGTAATTCAGGTGCCTCATGTTTGCTTACGTGCTCTCAAAGGTGTGCACCTCTGCTGATGACGTGCGACGGCTGCTCACGGCTAAAGCAAACAGACGAGACAGACAGGCTTGTTTTTCTTCAGTACTCTTCCTGTTATCGATCGCTGAGTTCACAGAGTTCAGTATATCATATGACCAAAAGTTAGTGAAAAGCCACAACCACCACAGTGCTGTAACATTTTATTTTATGCTCCTGATCATTTTCTTAAAATAGTTTTGACTTCTTCCAGATATTGTGGACAAACTCTCAGGTTGCTGAGGTGGAAACCAGCAGCAACACTAGGGCCAGATGTTGCAGATGTTCTACTCTGTTGCTTCTGACATTGAGGAAACAGGCCAATGTGTCCGGAGGATGTGCAGAGTTGAAGATTCATTTGTTTGTCTTCCTCTGTGTTTATCTGCTTCTGCATGATTGCCCTTTATTTGATGACACCGCTGATCTCTGCGATAGGCGTTATATAAACCCGGCACTATCCAATCTGCACTGAGAGTGCAGGATTTAAAGGGACACTCAATGTTTTCATTACAGAGACTAGTGATCTGAGGTGAAAGCTATTATCTTGTATTGATTTTTCCGTATTAAACGTTCCCAGAGGAAGAGATGTAGAGAGGCAAACCCTTTGAGACCTTTTGTCTTTGTGCTCATTTCCTACAATTACTCATTTTCCACATAGTTGTCATTGTGGATTAATTAAATTTACCAAAATGCTTACTAACCCTTATTTACTATGGCCAGCTGTATCTCTGCAGTGTCAGCAACGTAGCAGCTCTGCTGTCTGGGGCTGGTTGGGGGATGGGTTGGTACAGATGTGGTTGAAGCTGAAGTGTTTATAGTGTGGTTGAAGGTGTTTTTTGAGATGGAGGCGTGTGGAGGGTGTGTGCGTGAATCGGCTCTCTGATTGGCTGGACGCTCTGCAGCTGTTGCCTTTGTTACTGGGTCTTTAAACCCTTCAGCTGAGACAAGGCAGTGAAAAGAATTTACCGGGGGAAGGGCAGATTGAAAGGGAAGTTCTGCAGAGAATCTTGCAGGAGACTTCTCAGCTACATTTCACAGTTCAACGGTCACTACGGCTATCTGACGCACAGCTGCGCAACAGCAGCTCTGAGCTGCAGCCGAAATCACTCGCAGAAATCTCAGGATTCCTCGAATATCGTAAATGTTCTATTCTTGTTTGGTGCATTCATGTGACACATCCTTTTTTCCGAGTGCAGTGTGCCCTCACTCTGCCAACAAGTTTAACAAGTCACAAGCCTCACAAGCCACATAAAAAGCTGAAAAAATCCCCCTCAAGCTGCTGCTCAGGGTAAATAAAGTTTGTTCTGCTTGGCTTGAGGAGGTTTGAATGTAAATACAGGTGAGAGAGTTCAAAAGGGAACGTATTCACCATTAAACTGGGTGTACCGGTTCATAAGAATTGTGTTGTAAATGCAATAGGAACACTGCTTTGTCTGTCTAAAGAAATACACAGTGTATATGAGTGTGTGTAGTTCAGGTGATAACAGTGTTGTGTTTGTGGTCGTCTTGTTTTAGGTGGTCTCATCAGCTTTGACGTTTTCCCAGAGGGCTGGGACAAGAGACTGTGTCTAGACGTGCTAGAGCGTGAAGGCCTGGACACCATCTACTTCTTTGGCAACGAGACCTCAGATGTAAGTTCATCCTGGGACTAGTGTAGAGGAGAGCGGGACGCAGTGCTGAGAGAGAAACCTTGTTTCTTTCTTTACCTGGTTGCAGATATTCGCTCACATTCAGCCACAAGAGCAACAATAACTCTGCAAAGTGCAAATCTAGCAGGGCAGAAATGTTCAAGTGTCTGTATGAATGATTTTATACACCTGTAAGCATTAGGGGCAGCTTGTTTGTATGTATATATACACACTAACTTTCTTCAGTCAGTAACTATATCTGATTTTTGGCTACATATACAGATTCTATTTTATTCAGTTTTTATCATCATAATATTTTCATAGCAACCGCCATGAACATACCCCAATGATTAGCTGAACTGATTTTCTCACGCAGATTTAATTTTAAAAGTATGGAAGAGTCAGACTTCAGTTAAACTTAAGAAGATGCAGATGTGGATAGAAACAGCTGTGGTGTGGTGCTGTAAACAGACTCTCTCTTTAAGGGTTTAGATGTCATGATTATAGACTGCTACACTGTGTTCATTTTGCTGATTTCTTTTTTCAGGGAGGAAACGACTATGAAATTTTCAATGACCCACGGACCGTCGGTTTCACGGTCTACTCTCCGAAGGACACGGCCAGGCTCTGTCGGGAGCTTTTCTTTGATGCTCCACCCCACGAATCCTGATGTCTTGAACTGCTCGCACCCCTAACCCAATCCCTTTACCCACGAACCTCTCTGAATTCCCACCTGTTGGTCTCTGCTTGTATGACAACAAGCAACTTAAACCCAGGCTGTTATTGAACTGCTGAAAGGTACCACTACTGATTTTCTCCATACTAATAATATGATGCTCCTAAACACAGATGGACATTTTGTTAAAAAAGGGGACAATAACTTAAGAAGTTAAGTACTGTGTAAGAATATGTGTTTGGCTGCAGTGTCACACCACTGCAACGTGTAGCATGTAACATAAAATTAACCAAAAAGCTTAGAGATGTTTTAAAACAATGTCAAAAGGTATTACTCCAGATTATAGGACGATGTTTTGCACTAATGTTGGTATTACGAGTTTATACCAAGTGATGGAATGATCTGACTGAACACGGCTGAAAGAGGTGAGGTATCTATTTGGAAAATGAGATATGAATGAAAAGACAGGGAAAAAAGGAGAATACATTAAAGGATGTATGAACCATTCCAGATATTTTAATGTCTCTGCAGCGCTTTCAGCTTGATGTGATCCATTCTTGGATCCATTCTTCTTTACTGCACGATCCCCTGAATGTCAAATGTTTGTTTTAATCTCACAAAGCTGCTGGAAATGAAAGAAGGTAGCTTGGGTTGTTTTTTTGCCTCTCAAGGTTCTTTAAATTGATTTTAAGTGAAGATTTATCAGATTTCTATTTAAAACTGAACATTACTGACTGGAAGAATTCATCTTAACCAGTGAATTAAGCTACTGTGACCAAGTCACTCTTCAATCAGTATGACAGCTTTTTATGTAAAATATTTTTACGAGCTGTATCATGGCCTGCACGCTGAATACTGGGCAACTGTATTGATCCGCGTTGCTTGGTTTCCTGTTGCTATTTTACTTTTTTCAGATTCACACTTTTTAAATAACTTTTTAAAATATGAAAAGTGTCAATTTGATTTTCCTAATAACAAGTCAACGTTCTGTTCTTTTGTCATGGTTCTGAAAAATAATGCGTCATTGATGGATCATTATTGTAAATAAATCAGCTGCAGTTTTTTCTGACTGTAAACACTCCTTCAATCTCAAAGACTACAAGGATGATGTAGACGAAACTTTTATGCACAGAAAATGAACTTTTAATGTGTCACAGTTAACGGTAACATTTATGGATGAAACGTATCTTGCATTTATTCATTGTAATAAAATGTTTTTGATATCATTTCACCGACCTCCGCTCTCCACTGTCGTTCTTTCTCCTGTTGGATCAAACTGGGCTTTGACCTCAGATACATGACTCGCTTCAGTCAGAGGCCTCTTCTCGACTCTACAGGGTTACCAGGATGCATTTCAGTCTGCCACAGTGTCTTTTTTTAATTTCACCACTGGGAGTCGCCAAACATCCACTCATACTCATGCAACCAGCTATTTTAAAAAAATGCAATTCAACTTGTGGTTGTCCAAACACCATTTATAAGGGGATGCATCATTTATTTTATTGATAATATCTTCTTCATTAATGCCTGACTTCAAGGCCTGACTGCCTGACTTGTCTGGCTTTATATTTCAAATACTCAGCCAGGACAGAACTTTGTCATCCAACTAATTATAAAAATTATAATATTGGTTTCTTTCTTATTTACAAACAGCAGCTTTAAAGGGAAAAAACTGCAGTTGTAACACTTCTGAAAAAAAAAAAGTCAGGATGATATTATTGATTTACTGTTCATTCGGTAAAGAAAGGGACAATCTGTACCTGTTGAAGTCAATAACATTTATGTGGACAAAGGATTCTCAGACTGCTCACTGGTTATCAGTAATGGAAGCAGTACTCTGATATTCTGTATTGAATTGAATGTGAATTGTATGTTACTAATGACCTAAAGCTGTCAGACAAATGTCTCTGAAACTGAAACCTCCTTTTCTTTTATTTCTTCTTTTTCCCTTCTCTCTTTCATCCAAACACAGGAACCACTGAAGCTCTAACTAACCCCATAAAGCATCTTATTTCCTATAAATGGTAAAACATGGAAGCATTGGAGGCAATGATTAATGATATTCAGTCTGATGACCAGCTTTGACACAGTCCAAACCAGACCTCTTCATTATAAAACTGTCTCTCTCACCATGTTCGTACCACACTTCCTCTCTCAGTCTCACGCACACAAACAACTAAAGAAACACCACAGCGTCTATCAGACCTGTGAATCATAAAATGCTTTAATGTTCTTTCAAGGCTCAGTAGAAGTAATCGCATGGATCAGCACCACAGTGGCTCGTGCACAAACAAAAGTGCCCTGCGATGTGCAAGAAATAAACAAAATTTAATGTTGAACATATTCAGGCAGTGACACTGACAAAGAGACGGGATGCACAGAGACTCCATGGAATGGATATAATAGATAATGACAAACAGTACAGTACATCAATGAGCACAACCTGAATAACTACAAACATATCTGTGACAATGACCTCTATTGGCACCGACTATGAAGGTCATGTAGTTCACCATCACGCTGAAGACGCTCAATAAATCACACACAGAACTTTTTTTTCTTTTTTTCTAACAATAGAAAAAGAGATTTAGAAATAGTTTTGTTTATCAGCATTTTATGGCTCCAGACACTTTCAAAGCAGGCGTTGTCAAACAGAGAAGAACTTCATAATGACATCTTGAGCGCTGTGGCAGTTTTCATAGTGGAAGTTCAAATTTCTTAAGTGCAAGTTTTGACTGTATTAACCAAAATATAGTGCTTGTAATCTGAGGACACACATAAATCTTAAAAGAAATAAGAATCATCAGATAAATAATTAAAATAAATAAGCACAAACATAACGATACAACCTAGGATATGTATTTTTCAGGATTTTTTTTCCTTTCACAGTAAGAATTTGCTTTTTAAATGTTTAATGTGATCTTCCTGCTTTAATCCTGATCTTTCTTCACGCTTTTCTGTTTAAGACAAACTGAATTCCTGATTTCTAACTAACTCTTACTCCAACTTTCTGTTCCCCCTTCCATTTCATAATAAAACTTCCTCTTTTTTTGTCCCCTTAAGGTCGTGTTTCTAAACTGGTGGCCTGAAACCAAGAAGGGTTTCTTATGCGATATCCTGCCAAGGCCGAAAACACAGAACAACGTCTTTTTTTATTATTTTATTTAATTCAACTTCAGTTAAATGCAAAACCAGCTGCGCTTCTACTCCTTACTTTTGGTCAACCTGTCTCTAAACTTTCTTTCACTCAGCAATACAATCATTCAAATCTCTTCAACTTACTTTTACGTCCATTATCTGTGTTGTTGAATCTTTCCAAAGTCTGCACAGATATAACAAGTCATCTGACCCACACTTGCACTCAACATGTGATCCTGGAAACTTTGGTGGAGTAAACAAGTGCATAACAGCTGCAAAGATGGTAAGTAAAACTGCATCGTTCTCTTCCTTGCACATACACTCAGCTGTCATGCCTCTGTCTGCAGATCTGCACCACAGTTATGTATAAGATTTTTCCCTAATGTTTCATATTTTACGCAGCTGATCTCCATGAAGAATTAGGCCCGCATGCACTGACCGGTCACATTAACCTCCCATCTCAAATTTTACTTTTATTACTGCTATCATGACAAAAATATAAATAAATAAAACAAATGTGTCTCTTTCCTAACATTGAATAAATGCTCAGTTTCACATACACAGCAAATTCATCCGTGTTTTCATGAGCTCTGTGATTGGACAAACACCAACTACATCTGAATTATTGGCGCTGTTAACTCTGGATACTTTGCTGTGTACGTAAAACATGTTTTTTAAAAAAGGATTGTAAATTATCACTCCCATGATAGGTCCACCATCCCCCACCCCACCCCAGCCCCAGAGCTCAGGTCTACGAGCTGATGACCTGCCCAGACCAGGTCTCGTGTTTAGTCCCTGGGTTGAGATGTGTGATCTTCACCTCCACCGCCTGCACCTTCAGGTTCTTGGGCGGGACCCGGCTCACTTTGTATGTGACCTCGTCACCCTCAACTGGGACATACTCCCCCTCGATACTGAAACAGAGGAACATTAGGAAGATGAGGCGTGATATTAGTTAACAAAACAACCTTAAAATGTTAAATAGTTCCAACAAAATAATGTCATGTTGTATAATTAGATCAAATTCGGGAAGTCTGTGAGTCTGTAGTTAACAGCAGAAACTGGAGGAAACTGCTTATTCTGCAAGTCCAGATCCAAATCAGAGAACCGCAGACTTAAAGTAAGACGTTGACATTAAGAGAAACTCATTCACTTTCTTGCTGGAAGTGAGATGAGAAGATCGATATCACTCTCAGGTTTGTGTGTGAAGTATGGACCTGGAGCTGGGAAGCAATTACCTTAGCTTAGCAGGAATGGAAACAGGAGAGCTAGTCTGGCTCTGTCCAAAGATAAAACATCTACGTCTACCAGCACCTCTACAGCTTACTAGTTTACATGTTGCAACTGTTTTACCGAGAAAGAAGAAACTGGAACGGCAAGCAACCCCCCAGAAAACCACAACTTCTCGTGTCCTGACTCAATAAACAGGATATGAGGTCTTACTTCTTACTGGGACTAAGACGTGCTGGTAGACGTGTTTTTGAACTTGGGATGGAGCTATTCTGGCTTCTTTCAGTCTCTATGAGAAGTTTACTAATTGCCTCCAAATTTATATTTTACACAGAGATTTTAGAGTGTTATCGACCATCGAACATCTGCTGGAGCTCTGATAATGAGGGGAATTTGGGACAACATAAATCTTGGACGTGCAGTTGTTTGGCTATAAGATAACTGGACCAGGCTGCATAGTTTAGGAATTTCATGAATTCACTTTTGCTGAGGCTACATTTGTCAGAGTACTGCTTGTTCTGACTAAAAAGAAAGAATAAAAGCAGCAAAGAAGTTTCTGTACTTTCTGTACTTGTCCACTTATTATTGCAGGTGTCATGATGTCCTAGGAGAGTTGAGAAAAATTGCTTTCCTTTTGAAAAAAGTCTGCGCGTAAACAGTGTTGTTTGCTGAGTTCTTACAGTCCTTTGAGTTGACACTGCAGTTCTGCAGTAAGTCTGTGTTGCTATTAGTAATTCAGCTAATGCACCACATGATCTTGTCTTCAAAGAGTGTGTTCAGTGTTATCGCCACTCACTCTGAGATGTGAACAAAGATGTCTTCACCGCCGTGGGAAGGTCGGATGAAGCCGTGACCTTGTGACCTGGAGAAGTTCTTACACACACCCTTAAACATCGGACCTGAGTGAGCACGTACGGTACTGCAGGAAAACAAAGAAAGTTTCTTTATTAATCATAAAACTACTCATCTCAGTACAACTTACTGTCATATTGCTTCATTGCAAGACACAGAGGAGCAGTTCAGAAGTATATATTTCTCCTTTATGAGACACAAATGAGTGCACGTGCCTTTTTGACAAGACAGAGAAGTGTGAAGACTGAAAGGGGATTTGGTGAGAGGGGAAGATGAAGAGCAGTTTGCATCAACACCTACACACCGCCTCATGTCACAACATAACGGCAACGACTAATCTGCTGACTCACAGTGTGAACAGTACCAACCACACGCTGCGACACAGCAACCTGTCAGATTTCTGTTATTCACTTATTACATCAGCTGACAAACCGCAGAGGTGGAAATATTCAAATCCTTTATGACAGACATGTCAGCAACATGTACTTACAGTATATCATCAGAAATAAAAGTACTTATTACACAGAGGCTCCTGTCCTTTAATTACATATTATATTATTGGATTATTACTATTATGATGACGATGAAGTTAATTGCTTTTATTATTAGCTTAGAATTATTAATAAGCTCTAGTAAATTGTTCATTAACCATTAATAAATCAGGCTTTAGTTGGCACTTAACTCTTTTTATTGGCTGCCTTCATCACTGATACATACATTGAAGTAAAAAGTAATTTTCTTTCTGAAGTTTAAAGTAGAATGAAATGGGAAAACTCAAATGAGATACAAGGACATGCAGTTTTATAGTATTTAAACAAATGTCTACTTCCCACCACACACTATATATATATATATAATCAACTAATCATACTCACGCTGAGTAGGTGCGGGTACGTTTCGTTGGCAATGGGCTGGGCAGATTCCTAGGCAGTGGTTGCTCCTTCCCCTCCTCCCATACCCGGCTCCCCTCCCTCAGAAATGGGAAGGAGAGGGTGAGGGAGGTGTTGGGGGAGCGGAGAGGCGTCCCAGAGGGCGACGTGAGGCTGGGGTCTGCCATGTCAAACGTGACGAGAAGGAGGAGGATGGGGGAGGATGGTGTGGGTGCAGTGTTGGATGCTGCTGCTGCTACTCCTTGAGCCGCAGGCTGCTGATGGGCTGCTGACACTGTTGTCTGTCCGGCGGTGTATCCGTCTGTTTGGAGAGGCCTGCCTCAAGTGTGGGACACAGCAGATATATCCAGGTCAACTCTTTCGCTTCGAGTCTGTCAGGAGGACTCGCTGCGAGGGGAGAGACCACAGGGACAGAATGGAGGAAGATCACATTGTCAGTTGGCGTTAGACATGATGGAGAGGAATGAGGGGAGTCATCCAGCCAAGAATTTTTAAGTCAGAAAACACAAAGAATTAAAGGACCTCTGAGGTTAAACATTCCTTTTCAGTGACCTATTCTTTTGTTTCAGAATGCAGTGTTCTGCCATGTTATGTCATTTAGATGAAATATTAGACAAAATTATTTCCAAAAGGAAAACAGATGTTTAGGTGATACAAGTCTAAAGTGAACTTGCTTCACAAATTTTAAAAAAGAATGATCAAAATCAAAGCAACAGAGACACAATGTGCATAAAATGACAGTAATTATCTATAATTAAACACGCGGCTCATTATATAAAGATATATTCAAGGTGTTTGATCATAATAATTCAGGGAAATAACAGTGTTTTATTTTACTCTAGTTTCACTATTTTTGCTTGGCAGCTTGCTGACAGTCATTTGACCTTTTTTTTATTATTGTTGTTATTATTTAGTTTAGAGTAGTAATTCAGTGTTTTGGATTTGTTTTTCATCATTCATAAAATCCACAACATATCCTGTTTAATCAGGTGACCTTGCCCGTCAGTACCCTTCAGTCTGGTTCCTCCCTGTAGTGATATTTTCAGGGTTGGAATAAAAAAGCCACTGGCTGACCTCAAGTCAGTATTTGAGGTGAATTCAGGCCAGAAAAACCGTCCTGACATTAAAAAACCGTTTGATATGTAGGATATACGTGTGTGTGTGTTTGTACAGGATGTCTTTTTACGCCCACTCCCCCGCTGGGAATGACGTAGGCAGAGCTGGAGGTCCGCACGAGGCGTGACGTCAGAACAGCAGCAGAAAGCCGCCTCTTGTTGGTGCGTTCGTGACGTCAGCGCCCCGTTCCCAAATGATCAGTTACAAATCCAACAGGAGGAGTACTACAGCCGAGTTACCGGGAGGATGCGTTACAATAAAACACACACACACACACAAAGCGCGAGCTCCAACATGATTATTATAATTAATATAATAATGAGAGAGCGACGTGAATGGGCCCCGAACAACTGTGAGTTTACACTCACTGACGCACAGCAGCAGGAGAACATCTGGATGTGCGCAAACGAAGCTACAGAATGAAGAGTGCCATGACTCCTCTGGCCCGGGTCCAGGACAAATCTCTTCCCTGTGCCATCATTATGAAGGCATGACTGATCAGGCTATGAATTGTGTTCGTGTGGAGTTTGGATTCACTTTCCTCACAGAACCAAACCATAAAATCACACATTTCATCTCCTTTGCTTGTTGCCTGTGTGTACTGAAGCCAGCAGCACGAACATAAAGAAATGAATTCTCATTCACAGCTCCACTCATTTCTCTAAAATGCGTGCAAGGCGGAGAAAAATCAGTGCTGTTAGACAATGTAACAACAAAAGCAGCGTGAGAGGTCCGTTCATAAACACCTGCAGGCGGTCAGTTATGGTGGGGGACATTACATCGATCAGTCCTCCATACAAACACATGAGGATAAGACCTGGCTCTGTTATTTAGCGGTTCTCTGTCAGGCGTGCAAAGCATACATTGTCCCGACCAACAAAAAAAAACAAAGCCACACTGACACACTCCCCCCTGCAGGACCTAAACATGCATATAGACACAGAAATGTTACTTACTGCATCGGGTGCGCTAGAAGGTTGAGGACGATCAGAGTGTGTCTTTAAAGTCGGTGTGTATTATATAACGAGTAATGAAATAAATAAGTCGACTAAATCCGCGCAGAGCGACGGAAAACCCTGCTGTGACGGCGTGAGGGCTGCTGAGTCTGCGCAGCTGGCGGAGATTCCGATGGCGTGATGCGACCCTTTGGGTTTGTGTGTGTGTGTGTGTGTGTGTGCAAAGATGACTTTCTTCATTCCTTATCATGTATGTAATCTGTTGGGAGAACAGTGCGCTCAGTGTTGTCAGTTTTTTTTTTTTGCGTCTTTGCCATATGATGTTCATCATACTGCACTATATTTGCAGCTGTTTTTGTGCTGCTCTGCTCTGATATAAAGGATGCGTTATGTGACTGCAAGTTTATCTTTTATCAAATACACACAGACACTAGAAAACAGCTGTAATGCTCAGAGATCAGTTTGCAGAAAAAGAAGCTATTTGTACTGTAAAACAAAAAAGAAGCAAAATAAAATGTTTACAGTCGTTTTCTGTTTTCTGCATTACTGTAAGAAAACAACAAATATTGTAAATGTTTAGACTGGTGTACATTAACTTTCAAAACTTTAATTCTGGATATAAATGTAGCAAACCTTTAATAGTGCTAGTAAGGGCAGGAAAACAATGCATCGCAAGTCAGCTGTAGTTTAGGATGAACTTGTAATTAAATGGTTGCTAGTTTTATCTCCAGCTGCCTTAGTCCAGTCGAAGTGTCCTTGAGCAAGATAATGATGTGGTGTGTGATTGTGTGTGTTTACTTTAATTTGTTTTTTTACAGTGTGTTTTATCCCATTCTTAAGCTTACTGTAGGCGATATTTCTGCATCAGGGGTCACATGCACACCATCTATTTGTGTTGATGAAGAGTCTATGCATTCTAACCTAGTTTCACAGCCAACAACTGAGGCAAACAACCAGCCATGCAGTTGTCACATGAATCCCAGCCTTCTGCATTTCTGCGTTTCACACACAAATGTGTGGGGAGCTGCATATCAACACTGACCAGCAGAAACAGTGCAGAGAGCAGATCCGTGTCCTTCACTGGCCTTCAAAGTGTAGGATTTAAAAGCTGGTCGCTAATCCTTTTTTTATGTACTTCCTATAATCACATAAAATGACAAATTCACAAATCACAACCGCTCGCGCTGATGATACGCCCTTTTACTGTGAGACAAAACAGGAGTACAAAATATGACGAGGATGTTAAATAAACTGAGGACGTGTGCAAAAACACCTGGGATAGAAGTTATATTTCAAAAGTGTTCAGAGTTAAATTAACACACCAATGATACTACCTTTGTTTGGCTCTCGGTGTGTTAGAAATCTGACTCTCAGGTCAATACAAAACAAAAATCACTTATTTCTCTCACATCATTAGGCACCACATTTATCCATCCCTGACAAGTGCTGTTCAGTTTTTAATCACAGTTTTAAACAATGACCCAGACTGAGTCATTCAATCAGATCCTGTGAGATGTTTGTCTGACTGACCTTAATAAAGAAGGTGATGACATTATGATTCAAATAATTACTTTTTTTTTTTAACTTGGAGTTAAAATCTTGTGAAATATACCAAATGATGACACACATGTCCATCAGTCACTCAGTTATTTAATATAAATTCTACGTGTAACCATGAAGCTGGCATCTTAAAGGGAAACTTTGGTGTTTTTCAACCCGTTTGTGACTAATGGAGACTGCGATTTTTTTTAATTGGTCCAGAGGCATCAGGGTAATCGTCAGGACAACTGCACACCAGCACTGTACGTCCATTAAAAGTTACTGTGTTTGTCACAAAGAGGGTCAGATTGTTATTATAACTGTGTGATAACATTATGGAAAGTGCCGTTCAGAGAAAGACATTTGTGTTATCAGAAACTATTATAAGATGCTGTTCTTTTCCAACAGAGCAATAAAATGTATTTCTGGTTAAATGATCTTACATAAATCTCTGTAGGGGACTTATAATAACAATCTGAGCCTGTCAGTGGCAAAAACAAGCACTTTTAGGAGGATGTAAATTGATGGTGTGCAATTGCCTCGAAGGATTATACACTGCAGCCTGCTTCATGGCAGCAGCTGCAGCGCACTCTTGCTCAATACTGGACCGGCTTCAAAAACGGTTGCCCCCGTTCGTCACGTACACGGCACAAAAACGTGAAAATATTGTCCAGGTCCTTTAAGGGCAGCATTTACAACACAACCAGTCTCTGTGTGACAGAGGTCACTTCACTCAAACAGTATCTTGGTTCAGACAGCAGCTCGGCTTTGTGTCCTGACTTCCGCACTCAAACAACAGGGTTCAGTGTCTCCAGCAGACTGTCCCTCATCTCATCCGGTCAGTCATTGATCTGTTCATAACCACCAAATATCCTCTTCGTCTACTGCAGTGCTAATTGTTCCACCACGACAGCAGCCCCAGCCCCGGCTCACAGATGGTCCCCTGAAACAACAGTGCAGGGTGAAAACTGGACATGAAGACACTTTTGTTCCATTTTATACATTTTGTGTTTACAGTCATTACGATGAATTATTTATACTATCAGAACTGTGTGGTCATCTAAAGTTTTGTTACATCTCTTATAGCAGGACAGCGTTTACCTTTATGAATATTTTGAACGCCTGTAATTTATCGGTCGGGCTCTAAGAGAAATAAGGCAGTTTACCGTTTACAGTTTATATGCAGCATCCTGCAGCAGTATCCTGGCTAATTCAGACGATTTTAGGCTGAAGTTGGGTCATCATCATCATCAGAAACAACAACAGATGTCTCTGTGATGTAAATGTCTGTTAGTCATGAAGTGTGTTCTTACAATCAGAGTGTACGGTGCCTCCTTCTTCTCTCCGGTGTCCTCTGCTGGCGGCGCCGTCGACTGTCCCGGCTGTGCCTGTGCGTCTGTCGCTGCGGTGGCTGGGCCCGTTGGCGACGTGTCCACAAACACTTCATCTGTCACCCGAAAACGAATCTCCTCCCCTTGGTCCATGTAGAGGTCATGAGCCCCCTCGTCCGTCTCATATTCCCACAGCCAAACTTGCTCTGCTTCATCACTGCGGCTGTAGCTAAGGACGGCTTGACAGTCACAATAAATCTGAGATCAGAAGTTAAATAACATTTTCAGGCAGGATACAATTTTGCAGGCTGTTGAAGTGACTCCGGTGGGATGAGAATGTCATCAAAGAAGCCCATCGTCACTGTGAAACAGAAAAGTTACAGGGATCAGTCAGTGTTAACAACAGCACACTAGATCGTCATATTTATATGCAATTGGCTGCAATGAATCATAAACACTCTAGATGAACATATAAGGAAGGAATATGATATTTAATCAACATGCTGCACTCTCAATATCTTGAATATTCTGAATATTTTCCTCCATGATGAGCCAGATGTGACTCAGCTAATTAGCAGCAAATGAAACAAGTGCAGACAGCTGGATGTGACTTTAGTACCAGAGATGTGGAAAAATTGCAACAGGGCCAAATAACCAGAAAACCTCTCAGATCTGAGCTACTGAATGATTAAATAAATAAATACATGTGCAGATACACAGCATCATCTGCTACAGCAGCTGATTAAACAGATGATCAAGGTCTGGAAAGTGTGTTGAAAAGACATTTGCTGATACATTTCATGCTGAACACAAAGACAGAAGTTACCGTGAACTCCCTCTTGGCTGCAGTACTTGATCTTGCCGAGCATGATCTCGTCGAGAAAAGGGTGAAACACAACGTACCTGAAATGAACTGACAGAAAACACCAAAGAAAGACGGGAATGAATCAGTGAGGCACAGTTCATCAAAACTCAATTTAGCCATCACTGATGATCTGACGTCAGCCTCGTGTGTTTTATTAGTGGATAAGAAAAGACGTATCCGTATGTTCTTCAGGTCAGCATAGCAGAATATGGTTTCCATCCCACTCTCTATGCTTCATCATCATCATCGTCATCATCATACCTTTGGTGTGTGAGGCTCCGTCTCCTGGGAATATGTAGGAATCCTCCAGTTTAGTGATGTCGTACAAGCAGATGCACAGACCAACGTTGTAGACCACCTGTGGTGACGAGAGCGGGTCACAGCTTAGAGGATGCAGACAAATTGATATTGATACACACACACACACACACACACACACACACACACCTTGTTGGCCAGCTTCTTGTTCAGCTCCTCGGCTATGGCCTCGTTAAGTTGTCTCTGAAAGTTCCACGGAGGGATCCGGACAGTGTCGACCATCTCCACCAACACGAACATGATGCAGGCTGCACACTGTGAGCAGGTACTCACTTAAACACACACACTCGTAAACACACACACACACACACACACACACACAGCTGCTGTGGTGAAACACACAGCAGAACCGAGCCGTCAGCTGGGCTGTGAAGTGTCGCCTGTTTTTTCTGTTTGTCCACAGCGAAGAAAAAAAACATCAGCAGTTTGTCAAAAATGAGCTAAAAACACTAAAAGTGTAAAAATCCACAGCTGACTCTGAAGCATCCATGATGTCTCCACGTGATTATTTACGACAGTAGGCTGGTTTTTACGACCTGTCGCAAAACTTAAAGGTACAGTACACATTTTAAAACCTCTGTTGTTATGATTTTTCTCTCTTTTAGTATAACTTGTAAATTGATTTCCATGATTTACACACCTAAAATATGTATATTATAATAATTATAATAGTATAACATATACTTTTAATATTTTATCTTAAAATAATAATAAGAAGAATAAAAGAATAATAATATAATAAACTGAATTACTAAATATTCACGTCCTATACCACCAATGAAAAGATACATTACATGACATCAATCAGCACTTTAATTACATAGTTTAAGTATAGTTTAGTGTAAAACAAAAAAAATTAGTTTAGTTAAAAGTGTTGTCTGGTCTGAACAAAAATTATAATCAACTGTATTTTTTTCTAAAGTTGAACTGTATTGAATAAAAAGAGGGAAGCAAGTGAGATAATAAATGTCAGATCATGTACAATATGAAGACTACATGCTACAGACTTGACTGCAGTTTACAACGAGCACTTGAAGGCAGCATCCACAAGTGAAGCCGATTCTTTCTCATCTGCCAGAAACCTGTGTACAATACAATGTACAATACTGACAATCACATGATCTTATTACTGATTTCATCAAGCAAAGAAAAAACACACAAACAGTCACTTCAGAATTAATCTTTATTAATTTATCATCTACTTTTACAAAATCAAGTTTAATGCTGAAACTGGAGTGAGTGGAATCATCACTATGAGGAAACATCTGCTCATATTATTATTATTATATCTTTTTATTTGCTGTATCTGAACAAATGAAGCGTGTTGAAAATGTGATTTTCAAGCCTGACTGAACAGAGCACACCTGAGTACAAAATGAAACAATAGGCATGCCACCACACGATGCCTTCATGAGCAACATCATTTGAATCTGAATGCCTGAACGACAAAGCATCGTCTCACATCACAGTAAAAGCAAACTGCTTCACAAGCGGCTGTTTAAAAAGGAAACAGGACGATCAAATGAATCAGGATGTTAGATGTAGCACAACATACATCAAATAATCATGAACATAGTGATATTCTCGAATGTTCTCGAATAATATGGACGCAACCATCATTTCTTCACGTCTCAGTATTTTCATTAGGCATCTTTGGCAGTAATCTGATACAATGATGAGGAGCGTTTAGGATCGGAGTGATGGACTTAATGATGAGTATGTGAACAGATGAGCCCCATATGGAGTCATTAATATCCAAGTCTTTAAAGTTAGGCTGCTGCCATTTCAAATCATCTCTGTCCTTGAAAATCAGCAGGACAAAACTAAAACATAAGAAAAATACAGACTCATCTTCCTAAAAATAACAAGTCAGCTTTAACTGTCAAAGCCCAGCAGCCACTGACAGCTAAATTCAATATCTGTGCTTTCATTTTAACCCTTTAATCAACATGTCAACTGGTTTGTGAACCCATTACTGAAGCTTCAGGGGATTCATCATGTTACGTTACAAAAGGTCACAAACAGAGCTCTCATCACAGGTAGCATACAGCTCTCTTTCTCTCTCTCCTTGTTCATATATATATATATATATATAATTATTTATTATTTATGTACACACCCCTATACAAAGTGCAGCCGTATATCACATCATTTACACACAGGTCCAAACTCAGTGATTTTTTAGTACATAGGGATTTATCTGAGGAACTGAAATTATTAATCCAAAGCGTTTTTTTGTTCTAAGACGTGACAGATTTATAAACTTTCTGGGTGATGATGAGAATCGATCAGAGGACCAGCAGTACTCTCACATAAAACATATAAAATATATAACCACACTACTTGGGTGGCACATACTGGGTATACATCATGGACTCAGAGATACAAGCGTTATTTTGAATCTAAATGTTCTACCGTCTGATTCATGTATTAGTAATGAATATTACAAGTTGTTATGTCAGTCCTATAGAGTCACACACAACAGGGATGTACGCTGAGGAGTTAAATGTTCGCGAAGGACGAAGGAAAGCACACCTAAAAAAAGACTTTCCTAACTCTACAAAGTGCTAGTGTACAGGCATCTGGACACTAGGTTGTGCGTATGTTTGCGTAAGAAGACAGCAGGCCTTCTCATGTTATGGCAGACCAAACCTCAACCTGAAAAAACATTCAACTCAAAGAGAAACACAGCCTGTCATCTCCCATTACAGCTGCACGAGGCAATTTCACACACTGGCAGCTCCAGATGATAGAGAGAAGAAGAAATGGGACTTAAACAGAGCGAAACAGGAATAACATAATATTCAGACTGGACGGCCAGCTGATTTGTGGAGCTGTACACTCTATACACCAGAATTTACATTACAAATCTTGCCCAGTGCAGCTTCCAGTGCCTAGCAACGCAAATCTGACAACAGCTTGTTTCCCAAATAAATATCAGGTTGAAGTTTGGACTGCATAACCCAGCCTGGAGAGGACAGGATGAGCAAAAGAGGGACAGACACATGACAACACAGACTGATGTTAACCTGATAAAACCATCATGTCATGCAGCATGCGCACACACACACAGGACAAAACACAGAAATGAAGAAGAGAATGGCAAGGCTAGCACTAACACAATAGCAGTGTGTGTTGTGGTTTGTTTTCTCAGTCAGAGAAACAACCACACAGGGAAGCTTTCACACAATTGGGTGTTATATCATGCAAAAAGACAGAGCAAGCGAGTGAGTGAGCATCGGAGGAGCAGCAGGGGAGTGAACACAGATTCACGTGTTGGCTGAAATGTCTCGGGAGCGAACCACAAACCACTGGCCCAGCTTGAAATGAAAAGTTCAACAACAGCAGCATGAGAGATCCCAGACTGAGTGAGAACAGGGTGGGCTGCAGTTGTGCCATGACAGTGCCAGGGCTGATGGGAAGTCAGTGATGCTGCTTACAGTAAATAGGTGAGCGTGGGTTTGTTTGTTTGCTCCCGTCTACAATGAGTGAGGAAACATTTGTTAAAGTCTATAATATCATCAGAAAAGCAGCAACCCCGACAGCCCAGTACAACAAAGGATGACTAGTGGGCTTCATCACCATTTGGTGAATCAAAATAACAATATTCAGGTGAAAAGGTCCGGACACAATGAAAGAAAAATACATTCATGTGAGTTGAACAACTCAGTCAGCTTATTGAGCTGTTTGGATGGAAACTACTGAGACAGTGGAGGTATAAGGTATGAGAGAGCTGTGATTAAAGGTGGAATACAGTGTGGTGGATAATGAATAATGAAGATTTATGTTAATGCTTTCAACAAAGTGGTGAAACCAAACAACTCTCGCTTTAGAGGAATACAGTGTCGATCCCAATCTGTCACAAAATTAGGAGAATATCGCCCCGTTCATGGCCGCCTGTGTATGAATCAGTGAGCTGATGGCTACAGGGTTACACTCAATGAACAAATAAGCTTGACAAATCTGATTTTAAACAGAGGACTGCTGCCAGTGTGTACGACGCTGCCTACAACGGGGAAAACACGCCGCTATGCGTGTGCATTTGTGTACAGTGATTCTGCTTATCGACCGAGTGCTTTCACAGTAATCCTGGCTGTGCGCGTGCGCATGCTCGTGTGTATGTGTGTGTGCGCTTTTAATCTGTACAGCGACCAGTGTTTGTGTGTGTGCATGTGTCTGAGTGGGTGTTTGTGTGTGTTCTTTCTTTTCACAGAGCATGACTACAGCTGTCCCTAAACCAAAAAATCTGGTTAACATCTACCGTTTACATCGTCTCTTCCTCTTTGCTAATCCCCTCTCTAGGCCCACATTTCTCCCTTTCATAACCCACGCCAAGGCCCCTCAACGGCCCCCTACAGGCCCCCCATCCTCTCCCACCAATTACTGGAGCTCCTTCATCCTGTTGAGGGCAGAGCCAGCCTGGAACCACTCAATCTGCGTCTCGTTGAAGGTGTGGTTGAGAGAGATGGAGTCCTGGCTGCCGTCGCTGTGCTTGATCACTGCTGTCAGGGGCTGGGAGAGGACACAGGAGGCAAAAATGTGTCAATCATTTATCCTGTTTTTCAGCAACATAATGTTACGAGAAGTTAGGCTATCCCCTTTGGACCAGTGTTTCATTCAGTGCAGAATATTGCTCACCTTGCCAGGAGCAAGGGATTTCAGCCCGGTGATCGAAATCTTGTCATCTGGGCGAATCTTGTCGTAGTCTTTGGGGTCAGAAAAAGTCAGAGGGAGCAGGCCCTGCTTCTTCAGGTTAGTCTCTGTGAGGAGGAAAAAGAAATAGAAATATCAGACATATCAGGCATAAAACACTGACCCGCACTGTACTTCCATTAGGTAACCAGAGAAGGGCTCATTGTCTGACAGGAGTGTATCTGTTACACAGAAACACAAGGTCATGAAGAATAATGCATGTGAGTATGTGTGTCGGGTTGTTATTGATTAGCAGCAGTTCTCATGATGAATTAGACGCTCCAATTATCCTAAATTCATGCTGCTGGAAGTCTAAGCTTTGTATGCAGCTATGTAAAACTGTATCAGCTCCATGCAACAGCATTTATTTTGCCTTTCTGGAGGTTCTGAGGAAAGCAACACTCCTTATAACAGACAGGCTTTCATCTGCCCACTTACCTACATCCAGTCACCTATATGGAACAAACTGGCACTGATGGACTTTAATTATAACTTGGAGACTCTCTTAGATGCTGCTGGCAGAGTCTATACATGCCAGACTGAATAACAGTTTGCTCTTCAATCACAGCTATTGATATATTTCTTCTCTGTTGCCTCTACCGAAGAAAATAAATTGTGTGTAAGTATAACGAAACTGCACATGATTCCAGCAGGACCAGAATATCTCTAAAATGTGAGAGACAGCTTTATGTTTGCATGTTTTTTTACACCCCGTTCCCATGAAACTTACCGTGGATTCTGGCGAAGCTCTTGACGATGATGGCACGTCCTCCGAGGTGTCGTGGCTCCAGAGCGGCATGCTCTCTGCTTGACCCCTCTCCGTAGTTCTCGTCTCCAACCACAACCCAGTTCTCTCCATTGGCCTGGATTATAGAGTTTAGCAAACACAAAGGAAAAATGTAAACTGCTGTCAGGGACAGGAGTCGAGGATACAGTAGACAAAAAAAGGCAACACAAATGCACGATGCTACAGAGTCTAAACTCTATGGTACACCTTGCTAATATTATTGTAGTCTACTACAGCGGGCCTGGAATTAATCAATCAATTCATCAATGTTGAGACTGTTTTTCAGAGGTGTCTGACGCCGTCTGCTGTCTGACTCACCTTGTAGTGGCGTGCCACGTCGGGCACACCTCCGTACTCTCCTGTCAGCTGGTTCTTGATCTTGTTGACGGCATCATTCTCGATGTTGACCGCACCAATCAGCAGATTGTTGGAGATGTTGTCCAAGTGGCCACGAAATTTCAGCCAGGGCCCGGCAGCACTGATGTGGTCAGTGGTGCACTTTCCCTTCACCTACAGTGGTGTAGGAGGGGAGGAGTAGGAGTTACAGACAATAAGAAAAGAGACGGGTGGAATATGAGTCACAGCTTCTCTGTGTGTGTTAGCCCAGATCTCATTCGTTCCTGCTGAAGACATAAATGTTTAAACTACAGTGCTAATGTTCTATGTAATGACCCAGTGTAATAGTTTGACTCACTAATGTGTTTTTAATAGTTATTGGACAACCAATAGAGCTCCAAGGCACTGAGGGATCGTCTATATTAGACTCAAAACATTGCATTCAAGATGTTATTTAGCTCTGCTCTCCTTGACTTGCACATCCACCACAGCTTTTCTTCCATTCCCTGCTCACCTTGATCAGGACCCTCATGTTCTCCAGGTCTTTTCCATGCCACTTGTCAAAGGGCTCCAGCAGCTGCAGACGGTTGCTGGAAGGGTTCACATTCACCTGAACAACATCAAATCAGGGTAAGACAAAGGATCCTCAAAGAATATTTTCAAAAGGATGGTTTGGGTGGACTACTGATGTTCAGATCAAACGTGATTGTGATTTAAACGGCCAAAAAAATCTGTCACACACATTTCTGTTTACTCTTTCATTTACTGGATCACACTCTTATTAGGTTATGATCAGATGCTTACCTCACTAAAAGCCTGTTTCATGAGTGACGTGCTGCTTTCTGGAAGGTCGAGATTAGATATTGTATCTTTTGGTTTTTTTTTTCTTTAAATCACCTTGACTGAGCTGCTCTCAGCCGGGGGTTTCTGGTAGGTGTCCTGGCCTGGGTCAAAGTCTCTGGACGGCAGCTCGTCACCAGTGGGGGGTTCCAGCTTGAACTTCTCTCCGTTAGAGGCAGTCAGGTAGTCAGTTTCTGGGTTGAAGTTGAGGGTCCCAGCGATGGCCAAAGCGGTGACAATCTACATGAAATTAGTACAGTGCAGAGTTCTTTTGATATCCATATAATTATGAATAGTTGAGCTTGTATTTTGCCTGACATGCAGTACTTGGTCCTACCTCGGGAGACGTGACAAAAGCATGAGTAGCTGGGTTAGCATCATTCCTGCCAGTGAAGTTTCTGTTGAAGGAGGTGACAATAGTATTCTTCTCTCCTTTTTTCACATCCTTCCTGAAGGAAGACAAAACAAGGAGCATGTTAGTCAGATGTATTATATTTAACCTACGTCACTGAATACTAATTAACTGCTGCCAGTGTTGCACAATTAGCCTTTACAAATAATGATCATACCTGTCCCACTGCCCGATGCAAGGTCCACAAGCATTGGCCAGTACGACTCCACCAACATCAGTCAGGATCTTGGCCTGAAAGAGGTGCAACATTAATCTAAAAGAAATCATTTCCAGCATCTTTCAAACACACACAGTTGTATAAAACCCTGCTAAAAAACTGGGACAAGTTTCCCAGATGCTCTGGGTCGCTCACTAAATGTTAATGAAATTCTGACTCACATATCCATCTCTCTCGATGGTGGCACGGATCTGCTCAGATCCAGGGGTGACTGTGAACTGGGCCTTGCATTTCAGACCTTTAGCTAGAGCCTGCTTGGCCAGAGAGGCTGCTCTGCCCATGTCCTCATAACTCGAGTTGGTGCAGCTGCCAATCAGACCTGCAAGAGACGAGTTCGGCGTTTGTAAGAGGAGAACTGAGAAAGAGGAAACTTAAGTGAGGGTGTATATAGTTACAGCGGCAGATTGGAAGTACTCATCTATTTTTAATAACACATCTTGCATATGAAAAGAGAGGAAAAATGTTGAGGAGGAGGATGCACAAAAGACAAGCGGGTCTGTAATTATATATCTTGATCATCATAATTATATTCTACTCTTTCTGTCAGTGACTGGAGTTCTGGTAGGCCACATTAGAACACCACATGACAGGGCTGTAATGTGATCTGAACACATCTGATCAATAACACAGCTAGTAGGAACAAAGAAAGAAATATCAAATTTAACAAGACGGAGCATTAAAAATACAAAAAATGAAAGATAATACAGCTGTGTCACAAATACTGACCAACTTTAACCTCCAGGGGCCAGCCGCTCTTCTTAGCTATAGCACCGATATCGGACACAGGGTGGGCCAGGTCAGGGGTGAATGGTCCGTTGATGTGGGGCTTCAACTGTTCGAGGACAAGGTAGGTACAGTCATAGTTTGGGTAATGTAGGACATGTTTGTGCTATACATTTAAATTTAAATTTGCACCTCATGCACCTTCGTAACCACGGGACACAGAATAAGACGAACCAAGAGTACTGGACTAAAAATGGGGGCTGTGTTTTGTCTCACCTCGCTTAGGTTAATCTCAATGACCTGGTCGTATTCACAGCCATTATCTGGGACCAAGTCATCTATGAACCGTTCAGCCTCAGTGGCAATCTCTGACAGGGAATGAAGAAGGTGACAAAGCTGACGGTAAGATGCAGTGAATAAAGATTAAACGTACAGAAACTAACTGCAGGACACTGACCTCCACGGCCGGTCTTCTCCAGATATGTCTTCATGCGGTGGTTATAGGGGAAAACAGATGTTGTGGCTCCAATCTCAGCACCCATGTTACAGATAGTGGCCATTCCTGAAAAAACATAGAATAAAATATATTTGTATATTCGCTGAAGCTGTCATTGTTCTGCCTATCTTTGATTTTCACACCAAGTCTTGTGATGTTTCTCATCCTTACCAGTGCAGGAGATCGAGTCAACTCCAGGTCCGTGATACTCAACAATGGCTCCAGTGCCACCCTTTACAGTCAGGATGCCAGCCACCTTCAGGATGACATCCTTTGGAGAGGTCCAACCAGACAGGGATCCTGTCAGCTTCACTCCAATCACCTGAAGGAAAGTTTTCACACAGGTGGAGACATTCATGTAGACTCACAAAGACAAATTCCATGAACTTGGCAATAAACCTGATTCTGAAAACAGGATATCAAATGTTGAAAACTCACTTTAGGACACTTGAGCTCCCAAGGGATTCCAGCCATGACATCTACGGCGTCAGCTCCACCCACTCCAATACAAATGGCACCCAGGCCACCGCCATTTGGCGTGTGGGAGTCTGTACCAATCAGCATCACTCCAGGATATGCATAATTCTCCAGGATGATCTTTCCAAAGAAAGGCACAATCACAGTCAGTCACATATTTTCCCCTTAAGACTTTTAACTGCAATTTGAAATGGATGACTTCTCTGGAAATGTCCTTTCCTGGAGGCACCAGACAAGAGTTAAAAAGGAACTGCATGATGTGCAAGTTCACTGACAAAAATGTATTAAAGATCCCCTGCAGATATGACATCGAACTGAAAACAGAATCTATGAACATGCAAATAGTTTTCCTTTTAAAGATTTAACTGCTGAACACACACATCATTCTACAAAGTGACACATCCATGGGAAATAACAGTAGATATACGTAATATAAATAATCCATTTATAGCTTCGTCATAAATCAGTATTCTGTACCTGATGGATGATCCCTGACCCGGGTTTCCAGAAGCCGACTCCATATTTAGCAGCAGCAGTTGCCAGAAAGTTGTACACTTCTTCGTTCACTTCCTGTGTTTAAAGACGTGGGGAAGAGTTAGGCTTTCTGTGGAAGATGAGTTATTTTAATACATAATACACAAGTATTCTTTATTTAGCCGGGGCGCCTCCACAGAATATAATGTATGTGATCAAAACAGAGAATCTTCTGTGTCCACTAAAAATTGTTTTAGGCCGTTTCTTGTGGAGCTACATCAATCTCTGCATGTTGCCAATCAAATCTGGCCCAAACAATCTTAAAATGTTCACTCGTCTGGATTTGCCTTGATAAAATCTAATCGTACTGAATAAATACTACCCAAAATAGAAATTGGCTCTTGTTGCACTCATTGATGGCATCTCATAATAAAGGGAGCCAAAATTCAGAGGAGAAATTTAAAAAAGCTTTAGTTTCACTCTATAACTGCGTCTTTTTGATAGCACCTGTTTTTGTCGGTATCAGCTCTGTTACTCCATCCATCTTCCCTCCATCTGTCCTCACCTTGGCTCTCTGCAGGTCCTGAGCCCCTCCGATCTGAGCCTCAATCAGGTGATCGCAGTGGATGGTGGAGGGAACCGCCACCTTGGGCAGACCGCTGCTGATGAACTGAAGCATTGCCATCTGAGCAGTAGCATCCTGCATGGCCACGCGGTCCGGACGCAGGCGCAGATAGGTGCGGCCGCGGTCGATCTCCTGCCCTGCTGGATCATCCAGGTGACCGTACACGATCTTCTCCGACAGTGTCAGAGGCCTGCTGAGCCTGGTGGGGATGATTCATGGATAAATGTTGTAAAACTGTGAGGTTTTATAACTTTGGCTAACATTTTAACATGTTATTAATAAAAATATCATATATGTGTTCCTGCAGTGTCCTTCTGTATTTTGTGACTACATCTAGAAGGAACTGTTTTGTGCCTGCTGCCTGGAGTCATGGAAAAGCTCTGAACCCTTTTAATGAAGAGCTAACCGTTCATCTATTATACCCACACAAAAGGCTTTTCCTATTCCTGGATTACAGCATGTGCTAAGCTTAGGAAGAAGGGAACACCAGGTCATCCAAAGTTAGCTCTTTGGTCCCGGCTGACCCTGACTAGTCAACACTGTAAATGTCACAAGATTTACTGTGCAGCTGTAATAAACACCAGCCATTCCTCATGAGCCATTTCTCCCCCAAGTGTAATCAACAAGTGCTGCCTAAAGAGGGAAACTGCTGACCTTCTGCGCACAATGTTGATATTCTCATGCATCTTCTCATAGTTAATGCTGGAGCCCGGCTCAAAGCGGCTCATGGCCACCTTGGCCTTGGCGCTGAAGGCTGCAGAGACATGAATTCGCCTGGCCCCAGTTCCAAGGGCCAGCTAGACCAGAGGAAACAGAGGACAACTTTGAGCAATAACACAATAAACGATGTTTTATTGTACAGTTTAAGGCTAACACATCAAGTTTTGAGTTACATAATAACCACGCAGAGGAAAGAGGTGCAATTAAAATGCAAGAATAGGACCACATGTGACGAGAAAGGAAAAAGTGGCTCCAGTAAAAATGTGAAAGTCTGAAAAAGAATCCGCCATTTTAGTCACAAAAGTTTCAGTTCAGTCAACGGCAGCTCTACAAGATCAGTAATGTAGCCAAATAATGCATATTTCTACCAAGCAGTTTAAAAAATAGCCAACAAAGCCAGCCTGCTACAACAATATCAGACTGAGAAAATCTCCCAAAATGACCTTTCTCTCAGGAGTATAATGAACCGCTTTATTATGTAACAAAATATATTATATGTACAAATATTGACCAAATAGAGACCCAATATTAGTAGTTTAATCAGGACACTGATTAGTTAGTGTTGATATTCACTGGAAAGTCACAGTGCTCTCAGAGAACTAAGTTAAAGTTCATACAGCTCATATTACGCGGGTTATCCTCACTGGCTTGGCACTGAGTGAATTCAACATTTCCCTACGCTGTTTTGGTTTTGTTTTGCTCCAGAAAGACAGACGTGCATGTATACAAGCATAAAAACAAATATGTGGAAAACTATGAACAAGCACACACACTAATCAGTATTAAAGCCATTACAGCACCTCAATGTCTGGACCTGTCATCTGCAAATCAATTCAGATACTACGAGGGAGACATTTAATCACTGCCCGGTGCACACACAGGCCAATTAAACCAGAGGAAACAAGATTACCATAAATAAACCAGCAGAGGAGGAACATGTGCCCTTTCTTACTTCAGATCACCAAGTACACCAAATGTGGTTTGGTCTGGTCTTTTTTCCCATCAGCAGAAATGTCCATTGCATTTGCAAATTTAAAGAGTAAGTTAAGCCTCAATACAAACTGTACTCAGGTGTGTTTGAAACATTCACAAAGGCCTTGAAAGACGCTGAATATACCGCTAATATGTGAATATGTGTGATGACATTATATCTTAGTTTGTTTGTTCATCTGGGCACCCTCGACTCTGGAACAAGCTGCCCGAGAAGATAAGGCTCGCTGAATCAGTGTATTATTTTAAATCACTTCTTAAAAATCATTTTTACTTTGTGATGTTGTCTATTTTTATTTATTTATTTTTATTAATATTTTTTATTATTTAATATTTAATTATTGTATTATTATTATTGTTGTTGTAATTATATCATGTGATTTGGTCCTCTGCCCAACACAAAGCCGGAAACACCAGTCTGAGCATCAGCTGAACTGTCATCAAGTGCTCGTTATGAAAACTCGTAACCTTGTGATCACCTTGCAAACATCACGACAGCTATGAGCGCCTGAAGTTCATGTGTTCATCTGGCGTTGACTGACATCGACACAGTCGTTAAAGATAACTCCGTGTCTGTGTCGGTGCTGTCGGGTCGGTCGTGTTTATAACGGTAAAGATGCGTCGCTGTGAGGAGTCAAGCGGGGACACGGTGACCTGCCCCGGCGAGCCTCTCTACGTTTACCCGCCGTGAGACCGCCTGAAGCGACGGCGGCTGAACCACACGACAGGACGCGTCCGTTGTCACGCATGTGCTCGATAAGAAAACACGCGGAAACTCTGTGAAAGTCAAAATAACGTTTTCTTACCCGCAACCGAGTGACAGTCAAACAGTAAGACGCCATTTTGTTCACTGACAAAGATGATTGTCGCAACGATGTGACGTCACTGACGTAGGAAACCCGTTATCCAACATTTTAATAACAAAAATAAAATATTATAAAATAAACACACTGTTTATTATTATTAGTAGTAGTAGTAGTAGTAGTAGTAGTAGTAGTAGTATTGTTGTTGTTGTTGTTGTTGAGATTTAATGTTATTTACATACATCATTTCAACCTTTCTTGAAAATATTTAAATAAATTACACTGTGTAAAAAATTATGATGATGATGACTAACTTTTGTGTCAATAACTCATATGCGCTTGCAATAAATCTTGTTTTACACCTTGTGAAGTACGAGTCTTCAAATCAAAACAAATAGTTGAGTTTTAAATGGGACCAATGTTTGGATTTGTTTATGTTTCTCCAGAATAAGAATTCTCCACTGACAATGGCATTTTTTGTTGTGTAAACTTGGATGTTAATTTTTATTATTTCAAACGATTACATTTTGTGAATATGAAGTCCCTAAGCTCAGTCCAGCTCATAAGACACTATAGACGCCTACAATAAAGAAAACTGTGCAGCCTAAATAAATAAATCAGTCAACAAAAAAATGAAGCACGTCTATCATTATTATTATTATTATTATTATTATTATTTAACACTTTGGTTACCGCACATCGTTTATCCACAAGAACATCATTTCCCACAAGCCCCAGGTAAAAGTCAGGTTGCTTTAGCTGCTGAACGGACGATGCAGCCCAATAATCTGTGGGTCCTCCCCCATCTCAGCCAATAGAGTCTCTGTTGCTATCACCTCTTATATTTTTAGCAAATTGTTCAGCAGTGTAGTGAACTACAAATATCCATCCGCCAATTAAACTAGAGCCTGTAAGGTAAACTTGGATTTTGTATAAGGAAAAAAAAACGTTTTAATTTTGTGATTTTTTGACCTCGCTGCTTTTCAATAAAGGAAATTAGTCGATATCTTGTGTAGAAAGCGATTAGCGGCATGTTTATTTTTCTTTTATTGTCTTTTAATCGGTATGTGGCTTAATATTGCAATATAAATCGAAAACAGAGATGGCATTAATTATTTTCAACAACAAAACAGGTGCATAAACAGCGTTGTATGAAAAAAAAAAAAACATCATAATAAAGCAGCAGCTACTATAATATGAAAAAAAGTAGTCCCTGTCGTCACGGGCGTGTGGGCGAGTCATACTGTATAAATACGCCGGGTTGTCAAACAGTAAAGTTTCTCTGGACCCTCCATGCAAAGTGTCAGCTGAAGACAAACTGGGAAAAGCCTTTGACCATCTGAAAATTGGGGCAGCAGTTAAAAATAAATAAATCAACAACACTTAGGTGGAAAACTGGTCTGCATCTGCGCCGAGGACTCGACAGAACCGCCTGGAAATCCGAGATAACACAAGGGAATAAAACAGAAACGCAGGAGTACAAGACAAGCTCGGGCATCAGTAACAATAGGTGAGTAATTCACGAGATTAAATACACGAAATCAATTCAGATCTCCTTCTAGGCGTGTTCGTTGTCCAACAGCATGTTGCTGTGTGTGTGTTTGTCTTTCCAGAAGCTTTGTCTCTCCATCAAAATGCGCTGACTCTAATGAATGACTGTAATGGTTCAGCCATTTAATAACTCAGCTTTTTGTTTTCGTCCCTGCATGTTATATATTGGCCCGAGTGACCTTCTTCAAGTCTGCTCAGCTGTCACGTTTATTTTCGTTTTTATTTGCTCTTTGAATGGGGGTTGTTTATGCTGAGGAGGGACTCTCTTCTTCATTGCTCAGCGCGCACACACACACATACACACACACACACTCGGTCGATGGGCTGTTCACCACTTAATTAGCTCTATAATTTAATTTACAGTGACAATTTGGCATGGAGGGATTCTTCACTTGCATGTCAGCTAAACCAGTGTCCTTTCTGCTCCACTGCCTTTTGACTGACATATGGCAGTAATCCCCAGGTAGACCCCTTGCTCCCCTTATTATCTGAGCTTGTCATCACACATGCAAACCTGGATGATATTCCTCCAATCTCACCCTCTTTTTGCACATTTACCTCCATTATTTGGCATCTTTTTAAAGTCCAACAGGGGGAGGGAGAGTGAAATCACAATAATATTATGCCCCTTTGTATTGAGGTTTTATGTTTCAGTTCAGGCAGGCCCCTCTATGAGTTAACCCTTGATTATATTATTTCTGAAGGGGCTTTTGCTTTCATAAATCTAATGTAGTGTAGTGTGTAAGATCACTGTAGATCTGCTGCTAGATCAGACCTGACATGTAGTGGATGCTTTGCAGCACACTGTGCCACACATTTGCAGCTCCGATAATGAGTCCATGTAAACAAAAATAGCCCTATAGATCCTGCTGTTGCTCTGACCCGCAACAACAGGCCTGTAAAAATGAATCCTTCAAGATCTGTAACAAATCTGCAGGTGACTAACACACATAAGAACATGGTCAGGGCATTTTTGCACATTAAAGGTTTTATTAGAGCGTTTATTGCTCTCCTGAAGCAGAAAATCTACACATATTACCTGCGCTAGTCCTCTAATGTCATTGGATGACATTGGATCTTGTATATCTTACTTTATTCTTTTTTTTTTATAATGAGAGGTATGAAATGCAGTAGATGCTGTAAGTAGCTTAGCTGTGTGTGCACTCAAGGTTTTAAGAGATGATGGCTGGCTGTTGCAGGTGATGGACCGGTGGATTCTCCTGTGCCTTTCTACAGCCACTGCTTTTTAACTCAGGTGGTGGAGAAGAATTTGCACCACAGATGATGTAAAATGGGGCCCTATTTATTTATAGCCCTTTCTAACCAACCCCCCATCTTATCCTTCAATGTCACCTTTTTCACACGATAGGGGGAAATGTAAATCTCGTCTTGAACTGTCACTCCGACAGCCCTTCATCCAGCCTGCGCAGCTTTATCTGTAATAACATTAGAATTGTCTTTAATCGGAGGCGTCTTTCTAATCTTAGCTGCCGAATCCCCATCTGGCAGGGAAGTGAATGTGAGTGAATTGTTTGTGTGTGTGCGTATTGGGGGAGGGGAGGGGGCGATAGCACGCACTGCATGGTGGGAAATGGTGTTCTGTGAAGTCAACTAACTGTCCTGCCATTTTACACTTCTTTCTTTGTGAGTCTTGTGGTGTTTTTTTTCTTTTTCCCTTGTTGCATGTAATCTTTCATTCAGTCTGGCTCTGCATGCTGATGAATTGACTGTGTGACTGTGTTAAAGCATTAAGCAGGAGCCTCTCCGCGGGATCGGATTCAGATTATAAAGGATTTATGCAGCCCACAACACAGCATCTGCCACATCCATCAGTACATCCTGCAGCCGATTAAAAGCAAAATATAAAACACGAATAATTGCTGTCTGTTTCTAAATAAGAATAGTGGATTTGAGATGAGTTTGTTCACATCTTAGCAAACAATACACAGTTTATAGATTCAATGAAAACGTGATCATCCCTTCTAAATATTCACACATTTAATAAATATACTGAATCTTTTGCTATATTTTATTATAGAAATATATAATTTGATTCCTAAAGGCTTCTCGTGCTGTTTCCCCAAGCTCATTGGATCTATTTATAATGGCTCACAACAAATTAGAGAGGTGTCATGTTTCTTATTTGAATCAATGTTTGCCCTCACAGGTCAGTAAAGAAATGTCTCTATTCATATCGTATTAAGCACTGACACTTCTACTGGTCTCAAGCCTGCCAATGTGTATATTTCTTGCTTTCATTAGAGCCGTGACCTGCTGTATACAGAGGCCAGAGTGTGCCGCCACACATAATTATAGAAATCAGTTAAGCGTTCACTTAATGTTTACTAAACCGTAAAATGACAGCTTTCTTTGGTTTTCTTCTTCACAGTTGGGACCTGAAACCATTGTTGAATATTGGCGACGACAAAAGAAACCAAGCCTGCAACCTGCTGCCCACGCCTTCAAGGTGCCTTTACCATGGTGACACTAAAAGAATCATACACTTTACAATAAGCCAGAGGGAAAACTCCTTGTTACAGTTGCATTGCCTCATTTTCAGCATCATCTTGATCACTTTGCCCCCACGACGGCGCTAACCCGGTGCAGCCATGCATCTAGAAGTTAAGGTCGCCCTCAACTTCATTGTGTCCTACCTGTACAACAAGCTGCCTCGGCGTCGAGCCGACCTGTTTGGCGAGGAGCTGGAGAGGATACTGGTCTCTCGTTTTGAGGGCCACTGGTACCCTGAAGCCCCTCTCAGGGGTTCTGCTTTCCGCTGCATTCACCTGGGAGCGCCGAGGGACCCTGTGGTGGAGTTGGCCGCCAAGAGAAGCGGACTGGACACAGAGGAAGTGCGTGCAAATGTTCCTGCAGAGCTCAGCGTGTGGATTGACCCTTACGAGGTTTCCTACCAGATTGGAGAGAAGGGGGCAGTGAAGGTTCTCTACCTGGAGGACCCTCCAGGCCTCGGTTGTGACAGCGAGAGGGCTGAGGGGGTGATCAGAGAGGGTAAAGGAGATCCAGAGGCGGAGGAAGCCAAGAGTCTGGGCTTCAATCCTGATGCTCAGGTGTTTGTACCAATTGGAAGCCAGGCATCTCCTGCCCTCATGCCGTCACTCTCTAGCTCCCCCACACCTCTGTCTGCCCAGTCCTGCTCTGGGCTCTTCAGCTACCCCAGCTCCAGCACACCCACCGACCCTGCTGCCCACTCCTCCAACACCTCTACCCCTTCTCCTCCCAGCGGCGGGTTGCCCTACCTCTCCACTCAGCAGCCACCCTCTGCTCTTCCCACCGCCCGTCCTCAGCCCATCACCTTCACCACAGCCAGCTTTGCCGCCACCAAATTCGGCTCGACCAAGATGAAGAAGTGCAGCGGTGCTGGGTCGGCAGCTAGCACCGCAGTCGTCATCCCGCCTGCCCAGAGGATGCTCTCCCGCTCTCCTACCACCATCTCGGCACCAGAGCTGCTCAAGCACAAGCCCCTGTCCCTCTCCTTGCACTCCCTTGGGGGTCCCATCGCCAGCCAGCTCTCTCCCAACGCCAAAGAGTTTGTCTATCCAGGATCCCCAGGCCCCCTTTACTTCGACGCCGACACCCAGCCCATGCAGCCTCACGCCAGCCCATTCCAACCCCCGCATGCTGTTAACACCCACCCTTCCTTTGACCCCTTCTCCAGCCCTCCTCCTGCCCAGAACGTGGGCATCATTGGCAGCAACGGAGGAATCCCCTACATGGAGAAGCCGCCGTTTGTCGAGGGTTTGGGAAGCTACAACCTGCAATATCCTAGCCAGTCCTTCCAGCCTGTTGTGCTGGCCAACTAAGCCTTCATTTGTAATGATAAGAATTGTTGGAGAAGATGGGTGCAGGACAATTATACTCCAGATATTTTCAGTTTTTCTAACAAATTGTTCTAATACTAATACAAGTTAAGAATTAGTTTTACTACAAAGATTTAAAATACCACATCCACTGAACAGTTCATGTGATTTGTTTTGTTCCTCCACAACCTCCAACACCACCCTGCCCGTTTGTTCATTGCTGTTATTCATGTTCTGCGTTTTGGCTTTGACGGCAGGAGTTTGTGGCGGGGAGGGGGAGTTCCTTTCTACCTTGAGTCGTTGCCAATCTCTTTATGTTTATGATTTTGCATTGAATGTTAATGTGAGGGACTTTATTATGTTGTGTTTTTTTTTTTTTTTTGACTTGTAGTTTAATGGACCCGGCTCTAGTATAGCTCCATTTTGCACTGCACTGTCATGCTGTGAAAAAGGACCTAGCCAAGTCCTGCAGGGAACGACGGCTGTGGAAAGCTCAGCACTTTGCTC
Organism: Nibea coibor; assembly: GCA_023373845.1. Lineage (NCBI taxonomy): Eukaryota > Metazoa > Chordata > Actinopteri > Sciaenidae > Nibea > Nibea coibor. The sequence continues at coordinate 4,461,755 of CM041727.1, forward strand.
TGCAATCTGCTCTGCCCTACTTGCCACAAATACAGAGAGGGGGGCTCTGCTGTCTCTGTGTGCGTGTAGTCCTGTTCTGTTTTGTTGTGGCTCAGCATGATCGAGAGACTCATTGTTTGTACGGTGGGCCCCGTTACCCTTGAAACGCGCTCGTGCACAGGCACAATTTGACTCTGTTGTTGTCACCGGGTGTATATTGGAAGCAGTTTATCGTCAGCTGGAATGTGTACATGACATGGGTTTAAATGAAACGAGAGCAGCAGAGGGAGCAGGAAGGGAGCATGGGGGTGTTGAGGGAGCGATGTAGTAGAATGTATTGTACCTGTCAGGGGAAAACTGCGGCCGGGAAGGTCGGGGAAACCTTGGTGAACGAGAGAAGCAAATAAATCTTTGCATTTGTAGACGATAACCATGTGCTGATCCCTCAATTATACACATGGGTGATGCAAGATATGCTTTCATACGTAGATGATGCACAATTCCAGTCAGCAGAGTGTGTGTGAAGGTGAACAGGCAGAGAAGGAGGCGAGGGGGAGGGGATGCAGCAGTTAAGCAGTAAGGATTGTGATAAATGGCTTAGCATGACTTTGACTATGAAGGAGAGGTTTTCCTCTGCATGGAGAGGAGAGGAGAGCGGGCGATGGTAGAGGAGGGAACACTGAAGGGAGGGAGAGAAGCAGCCAGAGGGTTCTGTTGCCTCGGTGGCGTCCAGGCTGTATTGGCTTAGAGAGCGACACTTTAAAACCCAGAGCACGTTTCTGGTGAGCTTAAATGGTATTGAAGCCAAACGCTCACACTATTCTCTGCCTCCTCTTGAAATTCTTCAGTGATCTCTGGCTGTTGACAAAGAAAAAAGCAGAATATACATACTGTACAGTTCAGACTGTGTTGTTTTCCCAGTTGCAGTGGCGTGGACAAAGATAGAAAGATGAATGTTCTTTACTGGTGTGTGGCTTGTGTCGTTTTATTTGATGGCTTGTCAGATCTCTGGAAGTCTGCTGTTTCTAACTATGGTTTGTTTATCAGCCGGGTCCATGTGATCGTTGGTTAGTCACTACAGGGAAGGGTAACCCCCAGATGTCCATTTGAGCTGTCCAGCACTTTATTACTGGGCTCCTGATGCTGTGTGTCGCCCACAGACATGAGCGCTAAACCATTCCTTTGCCCTCTGTTTGGTAATATGGCACATTTTATTCAGCTGTTCATGAAATGCTTTAGAGATTCAAACAGGAGCTTAATTTGTATTCTGATGCATCGCGCTGGTGAGGAGATGCTGTCCGTCTTGTCCATTTTTATTTGAATGTTTTCTAGACTTGTACTCATGAGTGTTTTTGTATGAGATGAAACAAGGACCCCTGACTTGTGCTCACGCTGGTTTTGCAATGTGACAGCTTGTCATATGCATGCAAGTTTTATTTCCATTTTTGTTTGTTTCCTTTTTCAAGGGAAGGGGTGGGGAGGTACACGTCTCTGTAAATGTTACGATTGTGAAGGGAAAGATGCATTTATAATTTTTGTTTTGTAATTTATTTCCAATATTTCTATATTTTTGTTTTTGCAAATGATCACTTACATTTGTATGAGTAAGACATGACAAGTCCAGGAATATGTATATATAAAAAGTTCTTATGTTCAGATTCTTTGTTTAGTTTCTTACATGCTGAGGTTATTTTTTCAGAAAATAACATGAATATATGCAAACTGAGTCAAAAATAAAGATGTACAGAATAAAGTATTGAATGTGTATTGTACCTTGTACAGCATTTGTCTAATAAGACGGGTAAATGTATTCATTCTTCAAGTTGGATTTGGAGTTAAAGATGTGAATGTTTACAGTGGGTTTGTGTAGGAAAAGATGGCTGATCACTTTCTCTGTGCTCCCAGGGCAGTCTGACAACACTACTCCCATAGGCAGTACATTTAAAACCAAAAATCTCCACTTTGCAGATTCATTTGAGTGCAATCTTCCCTTTTTTATGTGGCTTCACTTCATATTGTGGCTACCAAGCTTCTTATTTTCCTGAAAAATGATCCATCACTGATTTTTCTTTTCTAAACAAACTACTACAGTAGCCTAAACCCAGATCTATTCAGATTTATATGAACAAAATATCTCATATTTCCCATCAAATTTAACTCTTTCTAATCTGGGTTATCTTCTCCCGCATCAGCCTTTGGTCCTGATACTATAGCCATATCCAAGACTGTCTTTGCTTACACAGATGCTCACCCGTCTCCAGTGCAATCTAATGCCATAATTTAAAAATTACCCTGAAGGATTCAAGGGGTTACTACCTCTCTTCACCCTGGAAAAAAAAATCCAATATCTCCTCAGTAGGAAGACAGTGTTAACGGCAGGTTTGGAACGATGAAGGAAATGAATGTGCTGTGAATGTGATTCTGATCTGTTGTTGGTCAACCCTGTTTGAGAAGGCCTGCAGAGAATAAATAGGGGGCGGGGGGACTGCTCATTTTACTTTGTGTTTAAAAAGTCAGATTTTTTTTTTGTCACATGCATGTTCAAAATGTCCGTGAGACTCCTTGTTTTCCCCACAATTGTCTGATTATTCAGCACAAACGAGGTGTGTAAGATTTCCTCTGCATTCAAATCAGGCTCTTGAAGTGAGAGATCTGAGGAATGATGATCATAAAAACTGGCCCCCCCCCTCCCTCCTCACCACCCTTGCATCTTTAAGAATGAACACCGGTTTTGTGTTTCACACTCAAAGAACAGATTAGTGTTTCAAATGCTCCACAAACCGACTCTTACGCAGGTTATTCTACAATCAGGGTTGAACATTAATGAAGAGGAAAAACAAGAATTTTGTATTCTGATGTCCTTTTGCTTATATCAATGTGTGCGTTTTATTTTGCACTTTGGGATATTTCATTGTCATAAAAGAAGTTTATTTTCTATGTAAAATTTAACATTTAAGAGTAAAAATAGATATAATTAAAAGTTCAGATGATGTATAAATATAGTGCTTTCTTTCCTGCCTGTATTTTATTATTTTTCCTATTTTGTATCTGATCTGTACACCCTGTAGATGTGTAATGAATCTTTCACTACTGAAATGCAATGACCTGTTTTCTGTGCTGCCCCTCGGGAATGGGGAGTTACTACTGCAGTTTCTTATTGTATCAGATTCTTTTTTAAGTTTGTAATAAAAAAAAACAGATTGGCAAAAATAAGCATGGAAAATAAGCTAATTGTGTCGTCCTCATTGTTCTCGGGTAATGCAGAGCTATGAAACATTAAGTGACGGATGATGAAGCAAATACGTAGATAAATCCAGCTCCCTCTCACCTCTTAGTGTCTGTGTATGTCATACGCAGTTAGTGTTGTTGCAGATCAAAGATTCTGAAAAGCAGATTCGTGTGAAAAGCCTCAGATTGAAATGCCGGAGTAATTTGTCCCCTTATTGCAGTAAACAAACTCAAGTGATGTTTGATCAATAATTCAAAGCGAAGATGAAAATTCTCAAACCGTGAAGAGCCAGATTGTTCACCACCCACCTCAGCTGGACCCATCCCAGCAGATATTACTTTATATTTCATCATCCAGGGTTCTGTCTGTCTGTCTGTCCGTCCTGTGCTAATGTCTCTCAGCCAGCTGTAGGGTTGACTCACTCGTGAACATGCTGGGCTGTGATTTCTATAGTAACATGTAGTGGTGTGACATTAACATGCATGGCTGGGCTCCTCCTTGGCTCTCCTCTACATCTTCCATCGCCCACTCACTGCATCCCATCTTCCTCCCTCCCTCCCTCCCTCGGCTCACGTCTTTAACTGCATCCCTGTTCTCCATCTTATCCGTCCATCCCCATGCCATCTTGTTTGCCCCCATCTCCTCCCCCACTCCTCTTCTCTCATTCTCCTCCACCCTCTGCTCTTCCCTCCCTCTCCTCTCCTCTCCTCTCCTCTCTCCCTTCCATCCTTCCACCTGATCCTTTCCTCTCCTCTCCTTGCCCAACCCCCCTCCCCATCCCGATTCCCAGAGCCCCTCCCTTGCTTCCTCACTTTCCTTTCTCCATCATCCACGCACACATACACGCACACCCATCTCGCTGGTCTTTGAGGCTGGTGCTGCTGTTACGCAACGCTGCTCCCCAGCATGTCGATGTGATCATTACGCAACATCTCCTACTCCTCTGGAATACTGATGAGCAGCAGGATGGAGGCAATGGAGGGACAGTGAAAAACAACAAGCCGTCTGAAAGATAACAGAATCACGTGTATTCAGGGTGATTGTGCATGTGTGCATCAATGATGAAGCTTAAGAATGAGGAGGACGTCTCCATTTGTCCACCAGACTATGTTCCTTTTGTTATCTATTGTTTCTTTGTCTCTCTTTGTTCCTCCCCATTAGAGCAGCTGCAGCTGGTCGATGACTCAGGCAAGGTCAAACCACGAGCCCACATGTCATTAAATCCCAATTTATTTCATATGCATAATACAAGATACAGTTAGGACATGGTACTGCAGTTGCATGTATCTTATACATGGTTAGGACAATACAAAAAACACTCAACATAATAGTTTTATATAAAAAGAGAAAATGAAGCAAAACACCACAAAACAAACAAAACTTTAAAAATGTTTTCAATAGAGACTTCAATATTTTTCCACAAGTATTGTAGCTACCTTAAATAGTAAACAAGGAGTGTCACTGATGCAAAGGACCCAAAGTCAGCTGAAAACAGGAATTTCAGCTGTAGGTGTCACTTTGCACCATCTACAGGTAAAGAAAACAATAGCACTTTCACACGTGTGCCACCTGCAGGCAGAGTGTTACAACTGCATTTTTTTAAAATACATTTTGTGTGTGGCATTTAATATTTAACATTTTTAACTTGCAGACCTTCATCATATCAACACTTTTGCTGTGTCTTGGTAAAATGTCTCATTCTTGACAGGTCAATAAACACTTTCATGCAAGTGTTTGACTTCAAAAATCATACATGGAGGTTACTATTACTGTGAAAAAAATCATGTTGAATTACATTTATATTTTAGCTAACAGGTGAAATAAGGGTCAAATTAAAATGAAAACTTCAGACACGAAAAAACATGCAGTTGCACATTTATTGCCTGTAGGTGGCGACAGATCTACATCCGCATATCTAAACTGCTGTTAACGTTATTGTCCTTTCCTGGAGAATTTGCATCAATGAGCAGGTTGCGCTATGCATCAACAAAAGAGAGAAATTGCTACATACTGTATGCAACACTATACATTATCTTGATCTGTTGTTTTCTGAAAGTCTCTCTTGGTCAGTACCTTTAGTCAGCCTTATGCAGAACTTTTTTTTTTTATTTAGTTAAAAAAATAACCAGAAGTTTGCATTCATCAACTGCATCGATGTATAAACAGCATAATGCAGTCAATGTCAAGTTTGAATGTCAATGCAAAATAAAACACATCGCTAAGAAATGTGTGTTATACTATCAGGAAACTTAAACACAGAATCTATCAAGAAAACACAAAAATCACCAACTGATCCAGTGTATCTAGATATAGATCAATCTTTAGTAAATAGAAAACAATCCACACAGTGATCAAAAGATGCTGTTTTCAGCTGATGTTCGCCCCAAGGTCAAGCACTGGCTGCACAAGGATGGGTGGCGCTATTATGCATGTTTTAAACACAGGACATCAATGTAAAGATGTTCTGCTTTTTCTTTTGACAGAACTGTACAACAGACCATCAGCCTACCCATCCAAATATCTAGTTTTCAGTGATGGTTTACAGACATAAGTACACTTGGTGTAAAATATGCAAGAAAAAGAAAAAGACAAGTTTACTGGGTTTCATGCATTAGGATCCTAGACTACAGAGGATCTAAACTGGAAGCACAAATGACTTTGGGGCATGTCTATTTAGTACATCATAGCAATTTTACATACAACATCATCACTGAAATAAAACGAGCATTACATAACAGAGTATTATTGCCACATTTATTTTCTTTCCAAGATAACGGCGATAATGAGCACAAGCCGACCGATCACAAAATCTGCATCAGCCAAAGACACTTGAGATATACTGTAGAGTCCCATAACAGTCTGTAATGTATTTACTAATTTAGACACAGACTCGGCCACTTTGGCAAAAAGAACTCAATATTTCTCATTTTTTGCCAAAATGGATCAAAGCTGCTTTTTGTGTGCTCTCTGTTTCAACCAACACAACTTTGTAGCCCTACTAAACTTTTACCCATTCAAAATAGGAAGTGTTGGATGAGGTAAATAAGAGTGTGCCTTGTCCTCTGTGTGTTCACTTCAGACACATATTGTATGTATATTATAGAGAGGAAATAAAATCCCATAAAACTATATAAATCTGTTTTTAAAACAAACAGCCAAAAGCACAGTTTACCCATTGAATTCCCTGCATTGGTTTCATTAGAAGTATTGTTCCTCAAAAGGAAATAGAATTATCTGACATATTGTTGTACATCACAATCAACAGATGCATTATTACCATCAGAATAAATACAGCACTCATTGACTATTTGGCAAATATAAGGAATAATATTGGATTAATAAAGACACAGTCAGAATCCCTGTCTCAGGAAATAAAGACCATGAGACTATCGTTTATTTACAAGGTTTAGAAGCAGTCAACTTTGGGCCTGCTTAAATGTTAAAAAAAACAACAACAGAAAGAATCAATCCAGCCATCTCTACCCCACGATCAGTCAGGCAGCGGCTCTAGCGCCCTCTGCCTGCAGTGTGCAGTAAAATAAACATCCCTACATGGCAACATACCCCTCCACCTGTGAGGGCCCTGGAGATCGTCAGACAAAAACCTTCAACAGTAACGTACAGGAAAAAAAACTACAAATCTCTCTCCGTTAGGGAAATCTAATCTAATCTAATCTCTGGAAGCTGATCTGAGGTTAGTAGGAAAAGGAAGTAGCTTTAAACTGTAGGCCATGCATGTTTTTTTTTCTCCCGCAACAAGCCACTGTGTCTCCCATTGGGTTTGTAGTAAAGGTTTTACACTCTGTGTTTTTTAAGAAAAAAGTGCATAAATGGATTACACACTGATGCGCGCGCACATACCTCTGTGGTGCAGGGAGATAATTACACAAAACAAACAGTTTAAACTACATTTGTGTGCGCTGAGGCGTGCATGTGGGTTACAAGAAGGAAGAACTGTGACTGAATCACACCACCATAACCGACTCTCACCCTTTGCTCCTCTGCCGACCTGAGCTCTTTGCTTCCCCCCTTCTTCAGCCTGGAAGTACCACCGTGGCTCCTCTCTTAGCCTGCCATGAGTTCATCAACATCCTTCTTCTGAGCCGGAGTATTTTAAAGGAAGTACAGACACAACAGACACTCAACATAAGTACAACACAAGGAAATGTGAGGGACGCAGAGTGTGCACCATTCTAAATACACAACTTCTAATGTATTCATGCTTTGGTCCACTAAGAAGAAGAAGTGCTGTGCAGTGATAAAACTGATCTGTGTAGTATTTAAAAGCCTGTGACTCTTTTGTACCTGTCTACTCTTTTCATATTCCCTGACTTTATTTGAACCATCTTGAGACGGACCATATTTTCCATGTGTGTTTTACCATGGGAGTATCCACAATCGTCCCCTTCCTCTCTGAGTGTAGGAGCCAGGCGCTCTCCACAGGCCATCCTGTGACCACCGCTCCCATCGTGCCTCACTGCCTGCCAGTGTGTATCCAAAACACTCTCGAGTTTGACACAGTGACTGGCGGTCAGCAAAGACAAAACAGTGCAAATTTAGATTCCCTTGGTGTTTGTGTCGGTGTTGAATTCTGCGGGGAAGGGAGTTCTGCTTTTTGTCTCATTGATACTTTGTGGGTTTTTACAGTGGGCCGTACTTAGCCTCGTATCGGGCCAGGATATTCTTGCAGCGGCCGCAGTCTTTACGCAGCTCAGCCACCTGTTGCCGCAGGGCTGCGTTTTCCCGCTCCAGGAAGGAGGCGCGCACTGTGATCTGGTTCTCCTTCAGCCGCCGTGCGTCACGAGAACGCTTCGCTGCCACGTTATTCTTCTTTCTCCTGGACCAGTATCGCTCATCCTGAGGAGATGAGAGTGAGAGTGAATGAAAAAAAAAACAGAGAGAGATGTAGAGCCGAGCATAATCACAATCTGTCTGGTATAAACATCCCTCCCGCATCTTTTATCTCTAATCCACAAGCCATCACTCTGTTTGCAAATGCTTTAATCTCTACCAGGACTGAACAGATCACTGAGAGGTCTTACAGTTCAACTGCAAACATTTAATCACCCCCTTTAACAGTAAATATGTAAAAATTTACAGGTTTTTAAATGTTTTTGGTTTTTTTTGTTGACTTATTGTATTTAAAAGGGGGCTTGTACGGTTTAAATGTCACTGTTTGATGCATTGTTCCATTTGTAGTGCCTTGGCATGTCAAAACAAAGAAACAACACAATGGGATAATGGGAAAAGTTACACAAAGAGGAACACACACGGCACGCAATACAAAGCTACACACACACGATACAATGGTAGGGCTGAACAATTCATCAAGATATTATCACAATCACAATATGGCCGAGTGCAATACCCAAATCACAGCTGAGTGTTTTGATAAGTTCAGTAAATCTGAATCATTGTGGTGCCGCTGGTCTATAAATCATATTCTCAGACCTAAGTTAACATCTTGTTTTGGTATATATTTGCATATTTTGCACATCATTCAGCCTTAGTTAGTTTTTTTATTATTAAATAGTTTTGGGGGGAAAAATCATAAATGGTGATTTCTTTTTAATAAAAATGTTCAGTCACTATGTCATTTGATCAATGACCCAAACCAAAGTGAATATGTATTAATTTATATTATTAGCCTACCTTCTGCTCGTCAGGAACAAACACCTTCTTGGCCTTCTTGATCATAGGCTGCGGTTTCAGCTCCTCCTCAGAGAACTTGTGTTTGCGCGGGTTGAACAGCTCTCCGCCCGGCACGCTGGACAGGACCAGGTCTGTGGGATCAGGCTGGAAATGAATGTCCACCTCAATGGCATCTGGGTCGATAGGGGAGGGTGTGTTACGTTCTGCAGGGTTACGATCTGCAGGGACAGAGGAAAAAGGTAACCTTGGATGTACACTGTAATCCAAATCAATGTATAAAATCCTCTGTTAGGATATTCAGCATCTGTTAAGACTGTGTCTGTAACGCTGTAGTTTTGTTTAGTTTAGTACAATATTCAATTTCTAGATACGAAATTGAATAATCTCAAAGCAGGAACTGTTTTTCTAAAATAACAATGTTAGATTTAAAAAGCAAGAGGAAATATCAAGCCCAATAAATCTGAATTTCTCACCTGTTTGATTCTCTTTCACTTCCGCCTCTGCTGTTGCCTCCTCAGACAAAGACTCCTCTTCCTGTCCTTCCTCTTCCTCCTCCTCCTCCTCTTCTTCTTCTTCCTCTAGTTTAGCTGGTAGTAACGTAGTAACTGTCACCGTCTCCTCTGGATCTGAGGTGACCACAGAGGTGGCGGTGTTGGACAGGGAAGATGCTGAGGCGGAGGCAGAGTCGGATGCTGCAGCAGCAGCGGCAGCAGTAGTGGCAGGAGGAGTGGTAGTGATAGTAGTAGCTGTAGCAGTAACCTTGGGGATGGATTTGCCTTTGCCTATCACTGAGGTGAGAGTCTTCTGCAGCTCCTCCTCCTCCAGGGTCACGGGGATCCCGTTCTCCAGCAGGAACTCGTCAAGGTCCATGTACTCCAAGTGGAAGGTCTCCCCATCATAGGGGATGGTTTTATCCCAAATAGCTGGGGTCAAGGAAGCTGATACCCCTCCACCACCACCACCGCCACCTCCTCCTCCTCCTCCTCCTCTGGATCCTCCATCAGCACTGGCTGCCTCAGCCCCGCCTCCCTCCACATCCTCTGATGAGCACAGCTTCTCTTTCTCTATTTCTGCATTAAAAACAGGAGGGAGATGGAGTTTAATAAATGGCTGCATGCCGTGAGCGACGTGTTTTCATGCACATGCACACATGGGAAAACACAAAAAATAAATGGGAAGAGGCAGAAAGGGAGGTTTGAGTTGATGGTGAAAAAAAGAGAATCACAACCAAAAAGGCTGTGAAGGAGTTTGGAGGTGAGAAAGTAGATGTTTGGATGAAGTAAAAGGCTAAATAAGGCTTCAGGGGAAGAAGAAGGTAGGTGAGGAGAGGGATAGAAACACCTGCTTGATCCACTTATGCACCGCAGAACACCTCCACATAATATGTTATCTTAAAAATTAGAGACCAAATATCAGCAGACTGATGTGTCTAATGAGAAACCATGCAGTGTCTTTGTATATGAGTGTATTTGCAGTGTGTGCGCGCTGCTTGCAGAGCTGCAGAGAGGAGCTGGAACTTTTTGTTCTTTTTTGTTTCCTCGCAGCCTCGGATCAAACTGACTCTGTGCGACACACGGCATGTCCGTCCTAATCTCGCCTCATTAACGCCCACTATTTTAATCCGTAATCTAATTGATATATGAGGTGTATATCTTAAAAACGTCAAATTGGTCGCGAGGCAGAAACAAACTGGGCTGGACTGTTGCATTTTTTTATTTTATTATCATCATTTTTTTTTTCTTCTTACCGTCGTCGCCTTCCTCCAGGATGTTAGGAGGCGGAATGTCCATGATCTTCTTCAGGACAAAAGGGAAAGACTTCTGCGGAGCCGCCGGAACGGCGTTACCGTCGGACTGAAGCGCCGCTGTCACCGCGGCTTTGCCAGGCATTGTTCACTGCCAAGCTCCGAGCAACACCGGGGCGATGTTCCTGACGAGTACCGAGACCTGCCTCCTCCAATGAGTAACAACAACAAGAAAACGCGGCTAAAAGCTTGTCTCACCGCTGGTACTCTGTTTACGTTAGGCCTGTTTGTCAATATCAACGTTTGGATGCAAAAAACAACACTACACAGAGCCCTTGTTCTCCTCGCCCACAAAGCGTGCTCATTGGATATTCATGAGTCACTCATCCCGCCCCCTCGTAGAATAGTAGCAGCTGATTGGCTGTCAGTGTTGTCCAGTACGTGAACGGCTCTTTCTGTCTGTGTAGTAGCAGCTTTGGTAGTAGCTCATTGGCCGGAAAATGCCCATATCGGGATCAATTCTCTATAAAGGAGAAAGTGAACATACAGTCTCGTGCGGCTAGCGTACGTTAAAATGGAACGTGGTGGTGCTCGCGCTTACAAGCAGCGCACTTTAATCATGTCCACGGGTTAAACTGTGCACGCACACTCTCGACACACACACACACACCCCACCAAGAAAACAATACAGCGTGCTCGAGCGCACACTCATCCTATCCGGGACAAGAAGATACTCGTGGCCAAACACGTGCCGCCGCCCTCACCGTGCTCACGTGAAAGTACAATCTGTCTAGGGGCGTAGCTTCAGACGTTCAGCAGCACGTGAGGGACAAGTTGAGCGGGCACGCGCCCAACCTTAGAGAGCAGCTGGCACGAGACCCAAAGGTAACATGACACGTTGTTTACCAAACAGCTGTAAATAATACTACTTAGTGTATTTATAATGATTTTAATTCATTTATTTCTACTTCTTCAACAACATGTTAAAAGTCAAACAGATTTATCTGTTTTTGTGTTAACTATCGTTAACTTTTTAATTGCATACATTTTTAAATCCTCCATATCAAACGCCAAAAGACTATTTTCTCACGTTTCCGCGCACGCGCGCGTTGCTACGTTGCGCGCCACGGTGAGCGCGCGAGGCTGCCTCCTCGATCTCCTCCTTCAAGCAGGACGTTTGGGTTCAGGAACACAATGTTCAGACCGCACCTTCACCACTAATCTGTGTTTTTTCCCTTACGTTCACCACAGTAACCACAGTAAACAACGTGCACTATTGTGTCTGCTGTGATCCCTGCTGCTGTAGTTCTCTGAATACAGAGCGGACTGAAACCTCACTAATAGACTGACAGAAGCTTCTGTTTACACTCTAGTCTTATCTTAATTAGTTCAGTAATAAGTGCACTATCTTTACAGCCTTTGAGTTGAGCATTGTAATATATCGCGAACAAGTTATACGGCATATTTTGTTGGCTATTTCACCTGGATTTGATCATTTAAAGCAGAGAAATGCCCATATATTGACAGCACTGCAGTGCCCATAAGCAAGGCAGCAAATTCCATGTTTCGTTCTAAGTGTGGCATTGCAGTAAGAATAATCTTTTTTATTATGAAGTCCATGTGAGCACTTTGGCAAATGAAACAACATTTCTCTGTTGTGTAAACTGTTTTTAAGTTAGTACTAACAGGAATAATATTCAGTGCAGATGGATGTCAGTCAAACTGTTCTGGAAAGCTGCTGTCAATTTAAATATAGAAACAGAAAAGTTTTTCTTAGGATTTAATGTTTTTTTCTCCCTTGAAGATCATTTCTGGGTGTTCTTGACACCATCTGCACATCTTTCATATTCCCACCGTTTATTTTGTCAGTGTTCATGTATAAACAACTCTCAACCTGTTTATAATTACTATGCAGAATAACACTGGTGCAAAGCCTGAGACTCCCTCTTTGTCTGAATGGACAATACCAAAGTGTCAAGTGGCAGTGTAACTGGAGTCAGTCTGGCTGTGTGCGTGACACAATAAACACAAACCTTTTCTAAGCAGTGTGTGGTACCTCACTTTGTATTTGTGCAAATAGTTGTTATTCTTTGTTACTTCCCAAATATCCCACAGAGCATAATGAAAAAAAAATCCTTGGACTCAAGTCTGGTATGCAAAGCATGCAAACATCCGCTGGCCCTGTCTTAGAAGGAACAGTTCTCACAATGGTGAAAGCTGGTGTATTTACTCTCATGAAGCAGCCCAGACAGGAGGCGGCCTTGTGGTCCGACTGTTGTTTCAGGACAAATGGGAACAGGAGGGTTTTGTATGCATACTGCATCGAGCAGAGCGCTAGTGTTTAAACAGAAAATCCAAGCAATATTTCAGTGTCCTCTCCACAGCAGGAGGGGCTTTTGCTATTTTACAATGTTCACAAAACAGCACAGTACGAGTGTGTAGCATGACAAGGATGTGCTGTGTACTTGGCAAACCCCTTGGCTGCAAATAGGTTTAAATTCCCACAAAATAACCCAATGATTAATCAGCTGGTGCTGTTTACAGTCCTGATCAAATCATTGATTGATTGATCTTTATATAATGAGCCGAGCAGAAGAGAGATTATTCATTCTCTGCATTAAAGAATTTGCACTAATAATGATACAAAAGACAAAGAAATACACAAGAGAGAATTATCAGGGCTATATGCAATCATTATTGACCGCAACTAAAACAAAGTGATCGATCAGTGTTACATTATTACCAGGCACATCAAAGATGTGCACAAGTGTGTGTCTAAAGTGACTTATTCAACCAAAAGCAAGCATAAGTTGGAAGGATGAATTTCATCACTGTGGCTGGGGGATGTAACAGCCTGCCATCAGTGAGAATAAACGAGTATCTCCCTGCTGCTTCAGAGGGCATAAAATGCTGCGTTATAACATCAAAGCTTCATATTTTCAGATTGTTTTAAAGAATTAATCATTTGTGGCACATGTGTTCATACGTAATTTCTAGTAATATTAGTATGTTATAACTTAGTGGTACTGATCAGAGGGCCGACAGCCATGAGGCAAACCTGTACAATAATTAAAGTTATATGCAGAACGACAGATTTTTCATATTTAATCAAGTCATGCCGCTCAGATCATTTTAAAAATGATAATGTCATGTGCATTTTGTCATGTCTGAAACATGCCCGTGAACTGAATTCAGTTCTGTGTTGTAATATATTGTGGAAATTACCTCAAAAATTCTGTGTATCATGTGTTTGGACCATTAATGCATCAATGTCTAAATCAGGGGAAGGGATAAGTGGTCCCACTGTCCCTCCACCCAGCTGGAGGCCCCTACAAGAGTTTATACAGCCATGTTCAAATCTGCAGCTGTATTTTTTTTAATGAGAGTATCTTGTCTAATTTGGAAATCTGATCAACAACACACGTAAGAAAGAAAGGGACATGCCTGTGGTCTACGTTACCATTACATGGTCTGGCTCAGTTACAGCTGAGGGCATTTGTTGCATGTCATCTCTCCTCACCCTTATGACACCTTCTCTCTCTTCATGTTTTCTTGTCTGTCTGTACTGTCAACCACTGAATGAAGACTAAAATGCCCCAAAAATTTTTAAAAAAGTAAGCAAGAAACTATACATGAAGAACCGAGGGCACAAAGAAACTAATGATGTGATGAAACCATGAGTGAGGAATGTTTCAGCCTTGTTGCATCAGTTTCAGGCTGCTGTGTGACTGCATGGAGAGAAACTGCACAGACAGTTTGCTGACATAATGCAGATTCACCGCCTTTGATCACTTTTCAGCACATTTTGAGGGATCAAAGCAGCTGGACTCCTTTCTATACAGACCTGGACAACTTCAACATACGACCGTGATCAGCTTTACTCCAGTAATCAATGATTCTGATTACAGCAGGAGTGAAGTATGAGACACAGACCAGATACATTTAATGGAAATGAGGGATGTGAGGGGTGGGGTCGGGGGTTGCAATGCTTATACACCAGGAGGGAAGTTGTCTACTAGTTCTAATAACTTAACTTTTCTATAAAGGTATACTATAATTTAACTTTTAAATGCAGTGGAGTGGGCTATATGCTGCATAAAATGCATATATTATAATATTAAAGTAGCGTATGAGGATTTAAAAATTGCACTTTTGATCGGGTTGTAACGGTTGCAGTTGCTCATACACTTTACACCAGTGGTAGAACAAGTACTGGCAACCTTTACTTGAACTACACCTTGATGTAAAAATACTAGTCTTGGATTCCTAAATTTACTCATGTTAACTTGTTTTAAGCCATGATTAGAGGACTACATTATATGATTGGGTTATTATCACTGGGAATGTTGTAAATGGTCGAGCTGAAGATAGTTTTAGCTACTTTACATACTGTTGGGTAGTTTAATTGCAGAAATGCATGGTACATCTTCCATCTTCAGTGTATTTGAGTAGATTATAAGTTGCATTAAATGTATATAATATTAAAGTAGAGTATAAACACCTTTAAAGTGCTCTAACAGTAGGATTGTGGGGGTTGCAGTTGCTCATACACTAGTTCTAATAACTTAATAATTTGTTATTACAATACTTCCACCACAGCTTGACACAAGTTTCAGTCCTGTTGTCCTGCTTTTTTTTTTAAAAAAAGCATATGAAAATATTCTTACCGGTGTCATCAAAGGCAGGGAAGGAGAAAGGGTAGTCTGCCAGGGATTTGAGGAGATCAGGTACATCACTCCTGTCCCCAAAGAAGCTTTGGTTGGCTGTTGACATGCTGCACGAGCTGTAAGAACGACCAGCTGATGTCTGAGAGTCTGACTGAAAGATGCGTGCTCCAACTCCTGACTTCACTTTTTAAAGCAACTTTGCAGCAGGTCACAACACCGGTACCGCCTGTGCATGTGTCCAAACAATTTGTGAGCACATGTAACCACGCCCCCTTTAGAGCCTGGAGCGAATGACAGTGGAGCACGCGCCTGTCAGTCACACCGCAGAGCCAATGAGAAAGCAAGAGGGGCGGGCTATGACCAACGATACCCGCAACAACAACAACCCTGCTCTGCCCTGCACATTTCACTCCACGCACGGCTTCACGTGCAAGAACAGGTACCCACAGGCGACACGCGCCATCTAGTGACGTATTTGAGTAATGCGCTAAAAAAAAAGGTGGCATGAAATTGTATTAGTGTGGAAGTATTAGTCCTAATAGCACACTGTAAAAAATACTACGTGCAAGTAAAAGCTAGATTGTTAATGTTTTATTTGTAATTTTTTGAACAGGTAAGAGCTGTAGTGGAGTGGAGTAAAAAGTACACCATTCCACCGTGAATTGTAAAAGTATAAACCACCTCCGAATGGAAATCCTCTGTATTTATAGATCACAGGTGTCACTGGTGTGTCAGTGCTTCACATGGTTTGCTTCTCTTTTAGTTTAAACAATGAACAAAACTATTTGTCTCATAAAAAAAAAAATAATTTGTCCATTATGGCAACACCCTTCTCGAATCACGAAAATAATATGACCCAAAATAAAACACAGATGTGTTCCCAGCAAAAACACATGCCTTTGCTTGAATACAAATCAGAAGTGAATGATTTTTTTATTATTATTTGTGTTAAAGTTGAAACTTTGAGTGGGGAGTATTTTTCTGCCGTGTTAAGGCTTTAAACTTTGGAATGAAAACACTTCTTAATAATACTGTTTGCTCAGACGGGAAACGATCAAAAAATATAACAAATGTTTGTGTGAATATCACAAAAGGCAACGTGTGGTTAAATCTAGTATGAACATTCTGTAATGAACAGTGAGTTTCTGTTTGTGGTGTTTTTCAGAGTGGCACCAGCCTTACTCTCACAGCATGGCGTACTTTATTACAGACAGTGAACAGACATGAGCAATGCAAGTGGCTCTGAAAATGACCCACATACTGTTAGAAGAAATGAAAATATTTAAAGTAATTTAAAGTAAAGAGTAAATGGCATGTTGGGAGACTAATGGCAAATGTCTCCACACTGATTTAATTCTGTCACCTGCTGAGTTTGGTTTTGATTTTTGGTTTGGCAGTAATAAAAAATGGATCACGAAAAAAAAAAATTCTCAGTCCTGAAGTAGAAAGTTGTACTTCCCAAAGTTAACCTCGCCTGGCATGATGAGCATGTCTTTTCTAGCTTTGGCCAGTGTCTGTCGCAGGAAATCCCGTCTCTCAGTCCATTCCTGCAACTCCCCTGGGCTGTGGGCGTAGTCGCAGCTCACACCATCAGGACAGCCACCATCCAACCTGTCGCACGTGAACATAACACAAAATGTTCAGACTGAAATATTGACAATAGTTGTTGATAGTTAGAAGTAACTTAACACCAGGCTAAAAAGCAGCGGTTCACTGTGCTGTCTGGTTTAAAGTTTCAGCCCTGACCAGCTGATTTCAGCAGTTTTTTACTGACTGAATCAAAAACAGGAAATCCAGAATCCAGGAAAAGGTCTTACTTTGGGCAGATTTCAAAGCACCTGCCAGGAAAACGGTAACTCCACGTCAGAGCTTCGTCTTCTCCCTCACAGCTGAACACTCGGTCCTTGTGCTTCTCAGAAGAGATGTGCCGCTGCCACTGCCTCTCACTGTTACTGTGCCTGCCACACAGACGGCAGTAGAAACCACTCTGAAATACAGAAAGGAAACATCGTTTTTGGTTTTCTTCTCACAGATGCGTAGTCAGGAAACACCACACGTCTAAGTGTTAGTTTGGTGCCAGTGCAGCTGTTTGCACACCCACCACTGGTTCAGCATAGTCAGTTGGCATGACGATGTATTTCTCTTCTGCGGCGGGCTGGGCGACCACGGCTCCATCTGCTTGGCGGTGGTGGGTGTTTGATGTCAGCCATATGTCATATATCTGCTGCATGTCACGCACTGAAGGCGCAAATACAAATCTGTTATCGCTCTGTCTCTTCAGAGTTGAAGTCAGACGATAAAGTCGAATGAGTGGAGTACACTATAATCTATTTTAATAACTCACGGTCATTATTCTTCATATACATCCACATCTCTTTCTCTTCTTGGCTGTGAGCGAAGGTGCAATTTCCAGTGTTACATTTTCGTTTCTCTAAAATCTGGGAACACATCTGCCAGAAGAAAAACAGATCACAATGTGCCAAGAGACACCATAACCTGCACTAACAAGCTTCATCTTTAAAAGCAGCAAAATATACAAAACACAGTGAACATAAAAGGCAAGAAATGTAAGAGTGGCTGGTGAAGACTCAAGAATGTGAAGTGCTTGGATGAAACTACTTGTTTACTGAAAGTGCATAAAAGCAGAGGAAGCACACATACATAATACTGCAGTGGGGGGTTCTTGTTATGTGGCAATGGTCGGATCTGAACCCATTTACTTCTCTCCGACATGACAAGCAGTATCCATCTGTCCTTAGTCCACCTGAAGATCAAGAGAAGGACAACGGCTGAAAATGAGACAGCTGCCAGCCATGATACGAGGCTGCGAGGGTAACTGATAATATAACTTCTGTAATTTAAGGAACAAATTATTAAATAGACTTTCAATCATTTACAGAGTACAGAAATTACACAAACATACTGTTCGTACTCACAGGTGCCGGGCTTTGGCATTGCAGTACTTGAGGGCTTTGTCTGGTTCACTGATCCGACCATCCCGCCAGCACTGAGCACAGGCCATCTTCATCTCCATGTTCAGAGTCTTCCCACCTCCTCCTGCTCCACCTTTTGGTTTACCCCCACCTCCTCCAAAAGACAACTGCTTGAAATGAAAATAAGTTTAAGTTGGACAATTGTTGCATGATTTTTTATGAAACTGCACATGTACATGCAATTAATAATTACTGTGATAAATATGAAATCACAAGCTCTGCTGGTCAACGAGCTGTGACAGGTCACAGGAGAAACATTCCAAAACTTCCTTACTCTGTTTCCTTTCTGTTTGCTTGAATTTTTCTCCTGCTTCTCATTATACTTTGCAGATACTTTCACAATCTCATCAGGGCTGATACCTGTGAACAAAAACACAAACATTTATTATTTCTAATTATTTTCATTATCATTTATAATTATTATTTTAACAACACAGACTCTTCTTGGATAAAATTACCCATAACTGACCTGTTGTTTACATAAAAATATTGATTAGTGCAGCTTTAACTGTGTTTCCACCTGATCTTACGTTTCGCCATCTCACCATCTCAAGTGAATAAAACCTGTATGCGCTGACCTGTGTCTTGCTGCACCCTCCAGGTTTTGAGCTCTATGACGGAGTGGGCAAAATGGCAGCTGTCCTTTCTTTCACAGCCACCCCGGATGGCGTGGCGGCACAAATCCAAGTAGCACAGAACGCTCAGTGGACGGACCTTACTGTAGTTCACACTATGGCTCCTCACCATAAAGGCCAAACACCTGACAGGCACAGAGGCAGAAATCAGAGTTTGTTTAAGGTAACATATAAAGACCTGAGTTGAAGGCAAGGTAAAATGACATTCACAAATATGCTGTAAACACGCTCACTTGTTGGCATCGAAGGTGTGGCGAGCATCCAAGTTAGAGCAGATGGTGAGATCGTCTTTGCTGCGCTCGCTGATGATTCTTGGTTCACTGTCAAAACATTCCTGGAGACAGAAAGACAGAAAGTAAAAGAAGCAATCAAAAAATGGAAAGAAAGGAATAAAAACAAAGAGAGACAGACACATTTGGAGATTAGGAGGATGACTGTCTGAGCAAATCAGTGAATAACTATTATACCAGAAAACCTGTGTAAATGTTCAAAAGACAGAGATACTGTGCATAAGATACAAGCCTCACTGTGGCAAAACACAATACAGCTGAGCCTGCAGTCAGTGCTAAAAGTACAAACAAGTACATAAATAAGAATAAATGTCAACAACTCGATCAGCGCATTAACCTGACAGAGGAACATGAACCCGCCCTTGTGTTCCTGTAGAAGGCGGATGATGCTGATCACAGGGTCCAGTTTGTCAGCTGTTGTTTCAAACAGAAGGTTTCTGTCCAGCGTCCCCTTCCTCTCTTCCGTCCAGACGTCGATCTCCAGCTGGCTGTAGGCAAACGTGCATTTCTCTCCGTACTTGCACACGCCCAAATCGCCGGACTTCAGCAGCTCTGACATGAGGAACAAACTCATTAGGTCATACATCCACGGGCACGTGGAACATAAACACAGCCACATTAATAATCACTCATTTTAATTCAGTTCCCTCTTTAACCATCCACTCATCAGTGGTTCTGGTCAAAGTGAGAGCTGCTTTGTCCGCATGGAAAATGAGGCTATCCACAAAAGAATCTGTTCGGCGTCAGGACTGACTAGTTTGAAGCTCTCCCTTTTTCAGCCTGTCAATAAGTAATTAACTATGATTTACAAATCAAGGTCAGACCAAGAGTGCAGTGAGAAATGCGTATAAACTCCTCTGGTTTCAGTACAAAGGTCAGTTACAGGAATGAGCTTGTTGAAGCTCTGTCTGTTCAGTTACACAGACTCTTTTTGTTTTCCATCACTAAAAATATTTGGGGGCATTTTATTCCCATTTTCCAGCTTTGTCCCTCAAATGAGTTGAACTCAGTGCAGCTATGTTTGATTTGAAATCAGTTTAACTACATTAACAATCAGTGAACAATGAATACCAACAAACCAGTTCACCAGATGAGATCCCTGATATAAATGACCCGTGATGATTTAGAGATTCTCACCCTTGCAGAGTGCAAACGGCCCATTGAAGGAAGTCCAGGTAGGAAGCTGTCGTATTCTGGTCCACTCTGAAGGATGACTCGACTTTCGTCTACATAACAGGATGTCTCGCTTACAGCTGTGGACCAGGTCTGGCTTGTGTACAAAAGTATATATGCCTTGACCTGAAAATGAAAAAGTGTCTTCAGTAGAAATGAAAAATAGGAGTGGATGTTTCTCGTACCACAATAGGAAACGTTAACCAAACCAGTTATCACCAGCAGCACCAACAGTTAGTACGACACAGGGGTGGATGGTTAACGTACCTAGGCGAGGGAAACAGGAAGAGCAGGCCTGCATGAACTCATGGGTGGAGGCCAGTGCTTGGTTCTTCCGCTCCTTTGTTGCCGCAGTAAGAATAAGATTTCAGTTAACGCTAATAAGACAAGGCAAAAATAAGAGCACAGGTAAGGCCAGAGAGTCAGTCTTACTTTGTAGTTATTCTTTGGAGGTCGCAATGCTGGAGCTGCAGCACTCAGAGAGCCTGTGATACCTGAGGGAATAAATGACAGATCATCTCACATTTGACCTGTATCGTACATCTCTCACGTAACTCGACATAAATGTATGGACAACAGTTTTGTAGACGGGTCATGGCATGCTTAAAGTGCCAAACATTTAAGTTCTTAGCCGTTATGACATCTAAAGAGCAAGTATTCTGCTTTGCCAATGATATAATAAGTCACCCACAAATTATAATTACCAGCCGAGCTGAAGTTGGAGAGCAAGTCCAGGCCTGTTCCCCTACTTGAGATTGCTGGCAAAGCTGCTGCAACACCTTCAACTAAGGGAAACGAGTCCAGGGCATCAAGGGAGTCGAGCTGGTCCACAGCTTTCACACTACGTTTAAGGACATCACTCAGACCACCTGGATCAGAAACAGGCTCCACAGGATCGAGTTCATCTAGCAAATCATCGAGAGACTTTTCCCCCACACCCAGTTCTGCTTTGGACTCATTCTCAGCAGCAGCACTTGTCGTCGTATCTGAAAAGTCATCCAGGGAATCGAGGCCATCCAGAGCATCCAGCGCCGTGGAGGTCAGTCCTAAATTGAGAGCGCCTGCGCCACCTCCAATTGCAGAGGTCGAGAGCTCGTCTAATGCATCCAGTGTCGCAGTTGTGGCGCTTTGCCCACCACCTGAAAAAGAGTCCAGGGAGTCGAGTTGGCTGACAGCAGGGCTGAAGAAGGCCGGCGGTAGCTGAGGTGTCGGGGCAGGCAGGACAGAGGGAACAGTGTGTGCGCCAGGGGGAATCCTGCTGGGGACTGAGAATGCTGCTTGGTTGATGGTCTGGAAAAAACAAAGAGGGAAACTTTAGTGAAGATTGCAAGAAAAAAGTACCACAAAGCCTGATTAACACATAACACTGCTGTTTCCCTCAGTCTGTAGAGGGTTTTAGGGTTTTTTAGCTTATTGTTTTGGGTTTACGGCACACAAACTCTCATCAGCATTGTTTCTAGTTGTGGTAAGCAGCTGGGAAATTTTAATAAACCCATTGTACACCACCTGACCAACACCAAATATCAAACTGACAATGATAACAGCTAGCTGGCGAGGAAAGCGGAACATCTAGCTCAGTAAGTGGCATATATTTCCCTCAGGGGTTGGTGGAAACCAGCATAGAACCAACAGTGTCTGCTGGATGTTTGCTAACATGTTACCACATTAAGTTTCTTTGGTACTCATCACAGTATTGTTCAGACAGCCTGTTCAAATCTCTTAATGCAGCTTTAAAAGGAAATACATTCATATTTTTGAGTACTTTTGAGTCTGATATCGTCTGTTTTTTTCCCTGCAGGACACGTTTCTCATATTTTCAAAGACAAAACGCAAACAAACGCTCATTATCTGTTTCATAATCTCCCTGTTTGCTCATAGAATTTGTTTTTTTGTGGGTTTCATTTTCAATCACTCGCATAGTTCATTTTATCTGGCAGAGCAGTCGGGTCTAAAAATACAGCTAGTTATAGATATCCGCACCTCCCACTCAGAGACAACACGTAATAACAACTTTATTTCAGAAGAGATGGAAAGGTGAAAGACGTTTTCTGTGATTGATTAGCTATTCAAGGCAAGATTCAACTTTTAATTGTGGTGCACTGAAATGAAAGTGTGAGATTTGTGTTCCTGGTGCCTTGGAGTCTTGGACAATATTATTCTATTATTAACATGCTCTTCCACATTCCAGGTTGGTAATCCTCCACAACCAACCAATCAACCTTCAGTCCATTATCAGTGACAAACATTAGTTTACGGGTGTGCAAGGACAAACAGATTTTTTCTTTACCTCAACTGGCTCCTGCTCATCGAGAAGGCTATCCAAGTCTTCTCCCATCAGCTCAGAGTCCAAACTGTCCACTATGTCAAGTACTGTGGAAGAGACAGGAACTGAGGACCGAGGCATGCTGGGAAAGCTGACTGAAGGGAAGCGGGAGGGAATTTATTTAAATCTTATTTGTAAATAAACAAATTTTTCAAGAAGTTAATCATGAGGACAAATGCACAAACACGCATGCTGCCTGGATTTTAAATGCAAAACAACTGCTCAAGTCAAAGTATTCATACCTGGTGCAACGCTACGCAGAGGATTCATACCATTCCCTAAAGGAGCACCAGACACCTGGAAGGCAGAACAAAAAGAGAATTTTTTGAATAATCAAGCATGCATGGTGGGGAATATCATCAGATATCAGATGTGGAACTTGCCTTGATGGCTTTAGCAGTCGTGTTTCCATTTGCAACATCTCTCGTGATCAGTGAGCCTTCCTGGGAAAGAAAGACAAAGTAACAGACACCAAATGAAGACAGAAATTAGAAATTAGTCAACTATCAGAGGTTTTTATTGAGCATACATACCACTGTATCTATTTATTTAATATCTCTGGATGCTACTGGTCCACTGCATTGCATATTTAATTTCTGAAAAACATGATTTTACTAACCCTTGTGCTGACGTAGGGTTTGCGATTTTTGAGTTGTAGATGGACGGCGAGCTCCTGTGCAAGTTCATTCACCTGTTTGTCCTGTCAACAGGAAAGAAATAATCCAATGCATTTAAGAGAGACACAACTTTCTTTGTAAAAGCAAAAAAAAAAAGGATTGAGATGAGCATCCAAGTACTAGGAAAACTTCAACTGTCATGAATGCAGTGAGATGTGGCTGAAAGCTCATCAAACAAGCCCAATTTTTAAAGATAAACCAGAGTATTCGACAAACTAGCCTAGAAAAAGTCAGGTGATCACCCTCCCATGACCCTCCCATTCCTCTCCTTCATTTACCAGACGAGTGATGAGCAGACAGTCCGTGGTGCAGTTGTAGGCCTCCTTGTACTTCCCGAGCTCCTTCAAACATAGTGCCTTCCTGTACAGCGCCCTGCGGCTTTCCTTACACACTTTCAGGGCGCTGTCGCAGTCCTTCACACCCAGGTCGTATTCGCCCTGTGGAAAAACAGGAGAAGAGAGTGGACATTGTAAAAAAAACAGTTCAAATAAGGGGCATAGTAAAGGCAAACTTACATATAAATAAGTTAGAATTAACCCAATTTTTATTTTAATGTCCGGCTTAACAAAAAGAATACATACATAATGGTAAATATCAAGACTCAACCACAAGAACAGAACAAACAGTACAGAACAACTTAGTTTTCTTTGGCATGCTCAGTCACCTGGTACTGATTATAAAACACATCTAAATGATTTAGTGCAGGTCAAATTCCTGTTGGGGCAGTCAATCAGACTGGTATTGTTTTAGAAGCAGCTTCATAGTTTGGGTGGTGAGAACGGAAAAACCTTCAATGTTAAAAAGACAAAACTCCAAATCACATACCGAGTTTATCGTGCTGTTATTTAGTCCATCAATCACTCTGTTATAGATCTGTAGTGCAGTAATAACATTCCTTCCCATCACATTCTTAGCATTGTCTAAAAAGTTTAAATTAGCTTATGTTGTTGCATCGTTATCAGTGCATTGAATTTGATTGTTTTTAGTAATGTCAGTGAATATACTATGGATAAAACCACACATTTAAAGCCTAAACTAAATGAGCTGTTTTTCTGAGTGTAGATGTATCCGTGTTGACTGTCGGTCAACAATTCTTTTGGCTGTATGAGCAAGGACACAGACCTCTGGACAGCCACGTTAACCCTTACCCACCTCACTGTGTCAATCACCAGCTTCATATCATCACTTGTTAAAATGACTTTTATTTCAATATCAAGAGAGACCTCTTATAAGCAAACAAGATAAACAGTCACATTAGCAGCTGTGCGAGGCCGAACTTCAGCACAGCAATGATTTGATCTAAATGCTAATGTCAGCTTGCTGACAGTAATTATTATGTCATTAAAAATGATTCCTGCTAAAGATGTTTAGCATCAATTTCAGTGAAGTGAGCATCAGCATGTTTGCACTGAGGACAGAGTACAGTAGAGGATGATGGGACTGGCATTAGATTCGATCGTTTGAAATGATGATGATGGCGCTGGAGATCAAATTAAGGGATGACCAGAGCTCTCCCTGAGAGAGGACACGAGCGCCTGAGCCAAAGGCAAAAGCTGCTGAGACAAATGTCAACATCCTTTTGATGCGAGAGCAAACTTCAGAGGAGTACTACATTAAGATCATTAAGATTATCCTCTGGGTGAGTCAACAGTGAAAGGAATATATAATTGTCTTCTTGATAATCATCATCCTGTGCTTTGTACTATAATATACGACTCGAGTATTTACTCCTGGGGTCTCTCAGATATTCCTCAGCCTTCCCTTGAGCTCACCCCTGCATGACTCTTATCATATCGGTGAAGGCCATGATTCTAATTATACTGATGAATCGTTTCTCCCTGTCTTACATCATTCTTGTGTAATGTGTGTTGTATTTTATCCGGACTTTCCATGCAGCTGCTAGTGTGGCTAATAAAAAGCCACTTCAGACTGAAAAGGGTTTAATTATATCAGCGATTTCTAACAGGAAGTACAACAAAAGGGAACGCCACCGCAAAACATAAATGCATAAATAAAAAGCAGGGAAGGAAAGGCACCGATGCTCGCTGAAACAATCTGTTGCAAATTCACCTAATGAACTGCTAATGTGTCTCACCATACTGTGGTAGGCTGCGGCCCGGTTCACATACAGACTCTCCAGCAAAGCCTCGGGGATATCGAGATCCTCTGTTGCAGCGTAGCATGACACATTTAAGCCTTCGCTGAACTCTTTCACAGCCTGCTCCCACTCTCTGTCTCTGAACAAGGCGTTGCCCTCATCGAGCAGGTTGCACACTAAGTGGGTCAGGAAATCCTGGGAGGAGGGAAGGAAAGAAGGGGGTGAGATCCTGAAAAGCTTTGGGCGCTATCAGGACTGAGGCACAGCTCACGCTTTTTCTGCCCTGTGCAGCAACAAGTTTTAAGAATGATTTGGCATGGACAGTGAGTACAATACCAGGACACTAACAAAGAAGAGGTGGGGAAGGAAGAGAAGGATTCAAGATTATAAACATTAAACCAGGCCACAAACTGTTCAACAAAATGCAGTGCAGTGACATAAAAGCTCTCTCTGCCTTTCCCATGTCAGAGACTTCAGTATTCAGATCAGCTGTATTGCCAGTCTGTCCACTTCTGTACATCGAACATCGCTTCATAATTATGTGAATGTTTCAGGTCCAGCATCCTTCACACCGCACCCATCTGGTCACAGATAATCTCTTAACTAAACATCCGGGTAACCGCATGTGGTGAGAGCTATACAGATGGGATAAAGGTTGATAAATGTGCTGTACTGAATGCTTAATTTTGTGGTGATGTTGTGGTGTTTAATCTATCTATCTATCTATCTATCTATCTATGGTCAGAGAGACCAACCAATCGACCTTTGTATCTTGTAAGAAATAACGTGAACTTTCAGCAGTTTATGAGTTACAGCACGACTGAGACATGACCCTGTGAGGTTGTACTTAGGCACAGTGGTGCTTTGAGCTACTACTACTACTAATTAGCAATAAACACAAAATACAGCTGAGGCAGATTAGATTAACAATGTCACAAACAATCAACCTGAAATGTCTCTGAAACTCATCCAGGTGGATTCATGTGATAAACTATGATACTCTATAATGTTTTGAGAGAGAGAGAGAGCAGTCATCAAGTGACCTAGACGGTGAATGAGAGTGAACGAGTGCAAGCATCGATAAAGGCGGTGAATCAGCGAAATAATAAGTTATTTTCTGATTGTTTCATGGCGGTTACTTTCAGCACAACCCTGCGGCGATTCACCTGATCCTGTCTAAACCTGCTTTGAGTGCAAATGCTGCATTTGAAAGTACTTTTTTTGCGCAGGAATAGGACATGGATTTTAACCACAACGGGCCCGTCTGGACGGGAGGAATGAAGAGAATGTATGAAGACAAAAGGCAAAATATTTGAAAGTCATGCCAGTCTTTAGAAAAGAAAAGACAAAATAGCTTAAGCGGGAAACATAACAGAAAGCAACAACTCATGACCCAGTGACTGTAGATCATAAACAGTGCAGGGTGAAGGGACAGGAGACAGACATAACACTGTGTTTGTGATGACAGCTTGTACCTGGTAGCCCTCAGGGTCTGGATAAGCCAAAGAAGACCTAGAACACAAGAAGAAGAGGCAGTTTGCATATCAATGATATGAGTCATTCAAGGCCAGAGGAAGTTTCACTTTCAAAGCTCCCTCATATAATAATTAAACGAAACACATCTCACTGTATAAACGCCAGAGATTTGCTGATCGCCTCTTTGCGTTTCTGTCTTGCAGGATCCATGACGCGTTGACTGGAGAGAAGACAGACAGAAACATGTGGATTAGTAACAAAACAACTCATGGTGTCCTGATTGTTTGTATGAAAATGTGGCTGATGTGCTTCCACTACCCCCACAAGAAGCAGCTCTTCGTGACAAAGACACTCACTGAGGCTGTGTTCATGTTTATTCATGACATCCAGCACAATAACATCCAGGACAATAACCAACCCCCCACCTCCTCCTGACTCTGCATGTTTTAACTTCAGACACACCTACCTGATGAGTTGAGGAAGTTCATTGAACCGGAGCAAAGTTTAAAAGCGAGTTTGGATGGATGGAGGGAAGAAGAAGTCGGGGAAAGTATCAGCACATGACGGGCTGTTGAACATCAAGCCGAGGGAGGAAGGAGAGACCCGCCGAGGCTCCGCGTCTCACTTCACCGGTTAAGTTTCGATTCCCCGGAGCTCTCACAGCAGCTCACGTCCATCCATGAGCCAGCTGCAAATCTTCCTCTTCTTCTTCGTCTGTATAATATCAGCTGCCTGGATGTCTTTCTGTCGGTGCCGTGCTGCCACCCACAGGTCCGTTTTCTATCATGACGGTGCGTTCAAGGACCGGCTGCACAATCCTACACTGATTCTCTGTCGGACTCAGCCATAGACTCTATAAAACATGGACTTTGTAAGTGTGATGTCCCCCACAGGTGAAGTCACCTGTAAAGACGACTATAAAAAACTGAATTAAATGAGTTATGGGCCTTTGTTTTGGTGTACAGCTTTCCGTAGCGTTTCCCAGAGGGGAGAAGTACTGTAGTACTATGGAGTACTATATATAGGACTTCTATATGTACAGAGAAGTGTGCTTTGCGGACGCACCTGAACGCACCGCTGTAGTCTAACTGAACTACAAGTCCCTTGTCTTCCAGCTCTGCGCTCGTCAAGTCAGTCAGCGTGCTGCTGGATTCGGTTTGAACGTCAGGCGTGAGCGGGAGTACTGGACCGGACTGGATTCAATCAGCACAGCGGTGTTGTGGTAACGACTGTGTTCATTTCTACAGGCTGTAGTTCGAGTAACGGGTTAGAGTTTCTGTAATAACGAGTTTAAACCGAGCACCGGAGCCGTTAAACGAACCGCGGCGCAGTTTTCAGGTGACCGACCGGAGAGGCCACGCTCTGCCTGTCACACGTAACGTTACCCGTGCTAGTTAGCCAGCTAGTTAACTGCCTAACTAAACAGCCCGCTTGTAAACACCTGATTAAACTAGTTAAAGTTTCCAGCAAGAGCGCGAGACGTTACCGAACAGGACCGTTAGTCAACAACGGCTCCACCGCGCGCCGACCGTTATGTTGTTTGTAGGTGTGCGTTAGCCGCTAACGCTAGCTGCTAGCCGGCTGCTTACAGTGGAAATCTACCCCAAAACTCATTTTTTTAATCTGAGTGAAAGTCAGTGTTTATAAAACTCAACAGCTGTCTTGAAAACATGTTTCTGAGTCGAGTTGGACGTCAAACAAAGATGTCATCTCATTTCTTGGGCTTGAAGTTACCTTTAAACATGGTTAGCCTGGCTAGTTTTTTTGTATACAAAGGAGGGCGATTTGCCCCTAAACTGACGTTAAGATGAAATATGTCCCATCTGTATGTTGTTCAGCATACACAGAGATGTATTCAAATACTTTGGTAAAACCTGAGTTACTCTGTGGTGCCATACAGCAGATGTAAATACTGTTTTAGGGTGGATTGTCCCTCTGCTAAAATAGCTCTTTCAGCAGTTTCTGCCTAGTAGCAAGGTGGACTGAACTTTCCAGAATAAAACGTGATTGTTAAGCCAGAATTATCACACAGAACTGTATGTTTTGGAGTTTAAACAACTTCTCTTTAGCGGTGAGTGTGTTGTTTTATTATTGAAACAAGTGGATTATCATAAAGCAGAATATAAAGTAAGTCATGTGTTTGTCTCTCAGGTGTCCCGATGGCGACAGACATTGTTGCGCAGTTGGCCGACTCTCTGGCCAAGACCGGAGTAGCAGAAGGAGAGCTGAGCTACAAAGGCCAGGGAAGAAAGCTGGACGATGCCCAGTCAGGTGAGCACGCTTAGTGCCTATAAGCCAGTGAGGCTTATTTAGATTTAATGACTGCTAAAACACACTAAAGTCTCGGTTGTAATGACTTTTCTCATTTTGTCAACCTGTTCCCTCTTTTTAGTGGAGGACATGGTGAAAGAGATCCAGGACTTCAAGGGTTTGCAGGCTCTGAGGTTGGAGGGAAACACTATAGGTGTGGAGGCAGCACAGGCCATCGCCAAGGCCCTCGAGACAAAGAGCGAGTTCAAGGTTTGGAGAGACTTTTTTTTTTTGGTCATTCTCATTTTGAATCTTGCAGTCAAAAGTAACAAATACATATTTTTAGAGTAGAATCAGGACATAATGAGTGAAATGGTCTGTCTAGTTTTTTATCACTGTATCTTTATTCTCCCATCAGTGCTGTTACTGGAGTGACATGTTCACAGGTCGCCTGCGCTCTGAGATCCCACCTGCTCTGGTAAATACGCTTCTTTCCTTAACATTATTGTCCATGTCAAAACATGTTGAAATTTTTCACAATTTTCCATGTCTGGTTCTTGAATTGTTACACGTCTGTAACCGTTTCTGCTGTCTTCGTTTTGGCCTACACACCCTAACATTTATTTGTCTTCTGCCGTGTTTTGTAGAACTCACTGGGTGATGCTCTGATGCTGGCGGGTGCCAGGTTGACTGTTTTAGACCTCAGCGACAATGCCTTTGGACCAGACGGGGTAAAGGGCATCGAGAAGTTGCTTAAGAGTACAGCATGCTACACATTACAGGAGCTACGGCTCAACAACTGTGGCATGGGCATCGGAGGAGGGAAGGTATGTCACAAGAACATCTTTTTAAGATGAGGCATGTCTCCGTCTCCATGAAGGTCATCAGAGTTGAACATGTCTCTCTTTGTGGACTCTTCAGATCTTGGCTGCATCGTTGACCCACTGCTATAAGAAATCCAGCGCAGAGGGCACACCCCTCAGTCTGAAGGTGTTTGTTGCAGGGAGGAACCGCCTGGAGAATGACGGAGCCACAGCACTCGCTCAAGCCTTCCAGGTACAACAGTAACTTGGAAAAACATCCACCACTGACCACAGCGCGCCTTCCTGGAGCACTTTATATAATTAATTTTAAATGGTGATCTCAGACCACTTTGAATCTATGCAGTTCATATTGTTAGTCCATAGTTGTGCAAAGAGTCTGTTGTTGTAAATGAACTGCTGCTGTTCTCTGTGTAAGAATACCATGTGGCTGTATGTTTAGAGTAATCATACAATAATTATTTGTTTTCCCAGTTGATGGGCAGCCTGGAGGAGGTTAACATGCCCCAGAA
The DNA here is from genome assembly GCA_023373845.1 of Nibea coibor. Lineage (NCBI taxonomy): Eukaryota > Metazoa > Chordata > Actinopteri > Sciaenidae > Nibea > Nibea coibor. The sequence goes on from CM041727.1 coordinate 4,492,274, forward strand.
TGGCATCAATCACCCTGGTGTGACAGCTCTGGCCACAGCCATGCAGCAAAACACGGGCCTCCGCATCCTCAACCTCAACGACAACACCTTCACTGAGAAGGGGGCTATCGCCATGGCTCAGGTATAAAGACGATATTGGTGTCATCATGTTTTGTTGTTGTTGTTGTTTTTTTTTAAATTATTATTATTTTGTTGTCAGGTGAACTCCACAACAAGCTGCAGAGCAGAGACTCAAACATGTTATCATGTTTTATAATGCTGCAGTCAGTGTGTGAAAATGATTAGTGAAACATTAAGAGTGATGACTTACAACTGTTATATCTTCTTATAATAATCCTCTTTTCAGGCGTTGAAATTTGTGTTTCCTTCACAGGCACTGAAACACCTACGCAGCATCCAGGTGATCAACTTTGGAGACTGTCTGGTGAGGCCAGCAGGAGCCATGGCTATTTCAGAAAGTGTATCAGAGGGACTCCCAATCCTCAAGGTGAGTGAGAAGTTCACCTTACTTCTGACGCTGTCAGAATAACAACTAAGTGCTGACATGGTTAGCAAAGAGTCAGCTTCCTGCTTGTGTGTGTAGCATAGACTGTATATAAAGATGGACGACATCTCTCTACTTCCTCCCACTGGAGAAAAATCAGTCAAACAATCATGGATATGATCACTGCCATCGATTTGGAGCCCAGTCTGCGCAGTAGTGATACACATGGCCGACTCAACTGTGAGGAGGACTTACATACTAATTAAACAAATTAAAACCAGACATATCAGAGAGTTTTACTACTGTGTAAGAGCATGACGATAGATATCTGAACTCACTACAGCCAGCCATCAGGGCATGATCCTGATGTTTTGACTTCATCTTTATATAGAGTCAATGGTGGGTAGACTAAATTTATTTTGAAAGGTTCTTAGTTTCCTGTCTCCTTCTTGGCTTTTGTTTGAGTATTCTCTGAGTAAATCTTCCGTTTTGTTTAACAGGAACTCAATCTGTCATTTGGCGAGATTACAGAGGAAGCAGCCCTGGCTGTGGCACACGCAGTAAAGGACAAAGACCAGCTGGAGAAACTGGACCTAAATGGTACAAATCTACCTTTTTATATTAAGATTTACAGTGTTTTAAAAGTGTAGATGCCTTTTCATTGAGGGCTTCTGCTTTATAGAAATCTAATTAAGAGGGAAAATGGAGATCTTTTTGTTAATTTGACTCCCCTGACTAAACGTTAAAATAACTTCTTTGGCTTTCAGGTAACTGTCTCGGAGAAGACGGCTGCAAAGCCCTGAAAGACTTCATGGAAGGCCTGAACATGGGCGACCATCTAGCATCACTCAGGTAATCATTTCCTACTTTAGACCCTGGGGTGTCCCTCTACGATCCCAAACACAATGCTCAGTGGGGAGTCTGCTTTTCTCCTAGACTGTGAGACTTCTATGGATTTAAGATTAATTCACATTTCTTCACTGTGACTTTCCTTTTGGCTCGTGTAAATCTTGTCTGCACTGTTGTTTTTGTTGAAATCCTCGCTAACGACATGTGTTTTAATTTGCCTCAGTGACGACGAGGGTGAGCCAGAAGATGACGATGAGGACGAAGATGAAGATGAGGAAGAGGAGGAGGAGGAAGTGGATGAAGAGGAAATAGATGAGGAAGAGGAGGAGGAGGAAGAAGAAGAGGAAGAAAACAGTGGAATCAAGGTTAGAGAAAGAACCTGTGCCTACGTGAGCTGAGTGAAGTTTAAATTTGCTCATCACACACACCAAGTTTGATGCTGCAGCTGCAACGAAAAGCTTAAAATGAATTAAGATTTATAAATGTTTTACAGGCAAACCAAAGTGTTCTGAGATTTTATTACAAGTCCAAAAAAATCTATACTTAATACTATATATGCTATCTGCACGGAATAGGTGACATGAAATCCAATCTAAAGGCCACACTAGCTGTTGTTTTTGTATGTGCATGTTTTTAGTGGTGTGGTTTAACACTCTCTCCCCTTCCCCTTGTAGTTGTCAACTCCTGCATCAGCACCTCGGCCGCCAGACGTCTCCTCCTTCCTCAGCTTTCCATCTCCAGACAAACTGCTCAAACTGGGAGCAAAGAGAGCGTCGCTTATCGAGCAGCAGGTCTGTTTATGAGCACCACTGAAGGCTAGAAGAAAAAGTCCCTGCATAAAACAGGATGGTCATCAGTACATGTTTCCTCTTTCGTCTGTGTCTAGGTGGATGTGACAGATGCTGCAAAAACAGCTGAAGCCTTCCTCAAGATTGCATCCGTGTACAAGGAGGAGAATAATGAAGTGAAGAATGCAGTGTTGGACAGCATCGGTGAGGCACTTTGATTGTTGCTGTAAAACTGATACCACCGCTACAGACTAAAACAAAGTGCAAAAATAACAATTTGACGTGTCTCCAGATGTTAAGAGTTTTGTCTGAATACTTTTATGAAAATAAATCTAATTGTTTTTTTGGTTTTGTTTTTTCACAGACGCTCTTCTCAGAAAAGCGTTTACCACTCCTTCCTTCCAAGGCTACAACTTTGTATCATCTTTATTAGTGTTGCTCGGTCTTATCAAGGTATGTTTAATCTGCACATATTCAGCAACAGATACAGCTACAGAAACATCTTCTCAGTCACTGTGTGATGTTTCTTGTTTCCTTTACACTTCTCTGAATGTCTCACTTTGGTCTTTTCACTGTATTCTCCATTGTTGTTAACACTCTTCTTCTCTCTTCGTCCTCACCGTCCATCCCTCCATCCTGTCCTCTCGGCTTCTCAGAGTGAGGACAAGGTGAAGCCCGTCCTCGTGGTTCCCGGCCACCTCCAGGCCTTGGAACACGTCGTTCGACAGGACTACTTCCCCAAAGAGAACGTGACTGTGCTGCAGGCCTTCATGTCCCGGTAAGGGCGTGACAGAATGAGCCAATCAGCAGGCATCTCGCAGGTACAAAATGCTTTAAATGGATTATTTATCCCATCTTCAGGGATGAAGCACACACATGAATGTTTTTACACTTGGTGCAGTCATGGACACTGTGGTGATTACTCATTCATCAGTTATAATCCTTAATATTTCAGTCCTGGTTGATTTTAGCATTAAGATATCAAAAATAAAAATATGTTAACAGCAGGTGTGGTTTAATTAATACTGCACGTTCCTCAGAGGACAGAAAACATCTACTTTGTCAGAAATATAAAAGAGCGTCAGCGTTCTGTTTAGATCCAATCAAACTCATTGTTTTAATAAAGAAGTCAGTGGATAATTGGGCTTTTCTCATCATGGTTGTAGCAGCACCAATCGAATTACTTCGAGTAGTTTTCCACACAGCAGAGAGGCCACAGTAAAAAGTGATAGTGAAATTTAAAAGTGATAACCGATGTCCAAAAAAAAATGTAGGAACTGGCTTTGCTTTCTCGTCTTGCTTTACCTTCACCTTGACAAGTACATTGTGTTCTCCTGTGAGTCACAGTGACTTAATACAGCTCTGTATGTCTGGAGGAGAGAAAGCAGCGAGCCTCAATAAGATTACAACCAGAATTACATGATGCTGGGTTCCTGTGAATCCCCCACATGTTACTTTAAAAGATAATACTGGATTTATTTATTTTTATTGTCAATAAATCCTTTGAAGAGACCTAAACCAAAAATGTGTTGCCATTGTTTTCTCAAATCATCATCATAACTTGTCTGTCTCACAGTTTGTCCATAGTAAACAGATCACAAGTTTCATTTTAAAACAAATGTTTCGTTGAACAGCTGAACTAGTTTTTAGCTAAAGATATTCAGACAGCAGTAAATCTGTTGGCAGCTGGACAGCGTGCGTCAGACTGACTCAGACTAAAGTGCTGGTGGTCATTGTAACAAAGGACCGTGTGCAGCTGTGGCTCACTGGTATTTTTGGACAACAATAGCTTAAGCTTTGGCTAATAGTCGTTGTGGGTTTTGGTGTTTCATGGGATTTAGTGACAATAGGAGACATACCATAATATCAGCAGATCTTAATCAGGGATTATTGGATAAATAATTTATTTTAATCATTTTAACATGTGCGTGAAGACTGGACCCTCTAACTGTTTGTGTCATTCACAGAAACAACAAAGCCCTGGAGTCCTGTGGCAACGCCAGAAACAGCCTCCAGTCGACACTGCAGAGAGTCCGGTCTGAGGGCTGAGGATGCACACTGAACGTACATATACATACAGACTGAACTTTGATTGACCACTGATGGACCTTGTTGGAAAGCAGCGCACATGAGCTCACCTCTGAAGCAAACAAAGCAGCACTTGAGAAGAACAGGCGCCGCTCCGACACACTCTGTGTCACCGCTGTCCTTCAAATACTCGGCAACACACTTCTTTCTGGACCGGACTTGAATGTTATTCTCTAATCGTATCTCATGTTGTGGGCTAACTGAAACGCTTCATGTACACTCGTGTAACCACAGGACAGCACTGACAACATGCTCTTTATGCTCTTTGTATTCTGGTGAATTAGAAAAAGGCCTCATTTCCCTCTAGGTCTGTTAGTGACACCTGAAAGCTCTGAGCAGGATCGAAGAATCAACTATTGTACATTTTATATTTCATATCTACCTTTACTATTCCGTTGTTTTTATATTAAATGTTTATTAAATATAGTCAAACGATGTTATTAAAATATGTATTGACTGATAAATACTATAAAAAGACTTTTAAGAACAATCAAAAGGGATTAAATGAGTGTTTCCTGCCTTTACTGAGACACAAGCTGCATTGTTTGGGGATTTCCGTTGAGAAAATAAAGCTGATTTGAGTGTCTGATGTCTTTCATAGCCTTAATTTTTATTTTTAAAAAACTAAAGATATAGAAAATAGATGAATTCCATACATCCTCTCATGTTGCACACCAAGAACAGTCAGTTTATCTCTTGGTCATTTTGACCAACCAATACTGTCGCTTGCTCCTGGTGTCTCAGCCTCTAACTGGGCAGAAAATGTAAAGCCAAGGTGTTAATTTGCAGTGAGGGGGCGCGGGGATCAGGGGTCATCACACAAGAATTTACCAAAGCCTTGTTTGTTGGCCAGATGGCCAGACTGTAAGTGCTGGGCACAGTCGGAGTGAAATAAAATAGTCACAGGAAGATAACTGAAGACTAAGCTGGCAGATTCAAGTCATTTAATTCATGTTGAGAGGTGTGACTTTCTGCTTCAAGGTAAGTCGGCTTCTTCTCTTTCTGTTTTTGGGTCTTGCTTTTGAACAACTTTTCACTTGAGTTGTCACTTGTGGTGCTTCTAGTTCCTGTTATTGAGAATGAAATATGGCATTTGATGACCTACAGTTAAACAATGTTCAGATGTGTGTGTTTCAATGGAAAATGCCAAATTCAAGAAATGAATCACATGTTTTAACGGTATATCATTCATTATATATTCTTTAATTTTGGTAAAGCTTGTATGTGCTGACATTCATTGATTATTGTAGATTTCTGGCATTGGCTTTGATATTTCTAACACATTTTACTGGCACAGATGCATTTTTTCTCTGCTGCGGCCTTCCTGCTGATATTAGCGCACAGTTTACACATTGAAGCGGGTAAATGTCCGAGAGTGTGCAGCTGTGACAGCGCCAAACTCACGGTCGCCTGCGTTGGCAAGAACTTAACGGAGGTTCCCCCGACTGTAGATGAGGTGAGGAATTCAAACATCTCCTTTTACCTTCCCTCGGCTGTTTGAGGAACATTAAATGGCAGCTGTGGAGTATTTGGTGCATCTCAGATGTTTCTTAAAACTCACTTCCTGCATGCAATTCATAATTCAGGTAGCTGATTAGTACATCTTTTTTAGAAAGATTCCAGTCCTGCCCTTCAGTTGTGCTTCACCTCCACCTCACATACATCCTCTGCTCTCTTGTGTCGCTCTCACAGATTACACTGAAACTTGACCTGAAGAATAACAACCTGCAGGAGTTATCCAGAGGGGCGTTCATTCACACACCCTACCTCACCCACCTCAACCTGCAGCGCTGTAACATTATCAAGGTGAAGGAAGGAGCTTTCCGTACTCTGGGTCGAGTGGTCTCCTTAAACTTGGCCTACAACAAAATTGACATCCTTTACCAGGTAAGAGGAGACATAATGCAACAGTGAATAGATGTGAGGTTATTTCCTTTCCATCACTCTCTCTACCTCTTTCTTTCTCTTGACCTGACTGTTGCAGGAGTCCTTCGATGGCCTCTCCTCCTTGAAGGAGCTGTACCTGGACCACAACCGTGTGGAGGAGATCCAACCTGGAGCCTTCACACAGCTCGGCTTCCTCAACATGCTGGCCCTCACCAACAACCAGCTGGTTTACATCCCCAACATGGCCTTCCAGGTGATCAAACCTCTGGGTGTAGACGTTAAACATACACTTATTATGTTTTGGCAATATGATCTCACAATGGTATGACCCCTCTTCCAGGGCCTGAACAACATCAAGTGGCTCCGTCTCAGCTATAACTCCCTGAACAACTTGGCCTCTGAGTCGTTCGCTGGACTCTTCACCCTCAATCGCCTCAGCCTGGACCACAATGAGCTGCAGTTCTTTCCCACTCAGACCATGAACAGGTGGGACAATCCGAAGGATTATCAAGGGTGGTATTATGTGTCGTAGTATGTCATCTTACTTTATTCTCTCCTCCCTGTAAAGACTCCGTGAGCTCACCCGCCTGGACATGAGCCACAACCCCATGATCTACCTCGGGGAAGAGTCTGTCTCCATGGTGAAACTTACACATCTCTATCTCGACCACATGTCCCTTCAGGACCTGTCAGATCAGGCTTTGTCCGGCGCCCCGCTCCTTTCACACTTGGACCTCAGCCACAATCAGCTTCGTTACCTGGAGCCGCTCTCAGGGCCCAAAGAGCTGAGCAGCCTCAACCTGACTGGTGACATTTTCCTATGATGCAAATTCATACATAGAGGATGTCATCTTTGATACACCTAATCATCGTTAATTTTTCTTACAGGCAATCCGATCTACTGTAACTGTTACATGCGGCCTCTGAGGCAGTGGGCGAGTGTCAAAGGTGTGAAGCTGCAGGGAGCCTGTGATGGACCTCCTCACCTGTCCGATGAACCTCTGCAGGCCGTGACTCCTCTGGATCTGCGCTGCCGGAGCCATCGGGAGCAGCTGAAGGATGAATTTGAGAAGGACAATGAGAGCACAGGAAGCATCGCCCAACCCACTGCCAAACCCAAGCAGAAAGTCGATTGTCCAGTTAACTGTGAATGTGATGTGAGTGTTTCCTGGAAACAGTATTTGACTTTTGTCCACTTCTAAGTGTTAGGTAGCAGCCCGCTTTTATGCTACTTTATACTTTTACCCCACTACATTTCAGAGGTAAACATACTTTTAACTTTTAACCATCCCCAGATTGAAGCCCAGCATGCCACATGTGAAGGTCAAGGTCACACCAAAGTCCCACGAGGTTTTCCCACCCAGACGCAGCTGCTTGACCTCCGCAGCAACCACTTCCACTACCTCCCTGCCAACGCCTTCCCAGGCGCCAGCCACGTTGTTTCTCTTCACCTGGAGTTGTGCAAAATCCACGAAATCGAGAGCGGTGCTTTTCGTGGGATGAAAAAACTGTTTTATTTGTATCTTTCTGACAACGACCTCACATCCCTGGATGCCGGAGCCTTTGCTGGAGCCCCTGAGCTCACCTACCTCCACCTCGAGGGCAACCGGCTGGCACAGTTCCCTGGATCAGGTCAGTGCTTCGTCAGGCCAGGCTGAGGGTAAAATATATACGATACATGTAAAAAAAAACAACTAAAACATAGATATTTTTGGTCTCTTTGTTTCTATCCTGTAGCTCTGACTCTCCTACCAAGTCTATTTGTGTTACACTTGGAGCGAAATGCCATCTCCAAACTAGAGCCAACTGGTCTGCTGTCCTCGGTAACACCTAAACTCAGGGAACTTTACTTGACCAACAACACAATAACTTCTATCGCCAAGGGTGCCCTCGACTCTGCCTTCCTAGGTACACTTCACCTGGATTCAAATCAGCTGACAGAGATGCCAACAAACGCTCTGTCCGAGGCCTCTAACCTGGAAGAGCTCAGCCTGTCTCACAATTCAATTCGCTGGGTCGGACCAAAAGCTTTCCAGCCCATATCCCAAAGTCTGAAGAGGCTTTACATGGATCAGATGGGCATGGAGAAGGTATGACAGACTGTTTTATAAACTAACAGGAGAGTATTTCCCAAATCTTAAGTATCCTGTGCATCCTGTATCACTATCTAGATGTCCAGGGATGCTCTGGTGGGGCTGGGTCCAGGGCTGAGGGCTTTGACGTTGAGAGGTAACCAGCTGGAGGAACTTCCCGACCTGAGCCCGCTCACTGGCCTGGAGGTGGTCGACCTGCAGGACAACCCTCTGCTGTGTGACTGTCCTCTGCTGCCTTTACGCAGGTCAGTGCAGAGTTTCTCAGGAGTTTCTCAGACATGATCTTTTTGGGAATAACTTGAACTGCTAAAGAGAGGAAAGAAACGTCAGCAAAGTGGCACAGTTGGTGACGATTGTTGCTTTCTTTGTCTCTGTCCCTCAGGTGGATGGAGAATGTAACTTTGGAGGTCATCGCCACCTGTGGTCACCCTCCTGAGGTCAGAGGTCAGAAGGTCCAGGATGTCCAGGTCTTTAAGTCCTGCCCAGAAAGCAGCTCTCCTCCTGTTGATAAAGTTGTGGCCATCAGCCCTCCAAAGGTCAAAGTGAAACCCCAACGCAACCTCTCGAAGGACTCAGGAGTCAAAGCGAAACCTGCAAAGCCCAAAACTAAACTACCCAAAACAACCAAGAGCAGACCTCAGAAGAAACCTGTGGCACCAAAAGTGACAAAGAACAAGAAGATGCTGTAATAAACATCAGTCTGGGCATCGTGTTATTGCAGTTTGACAGTGTGAAGCAACTTTGTGTGGAACTTACATGTACTCTTCATTATCGGAGCATAATAAAAACTTTGCAACGAGCCAATAGCTTTCCCATATAAAGTACCCATATGAGGCCAATATTTAAGCTGCTGCAATAGAGGTTCCATGGTGTAATGGTTAGCACTCTGGACTCTGAATCCAGCGATCCGAGTTCAAATCTCGGTGGAACCTGACTTTTCAAATTTAAATATTTTTACTGGAAATGACAAATGCGTTGCTTTTTGAATCGGGCTAATCAGTTCCATCTCCAGATTTACCAAATCGTAACATAAATCACTATAAAAATCCCAGTTCATAACACGCTGACGTTATCATGACGACGGGAAGTCGCTGCTGTGTTTCTTCCGGGTAACTATCTCTTGTCACGCCAAACTTCTCCATTCAAGATGGCAGCAGCTATGGATGTTGATACTCCGAGCGGCACAAACAGTGGAGCCAGCAAGAAGCGATTTGAAGTTAAGAAGGTACGGTTGTATGAAATAACTCGTTAATGCGGTGTAAAGAAAGTATATGATCAGTCAGCACCCTCCCAAATGACCGCTAACGCAGCTCACTGCCACTAACCAGCTAACCTGCCGTTAGCATCCCAGCCGTTTAGCCGTTAGCAGCTAGTTAGCCGTTAGCTTCAAACAGGGAATGAATTTGCACTTCTCATTTCTGACGCTGGCTTAAAAACTCAAAAAGACGAACACACAGCGACGTGACAAAGACCACCAGACTTCACCAATGGTGTAATCAACAAAATGAAATCATAACGTCAACGTTAAATCTTAACTGACGTTAAGCGGCAAAGCTCTTAAACTCTGCGTGCTAACAGAGTTAGCCTAGCTGAAATGTATTTACCGGGATTGATAGCGCACAGAGTCAAAACCTGAAGGTACAAGAAGTCTCTAAATGTAATCAGATTACATGGACAAAGTTAAAATATTGTATGATTGAACCTGTGCTTACCAGGTGCCAACTAATACATAACATATATCAGACATCTGGGTGGAAGTTTGAGCTCTAATGCAATAATAAGCTAATGTTTTGTTTAAAACAAAACAAACAAAATAAACTCATTATTCTTTGGTATTAACATTGGATTTAAGATTCAAGTGGTGTTATTATATTATATTATATTATATTATATTATATTATATTTTATTATATAGCTGTCCATCAGGTGACATAAGCTTACTGTTTCCGTACTGTGTGGAAACATGTGTGTTCAAACTGCCGTCACATTTGTACATCGCTGTCAACAAGAAAACCTGGATTAAATGTGTTTATTCATTCATTTATTTATTTGTTTCCCACCAGTGGAATGCCGTGGCGCTGTGGGCCTGGGACATTGTGGTGGATAACTGCGCTATCTGTCGGAACCACATTATGGATCTCTGTGAGTTTCACACCGTTTTGGACTCACTCCTTTGTTGCATATTGGACTGAGTTTAAGTCAGAGCTCTGACATTCGTCAGACTGCTTCGTGAAGTTGCATTGACACATTTCTCCCTCATCAGGTATAGAGTGTCAGGCCAACCAAGCCTCTGCAACCTCTGAGGAATGCACTGTAGCCTGGGGCGTCTGCAATGTGAGTTTCCATATACCTGTAACACATGTCACTGATCAGGTCTATTACTGTATTTTGACATATTAACTGTCTTTGTAGCATTAAGACTTCAGGAATATGTCATTAAATATGCTAATTCTCTCTGATAAACTTGCTTAAAGTGACACATGTATGAGCAGGCTTTGACTTCATGAACAACAATAGCCCCAGACTGATAATAAGCTGTAAGCAAGAGAAGAAGTGTGATTACAAACTACACTTGTTGTAAACAAACCCATCACACTATGCTGAAAGCACAGCACATAATTCTTGGATTATTAATTGGTGAAACTGATTATTGTAAAGCATGTTAACAGTTATGGTGAACCCAGCTGTACGGTGCATTTATTCATCTTGTTGTTTTTCTCTTCCTCAGCATGCTTTTCATTTCCACTGTATCTCTCGTTGGCTGAAAACCAGACAAGTTTGCCCTCTGGACAACAGAGAGTGGGAGTTTCAGAAGTGAGTATCGGCCCTCTGTAGTGTTGGCTTTGTGGATTATTTGTTGTTAATTTCAGTTGCATATTTCTTACCTTAAGACAGTGTTGTGCATATTTCTGTAAATGAACAGCTGTATTGACAGTACGTCCTCTCTCTCTTTTTACAGATACGGACACTAGCTGTATTATTATTGACCATTTTCTCGGCTACTACAAGAGTCCTCCTTACCGCTTCTGTTCCCTCCCGCCTGTAACCCTAGTAGTTATTTTACACCCGTGTCTTTGTTTTGTTGTAAGTAAACAATTAAAATTCAATGTTGTCACAAAACAAATCCTGTTGTCTGATGACTGTGTATTAAATGAAGTTCGCTGTGAGAGTTGCTGACTTATTTATCCACAACTTGGTCAGACTACATATTGGTCGACAAAACGCCATCCCCAGTGAAGGGAATTTGCTCAGTCAGATCAGCTTTGATGCAGCGATTCAGCATCATGAGAGCTGGGACACCGACCATGTGTTACAGAGCAGTTAATCCTCAGGCTGAAGGACAGATGCCCTGGGTGGATTAGGTAGCTTGGTGACCCACTCTCCCTCTGGCCCTGATTCATACTACAGCACCTGTAGGAACTCGCTTGTATATTCAGAGTTGCTGTTCAAGTGGTTTTGTACTAAAAGACAATCAAAACACAAAATCTTAATTCTGCATAACTTTAAGTCTTAATATAGTGTGAACATATAAATTCACCCTCAGTACAGTTGTCATGAACAGGGAAACTAGCTGTAGAGCCCAAAACTGTTTTTGTACCAGGCAAGTCAGGCACACTATCTGATTTAGTTAAACCAGTTTCATGTGCACAGGAGGTTGAAAGAACCACTGACAATATAAATAATGGACAGCGTATCTGTGATGTCCGCATCAGGTTCACGAAGCTCAAAATCTGTTTGCAGTTGAGATTTTTCCGTCTCTCAGCTAATCTAATCTTCGCAGGTTTGCTTGAAAAAGAGGAACTGGTTATGGTAATTGTTTCAGCTTTCAAACCTTAGAACAGTTTTTTTTTCTACTGTCAGTGAAAATATTTAAAGTTCACCCACTGCACCTTTAGTCCAGCTTTAAACTGCAACTATCTGATTTGGTTAAACCAGTTTCACATGTGAGAGGTTGAAACGCATCAGTTTACATTAAAATGATCAAACTTACAACAACTAACAAATTAACTAATTTTTCAGTTTAATAGATGAGATAAATCATGATGAACAAATACCAGCTGAACTAGAAAGGAATATCAGACCCGTTATGCAGCAACAGAGGTTTTATTATTGTGAATTGTTATTTTTCCAACAGGGTCAGACATCAAGATCACTAACTTATGTATTTTTTTGCACTTATAACAATAGATCTGTTAACAAAAAGAGACCAAGAGTTGTGTTTGTGTGTGTGAGAGAGAGAGAGTTCGGCTCTGTTCAGAAAAAGAAAACACAGGTAGCTAAACCATTACCACGTATTAAATGGCTGTAAAAATGTTTGTGAGCTAGCGTCTGAGTGCAGGAGCTCCCAGATACAGGTTAAGAAATGTCAACCTGTGGTTAAGTGAAGTCCCAGCTGAGACGAGTCAGAAGAGGCTGTCAGACCTGACTCCTAACCCTTGGGTTGCTTTGTTGAGACGTTGCTAAGTGCTAACAGGCTGATTTAAGAACATTTAAAAAGTTGCCCCCGCTTTCTCTACATCACATCAATTAACCCGTCACCCGCTCCCCTGTTTGATCTGCACACAGTGGAATTAATTGTTGAAAAGCGTCGTGGCTCTCTGGATTCGATTCGCCACGTGTCCACTCTCCTCTCAGCTTTGGTCCTTTTGTTTCCTCGTCTATGGCTGCGGCGAAGCTCCAAATTTGGCGCTCAGCTTGGTGACGAGTGCCATGATTTTGGGGTTGTTCTGGTACTTGGAGATGTTGGCTGGGTTCTGTGCCACATCCTGGAAGGCAGCCATCACCTCGGGGTCCTGGAGTTAAATATGGATAAACGGGGGTCACCTTTAGTCACAGAGTACATGTCCACAATGGGCATTTTCAACCATTTACTGACTGTCTGTGTCCATACCATTAATTAATAAATCAACTGCAGGAATATAAATGGTCAGATTAATCAGTAAAATAATTGCTGGTGCAGCCCAGTCTGCCTCTGAGGTCACAATGGCTGTGAGAGTGAGACACAATCTTCCCCGTCTAGCTTTTTAATCTCTCTGAGTGAACAACAGGATAATGCATCCAAGTCCATCGCAATGTGGCACGGCCAAGTCTCAAATACACATGTTCCGGTTCGTGGAATTAAAACACGTCCCCTCCCCTCATCATCATCATCATCATCCTCCCCTGTCTGAGTCAGTATGATGGGTTTGCATCTGTAGGTGGATTTTGTTGCCTTTGAACAGATCCAGGCTAGCCGTTTTCCTCTGTTTACAGTCTTTATGCTAAGCTAAGCTAAACATGAGAGTGGCATCAATCTTCTCATCTAACCCTCAGCACCTATTCCTTTAAGGTCTGTATAATCATGGGAGACATGGGACACGGCAGTGGAAGTGGTGAGATGCAGAGGATTACTGTTGAGCAGTTCAGTCACCTTCATGGCGGTCAGCAGCTCAGGATCCTTCAGGAGATCTCCGAAACCCGGCATGCCAGGGGGGGCTCCGCCTGGGAACCCACCAGGACCTGCAGAACATCAGTGACTCGTTAACTGACATATACAACAACTACATATCACGTGACAAATTGTGCCGCTCGTACAAACATGCAACGAGCCGGCTTGTTTCCGTTCTCCTACCTGGGAAGAATCCTCCACCGAACTGTCGTGCGTCCTCCTCCTGTTGGAACACAAAAGGACGGTTATCGGTTTATCATTCAGGAGTTTCGCAGAGTTTCTTTTGTTGTTTGATGACTTTTATGTATTTGTATGCTGTGACAATTGACCATGCTGGAGGAATAGTTTATGTATCGTATTGTGGAAACTCACCCTCTGAGCTCGTGCGTGCTCCTCTCTGGCTTTCTTTACCCGCTCTTGTTTCTCTCTGATCTCTTTCTCTTCTCTCTTGCGCTCGTATTTACGTCTGTGCTCTATGATTTTGTTAGCCTGAAAACAAACATGACAAACAAAACTGTCTCTGTATCCGGATCATGTGAACAATTAAAGAGATCACAAATAATAACTCCCCCTCTCCTGTCTGGAGTTTTACCTTAGGCTGGACCTCCTTCAGCAACGCACTGGCGGACTCGTCATAGTCCAGTTTACAGGCTGTGGCCAGGTCCCTGGCTGCCTCTTCCCAGTGGCCCAGCAGCCTGCAGCAGCACACACACACACACACACAAAATATAGTATCATGACATCACTAACCAGATGGCACAAGCAGCATGAATTCAGCAACAGTCGAGGGCTTCATTAGTTCGAGTCACCCAAATATATCCTCAAATATATTTCATGTTGTACCCTTTGAGACAACAGCGATCTAACGTCACACTGTGAGTCCAGAATCTTTGGCTGTGATCTGTGCCAGACTGCAGTATCAATTTTTAGACGCGTGTGTGCAAAGAAATCAAGCTTCAGTCATGGGTGGACATTGTGAATGGTCACTAAGACTCTAAAAAACAGCCAATGGTGGACGCACATCAGTGCAACCAAGGAGCGTCTTTCTGAATTGACAACCAGAGATTTCACAACTGCGACATTTCATCTTGGAAAGCTAAAAATCATGCAGTGTACAGAGGACTTAACCTTGTGTTAGTTAACACTGACAGCAGCTCAGCTGATGAAACAAAGTGTGTTATACTGGTGTGTTTACTCTGAGGGTTTGGTTATGTATAAAGGTGTACCTCGTGCTCAGGTGTTTACCTTTTCATGAATCTTCCTTGTGGATGATTTCTGGAATAGAAACATACCTGTGAGCTTTTCCCCGCCATTTGTAAGGCTGTGCAGAGTCTGGGTTGATGCTGATGGCTCTGTCACAGTCTCTTATAGCTGCGTTGGGTTTCTCCATCTTGATGTAGACACTAACGCGAAGGGGGCAAATGATTACACTCGTGGTCATTCATAACAGGTGGCACAGCTGAATGAAACGACCTGAGGACCCTCACCTTGCCCTCTTGGCGTACAGGATAGCTAGGCAGGGGTTCAGCTTGATGGCTTCAGTAAAAAGATCCAGAGCTTTCTGCAGGTCGCCTGTAAGAACAAAGATAAAACCAATTATATTTGAAACATCTGTTTACCTAATAAACATTGTCTGTTTGCACAGAATATCAACCTACCTTCTCCGAGAGCATTAATAGCATCCATCTTCTTCTCATTGGCCTGATCCATCATCTCTTCTGTGACCTGTGGAAACATATGGACACAGATGTTCAAACAAATCCTGAAGTGGTACAAGCTTATTTTCCAGGCCTGGAATTCCCTTGAATAAGTGTGTCCATGATTCATGTTTAATATAGAGAAGCTCAACATTCTACCTCAATGTTTTCAAACTCTCCCATCTCCTGTGGTTCATCAGTGTCGGGCTCGATCACTCCCTCGTTATCGATTTCTGAAGATGTGAACACACAAACAATATCTGTTACTTTGACATCCTGATTTGCTGTTATAGCTGACGTCAGCAGCTGTTCAGCTTAGCATGAGACAGAAAGGGACAGAGGGAGACAGCCATCCTAGCTCTGACAACAGGCAACAAAAACACAAGTGTAAAACTGCAGAGGTTTATGTGTCGGGCTGTTTCTTGGCCGGGGTCAGTAACTTCCTGGAGTCTCTGATGGTTGCCTGGCAACTGATCCTGGCTAAGAAATAGTACAGCATATAAACCCAGAAAATTCACTTTGACACAGGTGAAATAAACATACAAAGTGTTAAATCACTGAGCTTTAGAGGTGCTCGCCGGTATCACAGGAGCTGTGATTTAAGAAACATCATGTTGAGGGTTCAGATATAAATACAGTACCTATTTCACTCTCCTCACTCTCAGACAGCACGGGGGGCTCGGGCTCAGGAGGTGAAGCTGCTGTAGGTGGAGGACCACAAGGACAGCCGCCCTACAAGTGAGAGAGCGCTCTGTTACAACGTGATGTGACCAGTGTGAACGCTTACAGGCATGGTTTGTCTCTGAACAAATATCAAGGAAATAAAACACAGAAAAAACAAATATCAAATGACTGAAAGTAGACTGTGACTACTATAATAACAACTTGAACTCGGTGTGTCACCTGGCATGAACCCTTTGTCTTGGATGGGGGAGGGATTTTTGCGCCCATGCTGCAACATAAAATGAAAAAGAACAATTCAAACAAGAACTTTTTCACTCAAGTATTCACATACACCCTAACTTTGATACTTCGCATCCCGTCTTCCTTATTGAAGGATCATTTGAACATTCTTGTAATGACAGACTTCACACACCGGGGACTTTAACTTGTTACAGCGGCTCACCAATGTACAAGGTGGAGTCAGCTGCAGAATGGTGGATCTGTGTGTTTTTGACTGATGTTACAGGAGATCACTCACACACACACACACACACACTTTGACGGTTATTTACTGAACTGTGGGTGGGACTGAGCACGTGGTCACCGTGTAGTCTAATTGAGACTTTCACTTCACAGTGCCATAATTAAAGAATAAATCCAGCACATGTGTGTACAGCTCAGGTCCACTGACCTCTGCAGCCAGGTCCGCAGGAAGCTCATCTCTGGCAGGTGCAGGATGTCTGGATTGGACTCGCACATCTGCACGAAGCCCTTCAACTCTGTTACCTTCCGTGGGTCCATGGTGTCCTGTCAGGTCCAGCACACAGCGCGCTGCATGTAGGAGACAGAAAAACAAACAACTTCACGTCACCTGGCTTTGTTTACGTGCACGGCTGCTGGCGTTAATGCCAGCTAAGCTAAGCTAAGCTAAGGTGCATGAACCACAGGCTCACTTTGTCGACGTCAAATAAACCCCACGGCGCGTGCAATCAAAGCAAACCCGCGCACAACCAGCACCAGCGACTGTTTACAGAACAGCAGCAAACCAGAAGTTTCTGGAAATGTGAATCCGTCCGTGACGCGCGGAGTGTTTGACGCATGATCACGTCGTTAGCTCGCTGCAGCACAGCCCGCATAATCAATGATTATCACTCCCTTACCTGCAGATACGCGCGCGATAACGTGAAGATATGACGCGTACCTGCTCGGAGATAAACACCGGGGAACAAGCGTGCGAGGGTTGCAGTTGTGTTTCTTTCTTTATCGCCACAGCAGCACAGCCTCGCTAGCAGTGGCGTCGCTCCTCTGTTTTCATTCAGGCGAACCGTCGGACAGACCGACCGGAGCCGCGGGAATTTGACGCCCTGAGTCCGGCCTGTGAGGCACCTGACAGCACGATGAATACGTTGTTATGATCACATTTAACTGCATTTATGTTACCTAATTTAATACGATTTAAAAATAATACCTGTAGAATCACGTAAGTGTTTAATTAGTGGAAGTACAGCGCTCCCTGAGAGGCCGTACTCAGGGATTACAAATCACAGTGCTACTTTTTGCCAAGGCAGGTTATTTCCCCTGAGTGTTGACTCACAGGCAGCCCTCACAGGTAGGCGGTTACTCGTCAGTCATCTTCCACCAATTAAATGGTTTACTTAAAGGTCAGACAGGTAATGCTCTGTCTGTCTGTACAATAAGTAACACCAACAATTTTCATAAGTAGCAGAGGCATGTTGTGACCTCTGCTGCTTATGTATAAAGTTATTTGTAACTAACTAGTGTTACCAGCGAGGGAAAAAGGAGGGGAGTCAGATTTTGACAGATAAAATTGGTAAAGATGTGTGACAGAAAAGAATGTGTAAGAATGTTTCCAGTAATCATATCTATGCTTGCAGTGCAGCGCTCCTGTGGTACAAACACCAACACTTAAAGTCTGCTTTAAAGTTTAAAACACATCGCTCTTGTCTTTAACAAAATCGTTCAGAAAGTAATATTTTGTGTCACATCTACAGATATATAACACTAGCAGTTATGTCCTTAGTTCAAGTTCAAATGCTTCATTCCAACCAAAAAAAATCTTCCAGGCATACAGTATCTGACAATCCTAGCAGGCCATAAATAAAATATTTATAAAAATGAAGCTTCGGCCAAATTAAACCTGGCTGCGGGCTGTGAACGACCCCCGAGCCGTACTTTGGACATCCCTGATTTAAATGGTAGGATTTCATGTCCGAAGCAGAGAGTGGCGGCAGAGCAGCCATCCATCCTTAAAAAACAAACAGAAGAAGAAGAAGGCTCAGCCAATCAGAGCAAAGAAGGCGGATTAAGCAACTCCACCTGGCAGGCAAAACTCAGGGCAGCAGCAGGTTCTCCATTAGAATGAATGCTGCTAACAAACATGGAGACAGCAGACTAACTGTGACTGTCAACTAACGGCTGATTTAACTTTAAACAAGATTTTACCGCCGGTAAGTCTCAACAAACACGCCGTGTCCGTGTCTCCGTAAATATCCAGCGTTAGTTAACCACTCTGTACCTCACTGTCCGGCCTCATGTCCACACAGCGGGGACGACATGCTGTGACTGCCGGTGTCCTCCAGTTGTAGCGACACTATGTTGCCCTCAAACAGCACCACCTTGGTCAGGTCTGCTGTCAGGCTGCTGCCCCGGAGGAGCTGGGGTCGAGGTGAGCCCAGTTTTACTGCTGTTCGGGTCAGTCTCCATATTCTGTAGTCGAGGCCTACTTAAAGGTGCAGTGTGTAAGATGTGTGTGTGTGTGTGTGTGTGTGTGTGTGTGTGTGTGTGTGTGTGTGGGGGGGGGGGGGGGGGGGGGGGGGGGGGGGGGGGATGAACAGCATAAACAGTATAAACAGTGAGGTCTCAAAAATAAGATGATGTGTGCAGTGTAAACAGTTTTTGACTGTACATAGTGCAAACTGAGTGTAGATAGAGCTTTCGTGCTCTGTAAGCTGTGAGGCGAGAGGTATTCAGTTGTTTGCAGCTAGTTACTAGTCTACAAGAAGTTTTATGTGTCATATGTAGGTTAACAGAAGGTCAATGGCGCAACGAGATTTGTTGAACCAGAAAAACAGGTCAGCTCAGGATAGAGTAGTAACGAGAACACCACTAGACATAGAAGATAAAAAGCTATTTTAGTTAAGTTTCTAATATGAGGCTCAAAACTAAAAACTGAATCACACTTGAAGACACATCATGACCTCCATGAGTCATTGTATAATGAAGAGAAGTTTACTATTGACTGTATAATATATGGATGTTGTATTCATGATGTTACAAGAGCTGTTGTAAATCAATTCAGCATCACAGGTACAAGAATCTTTACTGTCTGTGTTGTGTTGCTGTCTGTAGGATGTGTCTGGTGCCCGTGCAGGAAAATCTCTGTGAAACCAGGAGGTTTGAACCCAAAGACGGTTCCTCCTCGGTACCTGGGCCAGCCCAGCCCATTCACTCATCCACACCTCATCAAACAAGGTGAGTACAATACTTTACGCAGCATATGTTTTGACGAACAGTAGTGCACGGTCTAAGTGTAGGCGATGAGTTGCTGTTTCTACGTATCTGATCTCTGCCCCTCAGGTGAGGTGACCCCAGGCTTGAGTCAGGTTGAATTCGAGCTCCGCAGACACAGGCTGGCCTCACTTATCGAGGCCCAAGTGGAGAAGCTGGGACCTTCTGCCTCGTCTAGCACCCATGTGGTCATTGTTTTATCCCATCCAACCCGCTACATGACCAATGACATCCCTTATCCTTTCCACCAGAACCAGGTGCATGAATTTGTATTTCTTTGTGTTCAGTTTAATCTTCTTGTGCCTCTGTGGGTCTTAGGTTTGAAATCTGGTGTCAGCTTCACCGATTAACCTGGA
Source organism: Nibea coibor (assembly GCA_023373845.1). Taxonomy (NCBI): domain Eukaryota; kingdom Metazoa; phylum Chordata; class Actinopteri; family Sciaenidae; genus Nibea; species Nibea coibor. The sequence continues at coordinate 4,512,135 of CM041727.1, forward strand.
GCCAAATGTTCCACAGGATTTTCTCTACCTCAGTGGCATCTTAGAGCCTGACAGTGCTTTGGTCCTTCATGGGAAAGGAAGACCGGACCAGGCCATCTTGTTTGTACCCCGCAGAGACCCAGGCAGAGAGCTGTGGGACGGGCCCCGGTCAGGGAAGGATGGGGCAGCTGCTTTGACTGGCATAGAGAGAGTTCATAGCACTGAAGAACTGGGCCTTGTGCTGAAGACTCTTAAAGGTGGGTGGATGGGGGTGTGAGGATGTAATTTTTGTTGCTTCATTTGACCCATCTCTCTTAGTTACGATTGCTACACCTGTCAAGCTTTGTGTTCGAGCCCTGCACATATTTTGGCAACCACATGGTTACAAACACATTTTTACTCCTTAAATGTTGCTTATCGCTCTGACTTCGCTGTTTGCATGTCCTCTTTACTCTGATCCTCTTTCAGGGTCTGTGCTGTGGTACGACAGTTCTCAGCCCACCCACCCTCGGCTCCACCAGACTCACGTGTGTCCCGTGCTGGAGGCGGGGCCGGTGCCGCACGCTCTCAGGCCCCTCATACACTCTCTCAGGGCCATCAAGAGCTCAGCAGAGGTGGCACTGATGCAAGAAGCAGGTCACATCACAGCACAGGTGGGTGTTTGATAACTTGTAGTGCCATTGTCATTAAAGTTTCTATTATATATTGCTAATAAATTAAAACATGGTGTTTTAATTCTGTTGTTTTGTTTTGCAATGGTGTCTCTTTCCCAAATCCTCCAAGAGGTTATTTTAAGATTTAAGCACAGTATATTGAATCCTTGTGTTTCAGGCTTTTAGGAGGACGATGGCTCTGTCTCAAGGAGAGGTGGATGAAGCCGTGCTCTTTGCTAAGGTAACTGTAGTTGCTGCAAATTATCACATTTTCAAGAAGTGACTAAAAATTTCAAGGGTAAAAGCTTTTTTTAAAAAAATCTAAAATCTTTTTCCAGTTTGATTTTGAGAATCGAATCCATGGCGCCAACTTCTTGGCCTACCCGCCTGTAGTTGCTGGAGGGAATCGAGCCAATACTCTGCACTACATAAACAACAACCAGATTATCAAGGTAAAGGACAAAACTGAACGTGTCCTGTCGTATTTGGTTCAATAAACATCAAACATCTTAAAAATTATAAATAGTTTAGTACACAAGATAATGATTGAGTAGCTTAAATGATTCATCTTTCTTTTTCGCCTCCTTCAGGATGGTGAAATGGTGCTGCTTGATGGTGGTTGTGAATACTTTGGTTATGTCAGTGATATCACCCGAACGTGGCCAGTGAATGGAAGGTAAGTTTGTGGAAATGATCTCAAGCAATGAGCTGCACCACGTTGAACACCCACCCTTCTTCAATAACAATGTCCTCATGCTGACACACATCTGTCCTTCACATCAGCCTTCACCCTTTGTTTCATGAGCGTCTTTATTTCTCTCAAATCTCGTCAGATGACCTTTTACATGTTTGGCCTCTAGATTTTAGGGTTGTTACTTAAATTGAATAAAAATATATTATGAGTCATCCTGTTACCAACGACAGACACACCTTAACTGTCTGCTTTCCTGTCAGATTCAGCCCTGCCCAGGCTGAGCTGTACGAGGCCGTCCTGGAGGTCCAGCGCTCGTGTTTGTCTCTGTGTTCCCCGGGCGTCAGTCTGGATCACATCTACAGTACCATGCTGGCTCTGCTGGGGCGACAGCTCAGACGGCTAGGCATCGTCAAGGCCAGCACCAGTGATGCTGATGTACTGAAGGTAATAATGTTTTTGTGAAAACATAAACAGCTCTTGACTTTTTGAAAAACTCTGCAGATGAAGGTTGTGTTTACTCCTGAAGTTAAAAGCAAAGCTCGCTGCTGAATATCAGTCAACCACGCCAGAAGGCGACATGATCGGATCATCACCATTACCATGTTAGCTGGACACTGAGTTTAAACACTTTTGCCAGAGTTTATTTACGTCCTCATCAGTGGTTTGCGGTCAGGAAATACCCATAAGCTCCTTCGGCCAACGTACATGATGAAATGACCTAATAACAGCCCTCCATGAAACACAATATGCTTGTATAACTCTGCATAAAAGAGGCAGTTATTTCCTGCAGTGGTTCTTTTCAGGGGAATAAAACAAGAAAGCCAAACCAGAGCTGAATGTAGATCTGTTCAGCTGCTTTCTTTTTTTAAAAAAAGCACTGTGGGATGATAAAAGATGTTTTTTGGCAGCCGGTGATCTGTTAGTTCACGATGTACAGCTGACTAAGATATTGATCCAACTTCACACACTTCTGGATTTGATGGCTGAGCGATGATGGGGAGTGTATAATGTTTGGCCACGCAAGCGAGGCTTGAATGATGACAGTCTGTCATGTGGTCTGTCAGTCTGGTCTACCACTTTTGGTCCAATCCCAACTTTTGGATTTATTGCAAAGATTGTACAGATAGGCATGCGCCCCACAGGATGAATCCTTCTGGCTTGGGTGACCTTTAGATTTTTCCTCTGCCGCCACCTGCAGGTTTCAGGGTTTTAACCTCTACCAGATGGATTGGCACTAAATTTTGTACAGATGTGCATGGTTGTGTGTCCCATTGTCTTTAGTGATCCTCTGACTTCCCCCTCTTGTGCCACCATGAGGTTCACATTTGTGGTTCTGAGTGAATGTCTAGGCCACCATTTAAAAGCCACAATATTTGCTCCACATCATGTTTTCGCCACCATCGTTGCACACCAGGATCTAATTGTTTGATTGTTGTGGTTTTAAGTGAAATGTCTAGACCATTGTTGAATGGATTGCTGTGACATCTGGTACAGACATGAATTTAATTTGTCAGAATCGGGTCAAAATGAAATTCATCCTTGACTGTACTTGGTGTTAAAGGCTGATTAGCAAATATTATCATTTAGCATCATGTACAGCCTCACAGATGAGATGATTATTGTGGCTACAGACTCTTAGTCCTGTTGATGTGGAACCACTTACCTTATCCACTTGACCTCACCTCTCAAAACAGATGCTAATGGAGATGTGGATGTCGTGAAATCCAGTCATGCAAATTCGTCTAAACAGTTTGCCTGTTCTGACAAATGAAACCGACAGGTATCCCCACAGTCCACAACATTTGTTTATTTATTACAATTTATTTTACAACCACGAAGCATCGTCCAAATCCTGAATCTGGTGTTTTTGGTTTGCATAATAGCCAAGTAGTCCAAAAATCATGTCAAGCTGTGGTTTGATTCTAACATTTGGCATTTAAAAATGTTATTTATTCTAATGTCACTCACACAGAGTGAGAATTGACTGTTCACCTAATATTGTTGTTTAGATTCAGTTGTGCTCACCATAGGAGGATAGAAAATGATCTGACCAAGCTCATTCACCACAGCAAGCCCCCTTCAGTTAGCGGCACCCTTAAATTTCATGTCCTTAATGTTTAGCACAAGCTGTGACTGCTCTTTAACTGCTCATAGATGATTGAAAACGTCTTTACAACTGTGCTAAACTTTCATTCTGTTCATACTCGTCCCCAGGCTGCACGGCGGTACTGCCCCCACCACGTTGGCCATTACCTGGGGATGGACGTCCATGACACTCCTGAGCTGTCCCGCTCACAACCTCTACGGCCAGGAATGGCCATCACTATAGAACCAGGTGTGGATTACATAGACTTTTAAATACTCTTTCTTTCTTCCTTAAGAGGGGCAGCTGTGGCTGTTAATCTGGATGAAACACTCACACCATCCCTCCCAGTTACAGTCCCCCATTATACATAATCTATCCCACATTCTCTTTTATGTTTCATATTATTCTTGTACTCATAAATTTTCCCTTTTTTCCCCTCTTTCTCTGTCACAGGGTTGTACATCTGCGAGGACAACGACCAGGTGCCAAAGCATTTCCGCGGCCTGGGAGTCAGGATTGAGGATGACGTGGTCATCCGAGACAAGGGAGGCCCGCTCATTCTGTCCTGTGACGCACCAAAGACCATCGCTGATGTCGAGAAGGCCTGTGCCCAGAGATAGGGCAGGGAGAGACAGACAGACAGACAGGCGACTGACTGAGCCTCGGCATCGATGGCAAGCAGTGTGCTGTCCTTTTCAACTGTCTCCATGGTGATGACATCATCAGGCTCAGGGCCCAGGTACATGGAAGGTGGGAGCAGGACTCTGGTGTTTGTCTCAGCAAGGCCTCAAAATGTTCAAATCTGGTGTGGAAGATCATATCTTCTGCAGATCCTGCTGGTTTCTTTAAACAGGCAAAGGTTGGTTTAGTTGTGAGGAGCCTACACACGTATACAATGCTGTAGCTGATGTATTCAGCTGGACTACAGCAACTACAGTCATAGTACATGAGATTAATCCTGATCATGTACAATGCATCCACCTTGTTTTGTAATGGTGCTACCAGTGGGTGAAAGCCGACGCTGAACTATAGATAAAAACCTAGAAACAACAAATGACCTCTTGCATCAAGTTCTTCAGATGAAGATTCAGTGCTTTGAGCCAACAACCATGCTAGCATCATTCTTTAAATCCACAGTATTTGCTCATCATGTTTGTCATCATCATGGCACACACAGATATAACTGTTTGTTTATTGTCTAACTCATAAAGACCATTAAAAGGCCTACATGCACACAATTCATCTGCCTCTTGCACACAGAAATACGTCACTCTTTCCCAGCTCGTGCAGTGCAAAAGATCAGAACGACAAATGACTCAACATGCACTCACTGTGCCGTCACTGAGCAACACAACCACCGAGTTTAGACCCACAATTGATGAATAAAGTGGAACACATCTTAAACCTCTGCTCCTGATGAACCTGGAATGATAGTAACAATTCCACCAATGCACTGAAAAGGCCTCAAAGTGTACAATGAAGAGAGTTTATGTGTGTTGTTGTGTACGTGTGTGTGGGGGGGATTTATTGTTTTTTCAGCAGAGAGAAATGTGTTTCAGAGATGTTTGTATGTAGGAAAAAGATCTTATAATTCTAAGTGTTTAATACCTAATTATAAATAAAACTGTTGGTTTGACTCAGGTTACTCGTGGAGGAGGACTTGATGTGAAAAATGGTGATAATGGTAATGGCTACGTTTAAAATAAGCTGTAAAACCTGTGACTGTAATACAAATAGAAACGAGGCCTCTAGGTTGTTTGTGCATTTCGCAGCTACTGTAGTCTCACCTTCATGCTTGGAGCAGGAGGGTGAGGCGAACAGCGAGTGCGCTGTAAAATGTCAAAACGTCAATCCAGGATAATTCAGACATCGTCATCATCGTCCTTCCTCCTTACTTTTTACACACTGTGTGTTTGTGTGAATTATACATGTCACATGATTTGCTTTATTAATTGTTCTCTGTGTTGAAATGTCATTTTTGCATGGTTTTATCAGACAACTGATAGATATTCTCATCACATGCAAGGTAGATGACATGCTGTGTGCTTTTCTTCTTCTATTTTCACATTCATCTGCTAAACAGAAAATGTTTCTGTGTTCACTTTAAATCCCGGTTGAAGAAGTGGACTCAAACACGAATGCAACGGTGACACCTCAACTGAACTGGAAAGCAGTCGTGGTTCAATCTGTAACTTAGTTGAACACTTGAAGCCTCCTAAAGCACTGAGAACAGACTTTTCAGTGAAGAAGGAGACATCACGTCTCCATATGAGGTGCAGTAGTATAATTAAAATGTGCTTAAAGTACTAAACATAAAAGAACTCAATACATAGAATAGTTCCTTTAATTTTTTTGGATTGTGTATGGATGCACTGACAGGTAAACGAGAGATTGCAGCAGATTAATTTCCTCCTAAATGTAGTGGAGTTTTAAAAAGCTATTTCCTGCTTTTTTTTTCAGTAAAATACAGTAGAGTAAATGGTGAAACAGTGATTTCTGTGCTGTGTTGTGGGGGAGACAAACGTGGAGCGCCACTGTCCCCTACAGATTGAAATCGGCGGCGGCCAAAAGATCACACGGAACCTGTTTCCGGACAATCCCGAACACTTACGAAGACAACCTCCCCTCTTCTTCCCTTCCTCCCTCCCTCCTCCCCTTCACGCCTAATGTTGCTGTACCTCCAACCCTCCCCCCGTATCAGAGGAGTAGAAACAACAAGCCGCCATTTTGTTTGTGCGGACCGTCAGAAACAGGAGGAGATAACCGAGAGAAGGAGCGACTCCGGCGACCGACTGCAGCCGCTCCGAGGAACCACCGCGGGAGGAAAAGAGTGGCGAAATCCCGTCGGTGTTATCAAGAGAGGAGAGCGAGAAAGCATCACCAGAAAAAAACAGATAAGACGTCAGTGGAGGGAAAACCGAGTCGGCGATAGATATGTGTGCATGAGAAGGAAATACTCCGAAAAATCCAAGGAAGGGGGTGTTTTGCGGAGCGGAGACAGAGAGGAGAGGCGGAAGAGGGCTATATATTATCACAACGAGGAGAGAAAACCTGCGAGAAAAAGGGGAAAACATCAACATGAAAAATCAGTATGTGTCCGTCGCCGAGGAAGGAAAGAGTCCGCATAGACAATTATATAAATAAATTGCTGCCGGGCAGAAGGGAGAGGTGGAAAGAAAGACGGGTTTAAAGAGAAGGGGGAAAATTGCCAAGATCAACACGAAGGGGGGCATTCTCCATCACAAAGAGTCAATGAGAGGATTTTGTCAGCCCAAAATATTTTAGGAGGGTGTCAAGATTGGTGTGCCGATGTGAAGCTTTCCGCTTCCGAAATAGCCATAATTTCTCAGCGACCCACCGTCAATTTTTTTATCACATTTTCGCCTGTCGCCGTAGCTGTGCTCCGGGTTTTTTTTTTTAATTATTATTATAATTAGTAATATCTCTTTTTTTCCTCTTCACTTGCCTTGCCAAGACATCCTACAGAACAGCTGGGTGATTTAAGTATCCATCTTTTTTTGTGCAAATATTAACCTTTTTTCGTTATCTGAGATTTCAAGTGGAGGAGGAACCTCATCTGGTGCACACACACACACACATACGAGATAAGTAACCCCGCACACTCACTCACACACACATACACACACGCACGCACAGATCTGCAAGAATAAAAACTAATTGGATCAATCTGACTTTGCTCTCTGATTGGCAATCCTCGCTCTGCTCCGTGTGAACTATTCAAAGAAATCAAGTCTGCACCAGAAGATTGCACAAGACGAGAGGATTTTTCTTTTTCCCAACCTTTGCCAAACCTCTGCTTGACTGCAATAGGCATAAAAAGAGAGAGAGGGAGAGGTGAGGGGGGGTTTGCAACAACCAAATGTGCAATACAGTGAGTGTGTTTTTTCTGACCCAGTGCCTTGCATGGTCAAACACTTAAGTGCACAATTTTAGTCAGCATGCACATGCAAAAACAAACTCATGCATGGAAATATACACCCGCGATAGATTTTGTTTTTATCTAAGTGCAGCTGCAAGTGTGGGACTCCTTCTGCAGAGCTGTTAGACTATTTATTCAGTTACTGTTAAGCCAATGCAAGTCTCTCACTTGAGAGTACCACTGACGCTTTAATTGCATTTTTTTAAACTACTTCTACTGCCACACTGCCTTTTTGGTTTTCTGGCAGTGGGATGTCTGGTCAGGTAAATGCAACCGAGGATCTCATAACTGTTGCGTGAGTGCAAGAGAGAGCACGGCCTCCAGAAGTTAACACTCCTGGCTTTTTTTTTTCTTCTACTTTCTTTTGGATCACAATTATCTTTTTCCTGTCCTCACCCCTGAGACAACTCCAACAACTGGAGACCTGGAAAACACAAAACAAATCAAGGATTTCTCCGCCGACTATGGCGGACAGGACTGAGTGCAGCAGCACCAGCAGCAGCAGTAGTAGCAGCAGCAGCAGCACGGAGGACGGATCTTGGGACAATTTTTGTGTCGCAGAAGAGGCTACATGAGGTTGTCAGAGGGCCGCACGCTTGCCTTTTTTGCCGACTCCACCTTCCCACCTCCTCCTGTTCAAATCTGTGAAGAAACAAAATCTCCGACAGGGGAGGGGGACTGATATCTGCAGAGAGAGAGAGTGAGAGGGGAATAAACTGAGAGGGGGAAAGAGTTCAACATTGCTGTCTTCTCCCCTACCGTCCCCCCAAGCGGTGGGGGAACGATCAGAAGAAGCATTTCTTAAAGGGATAAAGGAGACGCAAATAAAGGGAATTAACGTTTGCCCTCCGTGGATCTACAGCTATTTTTTTTTTAATTCGTCAAAAATATGGCCGATAATGTCCTGGAGTCCGGCCCGCCTTCAGCCAAGAGGCCCAAGCTGTCCTCTCCAGCTCTCTCGGTGTCTGCCAGTGATGGAAACGGTAAATAAACTCCATTACTTAGCTCACGGCTAAAACATAAACTAGCCTCAATTGTTTGTGGTCAGTACTTGGAAGAGTTGTACACCAACTTGTGTGACAAGAGTTGCCCCCTCCATCTTAACTAACGCTTTTAAACATTAGAGTGCGTGTGTTTTAATGAAAGATGAAACATGATGTAGCTCTGGCGGTTGGAGCAACTTTCCAGCAGGGATGTTTTGATGCGTTAGCCTCAACAGGCTAACTAGCGCTAACTTAACTATAAAAGGTCCACCTCCAAACAATGGAAGAGTCGAGTCACCCCCAGTTTGTTTCAAGTTGTTTAGCGGCCGCAAAAGTTAATCAAATCAAAAGGATAAGCGCACATGTGGATAAAACAGAGGGCCTCGTAGATAATCCCCGAAGTTGGGAGACAAATAACTGTTTAAATTAACGTTAGGAGAAAGTAACGGTTACCGAGCGAGCCGAGCTAACTAGCCGGCTCAGCTGAGCTCGGTAGCTGCCTAGCACAGAGAATAAAAGTGATTCAACTAATTAAACCTTATTATTAAACTATATTATTTCCCCTCTGTGTGGGTAGTAACTCTTTCCGTAGTTGAAACGTTTGTGTGGGTGCTTTATGCGTACTTCACGTATCGTTAGCCGACACTCTGTTTGTTGGTGAACTATTGTAAACCAGCTAACGTTAGCTATTGTTCGACACTTCCATTCCGCTCCACTCCGTTAAAGTTACGCAAAGCGGGCAAATATGTAGAGCTGTCGTGTGTGTTCCCATTTTTAACTGTTCGTGTGTGTGTTTTGAACGAAGGGACGAAATCAACCCGCCGTCTCTTAAAAACGTCTTCTTTCGTGCCTTTTGTTCAAAGGCTTTTTTAGTTTTCCCCCAATTGTACTACCGACGAAGCCCATTCTTGTTCAGCCTCCATTGTCTGACTCTGCACGGTGACACTGCCGCTGCACTTTTCTGCGGTTTCAACACACAAAAAACAGACCACTTCAATGCATTTCACCTCGAGTGTGAATTAAACTGTTAACACTTGTTAACTAATTAATTTAAACATTTGGAGCAAGAAGCTGTTAAAGTCTTGTGGGTCACCTCTTCTAGCTGCACCCCGTCTGAAAGAGAAAACGATGGTTTAGGTGTTTAGTTGACACCTTTTCACATTATACTTTCAATATCTATTATACAAAAGTTATTTTCTGCAAGGCAATAACTTTATTGTGGACTGTTTAATGTCATGTGTTAAAGTTTGGTGGTTCTCCAACTGTGTCTGAAATTGAATATATGTGAATTTCCAGCTTTAATTTCCTCGAAACTGAATGCCATAAAGGTAAAAGTCAGAAAGGGATGAAACTAATCAAGCTGAACACTGATTTTGCAGGAGTATTTAGATGGATGTTGACATGCCATGAGCCGTCATACAAAGTTAAACTCTGCAGGAAGAGAAAAGCTTGGTTTTATGGCTGTTAAATTAGAGATATTGTTGCTTTATATCATACTTGAGCGTATGCTAAAATATATAAATCATTAAAGTGGCCTCCTGTCGTTGTGATAAGACATCTCTGTTTCACACTTATGTACCATTTAGCTGTAGATCCAATGCACACACCTACCCAGGTACTGTAGTGTTTACCCCTCTGCGGCTTCTCACCCTGACCCTACTGCGTTCACTCTCCATGTTTGGCACCCCATCAAACCACAAACTGATGCCCAGGAGAGAGGTGCAGGCTGTGAGAGGCAGCTACTCCTTTGCTGGCTGTCTAGCTGTGGAGCTCAAGATTTCCGTTCAAGTTTTCAAACTGAGCTGTACTGCACTTAAAAAGACCCAAGTCAATTTCGTTAGGCTGTATTCAGTGCAAATCTTAATTGTAATTAAATATTTATTTTTCAAGTTGGTAAGATTTGTGTTTTCTTTGCTCCATACCTAGATTTTGGTTCACTCTTTGACCTGGAGCATGACCTCCCAGATGAGCTCATCAGTTCTTCGGACTTGGGGCTGACCAACGGAGGGGATGTCAACCAGCTCCACACCAGTCTTGCAGGGCTCGGAGGAGGGATCAGTTTGGGAGGCCAGGATGCCGCTGCAAAACACAAACAGCTCTCTGAGCTCCTGCGCGCTGGAGCACCAGCACAGCAGGGCGGCCCTACTTCCAACAGCACAGCACCTGGGGCTTCTATGGGGATGATGGGGGGTGTCGGTGTCTCCCCCGGTGGACCTCAAGGCATGCCACCCCAGGGCCAACAGCAGCAAGCTGGATTAATGCAGCAGGTTGGGATGGTTGGAGGGGTGGCAGCACTGAATCGGGCAGCTGCCATGATGGGCGCACAGAAGCCCAATCCTGGACAGCAGCAGCAAGGCCTGATGGGGGGGCAGGTGATGAATGGGTCGCCAAGAATGGGTTACCCTGGCAGTGCCGGCATGGGTAACAATAGTAATCTGTTGGCGGAGACCCTGCAGCAGGGCAGTCAACAATTGGGACCTGGGGGTCAGGCAGGGATGAGACCACAGCAACCTGGAGCACTGAACAAGGTAAGCACGTTCAACCCGGGACGGCCAGGTGTTACAGATACGCTGGTTGTTTGCCAGGAATTGTCATCTGAGTTGTAATTGGAAGTCTGACTGTTACAGTTTGAAATTTCTGCTTAAAATTGGTGGAAATGTGTGATTCAAAATGAAAGATTCACTGTAAGTTGTTTACACCTCTTCAGTTTCATTCCATTTAACAGTTTATCAGGTTAACAAGCACCAAAGGCAGTCTCGTCTTCTAGTGACGCTGTAGGCTGTCACAGTTACTCATGTGAGACTGTTGTAGACGAGTTTCCCGAGCGGTAGCAGGCGTGAATGTGGTTATGTCTTGGACTCAGCCACATCACTGTTCACTCTGTGGTATTGATGGTTAACCTCCTCGCTTGTCAATATGTCACACGACGGTTGTGATTTTCTCAAGCTGTGAACTCTGTGTTGCAAACTAGCATAACTAGTAGTGTAACCGTCACTGTGGTGGAGCAAAAGCAAGCACGGGACTTTTTGTGCAGTTTAAGCTGAGTTATTTTAACTTAAAGCATCTGTTGTTGCATAGCAACAATAACAAATCACTTCACATTGTTGCTGTGCTGTCGTTGAACTATAAAGACTTAAGTTTGGCTAGATTCTGAAGTAGCTGAAAGTACTTGATACTTAAGCTTGATCTGAGGCCGTTGTGGGTGGTGAACTTGTTTGAAAAAGCTACATCATGTCTGTGGTTTTCACTTCATTTGGAGATCAAAGGCCAGGGGGAAGAAGAAGGGAGTATTCTGACTGAAAGGACATCTGAAATGTATAATGAAGGAAGGATAATCAGTCCAGTATAATTGATGAATGTAAAAATAATTGATTGAGTCTCTAAACTATTTATTTCCTTCTTACTTTTGTCTCCAGATGAATATGATGGCCAACGCGGGCCCCTATGGTGGTCCGTACGGCCAGTCCGCTGGCCAGGGGCTGCCTGGAGCAGGGCTGGGCCCACAGCTCCAGAATAAGGCAGGTCTGCCCAACAATATGGCCACCCAGTTCAACATGGACAAGAAGGCACCGCCTGGTCAAGGCATGCCTGGGATGGTAGGATTTGTTTATTTCTGTTACTGAAATGTGGATATCATAAAAGCTACTCATAGTCTCTAAAGTAGAACTAAATATTCCATCTTTTGACACATCTCTCCTTTTATGTTCTCACTGAAACCAGAGCGCAGTTTAACTTTGGGTGTAATATATTCTAGTCTGAACTGTGTCTCAACAGCATTTTGTTTCAGAGTCATCCTGTCATTGTAGTTTTGAGTTTCCACTTGAGTCCCATCTGGATGTTAAAGGATAAGGCTGATGATACTCTATATTTTTCTTATTGTCAAAAGCCTAAAACCAACAATGAACTGCGCCCAACAATCTCTGTAACTTTCCATGTGTTGACAATTTTGACAATCCCGCCCACTTCCCACCCATGATTGGCCAGGTGTATGAAGGTAAAAAAATCAAGTCAGAATACTTATATTTCAAGCTTCAACTGCTTCCGTTACTTCTCATGTGTACAAACAAGCTCAGCGACCCGCCTCGTGACTGCAGGCTTCTCAAACCCCCACCAGAGCGTGGCTGTTCCTTCAGGCGTGATCTGTCAGCATGTCATACAAACTAGTTTGCATCATGGAAGAACAAATACCAAGGCAGCTTTATGAAAGTCGTTGCATCATCTTTACAGTAGGACACTAGATGCAAAAAATCATGAACGCTCCTGTCACAGATGGATCCAAGGCAAGTCCTGGGTCAGTTTCTAGCTGATGGGGAGGGCTAAAATACGACTTTATAACATGCTGTGTGCCTTAATAAAGTTTTACAGGGGTTGTACAAAGTCTTGACTGTTTGGAAAATGTTTCATTTTCAACATAATCTGGAGTTTACCCAACATTTTCTTAATATAATGTAGTCATATTTGTCTGTCTCCCTGCTGTGTTCTCTCATCGTTCATTGCTCCAGCGTGTTCTGTTGATCGCTTAGTCTGGAAATTAGCAAATGTTCAATAATTATGATCAAACCTATTAATCAAAGTTGTTAATCAAAGCCGCTGTTAAATAATAAATTAATAAATAATTAATAAACAAAGCAACAATATGCAATGATTGCCATGAGTCTAAAGTGGTTTTGTTAACTTTATTTTGCATTTATAGGAACATTTTTGATGTGATGATAAAGGATTTGAGCTTGAAAGTTTTTTAAAATGCGTCATCTTAAAAAGCTTCATAAATACAAAGTGGTTTATAATGAGTGTTCATGTGCATGAATTAAAAACGCAGAGAAAAACAGTTCCATCACAACCAAAAGCTAAAAATTAGATTAAAAATGAATGAATGAAAACAAAATTAGATTTAATTTTATTGGCCTGGCTCCAGCGTCTTTATGCATGTCGCCGTCCAGTTCAATGTCCTGTCTTGCCGCTTTGCTTGAGTAAGATGTGTTTTGGCATTTAACTTCATGTCAAACATTTCCCTCCTCCGTCTGTTACGGCATGACTCTTTGATGACAGCATTGACGCTGATAAATTTGTTTTCATCTGTTAAATCCAGCAGGACTTAAAGCTTTACAGTGTGAAATTCTTCCTTATGCTCTATCTGGTCACATTTTTGTGTATGAAACTTGAATTGGCTGCATATGTCTTAACTTTGGAGTGTCATCAATGTCAGTGATCAAATCTCAGGAACACAGATGTACTTGTGAACTGGTGGATATTTATCACATCAAAACAAGCGGTAGCTAACACATTTGGACAGGTAGGAGAGTCTGGTGAATTTTACTTGGAATGCATTTTAGGTGTTGCAGTTGTACGTGATAACATGACTGTTTTATGAAGGAAAGAGTCATTTTAACTGACAAATCTGAAGCTGATGGGGAGAAATTGGATAATCAGTGGCTAAATCATAGACAGATTAATCATTTCAAATGGGAAGCGGCTCAGGCTGACTCATCTGGTCAGTGATTGTCTTGCATTTCAGTGAAGTAGCTCAATATTATCACCCAAAATTCTCAAGAAGTCATCATCAGTTTTTGTTTCTCTTGTTTATCCCTCGCTCAGTCACATCGAGTGCAGTATCTCAACAAGTTATTAGAATTCGAGCTGGACTGATAAATCGGCCAGGCTCGTATCATTTCCAAAACAACTCTGTGGGACCTGCAACAATAGAATTATAATTCCATTGGGCGATATCATTATCAGATTTTTAAAAACTTGTTGTATCTGTATCTATGGTATGTATTGTATCAGACAAGCTGTTTTCGAATGAAAGTTGGACTTAGGGGAGTATTGATCAGTAGTCGCAGGGCACTGTGTCAAGTGCACTGTTACATTACAGCCTGCATTATTTATAACCCGTCAGACTAGTTATCGTGAAGTAAGAAAATCTGCCATCCATGAAACCATGTTCTAATTTCCTGATAATTTTCCTGATAATTTCCTGATGTAATAATTCCTTGTACCACTCATCTATGCCTCCTCTCCATCCCAAGGCCTCTCAGCAGCAGCAGCCAGGAGCAGTTGGTGGCGTATCCGTCGGTGGAGCAGCAGCAGTAGGAGGCGCCCAGGTCGGGCTCAACGCCGTGGGGACGGGTCCTGGCGCAGCGCCCCCTACCGCAGACCCCGAGAAACGGAAGCTGATCCAACAGCAGCTGGTCCTCCTGCTCCACGCGCACAAGTGCCAGCGGAGGGAGCAGGCCAATGGGGAGGTGCGGCAGTGCAACCTGCCCCACTGCCGCACCATGAAGAACGTGCTCAACCACATGACTCATTGCCAGGCTGGCAAGTCCTGCCAGGGTGAGTCTTTTGAATTATGCTGATTGCTGGTTTTATGGTGTACGGTTTATATCATAAAGACTGGGCGGTGTTTAAAGTCATGTATCTGCTGCAGTTCATTTTTTCTTTTACTTCTTGTTCTTGTTTGTTGTTTATATCCCTCTTGGTTTGCCTCCCAGTTTTTTGTCATATCAGAATGAGTTATTCTCTCTCTAGCTGGCTCTTCTACTGTATTTTTTCTCTTATCCTTCTCTCATCTGGACATAGTTTTATTGTATTGAATGACTCATACAATAACTTTCTCAGTCTCTGGCTTCTCTCTTTCTTCTTGACTGTTTTCCCTTTTTCTCTCATCCTTTTCTTGTCTCATTATTCATCTCCCTTCTTCACTCTGTCACTATTTCTCATTTCAATTGTTCTCCTTCTCCCTTAAACTTTCCCTTTTCTCAAACTTCTCTCCATTTCTGTCTCCTCTCCCAGTGGCGCACTGTGCCTCATCCAGACAGATCATCTCTCATTGGAAGAATTGCACACGACACGACTGTCCGGTATGCCTGCCACTGAAAAACGCTGGAGACAAGAGGAATCAGCAGTGTGAGTGTCTGTCTTTGAGCAGTGTGCATGGTCATGACTCTTATTGAATAATTAAAAACATATTTATCCTGTAACTAAACAGTGAAGTCTGCGAAAGTAGATTTGAATCCAGAGATTCTCACTCTTTGTCTCCTTCTCTTGACAGCTCTTGTAAACAGTGCCGGTGTAGGTTTGGTGAACTCTTTAGGTTCAGGGGTGCCTGGCGGACAGTCCAACACTCCAAACCTGAACCCTCCAAACCAGATCGACCCCAGCTCCATAGAGAGGGCCTACGCTGCCCTGGGTCTCACTTACCAAGGCAACCAGATGCCACAGCAGCCATCGCAGGCCAACATCCCAAACCAGGGGATGCAGGGGCAGCCTGGGATGAGGACTCTAAACGCCATGGGTTAGTTTCATGATACTCTTCTGCCATGCCTTCCTAGATTGTTGTCAGTATTTCCCACTCAAAAATCATATCTCTCTTTCAGGAGGAAGCTCTATGGGAGTGAATGGTGGAGTGGGTGTGCAACCCCCCAACCAGCAGTCCAACCTACTGCCAAACGCCATGTTGCACAGCAATATGAATGCACAGAGGTAAAACTACATTTCATTTCAGGCTAATTTCAAATAACTGACTCAACCCAAGTTGAATTAGTTTTTAAGTCTTACTACTCCCTTTTCACTTCTCGCCTGTTGCTTCCCTCAGCTTGATGAATGACGGTGTGGGGAACCTGGGCTCCATGCCCACGGCAACTCCTCCTTCTGCTGCCGGCATGAGGAAGTCTTGGCATGAAGACATCACGCAGGACCTCCGCAACCACCTTGTCCACAAGCTGTGAGTCTGCGGTCCTGCAAGTGCCCCCAAAAATCTCCCTGTTGGGGGGAAAAAACAACTAATTTGAATATTGGATCATGTTTAGTGCTGCATTTGAAGTGGGTACTCCTTTCCACAATTTAATTGTAGCTGTGTGTCCTTTCTGTTTGTGCATGTGTGAGAGCAGCGTGCAGGCCATCTTCCCCACTCCTGATCCAGCTGCGCTGAAGGATCGGCGGATGGAGAATCTGGTGGCTTACGCTCGAAAAGTAGAGGGGGACATGTACGAGTCAGCCAACAGTAGGGTAAGAAACCAACACACCCAGAGTGTGAGTTACTGCGGTATGATTATTAGTTTCCAACTAAAGGATGAGGAAATAATAACAGTATTTATTTTGTCTACTGTTGCGATGTATCATTCCTCCCTTGTGTCTTATCCTTTCTAGGCGGAGTATTACCACCTGCTGGCAGAGAAGATCTACAAGATCCAAAAGGAGCTGGAGGAAAAGAGGAGGACACGACTGCAGAAGCAGGGCATGATGCCGGGACAACCTGGCTTAGCCTCCCCAGGCCTCCCACAGGGGCCTCCCAGCATCGGACAGCTGCCCATGGCCCCAGGGCAACCCCCAAGTAAGTAAACGTACCGTTTTTACCTCCTCACACACACTGCTGGCATGGAAATGAATTAGATCAGTGATGTTCCTGTTTCCTGGCATGTATCTTTACACATGATACTGAACGCTGATCAAAAAAGAGAACAAGCACACCACTTGTCTATGTCGTATGGATCTTTTCTGGTCTGTGATTCCTTTCAATCTTCTCATGTCAGATGGTCCTCACGCCGATCCGTCCATGGTCCGACCGACTGGACCCAATCAGATGGTCAACAGGATGCAGAACCCAGCAGGTACGTCTCTGAACTGTAAATAGCATAATTACAAAGGTATGTAGAGCAACCAGACTTGTAGACATTTCTTTTGCCATGTACATAATTGGTAAGGAGAGATGACATTTAATGAAAGCAACCTTTCATTACAACAAGCTACCGTTTTTGAAACAAAAAAATGTAGAAGTCATTTTATTACCGCCTTTCTAACTGCTCTACAGTTTGCTGTCCAACCTGAAAACATTAATCTCTTTTTCGTCATCTTCACTACTTCTGTAGTTGGTGTGCTCTGCCTGTTACAGGGCAGAATAGGCGAGTAAGTTTACTGATAAACTGGGCATGAGATAGGTCAGACTGACCCCACACTGAAGTACAAAGCACAGCCTGTTACAATACACTGAATTTCTAACTCCAGCAGACCTTTACCCACAGAATATTTCTTTCTTTCCTCACAGCCAAATAGCAGTTTGACTGTCAAATAAAGAGTGAAGACCCTAGTGTGAACACACCACAGGTGTTTCTGGTCTCCTTGTCTCTTATTTCTGTCTTCCTTCCCTTCCAGGAATGAACCAGTTTGGTCAGATGGGGATGCCGCCGATGGGTCAGAGGTCGACACCTCCTCTTCCTCTTAATGCTCCAATGAACCAGGTTGGCACCACTGTCACCATCTCTAACACACGTTACTTAGGGGGTGATAAAACTTTCCAAAATGGATCCTCAGGCATGCTAAAGGTTAGAATGATGTATAGTCAGCTGTGATCAGCGTGGAGGAGAGTACACGCAATGCAAAGAGACATCTAGTGTGTACTCGCAGAAATGGTCTGATTTATCCATGTGTCTTGTTGTTTCGTTTCCAGATGGGTATGGCAGCAACAAGGATGGGTCAGCCTAACACCACACAGTTACAGAACCAGTACCTCCCTCCAGGCCAGTTCCCTGGGTCCAGTCCTGGACGTGGCTCTGGTCCTGTTGGCATGAATCAGCCAGGAGCGCAGACTGCTGCACCACCGGTAAGAATGGACATATGGAGAATAAACATAGACATCAACACTCAGAGCAGCTTTGTGGAAATACTGTATGAAAGAAGTATTAAAATGTTTTTCAGTCTTTCATATTTCATTAATTTACGCTCCAGGTTTGCAGTTCCATCTTTTGTTTTCTAAACAGCAGGGACCTCTTCGTCTTTAACCTCTGTGTCCTCTCCTCTGAAGCAGAATCAGATGTCAACGCCGCCTTCCCACCCAGCCAGCAGCCCCGCAGCACAGTCTGCCCCTTCTGCCCCAGGCCCTGGAGCCCCAGGAGGCTCCATGGGGCCTGGTAGTGCCAGTGGTGCCGGGCCCATACCAAACTTGCCTCCATCCTCCACCCCCACACAGCCCAACTCCTACCCTCACTGCCCACCCATCCGAACAAACTCCCCATCACCAGCACGCAGCTTAACGCCTCAGCCGCATCAAACGCCTCCCACATTACCTCGCTCACAGACCCCACAGCCACACACTCCCGGCACACCCCAGCTGCCACCTCCACAGCACCCCCAGCAACAGCAACAACAACAGCAGCAACAGCAGCAGCAACAACAACAACAACAACAACAACAGCAGCAACAGCAACAACAGCAACAACAAGCTTCGCAGCAACCACCGCCGCCATCAGGGCAGGCAGTGAACTCTGAGAAGCCCAGTCAGCTTCCACCACAGACGCTTGGGGGTGTGGCTTCCTCAGGCCCCCAAGCAGGTCAGGCTCCTTCAGTGCCTACCCAGAATGCTCATGTGCCATTGCAGCGGCCGCAGACCCCAGTAAGTAGATCACCCTGCTTTTATTACCTATCCTAACCCAGAATTGTTTTCCTGAAACCTCCCGCCTCAT
The DNA here is from genome assembly GCA_023373845.1 of Nibea coibor. NCBI lineage: Eukaryota > Metazoa > Chordata > Actinopteri > Sciaenidae > Nibea > Nibea coibor. Next base: position 4,530,924 of record CM041727.1, read on the forward strand.
TCAGTGATGCTCTGGTCTTCCTGCTCGCTCTGCTTCGGTTCTCATGCTCCTCTTAATACACAGGGAATAAGGAAAACAGAAAAGGAAGTTTAGGTTCTGTCAGTGAATGGATAGTCTTAAAACTACTATCTGAATGGGACATTTCTTAACCTCACTCCATCTTTGTCCCTTTGTCACAGCTATCTCCAAAGCCTTCTCTGACGGCAGACGGACCGGTGTCCTCACCAGCCTCCGTCAGCAGCAGTGCCGATCCCAGCTCCCAGCTCACCCAGGCAGACGGTCCTGCTCCCAGTCAGGAAGACGTCAAAATGGAGGTGAAGAAGCAGGAGGAGGACGACGAAGGGGCTGAAAGCCAAGGAGAGGGCAAGGGGAAGATGGGCAAGGGTCAGCCAGATATAAAGATGGAGGAGAAACCAGAGGTAAGAACGTCCATGCTTCTGTTTAAAAAATCCTGGAAACATTTTTTAGATCTTATTTTCAGTTCTATAAGTATCCCATAGAGAGAGAAGTCATTATACTAAAGTCATTAATCTTCCTCTCAGATAAAGAAAGAGAAGCCGTCAGGAGATGGCTGCAAAGGCGAGCCCATGGACACGTCTTCATCCTCTGTGCCGTCGTCGGTAGCAACAGGTGAAGACAAGAAGCCCGAGGTGAAGAAGGAGCCCAAAGAGGAAGAGGAGGGGTCAGGGACAATGGCCACCAACAGCTCCCCAGCCAGCGCTCAGAGCAAGAAGAAAAGTAAGTTTGGAAAACTTAGCTCTGTTTTACAGCCACCGTTATCTGCACTGGGAAGAGTAATCAGTCAATACTAAGAACTCTAGAAGTGAAAAAAAAAGTCCAAACTCGACATACCACAATTTAAAACTGTGAAATTTTAAAGCAAAGTCAGTTCATTCCAATTAAATTGCTGTGATTGGAGGATCCGCTCAATGAGGTGAAATGAATCTGTACGACCGTCGGCACAGAGCTTAGTTCTGGTGACCTTAAACGTGAGAGCGTCTTTGACTGATAGAAAATCATCTGAACAGTCCTGATGGGACAGAGAGCCAGAGAGTCCAAAATAGAGGAAGCTGTTGGAGCTTATTAGCTGTGCTGCATCATCAACTTTTATTTAACTTCCTCTGTTGAAAAGAGGAATGGTTTGCAGACAGAAATTAAAGGTACACATGCATCTTTTGAAGAAGAATCTGTATGAACCCAGTGTCCTGTTTTCAATAATTATTTGTTAAATGGAGAGTTTGAACAAAATGTCAAGGTGATCTGGGCTGAACCTCAAAAGCTGTTGTGACAGACAAACACTGGGAAAGCCGGCTAGGGGGTTAAAATTTAGCGATTGAGTTTCACTCAGTCATGTACGACGTCCATGAACACCCACACCTTCTTGTTTTGTCTGTGTAAAGTCCCACACACCAGCAGCATCAGGGTCATGATGCACTTTAACTCACCAGAAAGGCACCGCATTCATCACATTCACTCCCCAGACTGACACACCTCAGCTCCTTTACCCTGTGCAGTCTCTCCATCCATCATTTAGTGACGCAATGCTACATGACGCAGCAGAGATTGCACCCGTGCCTCTTCCTCTGTTCTCCCTTTACCTTCCATCTCTAAAACTCATTTGTTTCTCTCGCTCCCTCTCTTCCAGTCTTCAAGCCTGAGGAGCTGCGTCAGGCTCTGATGCCCACCCTGGAAGCTCTGTACCGGCAGGACCCTGAGTCCCTTCCCTTTCGTCAGCCGGTGGACCCCCAGTTACTGGGAATACCCGTACGTATTCGAACTAGTAACAAAACTAACCTGGTAAGGGACTGCACTGGCTGCCATTTTGCTTCAACTCCTCTGAAAACGTAGATTTTTATTTTGTTTTTCTCTTTTTTTTTCTCATCTTAATATTTTTTTCTCCTTGTCATAGTTAATATTTTCAAATTTTAATTTCATAAATCTGCTTCCATTTTCTTTAATTTTTTAGCTGATTTTTCTCCCATTGCATGTCAGAAGTTAAGAAAATGAGATTTGGAAGCGTGTATGTGTGTGTGTGTGTGTGTGTGTGTGCTCATTTTTGAAACTTCTTGTCATTTATAAATCAAAGCAATGACTCTTATGAACATTTGGCATTTTAAAAAAGTGAAACGGCAAATCAGATCAACAAGATTCAAAGTTTGGCTGAGCAGTTACAGATTTCGACATTGAGATTTAACTTTTTGTGCAGACAGTTGAAGAAAATGATACAGTATCTCGGCCCAAACATCTGTTAGAGTATTAAACCTATTAAAATTAAGTACAATAGGGAGACATGTCAATAGTTCAGAGAAGGATTTGCTTCAGTAACCGTTCATGAGCCAATTGCTTTCATTTATCACTTAATTTTTGTTTGACTTTTGCTTCTTTCACATCATCAGATTTTAGGTTTTGATTTTGAATTATGATTTTCGTAGCTTTCATCCTAGTACTCCATTGCTAGCTTTCTAGTTCAGTTCCTCACCAGTAGTAGTGTGTCAGTGTTCAGGTGGGCAGTGTGTAGAGGTGGGACGATACCTTTTTACCCTCATTGCATCTAAATTACGGGGGGGGGAGCGTGCACGATAAGCCTCGGTATGACGGGGTCCGTCCTCCCACTGCCTGAACGTGAAGTTTAATAAACGTTTTTATAGCGGTGACGAGCGAGCACCAGGCGATTGGCTCAGCTCTCGTCAGGAACCTCCACAGTCAAGTGATGCAGCTTTCCAGCCTTTGTATAATTTATATAACAGCCACTTATTAAACATGTAAATTACCCGCAAATCCGTGCAGTATATAAACACGGTGGTGATATAAATTTGGCTCTGTAGGCTGACATGGTAATATGCATCACTTGTTTGTTCATGTGAGTGGTTCCATTCAGAGACGAGGGTCTGTTTCCTTATTCTTGTTGCCATGGCGACACAGAGATGGACCCTGCTCTTTGAAACTCACACCTCCTCCAATTTTTTTTTTTTTTTCCATGAATCCCCCCCAAAAAGCCTATTTTATCCTCGCCCTCTCCTCCGATCCTCCTCAGACAGCTTCAGTTTGAGGAGAATCAGAGGACAGGAAAAAGGAAAAGGACACGGAGACTCGTCCGTCCCTCTCTCTTACATTTGCTTCACCTCAGCACTGTTGGCTTTAACTCTGCCATCATATTGCCACTCACGCTGCTGGCGTTGTTAATGCCAATCACTGTGTTGCTAAAAACAGTAAATCTGTCTGCCTGTTGCTGTTGCCACTGCTCTGTTCTTCTTGGTTTTGCACCCTTATCGCTTCCTGAGCCTGAAAGCTTCGTTCGTTTTCAGTCTTCAGCATCCAAAGCCATCAAGCCCCCCACCCCCAGCTGTTGGACAGTGTTCAGCACTGTGTGGCAAAATGAGCAAATTGATGATTTCTAATGATTTTCACAATGCTTGGCTTCAGTTCTTTTTAAAGAATATGTCATATACAATCTTATCTGTAGCTTTTTGTGTGGTTATATGAGCGGCAGAGGACCGGACTGACTCGTGGCGGTCGCCTGGTCCCTGCTCGCAGCACAGATGGGGGATTTTTAACTGTAGGGTGCAAAGCAGAGAGCTGGAGGGCAGAAGTTGTCATGTCTCTCTGTTTGCACGTGAACCTTCTTCTCTGCAGCGCTCAACAACATTGTCCCCCTGCACCCTCTTCTCTCCCTACTCTGGTCCCACCCGGTCGACGCCTACATCACACCTTCACCTGATGTCCACAACGCCGCTGCTGCTGCTGCTGCTGATCATCACTCTTCTTCCCCATCTCTCCACGACCAAACATTCCCACCATCTCGCTGCTCTCTCTTCTCTCCCTCCTCTGACCCTTTTTCAACTCTTGAACTTTACCTCCGACGGCGCGCCTCCACAAACCAGGACTACTTTGACATCGTGAAGAACCCCATGGACCTGTCGACCATCAAGCGGAAGCTGGACACGGGGCAGTACCAAGAGCCATGGCAGTACGTCGAGGATATCTGGCTGATGTTCAACAATGCCTGGCTGTACAACCGCAAGACGTCCCGCGTCTACAAGTACTGCTCCAAGCTGGCCGAGGTGTTTGAGTCGGAGATCGATCCTGTCATGCAGGGCCTGGGGTACTGTTGTGGGAGGAAGGTGAGACCTTAGTGGAGGAATATAACATTCTTGTTAGGTCAGAATTTGGTTCAAAGGAAAAATATTGATGCCACTCATGCATGTAAACTAAAACAAACATGTTTATTAGAGTTTTATAGGCAGTATAGCTGGTTTACGCTAAGCTACTCAGCTTCTGGCTGGAGCTTCATATTTGATAGATGTGAGAGTGGTATTCATCTTGTCATTCATTTCTCTTGTTTGTGGATAGTTGTACTGTATGTTTGTGTGACAGGTGTATGTATGAGAGGTGTCAAACAACATTTTTTTTCCTTCTCTTTATTATTCCAGTTTGAGTTTTCCCCCCAAACTCTATGCTGCTATGGAAAACAATTATGCACCATCCAACGTGACGCTGCTTATTTTAGCTACCAGAACAGGTAAGGGCTTTCGGCACATTGTAACATTGAGCACACGCACCGATCACAGACGAATAGCATTCACAAAGTGTTGTCGACATTTAGACGTGTTGCTGTGAAAACGCAGCGAATGAGATCAGCTTGTCTTGTTGTATTTTGTACATTGATGCTATGCTGTAGGAAATCAATCAGTGCAATCACAGATGAGTTTTAATTTGGCTTCAACTGGTTACCCTGGCACCATCTCCATCTTCATAGTTCACCGTTTTTAATTTTCATTATGTTCTCATTCATAAAGTGGGCTCCTGTCTTCTTTATTTGTCGCACCATTGTTTCCCACGGAGTAAATTTACATGCACAACACGTGGCAGCTCGCATTTTTGGATATTTACTTGGGGGTGGGGGTGGGGGTATCCATTCTCACCACCAGAAGAAAGGTTCCCACTTTATAAATGAACTGAAAGGATGATGGGTCTCTGTTGCTTTATTTATTTTTCCTCATCCAACCCTTTCATGTTTGGAGACTCGTATCCTCACTCCCTTCCTCCTCCACAGCTCCTAGTGGTCTCTCATGTTGCTGTAATGTTGTTGTTGTTTACCACTGGATGTCTGACGCTAATCTTTGCTTTGCCTTGGCTCTCTGTCCTCTGTTGGTTGTTGTTCACATCCTGTCCCCCTCCCCTCTCCCTCTCTGTCCCCTCCATTGTCCTCGTCTGACCTGTAACGATTTATTTCACGCTTTTTTTAATATTCATTTTGACCTCCCCTCCCCTCCCCCATCTCCCTTCCCTTCTCCCCTTCTCTCCCTCCTTTTTTAACGCTTGTGATGTCTGCATTGGCCTGTTTTGGTGTGACCAATCATCCACTCCAAAATTTACGCGCAAAATCAAAACACCCGCCCACACAAAACACCCTGCATCACGATTGGCTGCTTCCTCCTGGCGACGACCTACCTTGCCCTCTGCCTCCTCCTGTGTGTCCGCCCCCTGGCCTGTCCTGCCCTGCCCTGATTGGCGGCTGCTTCTTCGTGCCCTCTCTGTGATTGGCTGTGCTGATGGCGAACCTGTAGTTCACCAAAATATGGGCTTCTTGCTGACAGGTACCACTTCTGTGAGAAGTGTTTCAACGAAATCCAAGGCGAGAGTGTTTCCCTTGGGGACGACCCCTCCCAGCCTCAGACGTGAGTACCACCACACTGCTGCCCTTCCTCTCGCACACACACAGATACACCCTGTTTACACCTGGCATTAACATGCATCCGACTATATGTGAATATTTCTAAGCAAAGGTGTTAATAGATTGAGATATGATTGGTCACACTGCACTTGGAGGCTGCATACGGCCAGAATCTCTCAGCAGTGTGTGTGCAACTGTCTCCTGAGACAAACTGAAGGTCCGCCTACAGATCTGACGTCTAACAGATTAAAGTGCGAAGCAAGAAGACGCCAAAAACAACAGGCTAAATGATTTCTGATGGATGGAGGCTGTACGAAACACATTTGGAAATTAAAAACAGCACATTTGGTCTTTGCTAACAGAAGAGATGTAGGTGTTTATTTACATATAGAGCGGGGAAATGAGACCCGATCACAATGTATGTGAAAAGACATTCTAATGCCAGATGTGAACTGACGTATTTACAGCTGCGCACATGCCAGGTTCGTCAGTAATGCTTGTCCAGATGAGTAGTTATTATGGTCTGATATGAGCAGCATGATAGACTGAATGCCAGAGCTCCATTTTTTTTTTTTTGGAGACCCCCGAAAGATAACAGCATAAATTTAACCCTCAAGTATTTTCACTTAAGTAGCTTTAGAGTTAGAAAAACACTTATTCCACACCGTGTCACATGTATATTCTTCATCAGTTTGTCATTGTCTGTGTGTTCGTTATGATCTACCTGCTGCTCTGTGGGGCTTTCAGGGCTTAAAATAATGAGTTGTAATTTAGTTTACTTGCTTGAAACTTTTGATTTCTTCTCTGGAGTTCAGGTTCACATGTGCAAGATGAAACTAAAGAATTCATAAGATGTTTTTAAACATACAGTCCTCTTTTCATCTCTGTGGGATTGTTTAATTCTTTCAGTATTGATGTCACATCTTGTAGTAACCATGTTGTATTTAAAAAGTACCTTCTCAACTCTGACAAGAGTTTGTCTCGTATTTTGGTGGTGGGGATTAACCGTCTAACAATATAACACATAGATGACATATTTAGCTTATTTCTGACTCTCTGATCATTTTCTGAAGTGAAGATGGAGGGTCGAGCACATGGCGTGCACTCTTCAGAGGATTACCTTGTCGTGTTCGATACAGTCATTTGTTTTCTGGTGTGTCCCACAGGTCCATCAACAAAGACCAGTTCCAACGAAAGAAGAACGACACACTCGACCCGGAGTTGTATGTTCCCCTCATTGACTTAAATTTATAAATTATAAAGAGCTATGACTTTCTGTATTTAGTTTAAATTGCGTCATGATTTTAGAAACCTGTTGCTGCTCAGTAATAACTAAATTAGCTTTTCATTTCACAGATGCGTTTTGGGCGTCACAACCTTTTTACTTAAAGTGTAATTACTTATTTATCACCTTTTATAGCTCCTGCACAGAAACACACGATGGCTGACCTGTTGTCTAATGTGTGTCCGTCTTTTGTCTTCTCTTCTCTCTCTCCTCAGGCTTGTGGAATGTATTGACTGCGGTCGTAAAATGCATCAGATCTGTGTCCTGCATAATGAAACCATATGGCCGTCCGGGTGAGCCAGCTATCACGTGCACACACACTCTGTACATTCTGTTATATGACTGTGCCTGGAAAATAAATGTGGCCTTATGTATACCTTGAAAAAGCCTGAGAATCATCCAAAACGTCATTAAAGGTGCTTGAAAATATAAATTTGGATGCCAGTTCCCACATTTTGAAAAATATGTAAAAGGCGTGACATTACATCAGGACAGAAAATGGCTGCCAGTGTGGTGGCAACAGATACACAACGTTCTGCAGCTGCGTCATGTGTGGTCTGTTTGTAATTAAAAGATGCAAGTCATTTCAGAGTCATTAAAGTTGTTTAAAGAAAGGAAGACTGACATGATTAAAGCCACTTAATCACTGTCATTGGTGTTAATTGTGACAGAGCTGATGTTAACCTGCAAATTTAACTTTTTACTGTTTACTTCCTCCCCGACCAGCTTTGTGTGTGACAACTGCCTCAAAAAGGCCAACAAGACGCGGAAAGAGAACAAATACGCTGCCAAAAGTAAGTGGAGTAACGCCGAGCGGCGGGCTCTTTCCCTGCCTCTTCCCTTCGTTCAGACTTTGAGTTTCTGGATATTATCAACACAGTTTAAGTTAGAAATAATTTTGACCTTCTGAGTTAAACCATTGCTGCCCGGTTCAGAACATCTGTGCGCAAAGTTCAGAACCAAACAGTTTATTAAATTATGTGGAATATGTCGGAGAAAAAGGGGAAACGAAGGCAAATTTATCACAAAATAAAGCAACATTAACAAAGTGATGAAGGTTCTCATACTAAATCAAGTGAGAGGACAGTGTAGCTTTTTGTTGCTGAGTGTTCTTGCATGAAACGGCATGAAGTGAGCCAAGAAAAAGTCCAGAACATCATCCGCGTAAAATCACAACATGCTGTTTTTACGCTTCAGTTTTTGTACAGATCGACTAAACAAGACAGAATGTGTTAATTGCCAGTTAATTATGATTGCTTCATCAGCTTTGGACGTGCTAGTAAGCAGATTTCGTCACCTTTGAACAGAGCCAGACCAGCTGTTTGCTCGTTCCCAGTCTTGGCTGTAGCTTTATATCTACCGCACAGACATGACAGTGCTATTAATCTTTTTTTTAGTCCCAGAATGTTGAACACACCCTTTGAAATAAAGAGCTCTGTGTTAAAATGTAAATTTGAGGATAGTGTTGTTGTTTATTGTATCTTCAGACAAACTTTGAGGTTTCTTCATCCTTCTTCCTTTTTATTCTTTTTGCAGGACTTCCTCAGACCAAGTTGGGGAGCTATTTGGAGACACGAGTTAACGACTACCTCAAGCGTCAGAACCACCATGAAACTGGCGAGGTCACCATCCGTGTGGTCCATGTTTCAGACAAGGTGGTTGAGGTCAAGCCGGGCATGAAGTCCAGGTAAGAGGTCAAATTTCACTGCTGCAAGTTTTAGGTGTGTGGTGAGGGGGAAACACTGAACATGTTGAGGATGGTGATTAACTTCTCGCATCAAACTCATCAAACTTGGTGAGTCCTGCAGCAGGTCAGACCTGTACCATACAGTTTAAACAGAGCAGGAGTAATTCACGTTGTAATGAGATGAGGAGAATGGGGAGTGATTCAGCACTTCTTCCTGAAGGAAACCCAGCACTAAGCGGGAGTTCCTCCGCACCAGGGTAAAAACAAACGCACCAGGTTGTTGCTAAGCAACGGCTGGTTGTCCATAGTGCCCAGTAGAGTAGGTAACACACAGGTATGGATGGAGAGTTTGTTTACCCAAGTGTGGGAAATATCGTGCACAGTGGCAAACTCAGCTCAACAGCCCACTGATTCGAAAATATTAATTAGTAATCTATTAAAGAAAACTCTGTCCTGGCTGCTCCGTGCTGAACCTTTTTGTTTGAGACATTTAGTTGAAAATTCCAGTTATTAGACCTCCTCGGTGTAAGCAAATGTATCACTCCCTTCAACACTGAACTTTACGACTTGTTGAAGTCGTCACCGTCTCAGTTTCAGCCCAGTTAATCATGACTCACACATTACGAGCACTGCTAGGAGTGGTTGACCATATTCCATACTTCTTCATGTCATGATGTAGCTCTGTCAGACAGTTCAGAGAAACATTGTGATGATGAATTGTAGCAGGAAAGACTTGCTGATGATGCATGTTTGGATGTTTTTGTTCCTCCCAGGTTTGTTGACAGTGGAGAGATGTCAGAGTCCTTCCCGTACAGGATGAAAGCCCTGTTTGCATTTGAGGACATCGACGGAGCGGATGTGTGTTTTTTCGGCATGCACGTTCAAGAGTACGGCTCGGACTGCCCGCCTCCCAATCAGAGACGAGTGTACATCTCTTACCTGGACAGCGTGCACTTCTTCAGACCTCGACACCTCAGGACTGCTGTCTACTACGAGATCCTGCTTGGCTACCTGGAATATGTCAAGAGGCAGGGGTAAGAGAGACATAATGGCAGCTCCAACTGAGCAGCTGATTATAGCATTATAGCTACACAGGTGTTTAAATATGAGCCCATTATGCAGTATAAAATGTATTCATCAGGCTTTGTGTTACCAGGAGCTGCTGGAGTTGCATGAAAATGAGCAGGCAGATGGAATAAAAGGAAATAAATTTGTAATGAATGTGACTACGTCTCTCCCTTTGTCAGGTTTACAACGGGTCATATCTGGGCTTGTCCGCCCAGTGAAGGGGATGATTACATCTTCCATTGTCACCCAGCGGACCAGAAGATCCCCAAGCCAAAACGCCTCCAGGAGTGGTACAAGAAGATGCTGGACAAGGCGGTCGCTGAGCGCATTGTCCACGATTACAAAGTGAGACATGTTTTCTGCTTCAGTTATTGTACCAACAAAGTGAACGAGTGCATTCATCAGTCAAACCCTAAAGACAGTGACTCATCACAACAATATGAGAACGTTTTCCTTCATTTCCAAGTAACCCTTGAAATGTCTGCTCCTATTCTGCATTCATTGATAAAACACGTGTCTTTATTGCTTCCTAAAACAGAATGAGCTCATGAGAACATTACCAGCATTATTATCACTTAACCGTTGTCTCTTTTTCTCTCAGGACATCTTCAAACAGGCAACAGAGGACCGGCTGACAAGTGCCAAGGAGCTGCCATACTTTGAGGGTGACTTTTGGCCCAACGTACTGGAGGAGAGTATCAAGGAGCTGGAGCAAGAAGAAGAAGAGAGGAAGAGGGAGGAGAACAGTACCTCCAATGAGAGCACAGATGTGAGTAGAATAACATGGACTACATGCAATCAGATAGTTGTTTAGTCTGTCAAAATGCTGTACACTGACACTGACATTTAAAACATTCACAGGCCACAAAAGGAGACAGCAAGAATGCCAAAAAGAAGAACAATAAGAAGACAAGCAAGAACAAGAGCAGCTTGAGCCGAGCCAACAAGAAGAAACCGGGGATGCCCAACGTTTCCAATGACCTCTCCCAGAAGCTCTATGCCACCATGGAGAAACATAAGGAGGTATGCAAGTCTAACTTCATTATAGCAATAGCCGTTTACTTATTAATTTATGGCGTAATTATGAGAACGTTACACTGACATAAGTTATCACATTGACTCTTAATTGTGCTATTTAACTGCTGCTGCACTGTGCAGCTGTTTTATTAAGAGTAGATTTATATTACAGCTGAGCTTAGTAATAATGTCTTTACTGACAGCAGATTAATAGTTATGACAGTTATAATCTGTGTTTTTGTATATTAACAGTTGATCACACATATCATAAACCCTGCTAACTCAGCAGTGACGACTGAGTTTGCAAATTAACAAACTACAAGAGAACAATGACATACTGTTGTATGCTGAAACTTCTCTGGAGGAAGAAGTAGCAAACTATTACTGGAACGCTGACAAAACACTCGCCAACGTCTAAAAGTCAGTCCCAGATTTAGTCTCGTCCAGCAGCTTCTTGCTCGCTCACTCTCCTTTTCTGTTCTTGGCTTCCTCTCTCAGCGTTCTCTTCTGTCTTTCCGGCTCTGTCATGTCCATAGAGGCTGCTGAGCCTTGTTACATTGCCCACTTGCCCAGCTCCTGTTCTGGCACAACACCAGCTCCACTCCCCATCAGCATTTGGCTAAAAACCTCCTTCTCTTCTTCCCGGTGCTTCAAAACACCTGTGGTACAAACACTAACACTCCCCCGATGCTCTAAGCTCACAGTCTGGCTAACAAACTGAGCTAACAGCAGCTACAGTCGGCAGCAGTTTACTTCACTGTCCATCAGGAAACTGTAAGTCACAGAGTTGAGGTGGAGCAGCCAGAGGACATCAAAGGGAAAAACAGAAAACATTTTCTCCGTACAGACGTACAACATGCACAACTGTACAGACCGAGGCCTGAATCAAAAACTTACAGCTGATCTTCTCCACTCAGGTCTTCTTTGTCATCCGCCTCATCGCTGGCCCCACCGCCAACTCTCTGCCCCCCATCACTGACGCGGACCCCATGATGGCCTGTGACCTGATGGACGGCCGCGATGCCTTCCTGACGCTGGCCCGGGACAAGCACCTGGAGTTCAGCTCTCTGAGGAGGTCCAAGTGGAGCTCCATGTGTATGTTGGTGGAGCTGCACAACCAGAGCCAGGACCGCTTCGTCTACACCTGCAACGAGTGCAAACACCACGTGGAGACCCGCTTCCACTGCACCGTCTGCGAGGTAAGAATCAGGATTTGCTTTTCTTCCTTTGAACGTGACTGAAGTCAGTAAAGAGACGCTGGAACATCTCTGTTACCTGTTATGAATTTTCATTTGTTTATGAAATGGTGTGTTGGAACACACTTCTTGGAATCGTACATAGCAAAAGGTTAAATAACCTTTTAGTTATGCCACATTTCAAAGCACAGATAACTGGTTTTGCTCTTCTAAGTGGCAGCTGAATAAATAAGGTCAGGGGTTTTAGTTGAAAGCAGAAGCTTGGTGCTTTGTTTTTTCTTCTTCCCTCTAATTTCTAACAGCAAATTCTTTTGTACTGCAGTCATTGACACTGTTAACTCCACTGTGACCGATAGCATGGGGAGGGCGTTGGAAGTCAGTAGCAGTTCCAGGTTTCACACCAGTGCCTTGACTGAAAGAAAGACACAGTGTCACAGTGTCTTTCAGTCGTGAGATCTGTGATAGTGCGCTTTGCCGAATTCATTCTTAGCATTACCAGATAAAAGTATGGAAAAGAATCACTCTTAAGGTGTGACAGTTGCATAACAAAAACATTGCAGTGGTGGTGTGGGCATGTTGTAATTTCATAAGAAATTAAGAAAGAAAACATGTAGTCACTGATCTGGCACACACTCATTATTTCCCCATTTCGTTCTCCAGGACTATGACTTGTGCATCACCTGCTACAATATTAAAGGTCATGAGCACAAGATGGATAAGTTGGGTCTTGGACTTGACGATGACAGCAACAACCAGGCGGCAGCAGCTACCCAGAGCCCAGGAGACTCTCGCCGTCTGAGCATCCAGCGTTGCATCCAGTCGCTGGTCCACGCATGCCAGTGCCGCAACGCCAACTGCTCCCTGCCGTCCTGCCAGAAGATGAAGCGCGTTGTTCAGCACACAAAAAGCTGCAAGCGCAAGACGAATGGCGGCTGTCCCATCTGCAAGCAGCTCATTGCTCTGTGTTGCTACCATGCCAAACACTGTCAGGAGAACAAATGTCCCGTCCCGTTCTGTTTGAACATCAAGCAAAAGCTCCGGCAGCAGCAGCTGCAGCACAGGCTGCAGCAGGCCCAGATGTTGAGGAGGAGAATGGCAAGCATGCAGAGAGTGGGGCAGCCAGCCGGAGGGCCACCAGGAGGACCTGTTGTAGGACTTCCATCACCGGGGAACAATGGTACAACGGCACCAAGTACCCCAACTTCTGGTGGAACCCAACCTCCAACACCACAGACCCCAACTCAGGCCATGCCTCCAGGCCCACAACAGGGAATGGGCCCTGGACCTGGAGTTCAACAACAGCAGCAACAGCAGCAGCAGCAGCAGCCAGGTGGGATGCCCGCACAAAGTGGCATGCCTCCTCAGCACCAGCTTCACCACCAGTTCCAGCAGATGGCCGGTGGAGGAGGTGGGGCTGGGGGGATAATGGGCTCTCCCCAACATCAGCAGCAGCAGATGCATCCTCAGGTCCAGCAGCAGCAGCAAAGTGGAGCAGGGACCAACCCTCAACAGCTCCAACAGCACCCAAACAACTTGCCTCCATATGCCAGCAGGCCACCGGGTTCCTCCCCGATGCATCAGTCCCAGGGCAAGCCGGTCCTCGGCTCTGCAACACCTCCCCAGCAGCAGCCTGGTGGCGCTGTCATGCCTGGAAATGTTGTGGGCCAACAACCTCCCAATCAGCCCCAGGGCCAGCCTCCACTCTCGCAGCAGCAACAACAGCCCCCTTCCGGTCCTCCACCGGCAGCAGTAGAAATCGCCATGAAGATCCAACAGGTAGCCGACGCTCAGAGGAAGATGGCTCTACAGAGACATCCACCTGCAGGAATGATGCCTCCTCACCCTCACCATCAGCAAGGTCAGGGTCAGCAGATGGGAATGGGACACCCAGGGGCGGTAGGAATGGTTGGACCCCAGGGTATGCCACCACAGACGCAAGCAGCAGTGGCAGCTGCTCGAGCCCACATGGATCAACCGCAAGGCCCTCCACCAGGGATGATGGTTGGCACTGGTGGTCCCATGCAGCAACCCCCTCAGCAGGGTAACATGCCCCAGAACCAGCTGCCCCCTCAGGTACAGCTTCAACAGCAGAGGATGGGCGCTCCACTTCAAAACCCTCAACAGCAGCAGCAGCAATGGGCAGGTCAGGGGATGCCACCGCAGCAGAGGCAAGCTATGATGAACCAAATGGGCCATCCAGCCATGATTGCAGCTCAACAACAACAGCAGCAGCAGCAGCAAATGCAACAACAACAGCAGCAGCAGCAACAGCACCAACAAGCTCAGGGCCATCCTGCCTTGATGAATATGGCACAACAACAGCAGCAGCAACAGCAGCAAGGTGCCGGCATCCCAGGTGGAGCGGTCCCTGGAGCTGCTGGTATACCAGGGGTTGGTGCTGCAGGTGGGAACATCCCCCAAGCAGCCCTCCAGGAGCTGCTACGGACTCTCCGCTCGCCCAGCTCACCCCTCCAGCAACAGCAAGTCCTCAACATCCTGCGCTCAAACCCACAGCTCATGGCTGCTTTCATCAAACAGAGAGCCTCAAAGTACAAGGGGGTGCAGGGGGGCCCGGGTGCGCCTGGCGGTGTCCCAGGAGGTCCTGGGCCCACAGGGGGTCCCGTTGGTAATGTCATGGCAGGAGGGGGCCCACAGGTGAACATGAATGCGGCGGGTCCAGGCCAGCAAGGTATGCACATGGGGGGTCAGGGAGGGACGAATGTCAACATGGCCACGATGGCCCAGCTACAGCAAGTACAGCAGCAGCAACAGCAGCTGCAGCAGCAGCAGCAGCAGCAGCAGCAACAACAACAACAACAACAACAACAACAACAACAACAACAACAACAACAACAACAACAACAACAACAACAACAACAACAACAACAACAACAACAACAACAACAACAGCAGCAGCAGCTGCAACAGCAACAGAGGCCGATGCTCAGCAGTTTACAACAGCAGCAAGTTGCAGCTCTTCAGCAGCAACAGCAGCAAGGGGGAGGAAGAGGCATGCCGGGTCAGGGGCCACAGATGGGAAATCTCAGCAACCCCCAGTTTAGGGACTTGATCATGAGGCGGCATCTCCAGCAACAGCAGCAGCAACAACACCAACAGCAACAGCAGCAACAAATGGGAGTGAATCATGGTCAGTTTCAACAGCCACAGCCACCACAAGGGCAGAGCTACATGGGGCAGCCTGGGATGCAGCCTCCTTCAGTGGGACAGGGCCCACCTGGAGGTCCGCCACATGTCCCTCAGCAGCCTGGAGGTCCCCCAGGCCAGCAGGGGCAAGTTTACCCAGGGTCGGTGGCAC
Organism: Nibea coibor; assembly: GCA_023373845.1. Classification (NCBI taxonomy): domain Eukaryota; kingdom Metazoa; phylum Chordata; class Actinopteri; family Sciaenidae; genus Nibea; species Nibea coibor. The sequence goes on from CM041727.1 coordinate 4,546,167, forward strand.
AGCAGCAGGCCACAGCTGCACTCCAGCAGAGGCTCCAGCACCAGCACCACCTCCAGATGCAGCAGCAGCAGCAGAATGCCATGGCTGGTCTGCAAGGTGGTGATGCAGGTGGAGGGGGTGTAGGAGGCCCTCAGCAGCCACCTCAAGGCCCTCAGCCCACGCAGGGCGGCCCCCCATCTCAGGCTCTGCTCCAACAAGCCCTCCATCAGAGGCTGCTTCAGCAGCAACAACATCTTGGCCCTGGAGGGGGGTCACCAGTTCAGCACAGCAATCCAATGAGCCCTCAGCAGCCGCAGCAGATGGCCCAGTCGCCACACCCACACCTGCAGGGCCAGACGCTGCCCACATCGCTGGCTAACCAGGTGCGATCCCCACAGCCTTCACCAAGACCCCAGTCCCAGCCGCCACACTCCAGCCCGTCCCCGCGCATGCAGCCTCAGCCCTCCCCGCATCACATCTCCCCGCAGATGCAGACGGGTTCCCCGCACCCGGGCCACCTGAACCAGCACCACCCGGGCATGGTGGTCCCGCCACAACAACAACAACAACAACCGACCCAACAACAGCAACAGAACTCTATGGAGCAGTTTGGGTCGGACCCAAGCGCTATGCTGTCTCAGCTGAGCGGCATGGCCGGTCTCCACGGGCCGGGGGGAAACGGTCAGGACCCGCTGGGCCAGAACATGAATCACAACCCTTTAGACATCATGTAGGAATTCTACTTAACGTGTCAAGTCGAGCTCACGCTCTGTGATTCTTCGCACAAACTGCACTCACCCAGGACAGTGTTATTGTTATTACTTAGCCTTCTTTTTTTATACTATTATTAAATGTTATTTAAAATGTTTTCAATAAAGATGCATTGAACTGAACTTCCTATGGGAGATGAACAATAAATCAAGCAGTCGTTAAATAAATTAGAATAAATGAATTGTAAGTTATTGCTGTTAATATATTTTTTTGCCAATTGTGGACAAAGAGGGGAGGGCGACGGTTTCTCTAGCACCCTCCCTCACCTCCACCTCTCGCTGAATTACAAGAAAGGTGATATTTTCTGGGGGGTTTTTGGGGGGTAAATAGGAGTAATTGCCTTTTTTTAAGAAAATGTTTTTAAGATTTTAAAAGTGGTCGAGAATTAAAGAGGAGATGATTTAATGCAAAGAACTTTTTTATCGGTTTCGTTTCCCATCATTCAGTCTGTCTATTTCTGTTTCCTGCAGAGTGATGTGGATTATTATTAATGTAAATCCAAACATGATGCATATCGTCATTTTTTTATTTTTTGGGGTTTGCTTTATTTATTGTTTTCTTTCCTTGGGGCTGGGGCAGGGGTGTTATGTATCCTGAGACTGCTACAATTCGTATAGAAATATATTTTTGTTAATGACTGTTAAAATGAGCGGAGGGGGGGCTTAGTGGATATTTCATTTCACTTTAGATGTCTTTAGTTGGGTCTGTCCAGGTGGGAATAATTAAATGTCAGTGTTTTATTGCAGTGGTTGAGGGTCTGCTGTGAGTTTTAGATGGACATCTTGTGACGTCCCCCTCCACCGCGGTGGGCCAGCTTCTGTATTGGACATCAGTCATGCTGGAAGGGGACTCTTCCCTCGCAAACATGCAAGCCCTCTCCCTCGAATGTGTGTGCACTCCTTCCTTTAAAGACACTTAATAATGGAGCAGTGGAGGCTTGGGGAGGGGCGGTGCATACCTGTGTGCCTGTATAACATTTTGAGTACATGGGCTGGGATGTGGAGAAAAAAAATATGGGTGGGGTGGGCTCCTTTTAGTGTTTTTAGGATTCTGCTGTTTGGAGTAAACAGAGGATTTTTGATCCAAATGAACTGTGTTGCACAGAAATGAGGAGAAAGGAGGAGATCTGCGTCTCTGTCTCTTTCAGCCTCGTCCCCTTTGCTGCTTCCCGGACTTTAAACCTCCTCCTCCTCCTCGTCCTCCTCCTCGTCCTCCTTTTCCTCTGGGGAAAAGTTCCCTCCCCCTCAAACTCCATCCTCTTTATCTTTCTGCTATGAACTTTGGGAGTTTAATTTAATATTTTTTACTGTACAAAGGAAACACAAACTGTGGACTCAAATACTGTTTTTTATAATAAAATGAAAATTACCAACAGTGATGTGTCCCGCATGTGACTGTTTAGAGTCGTATGACAACATACATCAGATGTCTTTGTGCCTGTATCCTAATGTGAGCGTGGTGGGTAACTGCTGCAGAGGATCAGATCAAACTGCCGACAGCGCGATCGACGATCAGATCACTGCCAAAAATGAGTCATCGTTCCTACAGGGTCCTGACAGCGACAGAAGAGCTGACCTGGCAAAGTTTTTGTAGCTGGAAAGGTCAGTAGTTTGTACTCAAAGCTTCTCGTGTGTTTACTGTGAGTTTAAAACAACTTCAGACGAATGAAGAGAGTTCACCGTGTTAAACACAATGAGTGAAGGTTATAGGTCATCACTACCAAATATTCTTACGTATGAATCCAAATGGAAAAACTACAGATAAAAGAAAGACGGGGAAATGAAATGAGCTGGGAGGAGATCAAGTAATTAATTTTAATACATGGTGGAAGGATTCTTCAAGACACCATCAGTAGTTTCCAAAATGTGGCCCACACACTCGGATAAATCCTGGAGAAGCTGCACCCACATATTCTGGACATGCTCTGGACTCTTCTACAAATGTAGCTGACTAATTTCTAAAGTTAGAGATATTAACCACCCTCACTGAACTTGTCTCTGATGGGGATGAGTCTGTAGGTGGAAGACTGACCGGAAGACTGGATTGAACATCTCCCAGGACCTCCACTGGTACCTGAACATCAGTTCCCTCATCAGCAGAGGATGCAGCACTTCTACACCTCCATCACTCAGTCACTGCAAGGACAAGGGCAGACTGCAGCAGTGTTATTCAGCCTGCTGAGGAGGTGACTGGCTGCAATCTTCAAACTCCTCCAGGACTCTGAGGCACACAAGTAAGATTGATTTTTATCTTCCTTTTCAGATTCCATGTATGTGAAAACTTTCCATAAATAAATATAGTAAATCTGTAGCTGGAGCAGCGTCAGCTTCATGTCCTCTGAATGATGTTTCTCATTAGTGTCAGCCCCCTCACATCCACCCCTCCTGCACACTTCAAACATACTGAGCTGATGATTCACAGACTATTAACTTGCACTTGATGGCGTCACTTACAGTAATATGTCTTTCCTGGGAGCAACACGCCCCCTTCTGGTGACACAGGGCAGTACGATGTTCAACATCAAGCTGTAATAACAGATGGAAAACACAGCCAGAGGTCTTGATAATGATGTTTTACCAGTTTTTGAGAGGTTGTAACGGGTTTGAAGAGAGGATATTTATATATATCTAGATTCATTTCTTCTCTTTGCTGATCATCGCTCAGCGTTCAGCATCATTTCTGATCAACGTTTGCATCTTTTCACTGTGTGGTGGCAAATTTATCCATTACACTTCTTACCATTTGAACCCTACATTGTATTTTCTTGTACTCTGTGCATCTTCCTTTGAGAAAGCTGACTTGTTTCCAGCCAAGAGTTTAAGTAGCAAACTGTGTCTTGTCTTAAATAAAAATACATTTTAGATGTGAAGTGAGTTTCTCCATTCCTGTGAGGAGTTTTTGTACGTACATCCCTCTTTATGGGAAGGACTTCCCTCCATTTCCTGTAACCGCTTATCTTCATCAGGGTCACGATGGGGCTGGAGCCTATCCAAGCTGACCTCAGGGCGAGAACCAGCATACACCCTGGATCATCACCACAGGGCACACAGATAAAGATAAACATCCATTCACACTCACATACACACCTACGGGAAATTTAGAGTCACCAGTTGACCTGTTGAGTTGAGTTTTTGGACTGAGCCAGAGTTCAACCCATGGGAGGTCTTATGAAAAATAACCGAACCCCCTGATCATGCCAGGTGCAGGGCAATACTAAGCAGAGTATCTGCTTTAGTAAAATGTTTCTGGAGGGCAGTTAGACTTTAAAGCTGCTGCCCGTGCTTTGGTTGCGTCCCTACTGTGTGCTGACAGTCAAGAAGTAGCTCTGAGATTTGGGGGCGCTGTTGACCGCAAAACAGAATCAGAGCACCTTTAAATAAAGAGTACAACACTGCAAGGAGTAAATGTCTTTGCTGTTGTGAGGAGTAGAGGTGAGCTGTGACACACCTGCAGACCTGAAGGCAGGTTTTATGTTGATTGATTGTTCATTATTTATTATTAAAATGTTACTTCCCTGTTTAAAACCAATAAAAAGTTTCTGAAGAGACAGTTCCTCCACTCAGAGTCTCGACTCTCTCTCCTTCCCATCTCTCCACCACCAGTCAGCACCGGTCGATCTCCAAACTCCTCCATCAATCAATAATCCATTCATACCTCGACCTTCATCTCTTCATCTCTTTGTCCTTCATCCCTCCTGCAGCACATCGTCTTGGTTCACCCTTATCCATGATATGTCTAAATCTAAACTGTCGTGAGGATTGTCAGTGAACATGAAAACTACCTGCAGTGACACAACATGATAAACACGCTCCAGGAGTCAGCTGTTTTTGTTTTTGTACATATTTATTGGAAATGCAATCAAAATAAAAATTCATTTTCAGAGAGAAGACATGTTCGACAGTTCATCTTTGCCATAGAGTGACTGATCCAGACACATTTAAGTGACATAAGTTAGTTTAGCTTATACATGTGACATGCAATAAATAATAGCTCACTACAGTCTGACCTAATGTACATTTTGCTTCCATTTTTTGCACATTACCTTACACGGCGTAACGGCGGCAGTGTCAACTGATATCGCCTCTTTTGAAATGCACAAAGGCTAGTGAAAAGAGTGGACTATCAATTGGTAATACAAAAATAGAACCAGGCAGCATTTCAAACTTGAAAAGTAAAAGGACGGACAGACAGACGGCAAACACAACTGTGTACTTCTTTTTTAATTTTTTTCTTTTTTTTTTAAGTGCATCCATCCTCCATGAAACGCAGAACGGCATCTAAGCGGCGGCAAGCATTACTTCTCTCCCTCTCTCTCTGTCTTTCTCTCTTTCTCTGTCTTTGTTTTATTTCTTTTGTGACAGAAATAAACCCTCTTCAACAAACCACAGGACAGGGCTTTGTGCATGTGTGGCACAGACTGACAGGGCATGCGGTTAGCTTTGTGAGAAATACTGCAAAAAAAAAAAAAACAACAACTAAAAACTAAATAAAAAAGAAGAAGAGGAAGAAGAAGAGAGCAATATCTTTACAAAATGTTATTCGTAAGAAAGAGGAGCGACTGAAACGAGCCCCCGAGAACTGATCTGAGTGCGAGACCAAACCGTGTGGCTGAAGAGCACTGAGGACGACTGGAAAGAGGAACTGCATGGAAGTGTACTGTGTACTGTAACATTTTTGGGCTGTCTCACCATCTGTCTGTAAAAACCCAGCGGCCCCGGGAATGAAACCTGCCACTGAGATCCATTTAGTCTCCTGGACTGCAATGAGCACATTTAGTGGGGCCTCAGGCTTCCTATCACACCTAATAAATGAGCCACAATGATAAAAATTACCACTCATTTTTTCTTTTTTTTTTACTCAAAAGGCAATAATGTCTTCATTGAACTCAGTAGGAAATGAGTGTAGCTTTGTAAACATGTTGAATTATCTTACATACACGACTATTTACACGTACAAAATGAGTGGTAAGTCTAATTATGGTTATCTCGAGCTCCCTCCGTCTCTCTTTGTCATCGTTCAATAGCCCTTAAAGAAGCCTTCAGCCACCGTGGCTTCTTTAAAAGTCACCGTCAGAGAGTTGATAGTCACGTTCGTCACAATCACCTTCTTGGGATGCTCTGCTGCCTGCGTCGCCGTGGTAACGCTCTGATTGTCGCCTCTCACCTCCTCTTTCCGCGCCTCAGCGGCGGAGCTCACGGCGGCGGCGGTGTCACCTGCCGTCTTGCTGCTCCCCTGAACGCTCACTATCACTGAGGTTGTGTTGTTGATGCTCTGATAAACGCTGCTTTCTAACCTGGGGCACTCTGACACTGACTCCACGGCCTTCTCCTCCTCCTGCTGCTCCTCCTCCTCCTCCTCCTCACCCGATCTGTACCAATCTGACCTGTCACTGGTTGTAACCGCATCTCCTGGTCCGGCCTTTGATTGGTCACATACAAATGTCTGGTTCTGTCTTGTTTCAACCGTCCCGCTGTCTGTCCACGTTTGTGTGCCTACCGCTGTCAGCTCAGCGTCCACCTTCTCCTCCACCTCCATCTCTAAGTCCTGTCGCTCCAGCAGAGGTGGAGAGCTGCACTCTGATGGACCTGAAACAGAGATAAATGTTGTTAAATTTGAAATGTCAAAGGTCACGACCAGGCTGCTGAATGAAAAATGATTAACGTGACAAACCGACCATATAAACTGTCTTCATGCCTCTCCTCTGCGGCACTTTCGGACTCCTGCTTCTCCTCTTCGCTGGTGCCGCCCCAGTCATCCTCCATGGGCTCGTCCTTCTTCCTCAGTTGACGGATGGTTTTGTGCGAGGGTCCCAATGGCCCACGTTTGGATGCCCTCTGCTTGCTCTTCCTCCAGGCTGGGCGGCGGTACATGCTGCCCCGCTCGCCCTGGTCCACATCTGTGCTCATGGCACGGGTGAGGGAGAGACGCAAGCGAGGGGGAGGCTTCTCCTTGTGGGCACTGCGGAGGTCCATGGCAAAGATGTTCTGGTGGAGAAAGAAAGGTGAGAGGTTAGCAGAGTTTATTTTGAGACAACAGCTACACTGTGTTCTTTCCACCAGCCACATAAAGTATTTTTCTACCATAAACGAATCAGGTGAACCGTGTCTCTGTCATTCGTCTGTTCTCACACCGTGGAACTTTGAGCTCCGGGTACGATCACACACGAGAAGTAAGTAAGCACTAAGTCACACACCGCCAACTATTTCACTGATTTTGGTGAAACTGGATCATATTTTATGGAGAAAATGTCATGCCAGAACAGGAGCTGGGCAAAAGGGCAATCAAGCTAGTAGATAGTGAGATAGTGGAATTATACTTTGAAACTGGGGGCGCTAAATCACAAAAATAATATAATATTAATCAAACATTTGGATTTGATCTTCCCTGTTTATCGTAACCAGCAGCAGCAGTTGTGAAAGTGATAGTAACACAGTAAGAACAAGAGTCTTGTTTTTTTTAACCACACCCCTTGCTCCAAAACACAACAGGTCTTTCAGCTGCATTGCATTTTCGTCTATTCTTAGTGCTGAAACACACATCTCTGCTTCTGCTTCTCAGCCACTGAAAGAAGTAGTTTCACGTGGATCTGAAGGGAGATTTCTAAAGTTTAAGTGATCAGTGCAACACTAAACCGATGGCAAACCCCTAAACAAAGGCTCGAGAGACACACACACACAAAAAAAGAAAGGTAAGTGTCGCTACCCGCAGGACGAGTCTCCTGGGTCTGAGACCTTTCCTGCGATAGGCCAGAGCTCTGATCTTCTCCTGACTGGGAGAGAGGTATAAAAAAACACAGAGAGAGAGAGAAAGCGAGAGGGAGGAGGTGGGAGAGGACAAAAGTGACAAAGAGAAACAGACCGTGAGCGAGAGAACAAAAGGAAAACACACACAAAAAAAGTGCTTGGCAAGCATAAAAAAAAAATAAAACTTTTCCATGATTACTCACTTCTCTTCGTAGGCCAGGACCAGGCGCGGGTCCAAAATATTGTCCTCTGGTTCCCAAGTACTGCACCTAACAACACACACACACCGACACACACATTCAGATTAACTATCCATCCTTACAGGACACACAGCTCGGGGATCAAGGAGCACGTTTCCTAAATGCCCCTAAATGAGTATATATCGGAGGGATGAGGTCACTGGATGATGACTCAAGGATTACTCACTTTGGGGGCCATCCCTGCCATTTCAGTAGATACTCCACATTACCCTGAGGAGAGACGGAGAGAGAGAGAGAGAGGATGAGGAGGGATCAGGAGGGAGGAGGAGGGTTTAGCTGAGATGCAGCAGCACATTCACACAACCTGCATTTTTCTTTTTTCAAATCTGGTCCAGTGTGATGCAGAAACAAGCTGCTCTGAGCTCTGAGCGTGTCAGGAAAAAAAAGGGATGACTGTCACTTTAAAGTGTGGAGTGAGTGAGGAGAGGAGGAGAGAGGAGGGTCATGGACATTTTTCTCCCTTTCAAACAGTGTTTTTCTGGAGGATGACGTCAATGACAGCGGGGCTGGGTGGCCTCCAAACAGCAGCCTCTTTTTTTTTTTTTTTTTTTTTTTTGCGCCTGAATCGCGGTGACGTGACCGCACATGGCTACGCGATCCCGGTCTCAACAATGCATGCACGCACGCACGGCACGGCACGGCACAGCCTCTCTCTCTCTCTCTCTTTCTATTTGAGCTCGGATAGGTGGGGCCACGGAAACATGTAAACAACGTGGTGTTGCGCAACAAACCTAAAGCAAGGCTGAAACAATTATCACACCCCGAGTGGGAAATAACAGTTATTACGCACCTGACGTGGAGGAGAGCTGTTTGTTTACGAGGACGCACAGAGTCCCCGTTTTTATTATATCATAATAAACTTTATACTAAGCTCACGTGAAGGCGCGCTGCACTTGCCCCTTTTTTAATATTTTATTTATAAGTGGTGATCTCCACCGCTGGAAATCAATGGGTCACCATTACGCAGCAGTCAGAGACATTACGCAGCAGTTTCGCCGCTGCTCCGCTCTCTGGCGTAACTTAAATCAAGTGCGTAGCTTCCCCCTACGTACACTCGTATCCGTATACCCGTTTTCGGGATACACACCCCCCTTTAACATTTTACTACAGCTGCGTAGGCTCCTTCAAAACACGTTCATGCTGCAGCATCTGAGCGGGCTGCACAGGAAGGTTACAGGATGTGAGACTTGGTTTGAGAAACAAATGTTAAACTTTGGCACATTAGCGCATCCTTTTCTTCCCCTCCGTGTAAATAGTTGGTAAACAGCGCAGCCTAGTTTTGCTGCGCATGAGGACACGGTGTTACGCGGAGCTTGTGTCGCTCCGTTTGGGTATAAAAACCACAAGAAAACAAGTTATGTAAGTTACATGAAGTGCGTTACGGGTGTCCCTCCTTACCTTTCTCACTCTCTTCTTTGTTATTGACTCAACTGCAAACACTTGGTCTCCTATCGATGACAGCTCCATCGCTGCGCGCAGCTCCACACGCTCCAAATAGGACACACACTGGATGTGTGCTGAAATTTAGAATAAAAATAGTTGAAAAAGGAGGAAGCTGGAGGTAAGAAGACCTTCCGAGTGGCTTCCTCGCTCCGGTGTGATGAGTTGTTTTGGACTCTGAAGCCTCTGCGCTTTCACCCTCCTCTCTCTCTCTCTCGGACAAAAAAACTCCAGCTGCCTGCCTCGCTCACTTTTTAAAATCTGCGACACATCAACACAGGACACAACGCGCGGCTTTAAGTCGGGCGCGCCCCCTTTCCATTGCGTATAGTGCCGAGCCCCCAGTGTGCGTGCCCGTGCTCCACGAGGACGCGCACGCAAATTGGAGCAGAGTGCAGAAGAGGGACAGAGGAAGGAGGGAGGAAGGAGGGAGGGAGGGAGGAGGGGTCAGGACGGCAAGGTTACATGAAACTAAAGTTAGGGGAGTGAACATTCAACATTCATTCAGAGCGTTTCCAGGAATCCAATTAAAGCGACACTGTGTAACTTTTCCAGCGTAAAATAACAGAATTAAATCATTTGAATGCTACATTCATTTGTTTTCAAGTGAACTGTGTCTCATTCATTCACACAATGTGACTTTGTGCCCTGGCCACAATCACCCCCCACAAAAAAATTACGTAACACGTTACCACAAAATATTTCACTGATTTTGGTGGAACTGGATCATATTTTATGGAGAAAATGTTTTCAGGAAGAAGAGGAAGAGGAGGTTGGAGGAATGCTGAAGGGGAGTGGAGCGACTGTCATGCCAGAACCGGAGCTGGGCGAGCGGCTAACGTAGCCGTGCTCAGCAGCCTCTATGAAGACAATGACAGAGGAGAAAAGACGGAGGAGGACGTTGACAGAGGAAGCTAAGAAGAGAAAATGACCCAGCAAGCTCCTGGCTGTAGTTTAACGCTCTGTCAGAAGTGAATAAGCTCATTTCTCAAAATGTCAAACTATTCCTTTAAGATATCAACATGCCGGTCATACGTTAAAGACTCTCCGCTCTTTCTCAGGTGAATCAAGGTTGTGCAGTTGAAACAAACTCCAGCTTGTGCATGAAACAGAGCGTGAGCTCGTGTATTTTTATGTAACAGTAGTAAAGGCAGCAAAGATCAGAATCTGCAATGGAAATGAAGGCCTCGCTTCTCACTCCTCTGGTTGAAATATGTCCACCCCTCCAGTCGTGTTTGATCCAAATATGGAACTAAAGCGCTAAAGTGAAAGTCTTTACATCCTGAATGCTAAGCAACCTAACTGCAGAGAGGAGGTTATAAAAGATCTCAGTGATGACTGCTGATGTGTTGCAGCAAAACATATATTTATCACATAGGATAGATTCCTGAATAAAATCTCTGTTCGTTGGTGTGTTCACACACACACACTCACACACACAGCCTCTTATCTAACTTTTTACCTGAACATCCACTCATCCAGCCCTCAGGTGGGAGCAGCTCAGGAAGGTAAAGTGACTACTGTGGAAAAAAGGCCCGCAGCCAGTTTCCTTTTGTCTTTCATTGAGGCTGGGGTGGATCAGTTTACAGCAAAACTCAATGTAACCACACACACACACACACAGTCCCTCCACACGGTCCGCGATCTCTCTGCACCTGGAACACTTGCATCACTTATGGGCATTGGGTGTCATGGCAACAGTTTCTACGGCTACCACTGAAAAACTGGATGATGAGGATGATGATGATGATGAGACAGCGGGAAGAGTTGTTGATGAGCAGCTCAGGGCTGAAGAGCAATCCACCTCACCTGACCCAGGTGTGACCTTTGACCGGACATGATGTATTGTGAAGGTAACGGCCCGACCAGAAACTCCCACAATAACTCACTGATGTGTGGAGCAGCTGTTCGATTTGATTTAAATTAAAGCTGCAATTCATGATTTTCATTATTGATTAATCTTCCAATTATTTCACTAAAAAATGTCAGAAAACAGTAAAACAAACTCAACTAATGATATTTACAGTACCACTGTTGTTGACCAGCTCCTGTTCTAGCACAACATCGGCTCTGCTCTCTGTTAGCATTTGCCTGAAACTGCTGTAGTACAAACACAAAGTGGGCGTTCAGACAGGGACAGGAACACCAAACGCCGGCAACGTTTTTTTAATGCATTTCAGTGCGTTTCCACACCGGCAGCCCGCAACGCAGGGGGTGCCGAAAAAACGTTGTGGGTGTCCAGGAGAGAAGGTGAGCCAGATTCAACAGTCAGATCGGTCAAACCTCCACAGACAGTCTGAAATGTCTCTGAAGCAGAGACTATCCAGGTGGATTCACGGACTAAACTCTGATCATCTACCTGTGTGTGTGTGTTCTGACTTTGTTTATGTACCAGCGTCTAAATCTGAGTCCGACTCACAATTTACGGTGCAAAATAGTGACACGTTTCACAGCGGTTACATCCAGCAGCTCTGGCTACCCTGGCTAACAAACTGAGCTAACACTAGCTAACAGCAACTACGGTTTGCAGCGTTTACTTCACTGTCCATCGGGAAAACTCTGTAAATCCCAGAGCTGACTTGCACAAAACATTTTCTCCATAAAATATGATCCATTTTCACCAATCAGTGAAATAATTCAGAAGTGTTATGTACTTCTTGTGGGTGATCGTACCCGGAGACACCATTCACCTGATTACACATTAATGTAGCATTAAAATGATTTAAATTTGTGATTTTCATGGGGGAAAAAGTTACAAAATGTCGCTTTAAGTTGCAGCTTTAATATTCCTGCAGGACTGTGGTGGTGTTTTCTAGAAAACAGCAGTGATCCTGCAGGATGCTGTTACAGCTCCATGCTGATCTCATTGTGCATTAAAGTGCGCGTTTCTTTTAACCTTTATGGCACTCATAGCCTCACTACAGGGAGCAGCTTTACGGTACGGAGTCCAGAGTGATATATGGGATGATTTTTTCCCGTAAGGAGGAGGTTATCTTCTGCAATTCAGAAAAGAAACACGGCAATCACATGACTTGTTATCTGCCCGGATACTACTGTAGCGGAGCTGGGGAGCTGAGCTGAGGATGGAGCGGCGAAAAAACAACACAGCAGGACGGATCACAGCGCTCACTCACTCCCACCCACATGTTATGACTCACGTATGAGTCACCAAACGTGACGGTAAAATCACCGCCACTTCTCTGGAATATCAACACTGGAGAAAAAAAAAAAACCTTAGGGTAAGTTACTGCCTCATGCCGGGAATCCACGCGCTTGTGGTTGATTTTTCTTTGGTCCCGGCTTCTCTTCAACCCCCCCATCTCCACCACCACCCTCCGGGGTTTGCACTTCATTGTAACTCGCCGGTGCGAGCAGCACTTCTTGGAAATAATAATAAAAAATCCTGCAGTGAAACACAAACTCCCTGATCTGATAATAAGACCCCCCCCCTCTCTCTCTTTTTCTGCTATTAACAGTCAACATTTGGGATCAGTTAGACCCTCAAAGTGCAGCATGTGTGCAGGAAAAACCCACGACCAGCTGTGGAAAAGTACTCCCAGTACTCCCATTTATACTACTTCATTACATCTATTTGACAGCTGCCGGATACTGTGCAGATTACCAAATATTTGCACAAACTAGTGCAGTGAAATGTATATAAATACATATATATGTATATGTATTACAATAAAGAATGTTGTTGAATGCTTCTTTCACCACTGATCAGGGCAGAAAACATGATCATAAAAGCAGCTTTTGCGCAAACTAAACTCAATAATGAATGATGTAACTTGCTGTTATGTTTCACATTTATGCTACTTTATACTCCACTACATTTATTTAGCTGTTAATTACCGTCTACACATTGATTATCAGGAAAAAAAAAAATCCTGCTTACACAACTCTCTCAATCTTCTGCATCACAAGCAGTTTTACTTTTGATACTTTGGACTTTCACTCTGTAATCAAGCATTTGTGCAGCGTATTTAAAGGTCCAGTGTGTAACATTTAGGAGACACAGATTATACCAAAAATACTACAGTATCCAAAAACAGACAATAGCACGAAATCCTATACACCGATCCTTTAAATGCTTCTCTGCCAGGACACAAAACATGATCATAACTCAGTATTTACTGATGTTACTTGCCGTTATTTGAATCTGAATGCTTCATTTATGTTACTTTATGCTCTATTCCACCTCAGAGGGGAGTACTGTTCTTCATACTCCGCTCCATTTATTTGATGGCTGTACCCTCAAAGAGAAACTGGTTCTTGATGAGTGCTCTGCAGCGCTTTGTTTGTTATTTAAGGTTCTGCAGGAACAAGGTTCACGGGTACACTGGTGGAGTTTGTATGTTCTCTCCGGCTTACTTTCACGGTTCATTGTGTGCTACTTGGTGCTTTGAAGAACCTTTTTATGTTTAATCATTTCCTTTAAAGGTTCTTTGGAGCTCTGATTAAAGTTTGAACACATTTGAACGGCTGCTAGAAATTGTACAGCGTGATGATCTACAATGACTTCTTGGAGAGAGCGATTAGGAACCTTGAATGAACTTTCACTCTGTAATGAAGCATTTCTAGTGAGGAGTTCACCTGGATTAAAAGGAACTAAGAACTAAGTAACTAAGAAGTAACTTATTTAAATTGGATTATTTAAAACGGAATTAATTAAAATGTAACGATTTGATATTTTCTTGCTTATGTTCATTATGTGCAGTAGCTGTTTTGGAGTTTGGTTTCTTTCCAAAGTCTCTCTGGCTGAAAGTCGATGACTCAAAATAGAACCAAAACCAAAACCAGCGGAGCAAAGAGAAAAATACAGAAGACTCCAGATAAAACTGAAAGCAACATCACACCGTACATAAATAAACACAGGCGATTACAGGACATTTGTTTATTAACAGTCAGTCAATATTAAAATAGAAATCTTTGTTCCTCGTCAGAAGCAAACCTGCTTTTTCTTTCACTTTCATATTTACAGCGTAAAAACAGTTTCTTACGTCAAAAACAAATAATACTTTAAAACACATTTATTTATTTATGTTTGCATCACGCTGATCTCAGCCAAGCCGTCAGGATTGGTGATGCAGAGAACCACAGACAGATGGTCGGGTTAATTTGATCCGAGATCAGCTGAGTAAATTTCTCATTTACTGCAGAGCACCGCGAGGGTACTTCAGTTATTTCTCAATGAGCTCCTCTTGTTCTCACAGCAGTTGAAGGCGCGTCTCTTTATGAATGCTGCTCTAAGCTTTCATGGAAACGTCTGACATTTTAGGAAGCATGCTTATAAACTTAACAGTCCGGCAAAACACCACAAGATAAAATTAATTAGTGAGCTTTGGAGAGAGCCGGGCTAAGTGTTTCTCCTCTGAGTCCAGTATTTACGCTAAGATAAGCTAACAGCTTGGCTGTGGCTTCACATTTACCGTACGACTGTAATATAAATCTTCTCAATAAGTCTTGGCAAGAGAGCGGAGAAGCATATTTCCTAAAATGTTGAATTCCCGTAAGGATGGAAACTGGCTCGGACTGAACAGATATTAAAGGTTAACTCCGAACTTTCCTCCCAGAGGCCAGAAAAGAGTGATTCATCTCGAGACAGACATGCTGGATGAAAACAAAAGAAAAGATCCAGTTTCAAGACACTAAATGTCTTTAACATCCCTGCTGTGTTTGCTGTTTTGAATTGTAACATTACAGGAAGGACAGCGAGTCTTGTCCACCTCTGTGACGACGCACTCACAATCTTTGATGTGCATTGATTGATGATGAGTTGTTGCATATTTGAAAAATCAAATCCGACTCCACACTTCGAAGTCACAGACTTCGATAACTCCACGTATCGTCTTTAATGGAGCCGTCACCGCTGTGGACAGGTGACTCGGGTGTGTCCGGGCATGTGGCAGATGCCACAGGTACGAGGCCTCTTAGCAGCTGGAGGTTTGACAGCGGAGGCGTCTCCTGTTGTCTTCCTTCCTTTCCTCCCTCCGTTGTCTCCACTGCCGTTAAATCCACCACCGTTAAATCCACCACTAAAACCACCTGACACGAGGGAAGAACCGAGGTCAAACATGACATGATGTAAACAGAAAAGCAAACAAAGATTTTTTTCTGTGAGTTAGAGCTGACAGCAGCCATAGCGACTATAGCAAGTGGCTGCCTCAAGGTCTCGGTGAGTGTTTATGAGTCGTGACAGCTTTTCTTTATCATTAAGTGTAAATGCAGGTGAGAAGTCTCTCTCTCTCTCTCTGGTTTGATCTGTGTACATCTTTTCTGCTTTGTGAGCTTTACAAACAGACTCCAGGCTCATGGCGCAAATTATCTGACAGCCACGTTAATGCAGTCTGACATTGAACTGTGAGAAATCAGATGAAAAGCGCCGCAAATGTCTGTAAAGTCTCGTTTATGTGAATGTATTAACGGGCAGCCTGAAATGGGTCTATCTGCGGTGCGGGGGAAATTTCAGAGAAAGTAAAAGGTACCTAAAAAATACCAGAGACCGAAACCAAAAGTACCCGAGGATGGATTTTCTAAAAGTTCCCAGTTGGTAAAAATCAAACCGAGCAGATTGTAAAGTCTAATTTTGAGCTTTGAAAGGAGACGATTGTCCTTTAGGTGTTTCACTGATCTATTTTTAAGGCGGTCAGAGTGAGAAGCCGTTTTTAACTCGATGTAGCTGCAAACGGTTAAAAGAAATGAAAGGAAGACATCTCACATAACAAGACGGCGCTAACAAGCTGATGTTTAACACGTTCGACGTCTTAATTTAGGATGCCGGCGTCGCCTAATTTACACTGAACACACGAAGAACAGCTGATTTATGGAAATGTAGTCAGAGCAATAGCAGCCTGCTGTATGTGGCCCAAACAGACACTCAACAAACACATGGGTCATGTGAACTGTTTACACCGGACCTCAGGTGACTCGACTGACTCGGATGACAGTTGTCATGACAACGAGGAGTACCAATGAGCTAGCGCTAACAGGAGAAGAAGAAGGAGGTGAAATGTCTTCACGGATCTACAACCAAGTCCTGTCGCCCCAGAGTGAAGCCCTCCTGAAGACAACTGACCCGGACGACAGAGAACCTTCACAGAATTTTGTCATAAGTGTTGGGGAAATTGAAATTATGACCAGCTGGTGGCGCTAGATGATCAGTTAAAGGACTGGTAAAGTTATAGAGAGGGGGGTGAACGTGTGTGATAAACTTTGTGGCTAATAGTTGTTCACAGTTGATCAAAATGATGAGCCAACTTCAGCATTCAAGGTTGCTCGTGTGTGTGTGTGAGAGCCGTACCTGGTGGAGGTGCGTTCTCATCCGCCCACTGGAAGAAGCCACACTGCTGGTCTCTCGGTTTCCCACAGGTGTGGAACATCCGGCCCTTGTTTGGACCGTCCTTCTGCACCGTACGCGTCACCGCCATCTCGTTACAGTTACACATCGTCTGCCCCGCTTGTCCTCCTGCGCCCCCTTCTTGCCCTCTGCCACCTCCGGGGTTGTTCCTGAACCCCAGAGACGGCCTGGGAGGCTGGGAGCTCTGCGATGGTTGCATGGGAGGTCCATGACTCTGCGACGCCCCCTGCTGACTCGGCTGGTCCGCCCACAGGAAGAAGTTGCAGCTCCCGCCGTTGCATTTGTAGAACTGGCGGCCTTGGTTGGGGCCGTCCTTGCGCACGGTCAGGAGGAGCGCGTCCTGACCACAGTTACACACAATGACATCACTGTTGGCGGCACCGACACCACCACCACGCGGTGGAGGGCGTGGCTGCTGTGACCAGGAGGGGACGGGAGGAAGGGAAGGTCGAGGATTTGAACTCTGAGCTCTGGGGGGTCTTGGAGCTGGTGGACGAGGGTCATCTCCTCTTCCTCCTCCTCCTCCTCCTCCTCCTCCACCACCACCACCTCCACTTCCTCCTCCTCCTCCTCCACCTGCTCTGAGGTATTTCAGGTCCAGCACCTCTCTGAGCGTCTCATCACATCCACCGATGCAGCCAGCGAACTCTAAAGGCATCATGGGAGGGAGGCTGCCCCTGCGGAACTTGAACTTCAACCTGGAGAATGTTGAACACACACACGAGACGAATGTTAAACAAGTCAGCCTCAGTTATTGCTGCTCGAACTCGAACATGTAGTGGTATCACTGGATTTGTTGTTGAGGTCATTTTGAAGAAATATTATCACATTTACAACAAACAACATGTTTTATTTCGATAAACAGCTTTGGATATAATGCATGTAAACACGACAAGTGGACTAAATAGCAGATGAGTTCTGGTGGTGGTTGAGTTAAAGTGTAATTCATGAAATCTGATGATGTTGTTTGAAAGTGATCCAGTTTGTCCAAATTGACACTGACTACAGTAAACACTGTGTGTACGGAGTAAATTCAGCTCGTCATTAGAGGACCGGGAATCAATATTTGCTGAGTCCCACACTCAATTAATACTCGAAAGCTACTGAGCACGTAAGTCACTCTAAGAGAGAAGCAGATTTGAAAGTCTGAATGGTGAAATCTTTTTGGGTGGTAAAGACCAAGAGGAAAATGATGGTCCAACCCGAAAAGGTCTCAAGGTCTCAGGGTTTCGGCACTACGGTAAAACACAGGACTGAATCATGTCTCGGAGGGTGTTATTTATGTCTTCAGTTGATGAGGCACCCGTTTGTTTTTGTTGCTGTGTGTACACACGTATGTATAAAAAGGGAATAATACAGAAAGTTGCCGTGGCGACCAACAGTGAGGAACAGATCTGAAGTTATTCAACAAGCTGAAACTGCTGGGCGAGATCTGATTAAATAATATCAAAATAAATAATTAAAAAAAAAAACAGTGATGTTGTTTTAGAGTAAAGTGCTGTAGTTCAACTTTGAGCTCTGTACCAGATCGGTTGCCACGGTAACAGATGCTGGTGTGGAGCACTTTGGCTCGCAGCTCGTGAGCGTGCCCTATATTTGGACTGAGCCGAGGCACGTGCTCAAGGGGTGAACGCCCACTTGTGTAAACAAGAATTTGGACAAGTTTCTTGCACTGCTGAGGCCACTGAGAGCTTCATCTGTGTTTGTTGTTGTTGTGTTTGCACAGAGCAGAGCGCCCACATACACTTCTCATTAATCTAAGAAATGTAAGCTGCGCGCTCATGGCAGAAATAAGGGATTGACCTTGAGGTGACCAACAAAAAAAAGAATATGTTTTCAAAGTTAAATACGTGTGGATGCTGCGGGTCTGAATGTGCTGAGAGGAAACCAGGTGGACTGAAGGACACAAAGTTTTATAACAGTGCAGTAAAAAGAAATCTGAAGAGGAGAAAGAAGAGGAGGAGAAACTCATTTTAAAGAGCTTGAATTATCAATCGGGAATCAGCTGATTGTACAACAGGCTCTACCTCCTGAGCCGCAGCCACCCTGCTTACAGTTTGCAAAATTCTAAAAGTCTGGAACTTTCCATGGGAATTAACAGGAATTTATGGGAATGAATAGGAATAAACCGGGAAGTACGCTTGAGCCCAGAGCACACAGAGACTATTGAAGACACACCTTTGAGTCACGGATGGAGGACTCTGTAATATTGTTGAATAAAATAATTAAAACTTGAGTTCTACTTTCAAACAAATCTCAATTTCCCATAAATTCCAGTGGAGTTTCTGATTTGTAATATTTCTAAAATTCCCCACCTTAACGTCCCATAGAACGTTTCTAGAAATTTCCCAGCCCTGTACAACTCTATTTACACTTCACAGACGATTCACAACAAAGAGATAAAAAATAGAGCCTTGCTAGCAAACGTGTGAGGCTGGAAATAATATCCAGCTGCTGCTGATGGGTAAACTGAGCCTCTAAACATAAAACAGTCCCAGTATCACGTCCTCGCTGCTCTGAAGCTTTACCGACAACTACTACTACTTCCAGAGTAATGCATTATACATGTACAGCTGTTTTCACAGACTGAGGAGAACTCTGATGATTCAAATGAACTTCATGCATGAAATCTGTGAAGTAACATCAAAGTCTGACACATTGTAGCTTATGTTGAAACAAAGAGAAACATCTGAGTCTCATCTAATGTTTAACTGGGGACAAATCTTCATGAAAAATGTGCTTCCTGTGTTTGATTTAAAGCACACAGCTCAGTGAATTTAAATCAGACGTGATCCTGTATAAATTAAATACTTACATGTGAACAGGGTACGGCTGACAGGTGGGACAAATGTCGTCGTCTCTGCTGACCTCCAGCACCGTGTCGGGGAACCACACTGCTGTCTTACAGGCCGGGTAGCCCACGCAGGACAGGAACTTACTGCAGGGGCACATGGGGAGGAGACATTTAGCAAACATGGATGTATAAGAATATTTCTTGTAGTCGTACAGTTTTAAGCATCTCACCTGTTTCCCTCCCTCTTCTTCTTCAGCACCATGTCCCGCCCACAGTGAGGACACTTCCTGACCGGCAGCGGGATCTCCATGTCCTGCTGCTCTACTTCAGTGATCTGTTGAGCTGCACCCAGATATGGTGACAGAGCTTCATCTAGCCTGAGGAAACAATAGAGAATGACTCTACTTACCTGGGCCACAAAGACTTCCTGAATCCAGCACAGGTGTAACTAATCCATCATTGTAGAAAACGACACGAGTCTGCTCACTTGTGTACAGATGCTGCATTAAAAACACTCTAAAAATGGTAAAGCGTCACTAACTTCTTTGCCTTCCTGACGGACTCGATGAAGACGGCTTTGTATTTTTGGATGTGGTGCTGCAGCACGCTACGTTTGTCCTTCGTGCCTTCTGATACCAACTTGAGGTCGGCTTCCAATTCAGCACGCAGGTTTGGTTTGGACATTTCGTAGCCCATGGAGTTGTAACCTAAACAAAGACACATTTGCATAGTTGAGTACAGCCTAAGAGGAGCCAATAAACATCTCTATGCATTAAAACATGCAGTTAATGTGAGTTTACACACCCTCCACCAGTCCCATGCCGAGCTCTCCGGGGAGGAACCTCTGGTCGGCTGTCAATCCCACATACATGCGACTCTTTATAGTCTCGATGTGTTCAGCGTGTGTTGCATCAGTGCCTGCAATACACACAGAGGAGGTTGCATCAGACAACAAACAGTTAATTCTGGACAAACAACACACACACACACACAAAGAAGGATTTCCTTTGGGAAAAAAATATTCAGTGTGTGCAAAAAAAAAAAAAAAAAAAAAAAAAACTCAACCCAGGTGGACATGCACGGCCCAACTGGAGAATTTTCAGTCGCATCCACAGAATCCTGTGCATGTACGGGTCGCACTATATGTGCTGAGGCGATGGAAATTTGTCAGCTAGTAGAGATTCTTCTGTATGTTTCCACTAATGTAGGTTTCCTTTAATGCTCAGGGGTGTATTGTTACAGATCAATGAGCAGGTGTGCTTTATTCTAATATCAAGGTGATGAAATATGTTGATTTATCAGGTCTCAGTTAGATCTCCCAGAAAGTTTTAGCAACATTTACTGTACACGCTGATATTATAAAACAACTTTTTGTGGCATTCAGCAACATTTTCTAATAGGTAGCTATTGTAGACGTGTCCCGTGGTCGTGTGGCTGCACTGTACCGATGCCGTGCTTCTCCATCAGTGATATGAGGTCCGCTTCAGTGAGCAGCTGCGGAGGACTCGTCTGTCCGTCCATCATCTCGATAGCGGACGGCTGGAACTGCGAGCCTTGCTCATACACTGGAATCAGCTAATGTACAGAGCAGACAGAGCAGGCTTAGGTATCACACACTGAAGATGGAGCCACACATGAGTCATACACGACGAAAGCAAGGTACTTCAATAACAATAATAATGTAGATGAGACCAGTTTAGAACCTTTAAACAAGACCAGCAATGAACTGAGCTTTTATAACGGTAAAATTATTCCCATTTAATGTGTTTAGATGAATAAAAACATCAGCATGGCAAGTTCACCCAGTTCATACTCTGCTGTAGCGGCTGTTTTATCACAAGCTCCAAGTGCCTGCACCACTTAGTCTGCTGAGTGTGTCATATTTTGACTCGTATCTGTGAAATTAATCCAGTCTTCTTGTGAAAATCCAGTGTGATCACGATGCAACGAGGAAGGGAAACTTAAACAATGGTTTATTTAAATATTAATGACACACAGTGTCATAAAAGGGAATCCAAAATTAGTCTTCTACTGGTATTGATCCATAAACCTTACAGCATTACGGGACCTGACGTAAACTGCAATAAACCAAATTACAATGACTCAGAACTGAATCATCAACCCGTAACATGACCTCAGCTTCATCCACTATTCCACTATATGTGTTGACTTCGCACGTAAATAATCTCAGAACATAAATAAGATGTCATTACAACATTTTTTTACCATTTTTCACCACCTTAAAACACACACACACTTTATACCTTTGTGCTCCACCTGTCATACGGGTAAACGTCCAGGTAGTTCCTTGCGATGACCATGAGCCCAGAGGTGGAGAACGTCTCCCGGGCGATGTCTATATCCACTGTCGTCTCCTGCCCCAAAGCATCCTGGGATACACAAGCCAAAAAGTGCCGGACAATGAACTCATACAAACGTCCTTCATTACCCTGAAGACAGAAGAAAAAAAATCATTACCTCACCGTTTCAAAGTCGACAAAATGCCAATTTAACACAACACAGGGGCTAGAAATTCTCCTTTTTTTGTTCCGCCCTGATCAATGTTTAATATTTTGATCTTGCTGGAGGCAGAAAGTCTTGCCACCAACTATCAACACTTTTCTGTCAGACTCACCTGCAGTGAGTTGCTGTACTTGGTGGGGTGGATGGGGGGGTGGGCTTGGTCCGATTTCTTGCCCTGCCTCGGGTTTGGACCCCCAGGCTGTTCGAGCACCCGCTGGGCGAACGCCCCCCAGTCCGGGCTCTGCGTCTGCTGCTCCACCAGAGGGCCGAGGGCCAGGTTTGGTGGGAAAATGTTCGTCTCTGTACGTGGGTAGCTGATATACCTGAGCAGAAAAAATAAACAAACACAAGTCATCTTCACACACACAGACACACACAAAGAGGGGCCGCTTTAGAAATGTGACATTGCTGGTAAACTCATCTATTAAGAGCCTGAAAGACGCCACCCTGCCAGATGGTGTCTTTTCATGTACAAAAATAGGCTTGACTTTGAGGTGGTATAACAACCTGGTAAACAAAAACTACATTTGACCGTCTCGCTGACACCACAAAGGCTCTAATAAGGTGGCTTCACGCCAGCTATCTGAGGGAGTTCAAAAGGAAGCTCAAACGTACTGTGGGAGGATGAAACGATGAGGACACTTAACATATGGTCGGACCAGGACAATACATTGCTGCGTGGATAGCAGTATGCATTCACTCACCCTTGGGTATAGAGTTTTTCTGCGATTTTCATGGTCTCTTTGGCACTTATTCTGAGCTTACGAGATGCCAGTTTCTCCAGTTCCTGTTGGTCAGATGAAGGTAGAGGACAGTTCAGAGTGGGACGGAGGATGGAGGAGGGTTTGGAACAAAGACCCGGGACACAGAAATGGACAAAACACTGCTGGATCTATGTACACTTTATGAACACAATGTGTGTTTGACTTTATATTCTTACCACAGTGTCCAAAGGCAGCGGTCTCCACTTGCTCTTGGGTTTGCTGGTTACTGAGGTGATTGTTGCTATGGGATCCTGTAAATGAATGAAAGGATGTTCTCTTGTGTACCTTTTCTACATGTGGCTTTTAGCCCATTTTATTCAGGCAGATGGACAACACGTTCAAATTTACTGCCGTGTCCTTGTGCGGTAACAGCTGCAGGTGGAGAAGATGTCACACATGTGGACGCACCAAAGAACACACACGAAAACACACACACTTGGCACCGATCCAAAGCAACATTAACATTAAATACACACACTAATATGCACGATCAGGATAACTAAGCTGCATCAATATACTGTCAAGACAAATCTGCTCTACTTTCTGCTGCTGTGTTTCAGTATGAATACATTATGCACCTGTTATGCAAGAGCATTTTGCCTTTATTTCATAGCAACAGTAGAGAAACAGACATGGGGACATGAGAAAGAGATCTGACATGTAACACGGAGGCACGAATAACTAGCAACTGAACAAATTAAAGCTCTAACAGTGAGAGAGGAGCTTGGTGGCTGAGTGCAGAGCTGCAGTTTTCTGACAATTGATGAACTTCACAGAGATCATCACGGCTGCAAATGGACCTTAATCCATTAAGTGCGTGATTTCACTTAAGCAGCAAAAACATAAATTAAAGACCGACTGCTTCAATCAGCATCAGAATTGCCAAATAAACCCAAAGCAAATTCACTGATTTATTTTAAACTCACAGCACACAGTTAACGTGATATTCGTTCCAGCCAATGGCCGTAGTGCAAAGAGAAAAGGCAGAGAGCGAGACAACTGTTCGGGAACAACATGGACCAGCAACAACAAGAAGGGTTAAATGAGCGACTGGACTTTTCACGACAGCGGTTAACAATCCCGCCTCTGCAAAATACTCAGATCTCCTCAGCAGTCAGTCAGAATTGAAGAAGCCTCTTGGATGGAAAGGTGTAAAATCTTCACGGATCTACAGCCAAGTCCAGTTGCCCCACATTTAACCCCTCTCAAAGAAAGATGACTAAGAACCCTCACAGAAAATCTATCAGATCTATTTATTTCTCCATTTTGCGCCTCTCCTCCGTCCGCCTGCCGTGACCCTGAAATCAATCTCAGCGTGTCAACTTGAAGAACCTCAAACCCTAAAATGCAGCTCGAGGAGAGAGGAAGGACTTCCTCTGCGGAAGTCTTTTCGGCACATGTGACGTATAAAAGAGGCTACGACTAAACAATGGACGGATGATGCGGCTGTGCCTCACGTCAGGATGTCTCATTGGTAAATGTGACTCCTCTCTCGTGTCTCCTCTTTGCCTCATCAGCTCACATCTTGACAACGAGGGACTGATACATGAGGAGAAGACGCAAGGAAAGGAATCAAGGATGTACAAAAGTCCATTCAACACTTGTGTGTATCAGGAGAGGTGAATGTTAACTGTATGAATTAAATATGCACAGATGCACATGACGCAGTGACACAGTATTGTGATCTGACTCTGGCGCCTCATCAGTCACATCTTGCTCCTCAGAAAACAGTGAAAGCTAGCTAAGTGATAATTACACGCTGGTCAGCTGTGAGAGTCATAGATGCAGACGACAGCTACATCCTGTTACCAGTCACTGAGGCCGCACAGGGTTCACGGCAGAAAGATGCTGAGACGAGATCAGCAGCAAAACATACTGAAACTGTCACATAAAACCAGAATCGTCATTATAAATGTGTGTGTGGATTGTGACTGTAAATTGCTTTATAAACTTGTGTGTTTTGATCCAGGCAGCAGCCTACATAGCTGTGAAGTAAAGCTGAAGCAGAAGAGCCAAAAACTGCAGTTCCTCAAACGTCCACTTGAGGCTGGCTCCAGAAGTGAGTCAGTCTCCATAAGTCCCCATGTTAAAGCAGAAATAAACATGTTTACAGCCTGGTACAAAAACCAGTTTTGGTCTCTATAGCTAATTTCCCCGTTCATTCTCACTGAACAGCATCGATAATATGACAGAACTTCAGATTTTAAATATAAAATAATCAGCTGACCTCAAAAGCATACATGAGATGATCTAAAGAGATTTCATACCTCCATGCAGATCTGGTAGAGCACAAGGCAAGCTGTGTGGTTGAACAGACGGTTTCTTTTCCAGCTGAACTCCACGGTGTCTTCCTCCACCTCATGCAGCACTGAGACAAAGATAGATACAAAGAACAGGAAGAATGAAGAGGAGTGAGAGTCAGTTAAAAACCAGAACACTTCTTCTTCATCTCCATTCGACCTGCATGTCCGTGCACAGACGAGTTTTGTACCTTTAATCTTGTAGAAAGTCTCAGGAATGAAAGCCTGGATGGCTTTGAAGCGCTCCACCACAAAGCCCAGAGTGGGAAACTGACAGCTGCCGTATGAGATCAGCTGATTGGCTAAAGACTCTGGAAAGATCTTCTGCAGCCGAAGCGTCTGGAATCGAGTGAAGGACGCACCTGATGAAGATGAGCACAGAAGGGAGGATGGGTTTTCCATTCTATGTGACACATAAACAGAACGTGTGCTTATGCTGCTGCTTCATCTCGCACCTATTCGCAGGTCCAGCTCCTGACGGACGTCGACAGCATCACTGATGTTGACATCTGGCTCTGTTAGAGTCTCACAAGCTCTCCGGATGGAGTTGGGAGTGATCTCAGAAAACTTTGCTCGGAAGACTTGTAAATTGGGCTTCACTAAAAGCATAAAAAAAACAGCTGCTTAGCTTAGCACGAAGAAAGAGGAAAAACAGCTAGCCTGGCAAATAGTCTGCGTAGATCTACAACGTGACGTTTTCACTCTTCAGTTTTTGATGAAGTGAAGTGAAGGCAATGTGGAAGTCACTTGAAGCTGGCTCCAGAAGGGAGTCCATAAGTCCCCATGTTAAAGCAGATATAAACATGTTTACAGCCTGGTACAAAAAAAATGTTTTGGTCTCTGTGGCTAATTTCCCCGTTCATGACAACTGTACTGAGGGTGAATGTATATACAACTCACCTGTCCAGATTACATTATGGCAGGATTAAGAGTGTAGCTGCTTTGACTGACAGGTAAGTTGCTTGTTTGAGCAACCAGGGTTCATTCACTGAGCACTGTGGATTTTGTTGCTTATGGACAGAGTCAGACTCTCGTCTAACTATTTGCAATAAGCAAACTTCCCAAAATGTCAAAGTATTCCTTTAAAAGTGAGTTCAGATGCACCCACACAACAACAACAAAAACAACATCCCACACATATTACTATCATACCTGCTTTGCATACATCTATGATTTCAAAGCCAATGTTTTCTCCCTCTCTGTCACAATCAGTCCAGATGACTAAGGCCTGGCACTGCCTCGCCTCTTTCTCTAGCGTCCGCTAGAGAGACAGAAAGGGAGGGATGGAGGAAACAGAGAGCAAGGAAACAAAGAGGGTTAGATGGAGAGCGAGGGAGCTGCAGTTACTTTCTATCATCCATATTCATCATTATTTCCTTTGAATAAAAAAAAAAAAAAAAAATGTGGCCTCCTACTGCTGAGAGATGAAAAGGAAAAAGAAAATGCATCATCTTTGCCTGCTGCCCACTCGAAATCAACAAATGATGTAGCTTATCCTGATTTTATAAAGTAACTCTGCAGCTGCACGAGTTAGTTGGATCAAAAAGAACATTTGAATACTAAGTAAATATTTTTATTTGTCTTTTTCTGTGACTCCTGGGAGGAGAGGAAATAAACGTACCTTGATTTGTACCATGTTATCTGGACAGTACTTCTCAACCTGTGCATCAAATAACAGCACAGGATTGCAGCTGTGCCTGAGAGGAAAGATACAAGTCGCATCAGTTATTATGATACTGTGTAATATTGAATAAACCCCAAAACAAAACCTGCTTTAACTCACCATTTCTGGAAGGGTGCTTTAAACTCCAGACCCAGTAAATGACCCGACACTGACGTCATTGTAACCGTCACATTCTGGAGACAAAATGACAGCAGAGACACGAGTAAAACACAAAAAGAACAGACGTACGCATGTGTGCATATCCAATTGTTTCACTGCATTCACTCACCTGACCAAAGAGATTATATTCAAACTCGTAGATTTTATTAAACTTTGACATCCCTTCCCTCTGAAATGGAAAAGAAGACAACAATAAAGATTATTGGACATGTTAGGGTGCATCTAAAAGGTAGTGACTCAAAATGCCCAGCACAGTTTCCCAGAGCTGAGATATTTCTGTTTCAAAATCTCATGTCTAATAAGGTGTTTCATAATTAAATATTTGGAAAGGTGATCATGTAATCGATGTTAGTTGCTGGTTGTAGAGGGGAGGATGTTCCACAAACTTCTCAGCAGCAGGGATAACAGCTCACGTGACCTCCTGATGGAGCAGCGGAGCAGATTCAGTCAGAGACTCCTGCAGCTCCGCTGTCCGCTCGAGGAAGTCACTCCTGCCATCACACTTTATAATGACTCACTGTGACAGCTGACTTTTGGACATGTAGTACATAAGTTCCACTGACTAAGATTGCATGTCCTTAGTTTCCTTAAACTCATTTGTATTTATATTATGATGAAACACTTTAATTCTTGCATGGCTGTGTTGTGTTTGCAACATTTCTTTCTTTCTTTCTTTCTTTCTTCTTGAAGTTGTCAGATTTAATTCATCTCAAAGAAACATGAAACAATGAGGAGACAAAGTGATCTCTGAACTGTCAAGTGACTGGAGAAATGTAATTCACACCGAGTCAGAACTTTGAGGACATTTAGGTTGAAAGAAGACTTCAAATATATAAATTCAGCATGTTTAAACACTGTACTGACTAACACTGGAGGGTTTTGTACTGACCCTCCTGGACCTGCCGCCGGACATGATCTCTGAGATGCCTTTGGCTGCATCGTTCTTCTCGGCCACACAGAGGACCCGCTTGATGTTAGCCCGGTTCCGGATCATGTCTGCTTGCAGCGGTGTGTCCAGACAGAGGACGCTTTGCGCCGCACAGAAGAACCTCCGCTGGACCGCTAGTCCCGATCGAAGCTTCCCGAGCAGGTGTACCAGCATGCCTGGCCAGCTCTCACATGTAGCCGCCGGTCCTCCTCCTGTAGGCGGACCCGCTGCTGGTGCCTCTCCGCCGAGTTAGCATGTTAGCTCAGCTAAAGCTAACGGCTCCCTAAAACTTTTATAAAGAGCTAAAAAGTTCGCAAACTTCAGTCCAGATAAATTAACAGAAGAAAGTGACTGACGGGATAATAAAATGTGAATTAAAAGCTTTAACGAGGAGCGAACATGAGCCTCAAAGTGTGACAGTGTTAGCCTGTTAGCTCTGTTTACAAATTACCCGCCGGGTGCCGTCAAACTGACGTAAATCAGGGCCGTAATGTCGCAAAACCACGAACGTAGCAACACGTCAAAAACGGCAGTTTATAATAATTTAATAATAAAAACATTAAAATTGATTATAGATACAAATAACACGTGCTGTGTTATTAATATTACTGATAATAAAAATTAAAGAGTGAATAGTAATGTTGTTATAGTGAAGTTAAACAGAAATTCCACCCTAAATCTGAATTCACATTTTTCCATTTCATCATTTACCAAGTTGAGATAATGTCCTCTGTGCTTTTTCTGTGACTTTGTTTGTTTCATGAGTTTTAGTTTAAAAAACAATTTTACAGTTAAAAACGTGCATGTGGTTTCGTTTTAGACACAGTATGTTTAGACAATATGTAAATTTGGCTACTTTATGGCTCAATATTTCCACCAAAACCGAAATATTATTTCTGGCAGCATGGACAGATCTCTGAAAAATAAGGAAATAATACTGTCACAATTTATTTTGCAGGATTTCCAAAACAATTTGTAGGGAAAAAACATGTACACATGAGGAATTTGACTGGTTACACTTTGCTCTCTTAGTACAAACAGACATATATAGACATAGGTACAGTTAAGTTGTGAAGAATTATGTTTTGTTCTAAAATCATGACTACTATCACGCAAATGTGACAAAAATCTGCTAGATTTCAGTTTCAGGGTGGAATTCCTCCAGATGGAGAGGAGGGTTGGTCACCTGACAAGAGTACAACCAGCTGAGTAAACATGGCGTCTGTCTCTGGACGTGAAAATTAACATGTCGCGCTTCTCTCTGTTAAAAACCTGTTTCGTGCTCCTCGTTTCGACCCCGAACAGAGAAACGTGATGGGCACGACGTGCGGAGAGAGGAAGAGGAGAAGAAGAGAGGAGCTGCACCGATGATCATTCACGTTTCCCATGTCTGCACATCATGAGTGATGCCTTCACGGACGCTGTGATTGGCGCAGGATAATTGCTTTTGTTAACAGAGACACTGATTCGTGTTTCTAGTTGCTCTTATTTGATCCGGCACATATTGAAGCTCCCGATCTGTGGACGGACTCCTGGAGGTGCGCGGCTGAAATTTGGGCCCTCTTTGCTCTGGGACCCCCCCCCCCTTTTATATATTATATAATCATCTGATCCAGACCCTTGGTCGCCTGTAATCTGCAGCTCTTATGTGGAGCAGGATGGACAATCTGCCCACCCTCCTCCTCCTCGTCCGCTGTGCGTTGACAGCTGCTTTATGACTGTTAATAGTGCTGCAGTGTGTGTTGTGTCTCTCATGCCTGGCTCCACAACACCACTATGATAGGCTCACCTGACGTGGTGGCTTTCACTAAAGAGGATGAGTACGGGGAGACCAGTCCTGACCCCTGGGCTCTCCCTGAGGAGTTCTCCATCCCCCTTCATCCCCTGGCTGACTCCAACCCGTGGGCCAAGACCTCCTACGCCAAGTTCACCAAAGACTTCATCCTCATCTCTGAGTTCAGCGAGCAGGTTGGCCCTCAGCCTCTCCTCACCATTCCTGATGACCCCAAAGTCTGCGGCACCTTCGATCTCAACTACTTCTCCCTGCGTATCATGTCGGTGGACTACCAGGCCTCCTTCGTGGGGCATCCGCCTGGCACCGGCTACCCGAGGCTCAGCTTTGTGGAGGACTCCAGGGTGGTGCTGGGGGACTCAAAGGAAGGGGCGTTCGCTTACGTCCATCACCTTACGCTCTACGACCTGGAGGCGAGGGGCTTTGTGCGGCCGTTCTGCATGGCGTACGTTTCAGCAGATGAGAGGAAGATCATGCTGCAGTTTCAGGAGCTGTCTCTCCGATTCTCACAGGCGTCCGAGTGTCTGAAGGCCGGGAACAGGAGAGCGTTTGCAAAGGAACTCCAGAGGAAGCTCCGGGACCTGGAGTAAGAACTTTAATACAACCTTTTAACTAAATCTATATCTGATATGTTAACATGAATCCTCTCCAGTCCTTTGACAAACCATTTAGGTAACAATGAGTAGAGTAATCTGAAAAATGGTAAAATAATCACTCAGGGGCAGCTCATCCTCATCTCTGCTGTCTTCTGTGCATTCATGGCAGCTTGATTAAATGGTAAATGGTAAGTTAAGTAAAGGCAGCAACGCAAACTCGGTGTTGGCACTTCAGGAAAAGTCTCCAAAGTCAGTAGGATTCATCCTCTGGGGACCATGAATGTTAGCTAATTATGTATTACATAGTTGGCTCGCAACAGTTCGCTGTTGCATGCCTGCATGTTTTCAGTGTTGCGTGTTTCTCAGTCACACTGATGCTTCTCATGAGGAAGAAGCTCTATTATTTCACTCCTCACTTCCCTTTGTGAACACGTGAATCTGTCTTCTTCTCCCTCAGGTACACTCACTCTGTGCTGCAGAGGGAGGAGGGCCTGCAGAGGGAGGCCGGGCCTCAGTGCATGTACTCCGCTCACGCTGTGGAAAAGGCCAACGAGCTCGCAAACGTGGAGAAGAGCATCTACGAACACAGAGACCTGCTGAAACAGATCAGCTCGTACCATCACCGCCCCCGCCGAGACCCTCATGCTGTCAGCTGCCAGAAGTGCGTCACGGAGTGTTTGAGTGAGTGCGAGGTGCTGTTGGACAAATACGCCAAGCTTGCCAACCCCTTTAGTTACAGTGACAAAGGGGAGAAGGGGAACGATGGGCAGGGTCAGAATGGCGATGAACGAGGTGAAGAAGTAAACGAGGAGGAAGACGAGGGCGTTAAACGCAAGCTGTCCTACACGCCACAACTGATCAAAGCAAAGTCCGCAAAGTGTTTCGACAAGCGCTTGAAGACCCTGCAAGAGCTGTGCGACAATACTTTCTATGAGGCCACCGTGGAGCTCCTGAAGGAGACTGAGAAGAGTTTCCGGGGTGACCTGTGCTACCTGTACACACGCCGCCTGGACCGGGCGCTACGCAGGAAACAGAAAGTCACCAACTTCTTGTTTGAGGAGGACCTCGGCGATGACGGCGAAGATGAAGGGGGAACAATGAGACCATTCTGTGCTTTGAACCATGCTGTAGATAACTATACACTCTTAAATCCGCCTCCTATTGTGCTGGTACCAGAACTTCTAGAGCTAGATACTCTGGAGGCTCCGAATCCTCCCTCTGAGACTGGCCATGCTCAAGAGTTCTGCGAGCTCGAGCTTGTGGAGAGCCATCTGGATTCCTCCCCCTCGGACCAGACTCTGACCACCCAGGAGAGCTCAGAGGAAACCAAAGGAAGCTTCAGCAGCGATAAGAGCGGGGTGGGTGCAGCAGAGAGACAACAGAATCTAGCTAGTATGATGTCAGAAGCTCCTGATCCGGATTCTGATCTGACCCCTGACCCCGAACATAACACTGATCTGGAGAGGGATAGCAGCAGTGAAGAGGTCGAGACCACTGCTGGGGACGACGAGGGCGACCAGACACCCGTGTCCTTACTCGAGGTGTCCGAGCTGGAGGCCAGCAGGGAGGATGAGTGTGACGGTGGAGCTGATGGGCCGTGTGAGATTGAGTCTGATTTGTTGGTTCCAATAGACACGGCGTGCTGTATGTCCCAAGATGGTTTCCTTTATGAAGCTTCTGCCCCAGAAAAGGTGCCTCACCTCAGCCCAAACTCCCACTCGCAACCCGATGAAACCTTTGTGGTCAACCAGGAGCCCCAGGCTCTACTTCCACTCCAGGATGACTACACCGTTGGTTCTCCGTGCTCGGAAAGCCCTGCAGCTGGGCTGGAGCTGCCCGTGGGGCTCCTTGGAGATGCAGTTTCCCGTACCTCAGCGGAGGACGGGTCTGACTGTACCATGAGTGCTTCTACAGGGTCCGATCGGGCTGCTTCACCTCTTGGCTACGGGGGTGTGGTGACCCTGCGCCAGAGGAAGAAGGCCGGACAAGGAGCCTTGAGGTTTGTGCGACAGTACCCATTTGCCATGCAAGCTCTGTGGTGTCTGCTGAGCGGAAGAACCCTGGTGGTGCTCGGGGCTGACGAGGGGAGAGTCCGCCGACTGGTTGCTGCTCTGGCTCTCTTCGTGCCCGGTCCTGGGAAGTGTGGAGAGAGAGTTCAAGCCTGGCTGTCCTGTCCGTTCACCCTTACTGACCTGCAGAGGTGGAAACTTATTGGATTGCAGAGGTATTTCCATTTTTATTTATATTTTAAGCATTTACAAATTACAACAGATGATGTTGGTAACAGATTTATTAAAACATTAAGTTTGATGCTCACAGAGTCTCCATCAACTTTGAAAATTACAGTATATTCTGTTGTATCACACCTTACTCTACTATTACTCATCTGGTCTGACTCAGTCCTCGATGACTCATGCAACCGACTATTCAACAATTAAACCTCGAGCCTCACGTCTGCCCTTGAACTTCTTTTTCATTTCTACAAACCTTTTGTCAGTTTTTTTTTTTTTTTTTTACAACAGAACGAGGCTGTCAGTCCCCCAAAGTAGGAGAATATGTTTTGCTCGTGAGGAGGATTCTGAGGCATTTATGTGTCTTCAAAAGAATCGTGACAGCACTGTGACGCGTGAAACCGGATTTTCTTCATCTCTATTAACCAAAGCGCAACACAAAGAGTCATCTCATCTTCTTGCAGTGAGGAAACACCAGAGGGAGGTTAAACCTTCAAATAAATGTATAAAATAATAATAAAAATACATATTATAAATAAATAATTAATTAAAGCCCATTAAATGTATAAATTTACACAATAGAATAGAAATAACATAATGGAATATATAAATAGACAAATGAATGAATATAGATATAAGTAACAACAATAACGCTAAATTCAGAGCAGTGTTTCCGCCTCTAACACCGTTATATGTTTATAGATTTATATTTAGTTTTTGGGGCCAGCAGCTTTGACACAAATGTTCTGGAGCCGTCCCAGATTCTTGAGAAATATTCCCCATACTCTTTGTAAAGATATTGAATAGAAATGTTGGTTTAAACCCTCTGACGGCTGGTTTTGGCGCTGTAGATCTGATGTGGGGAGTTGAACCGTCTGCTGTCGTGTAGATTAATACTACTTAGCTGGAAACAGGCTTCACTCAGCCCATGAAGTCCTAAAACAACAGACAGACTTGGACATGCAGACTGTATTTACAGGTGACATTTTGGTGCCATGATTATCCTCCTTGGAAAAATTTTAATTTCACCATCTGTCCGTCTGTCCCCCCACAGAGTAGCGTCCCCTGTGGGTTCCAGCATGCTTTACTCGCTGTCCCGCTACAGCCGCTACATCTCAATCCTGGATGCCGACCAGAAGACCTTACGCTGTCCGCCGTACCGTGGCCAACTCCTTGCCAACATAGCCGACCACCGCACCTACATCCGCCGTGGTTCCACCTACTTCCTCCACTTACAGAGCACGCTCTGTCGCCTGGCGGCCAAGGCCTTCCTGTTTACCTTCACCCACCACCTCCACCTGCCGGTCAGCTCCACGGAAGGGCCCGAGGTCGTGGAGGGCCGGCGCCGCTGCTTCCTGCAGGAGCAGCTGGGGCTGGGCGAGGAGGACAGCCTGATACTGCTCTACCTCAGCCAGCTCATCACTCAGCAGTACCTACAGCCCGGCAGGAGCAGCGCAGCAGCAACTTTTAGTTTTAACTACACCACCAGCGTTTTTTACAAAATCTAATACAGTGCAGGGAGGAGGAATCCCACACTTGTTTTAGCAGAAATCATGTTTGACCCTTTTGGTTTTTAAAGGACCAAAGGGGGTCTTTTTAGTTTCAGGACAAACTCTGAGCTGGTTACTGTTTAATCTCTCTCCGCCTCGCCGTCTTTTCTGTCTGTGTGCAGGAGACAGAGTGAGTCGTGAATGTCAGTGAGTGTTTACCTGCGTGTGTTTAGTTCCAGAGCATGTCGACACTCACAAAGACACATAACAGAGCAGATGAATCTCCGCTCTGCTTATTGTCCTTCGAGTCTTTTGTGTGTTTTTCACCTCCATGTTCAAAAAAACGAAAAAAAAACTAAGAAAAGAAATGTTACATGTGCTGGCTTGTTTAAGGTCAGTCCCTGGCCCCGCCACCTCAACCACACACACACACACACATATTTCATCTTATAAAACTCAATCCAACTTGTGCGTCTGCCAGTTCGCTAACAGGTTCAATCACAGCTGTATATCATATCAGCTATATGTTTTTCAGGATTACTGTAACAAACTCACACATGCTGACGTTTTCCAAGAGCAGACTGTCTAAGAAACCCGATTAGCACGACGCAGGCTTGTTACAGCTGGTTTTGTGACACGCCTCTCTCGTTGAAAAATTTCCAAAATTTCCAAGGCCACCACCTTTCTGTTTTTTTTTATACATATATATTTGTTTCACTTTCTTTTAGCGACACACATTCCTACGGTAACGGATAAAAAAATCCCCGCTTTGTTCCACAAACAGAGACACAATGTTGGATTTGACCTTTCAAGAGTAAACATTCCCAGAGGCTGCTTTCAGGTCGTGATGCATGAGAAAGTGTATTTGCTGTGTGAATTAGACCCAGTCGGCTCCAATGTGTGATATTGCATGTCCAGAGAAATAACGTCATCACGCACACTCACCCACTCACCCACGCAGGGCCAGCAGCAGCTAAAAAAACCCGTCGATATTATAACCGCTGGCGAGCATTTTTCCATTAATGTTACTCACACGGCCGGGAACATTTTAAAGCTAATTAACCTAAATGTATTGAACTTCACTGTCGTCTTACAGTTGTGTGAGAGTGTTGTGGTGTTAGCATGAGACCGTCTTGTGCCGGGGTGAATCACTGTATTGATATTTCTGTTCTGTTATATTCGGATGTGGGCCAGACGCTGGAGGAGACGTTGCTGAGAGTGATGATGTGTTTGTATAGATTTTATTATGGAGGGAAATTTCCTGTGCCATCAAAAGCAAAACTCTAAGCCCGACACTTGATTTAGGACGGTCGCCTCTTATTTATATATACATATATATAAATATATTTAACAATCCTGTGCTGTGAACAAAACTCAACATATTTATTGCTTTAGGACAAAATTTGGATCTTCATGCTGAGTACACCCAGAGTTCCTCTTTTCTTTTAAGTTCTGGCCAGTGGGACGACACAGACGAAGCGTCTTTGATAGTATTTTAGATTTTACTGTTCCTAATTCTGTGGAGTCCGTGATGGAGCTGTACTTCTGTATCTTAGGATGGTAACTGTACTTGTGACTGCATGGTCAGAGTTTTAATGTGAAAGGTCAAACAATGTGGGATCATGGCTGCTGTCCTTCCTGGTACGAACAAGGTTTTTAGCTTGTGACCTCACGTTTTTAATCCCACCTAACGTGTAGTTTTAGTTCACTGCAATGATTCTGTTTTTTTTCTTCTGTTGCCACGGTGTCTTTTTTAATCGTTTTTTGCTCTTCTAATGCAAAAAGGTGAATGTAATCTGAATAAGCCATACCACATTGTGCTTAACGTGTCGTCACTCAGTGTCCTTACGTTGCCATATCATGTCTACCTTTTTGTATCTCATCTTTAAAGGGGCGTCATGCTCACTGCAGCCCTGTACGACGGCGGCGTCGCCATTGATTTTAATAAAGCACGTTGTGAATGTCCTGATGCTTTTATGTAATGTTGATGATATTCATTAATTCCATTAAATTATTTGAATCCATTTGTATTTGTGCGTCATTGCCCGAGGTGATGCTGGGGAGAAAGAAACAGAGCAGTGCAACCTACAGCTCAACATTAAATATTAAACATCGAACACACAGACAGACTCGTGTCTGTGTGACTTGCTGTAGCGATGACGGATGTGCTAGAGTTTGAGGTGTCATGAATAATAAATGCTCAAATGTGAAAACACCTAATTGCCCTGCTGTGGAGCAGCAGAAGGCAACTCTGCAAACTGATGAAGAGAAAGTGAATCAGTCGCTTATTAAGTGCATGTCTTTGGATTGCTGGAGGAAGCCAGAAACATGGAGACTCCAAACAGCTGCCCCAGCCGAGGTTTGAACCAGGGACCTTCTTCCTGTGAGGAGTGCCACCCCCACGTCTGAGACATACCAATGTAATTATATTGGCCACTTTAATAAGAAACTGAGCATGTGCAGAGAAGGATCAAAATAGAAATGCAAACAAAAAAATAAGGAAAGTTTCTAATCTAGATGTGATTTATGTTACTGCAGGAAACAGGTGTGTACGATCTAACTCTACAATCAACAATGGACTTTAATTTATGAGATGAACTGTGCTATGAGATGAGGGAAGGATAAAACACACAAGAGTAAATCAGAATCATTTTATTTAAAATTATACTACAAGAACAACGATGAAGAAACAGTTTTAAGGTTTAAAATGACGTTTCAAACAAAAATCAGTTTTGTCCCAGCCTTCGTTAAATCAAATGAAACACATTAGGATTTAAAATGAGCTTCACAGTGGGTATGACTTGATGGAATGACAGGCCTGATGCAGAAACAGCTCTAACCTCAACTTCCTACTTCTGGAGTTGAGTGTAAAAAATATAAAAAACAACAACAAAAAAAGAACACAGAAAAACAAATGCAGCTAACACGATATGGCCCCTCTCAGTGTTTTCTTCTTTGCTCCACTCTGCTCGAAAAAAAGAGTAGAGTGTGAAATAATGACCACTGTCAGGACAGCTGAGGATGATGGTGGTTTGTTTCTGATGCAGGTGGCTGAAGACGATGTTGCTTTGCTGGATTTGAGAGATGGACGCTGGGTGAGCCCCGATGGCCAACAGAAAATAGACCGGATGTCTAAAAACTGCACTTAGCCTGAACATCCTCTGCATCCACAGTGGGTGCATTCAATGATCCTTCCCTGCAGAGAAGAAGAAAAGGAAAGACACAGCAGGATTTAGAGCACGAGGACACACAGGGAGTGAACAGGCTGTCTTATGTCCTATAATGTCTCCATTTAAGAAGGTAACAGGATACCTGTCTCTTTCTTTTCTGGAGTATCAAACATTTGTTTTTTTTTTTTATCCACGCTTGTCTGTTTGTCAATGTCAACAATTAGATGAAAATTTAAGGATGAATCCTAACATTGCTGATCGTCTGGATTTTCCTCTAGCGCCACCAGCAGGTCAAAGATTTCACAAATTTTGTGAAATACTGCAGCATCTTCGGGATGAATTTATTTAACACGGCCTCACAGTGCTGCTAGCATGGCTACAGAGTACTAGAATAATCACAGCTTGGGCAAACCGTGCCAGAAACATTTTGCCCACCTGCCTTTGTTAATTTGCTCAGACTTGGTAATATTTCCTCGGTTTATGAGTCAAACTGTTTGCCTTTAGGCTGTTTTTATGACCAGAAGTTTGCACAGGGTGTTTTATTTTGAAAAGAAAATTGTATTTTCCTTCCCACCAGGTCAAGCTCATTGATGTGGGCTGCACATCAATGAGCTTGACCTGGCGGTGTCCGTCAAATATTAAACCACTGAGTATTCTAAGCAGACCAGAGCAGAGAGCCGCTTCTGAAACAAACCTCTGTGCCTGGTGGAATTTAGCCATCGTGTAAAGCAGAGGGGCAAACCGACCCAACATATTTAATACAAGCTGAGACTGTTCTTCAAAATGTTTGGAGTCACTTACGACTTCCAGCTTGCTCTTGGGGACTCTGCAGATGCAGTTGGTTCCGAAGTTGGTGTCTCGTGTTTGGATGCAGCGCAGGCAGCACAGGTTCTCGTAGCCTTGCTTCTTCCACTTTGCAATCAGGTTCTTGTCTGCATAGCCTTCTTTTATACAGTACTCATACAGCTCTGTCAGGAGAGACGCACACACACAGACAACACAGGTCATCTTCCAATACAAAAAAGGAAAATGTTTATTGCAAAGTATTAAACAAATATCTTAAATAAAGGGAGGTGGTGCAGTCGTACAGATAAACATTCAGAGAGCTCAGTTTTTTTTAATCTAGTGAAGAAACCAAATATATCATGACAAGGAAGGATTATAGTAAATGTTGAAGTAGACAGAACAGGAGAAGGGGAAAAACTAAGAGGAAATATTAGATAACATTAGATGACAAACAGGTAGAGTGAAAACTCCATCTACCTCTGCTGATGGCTTTTCTTTTGTAGAACAGATCGTAGATGTATCGACTCCGCTGATGATGCAGCCTGAAAATTGGCCAAAGGGACTCTACCTTTCGCTTTCCCTCGTGGGGCTCTGTTTCAGCTGACGCAGAGGAAAAAGAGGGAAGTTAGCTTTGGTAAGCAGAAATTAAATCCATCTGTTTGGGTTGCATCAAAATGCAACTCTGGGGTAGGTGTGGATAGTGCCAAAGATATCATGATAATGAGGTCAACTGAGACCCAAGACTCATCGGCCAGTGACGCTGGACTAGATCTCAGTTGACCTTCCAGTAAATTTACATGTAGTCATTTAACTTTTATCCAAAGCGACTTGCAAAAAAGGGAAACTCGCATAAAATCAAGTGACAGTTGCAGAGGGGAGGGTAGATTTATCATGTCCAGTTGTTGGTAGTGCTGGAGAGGAGGAGCTCTCTGAAATGCTGCGTCATCAGATTTCTTGAACCGGTACGACGTTCCACGAACGGGGAACAACAGATGAGAAATGTTGGACGCCCTGGATTGCCCTGAGCGTACGTGATACGTGACAGTGATTTGACTGTGGCATGCTACAGGTAGCCACTGGAGCTCAATGAGCAGCGGGGTAAGATGTGACCTTTTGAGTTGACTGTAGACCAGGCAGGCCGCCGCGCTCTGGATCATCTGAAAGGGTTTCACTGTGCATGGTGCATGGAGGAGTTCACATCAAACTGGGAAACTATTTATTTATATCGGGCAGCAGTAGCTCAGTCTGTAGGGGTTCGGAGTATGGAGGCTTGGACTGGTAGCTGGAGAGGTCCCAGACACTGCCATGGTGTCCTTGAGCACGGTACTGAACCCAAAACTGATCATGTGGCTGCAAATCGCTCCAAATTTGCATGTCTATGAGCTGTTTGTGTGTGTGTGGTTGTATTTCAGGCCTATGTATGTAAAAACCTGACCCAGCTTTGTGTAATGGGGGTCAATTTTCCCTTTCTTCCACTAAGTTTGCCAAAGCTGTGAGCACAAGTGGCAGCTGTGGCAGAGCTCAAATCAGTCTGTGGACATTAGAGTCACGTAGTTTTGGACATAGCACAACATTACAGACATTAAACACGCGAATCTTAGAGTATCCATTTTTTAAATTTAATAAAGCCATCTCACAGCACAACCTAAAGATAAATAAGTTTTAAAATAGACCTGAATTGGGGTTAAAGAGGAGTCAAAGTGAGTACAAGCCGCTCGGTTTAACGGTTAACGTTACAGCTCGACGGCTGCCGTGTCCGGGATATATTATTCATCTACCGGCTTACCTTCTCTCATTTTCTGATCCAGCTCGTCCAAAGTGGGCTCAATGAGCTCCCAGCCGTCTGGAGGTGGCTTCCGACTTCTCTTCACTTTGGGCATGTTGCTCTGTTTTTGTACAAAATAGAACAAAAAGCTCCCACACGATGTTTTCGTTTCTTTTAGCGAGCCTCGTCTCCTCCGTCGCTACGATTTGTCGTCATCTCAAACGATCGCGTCTCTTCAGTGACGTCACCAACTACCAAAAATAAACATACTCGGGTTTTCCCGCGTTTAATAACGTCTTAAATCCTCTCTTTGACTTACACATCATAAACATTAATGCAACATGTATTTATGTTAGTATAAAGTTTATTTGCTGACGTTAAATCAAAGTAAATTTATAATCTGTCAGCGGGTTCATATTGCATCACTTTAGCACCCTGTAAAAGTGCCTGAATATAAACAAC
The DNA here is from genome assembly GCA_023373845.1 of Nibea coibor. Lineage (NCBI taxonomy): Eukaryota > Metazoa > Chordata > Actinopteri > Sciaenidae > Nibea > Nibea coibor. The sequence continues at coordinate 4,586,164 of CM041727.1, forward strand.
AAAATTTAGATTCTTGTATTTAATAACTGACATAATTTAGTTAAATAACTAATGTGTATTATTTAATTTATAGCACTAATTCTGTCTGCTAACTGCTTAAACAAATCCTCTCGTTTTTAACATTTATTTTTTAAAGGCAAATACTTGGACTACTCACAGAGTATTGTGTTACTCAGTGTAGCCAGCTGTCAGGTGTTCGTGTTGCTGCTCTAACACTTTGTTTTTCGTGTCAGTATTTCTTTGTCAGTGAGTTTATAATAAAGGCCTCGCTTGTTAAAATGCCCCGAGGAGGTAAGAAAGACGTTAAAACCTGCTGCTGTTTGTTAAAGTCTGTTTTTGTACGTCTGTTAGCGTGTTGTTAGCCACCCAACAACAGGCAGCGATCCGGTCGAGTCGTCTCTGTTGACACCAAACTTACACCTCTGTGCTTTAAAACATTAAACAGGGCACTTTTAGTGTGTTTATAGACCTCTTTAGCCTCTTTTGACACCTGTCTATTCGCTGCTCTTCTCACCTGCCGTGCGTGTGTGTGCGTAGATCTCTGTGTGATGTAAATTTTTTTGCATAATCGTTTCAGGTAAGAAAGGTGGCCACAAGGGCCGAGTGCGGACGTACACCAGCCCAGAGGAGATAGATGCCCAGATGAAGGCAGAGAAAGAGAGGAAAAAGGTTGGTGGAGGGTACATCTTGAGAACTACATGCTATATGCTGGAGCCTACAACTCCCAACATGCAGCTCTGTAGCATCTTTCCATAGGAAAGAGTTTTTGTCGGGGTACTTAAAGGACTATAACAGCTTCTGTGGTGCTTATGTAACCTGTTTGTGTGTTTGACCTGATGCATTTGTTTAATAATGCTCTCCTGTGTGTCATTTATGTGATGTAGCACGAGCAGGAGGCGGCAGAGGCGGGTGCAGCTCCGAATGACATGGCAGAGGAGAAGCTACCTGCATCAGGATCAGAGGACAGCGATGATGAGAATTCTCTGGTATGGCCACACTGTCACTCTGTTATCACATGCATGCCACTGTTATATATAGTATAATAAAGTATTTATTATGTGCACCTGTGAAGCTGAAGTTATTGTGATGTTGTTTGCAGAGGAGGAGAGCAGGCGTGGAGGGCTTGATAGAAATTGAGAACCCGAACAGAGTGGCTCAGAAGTCAAAGAAGGTGACGCAGATCGAGGTGGATGAACCCAGGCAGTTATCGAGGAGAGAGAGGTGTGTGACTCAGTGCCACCGCGTCAGTGATAAATAATAGCTTTATGTTTAAAATTTTGTTTTTATATATTTATGTATTTCCTAAAAAACATACAGCGGTCATACCTTAAGGAAAGCATGTGTAACAGTTAGGAAATTAAGGCTGATGGATTTCATGTTTGTAAATTCTCAGTGACATTAAGTCTCTATAATTTCCAGTCAAACATGTTTGATTGTGATTTTTCTCATGTCACTTTCCCCACCTTGACACACACACACACACACATACTCGCGCACAGAGAGGAGATTGAGAAGCAGAAAGCGAAGGAGCGCTACATGAAGATGCACTTGGCAGGGAAGACAGACCAGGCCAAAGCTGACCTCGCTCGCCTCGCCATCATCAGGAAACAGAGAGAAGAGGCGGCAAAAAAGAAAGAAGAAGAGAAAAAAGGTAAACAAAACAACTAATAAGATCATTATTATTATATAGTTATTATTGTATTAAATATGTGTATATTTTGAGTGCCCTAAGCGGGGAAAGAGCAATATAATTTATCACCTTCTTAGAATGCTGATTAATGAAAGAACTGGACTGTTGACTCTCCTTATCTGGAGAGGTGTGAGGGAGTTTATTATTCACTTGTCTGAGCCTCAGAGCAGCAGCACGAGGAGTCAAGTGATATCAAATACATTTGCTTGATATATTATTTTATTATTTATAAGAGAGAGAGTGAAAGTACAATCACAGTCTGACCTGTTGACCACTGAGCAGCTCCACTGGAACAGTACGTTTTTTCCTGAAGGTCAACCTAATGGTGGTAAGGAGTGGTCCAGGAGTTTTAACCATTGACCATTTGCTAAAGCCCTCCACTGAAACAGTTATTGTCCAGTCATGGTTTAGTAAAGTTAAAAAAAAAAAATACCAGTATTAAATATAACGTATCATCATTTTAATACGCATTTGTTCCTTGACAGACATAGCAACAGTAACTAGGGGAAGACAATCAGCTCTTCTACATGCAAAGCTCAAACAGCAGCCGCAATCTCCAAACTGCCTCTGTATCCACTCGTCTGTGCAGTATGTCTAACTCATTGCGTCTCTTCTATTTTCTGCTTACAGCAAAAGACGCAGCGGCAGCAGCAGCAGCGGCTAGAGGAGTAAACTCCCTCTCACTGAAATGATGCACAGTATTTATCAGAGGCACTTTCACATGTTCATGGACTGGCGCAATATATATTTGACTATTTTTAAAGGAGAAGCTATAATGTTGATATTACTGTAACATATGACCATTTCATTGGTCGAGGAGACACCAGTGGAGAGGGGTTGTGCATATTTTGGCATGAAGTAATGACCTCGTCGATCCCACCGGGAGGCAAAGCTACGGTCTTCACGTACACTCGGAATGAAGCTCGTCTAACCTGCGATCTTGTACATGGTATTAATAATGGTATACTTATCATTGGATAATTCCGACTTTGCTAACTGAGCTTTGCCACTATTTTATTTTATTTTTTCTTTGAGGATCATACATTGTATATAACAGACTCATGAAAATATTTCAGATTAATATGATGACACCAGTAAAAAAAAAAAAAAGGTGCATTTTTCCATTTGCTTTATTCCCCAATGAGAAAGCAGGTTTTACCGGCCTCAGGTGCAAGAGTCCACTGATATGAAAATGACATGGGTCAATATAGCAGATAGCAGATATTTATTTTAGAAGAGTAGAAGCAGATTGTAGTGGTGCAGAGGAGGTTTTAGGGGTGTGTGCAATGTATACAGAGTATAACCGAAATCAGTAAAGAGTAAAGAGAAGCAGCTATGAGATGATATATTTTAGAGATGTATAAGGTCAAGGGAAAACAGAAGGTGTGACCGATGCCCACACCCCTCCTGCAGCATGGAAAAGTTCACAGCTTTGATGGTTCAACATTGAAACAATCACATGTTGATTTTTTTCCACATTAACCACATGGATATTATTTAAATGTGCAATATGTATTACATCAGATCTAGCTGTGAAGAATTCTGGTGAGTTTTATGAAAAATAAAGCAAAGAAATTACAAAATATGTCTAAATAAATTATGTTAATGTTTTGACCCTTTGAGTACTCGATTAAATATTTTATTTCACATTTAACAGGACCTCCACAGATTGTTCTTGCTTGAAATGATTATTATATCATCTACTATAAATCAATAAATATCAATATATTGAAGCATACAAGTGTGGGACACCGTGGTAAATGGATTGTACTTATATAGCGCCTTTCCAGTCGGCTGATTAACAATTAATATATATTCACACATACATTAACTGCCATACCAAGGTGCCAACTGCTTATCACAAAGCAGCTAATCACACCCTTAAGAACTATTTGTCCAAGGACACTTCAGGACATCCCACCTCACCTTACCTCAGCTGCTGATTAGAGGACATCTTGCTCTACCGCCTGAGCGACAGCTGCCCAGATGAATAATAATTAACAATAAATAAAAAGTCATTTTAATTCAATTTACTGAAGTTCTTGACTCATATGTTAAAAGCTGTTATAACAGACACATACCAGTTTTACACCAAATTAAGTGACCTGATTGTGACATTTCAGCTGTATTTACCACTACAAAGTTTCATCTTACTTCATCACATCACTTTATTTTGATAGATAAATGGTGCTGAAGATATAAAATATTGTTGTCTGTGATATTTAGTGTCTTAACCACAGGTCTAAATCAATGACAGACACACTCTGGGCAGGCGGTGGCGCTAATGTGTACCAAACATGCTGGTTAACAAACCCACGAAGAAGAAGAAGACGCGAGTTGATTGGTCCAAAGTTTGGCGGACTTTGTACCAGAGACAGTTAATAAAAAGAGACGCCTCACTGAGGAGCCACCTCCTGTATCTGTGTCACTGTCACACACACACGACAGAGGGTGAATGTTCACTGAAGTAAATATTTGACTCATTTTCCACAAGCCACACACATCTTCTCAACACTTGACACTAAAACGACATTTTCAGACACACAAATCAGGAGAAATTTCAGTTTGTTTGAGACTTGTCCCTGTCTTTGCAACAGTAACTGTTGCACAGTCTCGCGAGATTTGACAACATATCTCTTTTCTCTGTCGGTGCTGAATCGTTGGTTCGTTTCTCTAAATATGATTTATCGCAACTTAACTAGTACTTAAGTAAATATTGGCTTAATTTTTTCCACCTGACACTAAAACAATGTGTATAAGACCGTTAATTCAGGAAAGAAATTAACGTAGACACTCTCGCGAGATTTAGCAACATCGATGTACTCTGTATCAGTGACGGTTTGATTTCACTAAAAAAATATCTATAGCAACTTAACTAAAGCTTAAATAACCTTTAAAGACAACACAATCTTTTTTGTCGACTTTTACAACACTCCCAAAACGAGATTTGGGATCTGGGGCGAGGAAATCACGCCCATATCGCGCTTCACATCATTGGCGCCGATTGGAGGGGCGTTATCTTGCGCGGTAGCAGTTTTGTTCGTAACACGTAGAAGGGCTGTTTTGTCAGTTGGAGCTCGGTGGGCACGTTTCAGTCCGAAGTGACAGGCAGCGGCGGGAGTCTCCCCTCAACTGTGAGTGAGTTAAACGACAAGTTATTAATGTTTAACGGCTACAGAGAGGTGCAAATACAGGAGAAGTCCGTGTCTGTGTCGTTCCAGAAGTTTAAACTAATGTTTAAAAGTCTTATTTGCCTCTTTATTTGTTGATGTTTGCTCTCCCGCGGTGTTCAGTTCATGACGCTAGCTGTTTGCCAGCTAGTTTCTTTGCTGTTAGAAGTAGCATGCCGGCTAAAAGGTGATGTGTTCTGACGCTTCGGCTGCTCTCTAAAGTTTTATGAGTGATGCTAACTGTCTGCATCAGTCTATCAGAGCAGATGGAGCTAATAAATGTCATGTGCATGTGCTCGGCTTGCATAACTGACCTGCAGTCACTCTTTTCTTTATTAACTTTGCAAACAGGACAAAGCAGCCTCAGATAAAGCTTTGGCAGCTACTTGCAAACTTCATGGATTTGGGTGGATTTGTGAATGTGTTATCAGAGTTACCTAACAGCCCTGTGTGTTATGACAGTTTGTTCATCTTCAGAGTTCAAAGTTTAACCCATGAGACCATATCACGCCACAATAAGAGTTACAACACTGCTGTGAACTGTGCAAGAAGAGTCATCTTCTTTTTGAGGATTACATCTGTGATCATAGATCTGATTGTCTCACCTTGATGTTGTTTTATGCTTTTATTTCTTTGTGATTCTTATCGTGGCTCAAAATAAAGAGTTTTTTTTTTTTAAAAGATGAAAAGTCCAAGGTCCGCTTCTGGTTAGAAAAGTTATAAAAGTCTTTATTCAGACGGTGAAATTTTATTTTTGTTCTTTTAACTAGTTATTTAATTTCTTATTTATGTAGTCAAATCATACAGCGCTCCACCAGGAGCAAACACTTGGCAACTTTCTGTAACAGGAAGAAACCTTGAGCAGAACCCGGCCAGCCATCTGCCACAAACGGCTGAGTTAAAGACAGCGAGGGCATGATGGGACACGAGTGTGAAGAAGCGCTCAGTGCATCAGGAGAAGTCCTCAGGCAGTCTGGACCTATAGCAGCACAACTGAGTGACAGCCCGACTCTTAAATGTGGAGACGGTGTTCTGGGAGCTGGTTCTCCAGGAGAACCTGAGCTGAAGGAAGGCTTATTCTTAATAACGACATTATTTATGGAGCCACGATTACAGACCGTTTGAACCATTTGTTTTAGCTCGTAACTAATCATAGACATATACAGGCGTTACCTGCATGGATTTGACTAATTCCTTCATAATACCAAGAGTCCAAGAGATGTCAAGGCCATATTTAAATCAAAATGTTTCTTAAATTGACACCAGATCTTACTTGACTAGTGTACTTTGGGTTTAACTGCTGTTTAATGTTTTAACTTTTAGCCAGAAGAGCCTCGGACCTTCTTCCTTACACTGCTCTGAACTTCCTAACACTCCGGTCCTTTCACTTTCTAAAGTATCATCTCCCTCTTCAGATTTCCACTTTGTGTGTGCAGAGGAACGACGATCATGTCTTTAACAAACGGCCAAAGCGTGAGCAAAGAAACATGGGACTCACACAACAAGATGATGCTGGATCCTCTGTCCGTCAGCGACGCTGAGGTTTGTTGGATTTTACAACCAGAACGTCTCAGCTACACCTGTGTATCTAGAGACTGCAGTGATGATTCAGTGATAGTTATTTTTGTTTATATTTTGCATGAGATTGGTGCAGAAAAAAATAATGGTGTTATCTCCTGAGAATTACAGTATTTATTAGTGTTTATTTGTGTTCAGGTGTTTAACATCATCAAAAAAGAGAAGCACAGGCAGATTTACGGTCTGGAGCTCATCGCGTCGGAGAACTTTGCCAGCAGAGCGGTGCTGGAGGCTCTGGGTTCCTGTATGAACAACAAATACTCTGAGGGATATCCCGGTCAGAGGTACGAGGTGCCAATGTTTGATTACATTCTGCTTTATCCTGACTATGTATTAATTCAGTAATGATCTTCATGATCGATGTGTTCAGGTACTACGGTGGTACAGAGCATGTTGATGAGCTGGAGAGACTCTGTCAGAAGAGGGCGCTGGAGGCTTACGGCCTGGACTCAGAGAAATGGGGCGTCAACGTGCAGCCGTACTCAGGTATCAGTCAGCGATTTAACATCTAAAACTCTCCATCGTGTTCTCGTTCCTCTGACCGACTTTCATACTTTTGCCTCTCTGTGAAGGTTCACCGGCTAACTTTGCTGTGTACACGGCCGTCGTGGAGCCTCATGGGCGGATCATGGGACTGGACCTTCCTGATGGAGGTCACCTGACTCACGGCTTCATGACAGAGAAGAAGAAAATCTCTGCAACGTCCATCTTTTTTGAGTCCATGCCGTATAAGGTATCAAACAATCACATTCATATTTGCCCACACACTCATCCATTAAGTGGCAAAGAGGCGGGTTACCTTTTTGGCATTTATAAGCCTCGTAAAAGTAGAATTTGTGTTGTATTGGATCACATTAGATCTTATAGGTGTGCCTAATGAAGTGGCTGGTAAGTGTATTAGTGTACGTATGTGTACATGGCAGGGCTGAGATCGCTGCCTGGTTCCAGTGGAACATGCTGGGAGCTGATTTTTGAGGTTTAGGTTAAGCTCAGGTAGCCTGAGAGGCAGCTGGAGCTCTTTCCTTAATTCATAAAAACGAGGTGGATTTTTTTTGTATGGTTTGTTTTGTAATGTTGAAATAAACCATAATCCAAACAGGACTTTATATATTTGGCTGTTTTTTATATGGTTTTATATGAATGTAATTGTAGTGATAAAAAGTTTGATTACACCTTGAATTTAATTACTGCTCATGCTTTATTAGAGTTATAATTGGATCCCACATAAGATGAGATAAGATAACAAAGACTTTATTGATCCCACTCCGGGGAAATTCACTCGTTACAGCAGCTCATATAGACGAGGTGGATAAGAAGTCTTTGTTCTCAAGTTGAAAGCCGCCCAGAGTTGCCAGTGAGTCCGAAGTGAGTTCGTTCAGCCGCGTCTCTGCGATGCGATTTCACTAGACACTGTGGAAAAAAAGTAACAAAAGAACAAAGCACAGTATCAAAACAGGAAACAAGATCGACATATGGGGAAATCTGAAACTGACGAAGCACAATCATCTTGTATGTTCTGTACATCAGATGTAGCTGTTGACATGTTGCCCTGTTTTTAGGTGCATCCAGAAACTGGCTACATCGACTATGACAGACTGCAAGAAAACGCTCGGCTGTTCCACCCCAAACTCATCATTGCAGGTCCTTTAACACACACACACACACACACACACAGTACATGCAACAAATCATTATCATGACCAGTTTGTATCCAGAGAAACATTTAACTTTTTTATTTCTTTTCTTCCTCAGGGACGAGCTGTTATTCCCGCAACATCGACTACGCCCGCATGAAGCAGATCGCTAATGAGAATGGAGCGTACCTGATGTCAGACATGGCTCACATCAGTGGACTGGTGGCTGCTGGAGTCGTGCCTTCACCCTTCGAGTACTCTGACATTGTTTCCACGACAACACACAAGACGCTGCGCGGCTGCCGTGCTGGACTCATTTTCTACAGGAAAGGTAGGAATGTTGTTTTGTCATCAACACTTCAACATTACCATTACCATCTACCACCTCCCATCACTCTGACTTTCTGTCCACCTCCTGCAGGCGTGCGGAGCGTGGATGCCAAGGGGAAAGAGACTCTGTATAACTTGGAGTCGTTGATCAACCAGGCTGTGTTTCCAGGTCTGCAGGGAGGACCACACAACCACGCCATCGCAGGTACCCCTCGTCATCATTTCCCTCCCTTTGACTTTGTCTCAGTTTCATCTCTGCTGTAGTTAGGACTTGTCTTTCTCTGGCAGGTGTTGCTGTTGCTCTAAAACAAGCCATGACACCCGAGTTCAAGGCCTACCAGACACAGGTTCTGGCTAACTGCAAAGCTCTGTCCAGTAGTCTCATCGACCACGGCTACAAGATCGTTACCGGTAAGTGGCACCATGGAAAATGGTGATAGCACATTAAACTATTTATATTTATAACCACCTGATGACGTACCAGAGAGAAATCATTTATGACAGCATCATCATAGTGTTGTGATGATTAAAAAGGGTCGTGATAGCAGTTAATAGCTTCATCTAATCTCCTCTTAGGCGGCTCTGACAACCATCTGATCCTGTTGGACCTGCGCAGCAAAGGAACCGATGGAGGACGAGCTGAGAAGGTTCTGGAAGCCTGTGCCATCGCCTGTAATAAGAACACCTGTCCAGGTATGTGTTGGTGTCAGTGATCCATGCAGGTTTGTTCGCATACAGGTGTAGCCCCTCACAGTCGTCTTTTGACTGTGGACGATGCTCATGAAGGTTTTTTTTCACGCACTTAATGTGTCTCTGTGTTTTTGTTGTAGGGGATAAGAGTGCTCTGCGTCCTAGTGGTCTGAGGTTTGGCTCTCCAGCTCTGACCTCCAGAGGTTTGGTGGAGGATGACTTCAAGAAGGTGGCTGAGTTCATTCACAGAGGTAATCTATATATAAATGAAAGTGAAAAAAGCAAAAAATGAGCAATACAGTCTCTGAAACCATTCTGAAAGCCCTCCGCCCGCTCCTCTTTCTCCTGCAGGTATCATGCTGACCCTGGAGGTACAGTCGAGTCTGGATCCAAAGGCCCCTCTGAAGGAGTTCATTCAGGCTTTGGCTCAGGGAGAGAAGTTCCAGCAGCGAGTAGCAGAAATCAAAACGGAGGTTGAGGCTTTCGCCAGCCGGTTCCCTATGCCGGGCCTGCCTGAGCTGTAGAGAGCAGCACGTCAGACACTGATGATTGTAACAAACGCTGTTTAAGCCAATGTTGTTTCGTGTGTATATTTCTTGGTTCAAATATATACTTCACAAAAGTTTTAGTTTGAAAGATAGATTTGCAGACTTCACTGACCTCCGTTATTCAGCGTTGCTGCAGTTCACCCTGCAGCCAATCGCCACGATGCCTGTTTTGGTCTGATTATGGACTTACGATCACAGTTAAGCTTTAAACTGGTCAGAAATCTTTTGTATTAAATTTGCAATCCAAAGTTACTGTACTGCACAAAGTGTGACTGTTTGTTTCATACATGAGCATTCTCTGTCTCATACTGTATATGTGTACGGTATAATAAAAACAATTTGATAACATAATTGTTACATTAAAGCAACCAAAATGAATGAAACTACAGACACTGTGTATGATCTTTCAACATGACTGTCACACCAGTCACAGACTAAGAACATGAAGCAGCTGTTTAAGTGTTTTCGTATTAATAATAATTATCCACAAGTAATACATTACTTGGGTCATTCTGCATGAGTATTTTTACTTTGGACAATTTAAGTTATTATAATGCAATTAAAATTATGTTAATTGCATTAATTATCTGATCTGTTTGTTTGTTGTGGAGCTGCCAACATATCCACATTTCTCTCTGACACAGAGCGACACCTGCTGGTCGTATTCTGTGACTACTGTTGTCATGTTTGCTGTGGACCTGTTGGACCAGAAGACCTGTGTCATGTCCAGGTTGAACACAGCACAGTCAAATACAAAACAGGATGAGTGATATTTATAGTCATTAAATGTGAAACCCAAAAGAATGTCTTCAATGTTGCTCCTAAAAACAACAAGTTATCTGTTGTTGACTATACGTCTGTTTGTCTCTATTGAACCTACTTCAGTTTTAGATTCATTCACCCAAATCAACTCATCAAGACCAGGAGTATATACTACTGCATGTTAGACTTTAGCCTACATGTTTTCACTGTGTACCATTATTGATTGTCTCCTTTCAAATCATCTGCTGTGAAAATAAAATATTAATACCCTCCTTTATTGGCACTTTGATGAACAACCAACTTATTTATTATGCTGTCATTTCTTACTGTCCATATTGAATTTAATATTGATTTTAATAATCAAATATATTTCAGTGATAACTGAGGAGTTCACTCTTTCTGAAATTATTTTTTCATTTTCTTTTGCAGCGTTGCAACAAAACCTCTTATTATATTTTTTTACTCTTAAAAATCTGAATTTTTAAGATAAAAAGTTTTTTGGTGTGAGTTAGCAAAACCCAAATATATTTAATTTATGTTGAAAAAACAGAAATCACAATGTCAATGACGAGAAAAGAATTATTTGAAAAACAGATTTTTTTTTTTTTGCTTTTTTTTTTTTTTTCATGCTTCATAACCTAACCTTGACCTGTGCAGACCAATGGGAGTGGTAAAACTGCTGCTTTTTTTTTTTTTGAATGAATAATTCAAAAATGGAGAAACCGAAGCACTCGGAGGAAACCACAGCAACAGATCTGAGCCTGCAGATCTATGGGGGCCCAGAGTCCTGAGTCAAGTCCAGGTTGGTTATTTTGATGTTTTTTTTTTTTTTTTTGAATGCATAATTCAAAAGTGGAGAAACCGAAGCTCTCGGAGGAAACCACAGCAACACCGTGAACACTGTAAACTCCTCACAGCAACGAGGTCACGGTCCAGAACTGAACCCTGACCTCGTTGCTGGGAAGATGTTACTTTGATGTTATTTTGGTGTTACTTTGATGTTTTTTTTTTTTTTTAAGTGGAGAAACCGAAGCACTCGGAGAAAACCACGGCAGCACAGTGACCTTGCTGGTTTTAGTCACACATGCTGCATGTGCAGCGTTCCAATGGATTCCTCACAGTGTGGAAAAGTGAGATGAAGAACGCCTTGATGCCAGTCCTTTTGGGCTTTACTAGCTGTCTTTTCAGTGTCTCAATTATAAATTCGTCAAATTCTGGTTCCTCTGACAGCAGGCTACACACCACCACGCCTTTGCCACCCATAACTGCACACAGATCTTTGTGCACGTCCCTGGCTATCTCCTTAATCCTGTCTCCTGTTGGCTGGAAGTCTGCAGGGCCTGTGCCCAGCATGTCTCTCAGTCTTGAAATCACCCTGTTCCTTTCATCAGTAGTCAATGAAATCTTTGCGTTCTTCAGGCACTGGTATACCACCGCGTTCACCATCATTCCATAATACATGTTTGCAGTGGGTTGGGTCCTGTCCCTGACAGCTCGCTTATCAGTGACGCTGGTTCCTACGCACTCAAACTTGGGTGAGTAATCATCGTCTTCCTCAGTGATGGATGGCGGTCTATCACACACAGGTGTGGCAGACTTACCTTCATTGCCTGCACCTAGTTCATAGGTAATGGGTGGTGGTGTTAACTCTTTTACAGGTGTGGTACAGATGTACTTATCACCTGGCTCATCGGTTCTGGACGGTAGTCTCGGCTCTTTTACAGGTGTGGTACAGATGTCCTCATCACCTGGCTCATCAGTTATGGACGGTGGTCTTGGCTCGGTTACAGTAGTAGCGATGTCTTCATCACCATTAACACCTGACTCAGCAGTGATGGAAGGTGCTGCTGATTCCACGGGTGTCAGGGTGTCCTCTGGGAGCTCCGGCAGATCCAGCGCTTCCCGAATCCTCTTCAGACTGTCGACCACTCGGTTATTCTTTTTAGTCAACTTCAGTCTTTGCTGGTTAAGCCAGTTCTGCATCATCTTCATAAATTTTTCGATCTCCATTTGGATCATGATCGGATTTACCTTCCTGGCTCCGAGGACACGTTGAAGATTCTCATATATGATGTTTCCCAGACGCTGAGAATGTGCTTCATGTTGGCCGTTGCTGATGCAGAGGGCCATGGTTTTATAAGTACATTCATCGGGGTTTTCAGGAATCATGTCCTCCACCACTTGGTCTGCTGCTGGAATTATGACATCCAGTGGTGCCTTCTTACAGTTCAATTTTGTCCGCAGCTTCACTATGAAGCTGGCGATGGCCTCTTTGGCAAATTTTCGGGCAAAAAGGATCTTGATTTTGTTAGCCACGACGTTCCAGCAGTCTGAACTGCTGGGCTCTGCCTGTGGTTTTGGCGTGCCATCATTACTCAGTCCAATTTCCTCTCTGCTGCTCCATATGTAGTGAGCAATGTCACTTGCTGTTTCATCTGCATCTTCATTAATGCTGTTAACAATCTTCAGATGTTCCTCCTCTGAAATGTCAGCATTAAATTTCACTTCGGGGTCACTTACGTGCTCCAGTAGGATCTCCTTTACGGCTTCAGTGGTTGTATCAATGAAGCTTCCTGCTGAAGCACGGTCTTCTGTTCCAAACAGAGAGACTGGAGTCTGCTCCCGAAGACTCTCCTGCTCTGCTGGACTTGTGCGCTCAGCTGCAGTATCCGGACTCCGTGAATCGACGGTACGTGCTTTGGACGACTTTGGACGACATAACATTTTGGCTTTGCAGTGTTTAAGCATGCTGATCACGTGTTTGACGATGATCCGCAGCCTGCGAGTGACTTTGAACTCGCTGCCTCTGCTGCTTACCTCTGGCGGTGAGTTGACCCTCTCCGCAACTTCTTGGCTCACCAGGTCCGACAGTCTTTGTGCACTTCTTCTGGACACTGGCCTGCCAATCACGCTCACAAAGGCGTCAGTGATGGAGGTCCCCAGGTATTTCTGGACTTCTTCCTCACAAATAATTTCTGGGCTTTTTGCACCCTTGCTCTTTGTCTGTGTGACGCGATTGTTAAATTCCTCGAGAATAATTTTGCACAAAGAGTTAACTAAATCAGCACACATGTCTGTTATGACATCTTTCGTTTGGTCATCTATTGTCCCAGATATCACTTTGGCCCACTGTCCCGCCGTCAGCTGGGCCAAGATTAAATCGACAAGTGGCTGAATCTTCTCTGCTGAGACCTGTGGAGTCTCCTGATCCGTCGTATTGTTACTTTCTGCGCTCATTGTATCCGTGTGTTTGTTTTCGCTAGTTCGGCCTAACTGGAAGTTAAATGAAAAATCCCAACGAAGATGAAATGTTGTGGACGTGTGTCCTATTTATGCCCTCGCCAAAACTTCGCCTTTCATCTTTGGATGACGTCACGACTCAAAGGACTCGTCGCTTAGCCCCGCCCCCTAGCAACGGTTGTCAGTAGCTCCTTAGCAACCGTAACTAGGCAGAACGAGCAAACCTTTCTGTGTTGAAACTTTTGAAATACACACACACAGACACACAAAGACTAATTACAAACTAATTAAAGATGATTAAAACAGCCTCGTTACTCGATTTCCAGCATTCAGAGTTCCCACAGGCGGCTTATGAGATCAATGTAGATCGGAGGAGAACAAAAAAAGTGTATTTTCATTTACACACACAGCCCATGGTATCGTTCATTTTAAAAAATACATTGAAATGACAATAGAACAGCTCTTTAAAGCATCCTGCTGTAAGTCAGTCAGTCAAGTATTTAAACTTGATGTCTGCATTAGAGAAATGTTTGTAATTCAAGTTTGCAATAAAGGTTTGCATTAAAACAAATTTTAAAAAAAACGGAAGAAATGAAATAATAGTGTGCTCTTTCAGGCAAATATATATCATTATGATAAGAAATGAATTAAGATCTTACTCTGAGGAGGATGTATGGAAAACTAAGTTTCGTTAAAATACGATCAAATGATTTAATTATTAATGAAACATTTTTTAATTGAGTGTCATAAATATTACTAACAAATCATTTTAAATCAGAAGTTTTGTCACCATAACAACGTGTTGCGAGTTCACCATCCGCCAGCCGTTAACGCTCGCGGATCTACTAGTCTCGTCTTATTCCGCGAGGTCAGAGGTCAGTGTGCGCGCCTCCTCCGATCCATCCGACTGAACAAGGAGCTGCTCGTGACTGACTCAAAGTTACACACCGACCACAGTTCATGATTTTTACCTCCAAGCGGCTCCGTGAAACTTCAGACACCGGCAGCTGATCTGGTTCCTCTGCGGGGAGCTCGCTTTAGCTTATCGGTTAGCCTAGCTAGCCTCGTTAGCCACTTTATCTGGCTGACGAACTAGCTCGACTTGAAGCTAACTCGGCTAACCTGTTTGATCGGAGCGGAGCTCGGTAAACTAACGCAGACATGCAGGACTTACTGGCTAACGTGGATCACATCAAGTTTGACCTGGAGATCGCTGTGCAGCAGCAGCTCGGAGCGCAGCCTCTCCCCTTCCCCGGCATGGACAGTAAGTGTCGGGACGCTAGCTGCTACTTTAGCCGCTGTAACGGTAGATCAGGTGGAAGCTAACTGCCGCTGTGTTTCCATCAATAATGTGATAATCCGTGTGTGTGTGTGTCCCTGCAGAGTCCGGGTCTGCTGTGTGTGAGTTCTTCATGAGAGCAGCTTGTCAAGGTAAAACACACAAACACATGACAACATTTCACCTGCTGCAGCAGGCTCACCTCTTCTTCACCTCTTCATGCAGGTGTGCTGCACCTTGTCACGTGTGTGCGTGTACATGTGAATATTATTATAACTAACTATGTAAATTGGCATCAGTAGAACGAGAAAGTTTCGTACTTCCACAAAGGATGAGATGGATTTTTAAAAAGTGGTCAAACCTGAAGCAGCAGAGGCAAAGTTACACTCTATAGGACAGGGATGTCCAAAGTACGGCCCGGGGGCCAAACATAGCCTTTTTTAAAATCATATTATTTATTTATTTATAAATTATATAAATTTATTTTTAACAACATTATTTATGGAGCCACGATTGCAAACTGAACCATTTATTTTAGCTCGTAACTAATCATAGACGTATACAGGCGTTACCTGCATGGATGTGACTAATTCCTTCATAACCAGGTTAGAGTCGAAGCCATTCCGGTCCTTTCACTTTCCTTTCCTTCCTTTCACTTCACAGATTTACACTTTGTATGTGCAGAGGAACGACGATCATGTCTTTAACAAATGGCCAAAGCGTGAGCAAAGAAACATGGGACTCGCACAACAAGATGATGCTGGATCCTCTGTCCGTCAGCGACGCTGAGGTTTGTTGGATTTTACAACCAGAACGTCTCAGCTACACCTGTGTATCTAGAGACTGCAGTGATGATTCAGTGATAGTTATTTTTGTTTATATTTTGAATGAGATTGGTGCAGAAAAAATAATGGTGTTATCTCCTGAGAATTACAGTATTTATTAGTGTTTATTTGTGTTCAGGTGTTTAACATCATCAAAAAAGAGAAGCACAGGCAGATTTACGGTCTGGAGCTCATCGCGTCGGAGAACTTTGCCAGCAGAGCGGTGCTGGAGGCTCTGGGTTCCTGTATGAACAACAAATACTCTGAGGGATATCCCGGTCAGAGGTACGAGGTGCCAATGTTTGATTGCATTCTGCTTTATCCTGACTATGTATTTGTAGAAGCCTGAATGCTGTTTTTTGTTGATAAATATTTGAAGAATAATTTAAGTTGACATGTGAACAAAGATTGTTGTTAATTTCGATAAAAAGAACATTATTTACAGGTGGACAGTTCATATTAATAAGTTAATATTTAATTTATTTCACTTAAAAAATATGTGGATGTTTGTAAGCTTAAAAGATCACACATATAACCTTTAATGCGGAGGAGGAGGGGTACGTTTACGTTGCTGACGTAAAACAGGTAGTCAGGTGTGTGATGGAGGGGAGCCACACAGTTTTTTGACCTCTCCGCATTCTTGCCTTTTTTGTTTTTCATAATGTTGGACTGATGGATCTGCCTTATTTTTTTTTTTTTGAGTAAACGCTAAAAAGAAACGAAGTGGATCGTGTGGAGTTTTTCTTTTTTATGCCGTACAAGTGGATAACGTGGGAGGAGAGCGCCAAGCTCATGGCTTCGCTAAATAGGAACCTACATTAGTCAAAAAACTGCTCTTTGTGGATTTATGGAACGTGGAACAGCTTGACAAGTCACGGAGACTTTTGGAGAAGGAAAAAGTCACAAGCGGCGAGAGGGAGATCAACGGCCTGGCTTCGGATCGTAAATGGATGCGAGTCTACTTGCCGACGCGTGTGAGTAAAAAAAAAAAAAAAGGGATCTTTGTTGAATAACAAAGTCAGACTCTGCGGTGCTTCGGCTTCTTTATTGATTTAAAAGTGGAAACAATATCTTGTTATGGATGAACAAGACGGTGGAAAGCGGACAGTAAAGATGACTGAGATGGCCATAGAGGAACAGATATCCAGACAGATCCAGGCACGCAGGTACAAGCTCTCCCAGATAACTAGATTAAAAAATAACATTGAACAATTAATGGAAGATGATGCAAATGTTGACACTGTAAAAAATAGGCTCCGTGTTGACTTCAGTGGCTTGCATCAGGAATTTTTGGAGCTTAATTCTGGCCTGCAGAAATTAATGAATGAGGAGGAATATGTGGAAGATCAAAGTAGCTGGTTTGATCCAAAGAATAAATCAATGGATGACTTTTTCTGGAAGTGTGAGGATTGGATGAAAGAGGTTTTGAAGCGTGTTGAGCAGGCTGAAGAGTGTGACAGACAGATTGCACCTGCAGACAGCAAGTCTACATCCACAAAAGTGTCCACTAGTGGTCGAAGTAAAGTTACGTCACGGAGTGGAAGTTCACGTTCTTCAGCGTCTTCAGTCAGATTAAAGGCGGAAGTGGAACAAGCATCATTAAGAGCAAAAGCTGCAGCTTTACAGGAGAAACTGGCCATAGAACAGGAAGAGGTTCAACTTCAAGCAGAGTTTGAAGCCCAACAAAAAAGAATGGAAGTTTCAATAAAGGCTAGAAAGGAAATGCATGCTATGCAAACTGCACTGGCTGAGTCTGATGCTAAAATGAAGGTTTTACAAAAATATGAGAACACACAACCAAATGGTGGCACAGTTAACGTTGATGATAATGGTCAAACAGACACAAAACCCATCCTTCAACCACCATGAAGACCCACCTTATCAACGCCCAGGGTTAAACAAAATGCTTCAACAGCAACGGCTCAGCTGGCTTCATCTGCGCCAAAGACTGAAATTAAAGAGCCACAGGGACCAGTGCTCGATGGGCTTTGCCAAGCCATCTCTCAGCAAGCCAACGTCACAGAGTATCTTGTGAGGAGTCACAAAGCTTCGCTACTTCCTGATCTCACCATCCCAACATTTAAAGGAGACCCACTGGAATACAAATCCTTTATTAGAGCCATTGAACATGGAATTGAAGGCTGCACAAGTGACAATCGTGATCGTCTTCAATTTTTGCTTCAGTACACAACTGGACAACCACATGAGTTGGTTAAGAGTTGCATCCACATGGAGTCTTCAACAGGATATGCTAAAGCAAAACAAATGTTGAAGGAGTTCTTTGGGGACGACTTCAGGATAGCGGAAGCATACATAAAGGAAGCTTTGGACTGGCCCACAATTAAGCCAGAAGATGGTGCATCTCTTCAATCCTTTGCACTATTCCTAACAGGCTGCTCTAACAGAATGACAGATATCAGCTACATGGAAGACTTGGACAACACAGCTAACATCAAGGCACTGGCAAATAAACTTCCATACAAGCTCAAGGAATCCTGGAGGAAGTTTGCTTGCGACCTGCAAGAAAGAACAAAGAAAAGAGTCAAGTTCAAGGACCTTGTGGACTTTGTGAATCAGCAAGTTTCAGCAAGTATCTTCTGCATCCAATCTATGGAACCATAAGAGAAAATACAATAAACACCAAAGAGCCTGTAAAACAAAAAAACGAAACCACAATATGCAGAAACACTCAAGTCAAGGAAAGTGTTCACAACAGTTGTTGTGCCCCCCAAGACAGAAAATGAAAAACAGAGAGCAGCAAAAACACAACCTGTCTCAGTCGATGGTTTCAGCAAACCTTGTGTTTATTGTAATGGAGAGCAACACAGTCTCACGGTTTGCAAGAAATTCAAGAGCAAGCAACATAAAGACAAGATTGGTTTCTTGAGGGACAAGGGTCTGTGGTTTGCATGTTTAAAGCATGGTCAAATGAGCAGCAGCTGCAAACAGAAGCTTCAATGTGAAGAATGCTCCAGACCGCATCCCACATCATTGCACATTTCTAGCAAAGACACAAGAGAAATTACAGGAAAGGACTGTTGTGATCAGCAATCTGTTTCAAGTGCTCTTGTACAAATGGCTGAAACAGGGGCCGGTAAGGACAATTGCATTCTTTCCATCGTTCCAGTGTGTGTCAAGGCACAAAAGGGATCCAAGACAGTGACAGCCTACGCAGTTCGGCTACTTTCGCTACAGAGTCACTGATAAACCAACTGAACATTAATGGACGAAATGTAAACATCTCATTGCGAACTATGGGACATGAATCAGTCGTGAACACACACCTTGTGGCTGGTCTGGAGATCAGCAGTTTGGACAGCAACCAGTTTGTTGAGCTTTCAGAGGTGTATTCACAGAAGGACATTCCTGTAGCTAAGGACAGTATTCCCCGCCAAGAGGATATTGATAGTTGGCCCCACCTAAAGGCAGTGAAAATCCCCACTATCCAGGCAGAAATTGGATTGCTCATTGGAGCAAATGTTCCCAAGGCGATGGAACCACTACAAGTGGTCAACAGTGTGGACAATGGACCATACGCCGTAAGGACAATATTAGGCTGGACAGTGAATGGACCACTCAGAGGTGGAAGTGACACAGTGGAGGAGAACGCACTAACAGGAATTACTGCAAAGAGAATCTCTGTAACCAAGCTTGAAGAACTTTGGCAGCTGCAATTCAAGCAGGACTTTCCTGATGCTGGACAAGACGTCGAGATGTCTAAAGAGGACCATCAGTTTATCAGCATGGTGTCACAATCTGCTGTACTTAAAGACGGTCATTACAATGTTTGTCTTCCAGTGAAGAAAAAATGTGTGTGTATGCCGAACAACAGAGCAGTTGCGGAGCAACACGCACTGAACTTACGGAAGAGATTCTCAAAGGACAGCAAGTATGGAGAATATGTGGCATTCATGGACAACATGCTTAAGAAAGGTTATGCCATAAAGCTTGAAGGTGATGAGTGTGAACCTACTGAGGGGCGAACGTGGTATTTGCCACACCATGGAGTCAGACATCCAACCAAGCAGAAGTTGCGTGTTGTGTTCGACTGCGGCGCAAGCTTTCAAGGAACATCACTGAACCAGCAGCTCCTACCAGGCCCGGACCTTACAAGCTCGCTGGTGGGGGTCCTTATGAGGTTCCGCCAGGAGGCTGTGGCGGTCATGGCTGACATATAGGCCATGTTCCACCAAGTTAAAGTGTGTAATGAGGACACGGATCTCCTGAGATTTCTATGGTGGCCTGGCGGCAACTATGAGCAGGATCTCGTTGAACATAAGATGCTGGTGCATATCTTCAGCGCAACTTCATCACCGAGTGTCGCCACCTTTGCACTCCAGAAATGTGCAACAGATTTCGCAGAGGAGTTTGGACAAGAGACAGCTAAAACAGTCAGGAAAAATTTTTATGTGAACGACTGTTTTAAGTCGGCTTCTGATGAAGATACAGCCATCACACTGTGTGCTGAGTTGAGAAGCATGTTGGCTAAGGAGGATTCCGTCTGACAAAGTGGTCAAGTAACAGCAGGAAGTTGCTTAACTCAATCCCAGAAGAGGAAAGGGCTCAAGGCTTTCAAGATCTGGATTTGGATGAGGACAACTTGCCCATGGAGAAAGCATTGGGTATCCAGTGGTGTGCCGAATCAGATCAGTTCAGGTTCAAGATAAACCTCAAAGATCGACCACACACTAGGAGAGGTCTGCTTTCTTTGGTCAGTTCAATTTTTGATCCACTAGGCTTTCTTGCTCCAGTAATATTGCCCGCCAAAAGAATCCTGCAAGAGTTGTGTTGACAGAAGTACAGCTGGGATGAAGACCTGCCGGACACTGTGGTTAAAGATTGGAATAAGTGGATCTCAAGTTTGCCTCAGATTGAGAGATTTGGAGTTGAAAGATGTGTCAAGTCGAAGAAGTTTGGGGCGCCAGTCTTTGCACAGCTTCATCACTTTGCTGACACTAGTGAAGATGCCCATGGCACCACAAGCTACTTGCTGCTACGCTTTTCAACAGGTGAAGCTCAATCCACCTTGATCCTGGCAAAGTCAAGGGTCGCTCCCCTAAAGTCACCAACTATTCCCAGAATGGAACTGACGGCGGCCACAGTTGCAATAAAAATGGACAAGCTTCTGAGGAAAGAGCTTGAGTTGGAGCTTCACGAATCCATCTTTTGGACCGATAGCACGGCTGTGCTAAAGTACTTGAATAGTGAGAGCACTAGATTCAAGACATTCGTTGCTAAAAAGGTTTCGGCAATCCTGGATCACTCAGTGGAGATACATCAACACCAACCTGAATCCTGCCGACGTCTCAAGAGGACAGACTGTGGAAGCATTTCTGAAAAATGAGAGCTGGCTTTCAGGACCAAGTTTCTTGCTCAGCTCACTAGACCAGTGGCCTAAAAATCCAGATCCGGGCATGCTGGATATTGACGACCCAGAGGTCAAAAGAGCGACTCAAGTGCATGCCATTCAGGCACAAGAGCTTGAGAATTTCATGGATCAGTGGATGAACCAGTACTCCTCCTGGACAGGGTTGAAGCACACTGTAGGCTGGTTTCTGAAACTTAAGGAATTACTGAAAGAGCTAAAGGAAAAGAGAAAGGAGCTAATGACAGCTAAGCCAGATGACAGAGTGCAAGAAAGCTGTTAAAGGAAAGAATCTGACTTGTGATGATTTGACTGAAGCAGAAACAGAAATTGTGAAATGCTGTCAGAAACAAAGCTTCAAAGAAGACTTGGCTAAAGGAGCATCAAAGAGTAAAAAAAGGTAGCTCGCTCTTTAGGTTGAACCCAGTGCTCCAAGATGGAGTCATGAGAGTTGGTGGAAGGCTGAGTCGTGCTGCAATGCCTGATGAATCCAAGCAGCAAGTCATCTTGCCTAAAGATTCACACATCACAAGGCTTGTGTTGAGACACATTCATGACATTACAGCTCATGCCGGAAGGAATCACGTTTGCTCAGTTACGGCAGCGATTCTGGATTCCTGGAGCCAATGGAGCTATCAGAAGGTTCCTGTCGAAGTGTGTCATCTGTAAAAGACTACATGGAGCAGCTGGCAAGCAGCTCATGGTAGATCTACCAACGTGCAGAGTCCTGCCAGATGACCCTCCCTTTACGAGAGTCGGCATAGATTACTTCGGTCCGTTCCTAGTGAAGAGAGGACGAGTCCAAGTAAAGCGATACGGCGTTATCTTCACGTGTCTTGCTATGCGAGCAGTGCATCTGGAAGTTGCTTCTTCTCTCGACACTGATGCCTGTCTCAACGCAATCAGAAGATTTCTTGCCAGGAGAGGACAAGTCAGAGAGATGTATTCTGATAATGGAACCAACTTTCGGTCAGCCGACAGTGAGATGAGGAAATCAATCAACGAATGGAACACCAACAGGATCGAGAAACATTTGCAACAAAAGGGTGTTCAGTGGCATTTCAATCCGCCAGCGGGTTCTCACCATGGAGGCAGCTGGGAGCGGTTAATCCGTTCAGTGAGAAAAATCCTGAACATCACGGTCAAGGAGCAACTGCTGGATGAAGAAGGTCTCCACACCCTGCTTTGTGAAGCTGAGGCGGTCATAAATAGCAGGCCTGTCACAAAGGCATCATCAGACCTCAATGATTTAGAGGCCCTTACACCTAACCACTTGTTGCTCAAGGTCAAGCCCGAGTTACCACCAGGAGTATTTCATAAAGATGACCAGTATGTCAACCGCAGATGGAGACAGATTCAATACCTTGCAGATGTCTTCTGGAAACGCTGGTGTAAAGAGTATCTGACACAGCTCCAAGAACGTCAGCGGTGGTCTTCACCTGGAAGGAACCTTTGTGTCTGCGACGTGGTGCTGATCGTGGACGATACATCACCCAGAAACTCCTGGCCACTTGGAAGAATAGTGGAAACTTTTCCTAGTTCGTCAGGTTAAAGTGAAGACCAAGACCAACGAGCTTTGTCGCCCTGTAACAAAGCTGTGTCTCCTTCAAGAATCGGAGGATAACTGATGGACTGTGATGAAGATCTCATCTGGAATGGGGCTAAGAACAGCAAGCATCTTTCACTGAGTGATAGTAATGTTATTCAGGCTTCTTTTATTTAAGTTGACACTTTTGGAGTAATTGTTTCAAGAACCTTGATAACAATTAGGGGACGGTAATATAGAAGCCTGAATGCTGTTTTTTGTTGATTAAATATTTGAAGAATAATTTAAGTTGACGTGAACAAAGATTGTTGTTAATTTCGATAAAAAGAACATTATTTACAGGTGGACAGTTCATATTAATTTAATATTTAATTTATTTCACTTAAAAAATATGTGGATGTTTGTAAGCTTAAAAGATCACACATATAACCTTTAATGCAGAGGAGGAGGGGTACGTTTACGTTGCTGACGTAAAACAGGTAGTCAGGTGTGTGATGGAGGGGAGCCACACAGTTTTTTGACCTCTCCGCATTCTTGCCTTTTTTGTTTTTCATAATGTTGGACTGATGGATCTTGCCTTATTTTTTTTTTTTTGAGTAAACGCTAAAAAGAAACAAAGTGGATCGTGTGGAGTTTTTCTTTTTTATGCTGTACAAGTGGATAACGTGGGAGGGTGGGAGCTCATGGCTTCGCTAAATAGGAACCTACAGTATTAATTCAGTAATGATCTTCATGATCGATGTGTTCAGGTACTACGGTGGTACAGAGCATGTTGATGAGCTGGAGAGACTCTGCCAGAAGAGGGCGCTGGAGGCTTACGGCCTGGACTCAGAGAAATGGGGCGTCAACGTGCAGCCGTACTCAGGTATCAGTCAGCGATTTAACATCTAAAACTCTCCATCATGTTCTCGTTCCTCTGACCGACTTTCATACTTTTGCCTCTCTGTGAAGGTTCACCGGCTAACTTTGATGTGTACATGGCCGTCGTGGAGCCTCATGGCAGGATCATGGGACTGGACCTTCCTGATGGAGGTCACCTGACTCACGGCTTCATGACAGAGAAGATGAAAATTTCTGCGACGTCCATCTTTTTTGAGTCCATGCCGTATAAGGTGTCAAACAATCACATTAATATTTGTCCACACACTCATCCATTAAGTGGCAAAGAGGCGGGTACAAATGTGTCAAAGATGTGATGATAACTGCACACTGTTGCCATGACATTAGAAGCAGCAATACAATATGTTACCCCGGGAATAAGCAGAAAATAGAGTTATTACCTTTTTGGCATTTGTAAGCTTCGTAAAAGTAGAATTTATGTTGTATTGATCACATTAGATCTTATAGGTGTGCATAATGAAGTGGCTGGTGAGAGTATTAGTGGACGTATGATTTTTGAGGTTTAGGTTAAGCTCAGGTAGCCTGAGAGGCAGCTGTAGCTCTTTCCTTAATTCACAGACTGCAAGAAAACGCTCGCATTGTCTCAGTTTCATCTCTGCTGCAATTAGGACTTGTCTTTCTCTGGCAGGTGTTGCTGTCGCTCTAAAACAAGCCATGACGCCCGAGTTCAAGGCCTACCAGACGCAGGTTCTGGCTAACTGCAAAGCTCTGTCCAGTAGTCTCATCGACCACGGCTACAAGATCGTTACCGGTAAGTGGCACCATGGAAAATGGTGATAACACATTAAACTATTTATATTTATAACCACATGATGACGTACCAGAGAGAAATCGTTTATGACAGCATCATCATAGTGTTGTGATGATTAAACAGGGTTGTGATAGCAGTTAATAGCTTCATCTAATCTCCTCTTAGGCGGCTCTGACAACCATCTGATCCTGTTGGACCTGCGCAGCAAAGGAACCGATGATATTTATAGTCATTAAATGTGAAACCCAAAAGAATGTCTTCAATGTTGCTCCTAAAAACAGCAAGTTATCTGTTTGTCTCTATTGAACTTACTTCAGTTTTAGATTCATTCACCCAAATCAACTCATCAAGACTAGGAGTATATACTACTGCATGTTAGACTTTAGCCTACATGTTTTCACTGTGTACCATTATTGATTGTCTCCTTTCAAATCATCTGCTGTGAAAATAAAATATTAATACCCTCCTTTATTGGCACTTTGATGAACGGCCAACTTATTTATTATGCTGTCATTCCTTACTGTCCATATTGAATGTAATATTGATTTTAATAATCAAATATATTTCAGTGATAACTGAGGAGTTCACTGTTTAGTTTCTGAAATTATTTTTTCATTTTGTTTTGCAGCGTTGCAACAAAACCTTTTTTATTATATTTTTATAAATTTTTTTATTCTTAAAAATCAGAATTTTTAAGAATAAAAAGTTTTTTGGTGTGAGTTAGCAAAACCCAAATATATTTAATTTATGTTGAAAAAACAGAAATCACAATGTTAACGACGAGAAAAGAATGATTTGAAAAACAGATTTTTTTTTATTTTTTTTTTCATGCTTCATAACCTAACCTTGACCTGTGCAGACCAATGGGAGTGGTAAAACTGCTGCATTTTTTTTTTTTTTTTGAATGAATAATTCAAAAATGGAGAAACCGAAGCACTCGGAGGAAACCACAGCAACAGATCTGAGCCTGCAGATCTATGGGGGCCCAGAGTCCTGAGTCAAGTCCAGGTTGGTTATTTTGATGTTTTTTTTTGGTTTTTTTTGAATGCATAATTCAAAAGTGGAGAAACCGAAGCTCTCGGAGGAAACCACAGCAACACCGTGAACACTGTAAACTCCTCACAGCAACAAGGTCCAGAACTGAACCCTGACCTCGTTGCTGGGAAGATGTTACTTTGATGTTATTTTGGTGTTACTTTGATGTTTTTTTTTTTTTAAAGTGGAGAAACCGAAGCACTCGGAGAAAACCACGGCAGCACAGTGACCTTGCTGGTTTTAGTCACACATGCTGCATGTGCAGCGTTCCAATGGATTCCTCACAGTGTGGAAAAGTGAGATGAAGAACGCCTTGATGCCAGTCCTTTTGGGCTTTACTAGCTGTCTTTTCAGTGTCTCAATTATAAATTCGTCAAATTCTGGTTCCTCTGACAGCAGGCTACACACCACCACGCCTTTGCCACCCATAACTGCACACAGATCTTTGTGCACGTCCCTGGCTATCTCCTTAATCCTGTCTCCTGTTGGCTGGAAGTCTGCAGGGCCTGTGCCCAGCATGTCTCTCAGTCTTGAAATCACCCTGTTCCTTTCATCAGTAGTCAATGAAATCTTTGCGTTCTTCAGGCACTGGTGTACCACCGCGTTCACCATCATTCCATAATACATGTTTGCAGTGGGTTGGGTCCTGTCCCTGACAGCTCGCTTATCAGTGACGCTGGTTCCTACGCACTCAAACTTGGGTGAGTAATCATCGTCTTCCTCAGTGATGGATGGCGGTCTATCACACACAGGTGTGGCAGACTTGCCTTCATTGCCTGCACCTAGTTCATAGGTAATGGGTGGTGGTGTTAACTCTTTTACAGGTGTGGTACAGATGTACTTATCACCTGGCTCATCGGTTCTGGACGGTAGTCTCGGCTCTTTTACAGGTGTGGTACAGATGTCCTCATCACCTGGCTCATCAGTTATGGACGGTGGTCTTGGCTCGGTTACAGTAGTAGCGATGTCTTCATCACCATTAACACCTGACTCAGCAGTGATGGAAGGTGCTGCTGATTCCACGGGTGTCAGGGTGTCCTCTGGGAGCTCCGGCAGATCCAGCGCTTCCCGAATCCTCTTCAGACTGTCGACCACTCGGTTATTCTTTTTAGTCAACTTCAGTCTTTGCTGGTTAAGCCAGTTCTGCATCATCTTCATAAATTTTTCGATCTCCATTTGGATCATAATCGGATTTACCTTCCTGGCTCCGAGGACACGTTGAAGATTCTCATATATGATGTTTCCCAGACGCTGAGAATGTGCTTCATGTTGGCCGTTGCTGATGCAGAGGGCCATGGTTTTATAAGTACATTCATCGGGGTTTTCAGGAATCATGTCCTCCACCACTTGGTCTGCTGCTGGAATTATGACATCCAGTGGTGCCTTCTTACAGTTCAATTTTGTCCGCAGCTTCACTATGAAGCTGGCGATGGCCTCTTTGGCAAATTTTCGGGCAAAAAGGATCTTGATTTTGTTAGCCACGACGTTCCAGCAGCCTGAACTGCTGGGCTCTGCCTGTGGTTTTGGCGTGCCATCATTACTCAGTCCAATTTCCTCTCTGCTGCTCCATATGTAGTGAGCAATGTCACTTGCTGTTTCATCTGCATCTTCATTAATGCTGTTAACAATCTTCAGATGTTCCTCCTCTGAAATGTCAGCATTAAATTTCACTTCGGGGTCACTTACGTGCTCCAGTAGGATCTCCTTTACGGCTTCAGTGGTTGTATCAATGAAGCTTCCTGCTGAAGCACGGTCTTCTGTTCCAAACAGAGAGACTGGGGTCTGCTCCCGAAGACTCTCCTGCTCTGCTGGACTTGTGCGCTCAGCTGCAGTATCCGGACTCCGTGAATCGACGGTACGTGCTTTGGACGACTTTGGACGACATAACATTTTGGCTTTGCAGTGTTTAAGCATGCTGATCACGTGTTTGACGATGATCTGCAGCCTGCGAGTGACTTTGAACTCGCTGCCTCTGCTGCTTACCTCTGGCGGTGAGTTGACCCTCTCCGCAACTTCTTGGCTCACCAGGTCCGACAGTCTTTGTGCACTTCTTCTGGACACTGGCCTGCCAATCACGCTCACAAAGGCGTCAGTGATGGAGGTTCCCAGGTATTTCTGGACTTCTTCCTCGCAAATAATTTCTGGGCTTTTTGCACCCTTGCTCTTTGTCTGTGTGACGCGATTGTTAAATTCCTCGAGAATAATTTTGCACAAAGAGTTAACTAAATCAGCACACATGTCTGTTATGACATCTTTCGTTTGGTCATCTATTGACCCAGATATCACTTTGGCCCACTGTCCCGCCGTCAGCTGGGCCAAGATTAAATCGACAAGTGGCTGAATCTTCTCTGCTGAGACCTGTGGAGTCTCCTGATCCGTCGTATTGTTACTTTCTGCGCTCATTGTATCCGTGTGTTTGTTTTCGCTAGTTCGGCCTAACTGGAAGTTAAATGAAAAATCCCAACGAAGATGAAATGTTGTGGACGCGTGTCCTATTTATGCCCTCGCCAAAACTTCGCCTTTCATCTTTGGATGACGTCACGACTCAAAGGACTCGTCGCTTAGCCCCGCCCCCTAGCAACGGTTGTCAGTAACTCCTTAGCAACCGTAACTAGGCAGAACGAGCAAACCTTTCTGTGTTGAAACTTTTGAAATACACACACACAGACACACAAAGACTAATTACAAACTAATTAAAGATGATTAAAACAGCCTCGTTACTCGATTTCCAGCATTCAGAGTTCCCACAGGCGGCTTATAAGATCAATGTAGATCGGAGGAGAACAAAAAAAGTGTATTTTCATTTACACACACAGCCCATGGTATCGTTCATTTTAAAAAATACATTGAAATGACAATAGAACAGCTCTTTAAAGCATCCTGCTGTAAGTCAGTCAGTCAAGTATTTAAACTTGATGTCTGCATTAGAGAAATGTTTGTAATTCAAGTTTGCAATAAAGGTTTGCATTAAAACAAATTTAAAAAAACGGAAGAAATGAAATAATAGTGTGCTCTTTCAGGCAAATATATATCATTATGATAAGAAATGAATTAAGATCTTACTCTGAGGAGGATGTATGGAAAACTAAGTTTCGTTAAAATACGATCAAATGATTTAATTATTAATGAAACATTTTTTAATTGAGTGTCATAAATATTACTAACAAATCATTTTAAATCAGAAGTTTTGTCACCATAACAACGTGTTGCGAGTTCACCATCCGCCAGCCGTTAACGCTCGCGGATCTACTAGTCTCGTCTTATTCCGCGAGGTCAGAGGTCAGTGTGCGCGCCTCCTCCGATCCATCCGACTGAACAAGGAGCTGCTCGTGACTGACTCAAAGTTACACACCGACCACAGTTCATGATTTTTACCTCCAAGCGGCTCCGTGAAACTTCAGACACCGGCAGCTGATCTGGTTCCTCTGCGGGGAGCTCGCTTTAGCTTATCGGTTAGCCTAGCTAGCCTCGTTAGCCACTTTATCTGGCTGACGAACTAGCTCGACTTGAAGCTAACTCGGCTAACCTGTTTGATCGGAGCGGAGCTCGGTAAACTAACGCAGACATGCAGGACTTACTGGCTAACGTGGATCACATCAAGTTTGACCTGGAGATCGCTGTGCAGCAGCAGCTCGGAGCGCAGCCTCTCCCCTTCCCCGGCATGGACAGTAAGTGTCGGGACGCTAGCTGCTACTTTAGCCGCTGTAACGGTAGATCAGGTGGAAGCTAACCGCCGCTGTGTTTCCACCAATAATGTGATAATCCGTGTGTGTGTGTGTCCCTGCAGAGTCCGGGTCTGCTGTGTGTGAGTTCTTCATGAGAGCAGCTTGTATAAAAGGTAAAACACACAAACACATGACAACATTTCACCTGCTGCAGCAGGCTCACCTCTTCTTCACCTCTTCATGCAGGTGTGCTGCACCTTGTCACGTGTGTGCGTGTACATGTGAATATTATTATAACTAACTATGTAAATTGGCATCAGTAGAACGAGAAAGTTTTGTACTTCCACAAAGGATGAGATGGATTTTTAAAAAGTGGTCAAACCTGAAGCAGCAGAGGCAAAGTTACACTCTATAGGACAGGGATGTCCAAAGTACGGCCCGGGGGCCAAACGTGGCCTTTTTTAAAATCATATATTATTTATGTCATGCCTGCTCAGTGGGTATGAATTAAGAGGAGTTACATCTCTTCATGTTTCCGCTCTCAGGTGGGATGTGTCCGTTCCGCCACATCAGTGGAGAGAAGACGGTGGTGTGTAAGCACTGGCTCAGAGGACTGTGTAAGAAAGGAGACCAGTGCGAGTTTCTCCACGAATACGACATGACCAAGATGCCCGAGTGCTACTTCTACTCAAAGTTTGGTTCGTTGACTTGATGTTTCATAATCTCACGCTGACGAGCTCGATGGCTGCTGAGTGTGTTTCCTTAATGTTTTTGTGTTGACGCTCGCAGGTGAGTGTAGCAACAAGGAATGTCCATTCCTGCACATCGATCCCGAATCCAAGATCAAAGACTGCCCGTGGTATGATCGAGGCTTCTGCAAACACGGTAAGTGTTGCTCTGTGGCGAACATGAACGTTACAGCAGTGATGATGTTAACACCTAAAAATCTTCACTTCCTGTTTTGGATCGTCTCAGGTCCCGACTGCAGACACAGACACACGAGAAGAGTGATCTGTGTCAACTACCTGGTGGGCTTCTGTCCGGAAGGAAAATCCTGTAAATTCATGCAGTACGTAACATTTTTATCGGATTCTTACATGATATATCAGATTGAGACAGTGATGTAGATCTAACACTGACGTGTCTTTCTACAGCCCTCGTTTTGAACTGCCTATGGGAGCTTCTGAGCAGCCTCCTCTACCACAGCAAACCCAGAACCAGACAAAGGTAAGAAGACACACACATCTATATTTAGAAATGTCGGGTCACGATGAATGTGTATGTATTCCCGTATTTCTCTCTGCTTGTTGCAGACCGTGCCCACCATCGGCCGCTCGTCGCTCTCTCTAATCCAGCTGACCAACTCCAGTCCAGGCCAGCGGCCGCAGAATCACACACCGATGGCCGCCACTCAGCAAAATAACATGACCGGCAACAGAGGGCCGCGGCCACTGGACCAGGTCACCTGCTACAAGGTGAGCCAACTGAACATTCGTCTGCTCATGTGATCAAAATCCATTCGTAGTCACCAGTCTCTCTTTGTTCCTTTTCTGCAAGCCGTTAACATCTTCATTCTTCTGTCTGCAGTGTGGTGAGAAGG
Source organism: Nibea coibor (assembly GCA_023373845.1). NCBI lineage: Eukaryota > Metazoa > Chordata > Actinopteri > Sciaenidae > Nibea > Nibea coibor. The sequence continues at coordinate 4,616,771 of CM041727.1, forward strand.
GCCACTATGCCAACAAATGCACTAAAGGCCATCTCGCCTTCCTGAGTGGACAGTAGCCTTCAGCCTCGAGGTCATCACAGTGGTGGACCTCGGTTCCCTCCTGATGTGAGCAGCAGAGTGGAGAGAGGAAGCCTCTTTGCTCCACAGGCTTAAAGACTTTAACTGCCCGTGTTGTGCGGCAGTAAGAAAGATCAACAAAGCTACGATTTCTAATTTTCCCACCGTGGACACGTGAAAAGAAGAAACAGAAGAGGTCACAGTCTGTGCGGCTGTGGTTCAGTCTGCAGTGTTTTCTACAATGTTTGTACTGTAATATTTAAATACACATCACGCCCAGCAGAGGGGCAGTGCCGCTGCCTCTTACAGGATATTCTGCGGGTCATGTGACTGCATCAGTGACACCAGACCAGTTCTGTTCTAATGGTAGTGAATCTGAAGGTGTAAACAAAATTAAAAAAAAGTGACCAATGCCAGTAGGTAATGTAATTTTGCAATAATGTTTGTTTGGCTGTAATCAGATCCACACTGCAATAGTTTGTATTCTTACATCGCCAAATTTTAAACTCTTTAACAACACATTTTAAATCCTGGAAGTGGTAAATTACCAGTGCTGAGGTTCTGTTAGATCTGAAAGAAAATTAATTGTTGCCATAGGATGTGTGGAGGTACAGAAGACTTGCTCATCTCAGACAGGTATCTCAGGATACATTTCATTGTTGTGTGGATACAATCTGTGCAGTGCGTACAAATAAATGTTCTTGTTACGGATTTGTTCTTTTTCTTTAGACTGAACACACATCAAGACACGATATCCAACAATAAATCTTTATATTGTTTATTGGTCATTAACAGTTACATATTGAACACGGAGCTGAGAGTAGAAAGAGCAGGGGGAACACAGAGCTTCAAAGTTCGACCCCTGGAGGTCTGATGGCTGCTGAAGGGCCTTAGTGATACTTCCTCCAGCGATCGTGTTCTGGAAGAGAAGATGGAGGAAAGAGTGAGGGAGCTACTTACAGACAAAGGCAGAACATGGACGGGAAGTGAGTTTTCTTACTGATGTGGTCGTATTCCCACAAGTAGCTGATGGCCACGTAGCCAACCAGCAGCATAGTTATACCGCCGATGCCTCCCTTCTTCACGTTAATGTACTTGTTGTAGTATCTGTCGTGGCCTGGAGGACAGAGAGGCGGGAAAATCAGCATAAATCATAACAGTATGATGATGTCAGGATCACCCTGACGCTAATTCAAACATGAGTGAACATGGTGAAATTCAATACACTTTCCTGCTCTACATTCCTTACTACTGAGGCCACATTCACAAAATACAGAAGACGCCTTTGAAACATCAAGAGCTTTTCACACATCTTCAGTTTTTAATGAGTATTTCTACATGTATATCTTGTATCTCAGATCAGATTTCCTCCCTCTGTAACACATTTTTCGGATCCACAACAACAACAAAGTCAGAGCAGGTTTCCTCACCCCTGCGGACGGCTGCGATGATGCCATTGGGAGTGAAGTCACGACCTCCGAGCCAGCTTCCCAGCTCACCGAGCTTCACGTCCATCAGCCTCTTATCAGCTACGGGAACTGGTCACAAGTGGAGACAGCAACGACAGCTTGATTACATGTTGGCCACGATGAGCAAAACATACTGTAGCTCTGGTTTAAGCAACAAACTGTACGGCTCCTTTAAAACATAACATACAGATTTGTCTTTGAGTACTTGATTTTTTCTCATTTTTTAACTTAATGTTTGTTATGCAAACTCCTTGTATGTGAAAGTCTGGCAATAAATCTGATTCTGATCAATAATGTTTGCAGATAAACAGTGAAACAAGTGGGCGAGAGCTCAGTAAATCAACAGATAATTAATCTAAATCTAAACAACTTTGATAGTTGACGAGTCGATTATTTTTCAGGCAAAATGACAAACAAGTTCTGGCTTTAACTTCTCAATTTGAACATCTAATCTTTGAGATATTTGACTTTTAACCAGGCAAAGTTAAGATGTCACCTTGGACCTGGTGACATCTTAAAACTGTCACATGTATTAATAACATGGAGACTAAACGACACTTGCAATGATGTTTAGTTGCAGCTGTAAAATCTACGTATTTGTATCAATGAAGAGTCAGTGGCTCATATTTACACTTTGACATACCAGGCTAATGTAGCCACATTACAACAATTATGAATGAAATATTGCTGACACGCCGTTTAAAACATATTAAAAATCAAAGCTCCGCCTTTCCTGTTGAGTTTTATAACCGTTTATTTGTTTAAAGATTTAAATGAACTCGGTAATGTCACAGTTTGGGGTCGGCGCCGTGTTTTGCAGCCTGCCGTGCAAGCTAACCGGGCGAAGCCGTCAACACACACGACACACGCAAAGACAGCCTGTTTTTATGAGCCTCATGTGAAACGCAAGCCCACATCCAGAGTGTGTGATCACTTCATGTGACAGTTAAATGTCCAGAAAGCGGCTCGTAGGTTCGCTTTGGCTGCACAAACTGGCAATGACACGCAAAGTCCTTGACGTGACTCAGAGGATTGAACGCGGCCTACAGTCAGACGAAGACGTTCAGGTGAACCGTTAACGGTCAGCGTGACGGGAAAACACACTCAGACTGCGAACACGCTGAAATACACCCACAATAAAACATATAATAACGACAAAATTAATTTTTAGTAGCAGAGGACACGATGTTTTACCTGGTCTGTCCGCCATCTTGACTGGTGCAGAGAGTTCGCGGCGGGGAATTATGGGAATAAAAAGGAAGAGGTGCATCATGGGAGAATGTGTAGTTTTTTAAGCTGTACGGCAGAGGGCGGCAGAATAACTGAAACCACACGTCTAATGCTCGGACAGAAAGACTTCACAGTCACAACACACAGAACAACAATAAAACAAACTAGATGTATTTAAACACCCCCTGCAGCAGGGATGTCCAAAGTAGTGCCAATAACAGCCCGCGGTCAGATTTCATGTGGCCCAAAGCTTAATTTTTATAATATATTATTTATTTATTGCCAGATTCTGTATGCCTGAAGGCTTTTTTGGTTGACACAACAAAGCATTTGAACCTTTAAGGACATAATAGCTTGTGTTATATATCTGTAGATGTGAAACAAAATGTTACTTAATTAATTAGTTAATCAACTTTGCATTACTCATAATAAGTCATGTTTAAAATGAACACACTGCCTTAGAGCGTTAGTGTTTGTACCACAGGTTTTTGGGACCACCGGGATGATGTTGGGGAGATGATGTTTACAGGCCCAGGGAACAGAAGCAGTGTCGTGCCAGAACCGGAGCTGCGCAACTGGGCACTGTACCCGGGCTCAGCAGCCTCTATGGACATAATGACAGAGGCGAAAAGACTGAAGCGGACGATGACAGAGGAAAAAGAGGAAATGAGACTGATCAAGAAAGATTACACAATGTTTCTTCAATATTGAATTTTGTTTTTTTGTATTTTTGTGTGTACAGAAGTAAATTGATAACACATATCAATACAAATATACAGTTTACACAGTAAGTTTTGCATTAATATATGAACATCACAGTATCTAAACAGGTATCGGTATCTAAACATATCATGTTCTGATTCCTCAGGTTTTTGTACCACCCCATGTTAAACCTCTTTCTCCTAACAGTATGACCTAAAGGGTTTACCGCACTGCTGTCTCCTGGCACCCTATTAGACGAGCCGATCAATGAGCACCACAACAGCCAGAAGCTCTGTTATACATAATATACCTGAAGATATAGTTAAGATCTTATTCAGACTGGTCTTTGTGTAAGTGGTGGAGGTGGTGCTGTGGTAGTTCAGGTCCCTTCTGAACACGCCCAGCGATCAATACACTCCTCTCTACCTCATCTAGACACACACACACACACACACACACACACACACACACACACACAGTCAATTAGGGTGTGTGGTAGTGGTTTGGCCTTCATCCAAGACTGAGCAGCAACCTTTTTCCTTTATTAGACTGATTTTCCTGCTTCACTCTGATGACTTTCATTAGATGGAGAACTCATATAGATGTCGAACATCCACCCAGCTTCTTTCCCACTTTATCTGCTGCTCTCTCACTACTCACACATGCACTAATTTGGTTAATTTTATCATTATGGTATAGAGTGCATGCAGTTTATGTTGCATGGAAGGGACAGAAGGTTACATAAATACATTGTGTGTGTTGAGCATGGATGAATCTTTACCAGGTTTTGTCTCTGGCGTTGTTATGGTGATTCAGCTCTCTTTCCTGACCCAAATGTTTCTTTTCTTTCAGCGTTGCCAGACACTAAACAGCCCAATCAGCGTGCCACCCAGCTACATTACATTACCTCTAGTCACTTAATCCAAAGGTACACTGTGACAAGTTAATGACATGTTAATGCACATCAAATCCTGTGACACTTGCAGAGGTCAGATCAGAGAAGTTTAGTTGGTCATCAATCATGACTTGTAAGTTTCTTGCTACTTTAGAGGGGAGAGATGGGGAATCAGTTTTGATGTGTCATGGTGTATAGTAGGTTTGTCTGGGAGGAGCAGCTGTTCAGTTTTTGAGAGGTTCAGCTGGAGGTGGTGTGCCTCCATCCATGAAGATATGTCTGAGAGGCATGCAGAGACGGAGAGGTCATCAGGTGGAAATGACAGATAGAGCTGTCCATCTGTCATTAAAATGGCCCAATTTTTTGTTTTCTTCTGGAGGAGAGCTTTTTCTCCACCCAGACAGTGGGATATAATAATATTACACACACATACGGAGACACAAAGCTCTGTCACAACCGAACCGGCACTCCAGAGTGAACCCAATAAGTCAGAGCCTCTCTACTACATTCTGCAATAAGAAAAATAAAGCATCTCCAAGATGCTCCTCTCTCTGTTAGTATGCTATACATTTAAGTTAACCTGAAATTACAGTGACTTTATTGAAAAATGATTACGGGGACGACTGCTGGATAATGTGACACGAAGCAGAAAAAGTCTTTATTAATATGAACAGATGGAAGCTCCTATGTAAAGAGATTTCATTACAGAGCAATGACTTGGAACTGAATATAATTTAAAGAAAATATATTTTAGCCTAGAGCTAATGAACTGTAGCATTCTTCTTCTTCACACATGACCGTTATAAGCCCAATATTCTCACCTTTTTTATGTTTATTTTGGTCCTGTGGGAATTAAATGCTCAGCTATGTTCACTAGCAAACTGTAAAGTCTGTCCATCAGCAGTTTGTGGGGTTTTAGTGCGAAAAAAAAGCTGTCTGATTGCTAAGTTTAGCTAAACAATGAGCTTGGTTGTAGATCTCCAGTTGCCCCAGATTTAACTCTTCTCAAAGAAAGGCGACCTGGACAGCTGAGAACCTTCACAGACTCTGTAGCCGAGGGGAGCTGGAGGTCATTCTCTGCAGGTTTCACAATACAGGTGACTCCTTTCACATGCAAGGCGCCTTGACATCCATTGTCAATATATAAAAATATTAATTTACAGCTTTAAAGTTTTGGCAGACCACAGAAACAGCACCACTGCCAATCTCTACATGAATTTGAATGCAGCAAAGTATAACAAAGTTATGTTTAATTAACAGCATGGCTGCTTTGACTGACAGGTCTTTGCCCATTTTTAGATTAGCTATGAGGCGGTGAAGGCAGGACTGCCAAGATGGCATCACGGATACAACATCCATGTTTCGAACCAACATCTGCACGCACAGCTGCAGACACAGAGCGGTGAACAAACAACAACAAACTGACACACTCTGCAGACATAGACAGACACACAAACACACATACGTGCGCGCAGGTTTCATTTGAGCTCGAAAGGTTAGAAACAACGCTGTAACATAATCTAATTCAGGGAGCAAACCCAGAGCAGAAATGACCCCGTGGTCCAGGTTCACCTGCTTGTTTATTGGTTTTGTTTGTTTGTTGTCGAGATGCCCAGGGCCCCACTTCACTTCAGAGTCTGTACGGGCTACACACACACACACACACACAGACAAAAGGCACTAGGGGACGGATGATTTTATTCCACCTCAAGAGGCAGGTGCCCTCGAGGTCTGCCACAGAGACAGCTCTTTGAAGCTGATGGAGGGCGATAGAGAGAGAAAGGGAGGGAGGGAGCTACAGAGGGAGTTGGTTTGTGCAAGAGAGGGGGGAGGATAGACAGACAGACAGACAGACAGACAGACAGACAGAGAGAGAGATGAGACAGGGATGAAAGAGGACGAGGGAAGCAAAGACATGACAAAAGGGGAAACTGGCAGCAGAAGGAGGATGATGGAGGCAGATAAAGGAGAGAAAAGAGGAGGAGACTGAGCCCCATGTCTCTGCACACGGCTCTCTAATACACATGACCTTTAAACAGCCTCTCGCTGTTCATCCATCCTTTTTTTCATTTCATTTTTTTTGGACTTTCCCCCTGTGTTTTCTTTATCGACACTTCTCTCCGTGTCCTTGTCAGCGATTTCTCCCCTCGCCCTCACATCTGTACCCGTCTCACACTTCCTGTTTCCTTTCTCTCACATTGATTTCTCTCCATTCCAGCTCTTTTGACCTTTTTTTTTTTTGTCTTAACCCGCTGTTATCTCCCTCTCGTCTTAGGCCTGGTTGAGAACTCGCAGGTGGACAGACGACCAAGAATCAGGCAGACAGGAGGGATGGGTTGTGGGTAATGGCTTTATCAACTCTCCTATTACTACAGTAATCTCATTAGAGACATGGAGATCACCGAGGGAGCTGCTAAAAGGAGCTCACTGACCTGATGAGGGTCCCAGAGGATACTATGCGTGTGTGTGCAGAAAGTGAGAGTGAGAAAGAGGATACATGTGTAGAAATGGTCCAGAGGGACCATTTCATCCCTCACTGATAATGGCTTTGGCCACTAAATCAAACTTTCCCATTCAAATTCACTCACACACTTGAATGTAATGGCCACTAATGGCACGTTGGCAAATCGAAGCTGCACTTCTGCAGAATATGAAACAGCACAATGAAAAACAGACCTGCAGTGCACCTAAAATCTTTGCTGGAATATGGTGAAAGATTTAATATACACAGAAAAGATAAATGTGGGAGTGAATGCAGGTGAAATAAAGTGTATTTCAGTGCAGTTCAATCTTTGCTTAACCTCGACAAATGTACATTTTATTTGTCACGGTTTTGTGTTTCCTGCCCTACACTCTCCCCTCTCTTCCTGCTTTTGTTGCAGTTCCTCAAACGTCCACTTGAGGCTGGCTCCAGAAGTGAGTCAGTCTCCATACGTCCCCATGTTCAAAAGCAGAAATAAACATTTTTACAGCCTGGTACAAAAACAGCAGCATGGTGGTGGTCGGAGAAACCCATGGCTGACGTCATGCGTATGATACTGTCATTGATTTCACCCTATTTTGTTTTACCTGTTTCTCATCAGGTTCACCGATGTCTAGTTGTGTGTTTTGTATATTTATCCCTGTGTTCTTTTTGTGTCCTTTGTTTCAGATCGTACTGTCCTGCGTTCTGTTTCCTAGGCCTGTTTTAGTTCCTCTGTCCTTTGTTCCGTCTTTGTGCTAACCCCTCTGTGTTTGTTCCTGTCCTTGTTCTTTTACAGTCTGTTTTTTGGACTTCCGTTGGGCTCCTGGTTTATCTTGGATTTGTGTGGAATATCAGCTGCCTTTAGTTGTTTTTGTCTTTTCATCCCTGCCTTTAACTTTAAGTAAGTTACTTTTGACTGAGTTACTTTCCTGATCTGAAACGTGACTTTACTTACACTGATTTAATATGATTATTTCTTTTTCACATTTTGTCGCACTCTACTGCGTCCATCACTCCAGACTGATTATACATTTGGCATTAAATGTTCAGCACGGACAGAATATAGAATCATGATTTAACCAAAGCCCCAAAGAGGCTAATAGAGTCACTTTAATGCTTATCAATTATTCTGTGGCCACTTTTCCTTCTAATTTAAACTCTGCACACATGCATGAATAAACCTGTCACCACTGCCCTTTTCTACTGTGGTTGAAGAGAAAAGCAGCATTTCTGTATTGTGACTAGTGACCTTATTTCTCTTGAATATTTATTAGAGCTCAGTACAAGGATGAAAACCAGAGATTATACCAGTTTGTTCGATAACTTGTGCAGCTGAGTTTGTCTCAGGATTATGTTTTCTACTCTGTTCCACAGTGGAAAGTCTGAGTCACTTCACTCTCCTCCGTCTCGCCTCCACTTTGCTGTTATTTCCAAAACCGTATATAAATTTTTATTGTTAGAGCAATGATGCAGTTGTACGACTGCACAAACCATTAGATAATGACCTGGATGCAGTGTTATGTTTTTATGGTACATATCAGTAAGGATGCCTGTGGACGCTTCCCTGTGGTCACTCCCTCGGTGCTCTGAGCTTTCAGTCCAGGCAGCCCGGCTGACAGACTGAGCTAACAGCAGCTACAGCTGGCAGCAGTTTACTTCACTGTCCATCAGTGTCCAATACTTTTATTACCAAATAGCTGCAAGCTAAGATGTTGAATGTGGTCAACAATACCTGCCAGTCCCACAGAGCTGCTAACATTCTCAGTCCTGATTAATTTTATTTCCAATAAAATTCAGTGTTACTTGTTTGTTAACTGACCACTGCAGGACAAAATAAGGGACACGATGCTGTCTGTGGCAGGGGAAGGTGAAGCCGACCTGGCCTTGAGCCTCCGGGGCAGATTAGACACAGATTGGTGCTATTGCTTTACTGTGAAAAACTGCAGCTGAGCACAGAAAAATAAAATTACAGTACACACACACGCTCTGAAACACACACCAAGGACACAAATGCGCATGCACGCACACTGCGATGGTAAAGCGGCTGGTGGTTACATAGCAACCTTTAATCAACAGCGGCTGTAAGATGGAGACGATAATGAGACGCGGAGCGAGAGAGATGACTAATTGAACTCTGGGTCTCTGAGAGTCTCTGAGCTTTGGTTACATGGTGCTGAGTTTCAGAGCAGGGGTTTGTCAAGGATGTGTGCATCTGTGTGTGTGTGTACTGAGAGAGAAACATACACACATGCCCACAAACAAACACACACACACAGACAAACATCCAGACGGATTATATCACAACTGGAAAGGAAACAGTAAAATAGAGCAGCAGAGCTATGAATAGTTTTTTCTGTCCTCTGTCGACTAATTCAACTTTTTACCTCGGCTTCTTTGCTCGGGTACTGTTCATTTATTCTTGGAGAGGGTTAGATGAGAACGTCGATACTTCTCTCGTGTTGGCAGCTGGATCAACATCTGTGTGGAGCAAAAGCGCCCAAGAAACTGCAGTTCCTCAAAGGTCCACTCGAGGCTGGCTACAGAAGTGAGTCCATAAGTCCCCATGTTAAAATGTCCAACTTCACAGCACAAATAAACATGTTTACAGCCTGGATGGCGGCAGATGGAGCCACAACACTGAGCTTCACAGAAACCTAAGTGATCATAGTACGTCCGTGTTTTATACTGTCTATGATCTGGGAAGTGTATATCTCACTTTAAGAAATATTTAAGATCAATATTAGTTTAAGATTTGGAGTTTTATTAATATAATTTTAGGGGGATAAATGGGACTGAGGGATAAAGTCTAAGTAAAGAAGTATGTAGTCAATAGAACGCTTTACAAGAATACATGATCTATGTTGTTTGAATGCATGTCTGCGTCTCACAAAGACAGAGAAAAAGGCGGAGAGATGCTGTGCTACGCCTGTGTTGTCATGTAATTACAGCCCAGAACAGATCACAGCCAAACATAACAATAGTGCGGATTTACAGCGAGAGCTTTCCAAGTGCTCGAGGCGCTTTCCAGTTTTCACGGCTACTTAAAGTGTGAATGTGTGTGTCTGTGTGTGTGTGCATATTCTGTTTGAGTGTGTGCATTTTTATTCTGGGAGAGAAAAAGATACAGAGATAACTGCATGCAAGCAGTAAAGTGTGTATCCGTGTCTGTGCAGAACACAACTGTGTAAGTGTGTCTGCATGTACACACTCATTACACACAGCCACATTATGGGTATAAAAGCTAGTTCCTCACAAAGTCTGAGACCCATCAGGGACTTAATTAAGGATTTCGACCATGTTCATGTTAACTCTTGGTTTCACACGTGCTGTACAGATGTTAAGTTACAGAGGTGCACACCAGCTTTACCAGCTAACAGCAGCTACAGTCGGCAGCAGTTTACTTCACTGTCCATGAAGAAACTCTGTAAATCACAGAGAGTTGAGGCGGAGCAGCCAGAGCACCTGACCAGAAAACATTTCCTCCATAAAATATGATCCAGTTTCACCAAAATCAGTGGAATAGTTGGTGGTGTGTGACTTAGTGTTACGTAAAGCGTTACGTACTTCTCGTGGGAGATCGTACCCGGAGCACAAAGTTACACGGTGTGAGAACAGACGTACTAATAACAGAGACACCATTCACCTGATTACAAGTCAGCGTGACATCAACGTGAATGAACAGCTCAAATTAAAATAATCAGGTCACAGATTGTGGTCTGACACCGGCGAGCAGTGACTCAACCCTGACCTCTCCTCAGTCCTCAGAGTTTTCTCTCTCTCTGTCTCATTTTGTCACGTCTCAATAGTGTCAATAGACTCTCGCTGTCGCTTTTTCCCTCAGTGTACTCTTCCCACTTCCTCTTTATGCTTTCATTTCCCCCCAAATCCACTCAGCTACATCGCACACCAGTCGAGCACATACTACCGCAGTCTGTTACATCTTTCTCTACTTGCTCTTGTGTGAACTTTCTTCTGTTTCCTCAAGTGGAATATCTTCCTCACTTCTTCCCTTGACCTCTCTATCTGTAAAAAGAAAGCTCTGTCAGACACTGCAGATATAATGTCCCCCTCTTCGTCTCAACCTTTCTTTCTACGTCTTCATCCACCCTTCACTCGTGTGAACTCTCCACCTCCTCTTCCTTCTTCACCCCCCCCTCTCCATCTGTCTCCATCCCTCAATTTCTCTGCTTCTGCATCTACACCTGTCTCATTCCTTTCATCTCATTTCTTCTCCTTTACCTGCCCACCTCACACATCCTCCTTTTCCTCCTCCCAGAGCCGATTTCTCTCGCTCTTTCCCAGCTTTCCTCTACCCGTGTGATCGGATTAAGGCCCCATCTGTCTCTCTTTCTCTCTGTTGCTCTCATTTTCTTGTCACCATTTCTTTAATTTCCCATGCCTCACTCCCTCTGTTCCTCTCTCTTTCTTTATCTCTTTCTCCAGAGGTGAGCGGAGGTGGTGATGGGCGGTAGTACTATCAGTATGCAGAGTCATGGTGCTGTGGCTCTGCCGTCATTGATTGAACCAGCAGCTAAATATAGACACTGTTGAGGCTCAGCATCTTTACCGGGCTGGATGGAGGGGATGGAGGGATGCAAACACACCCAAGTGTAAGCTCATGTTAGAGCGTAGCATAGCATAGACGTAATAAATCATATATTAAATGAATGCATTACAGGCAGCCGCACACACACAGACTTTCAGATACTTCATGGTCCCGCAGGGTGTTGGTTGTACGGGGAAATAATACCATCTGAGTGAAGGAGGCGTAACACGGTGTGACCTTTTTACACATTCATAACAGAGAGCTGCTAGGAAAAATTATTTACGAGACACACACACACATGCACACACAACTACAAGAGGAAATCGACAGTCACTCATTTTTTTCTGGACAGATCGCTGTAGGCTAAAAAACAAGATGACAAAGTATTACTATTCAACACGCAGCATAATCCAGAGCTGCAAGCTTCCCCACAAGCTGAGCAGAGAGGAAGAGAGAAGCCGCAGACAGACAGAAAAAGAGAGAGAGAGGGGGGGGGGAGGAAGGCATGCAGCCAAAATGGAGGATGACAGACAGACAGAGAGACAACAAATTTGGCAATTCAATTATCACACAGCGAGACGGGTGAAATGAGAGGCGAGACAGGTGAAGCTAAAGAGATAAACAGGCAGGCAACCAGATAACAACGTCCCCCGTGATCCAGAGGATTTAACGCAGATTAAATTCATCTCAAAGAACATGTTTCTGGTCCAGCATAATAATAATTTTTAAAAAAGCCTGCTGTGTCACAGGATATGTTTGTGTGTCTCATGAAGAACAGCTCGGATGATAAATCATAGATTAGTGTTTCTTTAGGAACAGCTGGCATTTCTCTGGCTTTCGTTGCATCTTTTTGTGTAAATTGTGTCTCATTTAACTGGATAAACGTAAAGTAAAGTATAAATTTTGTGTCAATGGACCTGATTAAAGGTGAACTGTGTGAATTGGTTGTTACACTTAGCACAGCTGAGCCTCATTTAAAGGTTCCCTGAGGAGTTTTAGACCTGCAGCGGTGATATGAAGATATGAGTCGGTCCTCGTTTGTTTACCTTGTGCATGTGCGTCACGGACGGTATAAAGGACGGACAGCGCACCTGCGACGTCACCGACAGGTTTCTGCAGAGACGTTTTGAAGCTCAAAGTATGTGACTCTGTAGCCAGCCTCAAGTGGACGTTTGAGGAACTGCAGAGGTGTCGTGGTACACAGTTGATAAAAAGGATTTTCTGGACCACGGGTTAAGCAGTTAAATACACACAGAGTATTTTGTTTAATATAGACTGATTGCAGCCATAATACACGTCACACGCCACATCTGGACCTTCCTTAGTCTTCTAACACCGTCCGTTTATTAACAGGTGGTGGTAGAAAGCCAAGATATGCTGCACTGCACCAACAAAGGTCAGACTGGTAAATGTTTCATGAGGGAGGAACACGTTTCTTCTTTCTTCTTTCTTCTTTGACTTCAGCGATACGCACAATGTGTTTTCAGCGAGTGTAAATATGTTTGTTTGCTTACAAGAAAACTCCACAGGACGCCTTTAAACCATCCATAGAGCAACATGCTAAAGTGTGCCTTCTTAAGTCAAAAGTGAATTTAAAATAATATGATCCACTAATATGTTATATCATGTTAGCACAGCAGTGCATTGAGTTAAATCCTAAACATGCCAAGCGGCTCTGGAAATGAGTCTCCATGTTAAAATGTCCAGCTTCACTGGATGTCCGCCAAGATGGCGGTGGCTAAATCCACCACACTGAGCTTCACCGCGGCTCTTCAGCTGTGACATCACGGATACGACGTCCATTCTTCTAAACGTCTATGTAGTGTAGTCGTGTCACAGTCCTGAGGGCATACAGACGAGCTGGAGAGGACAGCTTCTTCAGCACTGAGGCGGCACGTCACATCATGTCAAGTCAGTGTTTTGATGAATCCTTCAGTCTTCTTAATCAAGCTTCAATAAACCTTTCAGCATACCTCATACTCCACTCACAAAACTGACCACTGATGAATAAAATTCATGTTGGACCTGTGCAGCAAATCTTTCATTTCTGTGTCATGATGTTAGATCACTGGACGGTGTCTAAATTCCACACAGCTCCAGTATTCTGACGAGATAAACCTTTTGCATGATGCATTCGACACAGTCTTCATCTTTGATGTGAGCTGGATTCAGCGTGAGACGAGTCAAAACATCAAACTTTGCAAAGACACGGTGAATGTGATTCACACGCACGTCCTCACGCCCCGTAATGCAGCTGCAGCTGCAGATCCCGGGTCTGTTGTGCTGCACTAACAGCACACCTAAAAAGACAGCTATACCTTTTAGCTGATTCCCATTTGGCTCCGCTCCTACAGTAGGGGTGTGCAATATGACAGAGGCCCTGCCAATAATAAAGCATTAGCATATTGAACCAAACTGATAAAACTGTCAATCACACAGAGGCTCCACAGAGACAATTCCCAGCCTCTATTGTTCTTTCCACTGCTTTTCCTTATCTATATGCTTTTGGCAGCGTGCACGTCCTTCACGTATCATGCCAACAAAGCCAGAACAGAATGAGAAATAATGACAAAAAAATAGAGGAGACTGAAAAGACAATGTCAAAGGAAAAATTACAACTTGGGAACAAATGTTCCTGCAGGACCTCCTGGGATTTATGTGCTCTACTGAGAATACAGAGTCAGTTTAAAGCGATTTAAAGTCATCCCTAAACCAGTCATACTTGACTTATTGCTGTGGCATTTGAAGAAGCTTTTAAATAGACTGTAAGGAGAAGATGTCTGTCAGTGGAGTGCAGGGTGAATCATCACAATTTAGTTAAAAATGTGTCAGACATTTTGTCTTTTTGTCCCCTTTTGGAATAAAAATGTTAATCCCAGTTTGATGACACTCTCTGTGTGCAAAAAATGTGCTTTAATTATTTAAAAAAGTTGCAATTTAACATGCATTTCAATGATTTCATCCTCCTCCTCCCTCCTCCCTCCTCCTCCTCCTCTTCTCGCTCTCCTCATCCGTCCATCCACGCTTCCTTTCCTTTCCCTGTGCTGCTGGATGGTGCGTTAGGAGCGCACACAGGACGGGCTTCCCTTCTGGCTAATGGAGACGGGTTGAGGAAGGAGGAGGAAGAAGAGGAGGAGTGGGAGGAGGAGGAGAGACCAGGTCCCAGCCGACCGACAGAGACCACTCCGAGGACCCTGCAGGAAAGAAGCACTCCCGCTCCCGCTGCTGTTGGAAAGCCGGGGAGGGGAGCGGACGCCAAACGAGGGGGAGACACGGGAGGTAAAAGGGGCCATTAATAACCTGTTGTTTGTGTGTGTTTGTTTTTTATCTGATGGAGAAGGAGCGATGGTCGTTTCAGACAAAAACACAAGGTTGGATGTCAGAGCGACATAAAAAAAAACCTTGTTGGACTTGATTAGGATCGTTTTAATGATGATTTTAGAGAAGAAAAAGAACTGAGAGAGCATCGTGAATCCTGCTCTGATCATCGTCTGTTTTTACCTTTAATTAATCATTTTTTCTGCCTGTGTAGAAACACGTGAGGTTAATTGATTTGGGGGATAAACGCACAGATTTATTTCCCAGCTTGAAATCAAGTGTTTGTCTGTTTCCTCACTCCTGATGTCCATTTTATTCTTACATAAGTAAACAATAGAAGCTGCAGCGTGATACAGGACTGCAATTCAATTATGGTTTGCTGGCTGGAGCCTTTTAATTTAAAGGAGGAGGGGCTGAGAGCGCCACCTCAAGTCTGGAGACGGAACCTGCAGTGAACTGGCCTCATGATTAGAAAAAAAAAACAACAACCATTCAACCTCTTAAAAGCCTTTTTTTCTATCCAAAAGAGGGAGAGTCTTATTTAATCACCTGTGTCTCCGCTTCCACTCGAGTGTGAGCCCGAATGTGCAGAGGTGATAACCGTCTTACATCATCTGTGCCAGACAGCCGCAGGTTTAAAGGATCTGGCTTCAGTTTTGTAGGTGAAGAGCTGACATGTAACTCGCGGGTCATCAGAGGCCACATGGATTTGCTGTGCATGCGTGGTGACAGAGCTCTGTGTAACCGCGCAGGTTTACACAATGAGCTTTTCTTTGTGTGTTTGCGTACGGACCAGTGTCGCTACCCGTTTATATTGATCTAGTCTGGGACAATAACAGTTTCCTCAACGGTTCCCTGTTGACTGGAGTTAATGAAAGAGAAAGAGCCTCGTTTCAGCTGCTGTGATGAAAGAAAGAGGACTATAACACTTTACAGTCAGGGTACAAATCACGTACTTAAGTAACGCTTAAGTAAAGCTTGAATGCAGGACGTATCTTTTGTTTTTGTCGTGCGCTCGCCTGCATCTGCCGTGCTCTTTGATTTGCCTCTACGCATTAAATCATGCATGCAAGTCATGCATTAGTTAAACATTACTTAAAGGTCCACTGTGTCAGATTTAGGGGGCTCTAAATGTCATCCGATGTGAATAGATATGAAGCCAGGAAGCATCTGGAGCTACGTGGAGCCGCCGCCCTGTGGTCCCCCACCCGCAGGGATAGGTAAAGTGGTCAGGTGTGTTGCTCTGATGCTTGGCATCGTAGACCGGTCCTAGGGATATGAAACATTGGGGTAGGTGTGGAGATGCTCCAAGGTCCTGGCTGAGGGTTGTTGTGGTGAACTGAAAACGTCTGGTGGAGCGCCTAGCAATGGGGTCTTGGAGACATCGAATCAGAGTGTGCCATGTTCAAGGCCTTCATTGTTGAGGCTCATAGGAGCTGTGGTCAGAAGGTCATCGGTCTGCCAGCAGTGAAGGAGGCCTTTATGGCTTGGTTTGCCAAGGGGTCACCTGAGGCAGCAGACATGTACTGAAGGCTAAAAAGGCTGCAACCACTGAAAATGACTTTCAGTTGGCCTCAAGGAAGGTCTGATGATTCAGGAAAGGAAAGCAGGGTTTGGCTCAGGACTGCTGATATTGTCGAGAGCACTTTGAGGTGCTCCCAAACCCAATAAATAAGTCCTCTGTAGAGGAGACTGTTCAGGAGTCTGAAGACTCCGGGGAAGCCTCGCCCACATCTCTGCCAAATGTCGCAAAGGTAGTCCAGAAGCTCGTTGGCATGGTTCCCTCCTTGGCATGGTTCTCTGCCAGAAAATGGTGGAATGGTGGTTGCTACCCCAAGAAAAGGAGTTCAAGTATCTCGCGGTCTTGTTCAGGAGTGACAGGAAAATGGAGAGCGAGATGGACAGGTGGATTAGTGCAGCATGACCAATAATGCGGACACTGTACTGGACTGTTGGAGCTGAGCTGGAAGACAAAGCTCTCAATCTTCCAGTCCATCTATGTTCCAACCATCACCTAAGGTCATAAGCTTTGCGTAGTGACCAAAAGAATGACACCTGAAATGAGTTTCCTCCGAAGGGTGGCTGGGCTCAGATAAGGTTAGGGGCTCAGACATCCGGAGGGAGCTACTGAGGTGGCTCAGATTAGGGTACCTCCTTTCTTTGGAGGTGGTCTGGGCCTCGCATTCCCACTGGGAGGAGACGCTGGGGCAGAAGCAGAACTTGCTGGAGGGACTATACATCCCATCTAGCTTGGGAACGCCCCGGGATGTCCCAGGAGGAACTGGAATGCTCTGCCGGGTAGAGGGACGTCTGGATCGCCCTGCACAGCCTTGCTGATATTTTGTTTTTCGTCGGGTTACCTTCACTTTGAATGCCCCAAAATCTAATAGCTAATTAAGAAGCAGTTATGTCAGCTAATTTATTTAGAATGACTTTGTTGTTTACTGTTCTGGCTCATTATCTTTATTCTGTATATATTACAGTTAATTAACTATTGATTCATATATCTATCTCCTCACATTTGAGGCTCAAACCAGTAAAGATTTGGTATTGTTTGCTTCACTGATCATCAAAATTGTGATTGATCAACCTTCTGTCTGCTGGTTAATCGATCACCCTCTCTCATCTCTCCGTCATTGCACGGCGATGTATATTTCAGTGCCTGCTGGTTGAATGCAGAGCTGCGTTTTCGCTCACCTTGTCTGTCACTCACTCGTGCATCTTTGTCACTCTGTTGCTCTCATTTAATATGCCGCTCACACACACAAACACTCACACAGAAAGCTGCGCTTCGTCGGGCTGTCTAACCTTGACTCTTGTCATTTTCTGTGACAGATTGTTTGTTTTTTTTTCTTCCGTCTCTGTTCATCTTTTACATTTTAATCATGTTTCTGCTTCTGTTTTCCCCCTGCAGACCCTCCATCATCTGAAGGTCTCCTGTCTCTTCCAGTGTGTGTCGTGGTGATTGTGTTTAACATGCACGCTCCCAGGAGTGTGTAGCTCATAGCGTGAAGAGGAGTGTTTAGAGTGTGTGTGTTTGGGTTTGTGTATATTGAAGCGCTGAGATGGGCTCAGTGGGAGCGGAGCGCCACAGGCCCACGCCGGTCCAGACGCCCGAGGAGAGGGATGTGTGGAGGGATGGAGGAAGAGCTGTATGGAGGGATGGAGGCAGGGAGGGCTGGAGAGAGGGAAGAGAGAGCAGCGTGGTGCAGAGCTACAGCTTCGACTCGTACCAGCTGGAGGAGGAGGAGATCAGTAAAGACGCCCCCGAGCGAGGAGTGCTGGCTCTGTCCGAACCTGGTGAGGGAGTTTCTATTCTCTTTTATAAATAGATAAACAAGAAGCGGAAAGGAGGAAAGAGACAAATGTATCAACAACAATTCATCAAAGTGAAAAAAGAAGAGCACACAAATCCATCTTCTGCGAAACACTGAAAATAAAGTGCTTGATAGATTAGGCCAGAGATCAATTCACCGCTTTCCAATCATTTGTGCTGAGAGTTGTTTTGACTTTATTTATTTGGCTTTAATCACCAAAAAATACATTTCAGCTTTATTTCTGCACTGATATTGATTATTGTTCCACTGCTGGGAGCATTAATGATGATCATTTGGATTGGTGTAGTACATAATATCAGTTATCAGCTGGCGAACACAGTGCCGGAGCTTCGGTCGGATTTAGACTGTTCAGAATAACAGGAAGTTCCCTCGTGTAGGTGTGCGCCGAATGCCGAGTGTTGATGAGGAACAGACGGCTACCGAATGCATAACGTGACGCGTAAACAAAGCTGTGTGTGTGCTTGTTTGAAAAAGGATGAAAAAAACATCTTGTGGTTGACAGCCTGTCTCCTAGCAACACCCACGCCGCGTCAGCCGCTGCCATCGGAAACGCCCGCCTCGAGGCTTGAAGCCATTATTTCCTCAAATGCATCCACAAACAGTTTTATCTCGTTCATATAGAAGATAAACAGCAGCTGCAGCATCATTAGAGTTTAGACTTCCAGTTTTAAAACCTTCCTGGAACAAACATCGACGTTTGCATATTATTTTAAACATTTTTTTGCAGAAGGCGGCCGAGGCAGAGAAAGAATAAAAATAGTGACACAGAGCGAGAGAGCGAGAACGACGGGATGTATGTATAAAAACATGAGTCGAGCCTGTTAACAGAAAATTGCTGTGTTGCCTGGTTACACAGGTTGCACAAAGGGCACGTTAATCAGATCACAAGTGACCGAGGATGCACAGCGAGGGCCCTGGATTGTCAGAAGCCCTCCCGGTCTCTTCATCCTTTGTCTCCGTCTCTCTTTGTCCTGTAGCTGTCAGACTCCATATCTCAATGTACGGAAAATAGAAAAGGAGTATCTCCACAGAGACTGCGAGTCTGCCGTTCCCCTTAAAGACAGAAAAAGAAGAGAGATGTGGAAAGGCAGACTCGAAAACTGAATTAATCCTTACAGCCCTGTAGCTACAATACAATCTAATAATATGGGGCTGAACAATGATTAGAGGAAGAAAGAGGGTCATATAGAGGGAGGACAGTGTCAGCAGAGTGTCTTTTCTCATCCTAAATATAGATTTTAGTCTAGCTTTCCCTTTTGTTATCGTTATTAGGTATTGTTCTGTCTTTGCTCAGCATTTCTAATCTTGTTGACCAAAGAAAAGATGTTTTGTTGCATCGTGTAGGCAGGATAGACAGGAGGAGTCAGACTGATGAAGCACATCAGTGTCAGACGTTCATTAACCTGGATTTCAATCTAAATGAGTGAAACAGCTTTGATTAGGCCAACCACTGACTGAGTATAAAGACCGGATGGCATTAAGTCTGCATAATTCAGACTCTTAGCTTAGCTAAGAGACCAAAACTGTTTTTGTACCAGGCTGTAAACATGTTTATTTCTGCTGTGAAGTTGTGATATTTTAACATGGGGACTTATGGAGACTTCTGGAGCCAGCTTCAAGTAGCTGTTTGAGGAACTGCAGTTTTTTGGCAGTTCAGTGTTCGGAGGTTTCCGCTCGGTGTAAAGATAGATTTCCTTTTCAGGTGCTAAATGTGTCTCATTAGAGTGTTTTAGGTTTAATTTGTGAGCCAATTTTCTGAGGAAAAGAATTTATCATCCTCCCGAAAAGACAAAAAATAAACCAGAAGGCACCATCCTCCGTGAAGATGTCACATGTAGAGGACGATAGCGTTTGTTAAGGTAACATTAGAAGGTCCATTAACATTGGGTCAGCAAGTCTAACCTGTCTTTTATTTCGACAAAGATATAACTGATCATAAACTCCACTCTCGTCACAAACACAGTCCCTAAACATGAGTGTCTGAAAATAAAAAAATCCACCATAAAACACCTCCGTACTGCCGGTTTCTGCACTGAAATGTCAGTCACACAGTGCTGGCGGTGCTGCACTGTCTTCATTGGATTTTTCAGTTAATGAGGTTTGAGTTTCTGTGGGCGGTGATGTATCCCTCTGTCTGCGCAGCCACGGTGATGTTCAGCATTCACGCTAACTTCACAGTTTGCTTTTACTCTGAACAAATCCGGAAAAACACCTTCACTTCCTTTTACTAACGCCAGAAACAACAAACCCACGACGACAGGCGCTGTGTGTCGTTTACACGTTGCCACGGCTCATGTGGTTCTGCAAGAAAACGGATAGGGAAATAATTTATCATTCCTGCTACCATGAAAATAAGTGAAAAGTTTTTTCCTTCTTTATAAAATATAAATGTTCTCGTTTGGAGCTGTTAATGGCAGGCTCACAGGATTAGCAGAGGATTATGAACAGTTATATAAAAAAGCTGAATCCGCCGCAGAGCACAAAAGTAGCTGAAACTACTGGAGGCAGCTGGACCACGATCAGCAGTTCCCCTGATCAATTTACCACCGGCACACCGGGAACAAAGTCCTCGGCTGCATTAGCTGCTCCGTCAGTGGAGCAGAGGCGTCGCTGCTGCTGATACAGTTTCATTCATCCTGATTAGCCTTAACGAAGATCGAGCGCGTTGCTTCAGACCTAATTCAGACGTGTGACTTCATACTCCTTAAAAATCCTCTAACCCTTCACTCCCTCCTTCCCCGCTCAGACTTTGAGGAGCCGATCCCTGACGACCGTTACCATGGCATCTACTTTGCGATGCTATTGGCTGGGGTGGGCTTCCTGCTTCCTTACAACAGCTTCATCACTGATGTGGACTACCTGCACGACAAGTTTAAAGGTATAAATGTGACTGAATAAACCCAGAGTGCACGTCCACATCCCGCTCCCGTGAGTCATGTGTGTGTTTGTGTGTCTTAGGGACGTCCATTGTGTTCGACATGAGTCTGACGTACATCCTCGTGGCTCTGCTGGCCGTCATCCTCAACAACGTGCTGGTGGAGAGACTCAGCATGCACACCAGGATCACTGTGGGTAAGTCGGGCTCACAGATTGTGAAATATCTCTCATTATGGGAACTTCTTCTGGAACTTATTTATTAATGAACCTCTGGGAACCTCAAGGCTTATTATCTAGCAAAAAATGGAAAGACAGTTTAAGGAGAGAATAAATCCACTCCGCCGGGATTCTCCTGTGGTTTTTATTCGTAAAATGTTTCAAACAAACTTCTCCAAAGATCCTGAATTCACAAGGGCCTGTCTTTGCAGAGTTCGTGCGTTTCTTTTCTGTTTTCTACAAGCTCATCCTCAGTTTTGTTTTTAGCTTTCAAAACATTTTTAAGTGTGCACATTCAGGCGGATTTATGAGACACAAAATTCAAATGTAGCCCAAAACTACTCATTAAAAAGCTGTTTTCTGAAGTTACTACACATCTTAGCTGTGTAAATAATTCTCAGTAAGACGCTGTGATGTGTTGGAGACTAACATAAAAAATATTAAAGTTGTTTATCCTCTTTAAAAATGTATGGACCTCGAGGAGAAGTTTGATATCTCCGCATGTAAAGAGACAGCGGCACCACCGTCGTACTCGCTGCAGCTTAAAATAGCTCCGCGTGCATCCTTGAAGAAACGTCTTTTGAAGTGTGCTGTCTGCTCGAGAGCCTGTCTCTGGAGTTATAAACTCAGGATCGGACTTCAGATGAAAGACTTTTTTCTTTTTTGCATGTCTGGCCTGTTGAATATGTGCTGAGTCATGTCTCTCTGTCTCTGCAGGTTACATCTTAGCTCTCGGGCCGCTGGTCTTTGTCAGTGTGTTTGATGTGTGGCTGGCAAAGTTCACCACCAGGCAGGCTTACATCGTCAACCTCGTGTCAGTGGGAGTGGTGGCCTTTGGATGTACAGGTACTACTACTAATAATAACACTATGCATGTAGGTGTATTACCTTCAGACAGAGCTGAGCTAGCTGTTTCCCTACATCTGAAAAAGAAGCCCAGAGAAGGAGATTTCATCTTCACCTCCCAAACAGAAGCATTGTTGACCCATCAAAATCAAGAATACATATATAAGTGTTTGTATATATTCAGTGCTTGAAATACTACAGCGTCTGCTCTATATTTGGGTCACAAGTGGCCAAAACTTGCAGTCCGTTCATGCATCTTTCCTTTTTTGCTGTTGCCATCGCGGGATCTTTCAGCACAGACAGATGACTTTGATTTAACCGCTTTTATTCTCACCGGTACGGACGCAGAGTGGAGCATCGTTCACCGGCTTTCCTGGAGCATGAGAACTGACTGAAAACTATGAATATTTGATTAGATTATATTTGACTGTCACGCTGCTGTTAAGTATTAAAATATTACTGCAGGTTCTCTATTAAACTATAACACCTTCAAAGTGTTGGACACGGGATGATAAACAGAATATACCGGTGATGCTGAATTAAGTGTAGATTATGTAAGATAGAGATCTATAGATATAAAACAGTCCAATTCTCATGGACAGTCAGGATTTTCTTTGATCTGCTGAGGCTCAGACTGAATTTCACTACATTTTTTGATCTCTCCTCTTCCTGTATTTATGCGGTTAACGTGAGAATTTGGTGCTCGTGGTGTTAAATATCAGTCAGATCTGTCAAATGAACGAGCAGAAGTGTCAGGACAAACACAGCAGAAGCTTCAGACCTCAGCTGCTGCTAATGACTTGCAAACACCGAGCCAGCTTCCTCGTTGTTACTGCGAGCGTGAACACGGCGCCTGTCAGCCGGCACTGGAAACAGTTTAATTAGTCGGAGGTCCGGGGGTCAGAGCGACTTCTCTCGAGTGGCGTGTTCAGGAGGTTCAGGAAGTTGTGTCTCTAAATAAATTGTGTTGTTACAGTGTTGACTGGTAGGCGCTGATAACGACTTCCTCATCCTTCCCCAGTGCAGCAGTCCAGTTTCTATGGTTACATGGGGATGCTGCCCAAGAGGTACACACAGGGGGTGATGACTGGAGAGAGTAAGTACGAACACTCAGCACATCCCTGCTTTCACCCTCATCTCCCACCTTTTCTTACTCTCACATCCTCCTCCGTTCTCCTCCAGGTACAGCGGGGGTGATCATCTCGCTGTCTCGCATCTTCACCAAGCTGCTGATCCCCGACGAGAGGAGGAACACGCTCATCTTCTTCCTCGTCTCCATCAGCATGGAGATGCTCTGCTTCCTGCTTCACCTGCTGGTCCGTCGCTCTCGATTCGTCCGCTACTACACCAGCCACTCGCAGGGCAAAGGTCCCGGCAAATGTCAGGACCCGCGTGACAACGGGACCGGATACCGGGTTCACCATGACGTCACTGCAGAGGAAGTAAGATTTGTAAGTTTGTTGCCAGTTTCTTGACTACACGGTGTGTGTGATGTCCACAGTCAGCTAATATTACTTACTAGTCCAACAGCAAGAAGCCCAGCTCGGCGTCCCAGATCTTAGCTCCTGTTCTGGCACAACACTGGCTCCACTCCTCATCAGCATTGCCTGAAACTTTCTTTTCCAGGTGGTCCAAAATGTCTGTGGTACAAACATTATGCTCTGAGCTCACAGTCCAGCTAACATACTGAGCTAACAGCAGCTGCGGTTGGCAGCAGTTTACTTCACTGTCCATAAGACGTTTGGGAAATGCTTCTGTGCTGTCCTGCAGTTGCTGATTTCAGTTTCACAGAGTGTGCACACAGTGAATGAGTGTGCGTTTTAATATGCAGAATCATTTGTCGAAGCTTCGGACTGCTTTTTGGCTACCGCTCAGAAAGAGAAATATTGAGATGGAGAAAAGAATTACTGGGACAGAGAGCGGCGCTGGTGGTGTGCGGGGGAAAATATGGAGACAGATGGAGTATTAAAGAGGAAGGGGAAGGTTGCGGCCTCCTGCGAACAGAGAGAAGACGAGAGTCACGACACTGAGAGGGAGAAAACTATCGGGGCAAAGAGGTGAGACAGCAGAGAGAGGCAGCCAGCCGACGGGGAGGGGGAAGAGATCATCGCGAAAAAACAACAAAGAGAGCAAAAGAGAGGAGAGGAGAGGAGGTCCTGACAACGAGGGAAGGAAATAATCCAAAATTCCTTACCACATCGTGTGTGTGTGTGTGTGTGTGTGTGTGTGTGTGTGTGAGTTTGAGCCTTCAAAGGACCACACTCCACCTCAGGCTGTCATCTCTCCATGTGTGTGCGTCTGCACACCATTACGCCGAAGACAAGTGTGTGAGTGTGAGGGACGTCCCCCTGTGTTTTCGAGTGTGTACGTGCATGTGTGTGTGTGTGTGCGTGTGTGTGTGTGAGTCTGGGGGCTGATTCAGGCAGCTCTTTGTTCTGGTTGCCGGGGGAAACCAAGGCAGTGCTCTATATTACGAGATAATCAAGAAGAGTAGTGCCTTCTGGCCCACAAGTCCCTCTAATCAACTAATGGATTGGTGTGTGTGTTTGTGTGCTTGTGTGTGTGTGTGTGTGTGTGTGTGTGTGCTTGAGTGCATAATTGATGGTGCGTACCTGTATGTGTGCGTGATGTGCATATGAACAAGTGTGTGTGTTTGGAAAGACTACATTTGCATTACAGTGGGAGGAAATGTGTTTGTAGGCTTGTGTCTGTGTGTGTGTGTGTGTGTGTGTGCTGAGTCTCTCCAACATCATGACGTCAACCTGCAGCCACTCTCAGCCATCTTTAATAACCGCTGCCATAAAAAGCTGATGTCATGCAGCCAGAAAGCTTGAAATGATTAAAATGTTAAAACCAGTGAAGAGAATATGATTATTTACAGCATGACGGGAACTTCTACTGTTTTCTTAATGAACTGTTAACGTCCTTCAAAAGGCCTTGAAAATACTTATGATCAAAAACTAGCAACTTTGCTAACAGCCAAACACCAACAAGGTCAACAGCACAAGACGTAGCAGCCAATATAATACTTACTAGTCCAACAGCAGTGAGTCCAGCTCGGCGTCTAAAAGTCAGTCCCAGATTTACTCTTGTTGTTCGCTCACACTCATTTTCTCTGCTTAGCTTCCTCCATCAACATCCTCTTCAGTCTGTTCTCCTCTGTCATTGTGTCCATAGAGGCTGCTGAGCCCGATTACATTGCTCAGCTCCTGTTCTGGCACGACACTGGCTCTACTCCCTGTCAACATCTACCTGATAAACCTCCTCTTCTTCTTCTAAAACGCCTGTGGTCCAAACGTTAACACTCCCTTGTTTCTCTGACCTCACAATCTGGGCAGCCCGGCTAACAAACTGAGCTAACGTTAGCTAACAGCAGCTACAGACGGCAGCAGTTTACTTCACTGTCCATCAGGAAACTCTGTAAATCACATAGAGTTGAGGCCAAAATGTTGCTTTAAGGACTGTCTCTCTCTCTCTCTCTGTATCTCTTCAGGGTAATGGCGGGACAGGACCGTCCTCTACAGAGGAAGGAATTGACGACATCGTGGGTGGGACGTACGTGAGATTCGACGCCCCCAAAGCGAAGATAAGGAAGAGCTGGCCTGGCGTCCGCGGTACTCTCTGCTCAATTACCCTCTGACTAACAGATTTAAAATTTAAACACGTCCCCTGATGATTAGAGGAGGAGCGGATGTTCTCAGTGAATTAATTCGCTCCAGTGAGTTTTTAAACATCAACCTGTGTGTCTCTTCTCCAACCAGACATGATCTTACATCGTTACGTGGTGTCCCGCGTGATCTGGGCCTACATGCTGTCTATAGCAGTGACCTACAGCATCACCCTGTGTCTGTTCCCCGGGCTGGAGTCAGAGATACGAAACCCCACCTTAGGGGAGTGGCTCCCCATCCTCATCATGGCCACGTTCAACATGTCGGACTTTGTTGGGAAGGTAAGGCGCACATATGAGATGATATTTTCACAGTTAGCAGAGCTCCTAAAGGTCCGGACATTTCCCTCAGGAGTTGGTAGAGACCAAAAACAGAGATAAAAGTGAGTAAATACTGGACTTACAGTCATCGGGTGATGAAGACGTGTGTAAAAACTCTCTGCTGACTCGTTTATTCTCTCTCAGGCTGATAAAATGTCAGTGTTGTGCTCACCGCTTGTTTCCGCTGCCCCCAAGTGGCAAAAGAACTGCAGATTTAAGATATGAAGGACATGAAGCACTGCCTTTATCTTTGACTTATAATCAGCTGTAGTGGAGGTTTATCTGTAAATAAATACAGCTGAATGTTCTGGGATTTGTAAAATACCTCACAACCTCCACCAAGAAGGAGGATGAAGCTTGTATGTCGTCTGAGAGGACGTCCATAAATCCTGACTGGCTACCGCTCAAACAGCTTAAACGCTGTGAGCGCACTGTAATTACATAAGGCGACTCAGATGAACATTTCAACATTTTAATTGGATTAGCTGGATTTTGGCAGTTTGACAGTAAGAGGACACCGTTTAGACGTCCCTCTGGTGGATTAATCAAATTGTAAAAAGTGAAGTGGACATGCCCCCTCCGCCCAGTCCTCAGTGGAAATTACACCCTTTCAAAACACGCTTTATCAACTCAGGATTCATAATTGTTTACTGGAAGCTCGTCTTTTTATGTTGGTAGTTCCCAGCAATCCCAAAAAATACCTCCTGACCTCCTTTAATTTAACATTTCCTGAGATTCTTGGATGTAATTGTATGGCAGGCTTCCCGGCGAGAGACAAAGTCGCGCTTTAACAGCTGTGTCGACCTTGTGAAACTGTCAGAGTCGCTCCATTTCTGAGAGTTGTTTTATTTTTGGATAATTGCACTTAGCTGAAAGGTTTTATCTGAATATTCACGAATGAAAGTCTTATCTGGTGTCCTGAAGTCATAATTTTCACTTTGAAAGGAAAGAAAGTTGGTTGCTCTGATTTTACACTTTGAGTTTGTTCGCCAGGCAAATGTAGCATTTTGTTGAAATGAGGAGGGAAAAAAAGATAAGAAGAGAAATTAAATAGAAAACGGGGAAAGAAAATTAAGGTAGCTCAGAGGTAAAACGATAACAATGAGTAAGAAATAGAGTGGAAAAATTTATTTTGACTCATTGTTGTGCTCCGCCGTGAGCAGCCAGTAGAGCGATAGCTCCGAGAATGACTGCAGAACTGAGAACTAATCTTCAGAAAAGTGCAAGTTCACATTTCATTTGAACTTTCCCGGCAAAGCAGAAGAGGATTAAACCTCCCCGCTCTGTCCTCAGATCCTGGCTGCGCTGCCGTACGACTGGTCCGGAGGCCGCCTGCTTTTCTTCTCCTGCCTGAGGATCGTCTTCATCCCTCTGTTCGTCATGTGCGTGTACCCGGCCAGCGCCCCCACGCTGTCCCACCCAGCCTGGCCCTGTCTCTTCTCCCTCCTCATGGGCGTCACTAACGGGTACTTCGGGTCCGTGCCGATGATCCAGGCTGCTGGTAAAGTGCCGCCCGAACAGAGAGAGCTAGCAGGTGAGAGATATTTAATAGAAAAATAACCGTTTGTAGAGGAGGTGGTGGAGTTTTTGTGTTTTAGACAAATCTATCTGTGTCTCTCTACAGGAAACACCATGACAGTCTCCTACATGACCGGCTTGATGGTGGGCTCGGCCGTGGCGTACGCAGCCTACAGCTTCACCGCTCCGGGATCAGGAACACGTTTCTCCACACTCAGCATACACACATCTGCCAACGCTACCGGGTATTGAATGTCCACACACAACAAAAAAAAAACACACACACACACACATACACATACATTTCAACACGAGATCCTGGTCGGGAGAAGCAGCGAACGGACGGACTCGAGTCCAGCTGCAGAGGACGAGAAGATATCTGTAAAAAAAAGTTTTATGTTTATACTCCGAGACTGAATCATGCTTCGCAGAATACGAGACAAAAAAATGGGATTCAGTATGTTAAACACGAGAAAAAAAAACAAAAAACGTAGCAGACTTCTTCAGCCTCAAACGTCTCGGCTCTGCTGCGATGAACTTTTCCCTGGTGGTCGAAGAACGGCAGAAGCCCTCCGAGAGTCTCACAGTGAAATTAAACGTCTGCATGTGTGTGCGAACAGATCGGCTGACATTTGTACCGTATAAAGTCAAGTGATGTTCAGCTGCAGGGGATTAAAGAGACCTTATGTCATAGGTCACATCTGTTACATTTGTTGATATTCAGAGTAGAGAGACGATGTCTTTCTGAGACCAGCTGGTTCAGCTGTTTCCTCATTATAATCTCCTCCCATGAAAATACGACAGGAGTTGATTTGATTCAGGTAAAGTGACTGAAAACCTCTGACTGTGCCATTTAAAGAAAACGCAACTTAAAGCAACATAGCGTAGAAATTGGTATTTTTATGATTATATTACTTATGATCAACTAGTGAATCGACAACTTTGCTAACAGCCAAACATCAAGAAAGGTCAACAACACAAGACACAGCAGCCGGCTAATGTTACTGACCAGTCCAACAGCAGTCAGCCCAGCTCGGCGTCTCGCTCACTCTCTTTTTCTCTTCCTCCATCCTCCATTTGGTCTTTTCCTCTCTGTCATTATGTCCATAGAGGCTGCTGAGCCTGGTTACATTGCCCAGCTCCTGTTCTGGCATGACACTACACCATGTCAGTACAGTAAACCTCCTCCTCTTCCTGTTCAGTCCAAAACGCCTGCGGTACAAACACTGACACTCCCCCCGGTGCTCTGAGCTCACAGTCCATTCGGCTAACAAACTGAGCTAACATTAGCTAACAGCAGCTACAGTGTACTTCACTGTCCATCAGGAAACTCTGTAAATCACAGAGAGCAGCCGGAGGACATCAGAGCGAAAACCCGGAAACATTTCCTCCATAAAATATGATCCAGTTTCACTAAAATCACAAAGTTACACAGTGTGAAGACAAGTCAGTGTGACATCAGCATGATTTAAAATCTGGAAATGTAGCCCAGTTTACTTCACTGTAAAACAGAAGTGAGCACGCGTAATGTGTTTTCAAGTATAATGTAATATGAGGACTGTGTGTAACTATGAAAGGACACAAGGAGAAAAGAGAGGGAGTTTGTTTTTCAGAAATATGTATTTAGTGTTTAAAAAAGTGAAGAATTGACACTACAACACAATGTAGTGTTTAATTTACTGAGCCTTAAAAGGAAATTAGAGTTTTTATTAATGACACAAGATACTGAAAAATCCTCAAAAATCAAGCCAAGTCGATCTAATTTATCTAATCTGGATGGAAGAATCTTTAAATTATTGTTATATTATCTGAAAGGTAATTAATTAGACATGAAAACTGTTTTTTTACATTATTATTAGAGTTTAACGTCACTTCTTGCACCCTCTGTTGGCTGGAAAGAGAACAAAATGTTGAATTTGCTGATGAGTTGAGCTGATTATGGCTGTTGTCTTGCACTTGTTGTGTTTTTATTTAAATGTTTTGTGTCCCCTCTTTGTCCCTCTGAACGGTGTTGGTGCGTAACATCCGTGTCATGATGCGGGGATATTACGAGGGAAATAAATCAGTGCCAAAAAAAGTCTGATCAGTGTTTGTAGCCGAGAAAGGAGTGAATGTAATAAAAAGTTTAACAGGATGAAAAAAAAAAGTTGTAAATATACAGAATGAAATGCACTCAAAGAAAATATCAGATTCATATTTTTTGTAGCTTTATCGAGTAGAGCAGATCCAGAGAGCGTTATTGTTTCAACACAGCACTGAGCAGCCTCCCCAGCGTCTCCGTTTCTCCACGTTTCCTGCTGGATTTGATTAAATTTTCAGCGATAGAGTCGATCTCCTGCTACAGTGGAGTTCAGAGTTCATACATCATGAAGAAGAAACATCCCGTGCGCTGCATTATGTAGGTGACGGCTCTGAACGGAGTGAATAATGTCAGCGCTGTTGAAGAATAGTTGGGTGCCATTTGGGAGCTAACCTCATTACTGTATGTATGTCCTGCTGTGCTGATGGTGCCATATTGCCTGAGGCCTCTGTCCTCTCAGTGAGCTGCTGGGTTTGAAGGTGTTTTTTAGTTATTTTTGGTCATATGTGTCATTAAAGGACATGAAAAGTCTCCTTCAGTCTCTTTTCTCTCGCTCTACAGGGACGTTTCAGGGAAGGGAGGTCCCACTTTTCAAAGACGTGCACGTTAAACTGATGTTTCATGTCGGCTTTTCACCTTTTAAACTAACGTAAAGGTGCAGTGTGTAACATTTAGGAAGATCTAGTGGCAGAAATTGAACTGAAGTGCGTTCAAAGGACACTAAACAACTAAACACTGACTTTGTGGTTTTTGTGCATGAGCCGAGGGATGTTCAGCCGGTTGCAAACTGCAGCCTCACCACTAGATGGCACTAAATCCCACACAATGATCCTTTAAAGGAATCATGTGACATTTTGGGAGTTTGATTAGATGATTGACGTCACTCTCATGTCCGGTCTAAAGGTAACAGAATCCACTAACCAGTCGATCTAAAGCTTGCAAATGTAAATATATCGTGATATCGTGATTAGTCTTGTCACCTCACAACGCACTCCAGCTCCTCCTGGGAGATCTCGAGGCGTTCCCAGGCTGGATGTGCTGAGATGTAGTCCCTCTGGTTTTGGGTTTGCCCCGTGATCTCCTCCCAGTTGGACCTGGAACACCAAGAGTGTTCAAGAGTCGATTATTTCTCCCAGCTCTGATGATTATTGAGCTTGCTAGTAGGTGGATTTTATGTAGTCTTTATGCTAAGTGTACTGTACACACACATTTTTGAACTATTACTCAATTACTTCAGGGGTATTTCTTATATATATATAAAAAAGTTCTTCTTAAGAAGTTCTTGTGAAATATTTTGACATCAGTATATTGATCTTCCGGTGCATTAATAGTTTAAATTTAAGCTGCACTGGAGAGAATAAATCCTGCAGAATTCGACACTTCAAAACTACTGTAAGAAAGAATGCAGCACGCACCCTTTGGATTTCTCCTCCCCCGCTGCTGTTGAATCATTTATCACTTCAGAACATATTTCTGGCGTTAGCTGACACTTTTCATCCAGAGTGACTTACGATTTAACAGTAGAATAAACTTCAGCCAAATGAGAAAAGTGAAAAATTACAGACAGCAAACCACAGGGAGTGCAAAAGGCCAGAGCTGCGCCGCTCTGAGAAAATAACTACGACGAGAAAGAAGTGTCGGGAAAACACATAAAAACGAGCAGCAGAGGGAAAGTTTGCATTGGAATTAGAGGGAAGTAGAGCCGACGGGAAAGACAGTCATAAGATGAGGTTTGAAATTATAGTTTGACCGTCCAGCTGCATGCAAACACACTAAACTGCATCTTAAGTTTGAATTTATGTCCTCAAGGTGAGACATCTGTCAGCCTGACACGTGACTTCCTGTTTCTATTTTTTAAATCAGCCACAGTGAGCAAAGAATTTCTTCAGAAACCAGCTCATGTCGCCGATTTGAGCCTGCACACTGAAGCTGACCGCACACTGTGACATATGAGATTGCAAAAAGATTGCACAGACACTGCTCTGTATTTATGAAGATGTTTTGCAGATAAATTTGTGAAAAAGAAAAGTCCAAACTAAGAATTAGATACTGTGGGTTTAAGATATGTGCATATAACTAAACAAACAGACCTGCCTGGTTTCTGGAGTGGAAACTTTAGCTCAATACATCGATATAAGATCAAAAAGTTGAGCAGGTAATTGCTCATAAATCATTTCTGCTTTTTCTATTACATGGAAAGAGATACAAACTTTATTTTAATCTGTCTTTACATCAGCGTCTGTCACACAGGAAACCACATGTAGTCAGTCTGATATTTTTCCTGTTTAAACAGCTGTAAGCAGAGCACACCTGCACCACAAAGCCTCATCTCACCCGATCTTTCATAGCCTCTTATTATAAATGTTTGATCGTCTTCTTGCCCAGAGTTATCTCGGCTTGTGCAAAACATGAGACGTTACAGTGGCATGATTGCAAGCGAATAAAATCACCATGCAGGGCATCGTTAACTCAACGGATCAACTTCAAGATCTGACTTTTAACCTTCAAAGTGCTTCATATCCTTTCTCACAGGCCTCGTCCAGACTAACAGTCTCCCCTACTGTCATCAGCAGCTCTACTGGCACCACCACAGCACAATGTTTGCCAGGGCGTCTTTCTCCTTTGCTGCATCCTTCTCTGCTCTTAAAACGTTTCTTAAAATATCTTATTCACTAAAATTGTATTAACTCTTCTCATCTTATTTGATATGAATTCTTGTTTAAAGGTTCGGTGTGTCTCTATTTACAGAATATAACAGAAATGGTAGTATTCATAACTATGTTTTTATTTTATTTCAAAGTCTGTCATCCTGTAGAGTTACATGGAGAAAACAAACATGAAATTAATTCATTTAAAATATATTATACTGTCAAAATATTACAGAGTTTCATAGGAAAATAAACTACAAGTGTAATTTAAAATAAGTTTTGCAGTTCCTGAAATATATATTTGATTAGTTACGAGCTCAAATGTGACAAAAAGATAGTGAGTGGAGATCAAAAACGCTGCAATCGTGGCTCCAAACAGGAAATATTATGAAGAGACATGCAGGTCTCAAATTAGCTCTGGTTCTTGAACTGAGCCTGTTATATCCACAAACACCGTGGACTAAACACTGACTCTAGACAGAGCTCGTTTTGTGGCCACTGTAGTTTCAGCCTGACTTATTCAAAATGAGATTTTATTTCTTGTCGTTGCTTTCATGATGTTTTATTATTAAGAAGTAAAATTAAATCTGCATCGACTGCTTCTCTCCAGCAGAGAGCGCTGCAGCTCAACATCAGGGCCCGTGCAGGATGAGGACTTCAGGTCCAGCTGCGGAGCTTTTGTACCACAGATCAGAGGTTTGTCTTTATTTAGCTTCATATCTGTGTCACAGAGTTCCAGAGAATAAAAGACAGAACTTCTCGTGAGGGGACGTTCTCCCTTTCTTTTGACCTTTGACCTTCCTGTTACAGAACAGCGTCTCCACACAAGGCCGGACAGAAGTGTAAACCCGTCAGACCGGCTACATGTTCTGTCTTGTACGTGCTGATATACAGGTCAAAGTGTTCTGCCGGAGCTGGCCCTCTTGTCTCCGTGTGTCCATGAACCTATGTTTGTCTGTGTGCGTATGTGCCCTGTTTGTGTATTTATGTGAATGTGTGTGTGTGTGTGTGTGCTAATTTTGGATATGGCTGCAGGGAAAGAAAGTCTCTGGTGTGTGACAGAGCAACTGATCATTAGTCATTCTGCTCCACATACTGTAGAGAGGAGGAGGAGGAGAAGGAGGAGATAGAGGAAGTAGAAGGGTAAAAGAGGTCTAAGTTTTAGTGGTGCCGTTTTAAAGGTCAGAATATACTTTTCAAATGTTTGTCACCTCTCGGCACGAGTAAAGAAATGATAACAAACCACCTCGGATTGAGGATATCAGGTCTGTTTGCAAGAAACTTGGAATTTGTGACGCGAAACCAGAGATGTTGGACTTCAGTGAGAGTTTGTGGTGCTGGGAGAAACTTATTTAATGATGTTACATGAAATGCTCCCAAAGAAAAACTTGGAAAAACTTTTAATCCGTAAGTTTCTGTTTAAGATTCCTTAGGGAACTGAAGGCAAAGAAAGATTTCTTTAAGTCGTAGTTGCAGAACTTTTGATAGATTTGATAAACTTTCATCGCCTTTTAAAAAGTTCTTTGTAGTACTGACCGTTTCTTTAAGTTTAACCCTTTGCAACAACTGGCGTTGAACTCTCTCTGTCTGTCTGACCACGTGTCCTGACGTCTCGAGTCACTTTGATTCAGTGGGAAACTCCCTAAAAAACACCTCGACGTGCTCGCGTGTGATGCAGCCAACTTGTCTTGGCTTAATCTGGGTTGCTAATAAGGTTGTCACGGTGTGCTGCAGTCCCCTCAGCCCCTCCAGTTACAGCGTTAATGGATAAAACTGTATCAAATTGTGCAATATAGCAACGCGGGATGTCATTCTCTGCCCTCAGCGCGTTTGTTTGAATAAATAAAAGCTGTTTATTAATGTGAAAGTTGCCTAACTCTAACCCATGATTAAAAATCGTTCCTCTTCTTCACCCTGCTTCTGTGTGGCATGGATCAAACCCTGTTAAATAAGGAAGTGAGTGCAATGGGAGAACATATTTGTAAAACGGCACAGAAAATCTATCACAAATGACCCAGATATGTCTTTGTGTTTATATTGGGGCGCAGAGATAAATATGGAAATATAACAAACTCAAACAATTTACCAACCTGGAGGGATTTTAGTTGTCTGATTTTTCATAACTTCTAACTATAAATCAAATTCAACAAGGACCCAGTGCTCCTGCTGAAGGGAGTGTGCTCGTCAGCCTTGCCCTCATATTTTGGTGTTGCCCAGATATTTAGGAGAAAGTAGGACATCAAGCACACTGAGCATTTGTATTCATGGTTTGTTTCTCTCTTTGTAATTTGGAGGTATGCCTACAAAACCAGGTTGATAAGGAATTACTCATAAATAAGAAATTTATAGAAGAAAGTCACAAAGTCCTGCTGGTTTAACAGCTGCAGGAATGAAGGACCTGTGGTAGAGCTCCTTCGTACATGGTGGGAGTAGCAGTCTGCTGCTGAAGGAGCTGTTTAAGGTGAGGGGAGTTCATGGCTCCTCTCTATCACTTCCTCTATGGAGTCCAGGACAGAGCTGGACCTCTTGACCAGTTTGTTGAGTCTTATTGAGTCTCAAGCAGTTTTTAAGGGTCCTGCACACTCCAAAGGACTTCAGACAGCTTTGACCCTTCTTGTACAGGACACCTGGTCTTAAACCAAAGTTTAAAGAAAACAAATGTCAGATCATAGAATTGTCCTGATTGGTCAGAAACCTTTCTCTATATGTAGGTGAACTCGCACCATCTTTATCTAAACATCAGTTTAATATGTAACTCCGCTTCTCCATACTGTACAACTTCTGCTGCTTTTGTCCACTTTGCATATACAACATAGTGTTTATTGCATTTCCAGTTGCCTCTAGCTAAGATTCCTCTCACAGAGCTTTTATTATGTCGAACTGAGGATCTACAGAGAGCACCATATGTGTGGAGGGATGACAGCGCCGAGGAGGGAGAGGTGATGGATGAGAGGAGAGGAAAGAGAGAAGAGCCTGAAGAACAGACAGAGGCGTCCTGATAAGTGACACAATGCACAGATACGTCTCATAAGAAGGATGGATAGAGGATGATAAATACAGTTTGTCCCTGTATGGTGAGATATAAAAATGAAATATGACGGAAAACTTCCCGGGTGGGTGGTGAACGGGCCATCCTGTCCTACAGATGGCAGCCTCGAGCTGGAGAAGACTTCACTGCGTGTTTTAAATACCAGCAGTCGCAAAGAAGGTTGGTCATGATGTACAACGAAGCTCTTTACAATCGAATACTGTGAAATCGGAAGAAAAAGACGACAAACTTCTTGTAACTTTGACTAAATTGGCTGCAGTAACAAGGCTGCAACAAATCTGGGATTGAACAGGGAATCTGATGTTACCCAATGCAATCATCACACCTCCTGCAGGCTTCACGGTGGGAACCACACATGCAGATAACATCCATTCACCTCACGGCTTCTCACAACATCTCTTTTCTCTCTGGATAAAATTAAAGATGATGCAGGAGAAACAGAAAATCTGTGCACAAAGCTGCAGCTTCCAAAAACCTGTTAGCACATGGCAACAAATGGAGGAAGATCAAATGAGGGTATGAACATTTTTCATCAGCGTTTAACTGGATTTTGGCAGCCGAACACGAGAGAGAGAGACTAAATCACCTCATCCTCGGTGTAAATGAGGAAGAGCCGGTAGTCTCGAGCTGCATTCAGCTGTCAGGTATTCAGTGGGCATCACCTCGTCTTCACAGCTACAGTGGGATTTCATTCACACTGTCACTCCTGTCTAAATACCCACAACGGCAGCTCTCCATGTGAGTGTGTGTGAGAGACAAGTAAACATGCCTGAAATTCAAAGACTGTGATGTTTCATTCATTATGTTGTCAGTATGAATAATAGATAGCTAATTGATATGCAGTACATCACACACAAACACACACACACTCACTTCCATGTGGGATCAGGCTCTGAACTAATATTTGTAAGGCTCAGCTGTCATCTCGCATTTAAATTTATCAGGAGGCGAACGAACAAGAGACACAGTCAGGGGTGAGCGACAGATAGAGATCAAACGCCAGCGAAACAACGAACACAGTATGAACATACATCATGCAAACACGCAGAGGGTGGAAAATAACAACAAACTGTCTCTGAAACAGAGGAGCCTTTTTTTTCCTCCATAACTTTCACGTTATCGAGGGTTGCACTACTTTTATAAAAGCATGAACTGAAGAGTAAAGTTACTCCGCACGGGGAGATATCCTGTTACAGCAGATCGTAACAAAGGTTTTATGAGATAGATGTTAGAGGTGATCAAGGTAATAAAGATGTTGGGAGGGAGATGCTGGGAAGTGAAGCCAACACTGAAGTTTCCCCGTTCATGACAACTGTACTGAGGGTGAATTTTTATAGAACTCACCTGTTCAATTATATTAAGGCTTAAAGTTATGCATAATTAAGAGCGTGGCTGCTTTGATTGACAGGTGGGTGCTGTTACAGATGGCTCTGCCGGGGTTTGACCTCGGCATCATTCTATTTACAGCGTCCCGGCTATAGTATCATCATTTTGGCTGCAGGAAATTAATTTATCTCTGCAGGTCTAATCAGTAAATTCAACTAGATACAGTTAACCAAAACTAAATCACTTGTTGAGCTGTGCAGAGCCGAGGGAAACTGGAGACTCTGGCTGGGTTCGTCACTACGGGCAACGCCTGACATTGTAGTCATCCGATCCGCTGTTATTATGAAAATATTGATTACAGCAGCGCTGACACAGAAATTAGAGCGGTGTTGATTTTATCAGTTAATTCTACACAAGATAAATAAGTTCTCAGAAACTTCATGTCTTCAACAACCAACCAGAGGGACAATAACAGGAAGCTTTGAGGCAACACTGTGTAACTCGGGCACCTTACCATGAACTAACAGATTTTAAATCATGTTGATGTCACACTGAATCAGGTGAACTTTGTGCTCTGGGTATGATCACTTTGGTGAAACACAGGGAAGAAGAGGAGGTTTACAGGCCGAATGCTAATGGGGGAGCAGAGATAGTGTCGTGCCAGAACAGGAGCTGAGCATGCAGGCAATGCAACTGAGCACAGCAGCCTCTGTGCACATAATGACAGAGGCAAAAAGACTGAAGAGGACAGTGACAGAGGAAGCTAAGAAGAGAAAAGAACAGTGAGCGAGCAAGAAGCTGCTGGACAAGAGTAAATCTGAGACGCCGAGCTGGGCGTCTTGCTGTTGGACTAGTAAGTAATATTAGCTGGCTGCTATGTCTTGTGTTGTTGGACTCTGAAACTGAAATTGCAAAAAGATCAATTTCTGCACAGCGTCTTCAGGTTGATGAGCAAACAGTCCTCTATTTGACAGTCGTGTCCTTTTATACCTGAGTAAGACAAGGTAAGAAAACAGGCGTAAGACGGACAGATGTGAGAACGACATGTGGAAAGAAGTGACGGAGGAGAAAGTTAGTGAATAAACGAACACAGAAAACTGAGTTGAAGGACAAACACGCTGTTCTGAAAGTCTGAGAGCAGACTCCAGTCTGAATAACAACCCTTTCAAACTGTTTGTGCTCAGTGTGCGTTTGAACGCCCCCTCACTTAGATACCTGTCTCCTGGGAAACCGGTGTGTGTGCGAAGTGGGTCGCACACACACTCACACACACGCACACACACACACACTGCCACAGCCTGAAAGAGCTGAGCAGTAAAGAAAAGAAAGAGAGGTGGAGAGATTCAACAGTAATGAGTTCAAACACTCACATATACACAGGTGCACACACACACACATATACACACTTACATCTCAGCTCCCTCTGCGCCCTGTGTTAAAGCTGCAATGAAACCTCAGCCAATAGGACGACTCTGTTCATGTGATGCCGGCCAATCAGAACGCTGCATGCTGACACTCCCACAGGAGGGTGTGTAGGTGCTGTTTGAGGTAGGATGGACAGTGTGTGTGTGTTAGGATGTGTGGATACCTTTCTGTACTGTATGTGTGTGTGTGTGTGTGTGTGTGTGTGTCGGAGGAAGCTCCCGCAGGTCTGATGTTATGCTGATGTTGATCCTTTGGGGGAAACAGAGAGGCGGCTGAACCCCTGACTGCTGCTCTCATCGTGAAACAGGAACACACACTCATTTCATGTCAGCAAAGATTTAATTACACGTGGACACACAGGAATTCAGAAGCCACACACACACACAGACACACACACACACACAAAACACACACCTTTGCCAGCTCTTTGAGGGCAGAGTCATGAACGGTCAGCGGTGGAAAATGTGTCTCTGGTGGTCAGCTTTGCAGCTCAGCAGAGAGGAAGCTGAACTTTCCTCCATTTTATCACAACCAGCAGCTTCATTACTGGGCTGCCAAAATGGAGGCCTGATGGAGTCCACTGTTGATTAAAGGGGCAGTCTACAAAAAAAAAATGGGTACAAAAACAACAACAGCTGGGAGGCTAATTTAAGTGCAGGAGGAGACCATGGAGGTGATGCAGCCTGTTAGCTTAGCTTAGCACAAAGACTGCAAGCAAAGGGGGTAAACGGCTAGCAGCACCTCCAACGCTCACTAATTAACATGCTCTATCCTGTTTGTTTGATTTACCAAAAAAAAGAAAGAAAATAAGAAAAACTGAAGTGTGAAAATGAAAATTTGCAGTTTGACTACCGGGAGTACTAACTTCCTGGAGTATCCACGGGTTGCCTGGCAACTGCTACCAGGCCCTGTACATAACCAAACATACTTGTTAATTAAACAACAGGTATAATGTGTTAACTAGAGAGCTTTAGAAGTGTTGGTAGGTGGATTTTGTTACCATTAGCCAGAGCCAGGCTAGCTGTCTTTATGCTAAGCTAGGCTAATTGCCTGCAGCTTTAGAAGTAATTAATAGATATAGGAGTCATGATCTTTCAGGTACTTTGTGAAGTAAAGGGTCAAAGGTAAAAGTGATAGCAGCTCAAAGTAAGTGGCAGTTTTTAACGTTTTCAAGTGAATGTTGCCCAGCCAGTGTCGTGCCAGAACAGGAGCTGGGCAAGTAGGCAATATAACCAGGCTCAACAGCCTCTATGGAGGCGAAGAGACTAAAGAGGACGTTGATGGAAGCCACCAGACAAGAGTAAATCTGGGATTGACTTTTAGTCATGAGCGAGAGCTTGGTGAAAGTTGGACTTGTAAGTAATATTAGCTGGCTGCTATGTGTTGTGTTATTGACCTTGCTTGATGTTTGGCTGTTAATATAATCATAACAAATTCATGTGTATAGCTGTCTATATTTACCACAGTGGGATTAAACCTTTCAGTTTCAAAGTAATGCTGCTTTAAAGGGAACACAAATACATATCATGTCATGAATATGATATCAGAAAAGAGAACACAAAAAGTACAGTTCCATCTGTTTATTGATTAACTATAAAATATTGAGTTACTAAAACAATTTAAAAGAAACACTGATAAACGTGGTTGCTGTCTGTAAAAAAAAAAAAAAAAAAAAAAAAAAAAAGAAACAGTTCCTTACACGTACAGTATAGGGTGACAGAATATATCTGGTTTCAGATTTATCTCTAAAATGTATTTTTTTTTTTGCATTTTTACAAGATTAGACGTGTACAAAGTATATTCTGATATCTTTTTTCTCCCCTCGACAGTGAAGGATCATTTACAAAACTTAGATGATTTTTCTATTTATTTTCAAAATAATCTTTTTTTTATTATTTTTCTGTAACAGGACGATAACGATACTGAAGGAACAGCAGACGAAGAACCAGCCTCCAGTCCACCTCTCTCTCTCTCTATCTCTCTCCCATTCAATCTTTTACTCTCTCTCCCATTCCTCTCTTACTCTCTTTCTCTCTCTCTCTCTAGCAGCTAGCTCCCAGTGCCAGTCAGCAGTATTGCTTGAGAGGCGTGGACGATTGTTCAGAGAGGGGAAGCAAAAATAAATGACAGAAACATGCAAAAAAAATCATGAATCACAGCAAAAACTAAAATTTTGTAGGACAAGCATAAACGTGATAAAAAGAACATACACAAAGTCAGGCTCTTAACACATGACACCAAATGAAAATGAAGGCGAAGTGGGCAATACGATTCGGTGTGTGTTTGTGTGTTTTGGACCCTGTTTGAAGGCCTAAGGCTGGGCTTGGGATGGAGATAGAGGGGGAATAGAGATTGGAAGGATCAAATCAGGGGACTGACTGATGGGGAAAACCCAAGTATATAGCCTAGGTGGGATCGTAGACTTGGTTCATTAGTGCTCGTTGTTGTTGTGACGACTGTCGTCAGAGTTGTTAAGGACACATGAAGTCTGGTGTGAACGGCAGTCGTTAAGAACACCTGGCGTAATGTGTGAACGGCTGTCGTTATGTCACCTGATGTAAACGACACTGATTAGGTCACATGTCATCAGGTGTGAATGACACTCGTTCGGTCACCTGATGTCAGGTGTGAACGACAGTCGTTCAGGACTGTCGGAATCTAAGAAACCTCTTAGATGAAGAGGTGAAACGTCTTTACGTATCTTTAACCAAGTCCAGTTCTCAAAGAAAGATAACCTGGATGACTGAGAACCTTCACAGACTTAGAGATTGGAAGGCAATAACACACCTTAAAGGGTTACAAAGGTGTGTAAGTGTGTGCATGTGTGTGTAATACCAGAGGATAAGATGTCTTATCACACACAAACACACACACACACACTTAGAAAAAAAGTGCTTTAGCAGCTCCAGGGGTAAACAAACATTCATAACGGGCACTTTAACTTGTTCACTCTACAAACAACCGGTTCGACCTGTGTACCCATTACACTCCCACGGCTGAGATACCAGCCGGAGATCCATTTTGGGCCGACTTGTCATTCAAAAACTTTCTGAACTCTCTGTCTGCAGAAATGCGAGTTTCAGGCAGCAGCAGCTTGAGGAGCAGGTGGGGCTTTAAGCAGATAAGATAATGAGTAATCTCAGAAAAACAGCACATGTAGTCACTCTGTACCTGGTTAAACCACTTTCAATACTAATAGACTAGCAGCACATACAAACGTTTCCTTTACCGGGTGGCTATCATGTCTGGATTTTATATATATATATATTTATATATGTACTGAAATGCTAACTAATATACTGGCAGACGTCTTTTTTTTTTTCATTTATCAAATGTCACATTAACATCTTGGGACAACTTGCAGCCATCTCAGAGTGAGTAAAAATAATATATATCCTAGAATAAAATCAGACATAACCAAAAGATCTCAAAAGAGTAGAAAATATTAAACCTATTGAATATCAACAAGACAATCTTCAGTCTCTGCAGCGACACAGAGAGAGGGCAACGTGGTAAGAAACATACAAGAAAATCAACATGATAATCAGATATATACTATATATACAGTATCTATGTACTGTATATAGATACAAACTCTATACACAATAGTGTAGCTAAGTGAGTTAAGAGCTCAGGAACGGAGGGTTGTTTAAACGATAAATCACAAAGAAGTCAGGCGTTCCCCGAACGTCAGGGGAAAATCTGATTACTCCTCAAGGAGGGGCGGGGGAGGCGGGATCTAAGCGAGATTTTGGCCAATCATCATCATCGTCATCGTCATCATCATAAGGCCTGGGAGAGTAAAAGGCCGCCCAAAAAAAACGCTCACAACCCTGAGCACAACATTCAACAGTCTGACCCTAAAAAACGGTTAAAACGAGGCACGTAGAAAAAATTCATAAGCAGCTAAAAGAGGTGAAAAGAAGAAACGTGAAGAAGACGTGTGTTTGTTTTATCTGTTCAGGGAGAATCATGCAGAGGAGAGACGGCGAACGCAGGGAGTGGGGGTTAGTAAATACTCTAGGAAGACATACAAGACTCCCAGTCACAGAGTCTCCTTTGCGGCTGAGCTCATTCAAAGTGCACTCATGTCAAATATGATTGCTTGAAAGGGGGACGAAATGTGTTCAAACTTGTGGGGTTCAAGATAAACATCCATAAAACAGCAGAAGCAGAAAGAAAAATAAAACCAAACACAGGACATTTAGAGGTTGAAAAACGCTGCAGCCAAACTGTGGAAGATGACTGTTAAAATTGAATTATGTTCATGATCTAATCAGTGCTGGCAGCTGTGTACGTATGAATATCAGTGCCATGACCTTGATGCATCTCTTCGGCTGACTGCAACGTTTACAACCCTGAAAACACCTTTGAAAAAAAAAAAAAAAAATCCACCCTCTGGGACTCCTTACACTGCTAATACATCAGCTTGTTCAGTGCATTCGTGGAGTCACTTTGTGATCAAGTATCGGGCGTCCTACATCCCCGAAACTGGACAAAGTCAATGACAGTATAAAGAATGGACGGCGTGTCCGTGACAGGTTTCTGAAGAGTCATTGTGAAGCTCAAAATCTGCTGTGCTGGCTGCATGGATCATCAGAATGATGTA
The DNA here is from genome assembly GCA_023373845.1 of Nibea coibor. NCBI lineage: Eukaryota > Metazoa > Chordata > Actinopteri > Sciaenidae > Nibea > Nibea coibor. The sequence continues at coordinate 4,659,372 of CM041727.1, forward strand.
AGCCTGGGTGCTGGTTGTAAATATAAGACTACAGCAAGGACTTGGAGAGGAACAGCTACCTCTGTCTGTCATATTAGCAACTCTAAAGCTCGCTAATTAACACTATATATATCATTATAAAGAGATATATCATGTTAATCTTCATGCAAAGCTAAGCGGACGCTGGCTGCAGCTTTATGTTGAGTGTAAAAACACAGACCATTAAACAGTGGACGTAGTATCTGTGACATCAGTTGTAGGAGTTGTTTTGAAGCTTGGGGACTGATGGAGACTGACTCACTTCTGGAGCCAGCCTCAAGTGGACGTTTGAGGAACTGCCGTTTTTGTTTCATAGTGTTTTTCAGGGTGGATTTTTTTTCTTCCTTTTTAAGGAACTCAAAGATGAAAATGAGAAGTGCTTTTAATAGTACAAGATTCCTTCCTCTCTCTTTAAGCCTGAGTCTCTGAGGGAGTCAGAAGTTTTAGTATCACACAGACAGTTTTGCCTGCCCGAGTTAGGATTGTCAAGGGGCGGGATAGAAGGTTTAAATCAAAAGGAGCGTTAGGCTTTAAGTGTTTTTTTTTTCTTTAAGTGCTTTCTGTTGAACCTCTCTCTTTCTGTGCGTCTCTTTCTTCTCTTTGTCTGTCGCTCCTGCTGTTCTGTAGATACATTTATATGACTGTAACATGACTGTAACATCACCACGGCAACATCATAATCACAACGTCACATCACCGGCGTGTGTGTGTGTGTGTATGTGTGTGTGTCGGGCCTCTCTCTCCTGTATCATCATTCACAGTTCGTTAAAGCTTCTCGGCTGTTTACCTCTTTAGAAAAAAGTACTCTGACATAAATCTATTACATGAAAATAAAACACATATTTTCCTCTATATAACTGTGTGTATTACATGGAGGTGAGTATTTACACGTGTCTGTGCATGTGTGAGTGTAAAGTGTGTGTTTATGACGGTTATATTTACATGTAAAAGGACACTGAAGTGCTCGTGTGTGCTCTGAAGCTTTCCTATGAACACAACAAAGCAGAACAGTTTGTGTCAATGGAGTCTGTGTGTGCAAAAGTGTCAAGAGACTTGTTCCTTTTAATACTGTCCATAGTGTCTCTGTCGTAGTCGCTGTTCATGACAGTCTGGTTTGAAGTGTATCGTTATAGCGGTCGAGTCACACACTGTGAAAGATCCATCACGGCTGAAGATCAGTGATTTGACTCCTCCTCGGTGAGGTCCATGATTTGGTTTCAGCAACTCGTGGCGAGTTTCTGCTTGTTCAGCAGATGACCGGGACTCCGTCCGTGTTGAAGATCATGCCGGTGGTGGGCTCGTAGGTGCCGGCCAGGTAGTAGAGGTCTTCACTGTCGGCGTAGCGGCGCGTGTGGGTCATCTGCTCATACTCCTCCACGCTTACCACCAGGCACTTGTGGCTGACCGTCTGCACATCATTCTCGTCGCTGTGAGACGACTGGTAGAGGGCACGCTGTGACAGAAGATAGAGGTTTATTTCTAATCTATAAAACACAACTAGACAGATAACTGTGTTCACCTGTGAAGCCCCAAAACTGATAAAATGTGTAAAAACTTTATCATAGAGTCAAAAAATATAACTGAATACCTCAAAACAGTAAATGGCTACAGTGATATTGTTTTATTTGAATGGGTGTCCCACAGGGATCTGTGCTCGGCCCACTTCTTTTCACTATTTTTATAAATAATTTGGGTCAAGACGTTACAGATGCTCATTTTCTCTCCTACCTGTGATGGACAGTACAGGACTTGTTGAGGGACAGGAAAATCTGATTTATTTGAATTCTTTCAAGACCTGGAGATGAATCGTTGGGGTGTGTTACATATCAGTGATTTTTTTAACAAACTTGTTCTTAATTTGAGCTGTTGTTATTCAACTAACAGCATTATTCACTGATGGATTCAGTTATGTGTTTTGACTTGCTTGATAACCTTTGACTACATTTGTCAGTCTGTAGGCTCCATATTCGTATTCAGATTTGAAGCCTGAATATGAAATACACAGGTAAAATAATCCTTTTTCTCACCTCCATGAAGTCTTTCCTCTGGATAGACGAGTGCAGAGCTGCTGGTAAAGACTGACCGCACATCTGATCCCAATTCTGAAGAGGAAAGAGTTTAAATGGTTTCAAATCAAACAGTCTGACACATTTCTTTTACATATATGATACTAAGAAAACCTGTTATTAATTCTAGGGACCAGACTCGATTTAATCAGTCCCTCCTACCTTCTTGTCGGTGAGTTTCTTTCCAGGATTTGTCTCCTCTGGATGGTAGAACCAGTTGACCCTGACCACCATGTTGCTGCCCCAGGACTCCCACATGCTCTGGATGCGTCCGATGAAGGGCAGGTTAGGCCGGCCGGCGGACAGAAACACGGCACAGTCACCGATGCGGATCATCTCCCTGCCTCGCACGATGGCCTTGTAGAAGAGCTTCTTAGCTTTGCCTTTCATTCCCCGTCTCTGAAGTGGAAGTCAGAAGAGTGAATTTTTTTGACGAATACAGTCGGAGTTTGTCAAAATTTGATCATGAGTTTCTGAACTCACCTGAGTGGGTTTCCCAAACCACTTCCAGAGTTGCCTGGCTGGAAGGAAAGCTGAGATTTTGGGCCTGTTCTCCACACTGGGAAGCCTCTGACGCTTAGCCAGCTCCTTGGTTGTGGGCAGGTGGACCCCTTCTCGCCGCTTCGGTCTCCCCACCTTCCCCTCCCCTCCACTGGGCTTTGGCTTCGGAGGACGACCCCTCTGCCCGGAGCCCTTCCCGGTAGCTGGTTTAGTGGGTTTAGCAGGAGCAGAAGCAGCAGGAGCCGGAGAGGTAGGAGGCGAGGGAGACTCTGAAGGAGGAGACAACTCTTCTTCTTCCACTTTGACATCAGCCTCATTCTTCACCTCCTCCTCTTCCTCCTCCTCTTCTTCTTCTTTAGTTTCTTCTTTCACTTTGTCCTGAACTGGAGGCGGGGAGACGGGGCCCGGTGGAGGAGGCGTAGGGGTTCTCTCTTCATCTGAGCTGCAGGAGGAGTCGTCAGTGGACGAGGAGGACGATGAAGATGACGACGATGAAGAAGATGAAGAGGAACCAGAGCAGGATGAAGAGGAGGAAGAACAACTTGAGGTGCATTTCTTCTTCTTCTTCATCTTCCCTTTCTGTCCTTCCTCCTCAGACTCTGAGCTGCTGCTACTCTGAGATTCCTCCTTCATCTTCCTCTCCTCTCTTTTTTCCACCTCCTTTCGCTCCTCCTTTTTACCTTTCTCCTCTCTCGTATCCATCTCCTGTCCTCTCCCAGCACTTCCACGACTCTCTGACTTCTCCTTAGCCAGCAATGGTGCTTTGTAGTTGGACTCCTTCTCCGGCAGGCCGCTCTCTCTGTCTGGAGCTCTCGGTTTAGCCTTTAGTGGTTTCTGATTGGCTGTAGCCGTGGAGATGGGCGTGTGATCCCGTCTGACCCCTCGACCCTCTAGCAACATGAGAGCCTTGGTCTTCTTGGTCTTGGGGGAGGTGACACCTTCATGGTCGAGCTTCACGAGGGGCTCCGCGGACAGGGGCTTGCGCCTCACTACAGAGCCCACGTCAGTTTGACCAGAGCTGGGCTTCGGTCTGGAGATGGGGCTGGGCCTCGAGCTGGAGGTCAGCTGGTCAGATGCCATCTTCAGTTTGGGTCTAGGGGTAGATGATGATGATGATGATGATGATGATGATGATGATGACAACGAAGACGATGAAGGTCTGGGAGCCAGTGAAGAGCTTGGTTTGCTTGTTGACATCCTGGAGATGGGACTTTGTATGAGTCCAGAGCTCAGGCTGGTTCTGGAGCTGCTGTGATGGTCCGAGGAGGATTTGGTTTTGGGTGTGGAAGCAGAAGTGGGCCTGGGTGTGGACGTGGAAGCACTTGACTTGGGAGCAGTGGATGATGTTGCCATACTGGGTCTGGACATCGGTCTGTTGGTGGTGGGACTGACGCTGCTGGTGTTCTCTCTTTCTCTGCGCTGGTTGTTGTACGAGCTGAGGTTGGGCTCGCTGTACAGATCCACGGTCAGGACCTTCCCATAGGTGGACGGGTACAGAGAAGGAGGCAGAGAGCGGGAGGGTTTGGGAGCAGGAGGCTGAGATGAGCTGGTCTTTCTGGGCACTGGGGTGGGAAGGGTAGGGCTACTTGCAGGGGAGGTGGTGGAGCTCTTGCGACCCGGTTTCGCCTGGGTTCCCATTGTCGGCCGGGATGCAGGCCGGGGCTTCTCCTGAGCCGCCTTCTGGGCAGAGGAGGTCCGGTCCTGGGAAGGCTTGGCTGGAGCTTGGGGCCTCTCTGCGGGTTGGGTGGAGGAAGACGGAGGATCAGCTTTCTCCCGGCCGTCTGGGTTCATGGAGGTCTCTGAAAACAAGACACACAAAAAAGTTAACTCTGCTTTTTTAGGCAGACTAAACCTTAAATGGGTTTACACTGGACATGCTGACATTTCATGGTTTTTGTGGTCGGCAGCCTCACATGCTGAGAACGGCAGACAAATCAGCAAGGAAACAAGTCTGAAATGAAAACATTGCTTTTAAGAACTGCTTACCCAGAAGAAACAAGGCCGGCGTCAGCAAATCAGACAAGCAACATGCCATATATTACAGCTAGAGTAATAGACTCTGAGCTTTACAGAGAAACAACGAAGCTGTTCGAGCAAATTCATTAAAGTGACATCGGAGATGACAGCCATGGCCACACACGTCTGATGAAAGATCCGTCTGAGCTTTGAGCTATTTTAGTCAGAGAGACGAACACGACAAAAGCACTTCTGATTTTAGCCCTTTAATGGGTCTCTATAAATACATTAAATAAGAGACAACAAACTGCATGCTACACATTTTCTTATTCCCAATAAGCAACATAAATGAAGCACATTTGCATCTGTCTGTGTTACAAATGACATCAAGGGTGACACCAGACTATAAAGTGTGCTTTAAAATGTACTGGAGTGCATCAAAGATCACTTTACAAACTACATATTTCATACTTCAGTATATTTGGAAACTTGGGAACAATAAATGCAGTCTGAAATATGCTGAGGTGCCGAAACTTTGTGCAGAGGCCTTGAACTTTGGCCTAAGAAGTGCTGAAATAGTCCTGAATCAGGCCCACATGGTGTTGATATAAGGATGTAGCGGCGGAAGGAAATCTGCCTCAGAGGGTGGAGACTGGGGTTGTAAATTATGGCGTCTGGAATGAATCTTGGGTTTATCTCTCTCCAAAGAACAAATTACCACCCAAACTTTTTTTCCGACTCTTTTTAAATTTTCTTTGGACCTTTCAGAACTTCTGTAACTCTTCATCATTGCTGTAGATACGGGCCGTCAGGTTGGACCGTTCAGTGGGACTTCACTTACATGTTGGATAAGAGGTCTGGATTTACAAGTCTGGACGTCTTATCTCCAACAATTTGTGTGAGGAGTCGTCCTATCAGATGACTGTGACGGCGATACTTAATGTAAAGTGCATTGGTTTTAATTTAAGCAGCTGTCCATCATTTTTTTTATCTCCCCTGGGAAACATCTTGAATACTTACATCACAGATTTGACACTTTTGGTTCAATCTGTGAAACTCTGAGCGGCAGGTCGGTGAGTTTATAATAAAAAGTAATAGTGGAATAGTTTCAAGGACTTTTATTCTTCCAGAGGACGCAGGTCGATCAGCTCACCTGGTTTGGGTTTGGGTTTCCGTCCAGGTTTTCCTTTGATCTTGGGAGTGCTGTCCTCTGGCTTTGTTCCCGTCTCTTTGCCCTCTTTGCTGCATTTGCGGACTCGCCTCCTGGAGCAGCTGGCCACGAGCAGGGCAGGGGACGGCTCAGCGCCTGGACAGACGCACAGAACCAGCAGGTTTTAGGATTTATCTGAAGAATCTGACTCTTTACATCACGACTGCGGCCTTTCCTGCCTTGTCTGAAGAGTAGCAATACACCAGAATAGCAGCACCACTGGGAAAACACTTAAACCAGTGAGGGTAAAATGAAATCTATGACTGCATGTGCTGTTTCAAGACTGACAACCAGAAAAATCTAATGAGATCAACAGACCACTAAATGTGTGTGTGTGTGTGTGCTCACAGTGGATCTTGTAGTCTGGCGGCAGCAGTCGGATGTGGGATAGCGGGATTCGGCCTGTGTCGCCGTCGTCAAACTCCACCGTGATGAGATCGTCGTTCTCGTCCATATCTGAACTTCCTGTTTGGAGAAATAAAAACAGTTTTATTAAATGAGAAACACATCAACACTCCTGTTATAACACGAGTGGTTTAACAGCATCAGAACACTTGTTTCTTATTGTTTTATTGTGGTAGAGCTCGGTGAATTGAATTGAACCCAGACCAGTTATGTTCCCATTACAATCCGGCTCTTCAAAGTAATAAACTCTGCTGTATCGTGCACTGAAGGCTCTGTTAAGATCTTTTACATTTGTTTGTGCTGCCAGCTACAATTAAATTGTCCATGTAAGTGGATTATGAATAAAATCATCTAAGCGGTGTGTGTGTGTGTGTGTGTTTGCGTGCAGTTGCTGTACCGTTGACAACTGTGCCAGGGTAAAGGCAGCGGTACTGCTGGCTCCAGTAGGCAGCGATGCGGGTGCCCTCTGGGAGGTAGCGCACGGAGGGAGGCTTCACGTCGATGATCTGCACGAACAGAATGAAGAACTTTTACTGTCCTCGCATGCACAGCACAAACTTTGCACGTAATGCTGTAGAGAGCTGCGGAGCATCGAGACGTTCACGTGTGATACTCACAGCCTCCTGCAGCAGTTGTTCCAAGCAGTAGATGTGTGGTCGGTTCCCTCGCTCGCCCTCCACCACCACGCTGTATCTGCAGGGAGGAAATGTGGGAAAAGGGTCACGGAGACGGCACTCCACCTTTATCTTAATTCTTTGACACCTCTGATTTGTAGCAGGCCGCAGGAATGTGTCCTCTTTTACTAACTACCGCTACAGTGGCTCAGAGCGGAGCGCAGCTGATACCCAAACCCCTGCTGGATTATGTTTGTTTTCCTTTAAATATACCACTCCACCTGAAGTGAGATGTAAAAGTAACACGACAGGTTTTCATGTTTGTTTCAAGTTTGATATTTCGAGGTGAAGGAGCAGCGGCTTCACTTCGAGCTCTGTCTGGATGTTCGAGATCGTACCATCGGGCGGAGGAAACTCATTCTTTCAGTCACTACTCAAAGCTCACGGGTGAGAATTGTAACAAACACGGACCAGCTCTGCCTAAAGCCCATTAGCTTACATTTAGTGTAGTGACGGCATCGATCTTCTCGTGTAACTCTCAGCGAGAAAGCAAATGCACATATGTAACATGGAGTAACCAGTTAAAAATTGCCAAAACCTTCTCACAGGTCTCTGTGGCTCGCACATGCAGACTCCGCCAAACAATATTTTATCTCATGGACTAAATATGTGGGAGTACTCCGCACATCTTCCAACCATCTGCAGCTGGATCACGTGCTTCCCAAATCAAGGACAACAAGAAGAAAATTGGAGCAAACTGATTGATTTGCAGCTTTTAATAGTGCAAACAGATGTGTGTGTTTCCACTATTAAAAGGCTGCAAATCAATCACCGTGCTCCTTTTTTTTTTTTTACCCTCTGAAGTTTAAAAGTTCTTCTCGAGTGTACTCACATGTCGGGCGAGTGTACAGTGTTCACGTGTCCTGCGTACAGCAGTTGGTCGTCCATCGGGATCAAAACTCGGAGTCCGTCCACCAGGGAATCCTTATCCAACACACACTGCACTGGGGCTGAACACACGTAATAAATAAGCATGCTGTTATTTAAAGCGTAAGACGCGTTGGCTGGAGGCAGCAGTAGGTGGCGTCTCCACGGACTCACCAGGTGTGGAAGACCTCTCGGATACGCTGTTGCTGCGCGGTGGAAGGAGTTCGTCTTCGCTGAAGCTGCTGTCCTGATTGGGCTCGAAGTCTTCGTCTGCCGCCATGCTCTCCATCAGCCGGCTCACGGCTCCCCTGGAAGGCTGCAAAAAACACAGACTTTGATTTCACAGCAATAATTATACCTGAAATGTATTAGTTACATGAAGATGATGAAGAAATGATACCGCTACTTCAGGTTAATTTGCTGCAGCCTACTAAACTACCAGGCATGACACCACAAATTAACTTCTCAAAGTCAAACAGCGACATATTACAACACTTATGCTGCTGAATACACAATCTTCTGTGCCGTTTCCACCGCCACAAAGAGCTCTGCACAAACACTTTAGCTGCCTTTCGTGTTTCCAAAACAAACTCGGGAGTTTTTGGGGGTTGGTGGCAGATGGAGAGCAATGCAACACTTTGGCAGGAATCACATGATACACGAGAACTAAACAGTGTTTACTGCAACAGAAGCTATCAGTTAATTTCTTCATGTGTGAGACACAGCGAGCTAGAACATGTTGGCACGTTGAGGTCTAATAACTAAACGGCTCTGATTTTGTCCTTGCCGGGATAATTAAGTTCACATCCATAATGACTTTGGAGCTGATCCATCATCCGACTGACCTCTCTGGCCTTGGTCTTGGCTTTTGGTTGGCTCTTGCGTGTCGGGCTGAGGCTTAGAGGCACGGGGCTGTCTGTGATTGGACCGCACAGAGTGGACGGGCTCACGGGCAGAAGAGAGTCCTTCGACTTCTTTTTCTGGTTTTAAAAAGTCACAATACAATGTGAATATGAATGATGGCACTGAGGAGCTACAGCTATCATCACACACACATACGTGACGACATGACCAAGAGCGGACTGTGTGACGAAACTGACCAAGTGTGGACCAAGTGTTTTTGTCATTTTAAATAAACCAAAATAGAATAGAAATGTTACTTTTAGGGTTTTTAACGATAATATTACTTCAAGTGTGCTTTTTAAAGAACTTGCCAAGTGGGGACGTGCAGCCTTTATCAATTTCTAGCTAACAAAAAGGGGACCTCCATACACTACAGTGTAGTAACTGTTTGTTTACTGCAAAGACTCTGTTTCTTTAAAAATGGACAATTCAGCTTTAATGTATTCAATATTTAAATATTTCTCTGCAATTCAAATATTACAAAAATAATGATGGCTACTTTTAATAAGAATAAAGAATGTTTTAGCTGCATATCAGAATTAATTTGGCTGCATGCACTTATATCAAGGTCTGCAGTATTAGCAACTAAATTAACTTTATCTAGGCTTTAATCAAAAAAACACTGGTTCTCCAACTCCTTGTGGTGATACTTAATTTCAGATAATGAAATTAACTTAACTTAAAAACACACAATACTATCAAAATAATGTGTTATCTATTTCCCGTAATAAAAAATGATATGTAGTCAGACTCATGCAGGGTAGTGCACATATATCCATGAGCAGTTATGAGCTAAAATGTGACGGCGTCAACAGTGAGTGGAGGTAAAAATGAATGTTTCGAAAAACCCCAAATGGGAAATATTAGGAAGAGAAGGGCAGATCAGGAGAACCCCATTAGCTCTGGTTCTGTTCAGGATTGAACAGTCAACAATAAATCATTTTCCTATTACGAATAAACCTCCTGTGTGAACTGTCTGTAGCCAGCGTCGACTGTATTTTAACGTTGGTCATGTTGATGATACTTGGAGAGATTAATATTTTCTGAGGTGGTACGCGTTGTTGGTCTTGGTTTATGACCTGATGAATTATGTATTTAAATCATGTGGATTTCAGTTTATATCTTGAACTGTTGTATTTTATCTTTCTATATGAATCACAGATCCCATAAATGTTGTCAGATATATTTCATGTACAGTTTAAAACAGGTGCTGACAGTCTAATGATGAAGTCACCTGTAAGCTGATTTCAAAACAATATAATATGAGTCAAGAAATCTAAAAAAAAAAACTAAAAACTAAACAGTCTCTTCAAAATGTTTTTGTAACATTAAGGCTGAACTTTACAGACACACACAAACACACAGGGTGGGACGCTGCCAGGCTGCCTGCAGTTGTCCTTTCTTGTCAGCAACACGACACAGACAGCAGGGGAGTGCTGCAGTGACTGAAGTGCTGGGAAACCCTGCTGGCTCTCTGACACACACTCTCACACACAGAAGTGTCAAGGGAGACAAAAAGGATGTGAAGGAACCAGAGTTTGAAGGAGGAGGAGGAGGAGAGGAGTGACACGGTAACAGAAAAGAGGAGCAAAGAGAGGAGGAGGTGGAGGGAAAAAACAGACTGGAGGCTCTTTGTTTTTCAGGCTCAGTTGGTGCATAACACCCTGATGAATTATTGACGTACTTTCACCACATCTTTCCCCTCTCTGGTGGGCGGAGCAGGTTTGGGCCTGGAGGCTGGCTTCGGGGTGAGAGGTGGAGCTGAGCTGGAGGAGGAGGAGGAGGAGGAGGATGAGCTCTGACTGGAGGAAACGGAGGCTGGCACAGACGTCTGACTGGCCGAGGTGGTGGCATCGTGGAGAAAAATCCTCTCGCTGCGTCGTCGGGTCCAGCCCTCATCCTCGCTGAAGCCTCCGACCCCGGAGCTGGTGGGGAGGTCGAAGCTGAATCGCCGCGGCGACCTAGGCGAGGGGCGTGGTTTGGGCATGGGCTTGCGTTTTATTGGCAGAGCTTCGTCTCGCTTGGTGGGGCTGGTCTGGTCGATGCGGCGGGTTGCTGGGGGCAACAGGGGGAGCTCTGGGGCGGAGCGCTTGCCATGCAGCAGAGAGGGGAACTTCCTCAACCGCAAGTCCGAGCCGGAGTCGGACCACTCGCACTCTGAAGACCCTGATGGAGGAGGGGGGGAGGGTCACATGATGTACAAACACACTGTACCGCTCCACCCATAAACATGCAGCCAGTAATAAACTCAGGTGAAATCAATAACCCTGTGAATAGGACTATTGATCAATTTGAAACTAATACATAATTCAAGGCTGAATCATTACATGCACCCTGATGTGACAATTAGAAATGAATGGATATTTAACTATGAATCAATAGCACAATCCTGGAGAAACGCTCAGGCGTTGAACCTGCTCAACTGCAAAAAATTACAATTAAAGTGTCGAATGCTGTCGGGGGAAGCTGAGCAATGTGTAAAAGCAGAGTTTGTACAGAGGACAGGCCACATTTTATTCAGATATAACAAGAAAAACCTTCATTTCTGTTGCTGTGGTTGTGTTTTGTTACCCAAAGTGCTTTGCCGGCTGCGGTGTTTGCCATCATGGAGAAGGCTGCTCAGCGGGGTGGAGCTGACAGGGAGGGCGCTCGCCGCAAACCTGGCCAGAAGACCCAGCCCACTCTCCTCACAGCCACCGTCATCGTCGTCCGAATCGGACTCGTCCTCGTTGTCGTCGTCGTCCTCTGAGGTTTCTGTGTCAGAGAAGAGATTTTTTTAAAAACTCAGAGATGGAATGCGGCCGTGGCGGTGTGGGTGCTGGACCAAAGGTCAAATCACTTCCTACTGTTTGTACAGACTGCAGACACAAAGACTACACCATCGAGATGATGAATTAACCAAAGAATGGCGATCGAGGAAGCCCTGCGTGACAGTAAACAGCAGCCCGGGCCTTACATTAACACACTGTCTGCACAAATACACACTAAACATGTAGGCTGATCAGAGACGACGGCGCTAAGAGAGGAGATAGACTGTCCACTGCCTTCACACTGTAACACTGTGAGATACAGAAAGGAAAATACATGCACGAGACACACACACAGCTGCCGAGACCATGTGAGCTGAAACACTGACTCAGACATCATTTATTATTAAAAAAAAAAACCTTCAGAGGCAGAAAGAGAAGTGAAAACACATAATTCTCTAAATCTAAGGCGCGCGCACACACACACACACACACTCTGCTGGTTAGCTGTGTGTTAGCAGTTAGATCCTTGGCAACAGATGAGCAGGAGGAGCGTCTCCTCGGGGGTTAGAGTGTTAACATTGAGGGTGGATGCACAGTACAAAGTCATACCTTCATATTTTTGTCATCATCTTCATCACTTAGCTACAGTCTGCGTTTACAACGCTAACTTTGTGCTTTGCTGCCCTCTCTGGCTTTCACGTTTGTTGCACCTGTAACTACAGCTGGCAGTGATGTCACGCTGTACTGGAGTACACCTCTACATCACGGCAGCAAGGTGAGAAGTTTTTAACCTGGATCCTTCTTTTCCAAAGTGTCTAATGAGGACGACAACTTTTGAAGTTAGTCCAGTCCAAGAGCGCTGTAGTGGCAAAACTGCGATTCCTTTGAGGCGTCATCATCGAGTTTAAAGGCTTGGCAGGCTCCGATTGTTGTTATGTGTCTGATATTATGGAAATGAAGCTACAAATAGAAGTTTTTGTTTAACCAGAAACAGACGGCAGAGTTGCTGGTCTGCCGGCGCCTCCATCGGTTAGTTTGTTTGTTGTTAGCATCCAACTTTTACCACATTAGTTCAGAGAGCCTTTAAAACACCACAGTCAGACAATAGCACAAACAAACTAAGCGATCGAGGACGGTGTCAGACACTTACAATAACAATCCGAGCCGGTCGGTGCAAAAACAAGTTTTAGTGGATGTACATCGACAGTTTCAACAATTTCCCCGGAGGATTAAACACACCGCAGTTAACAGACTGCAGGCTACAGCGCTCTCACTCAATACTGGACCAATTTCAAAAACTGTTGTTCCAATTTAGACACAGAAACACACTTAACGAGGTCCCCAAGTTGAAAAATTCCCTTTAAACCAACAGAGGTCAGCAAAAACAAGATTTTTTTAAAAACTAAAACATTAATTCTTGGTCAGAGTTGTGAGGCTTTGTTTGAATTATTGACTTTTGTCGTGGCTCCAGACTCATTTCGAGCTGTTTGGACTGCTTCATATGTTGTACTGTGAATCCACAATGCGTTAACCGTAGCGGGCAGACAAAACAACAAGCAGGCACTGAGAGGACAGCCCTGTGAGGCCCCTTTGGTATAATGTTGGTATGAGGTTTGAGCAACCATGGTTACAAACCAGCCTTCCTTTGAGGCCGCCAGGAGACCCTGAAGTCGGGCGAGTGGAGGGTAACCATGGCTCTCGTTCATGAGCTTTAATTTGTGAATAAAAATAAAAAAACAAACGCGAAATAAAATAAAGTTAATGTTCTGTGTATGTGGTTCAATTTCAGAAGAATAGAGGTAGGGGCACTTCCTACTTACAGAGCAGGTGAACAGGGGTGTGGCCTCAGGCAGGGCGGAAACAGCACAGCGGCGGCAACAGCGCAGCCTAGCCGTAGCGTAGGCCTGGCCTTAGCACAGTCAAGCTCAAGCAAAGCTTTAGCCACAGTAGCGAGGTAGCGTAGGGCTCAAGGCTGCGCTAGTCCTTGCCAAGCTTCTGTAATGTTGCAGAAGCAGCAGCAGCAGCAGCAGCAGCACAAGCACATGGAACAGGCTGAGAGACACTCAAAGCATCATGGGTAGGTACGGGAAGGAGGGAAAGGTGAGAAGACAAAGCAAGGTGTCGGAGAGAGCAACGTAAAGGGAGAAGGGTTATTTGAAGGTTTAGTAGACAGAGGAGGAGCTCTATTGTCCAAATATCCCCCAACATGTAACGTGTAGTATGTTTATTTCACCGACATCACCAAAAAACTGGACCGCATCACCAATAAACATGAACTATCATGACGTTGTCAGCTCGTTCTATCAGATTCAGCTCTGTGTGCTTTGACAGTGAATGATTTTGTCAGGAGAACTGAAGGGATATTTGACGAACAGAGCGGTCTAAAAACAAAAAAAAGGATGTGTGAGGTGCAGTGGCAGCTGGACAGACTGACAAGAGACGGACAGACAGATGAAGCAGACACAAGGACCACAGCGCTTCGCTTTCTGTGCCAATCAAATCAACACCTTTAATAAAGCTTATATAGGTACCAAAAAACTGCAAATACAACTTTATGAAAAAATCTCACAATTCACACAATTTTTCAATGTACAAATGCTACAAAAACAAACAAACAAAAAAGAAACGGTTTGCAATCCAGGCAATAAAAAACACCATAGAAAAACTCTTTTTAAAAAAAACAAAAACAAAAGGCAACTTTGCAGAGAAGCCAGCAGCGAGAGAGGTAGGGATGGTCGAGCTAAAGCACAGTCTGAAAAAACAGCCGCCGCAGCGAAACGCAAACGAGGACACAAGCTGTGACGAGGCTCAAAGACACATTTTGTTTCTGTCTGACTCAACAGCGAAGGAGGCGAGGAGAGATTTGGTCAGTAACCTTGGTCGAAGGAGTCGTCAGAGGAGCTGAGGCCCGCTTCCTCCAGCAGCAGGGATAAGTGCTTGTGTTTCTTCTTCTGAGACTTGGACTGACTGGACAGGAGGGACGTCGGCGACGATGCGGACCGCCTCTTCCTCGTCACGTTGCCGTGGGAACGCGTCCCTGAGAGAGGGGGCCAGCCCCCTCGAGCAGAATTGTGCTCTTCTGAATCTGAGTCTGGTGCAGAGAAAGTGCGGTTAATGATCGATGAAGCGAAGAGAGACAAGAAGATGTGTGCTCGAGACCTCAACATGACAACCTGAGAAGACCTGAGGACTCTTCAAGCGAGGCCAACAGGACTTCCTTTGACCCGTTAAACAGCTGACCACTACTGCTACCATGAAGTAACTGTATGCAACCACCAGGACCATGCAGCATGCTGGTCTCAGGAGGATGAAGCACGTGTACGTATTTTAGTCTAGATGAGGAAATATTCTCCATACGACGAGAGAAGTGTTAGGTGTGAGGGGAGTATAAATAACCTGTGAGTCAGTGTTAAAAGGATAATGTCAACAAATCCAATGAAAAGAACAAAACCAACAATGTGTGAGTCCTAGCAATGTTTTTCCACTTCTACTCTTCAAACACTGCTAAATGATTTCCTCAAATACCGGGGCAACTCAGACTGGAACAAAGCAAAGGGTCATCACAGACTTCATCTACTGGTGTGATCTCCATCACCTTCACTTCCAGCAAGACAAGGGGACCACAGTGTTGATTGGCCGAGCCTCAAGCAGCTCCTTCAGCAACAGAAGTTACTGAATGTGTCTATTTGTGCTGAACGTAACCGCTGTGAAACAATCAGGAAATAACTTTTTATTTCTCTGATTAACAACTTTAACAATACCAGCGCTCCCTCACTCCCATTCATCATCTTGGTCACTCAACCAACAGGTTGCTGCCAAAACAAACCATCTCCACTCAAATGGATGGAACTGCAATTTGCTACAGAGCCGGATTGTGTTTGAATGCACCCTCAGGAGGTTCATTGTTGGTTTTGGCCTTTTTACAGGATTTGTTGACAGTAAGAAAACCAGTAAGTGGACATTAAGTCAAAGTTTTGTCATCGTAAACCAGCCTCATCACTTTGAAGCTACATGGCATGCAACACCTGCGAGTCCGTGTCTGCAAACATCACTCAGACTCTATTAGTTGGTCTCTGACAGCATCAGTCACATAAAGCGGTTATGTCTCGTCTTCAGGTACTCACTGTTGGAGCAGCTGCTGAGCTCTGATCTCATGGGAGAGAACAAAGCAGTCTTCTTCTGACCTTTCATCTTGCGGACGGTATCCGAAGAAGCAGAAGCCTTGGCAGCTATCTTGTGCTTCCCTCCTTTGGCAGACGAGTGGACGCCACGCTCCTTCATCCGACTTTCCGCAGACTTGCCCTTCGACTTGTCTAATTTGGAGCCGGAGGCAAGTTTGCGAGAAGCGCCGAGCGAGCCGAGCTGCGAGAGCGAAAGTGCTCTGTCGAGGTCTGACGCCAGCTGCTCCTGCTCGCACATGTGGCCACGCTTCGCCTTCAACACCTGACAACACCACAAACCCCCCAACAAATTAATTCATCAGACGACGGCGCGACACTGCAGACAGAATCAAAAAAACACGCCGCTTCCTACCTCCAGAGCGTGACTGGTGGACGGCTCCTGGTCGTTCCAGCTCTTCTTCTTCTTTTTCTTCTTCTTCACCTTCACTCCACCACTTCCCGCCTCGGCCTCCTCTTCTTCTCTGGACACCCTGAACCGCTTCCTCTGTCCATCCCCAGCTTCAGAGTCCTCAGAGTATTGCACCGACCTACCCACCCTGAGACATCAGAGTATTTTTACTGTATGTACTGCACATAATTTAGTCAAACTGGCTGAACGGAGTTGCAGATGTCACTCACTTTCCAGGCCTGCTGTCCAGTTTGGGAGGTGTACTCAAGTGTTTCCTCTTCCTCGGTCGCCCTCTGCCACGTCGGGTGAGACTCCGCCTCTCGTCCTCCTGCTGCTGCCGCTCACTGACATATGTAGAAAAGAGTTAAAGGTGTGTGCTTGTCTGGGGTGGAGGTGTGGGAACATTTTTTACAGGTGCATCATAATAGCAGCGTTGTGAAGGTGTGTCCAAACCTTTGACTCGCACTGTACTCACCGTTTGTCTCGGCGTCTCTGCAGCTTGCTCAGATCTCTCTGCTTCTCCTTGTACGTCTTCTGCAGCTCCGCCAGGCGAACGCGGTACTCCACTTCGACGGCGTCCAACATGTCCACGGACATTTTACTGTACAACTGCAGCGGGCAGAGAAAAGTCACAACTGTTAACAAACCACTGACACGATTTCTCACATCTCTGGGTGAGCGGATGACATTTGTCTTCATCTCACCGGCTCCTCCTTCCTCTGCCTCCAGCTGTACTTCTTGTCGGGGTCGAGTGTTCTCGGTAGATCGATGTGGGACTGTTTCTCGATGGCCTCCAACAAAATCTGTCTGCTTGCTTCAAGAAGACAGTCCAGACCCTCTAATGTCAGATCTGAATGGGAAGAAGAGGATATTAAAACATTACGAGGGATATTAGTGTCAGCCCCTCTCTCTTCTACCTTTTTTCCACCTCATATTTACTGACCTTGCTCCTGGCTCATGTGCTCCATCTCCTGTTGGGCCATTTGGCTAAGCAGTGCCATCCCCTCCAATGCGACCATCTCCAGAGCACCGGCGTCTGCACCCAGAGAAGGGTTTTCTATCTGTCGTACGAGTATCGGGGCGGGCGGGGTGCAGGGGCGTGCCTGGGCGATCTCGCTGGCTGTCAGCAGAGCGAGCATCCCTGCCATGGGATCCTGTGGGCCGATGACCAGCGGGAGCGGCGAGTCGGAGGCGGGCGGAGGATAAACGGGACTTTCAGTGACACTTTCTTTCTGACTGGGTGTGATTGGAGTGTCTGGACGTTCTTGTTCACACACGACGCTGGCGGTTTGTTCGAGCGACGTACACATCTGAGCTGGTTCCTGACTGTCTGAATCCGCAGCGATGCACGACGGGTATCGCTCTGGATCCTTGATGGCCTCAGCTTTAGGCTCTGCATCTATGAGCGGAGGAGGAAGAGGGTACGCTGTCTGACAGGAGTAAGATGACACCTCCATTTTGATTTGCCCTCCTTCCTTCTCCTTCTCCCGGACTTCTTCCAGTCTTTCAGCTTGTTGTGGCAGTGGCGGAGGGCTGGGGACGAGCTGAGGTAGCGGTTGAGGCTTCAGCTTTGGGGCCTCCCGGTCTCCCTCTCGGTCCTGCCTGGATTGTACAGGGCTGCAGCTCCGCCGGAGAGGACCCAGAGGTTCTGGTGTCATGTCAAGCGGACGTTGCTCCACGCCAGGTTCCTGCTTGAGACATGATCCCTTCGACGGCTCTAGTTTCTGCGGCTTGATGTCTGCATCCAGCAGCCTCGAATGGAGATGGACTGAAGGTAAAGGGGCAGCTGAGGCAGGAGAGCGGGAGTGGTGGGGCGGGATGACTTCTGTGTTTGACGCTGTGGGTGCTGGGATGTGATAAGGGGGAAAAGGTGAGCCAAATGGAGCAGTGATGGACTGGTACGGGTAACCTGGAGGGAGATCTGCTGTAACAGAAAATAGAAAAGTTAGAATCACAATTTTAGCTGCAACTGATGCTGAATGTTCGGTTTCTCCAGACTCACCTGAGTAGATGCCTTGAAAAGTTGCAGAGGCCGGCTTCTGTCCCGCTCTCTGCTCCCTCCGTCCCACCTCCCCCTCATCGGCAGCCTCTTGTTTAGGCCGCCGTGGCGAGGACGGGGGCGGAGAGGCTGAGCAAGGTGAGGGCGGGTGAGGCAGGGGCGTCGGTGGGTGGGACAATACTCTCTGCCCGCCGTCCTCCGACTTGAGGGTGGTCACCGGTGATGGGAGCGGAGGCAGCGGGGTGAGGGAGGAGGTAGACGGGGTCGGCGAGCGAGAGGGAGGGGGAGGTTTGCGAGGATGCAGGACGGGTGAAGGAGACGGGGAAGATATCGAGGAGGGGCGAGGTTTGGGGTCGGCGTTCCGCTTGTCTGCTTTCTCTTCTATCTCCGGCCGGTGCTCGCTGGCCTTTAACCGCTCCTGAAACACAGCAGAGGAGGCGGCTTTGTACTCGCTCAACACTCAGAACTGTGTCTTGTTATTCATACGACAACATAAAGTCCACTTACGACTAGCTGTGCGTTCCTCTGCAGCTCCAGGACCTGCGCTGTGTGCTGCTGGATCATGAGGAGCTCCTGTTGTCGGAGCATCTGCTGCTGGGAGAGGAGTTGGAGCTGGGCTGCGTGCTGCAGCGAGCTGCCTGTACCGTAAACCCCGGACCACACCGGGCCTCCGCGCTCTAGTACATCACCTCCTGCAGAGCAACAAAGGAGAACATGAAGAAGACTGTAAACTTAAAAACTGGAGGCTGTTTGTGCAGCGTTCTTATCCAAGTTAAAGGATGTTCGACAGCATTGTTACTGCTTCAATTTTAAGACATTAATCACTGCTCTATTCTGATGCCTCAAATTAGTTTGTTTTCTCTCACGTTACAGAAGAGGAAGTGTGTCAGAGCTCTCTCCTCTTTTGCTGTAAAGCAGCAGATAACAAAAACTTCTGGCAGTCCACAATAACATATGGAGGCTGTCAATAAGTTTGGATTTGGACTTGTTTGTTTGTAGTAATTACTAATACTAACATCTGTTTCAGACTTGATTGTTAATTTTTGCTTAAATACATTAAATTGTAAATTTCAAACCAACATCACGCACTCATATTCATACATATACATACAGAGAGAGGGCGGCTTTCATACCGTAGTGTGGCAGGTGTTCAGTGGGGATGACTATAAGCTGTCCAGACTGTGGGTCCCTGGCAAACTGGTATGGAGGGGGTATGGAGCCTGGCAGGGAAGGTGGGTAGCCTGGAGGGAGAGTCTGGTGGAGCGAGGAAGGACCCAGGCCTGAATGGGCAGAAGGTGGGAGAGGAAATGGGAAGAAAGTGAGAAAAATTAAGAGAAAAGAAACTTTCTGCCTAGTTAAAACTAACATTTACTCAGCCTTGTTCGTCACCCAGCAGTTCTAATCATGTTAAAGATAAAATGGAGCCGAATTTAGCCACTTTTGAGACGTTTTGTTGTTTTGCCCTCCGTGTCTAGACAGAGCCGTCCCTCGGGGAGCTCTGTGTAAACATGCGTGCTTTCATATTTTCAGATGTTGTGTGTAAACTCACATAAGTATGCGAGTATGTGCGTCTTGATGCTGTTATTTCTGGACAGCGAGCGTCGGAGGAGGAAGGAATGTCCTGCAAAGATCAGGAATGTCTGTGGAACTTGACCTCCTGGAGGCTGCTGCTGGTCGAACCACTCGGCGGACAGACTACGCCTCCACCAATCAGAAAAGGCTACGCGGGCGCATGTAGAATTTTGCAAGCACGTCACGTGGGGTTGAACTAATTTAGACTCTTAAGCACCGGGTTGGATAACTCTGATGACAGAGAGTAAGATGTAAATGCTCACTGAAAAGGGCAATAGCTGCTGCTGCTCCACGCTGCTGTACCTCATTTCTTCTCTAAAGTACAGCGAATCACTTCTGATATAAGTCGTAAAATTCTTGAAGTCACTAAATACATCTGACTTTAGTGGTTTCATAAAAGGTGCCACAAAGAATGTTAAGTATTTGGAGAAACGTGTCCAACGTACTGTATGGTGAGCTGGAGAGCCAGACTGGGGGAGCTCCAGGCCGGGGCATCCAAGGGTGAGAGGTCAGAGTTGAGGGATCTGGAGGCCATCGTCCAGCCCCTCCTGTCACCATAAGGTTCGGGGTCATGAGGCTGGGCGTCATCAAACTGGGCGTGAGGCCGCTAGAGAGCGGGGTGGGGTGCATCTGAGTGAAGTCTGCCAGCTCCTTCGACTCTCTGGAAGACAACCAGACAGATTTTTATTTAAAACAACAGATTTGAATTCATGTTGAATGATGTCTCTGTCACTGGGACGTCTGTTCTCACACTATGCAACTTTGTGCTCCGGGTACAATCACCCCAACGATTTACCCACACACCAACTATTTCACTGATTTTGGTGAAACTGGATCATATTTTATGGAGGAAATGTTTTCTGGTTTTCCTTCTAGTGTCCTCTGGCTGCTCTACCTCAACTCTCTGTGATTTACAGAGTTTCCTGATGGACAGTGAAGTAAACGGCTGCCAACTCAGTTTGTTAGCCAGACTGTGAGCTCAGAGCACCGGGGGAGTGTTAGTGTTTGTACCACAGGAGATTTGGACTACAGAGAAGAGGAGTGGTGTCGTGCCAGAACAGGAGCTCAGCAAGAAAGCAAAGTAACCGGGCTCAGCAGCCTCTATGTACACAATGACAGAGGTGAAAAGACTGAAGAGGGCTTTGATGGAGGATGCTCGCTAGTTTTTGATCTAAGTAATATAATCATAACAAATACACACGTACAGCTGTCCATATTTACCACTGGGATTACACTGAAACTGGATGGTAAATCACAAAAATACCAATTCTAGGCAGAGTGGCTTTAATATTTAGTTAATATTTTCCACCACAGTTAACCTCTAACTCATTACAGTGTGGGTTAATCTGGATAAAATGGCTTTCTTCCTTTACCTGAGCACTTTCTCCTGCTCGCGCTCCAGTCGTCCGGCAAGGAGTCGGTCATCATGGTGACGAGACCGCTCCTCCCCTCGCTCCTCATCTGGGTTCAAACACACAGAGGAAAACAGATTAGATAAAGATGTTCAGTAGCTGCATTGTTGAGGCTCTAAAATTCGCATAATATACAGTAGGAAGATCGGGTGATGCTGTAAAGATATGTGGCGAGAAGAGGGTGACAGCAGAGGAGAGAAGGTGACACTGGGTATATAATGGTGACACGACACGGCATGTCAAAACGAGAGGGAGAAGCTAAAAATATAATGTTGAGCCAGAGCCTGAACACACACACACACACACACACACACACACACACACACACACACACACACAGTACAAACACACACAAATGGAGTGACAGCTCTCACACTGAGTGTCAGCTCTTATCAGTTATTAGTCTGGTGCCTCAGGAGATGTGTGAACATACCACTACTGCCTTACCACACACTCACACACAGCCTTAGAGCTATCCTGCTTACTATGGAAGGCTGACGGCAAAAGACAGAGATGGATAGAGAGAAAAAAAAGGGGGGCAGCACTCAACCGAGCAATCCAGAATAAACATGAGGATCTCCTCCTCCTCCTTAACCCTCTTCCATCCCATCCTCGCTGACTGAAGGTCCCCCGAGCAGCAGGAAGGTTTTTAAACAAGTGTGCTGAACCCTTCAGTTCTGCTCTAAAAAAGTGGGAGCCTGTAAACGGACAAGAGACTTTAACAAACCCTGACATGCTCCGCAGGAAAGGTTTCAAGACTGTTACCAAGGTTACAGGGAGCCTGTCCCACATGCTATCCTCTCTGCATCAGAAAGCCAGCGATTAGCACTGCATGCCGACCTCCCCAATCCTCCCTCCATCTCACACTTTACTTCCCGACATACCTCTTCTCTGTTCCCGTCTATCAACTTATCGATCCATCTCTTATCGTTAGCCTGTCCTCCTTCATCTTCTTCCTGCTTCCATCCATCCATCCATCTATTTATGTTTCTGTGTAATTCCCCTGCTGTTAATTTAGAGCTCTACTTAGCGTGAGTGACCAATCACTCTGCTCAAGCACGAAGATGAATTAATGCCCCCCCAACATGCAAACGCACAAACATCAACAGAACTTTACACACAATCCCTCAAACGACTCTCGAGACTTGATTTGTGTCCGGTGGTTTGAGGGTGAGAGAGGCAGCAGTGGTTGAGTGACAAAGCTCGCTCTCTCTCTCTCTCGGTTAATCAGTGAAGTAAAGGTGGGCTGTGTCTATTTCTGCTGAACGTAACCGCTGTGAAACAATCAGGAAATAACCTTTTGTTTCTCTGATCAACCGACTTTATTGATGCCGGCGCTCCCTCACTCTCATTCACTGCTTGTCACTCAACCACTGCTGTCTTTCTCTCTCAAACGATTCGATACAAACCAAATTAAACTTCTTCATGTCGTTATTTGCAGCGTAAATTAGGAGTCAGGTGCAGATTTAGAGCCACAACAAGTAGAGTATGAGAGTTTAGTCCATGAATCCACCTGGATAGTTTCAGAGACAGTTCAGGCTGACTGAGGAGGAGTCTGACCGATCTGAGCATCTGACATCGGGCTGCATTTTTCGAAAACTTCTCAGTTGCAGGTTGCTAATTTTTGTGGCAAACCCCTGCGGCACAAAACCACCACATCCAAAACACACTACCACCACTCAAATGAATGGAAAAACCTGCGTTTCTTTACTTCCTGACATGCCTCTTCTCTCTTCCCGTCTATCAAACTATCGATCCATCTCTTATCATTAGCCTATCCTCCTCCTCCTTCCTCCTTCCCTCCATCTGTTTGTTTTCTGTGTAAATCCTCTCCTGTTTATTTAGAGCTCTACTCTGCTCAAGCACGGAGATGAATAAACGCCCCCTAAACACGTGCACATACACGGAAACGCACAAACATCAACAGTGTTTTTACACACAATCCCTCACATGCACAGTCCGTCACTCTCAGGACTGAGCCATTGCTTAGCAACGCACCCATGGTTCTTATTGTAATTCAAGGCTTGTTTGTAGCTTTTAGCTGCACTCTGTAATGACATGTTTAATGCAGAGAGGGGTGGAGGTGGAGGTGGAGGAGGAGGGGGTGATGAAGAAAAGAGTGGAGAAAGGAGCAAGGGGGCCTGAGGTGGGACAAGGAGGGAGCGCCGCCACAAAAGAGAGAGGCTTCTCAAGAGAGGAAGGAAAGGAGTGGAGAGGGAGGAAGACATTCAGTGAAATGAAAAGAGCAAGAGAGGGAACTGTGGGAGGACAGCGAGAGAAAGTGAAACAAGCAGAAAGAGATGGAGAGCTGAATGACCTTGACGTACAAGAATAGAGCGCTGTATGGCGGGAATTGCTATGCAGCCAACACACTCGCCAAAAAAAGGAGCCTTTCAACAAAATACAACCCATGACATAATTAGTCATTTGAGAGAGAGAGAGAGGAAGGGGGGGGGGTGTTGTTTTTACTATTCCAATCACGTTACATGCATGAACACCTCAAAGTCAAATGGGGCTGAGGAAACATGACTTTGATCCAAAAGAAAATGAATCCTCCATTATTCATGGGAACCGAAATGAGGAATCATTTGCTCTCGGTTCATTTAACTAAGGGGATCTGCGTTCCCCGCAGTGTGATTCGGAGAGAAGCCACAAGCTTCAAGAGAAAGAGAGAGAGAGAGTTGAAAGCAAATGTGCCAGAAAATACATTAGAAAAATGTTTCCAATAAATGAAGTGCACTTCATTTAACTTGCCAGAAACTATAAAATATAAAAAAAAAAAAAAAAATTGGACTTGTGTGATTGAGTGAACGTCACCACCAAGAGACTTTTTGGCAAATGTTTGAAGATCTACAGCCACCAAAAACAACTCACGTTTCATTTGTTTCATTCATAAGTAAGAAAATTAGATTTAGCAGAATGAAATAAGTGATGATGAAGCATTACAGTTATTGATTAGCAGATCAGTCTATCGTTACATCGTAAAGGGTAGACTCAAACAAAAACACACACTTTTCATTCATTTGAGTTTGGGTTGTACATTTTGGCTGCGGTGGTGCGACAGAGAAATCGAGCCAGTTCCAACTTTTAGCCCGACGTCATGCTGTGGCGGCCAATCAGACGAACAGACCGGTCAGCCTGACCTCTAAACTCTGATACTCCTGTGTTTATACTGAGTTTATACTCATACCGCTGCCACCAAAACAGACTACCCCGCCTCAAATGAATTGAAAAACCTGCATTCTGTCTGAATGTACATAAATAATCTACCTACCTTTGATCGCTGTTTGCAGCAGGGTTCTCTGGGAGTCTGAAGGTCCACTGGTTTGTTTACTGCTGCTCCCGCTGTCTCTCTGTCGTGCCACAGCTACGGCAATGCCAACTGGGGGATGCCGCACCTCCCCTTCGCCTTCCCGGCCAAATGAGCGGGCGCTGTCTGGCCGCTCCTGCTCCCTCTTCAGCTGTGGTGGTACCCTCAACGCCCCCGATCCGACGGATACCCTTTCCCTGTCTCGCTCCCTCTCTCTTTCCCGCTCTCTCTCCTTTTCCCTCTCTCTTTCTCTTTCCCGTTCTCTCTCTTTTTCCCGCTCCCGCTCTCTTTCAGCTTCCGTCACGATGCTACCCAGACCACCAAAGGGCCCTCGGCCGTCAACAGCTAGCCTGGATGACCCGGGACCCTCAGCGGCAAAGTTCCCACTGTATTTAATCAGACTCTGCATGGCTGAAACCTCTGACTCCGACCCAGCTCCCCCGCCTCGCTCTCCACTCCCACTAACGGACCCTCCTGCCAACGACGCCCCGGGTCTGTAGAGTGCAGACGGGTCCAGGTAGCGTCTTTGACTCCCCTCCTCACCTGCATGCCCATGTCCGTGTGGGGAGGGGTGTGTTTGGGGTGAATGGTGGTTGTTGCTGGGCCGGTGGGTCGTGTGAGGTGAATGGGATATTTGTGTGTGTGTCTGCTGGCTGTGGGGGGAGGAGAGTGTGTGTCCGTGTTGGGCCGCCAGGGCAGCCATGTGACTCGTGGCATAGTTAGCTAATGGGCTGATGGTATTCCACTTAGGCTCCGCCCCTGCCCGCTCTATGCCCAATCGGAGCGAGTGCTTAGGGATGTCCCTGGTTTCCGGGCTGAACCTTGATTGAGTGGAGGAGTACGACGGGTCCTGTCCTCGTTTACCAATGGAGCCATTGGAACAAATGACAGAACCTTCCTCTCTTTGATTGCCTGAATCGCTGGACTGGGGGAGTCGAGGATGCTCCATCAAGCTCCTCTCAGGAAACCTGTAGCTCTCCCTCTCCCTGTTTCTGTCGCGCTCTCGTTCTCGGTCGCGCTCTCGTTCTCGGTCGCGTTCCCGTTCTCTGTCTCTGTCTCTGTGTTTGTCACCGTGTTTGTCGCGGGCCTGCGAGGCGATCTGGATAGGCCCGGCCCGCTCGTCGTAAACCTCCACAGAAGGCACATATGTCGGCGCGCTGACTCGCTGCTCTCTGATAGGCTCTCGAGACGCGGAGGAGGAAGGGTGGGGCGGGCCAGCAGCGACAGCGGGCTGAAGCGGAGGTGGATGGGTGTAGGAGATGTGGAGGGCTCCGGCCGCTGCCGCCACAGAGTCACTCCTCCTTTGTCTGTCTGAGTGTGAGTTTGAGTTATTTGCGTTAGAGTTATGGGTGTGGTGGGGTCGAGACTCTTCATCCCGACCCCCTCTGTCTGTTTCTGGTCCATGAAACCTCCCCGCACCTCCACCTGAAGGGAAGGAGGGCCGAGGAGGTGACGGTCTGGATCTGGGTTCTGCTGTGGAGGGTTGGGAGTGCGACTTCTGCTGCTGGTGGTGGTGATGGTGATGGTGAGGATGAAAGGACCAAATATCTCTCTCCGTGTCCCGGTCTCTTTCTTTCTCCCGTTCCCGGTCGCCACTCCTCGCCCGGCGGTCCTCCTCACTCCTCCCGTCCTGCGTCAGGTCGACCACGCTGTGCGGCCTCTGCTCCTCTCTTGAACGCTCTCGCTCTCTGTCCCTCTCTCTCTCCCTCTCCCCCCGGTAATGCCGATCCCTGCCCCCGTCCCGGGACGTTCTCTGTGGGGGTGTGGAGCTGGACGGCGTGTTCGCGGGTGCAGACGGAGGGTGGAGGGGCAACTGGCTCAAGGAGGCTGGCAGGTAAAAGCCCTCTAAAAGACACAAAACACAGATGGTGAGAGGTGAGCTTAATAAATATTTAAATGTCGACTTGCCAAGAAAATATAACACTTCTAAACCTACAGTAGACCTGCAGAGGCACGATACAGTATGCTAAAATTGGTCTTCCTGTCAGGCTCCACAACAAACCACAAGTCTTCCACCAACTCCTGCCTCACAGCATAGGAGCGAATGTGTACACTATATTCAGCCACTTATCTCCATGAACGTTGGCGGTGACAGCGACTGACCTTTATGCGAGTCGTAGAGAGGGTGCTGCGAGAGCGAGGGAGGATCCAGGTGCCCCAGGGACAGGTAAGGGCTGGAGTAGAGGCTGCTCGGCAGAGGAGGGTAGCCTGAAGACACGCACACAAAACATGTCACACACAAAAATATTATACAAGAACTTCTTCTGCAGCTCAGTCATGACGATATCACGACTTTATTTGGAGCTAATGAAGAACCCTGGTTCTTAGATATTGTAAGCTTGAGAGACTAGAAAGGAGGTAAACGGGTAAGACAAGCAGCAAGTGGGCTGTGGTTGGCCGATACATGGCTTGGGCTGAGTGCTGGTCACAGCAACATTGAAATAATGGCGATCCTTTGAGATCCATTTATAAATGATGGATAAGAGATTAAACTGGTAAATCTATAATGAAGGTAATCTTTCATTACATCCGCCTGAAGTTAATGAGTAACGTTAACAGGACTATAAACAGTGGATGAGGTTGGATTGCACACTGTTGCATCATGTTGAGTAACGGACACATCAAACTAAAATCTATGTAAACCTGGGTTACAAAGTGGGAACTAAAACTCCCTTCAAGAAGGTTCAGTGCATTACACTGAGGTGTTTCTGGTACAATTTTCACCCCAGTTAATATCAACAACGTTAGACTGACGCTTCCTGACAAGGGCTGCAACTGAGGATAATCTTCATCCACTATTTACTCAATTAACTGATTAATTGTTTGGTCTGTAGAATGACGTCCTCGATTTGTTTCATCCGACCACAGAAAGACCACAGATGACAGAAGGCTGAAGATCAGATGCCACTTTTGGTTTAAAAATTATCGTAATGAGTACAAAGAGACGCAAACTGACCACAAAAGACGTAAAATGAGCACAAAGAGACTCTAGTCAACAAATTTAAGCTTGTGTAAACCAGACTGGACCTCGCCAATCGACCCCGCATCACCTGCCAACGTTTGGTTTTGTTCACGAGGTCAGTTTGAGGTTGACGTTGTTGGGCGAGAGTCTGCCCGACAGCCAGCTGCTGCTCTCGGAGACGGGATCTTAATATAGACAAAGCTTTTGCGCCTGGTGTAATGCTCTGGATTTCTGTGTTGGGGCTGAGCTGGCTGCAACTGTGGCCCTGGCATCGCTGGCTGGTGTCAGTGCGTTAGGCCACATGTAATAAAAAGAAAGAGTCTGCCACCCAGAGAGGGTGAGACATTCCCTGTTCCCACACTCTGGTCATTCCAAGAAATATCAAAAGACGCCGCTGCCATTCCAGCATGAAGCGTCGGGGAGAAGAGCCCAAGTATAAATCTGTCTCCTCGCTCCGTTTTTTGAGAGGCATAAATGCCACAAGAGGCGGGTGGAGGGGGCTGTCAGCGGTTAGAGGAAGGCACAAGAAGACAGAAATATAAGAGGAATGATGTGACGAGAGTAAAGGCATGCAGGATGGGTTTCTCGCAAAGCTTCCTTTAACCACAGCTAACTGCTAACCTTGATCTCTGACAGCTTTGATACAGCAGCTACGGTGCATCCCGATAAGTCTGGTGCATATCCAAAGTCTGCCTCTTTAGCTGCCAGCCGGAAACGTGTCCAGCTTTTAGTAAGTTTAGCTGCTGCTGAAGCCATCCACCAGGTATTAAGAATCTCTCCTAGGCCGTGAAGATTTCTATTCATATGAGAGCGAGTGGAGCCTTTAGCCAGCGGGAGGTTAGTAAGTGTTCAGACCATTTCCTAAATCATAGGTGCAGTCATGTGCAAGTTTAGCCCCCTCAAACGTCCCTGAAAAGACCGAAAAACCGAGACAAAATCTTAAAAACTAATCACACGCACAATCTGATTTGCCATGTTTGGAAAAGCACTGAACAAGATCTGTGTCACACGGGCGATGCAATCAGTTTTTAAATGAATCCTAAATAGAATCCATTCGCCCTTCTCACTTTACCTTGCCAAAATGCACCGTGGGATACGTTTCCTCCTATCTGACCTTCTACTCCAGTGAGATTTGATAAGGAGACACAAAAGGACGGAAGGGAACGAGGGCGGAGGGAGCAGAGATTCAATCACTTACTGAACAGGCTTTAAGAAGAGACGCAAAGGACGGAGGGTCCAAGGAGAGGACGAAAACACACACAGATATATATATAAAACGATATATATATACACACACACCTGTGTGTCTAAAACCGTGTTCATAAGCTAGGTCAGATTCTGGAAAAGTAGGGCAGGAGAGCTAGAGAGAGACAGACAGAGACAAAGTGCACGTTGGACAGGAAGCTCAAAAAAAGAACAAGAGAGAGGAAGATAGATTACAGTACTGCCTGACAGGCGAAAGTAAGAGACAGGTGGAGGACACAGAAAACGAGAGGCATATAGGACAGAGCCAGGAGCACAGCTACCAGCAGAGAGACAGAAATGGAACAGGATCCCACCGGTGTAAGCAATGAGAAACAAGAGGAACGAGCCTCCTGGGCTTTGGACGGGAGGCTCGCTATGACAAATGTCATGAAAACGCGACGTCGCCTGTGTCTTCAAGCATCTGAATTATGTACCTGAATGAGGAGGAAACAGAGAGAGAGTGATGAAAGTTTTTGTTGAGGTGATTTACCTTCGTGAGCGTGTGATGCCCAGAGCTGAGCCATCTGCAGACTGCTGGGATTGGCTGATCTGTACGCAGGGTCGGAGGTCAAGGGGGAGGGGCCTGGATAACCTGACAGGAAGGGACTGGAGCCTGCTGGGTAGGCATCGCCTGGAGAGAAGAGGAAGAAAGGAGTCGGTCACCCTCGTAAAAAAACACAGAGCCAAACTAATAAACAGAGATTTATACTGTACATGCATCTGTGTTTTTTCGGGTGTGTGTGCTGCACAATCGATACACGCTGGAGCAGTCTGTTGTAATCACATTATGGACTGAGCCACCATGCACTCTGTTTCCACAAGACAAACCACAGACAGACTACACAAAGAAGAAAAGGACAGTTAATGTAACCGCCGACTGAAGAAACCACAATAGTCACAGCAGGAGTGAACCATTTGGGGCGGTCACGAGGGTACGCCCTCTCCTGGGGGAGGCAGCGATTGGATGAGGCATTATGGGAGTTGTGTACAGCTGGATCACATCAACACGTTCCCTCTCTTGACAGATACAGATCATCAAATCTGTCACTGAGGGATTAGATTTAAAATGTTCACGTTTCATTCCCAACAAGTCCTTTAAATACCTGTTCATAGCAGGTATTCCATTACATTAATGATTAGATAAACATCTCCCTCAGCTGATTTCAAGAGTTTTGAATATACTACATGAGAAACATGAGGCAAAGGGCACGGCGATGCGGCCAGTTGATGCATGTCGAGCATTAGATGAAGTACTTCCAAGATTTTGGTAAGGAAAAACTTCAATAAAACCATCTCAAAACGCCTCAGTCTACAGAGATCCACCTGGCAGGGTTGCCCATTGTCTGAACTATTATTCACAGGAGAACTGAACCTCCAGTCATGGCTGGAGCACATACAAGCTTGTCAAGCATAATAATTGACGGAATAGATCATCACATTTCTTTATATGCAGATGATATCCTGTTCTTCCTGACAAATTTAAAGTGTGCTGTAAAAATCTTACGTTACATGTTGTTTGATTCACACAAGGATTAAACATTTACTGCTGTTACAAGCTGAATATGAAGAGCTGATAATATAACTTATCAGCCACCGTCAGCAATCAATACACAACCAATAATCAAACTAATAACTAACAGCAGTCAACGTCAGACAACCATATTATACTTTAACAGTTACAGTTAATAAACATATTAGCCATTAACCAAATGAAACTAAAGCTGCTTGTGTTGTCCTACAACAAACCCCCTTTATAAAATCCAAAATAAAGGACATCATATGTCGACATGTCGTCCTCAATCAATATAACTTAAATATTAATAAGACAAACTTTCTGTACAATCTTTACATTTTGGATTTTGTAGCCTCAACAACTCAGGAACATTATTTAAGATGGAGACGACTCCCTTCATAAATTATGATTTCTCACTAAAATAAGAGCTGGTTGGTGGATCAGACGCTCAGTGAAACACTGTTAATTCACAAACCGTACTGTGTTTGACTGGAGCTTTTTCCAGCGGTTACCAACACCGCTCTCACTCTTGTTGGGAGCTGAAGAGATCGCACTGATACTTTTAAACAGGTTTGATTTTATCGTGATGACAAGACGTGAGAAATATTTCCACCAAAGCGACTGTGGCCACTCCCTCTTCACTGACGTCACACGCTTCATTGAAACCAGCTCCACAGACTAAATCCTCGTAAAAACATTTCATATCTCGGCATGATGCTGTTATCGATTGTTTTTATTAGACTCCGCTCCCTGCATGTGTGCAATCTAACCATTAGTAAACTTTGAACCTTTGAACCATTACTGCCTCTTCCAATCACGGCCTCCTAAGAGCCGAGAGAGGTTTCATGTCTTAGCTGAGGTTTGCCCCCACCCAGCCCATTACTGAACGCACTGCACACAGCCATTACTCTGATAAAACTAACCATGTGTGTAGGGGAAAGGGTGCCGTCTGTATATATACGGGCAAGTAGGGGGGAAGGGATTGAGTGTGTGTTTCTGTATTAGTCCGGTGGGAATCTGAGAGACATGCTGTGCTCGCTGAGTTTCCCCTGCATCTAAATCAGTACATTAAAACCGCAGTCCGTCAGCGCCTACACACACACACACACACACACACACACACACACACACACACACACACACACAGCATTTTAAATCAATAGCAAATGCAGCTTTCCAATTAATCAAAAACAGAGGCATGTGTGTACACACACACACACACACACACACACACAGCCTTTATTCCCAGCTCTGAAAATACTGTGTAGGTGGATGCTTCCACACCCAACCTCATCACAGATTTCTTCAAGGCTCTCCATGTGTGCGCACACTCAGGGGGTCTCTGTATGTAGCTGAAGTGGCCGCACTGAATAGCCGTACTACCACTGATGGTATTAAAAGGTGCAGTGTGAGACATTCAGGGTGATGTGGAAGTGGAATATATTAGTCTGCCTTTTATATCTGCACACATCACAGGTCGTTTTTCCATGTTGACCATGTTTCTACAAACTAAACTGGCTCTGGATTCAGTGTTTCAGTGTCACAGTTTGTTTTTGTGTGTGTGCCGTAGTCACTGTAGTTTGTCCTTTATGCCAGGAAGGAGAGGGTGAGATGTCGGGTCTGCAACGCTGCTAGATGCCCGTAGCTCAAAATCTGTGGCCCGAGCTGCTGCCATGTCAGTAATCCTGCCTCTTACACGTCACAGCTAATCTAAAAATCGGCAAAGACGTGGATCATCGGCAGAAATTAGCTATAGAGACCAAAACTGTTTTTTGTACCATGTTTATTTTTGCTGTGAAACATGGGGACTCATGGAGACAGACTCCTTATGCAGCCAGCCTCAAGTGGCCGTTTGTTGAACTGCAGTTTTTGGCCACTTGGAGGTTGCTGCTTGTCACTGACGTGCAAACAGCTCTGTGTGGGTTTGCAGTCAATGCCCTTTGAGTCAGAGACACAGCAGGAGCTTTAAACATGCACACGTGTGAGCAAATACACATGTGCAAAAACATGCCAAATGCTGGGAATATACACTCAAACGTGCAACAACCAACCGCACACACACACTCACACACAGCCTGTGATTAACCTTCAGTTAGTCTCAGTACATTAACTCTGCTGGAAAACACACTCCCCCCGTCCTGTGTGAAGCACTGAAGAGCAGCACAGCGATGAGGTTTTACCTCCACAAGAGACAACTTATAGTCCCCATCTATTATACATTATAGCACAGACATTCACACACACACACACGTGATTATTAGCCACCTGCCTCACTGCTATGTCCTGCCTTTATGCGCTGGGAATATGATTTCAGTGCTGCCTGATTTGTTGACGCTTGTGGTTACTGATGATAAAAGCCAGCGTGGTTTAACACTGCAGCAAAAACACACAGAAATACAACAGAAGAGCAACTGGTGGATGTGTTTACAGTGCGGCCAAACAAACCCGGAATCAGTCAGCGAATTCTCCATCGAGTCACGAGCGACCGCGATGTGAAGTATTTTCCCCATTCTTCATCTAACAGCTGCAAAATGTCCAACTCATCCACTGACGAGAAAACACACCAAAAAGTGACCGCTGTCTTATTTTGAAGGGGAACTTTGGACTGCAGTCAGCTTCACAATAAAAGGCCCACCCTGTGTTTGGCCCGTTGAGCGAGCAGCAGGAGGAGACGTTGGGTTTGCATCAGGAACGACTTCATACAGCTGACTGAGTGAGGCTGATACCGATGAGACAGAATTACACACGATAATGTCGGATCATCACGCTACATCGTTTGCATGAGAAGACCATTTGAATCCAGGGCGGTAATGGCGGACTAACAGTAACAACAACTATAATGAGAGGCAATTACTGGCTGGAAATATGTTGAATGACTAGTGCCACTATGAATAGTCAAAGAACTGTCTTTAATTCCAGGCTTACGGTTTTGTAGCCAGCCTCAAGTGGACGTTTGAGGAACTGTCATTTTTGGCACAGCCAAACGACAAATCAACAGCATAATGGGTCAAACACTGAGCATTTCTGGGCCTCTGAATATATTTCTGCTACCCAGTAAAACTTCTTAGAAATCTGCTGTTCTGTGCTAGAATATGTATTTTATTAACGTGAGTGTCCTCTTGCATTGTACTGAGGACAAGCAGTGTGCTGAAGCTTTTATTTGTGGTTAGAAACTTTCAGTTTCATAAAGCCTGGGGTCCATTTACAGCCTCTTTAGGACCCGTTTGCCTGCAAACAATAATAGCGGGGCTTAGTGGTTTGGCATGGGGAGAGTAGATGCTTTATTGCCTGTTTTCATGTCATATCCTGTAAATCTGTCAAAAAAACAAACGTGTTGAATATATATATCCTTTTACTGACGTCAGAAGGGAAAGTCAAACATCTCATGACATTTACTGACTATTAAGCTGTACATTATGCTTCCCGTCATATATTTTGTTCTTTTTCCAGGGCGACAATAAAAGCTGATTTGCTATTTGTTGCTTGTGTAACACGAGATAAAGCCTGTTTAGACGTCTCTATGTAATCTGATCGTGTGAGCTACAATAGAAACAACCGGTAAAAAAGCTATTTCCAAAGCCACCTTTCCGTCACTCGCTCGGGATACGTGCCAACATTGTTATTCTAACAAATTATCCTCACCTATAATCCACTTTCTAATTGTTACCTGGTGTGTGTGAGGAACAAAACATAGTCATACCCCCCTGACGAACACACACAAAGAATAGATTCACCACCACCTGTGAAGGTCCTGGAAGGATCTCAGCAGTTTCCATTCCTTCAGGCCAAACACCAGGGTCTCTCTCCAACACACACTCCCGTCAAGAGGCACAGATGCCCCCACTAGAGCGCGGATCAATCTCAGCATCACAACCGCCGCCTACAGGCCCTTTATCCATGTGTGCACAGTCCACACAGTTACGCTTCGTGCCAGCGATCGGGGAAAAAAAATACGAATTCCCTTTTCCCCTTCCTGAACAGTCTGAGCGGAGGAAGACGGAGGAGGGGCAGAACGAGGGAAAACATTTGTGCTCCTTGTTCCAGAAACAACATCCAAATGGTAGCTGAGAGGGAAATGTTTCTTTAAATGTTTTGGAATTACTCTTTCATTACCTCTCTCTCCCTCTTTCTCTCAGCCCTTTCCTTCCTTCCGCTCTCTCCATCTCACTTTCCCACCCCAAACACATAAACACTTTGGCTCCCACTTCACAAGACAGTTCGTTTGCCATATTGGGATAAGCAAGTTGCCAAGAAACATGCTCTCTGACTCCCTCAACGCGTTCTGAGCCTCCATTTTCAGATCCTCATAAGAAGCATATCTTCATATCACAGAGGAGAAGGCCGGCTGGAGATCAGTTTTGATAGAGACGCTGCTGCAAATCTGACACACACACACACACACACACACACACACACACACACACACACACACCCACATGGTGAAAAAAAAAGTCTTGATAACGCAAATCGATCTAAGATGGACCAAAAACAATGATACTGGAACATGTACAAAAGCACAGAAATACAACAACAAAAAAATCTCCTTCACTTTGTGAACCCATCTGTTATCCATCAGTGTTACTCAGAGCAAGGTTAGCTGAAGAAGGGGGGAGGCAGGGGATCTCTATTGATCTCTGGTTTTTATTCTCTGCAAGAAAAACAAAAAACTGCAGCGCGATCTGTCTCTGCCACAGCTAACTGGCGCGCTGACACTGGTAACCATTAATCCTGACTGGAAAGCAAGCGCTGGGATGAGCGAGGATTTGCATACGTGCCTGGCAACACGAATCTTTTCTTGCGCGAGTGTTTGTGCAAAGTGCGAGCATGTGGTTTTAAAGTGTGTGTTGGTTAATGATTTCAACATGTATGTGTCTGGTTTTCCTGTGTCGGAGTGTTTAGAGGAAACAGTTTTGTTTATGTGTTTCAAAGCCGAACACAAACAGTTTCTCATCTTCACTTAAAAATGTCGGTGACGAGTTATGACGCGTCAAAACCGTGACGCAACGTGTTAATATTTGATTTGTGTCAGCTGTTATGGAAAGTGCTGACTTGTTAAAACATCCTCCTGATCCATACCCCTCTTCCAAAAATATCCATTTCATTTTTCTTCCACTTACTATGTTAACGACACATTTTAGCTTGTATATAATCGTACATAGTCGTATTAATTATAAATAAATAATAGAGATTATTTCAGAAAAAGTACCACCACAAGGTGGTCACGTACCACAGTTTGAGAACCAGTGGTCTGTCATAAACATATATCGGTATGTGTCATCAGTTTGGTGTGTAGGAGGAACACACATCTGACGCGGCATGGATTTTTTGGTTTTCCAGTCATAGCAAGAGGCTACTCTTATCTTAGGGCCTTTTTTAGAATGGATAGTGGCCTCTGCATTGGGTATATAATGAAGGGGAAAAAACGTGGTAATCTTTTGGTGTCACTGCAAAGTTCATCAAACAGTGTAAACTGCAACTGCAACTTACAGTCCACATAGAAAGAGACTATTAAAACATTATTTTTTCCAGTCTTGGTATCAAAAATCTTAGATTCATGCACTACGGTTCAACGTTGGTAATATGCAATTTGTTACTGTGACTTGATTTCAGCTAACTTGGTTTGTAGTACTCCTCTTGGCTGCTAAGGGCGAATAATTGCGGATGGAAAAATACTCTCCAGTGGCCGTATTCATGAGAGTAACCCGAGGCGATAATTTACTGCTCGTTTTGTCTGAACACACCTTTCTCTCTGCATTTCTGTGTTTGTGTGAAAATTAAACGCCTCCCTCTGTGTCTGTGTGAAGGTATCCAATTTGTATATCAACTGCTTGACAACTGTTGCCAGGTAAGGACTGCGAGTATGTAAAGGCGGGAGAGAGGAGAGGAGAGGAGAGGAGAGGAGAGGAGAGAGGCGGAGAAGTTAAGCACAGAGTGTGTTATGAGAAACGGCACCCCGGAGAGACTCGGGTACCCGGTGTGCTGCAGTGATTCATGTGTCCTGACCTTGTTGATAAACATGCACCTGTGTGTGACAAAGAGCGATTCAAGCATACGCTGCAGTGTTACTGATTTCTCTGGAGCTTTCCCAGGACAAACATGGAGGCTCTTCCTTGCAACATGAAATGAATAAACCTCTGGAAGACAGATGTTGTGCCTGTATTTAATTGCTCTTCATGTCACCCTAACTTGATGGAACAGTTTGCAACAACTTTACATAGTTTGTTGATAACGAGATGTGGAGATGTGCTAAGAAAAAAAACTTGAAATCAAATCTGCAAATCTGAAAATGACAAAGCTTGGGAAGCACAAGAAGAACTGAAGAAAAAAAAAGATTATAGACTCAGTACATCAAAAGAAAATTGCAAACATCAACATGATTGCATTGTTGCAATAAAGACTTAAGTGGAAATCAAATATATATTGCCTTCATTCCCACAAATGAGCTACGTAATGACGTGCAGAAATCCATGTTTCTTTATTAGTTTCTTAGAATAAACATAAAACTTCAGCCAAAAAACAAATTATCCAACAACGGCTTAGTTAACAAAACTTGACTCTTCTCAGCGTTTGCTACTGAAGACATTTGCATAGATTTCACAACAGCCTGTCATGTCTGCTCCTCAGTTATTAAAGTGAATGTATTTTTTCATATAATATTCAAAGCTGGACTTTACTACTAAGGTTTACATTTAACAGAAAAACAGGCATTTATATTCTTATTATTAATGACACATGAATTTAGTGAACATGGTTGAAACTTAAGAACAATCTGGTGCTTTAAAGATACAGAGTCAAAACAAGTCTGTTTTTGTGTATTATATTTAATAATAAATGCTGGAGACTGAAAACGTTCCCTGCTTGCTGGTTTACTGCAAAGAGAAAGTTGAATATTCGAGTCAAAACTAAGAAAGCCCACTGCAGAATGCGGCTTTAGAGAGTGTACTGTAGTAAACACCCACTGCACTGCCTCAGAGCTTGAACTGAAATTATAACAGGCCAGCAGGAAAAGGCACAAGTGTTACTAATAACATAATCAACGGCTCCGCTGTGTTCAAGACATACAGAACGTTATGACAGCGACGCACAACACCAAGCCAATTTATTCACCTCAATTACACGACAGAAAAACCACAAGATTTGTGTATTTTCCCCCCTCGTGTAACTCTCGGAAACTTTATGCAAAAAAAGGTGGTTGGGTGGAAACACACTTCATATATATGTGTGTGTGTGTTTGTTAGAGCCTTGCTGTGCCATGCCGGTGCACTCAAATCTCCTGTGAAGATGGCAGGTGTTATTTTGACACACTCCTCCATACCAGCAAATGGAAACACACACTCGCAACAGGCTTACACACACACACACACACACACACACACACACACACAATCATGCAGTGTCACACAGACCGACTGGCATGCACAGTTGCATGGTAGCACAGATGCAATAAAAACACATTCAAGAACAAGTGACAGCTACATCTACGCCTGCTGCACAGGGTGGGTCGGACTTCTGGTGTAATTTTATTTTAAACTTCAAAAACCACAGAAGTGCTGACTAACAGGAAATGATGTGATCTTTAAAAATAAAAATAACATGGTGGATGTTATAAAAGAAATTTTAGATGCTAACGATGGATCGCTGTTCGCTGCCCGAGTGGCGGGGAGGCAAATCGAGGAGAAACATTTTCCGAGGTAGAGCATTTTTTAAGAATACGTAAAAACACTTATACTATAATAATAATTTACTCGCAATCCTAATCCAACCAACCAATAACTCCAATAATCTCCAACACTTAGTTCTGAGTCCCCCGCTGTGCAGCTCCACCCTTGCAATACACACTCCGCGACTGATATAAGTCAATAAATGTTTATTTAACATATCACATGTGCTTATTTAACCTTAAGTGCAAATATGTGTTAGATTTACATTTTAGCTCAGGTGTTACACAATTGAAATTTAGGGTGCTTTCAAAATAAAACGTCGGGTCAAACAGGTTAAATGTGTAGTTAAGAAAGACTAATATACATAAATAAACATATTTATTAAGGTGTGCGCATCACTGGCATGACACCACAGGAGGACAGAGCGGCCATTAGCATAACTTTTTGCAACATTTAAATCTCCACCCTTGTAATATACACTAGGTGAACACTATGCACACAATAATGGCTAATTTCACCTTCACAGTTTTATTATATTAAACCATCAATATGTATCAGGTAAGGGCGACTGGGGTGCTATACAATCAAATTTTAGTGTGCTTTGAAAATAAAACGTCGGGTCAAACAGGTTAAATGTGCAGCACGTCGTTAAGAAACTGTCAAATTCGACTTCTCACGTGTCAAACCTGCTCTGCGCGTCTCTCTTTTCTCTCTCGTGTCACTACACATTTTAAATTCGAACTAATAGCGCCGGGAGGAATGTTATAAAACCTTATGTAACGTGGGACACGTAGAGACTCGACGTGCAGCCAAACAGACAGACACAACACAGTGTGTGACCTTTTGTGTGCTGTTTGAGTTAAAGGGAGGGTTTCTGGCAGAGCAAGCGACTTAGCTAATGCTTCGGGTATTTCGACATGCCACGGCACGCTCATTTTCTCACACATGCACACTCACACACACACAGGCCTATCACTCTCATGTTTGACAGCTGTGTGTGTGTGTGTGTGTGTGTCTCTCAATGTCGTTTGTCTGCCTCTGACAGGTTTATTGTAGCAGGGCAGCAGTGCCTTGTGCTTTCTCTTAAGAAGCCTGTTTTCTCTCCTGAAGGATTCAATTAATCTGAGAGGGGATGTGTCCGAGCGCGCACACACACACACACACACACACACACACACAGGGGTCTGTGTCTTGAATACATATAAACACACACTCACCACATTAATTTTAACGTAAACAGACACACTAAGCAAGTGGCATGGAAGACAAATTGGTATCGGCTGAGACAACCCGGCCTGCCCTGCACGCTGCATGAATTATACTTACACCGTGTATGTGTGAGACTGAAAGAGAGAGAACATTTGAAGGGCTACCACATTTATCTAAGCGTGTTTGAATGTGTTGTGGTCTGGATAAATCTCTTCCTTTCTCTCTCTGCAGAGAGAGTCCCAGGGGGAAACCCCAGCTCTAACTGCACTAAGCACAATCACATGCTCCCATTCCCATACACAAGACCTCAATCCTCTCATCTACACCGACAAACAAAACAACCACCTCAGCTCTTATCCCCTGAAAACACTTTGCTTTCCACCTTTAGGGATTGTGCCCATTTAGCTCTCCTTTTCCATTTGTCTTGAGCTGTTTTCATCTCCGTCTATTGACTTCCCTTCTCTGCGCCCGGCTACGACATCTACATCTGCCTCTCTGTCTCACTCCGATCTGCTGCTTACTCCCTGGCCAACGCTGAATTTAAAAAAAAAGACGAGCAAGAAGTAGTTGCTGGTTCTGGCGAGGGACGCCGCCCTGAACGATATAAAGCATGCATTTGTTCCAAACAACTCATTCCATACAGTAAAAGCAATCATCTATAGCAACGGACAATTCATATAAACACAACAAAGGTTCAACATACGCCCAGTGCATTCACGAGTCTACACTTTCTACCTCTGGTTCACACGGCTGCAGCAAGAAAAAACACAAGTACTGAACTGATTCCTGCACCAATGTGCATAATTTTGAGTCTGAACTTTGTGCAAACATGTTGCACAATGTTATCATTACTAAGAGCAGGAGCAGACATCGCCATGCTGCTCACTGGGGGAATAACATACTGCAGATGATCTATTGAGTACAGCTGAGAAATCAAAACCCCGAACCCGTAAACGCTTTGAGTCCCGTCTTTAAACACTTAAACCCGGAGCCATGTTTGAAGTTCTGTTTAAATATATTAAATCATGAATAAGCTGTTAAAAAGGTCATTTTTAGACATAAAATAGAATAAAAGTTCCTTTAAGGAGAATAACAACAAGCAGTTGCGCCTCCATAAGAAGGCAACACTGATTTCTGATGTTTTTAAGAGTTTTTTAACATATTACCCAAAATAAACAGTTAGTTCTCGATGCACGCCCTTCAAAATAAAACCATCTGCAGCCATGTCAACCTTTAACAGCAAAGGGTGAGTCTCTGTGTCCGGCATTGTCTCCTCGGTGCAGTCACACTCCAGCAGGTCGTACCTCTGTCTGCCTGCCTGCGAGGAGGGAGGGAAGAGGACAGATGGCTTCAATCTGGTGATGGAGGCTCCGGCAGACCTCCAGTAGACAGAGGACCATTTACAGCCATTTTACATCTATAAACAGCTTCTATAAGACCCTTTATCGTGTTTCGATGTGACCTCTGCGAATGAATGGGAACAGGTTTGCTGATGGGAAACAAGCAGCTCAAAAATCAACAAACTATTCGGAGCTTCACAAATAAAACAAATGTCGGGTTGTGGACATAACTGTGCTCCATTAAGTCAGGTGGAAACCCTTTAATGCTGGACTAAAAACACAAGGGGAACTCCTGGGAAATAAGGGCGCGTCGGCGGTTATAAACAGTCAACACTGATATCACGAGGTCAGGCAAAAACAACAAAAGAAATTCCACGAAACATGTGGAAACTAAAACAGTGGTTGGGGCGACCTCGGCTCCTCTGATGGCTCCTCCAGCAGGATTCACATCGTTTATTGCAATTAAAGTGGATCATCATGAGTGTTTGTAATTACTGGGTAATTATCGTGTAACCAGTGTTATTCCAAGCACGGGACTGAGATCCCGGTTGGGTTAAAAAGGGTGACGTGTTGGGATTTGATAGAGGAGTGTCGTAAAGCTGAAACGACCCGCAGAGCACAGCGGTGTGTTTTTTAAGTGGGTGGAGGCTGAGAGACGAAGAGTCAGCGAGTGAGAGGAGGGTCAGTGTGTGGGCAGAATAAAATGTATCCCGTGTTTAAAAAAAAAAGGGAGCGTGTAAACTGCCAGTTCAGAAACCCTCCACCCTCCTGGCTACACATCAAGTTGCTCCACCGCAAGCAGTTTTCAGCTCGTTTCCGAACCACAGGAGGGGACATCATCCCAACTGAAATACACGACCGCTGCTGCTGCTACAAAGACACACTTTACCCAGGAACGGTGATATCTGAACGGCTTATAGTATCCACACACGTGTGTGTGTGTGTGTGTGTGTGTGTGTGTGTGTGTGTGTGTGAGATCCTTTCACCTACAAAAATCAGTTCAACTAGCTTCAATAAACTGCGCCCTGGCACATCTCTTCTCCGCGATACACCCATCAATCATCCTCACACTGCCCTGCTGTGAGTTGATTTCATCTCTGACAGCTTTTCATGTGCATGAAATGTGTGTGTGTGTGTGTGTGTGTGTGTGTGTGTGTGTGTGTCAAATTAACGCTTCATCATCATCACACAGCCCTGCCTCACTTTACCAAACCTCCAAAATGACAAGAGCCACACTGAACACACGCTTGGGCCGATAAACACGCGGCTAAACTGGAATATTACCATCATCTCCGGGGTTTACCTCTGGAAAAGAAACCAGAGGAACTGTAATCGTATCTGTGTGTGCAGCTACATGACTTCAGGGGGGATGTAAGTAACTCGATGAGAGAGGGTTTGTCAGACTTTCCATTTTCCAAAAAAGACACCATCTTTCTTGAACGCACCGTAAAAAACTGCGTGCAAACATGTTGCACATTGTTATTTAAAGCTTTCATTACTAATAGCAGAAGCAGACATCACCGTGCAGGGGAATAACATGCACTGCAGATGATCTACGGAGGGGATGATACAGTGCAACACTACATGATGTAAACAAACACGATAAGGAAGGGGAGGTTTTGCTTTAAAACCCTTCAAAACCACCCAACATGCCTCACGCTGATTCCCGGGCAGCAGCGGGGATGTCCAGCGGCATCAGCCAAATGTTTTGGTACAGAAATCATCCCTTTAAGGTCAAATATAACCTGCAGTGGTCTAATGGTGCACATACAACCCGAGATCATTACACCCTGACCTGCATAGTGCTGCAACAACACTCGCCCCCCTCTCTCTCTCTCTCTCCCTCTCTCTCTATGTGTGCGTTGCAAACTGCCAAGTAATTTTCCGCTAACGCGTTGCCCATTGCAAAGGGCTGGGAATCCTTAACACGATCCCATACTTTCATATCTCAAACTTGCCACAGCTTTATAACAGTGAGTCAGCCACTCCTCCTCCTCCTGCTGCTGCTCCTGCTCCTTATGAAATCTACATCTGGGTTCATTTCACCTCCCCAAATACAACACAGCGACCATCCAAAGTGATGCCACAAACCGTGCGCATTTTTGCGCAGCGTTATTTCAAGTTAATATTTGATTTAGCTTCGGGAGGTGGAGGCACAGTCACATGCAGTGTTTAAACAGTCTAACGTCATGTACTTACTGTGGTGTGGATGTAGGTTAATGGCCGATGGTAAGAATTTCCCGGAGTGGAGAGGCGGCGGATGACTCGCGCCCAAGTGACCGGGCGAGGGAGGGATCCTCCCGGCTGCAGCGGCTGCTCCGAGTCGGTGAGACTCCATTGCGAGCCCCGCCAACAACGGAGGTGGTACGTGGACGGATCGGGGAGGTCCAAAATCTCTGCCATCCATTATCCACACAGGGGAAAGTTGTGAAAAGAAATGGTCCGTCCGGATAGGCCCCCTTTATTCCGAGAAAAAAAAAGCCAATTGTGGCTATAATAATGTCTTTAGTTTCCCAGGCTCCTTCTCAGCCATCCTGCTGACCTATAAAATACAACAAGAAATAAACGCTTCAAATACAAAATAAAAAACTGTTTAGGAAGTGCTAGTTTTCGGATTTCTCTTCTTTCCAGCGAACAGGCGGTCCATACGTGCAATGACGCAGTTTGGAAAACCACTTCAAAAACTAAACCTTCAATATTATCTGCCCGACAGAAACCTCACACGAGTGACTCCTGCAGGTTTTAAAACGCTGCTTTAACTTAAATCTACAATATTATGGAGGTATGCTAGAGACTAGCAGCTCTCTCTTCCTTCCTTCCTCCAGCACCACCACAACCACCCCACTCCGCTGCACGGCGAAGCCGCTCCGGAGCTCCGCTTCCCTGGGAAGCACAACACAGGAGAGAGGGGAGTGAGGTGAGAGCGAGGGCGGCCGGCTAAGCTGCTCCTGCCCCGGCTATGAAAACACCCCGCGTCGGAGCTCGCTATGACGATCAAATTTTTTTAATAATAACCACCTTATTTTCCGATTACCCAGCTGTTTTCCTTAAACCGTAAACCAGCAATGTAGGCCCATGTAAACCAATACACCATAAATACTGGAGGCGCATCAAATATAAATTTCAAACGGGGTTAAAAATAAATAAGGTTGCAAAAGCCTGCATGATTCATCAGCGGGGTTAGCGGTGTTTTGT
Source organism: Nibea coibor (assembly GCA_023373845.1). Classification (NCBI taxonomy): domain Eukaryota; kingdom Metazoa; phylum Chordata; class Actinopteri; family Sciaenidae; genus Nibea; species Nibea coibor. Next base: position 4,702,709 of record CM041727.1, read on the forward strand.
TGCCCCGCTGATGTGAATTTAGTCCCGGGTTACTTCGCAATTGGACATGGGTGCTGCCCTGCCTGCCTGCCCAGGGAGAGAAATCAAAACGCGGACCCGTAAACACTTTGAGCCCGGTGTTTAAACGCTAAAACAGCGTTTTAATACACATTTTAGCCAAGTTTGAAGACACATTTTTTCAGTTTTATCTCATAAACCGACGGTTATATCGGTGTCGACCTCGAGTGGGGCGCGTTTAATCTGCTCAAAGAGCTCGATTTTAGTCATTTTTGTGATGTTAAAAAGCACAAAGATACAATAAAAGTTACTTTAAAGGAGAATAACAACGAGCAGTTGCGACCTTAGAAGGAAGCGGGATTTTTTAAAAACGCATTACCCTAAAATATACTAAAATAAAACACCGAATTTAAGTTAAAAACAACCCGAAAGTCGAGTTAACCTTCAAACGGCTGCAAGCAAACACATCACAGCAGTGACTCGTGATATCCAGGCGGGCGGGATCTGAAGAAAGGCTCGTTCAGAAATCACAATAAACCTCCTTTTTTAAGCCGTTTTAAAGCACATTCGGGGACAAGTGTTGCTTTTAAACGCTTTTAAATTAGCTAAATGTGAGTTTAGGGTCGCTTTCCCTCCCCCCCGTTGTGATCCATGCCTGCGCGGCGGAGGAGCAGCTCGGCATTTCAGCCACGTTTCAAACTTTTTCACGGTTCCATTAACGGCACACGGAGCAAACTTTCTCGGGCGTAACGTCTCCAACGGCTGCTTTTTTTTTAACGGTTAAAAAATATCCAAGATGTCGTGTACACAAGAACATCCGCGCCTTTTTTTTAAAAAAAAAAAAAAAACAACTCACATTTACAAATGTTTTTAAAACTCTTTGACACTAGTGCTGGAAAAACCGAGCAAAAGAAGGAGACCAAGAGGAGGAGGTGGAGGTGGAGGAGGAGGGGGGGAAAAAAACATGCCAACCGCTTACTTGAATGTGGAGAGGAAGGAGCTAAAATGCTAACATTTCTCAAAATCCGTCCAGGTTGCTGGGAGAACTGGAGTAGTCCATTACAGGCTCGTCCGAAGGTAAACTGGGGGATGACTGGAGGGGGGAGAGAGCGAGCGAGAGAGGGAGAGAAAGAGAGAGAGAGACGGCCCCCTGTCCGACGCGTCCGTAAACTCCTCAGCAATGAAACACAGCATTGTTTTTCAAGCCCCGCCCACCTCCATCGCTACCACCCAACCGCAGCCCAGCCCTTTACGTAGCACGCAGCTGTCACCTGATTGGCTACAAGAAGTGTCAATCAAACCCTCCTCTCTCGCTCCCTCTCCAGTGTATATATATATAAAAAAGAGAGAGGAGCTCTCTGGCCGCTCGCCAACACTATAAAACCAATTATGGAGCAAGGAGGTTGAGCCGTTTCAAGGTCCCCTCTTCTCCCCCCTTCAAGACTGAGTGATCAAAACAAGCAGTAGGTTTCTGTTTTTTTTTTTTTTTTTAGTAGGGACGATGGTGGTGGAGGTGGGGTTGCCAGTTTCAAGGCGACCCCCCTACCCCCCTCCCACCGCAACCCCACCACCACCTCCATCCATTTCCACTCCGGTCATAATGGGAGCTCAAACACTGGGAAGCGGAAAGTAAGGGGGCGTTGTTACCCTTAAAAATATTGCACTCGTTTTTTTAATGTAGTGTGGACATCGGGCTAAGTTTTTTTTTCTCACTGGGAAAAAGCAGTAAGCAGTAAATTACTTTTCCATTGAACCTCTTCTAAAGTGAATAAAATCGTGAGAACTTGAGATAATTGTCAATAAATAACAATTAATTTTAATTGAATTATTTTATTTAAGGCAGTCACAATGTGGGCGTTGTTTTTCCCCACGGGTATCACACAAATATAAATCGCAATAGGCCAATCGTTATGGATAAAATATTATTTAGTTCAAAAATATAGATTTGTACAAAATTTGTACATAGTATTTTTTGTTTATCTGTCAGGCTTGTCCTTGTTTTAATCTGTGTCTGTATCTGTGTACTTTGAGTGCAAAGTTAAACCAGAGTCTCATTGCTTGTATGTGTATACTGGCCAATAAAAGTGATTCTGATTCAGATTTAGTCTACATTCCGAGATGAAGAGGCCTTTAATTACTTTTTCAAAGTGAAATTTAATTGAAATTAATAATAGTGAGTTAATTAACAATAAATGTTGTTTTTTAGCACTTCGTGTGCAGCCATAATGCCCACAAACAATACTGGACAATTGCACTATTATCTTATTCTATTTACAAATGTTATTACAAATATATATTTGATCTGTGTGTAGTTTAATACTAATGTTTACCTATCAGGCCTGTTGTCCTTGTTTTAGTTATATTTATGTCTATATCTTTGCAAAGTGAAACCAAAGTCACATTCCTTGTGTGTGTACACTGGCCAATAAAAGTGATTCTGATCCAGATATAGTCTACAATTAAGCATGAACGCCTAGAACTCCCATTAGATGTGGTATAAACAGGCCCATATCAGCACTATGTGGGTACATTCCACTAGTCAAAGGCATCCTGGACCTTTATCATATCAGCCAGAGAAGCACTAAGAATTATCATTGTTGTCGCCGACGTGACCGCTACATTTTTTTGAAGAGGGATAATGCCCCTCTGTCGGTATGCAAATGGGCAAAAACTGGCTGTATAGGTGAAGCAACGCTGGGTGTCTCCTTGTGAATAATCTGCCTTTAGCGGGGACAAACAGATTAGCATTAGAAGAGGGAGTAAAAGTGGCGTTTAGTTAGCGTTTATTATGCTAACATTCGAAAATGGAGGAGGGGGGCGGCGGCGGCGGTCGACCGTTGGTGTGAACCCGGGTTCTAAAAGTCCTCGCGCACAGGGCTCTCGCGGGTTTTTAACGATACCCGTTACGTCGCTGCAAAAATGTTGATTAAAAAAAAAAAAATCTGAGACAGTTTCAAGCTCCCCAATCTCGCCCCCCTCACTCTCCAGCCCCGCCCCCTCCACCACCACCTCCACCTCCTCATCGGCGCCTGTTTCAAGGCGACCCCTCCAGTCGGGGGAAAGTGGAAAGCGTAAACGGCGGAGAGCAAACCCGCTCGACGGAGAGGAGGGAGCACGGCGGAGCTCCGTGCGAGCTAACGTCGACAGCGGAGAAATAAACCCGCTGTGTGCTTTCCGGTGAGGTCGCGACACCCTCCGTGGTGGTGGTGGTGGTGGCGGCGTTTTATTCGCCCGTTCGGACAACAACCGTACCACCGAAGCTAAGCACAGAAGAGACCGCTGCAGCGACACTCCTCACCCCGCTGACCTGTCTGCTAACAGCGCCTGTCACCCCTGATGGGACCCGGGGAGGGAATTACCAGGCGGAGATCAGAGTGATGTCCCGTCCCGGCTCGTCCAAGGGGACCAAGCCGCTCTTTGTTCTCCAAATCGCTCCGACTGGGAATTCAGACAATGCCTCTAGATTAGGGCCCCATTGTTGCCTTCTTTTCACCCCTGCGAGCAGGAGGCAGGTTTCATCTTCTGCTTGTTGTTTTTCTTGTCAAATGCCGGCGGTGTTGGAGAGGGGGGTTATCCCCACTTTGAGGTGGGTTTGGCGGCCGTGTGGGGCTGTGGAGCTTCGTGGTACACTTTTATGATAGTTTAATCATGATTCATTCAGAAAATAAAAGGGACACATTATATTTCCTATCCACAAATGTACGCATGTTTTACGCACGGGTTTAATTAAACATGCATCTGAAGACATTTATGACAGTGTGACTGTAAATTAGTGAAGTCTGTCATGTTTTTCCCAATAAAGAGCACATCAAAAAATCTTTATTGCACTCTCCACCTACAAACCAGCAACCAGATAATGTGTGTGCCTTCATTTGATGGTAATAACATAGACATCTAAATGTGTGTTTATTTCTAGGTTAGCCTCATCTCAATGATGCCTTACTGCAGGAGCAGATGGGACCATTTGGTAGATTATGTTTTTTTATAGCCTATACACACCAACTGGGTTCTTTTGAGGATGTTCCAACTTAAAGCTCCAAGCCTGTCCTCTATTTGGGGCCGCAGTGGAAAAGTACTGAAAAAAAAACAACCCATGATTTATGGCCCAAAGCACTGCTGAGTCAATATAATACCACAGCCAATTTTTCATTCCAGTAACACTGTTTTTATTCTGCAGACCAAAGATTACAGAATGAGAACATCTGTTATCCCAGACTCTTGTTTTAGGCTTCTTTCTAACTCCTTTTTTTTCTTTGGCTTGCATCAAACTCAACTCCAAATATCATCAGTGTTGGAGAGATGCTGGGCGTTTGAGTTAAATCTGTCCTATCATTTCAAGCATCAGGTAAATGATTTGATTTGGCGTCCAGACTTATCTGATTTTTCCCCGGGTGTGTGGCTGCATTAACCCCACAGGGGGACGGAGAGACAGAGCACAGCATTGATTAATTCAGTCGGGGTTGGGGTTCAGCCCTCTCTGGAAAATAAATACATAAATAAATAAATACAGGAAGATGTCCTCATGCATAAGCACTCAACCCTTCAACAACAGTACCTCTAATAAAGCTAATACAGCTGACCCAATGTTCCCCAGCTGAACATCCTTTTCTACAAATGGACAAACAGGAGAATAAATAACAGCATGGATATTTTATGCGACCCCTCCCAATCCCAATCTGCTCACACGCTCACACAGAGCGCCTGCATGCCCAAAGGGCTAAATCATTCATCATACCTTGTCTCATGTCCCTGCACATCTTACTGTATTGTTATTGCTGCTACTGCTGCTGCAGTGCAGCAAGACAAATCCACAAAACACGCCGGTGAGGAAGACTAATTGCAGTGTCATGTTTCCTAATGGAATGAAGCAAACATGCATTCACAGGCAAACATACATGTGCAATAAAACAGGCTGCTAGAGGTGACTGACATCACCACACACACTAAACCGCCCCCCTCCCCTCGCTCTCTCTCTCTTCTTGAAGCACATGCACATACAGCTCTCATGGGGTACCTGCCAATCATCAGACAGTGCCTTGCAGGGTTTTTATGGTGGACCACTGGAGGGTGGGGGGAAGGCGGAGGAGGAGGAGGAGGAGGAGGACAAACAGCCGGCCACATGCACACCATCCTGACGGTCATAAAACTGTAGCAGGAGCGCTCAAACAACCAGATATTGATCATGTTTCACCAGAAATGTTCACAGGAACAGGATTTAGGATTTTTGTAGTCGGATGGCCGTGTTGGTTGGTGGTGGATTCATAAACGGAGTTGTGTTTGGATGATTGGATGTTAAAGCAGGACTCATTTTTGACCCACATTTCTAAAACATCTAACCAAGTTCAAGACCTGTAGTCTGAATTCTAACGCCTTCATGTGTGTTGTCATTGTCAAACAAAGCATTAGGACGCGGCCAAATTGAATTTTACGCTAATAAAATCAAAATAAATGAATGTTTAATTCTGGGGAAATGCTACCAAGGCAAGGACACGCATGGAAGTCAAAGCAAAGTGATTCCCATCTGCCACCGCTTCAAACCAAGATGGGGGATGGTTGGTTTGTGTGTGTGTGTGTGTGTGGCGGGCGGTGGTGGTGGTGGGGGGGTTGTCAACTGTGCATGCAGGGTGCTTGAGCAAGCCTGCAATGCACTGAGTGTGTATTTTTGGTGCCTGTTCCTGAGTCAAGCGGTTAGTGCTCTGAGAAATCGTGGGCTTTTTTTTCGAGAAAGAGAAAAACCCAAGCGTCGCCACAACCCGTAAGGAAACATTGATGCAACAGACGCATCTCCTGCTGAGTAAATGTACAGTGGTGATGTGTCAGAGCCCGCTGAAACCTCAAGGAAAAATGCTCTCGTTTACACCCCTTGACACTGCCTTTCTCTCCGGTTCTTTGTCTGCTTGTCGTGCACCATAAAACAACAATCCTTTAGTCTTATTCAGGATTTACGGTGTCCATGCTTGGGTGCAGAATACAGAGAGAAAACAACCCTCGACCCAGAATAAAAATGAGTCAACTGACCAGTTTTTACATCCTCCTGTCAGTTGACAGAAACACACACTGTCAGTCAATCAAAAACAGTAATATCCGGTGCACTGACTTCAGCGAACATGTCCCCCTCGGTACAATTCAAGTCACTCTGAGGAATACGAAAACAGGAGCTGCTGGATTTAAATATGATCAATTATTCTCCACTGGCCTCCTTCTGTCAGCAGTGGTAGCCTTCTACTTGCCTTTCACCCAGTTTTACGTGCCAGACAAGACTCGTGTAGCACATCAGCCCCATCTAACGGCCAAAGAGGAGCACTGCATGTTTGGGGTGGGATCAGCGACCCGGCCAATGGAGCTGCAGTGAGAGAGAAAAAATGCACAGCTGTAGTAAATGGAGGAACACAGTGAGCCTCGTTTTCTGACAAATTGGTCCCCCTCTGTGTGTCGTCTCTGGAGTGCCTCATTCACAAACACCTGCAGTGCTCGCACCTGCAACGAGGCCACACACACACACACACACAACCATTACATGTGCACGACAACCTCGTCGAGCGCTGTAACACACGCGCGCACACATGCCAAGCGCTGCTTCTTTGCCAGTGAGTGTTTTGCTGGCGTGGCATTAAAAGGATATCAGAGAGCAGCAGTCTCAGCAGAATCACAGGCGGAGGAAGGGGAGGTGGAGGTGGAGGTGGAGGTGGTGGGCTGCAGTGAGATGGAATAAATTTCCAATACCAAACACACTTGATTTTTCAGCGTGTATGTGCAAGCAGCAAGAAGCCTGACTCAATGCATATGAATTCATATGATATCCACACAGGCGTGTGCGCGGGCCCTCCTCCTCTGCTGCCTCCAGCAGCCCTCCAGGCTCTCCATATATCATCAGGTTGCCTACAGAATACTGCATGAAACTGGGACAGCCTGACTAATGGACGCAGCGTGCTCTCGGGGCTGGTGCTGGATCCGTGGTGTCATACACAGAAACAGGATATGATGCATAGAACATGAGGGTGGGGCAGCAGCAGCACCCGTCCACCATCCATCTTATCCTCCTTCTCATCAGTGTGATATGCAAATGTGGAGATCCGTTTTTAGACGTGGACAGGAAATGTGCCCGCATCAGCAGCAGAGGATCTTTTCCCTGACATTCGAGGAAAGCTGGTGTAAAAAACACGAAGCAGCTCAGTTACTCTAATGGCATGCTCCATCTTTGCTGCCGTGTTGAACTCACAATCCCAGTCCCGCACTCCCTTGTTTCCACATTAGCTGTCCATTACAGCAACACATTACAGCAAATCTAATCTAACTTTGTTATCAAAGATGGAAATTCAGATGCACGAGCTTTAAACGTGAGCTGCAGATGCAGAGAAAATGATGGCCTCGGGAGCGCGCAGCGCAGTCACGCCTCACTGTTAGACAGGAATAAAGATGGAGCATCACTGCCATCTACTGCCTAAACCGTGCAACTGCTGCACATGGACAGTCAGACTCAGGGATGGCAAGTCAACAAAATTCAAGAGCACTAAATGGAAATGTTCTCTAATGTGTAGTTTCTGAGGGAGATCAATGTAAAGTAGAGATGCAAGAGATGTTTGTGCAGATCAACGTCCTCATCGCTGGAGCGTTCTTAGCTGACAAACATCTGTGATCTCATGATCCCACGAGGAGAGATTACACGATTACAGATGATGTCATGGCAAGACGCCCAAGGGTGGAAAAGAAAAAGGTCTTTTTGTGTGACAGTAAGTGACTAATCTGATCTCATTAGGGTTAGTCCTTCGAGCAAGCCCTGACCTTTTAGTTCATACCCAGTCAGCGGGGCAAGGTAACCTCTGCAAGCACACAGGGACAATGTGACCCTTGAAGCATCCATCCATCCATTCTCCTGTAATTATCCTCATCAGAGTCATGGGGGGGCTGGAGCCTATCCCAGCTGACTTAGGGTGAGAGGCACGGTACAGCCCGGACAAGTTGCCAGTCACCAATTAACCTGCATGGAGGGGAGGAAGCCAGAGTACCCAGGGAGAACCCAGAAGACACAGGGAGAACAGTCAACCTCCACACAGAAAAGGCCCAGAAAGGCTGAGGTTTGAACCAGGAACCTCCTTGCTGTCAGGTGACAGTGCTAACCATTGAAATGTACAATTTTTTCTACTTCTTATCCAAATAAGCATTAGATTCAGTCTGTGTAGCATTGAAGGACCGCACGTTGGACACTGTGGTCAGCAGCACCGGAGCACCACAGGGGACTGTGCCCTCTCCCGTCCTCTTCACCTTGTACACGTCTGACAGTACAACTCTGGGCTCTGCCACATGCAGAAATACTCAAATGACACTGAGATAGTTGGCTGTAGCAAGGATGGACAGGAGGGGGAGTCCAGGAGCCTGGTTGAGGACTTTGTGAGGTGGCGCAGGTCCAACCATCTCCAGCTGAACACCTCCAAGACTGAGGAGATGGTGGTGGACTTCAGGCTGGGTCCTTCAACATCTTTAAAAACAGCAGTCTGTGGTGGCCAGTGTCCTCTTTTATTCTGCCCGACTGGACAGACTGGTGCAGAGAGTTGGCTCAGTGTTGGGCACAGAGCTGGACGCTCTGGTGACAGTAGCAGAGAAAGGGACCCTGGACAAACTGCTGTCCATACTGCACAACGCCCACCATCCTCTGCACAACACCTTCATCAGGCAGAGGAGTGTGTTCAGTGGCAGACTGATGTCTCAATCCTGCTCCACCAACAGACTGAAGAACTGAAGAAGAAATCATCTGTTTACAGCCTAATTTAATCACACAGTCATCTCCATTTGTAGCTCTTTCTCATATTTGTAAAAAACATTTCTACTTCTACGGTCACTTCATATTTTTAATATACTTCATAGTATATTCAATTTCTAGTTACTTTTTAATATAGTTTTTGTATAGATGTTTAGCATGGGTTAACTAATACAATTATATATTTATTTTCTATGCAAATGTTTCATTTCTTTGATTTCTCTGTACACTTCTTCTGTCTCTCTCGAGATCAGATCATCCAGGATTTTCACTAGACTACAGCGAGATAGGTGGATTGCACCTGTGCAGCACCTGTTTGGGGTTGTCCCAAGTTTGGCGGTGGAACTTCAAGTAAGGACATGTCCTTTAAAACTGAACTCCCACAGGCAAAGTTTGCTTTCGGTTATGTCACAATGTTGCTGACAGCAGAAATTTGGCATTCCTTCACTGCTTGGGAAGTCCTGCAGGCGTAAACAGAGTGAACGTCTTATCTTATCTGCATGTCTCAATACGAATTTCTTTTCGTATTGTTACATGAGTGATTCACGTGTCTGAGTTAAGCATTCTGGAGCTCAGATCCAATAGACCTTTCACAGTAGCCATTTTGATGTGAAATAAGGTAAACAGGTCTTTACATGATACTAAGGCTGCTCAGGTTAAACCAGAGTGCATGTTGGCTCATTGGAAGAGCTCTGCTTCAGTAAAAATAACTTCAGTACCATTGGAAACACCTGCATTGACCCTGTTTGATTAAAATGGCTGTGAAGGTTTCATGTCACCAACAGGTTTATCTTGATCAGTAACAGCCAACAGCCACTGAAACAGGTTTTAGATCTCAGGTTAGGTCTACATGTGAAGAACGAACGTGTTTGGGCAAAGTTTTAGGCTCTAAATGAGACGTTAAAATGCAAATGAGGCTTGTGTAACAGTCAAGTGCTGCACATTTGAAGCTTGTAGAGTAGAGAAAACCCTTTAACATGAGCCATGTTCGACCTTAAAGCAGTTCAGAGATTCTGATTTAGTTTTCAGTAACTTAACAGTTGATGCAACTCATTAAGAAGAGGACAAGAGTCAGACGTCATGTCGGAACACATGTGCACTTTATTGGGATTGTTTAGTCAGTGTACAGGTTGGCCCCACTGGTCTGGCACCCCATGTTACCCCATCACTTCGAGACCCCTTGCCCCACCACCCCGGGTGTGGAAACCTCCATCAGGGGGAAGAAGAGGTCACGACTGGGTTTTGCATAACAAAAACAAAAAAAAAATTAAACAGGACCAAGATATTTTTAAGGCTGAAAGTACAAAAAACCCAGACATAATTTACATACAAGCGATACATGTTTAAGTATGCGCCAACCACTGGGCAGCCTTCACAGAGGCGAATACGTGTCTGAACAATGCAGTTAACATTTGGAATCATGTGTCTGAACAATGCAGTTAACAAACATTTGGAATGACTCAAAGAAAAACAAAATGTACATTTTTTAAGTCCCCAGATGCAACTGCAGAACCCTGGGGTGCTTTTCTTTTTTTAAACCTAGCCAAAAACATTACTGTCTCCATCGTTCCAGTTTTTTAAAATCCTGAGTCAAGCGCCAAAAATAACTGAAGCCATGCCAATGAGTTGGTCATCTAGGCTCTGCGCCTGAGTGTGTATGAGAAATGTGTGGTGTGTGGTTGTTTTGCACAGAGCTGAAGTTGTTGGGCGTTTGGTTGGGGAGGGGGTAGGAGGAACAGTCTGTTTAGAAGCATTTGCGGTGGACGATGGAGGGGCCGGACTCATCGTACTCCTGCTTGCTGATCCACATCTGCTGGAAGGTGGACAGAGAGGCCAGGATGGAGCCTCCGATCCAGACAGAGTATTTACGCTCAGGTGGGGCAATGATCTGCAGGGAGACAAGAAACCCGTTAGATACCAAATATTTGAGTCAAGTGTACATCTATTGACAAAATGCCACTCTGCTGGCTCTGTAGCACATCAGCTCACCTTGATCTTCATGGTGGATGGGGCCAGGGCTGTGATCTCCTTCTGCATCCTGTCAGCGATGCCGGGGTACATGGTGGTACCTCCAGACAGCACGGTGTTGGCGTACAGGTCCTTACGGATGTCGACGTCGCACTTCATGATGCTGTTGTAGGTGGTCTCGTGGATTCCGCAAGATTCCATACCTGAGAGCATAGAGACACTCGTTAGACCCACCATATCAAATTATGTTTTCACATGCTAGTCATGTTAGCATCAAGTTGGAGAACTTACCGAGGAAGGAAGGCTGGAAGAGGGCCTCTGGGCAACGGAACCTCTCATTGCCAATGGTGATGACCTGTCCGTCGGGCAGCTCATAGCTCTTCTCCAGGGAAGAGGAGGAGGCAGCAGTGCCCATCTCCTGCTCGAAGTCCAGGGCGACGTAGCACAGCTTCTCCTTGATGTCACGCACGATTTCCCTCTCGGCTGTGGTGGTGAAGGAGTAACCGCGCTCTGTCAGGATCTTCATGAGGTAGTCTGTGAGGTCGCGGCCGGCCAAGTCCAGACGCAGGATGGCGTGGGGCAGGGCATAACCCTCGTAGATGGGCACTGTGTGGGTCACACCATCACCGGAGTCCATGACGATACCAGTGGTACGACCAGAGGCATACAGGGACAGCACAGCCTGGATGGCAACGTACATGGCGGGGGTGTTGAAGGTCTCGAACATGATCTGCAAGAAGAGGAGAAAACGTTTTAGGATTTTTCAAAGTCACAGCAAAAGTCTTAAACTTGTGTGGCCACTGCACTCGCTACATGCATTAGAGTGAGGCTAGGGTTGAAGTTAGTAGAAATGAGGTGCAGAAAGTCAACATCCCTTCACACTTGTGCATGTCAGATTGTCTATTAGGTGCTGATCTACTGACTCAGACTTGGCTAAAAAACAGCCACAAGTGCAGATAAGGCACACAGTCAAGAGACCTGTTGATGATAGATCATCTTATAGGAGAGAAGTCCTGGAGGAGAGGGAGGAATGGGCAAGTGAGAATGAATGGAGAAGGAGACTAAGGAGGAAACTAACTACTTTACACTTTAATGTTATCTGGCTAAACTGGATTTGCTAGAGGGGAGGGTGTGTACCTGGGTCATCTTCTCCCTGTTGGCTTTGGGGTTCAGGGGGGCCTCTGTGAGCAGGACGGGGTGCTCCTCAGGGGCAACTCTGAGCTCGTTGTAGAAGGTGTGATGCCAGATCTTCTCCATGTCATCCCAGTTGGTCACAATACCGTGCTCGATGGGGTACTTCAGGGTCAGGATACCTCTCTTGCTCTGGGCTTCATCACCAACGTAGCTGTCCTTCTGGCCCATACCAACCATCACACCCTGAACAAGAGACCAGAATAATGATTAATATTTCTGGAAAGCCAGACAGTTTGAGTACATGTATAAAAAAGGAAAAATTGAACTGTCACTAAAAAGGCTCTTTATGTATAATTTAGCACAAAAGCAATCTTCCACAAAGTTCCATGAGAATTGAAACTAATTGCTTAAAATTGGAAGAAATATAAAAATCAGTGTAAATGATAAATTAGTTTATCCATAGAAATAACTTTAGATGTGTAAATACTTTTTCCTCTATATTTATCAAAAGCTGTAGTTTAAGTCATTGTGCTGGAGATAAGCCACTCACCTGATGCCTGGGGCGACCGACGATGGATGGGAAGACAGCACGAGGGGCGTCGTCTCCGGCGAATCCGGCTTTGCACATACCGGATCCGTTGTCAACAACCAGTGCGGCGATTTCATCTTCCATGGCTGAACTGTTAAGAAAAAAAAAAATAAAAAAGTTGAAGAAACGCCAAAGAGTCTCACATTCACTTCCTCCCAACAGCGCCCCGTCTCGAGCTCCCACTTCCTGTTTTAAACCCGAAACCCTAACGGCAGTTCACGCGCTCAACCACTGGGTGGCGCTCGTGCACCCACATTCCGAGCGAAGCCAGACAAAAAGTGGCGCTGCATTCTGTTATTACCATATAAGGACATGGTTCGGGTTTTGAGCAGCTTTGCGGCTACCGGCGCCATGGCGCGCGGCCAGAGCGTACATTCGACATTTATCAGACCCGGCGCCTCGCGACCACTCCCTCTCCGGGTTCACTACAGTTAACTTCCTCCAGATACCCCCTCCACCCACCCCCCCACCCTTCTATTGTTGCTCAATCACACTGGGGTTTGATACCCGACAGAACGCCTCGCTTCAATACCACTGCGTCATAACCAGCCGCTTCATTCATTGAGGCTGCTGCCAGTCTATAACTGACATTTTTTCAGTTAACCGTTGGCGCCCATCTTTAAAGACGGGACACCGGGGTTGTGTTAAGAGAAATAAAGTTGCATAATGAACTCGTGTTGACTCATGAATGGTCACAAGTCCTTGAATGATGCTCCCATTTCCTGAAAGCCACGCCTTTTCTAAGACTGGATGAGTGCTCACTCGAAATTTACCGTTTTTTCCTCCTCCAAGTGTGAGCCGTGAAAAGACACGAAATCACAGCAAAACCGGTTTGTTAATTTAAACAATTAATGCTTTTTTTAGAGGCCTCGTGTACTTGAGTCTTTACAAGATTTCTACTTAAAAGTGAATTAATTATTCTTAAGAAAATGGGGCACTTAAAACGCCCGTTAAGGGGCCCTCGTGTGTCCATGAGGGAGAAAATCTTGTTGAAAATTTGCTTCAGTTGCAAAGTCTGAAGGGCGGTGTTAGCCTGGTGTGGCTAGGCTAATATGCTAAAGTAGGTCACACCCCGCCGCATCGGGCGCACAAAGAAGGGAGCAGCCGGGATCCAGACGACCTCAACTCAAAAGCCTCTTTCAAACTAAACTTGCCTGGGTGGAAGAGGTGGAGGAGGTAAGACAGCAAAATGTTGCACAACTACACGCTGACAAATCTAATTTATAGACGACGGTTAACATTCATTATCATAAGCCGGCTAAAAAAAAAAAAAAAAAAAAAAAAAAAAAAAGGCACCTGTCGCCGGTTAACAGTATCAGTGAATAACGATTTATGGCCGTTGATACTGCATTCAATATAAAACAAGCAGATTCTGACAGTGTTTTTAAAAACATTGCACATTTTTTTTAAAAGATCATTAAGTTAAATTAGCAGTACAGTGGTGTAATGCCAAGACAAAGACCCTCGTGGTCCCTTCAATCTTTTATATTCAAATTCACAAATTTCTTCAACGGTTACAGTAAAAAAACAACTCAAGTCATTGTTTACTTGATGAATATTGTTCCAAAATTAGAAAAATGCAAATGTTTTCAGTCCTTCTTACCTTTGGGTGGGGGGGCTTTTCGCTTTAAGGGAACCGGTTTCAGGCAAATGATATCCCGCACAAAGCTGCGTGTGACGGCGCTCAGAGTGAATCTGTTGGCTGTGGGCGCCTGCCTTTTATACCGCGTCAGTTGCCCGGCTCTAGCCATAAAAGGTAAACTTTCGGAATTGCGCTCTCTGATTGGTCCGGCGTCATGCACTGGGGCACGTCGCGTGCACACTGTGGTGCACTGGGCGCTCGCGATTTGAGGGACAGAGAGAGAGAGGGAGGCGATAATAGCAAAGGATTGGAGAAAATAAAAGGGAAGGGATTGATGTTGTGAGGCCTAGTGAGCTTAATCTCTTGATATACTGTTTTATATACCTTTTAAATGATATATAAACTTTAATACGTGTGAACGCTCATGCCTGCACCTGTTCTAACGCGTTAGGCTCATACTTATATGATAACTGAAAGAGCTTTGCACCCAGGACTCCTCCCTGCTGTTATCCTGAAGGCTGCTCCCACTTCTTATATCTTTAAGTTAACCTCACATTATTTGATATATTTCAGACATGACAGTAGGTTGGTGGCGATGCTGATGTTGCTTTGAAAAACAGCTCAGTGGGACTGCATCACCAGGTCAAACACATGACATACATAACACACACACACACACACACATAAGGGTTGTGGAGCTGCCACAGGCTAAAGGCTGAGGCACTTATTGTAGGCCAGCTCGCTGGTAATGTTAATTTATTGATCAAGTATTTGTGCTCTGTGGCCACATGTCCTCCTGAATATCTCTGCTCGTTCACTGCCTTGAGATACAGGATGTTATGTGGTAGCATGGGCTGCTTGCAGTGCACTGGATGTTGTGTTAAAAGGAGAGTTACCCCTTTCTTAGGTGAGTGAAAGCACCCCAGGGGTTTTCAGTTACTGTTTCAGCCACCGTTCATGTCATATTCACCCACTATGAAGCAGGACATGCTGCCCTTTATCTCTTTGGTTTAACGTCTCTCTTATTGAATAAAACACACTATAAGACACACACCACTCCTAGTACCACTTCCTGATTGTGCTGCATTACCGTAAAAGTGGAAAGCATTGGGGGGCATTCACATCCTGACTAATGAGGCCCATGTGACACAATCTCAGACTCAAGATTTCTAGGCTAGGCTTGTAAAATTTCCATTCTTGATTCACTAAATCGTTATCGTTAATTATGCTGCCTCATTTTTAAGCAGTAATATGAATTTCTTCTTTCTTCCCACCTCTCCCATACGTCCGCCATCTATCTTCTACCCATCTTTCCTTTAATATATAACATCTGGTGCACACTTTGATACGTTTTATGCCCTAAACCATGAGTGTTTGAATGATTGGGCGGCCTTCTGTGCCATTTAAAAGCTTTAACTGCACACTCTGAGACATTCAGCAACTTCTTCTTTTCCTCCTTTACCACTTCCCTTTCCTCTCAGTTGCATCAACTCATATGTATCAGTTTTTTTCTCTCTCTTTCTTCTTTTCCTTCATTCATGCTGTTGCAGTTGACTTTAAAAGGACATTATTGTTGTCTTATGACACCCCTTTAAATTAGCGTCACTTCAGTAACCGTGCAGTGTGAAGCAGCACTTTTTCTATCATGTGGAAAGATGACAATGACTTGTTTAACATATTTCAGATCTTGAGTTTGACTCCGTGCTCATATAGACGCTCTTAGTTAGGGATTTATGGACATAAGGAAGGGGGATCAAAGGTCTTCTGGGCCCACTTATTGATTTACAAGTCACACCACTGAAGGTCAAATCTCAAACTTTATTTATATCTGTCTAACCTATGTCGCCCTGAAACTTAACCTCATGATAAAGTTGCATTTCTGTGATGAGGACATATATATATATATTTTATATATATATATATATAAAAGGTGGGCCCAGGTGACGAGGACTGTTTCTCCAGGACACATTGTAATGTTGTAAACAGGGATTGGCTGTAAAATATTTAATCTAGACCTTGAGGGAGTGCCTCTCAAGTTCAATGTGTGTCCATACGTGTGCACTTACATGACTGAGAATGCCATTGTTCTGGCACTGGTGAAAAAACATTTGATAGGATAGACATATTCGTCTTTATTTACACCTGAACAAAGAGTCAAACTTGAGATACTTTCTGTATGACTGTGTTAAATCTCTGACTGTCACCTTAAGTAAGCTGGACTTTGGACATGCTGTGTGTGGCTTACTCGTAGTAAGTGAGAGGTCTCCGGTTAAGTGGTATGTTGACAACGCTCTGCAGTGGGAATTTCTGCTATCCGAGTGCTTGGAATACTGTCCCTAGAAGACTCCTCTCATGTATCATAACAGTGTACATGTTTACACCCCGGGTGCCAGTGAAATGCCGGCCTCTCTGAACCTGAACCTCGCTGCTAAGTTGCTTAGTCCAGCAGAGCCACCTAATGAATTTTTTTGAGGATTTCTCATCCAGACGGCTAGTTTATACACAAGCACTCGAGGTGTTGTACGTAATGACTATTACTATGAGTTGTGGTCATCTAAATAGACCACTTGTCAAACTAAGTAACACTTTAACAGGAGCAACAAGTGGAAGCTCTGGGCTTAAGCCTGTCATTTAGAGTTAGGGAGCTCCTGAAAATGACTATAATTAAGCTGTAAAAAAAAGTCCTGTGCTCTTTGGCAAAAAAAAAAACACCTTGTCTGTATGTTCCTACATAAAGGATGTTCAGCAGCTTGACCCCGATCGGACTGTATTGGAAGCCAACGTGGGGCCAGAGTCAGTTGGTACAAAGGTGAATTGTTTTGCTGCTTTTCAGTGTTTGTTGCTGCCACTCATTTTTTTCTGTATGGCATACAAGAGGCCGAGAGCTTAACCTGGAATATCATAACTCACCCATGTCAGTGGTTGGTAGTTGAAAACAGGTGCAACCCACGCTGCTCGCTCAGGTGGGGATAAATAAATTTGAATTTGTTGTTAGGCCTGTGTGACTCACCTAATGACCTTTGCATTTGAAAGCAACTTTTGTTGGTAAAGCAATGTTTGTGTGGCCACTTTTCCAACAACATGGGTGCAAGTGTTTTCCATTATTTCCATCCCAGGAAGTATTTTCTGTCTCCAGTGCCTCGAACAAATAGTTTTGGGAAATCCACGTCACTTTCTTGCCAAGAGTAAGACAAGAAGATTGATCTTAAGACTCTTAAGACTGTATGATAAATGTGTTGCTGGAGGCAGCACCTGCTGTTAGCTCAGCTTAGCACAAAGACTGGAAACGGAGGGAAACAGTTAGCCTGGCTCTGTCCAAAAGTAACAAAATCCACCTACTACCAGCTCGTATAAAAAGTGTAAAAAATAACACTGTATGTGCTGAACTATTTATTGAACAGGACCAGTTGCTAGGCCAAAAAATGTGGCTGTGTTTGCTGATTTTAGTAGGTGGATTCTAATACTATTAGACAGGGCCAGGCTAGCTGTTTTCCCTTGTTTACAGTTTTTATGCCAAGCTAACCTGGTGCTGGCTGTAGATTCATATTTACTGTACAGACATGAGAGTGGTATCAACTTTCTTAGCTAACTCTTGGCAGGTATGTAATGTCCCGCAATGTTTATCAGAAAATAAATCTGACCACAAGCGGTTATTTGTGACTTTTAAAGCTGTACATGTGTATTTGTTATAATTATATTATGGATTGATCAAAAACTAGTGAATCGACAACTTTGCTAACAGCCAAACATCAAGCAAGGTCAACAACACAAGACATAGCAACCAGCTAATATTACTGACTAGTCCAACAGTAAGAAGCCCAGCTTGGCGTCTGTCTTTCAGCCTTTTATTTCACCAAGCTCTCACCAAACACTAAAAGTTAGTCCCTCTTGCTCAGTGACTCTCTCATTTTCTCTTCTTAGCTTCAAAGTCCTCTTCTGTCTTCCTACACCTGTCATTATGCCCATAGAGGCTGCTGAGTCTGGTTGCATTGACACTTCTTCCTGGCGGTTCAGAACTCCTGTGGTACAAACATGAACACACTCCCAGTGCTCTGAACTCACAACCTGGCTGACACACTAAGCTAACATTAGCTAACGGCAGCTACAGGTGGCAGCAGTTTACTTCACTGTCCATCAGGAAACTCTGTAAACACAGAGTAGATGAGCAGGACATCATAGGGAAACATTTTCTCCATAAAATATGATCCAGTTTCACCAAAATCAGTGACATAGTTGGTGGTGTGAGACTTACAGTGTTATGTACTTCTCGTGGGTGTTTGTACTCAGAGCACAAAGTTACATAGTGCATGAACCTGATGACACATGAGCGTGGCATCAACATGACTTAAAATCTGTTATTTATGGTAGAAAAGTTACACAACGCTGCTTTAAACTTATCTTTAACTTTTGAAGTCATGTGCCCATTTGTTAGAGCAACTGCCCAGCATTACGTCATACATCAGACGCTGACTTTTTGCCTTTTTCTCACTGAAGCCAGGCATCATCATTGCCATGTGATACGTCAATCATTAGCTCTCAGACCACTGCAGCACGTGTGTTTATATGTGTGTCCGATTCAAAGGTCAAAGAACTTTAAATGACAACAGCTAATCATAAACAAATGCTATCTTTGATGACAGTGCATGTATGAGTAATTCAAAGTTTGATATATGACCCGAGTGACCTCTCTATTATATAGAGCAACATTTTAAAGACATAAATGGCCTTATTAAGTATTCACGTGTGTGTGTCTGTGTAATCTGAATGTTTACCAGTGAATTGAAACTGTTGTGACACCCGTGTGTGACGTCTCACTTAGGTTTTTTCTTTCTACAAATAAGGTAACCAGCCATCCGTCAGCAGCAGCAGCAGCACCCGAGAACAAACAGTCTGTTCTGTATAGCGTTGCCACTCCCTGCGTTACTAAAGCCATCCCACCACGGCTTCCTGTTCCTCTAATGGGTAAAGATGCCGCAAGTTTGCTTTCAGTCTAAGAATCATTGACTCCTTCTACCTCCTTGCCTTCCTCTGTCTGTTGTAAACCTAATCATAAAGAGGATTTGATTGTTTGTACCCATGCCTAGCTGAAATTAGAAACATTTTGGTGTGTGTTGGTGGGGGAGGGGAGAGGAACCATGAAAGACCTTTTGCTAATGGGCAAAGCCGGCCATTGGGGGTGGACATGAATACTATATCTATTATCCACTCACTCACAGACAGAGTTAAACATCTGCTGCCTTGAGTCTTACTGCAACTAGACTTTAAGGCAACTGTAGCTCAATACAAAAAACATTAGTCGTAATTAGCCTTGAGTGAGGTTGAAAGCCAAGGCCTGGAAATGTGACGTCAGAAAAAGGGATGGAGAACAATGAGTGTAAGATTAGAGTGAAATATAACCGTCAAATGGCATCTGAGTGGGGTGAAGACCGAGAAGAGGAAGATGATGGGAAATATAATGTCATGTTGGAAATGCATCTCATGGGTCACCCACAGGAGTTTCATTCTTGCACCACTGTATGATTTGTACATGTGTTTGTAATAGTATGTATGGAGATCTCGGTGAAGCTGAGTGCAGCAATGTTGGAAATTTCTCCTTTACAGCAAGAAGAAAGAACTTAAGTTGAACTTAACTTACAGCCAGTTAGCTTGGCTTAACGCAAGAACGTAAACAAGCTTGGCCTAGCTTGGCTCTGTGGAAAGTTAAAGGTCGATAATTAACATAATGTAGCTTTTTCTTCT
Organism: Nibea coibor; assembly: GCA_023373845.1. NCBI lineage: Eukaryota > Metazoa > Chordata > Actinopteri > Sciaenidae > Nibea > Nibea coibor. The sequence continues at coordinate 4,722,473 of CM041727.1, forward strand.
ATTCCAAAGAGAAGCCAGTGTAACATAACACTTAGCTCTTTGTCATGGGGATGTTTTTTGGGAGATCTTGGGGATTTCCTTGCCCATTGTGGTAACTTCCCTGGTAGTTAGTTAGATTGCAACTTATCATGTCTATACTTGGGTTTTTTGCCAGATTAAACAAGTTAATTCATTTTGTTCAGACCTTCAGACCAAGTCTGGCTAGTGGTTTCCCCCGGTTTCCAGTCTTTGTGTTACGTCTTATATTTTACGTGAAACCGAAAATTCACACTACAATGCCCATGGGGTTGGAAATGATGTCACTGATGATAATCACGACGGTCATGAACTGTAATAAACTCAGAGGTCAGTGCGTTTCATTTGACTTATTCAAAACCAAGAAAAAGTTTGGAAAGCCAGGCTAGCTGTTTCCCTCTGTTTCCAGTCTCTGTGCTAAGCTAAGCTAATCGAATTAGCTTCAGGGTGTAGCCCGTAGGTGTTTAACAGACAAACACGTCTAAAAGTGAAACTGAAAACACACACTACAATGCACATGGTTAGAAATTATGTTTTTAGTCACTATGGAGATGGAACTTTTGTTACTTTTTTGCTAGCCAGGCTAGCCAGGCTAGCAGTTTCCCTCTGTTTCCAGTGTTTGCGCTAAGCTAAGCTAACCGGCTGTAGCTTTGTATTTATCGTCACTATGGTCATGGAACATAGTAAACTCAGAGGTCACTGTGTTTCTCATGGATGTTTCATTTGACGAAACGAGTTTGGAAAGAGCCGGGCTAACTGTTTCCCTTTGTTTCCAGTCTTTGTGCTAAGCTAAGCTAACTAACCTGTCTGTATCGAATATGAAATGTCATCTAACACAGAGGGTTGAACCTTTAAAATATATGTTTAATGTTTGATTCAGTGACTCAAAGTTTTGTCTTTTAGCAGCAAACACCTCTCCTCCCCCTTTCTTTCTTTCTTTCTTTCTTTCTTTCTTTCTTTCTTTCTTTCTTCATTGATCACCCTTCATCTCGCTCTCTTTCTCTCTCTCTCTCTTGTCTTTGCAGCCTGTTGAAAAGTGACTGGCTGACCAATTGTTTGCCATCTGTGACTGGTCATAGTTTCAGAGAGGGAAGCCCTATTCAGCACTAACCCCCTCACCCCTCCTCCATCCACCATCCACCCTTCCTGCCTCAGTCCCTTCTTCCCATGATACAGCCAATAGATCGGTCGTCTGCAGCGTCATTGATCCGTGGGTCGCCGTGGTGATAGTCTGACTCCAAGGCACGGGCTAGTTACCAGCTGTGTGTATGTATGTGTGTGTGTGTTGTGCCTGCCAGCTGGCCTGTTTCGTGCTCCGATTGGATTAGCTTCCCATTTACAGCCCAAATGGATCCTTAACTCCAACAACCCCCACTCCGAGTTTACTGGCCACACCCCGTCATGGCATCCAGACCAGTATCTTATGTCATTCATCACACTATAAAACTATAAGCTATCTTTTAAGAGCTCTTTCCTGTGTGTGTGTGTGTTTCCCCCACAGCAGAGCGGAGTACTTCACATCACAAAGCTCGCATTGTTGCGAGGATGCAAACACATTTTAGTTGACTTACAGGCTCGGGTACTTCCTCTTTTTAATACTGTGTCAGATACTGGCACTCAGCTCGAAAACAAATGTGATTTGTTAGCGCTTAAACTCGCTAATCATCGGTCAAAGTCTGCTCTTTGAAAACCGTGTGAGTATTACAGGTAAATCTGATCAAGAGCTTGACGTGTATAACCCAGTTTGCAGACAAAAAATCTCTAATGCGATAACCACATGTTTTTTCTCTGTTCCTCATGAACACCAGGCCCGTTATCCTATACTCTTCTTCTTCTCTTCCTCTTCCTGTACGCCCACCTCACTTCCTTTTTGGTGTTCTGTCCTCTCATTGGTCGGTAGTAACAGCTGAGGAGCCTTTTAAGGTTGTGAGGTTTTTAATTCAGGTGCTGTGCAAACCAGGGACTCATGACAGTCTCCGTCGCTTTAACCTTTAATGGAGAAACGTCAGAGCTCAACTGATGGCAGCATTTGAAGGCATCGTGGTGTGTTTACGTGCATGCAAAGACAGACTACAACATATAGATATAATAAATCTTCAACAAAGAGCCAGGCTAACTGTTTCCCTCTGTTTCCAGTCTTTGTGCTAAGCTACACTAACTGGCTGTAGCCTGAAGCAGCACGTGAAGGCATCACGATGTGTTTACGTGCATTCATGCAAAGACAACAGTCTTGTGCCTAATAGGAGTAACACACACAATAAATCTTCATCCGTAGTGCACGAGGTAAGAGGAATGACAGACATTATCTATCTCTGTATCTAATTCTCCCACTGACGCACACACATGTAACACACTACTTATTCCCCCCCTGCATGGTGGTGGTGGTGGTGAAGCCATGGAGGCTTATCCATCCTCTGCCATCTGTCTCTGTCTGGTGGGAGGGCTCCTCATCTCAGATTGGCTCGTTTTGCGAGCTGCCGAGCCGTCTGATTGGCCAGATTTGGGAAATTTTGAGCCTTACTTCCTGATCTTCCTTATTCCAAACTCTAATGCAGCGAGAGAGGTCAACCACCTACACGTACATACATATACATACATGCACGCCCATGCACTTTGGCCTGCAGTCCTTGGCAGTCAGCTCTGCTGTTGCTTACATAACGTTACCTCCCCTGCTTTCTCTTTTATTTGCTCCTTTTTTGTATATCTCTCTATCATTATCTTCAGACATGTGCAGATTAGAAGACGTGAGGATTTATAGCAGCGTGCTAAGTCATACCTCCTCCTTCTCTCTGGAAATCTATCTCCTCTCTCCTCTCTCCTCTCTCCTGCATAGTAACTGAGAGCCCACCCTCTCCACCGAAAAACAACTTCAATGCGGTGCTGCAGCGTGCACCCAGTGCCCCTGAAACGCTGAGTAAAGTTTTCATGCATTGCTTTGTTGTATTGTAGCACCTCTTTTATTTTTGGTTTGCAGCCAGCAGGCTGGATTGTGTGTGTAGTATATTGTTTTGTATAGTGCGATGCAGTTCATTTCTGTTTGCAGTTCCCACCCTTCTCCTCCTCCCTCTCTCTCTCTCTCACACACACACACTCGCCGTTTGAATGAGCAGCCTGCTCTGCCGCGATTGGCTGCCGGCTGCTGCCATATAAGGACATAGGCCAGCAGCAGAGGCAGGAAATGGGGGTAAAAGAGGAAGTGGAGAACCGGCTCTCTGAGACCCAGCAGCAGAAAATGTGCAGCCTATAGAGATATTCATAAGAAAGAAAGTGCCACACCTTTCCTTCGATCCTTCTCCATTTGCACACCCATCCTCTCTTATTCTAGCATCCTGTCCTGATCAGCTCTTTAAAAACAATCGTGTCTATCCAGCTAGTACTTATAAGCGTGCTCCAAGTGTGCAACCAGAAGCCTCTTAATCACTCGTGGCAGCAATCTTTCAGCTTAGTGCAGCACACCGGCTTTACTTTACAGCTGAGGGTCGGTCAAAGTCCACTCGGAGCCGTGCAGCAGCGGCAGATTGTATGATGTAATGTTTCAGAGCGAGACATGGAGGGAGAGAGCAGAAATGTGCACATACTGGGTGTTTAATGGGTTGATTTCATTATTCTTAGACACTTAAATGAAGGTTTCAGCCCCCCCACCCCTGATATTTAATGCCTGATAGTGTGGAGATGTTGGGGAGGTGCCACCAGTCACCTGAGGCATCCTAATCAGCTGATAAGTACGCCTCCAGGGCGACTCCCCGGTGAGGAGTTCAAGGTACATCCAGCTGTGAAGAAACCATGGGGAAGATCCAGAACACACTGCGGAGATAACATATCAGGCCCATCTGTCCCGGAAACGCCTCAGGATATGTGACTAAGGAGAAGAAGCTACGTTTGCTTAGTCTCAATCTGCTGCCACCACAAATCTGACAAAGATAAGTCGCGGAAATAATACATTTGAGATAAAAGTAAAAGTAGATAAAAGTAAACAATTAAAAGAACAGTTTTGGGAAATGATTTTCTTTCTTGCCAAGAGTGTGCTGCTACAAACCGCTATCATGTACGTACATCAAATATGAAGCCACGGCCAACACTGTTAGGGTAGTTTAGCACACGGGAGCATGTGGTGACTTCATGGCGACGACAAGACTCCACTGGACACCAGTTTGGTTTTGTGGGCGGCGCTAGCAAGCCACCATTGGCTTTGTGAAAATGGCGGCCAAAGAAGCTGCTTGCACTATACAAATCTAAGATATATAATTTAGATTATATTAAATAAAAGCACAACAGCTGTCCTCAAATTGACCCTGCTCTGTTGAAATTAGCGCACTACCCCAGGAAGTACAAAGTGTACTAAAGGAAGTATCCGAACTGAGGCACAGTATAAGTACACATAAGTAGCAGTATAGTTAGTATTAAGCTAACTCGCTGCTAGCTTTCAGTGCACAGACACGAAGGCCTCGTTAACAGAAAACAAATACACAGTGTTATAATCTGACACTGAATTGATGCTAACACCCGTAGCATAGGCCGAGGCCTGAGAAAAATGTCAGATGATGGGAGAATTAGCGCTGCTGCTCGTGATAAACAGACCAGCGACAGAACTCAACAGAATGATCTGATGCCTGTCGCTTCGAATCTCGAATTGAGACAATTTAGTTTATGTTTAAACATTCAAGTATGTTTATTGTTAGTAACCCTCAAACTGTTTGAGCTCTTTCTGTTTCATGACCACAGAGAACATCTTGAACATCATGTCCAACCCTCTGTGCATACGATCATACACACACATACACACACTATGTAAGCTGCTCAGTCATAACAAACACAGTCTGGTTGTACCTGTGAGGAGGATGACAGCGCTGTCACAACTCTTTCACCTCTTTGTCTTTGTTTGAGCTAGCAGAAGTGTGTGAGGCATTGTGATGCACAGTCTTCATCTGTGTGTGTGTGTGTTTGTTGACCTCGGAGTGTATTAGTGATGCCACACCCTCTTGTTAACGCTGACGTCCATAAAAGGAGATCTTTAAGTTTGTCACATGACAACAATCTGAGGAATGCAAGACCGGTCACATGGGATGCCGTCTCAAGGAAATCAGCTTCACCCCCTGAGGACTGTGAAATTATGTGTGTGTGTCTTTGTGTGTGTTTGCAAAGCACCTTCAGTACTTGCATGCATGCGTGTGTGTGTTTTTGCAGTGTGTATGTGCCCTCTTATGTCTGTGTGTTTGTGAAAATCACAGCTCAAGAGATTTCACTTCTTCTTCAGCCGATGATTCTCAAACTGGAAAATGCAGAGGAGGTCGTTCTTGTTTCCTTCTTTGAACAAAAAAGTGTGTGTGTGTCTGTGTGTGCGGGAGTTCAAAAGAAATTCACAAATCAGAGTCGAGATTATTAGAAACAACAAAATAAAAGCCCCTGCTTCCTGTTAGTGTAGGAGTATGCTTGAATATGTTTTTGTGTGTTTGCAGTCAGAGATGTAGAAATGAAAATCAGCACTTCCTAAAGCCGAAGCCGCTGTGTGGGCTGCTCAGTGCTGCCTCCTATACCGGCCGACTGAAACCACAACGTTGTCACTTTTCACGCACACAAAGAGGGACTTCCTCTGTATTCACTATAGGGCACCATATAAGGTTAAAAGTCGACAGGTGCAGACACTGATGTGGAGCACAGGAGGCCGTATCTGGGCAAATTGAGGATCACCATCTTATGCCCTTTTTCTCCCTCTCTGCAGGGTCTCTCTGTCAGTCAGTGAGCGTGTTAGTCATGAGGACAGGAAACTTTGGGCAACAGCCTGGTGAAGCTGTTTAGCAGTCATCAGCACAACATTTCTGTATTTTCCAAAATGGACAAACTGCATAAGAGAGTTCCTGTTTTTAGTCATTTAAATCTTCCTGAAGATTTTCACATCAGAGCTGCTTAAATGCCGAGCCCTGCTCGCTGCATTTCAAGGTTTCAAGGCTTGATAACAAGGTTTGTATTTTAAGACTCCTCAGGCACGCTTGTGACTCTTTGAGGCTAAACATAGGTGCAGTCATGCTCACATACTGATGTTTTAACAGGTATAATCAGCCAGCTTGAGCTAGTGTTGAAGGTCAGCGTCCACTTCGATCTTTGTGCCTCTTATATATGTCCATAGTGGCTGCCCACTTGCCAGCTCCTGTTCTAGCACAACACCACCTCTACGTACTAGCGTACACCCAGCGGTGTCCTCTTCCTCTGTCATTTTCTTCTTGGCTTCCTCTGTCAACATCCTCTTCTGTCCAGAAGAGCCCAGTTATATGCCCTGCTTACCCAGCTCCTGTTCTGGCATGACACCCACTCCACTCAGCAGCAGTTTGCTTCACTGTCCGCCAGGAAACTCTGTAAATCACGGAGAGATGATGCAGAGAAACATTTTCTCATAAAGTTACGGGGGCATAAAGTTACATAGTGTGAGAAGAGACGTTCGGGGCGTAGAGTTTTTATTTCATGGTAGAAAAGTTAGAAACTTTAATGGTTATCCATCACATAGATGTTGATATTTCAGAGGTGATACATCAAACTCAGCTGAACTCTGTCCTCGTATCATCTGAGGAATGTGCTGTCCAGCAAATGTAGCACAGGAAATTAATAAACAGATTCTAATTTAAGCATCTTTCATCCGCTGGCAGTTCGTCTCTGTGTTCATGACCTCCACTGACTCAGTACATTCCCATCACCTCACCACCACCCCGGACTTTTATAAGAAAGGGAGAGACACAGAGGGACAGGGTGGAAAAGTTAGACTGGGATATAAGCTGGATTCATTCATGACTCAGGCTCTTCCACACTCCTCCTCCTCCTCCTCCTCCTCCTCCTCCTCCTCCACCTACTCCCACTGAAAGCCCTCGCTCCCCCTCTCTTGGCCTCACCCCCAGAGGAAGCAGGAGGTGATGTAATGGCCGACAGTCCTCTTCGAGAATACAGACTAGGCTGTATTTCCTTCAGCACTCCTTCCTTTCATTCATCTTACTCCTCTTCTTGTCATCTTTTGGACTTTGGTATGTTTCGATGGCATGGCAATTAACTCCACACCATCTGTGTGTGTGTGTGTGTGTTTAAGTTTACAAGCCTGTTTGGCAGGGTGTCCAAATATAACACCCCTCCCCTCTTTCTCCTCCTCACCTTCCCTTCTCCCCCTTCCTGCATTGTTACCCATTGACCACGAGATCTGCACAAAGCTGTGGCCTAGTTTGCAACTCCCCCGTTTCCCTATTCACACTGTGTGTCTGTGCGTGTGTGTGTGTGCGCGTGTGTGGACACATTCACTTCCCATCAAAGTAGGGTGAAAGTGGAAATACTGGCTCGATGTTTCATTGGAGGAGGATATGAAGTGAGCGTGCTACAGATAATGATGTGGGATTCCCTGAGCAGTGGGATCGAGTCAAACCCCAAAATGTAGGTCAAGAGGCGCCGCGTTTTCCTTGAGCTGTTGCGTAACCATGCACACATGTACACACACACATATACATATGCACAAGTGTGTGGTTGGATTCCTGCACAACATTCGGCTGTGAGTGAGCTGCAGGGAAGAGAAACTGTAGAAGAGCTCTGCACATACATATGAAAATGTTCAGTGTGTGGAAGTGTAGTCGAACGGGCAGATTAAGCTCGAGCGGGTAGATAACTTGCCGCGCAGTGATTGGCCGAGAGCTGCAGGTAATCACCGGGACAGGATCACCTTTTAAGGAGCACAGAGCAGCCGTAAATCCCTCGTCCACTTGTTCTCACTGATGTTTAGTACAAGCGGCAGCCTCCATGGCTGTGAAGCCAAAAGCTGCAGTTCCTCAAACAGCTACTTGAAGTGAGTCAGTCTCCATGTTAAAATGTCCAACTTCACAGCAGAAATTCTTTATATTGTCAGCGGAAAGAAACTAAAAACACACTCTGCGTCATAAACAGATATGTGCGTTACATATTACAGAGTAAGAGAAGATTACGGGCCAGTGTTTGGCTTTAGGGTTGCACATTGGAACAAGTACTTTACAACGTTACACCTGCACCTTGTCCTGTTGTATTACTGCTGTAAATCTTTTTTTATTTTCTAATGAGCTTGAATTTCTTTCTCCCGTCGTGGTTATGAACGCTGAGTGAGGATGAAAGATGAGCCCATCAGGTTTCCCATCAGTTCGCCAAAGAAATAGAAACTTTCCCGTTTTATGAGTCATCAGACTAAGTGCACAGCACGCTCGCGTATCAATGTTTAATATATCGAGCCTTATGTTTCACTCTAAATAACCTTCACTGGGAAGTTTTTTTTATCGGTTACAACAGTGGAAGAGTCAAAATGAAAATCTAGGGCGGGTTGTGCAGAGGGTGTTTTCCCCCCTTTAAAGTTTATTTTCAATAATTAATGCAAACAGCAGCGTCTGCTCATTAAACTCCATGATACAGATGAGTTTACAGTCACCACGTGACCGAGCGGGACGTTTAGAGTGGTTTGTAATGGATGTTGGCTGGAACGAACGCTTATATATGGTGATATGTTGTGAAATTAGGTCAAAGGAAGAAGAATTAAAGCCAGGACATACACACACACACACACACACACACACACACACACACACACATATATATATATATATATATACACACACATGTTCCACTTCCTTTCAACAACAATGTGGTTTCTTCCACAGATACAAGCAAATTCCTTTTCCAGAGAGAAAAATGGCACTGTGACTAACCCACTTATCCGAGTGTTACCAAAGAAACGAGGGGGAAAACAAGACACACACACACACACACACACACCGCACACACACACACACACACATAAAGTCTCCTGTCCCTTATGTAACAGCTTGCTAGCACGTTCCAGGTTATCATCTTACAATCAAGACGAGCCAAGAAAGGTGCAGCTCCCCCTCTCGTAATCCTCTCCTGTCATCCCGCTTATTGTAGTTTTCTTGTTTTAACATCCATCATGACAACATACAGTACATACGGTAACAATACAACAGTCTCAGAGACTGGATGTAACACAGATAACACAGTCATATGGCAAAACCTTTATTTATGCAGCATTTGAAGGGAGTTTATGCAGAAAAAAAGCTTAATATTTACCGAAAAACTTACACTGTATTACAGTTTTTTACCGTAAAAACAAGTTTTTACATTGGCTTGCAGGTTTAGTGAAGAATGTGCATACATTAATTAATGATAACTACTAATTAAGTACTAATTCTGTTGCTTTACAATTACAACCTCACGCACAACTAACTGTGATGCACTGTGAGTTCCTGTCCGAAGCATTCTCGGCATTCTCAGCATTACATTTTCCAGTAATTTGAGCTACAGTAGGTCGTCTGTTGGATCAGAACACACGGGCCAACATTCGCTCACCATGTGAATCACTGACCCTGTCATCAGTTCACTGCTACCGACCACTGCAAGCGGGGAACATCCCACAAGGACGGAGACGCTCTGACTCAGTCGTCTCGCCATCGCAGTTTGTCAAAGTTGCTCGAATCTTTGCACATTTTTCTGCTTCTCACATCAACTCTGAGGACAAAATGTTCCCTCGCTGCCTGATATGTCTCACCCACTGACAGGAGCAATGATTAACGAGATATTCGCTTCACCTGCCATAAAGTTTTATTGATCGGCGTACATTATGGCTCACCTTTTCTGTAATGTAAGAGTGATATGAGGTGATGTATGTCAGATGTCAGTGTTTAGTTGTTTAGAGAATGGAAGCTCTCCTGATATGTTTCCATCTTTAATCATATTTATGTTTGGTTCCCAGAGTTTGCCCTCAGCAATGTGAGTTACTTTTCACAGGTAAACCCGAGAGCTGCATAGTAGCAGCATAGAGCAGCAGACTTAATGAAAATCAAGATGTTTAGTCTGCTGATGTTCCTGTGAAGTGGTTTATATATTCAAAGCAAACAGGCTTTGGTATTTAACCATAAACTGTCGACATCATATCCGTGAAGTCACCCACAGGTTTCTGCTCAGTGTGTGGTTTCTCTGCTGGCTGTCATCTTTGTAGTCCGGCCTCTTTTGCCTCCGGGCTAATCCAAAAATGGACAAAGACGTGGATCAGCTGTGGAGCTGAGGCGGGCTGAGCCATCTATAACGGCACCTAGCTGTCAATCAAAGCGGACACGCTGTTAATTAACACTCACAGAGACCTGTCATGGATACACTGTCGATTCTTTGTACCTTCGTGCTGTGAGGCGCCAAACAACATGACGGTGCTGAACACACTGCACTATTAAACCTTATATGAGGTAAATCTACTGTTACTGTCTGCACACTGGCCTCGGACCAGTGTACCCCCCCCGGTGTGACTCACAAGGACTGCAGGCAAGTGTGTGTGTGTGTGTTTTAAATGGCCATCTGTGCCAGATGTTAATGACCCTCCTGTATGTGTGTGTGACTGGATGATGGCATAGTGTGTGTGTGTGTGTGTGTCAGCAGATGGTGTGTGTCTGTCACACACATGCTGTCTTCCATTATCAGTTCTCAATCATCAATTATTCACACCGGGAGACTGAAACCAACGAAGAAGATATAAACTGTAAAATTTCAAAATAAAAGCATCAAAATGACAAAAAAAAAGTATTTTGAAAGTGTCCAAACCTCCCTGTCAGTGTGTGTGTGTTCATGTGTGCTTAATAAAAAGTATGTGTGTGTGTGCTACACATATACATGTGTGTAAAATGAAACAGCTAAATCTTTCAGGGGGTCGGTGTAATAAGAGGCCAACAGAGAACAGCTGGTGTTTGTGCTTAAGGATGAGCGTGTGTATGTGTGTGTGCGCGTCCAAAGAAGTGTGTGTCCAAAGAGGCTCTGTAAGGGGGCCTCCAACCTTTTGTTGCAAAGGGGGGCATATCATTAGCATTTAAAACTCCTTATTGCCCATGAAGAGAAAGAAAAAGAGCTGAGGAGAGAGGAAGGGAGACCCGAGGGAAACAACAGGAAAGTGGTGGCAATGACCAACAACACCTGCCAGTTCAACCACCCTCTGTGTGTGTGTGTGTCCGTCCGGTGTGGATACACATGTGTAGCTCTCAGTGTGCGTGTGGGTGCGACAGGGAAGTCGATTCAGAGCTGGGTGGATGTTTTGTTTTGGTGTAGTGAGCAGCTGCAGCCAGTGGGTGGAGCAACAGAGCTCCTTTAGACTCCACGAGGCTGCAGAGCTGTAAGTGATCCAACATGCTGTGTTAGATAAGATAAAATGAAACTTTATTGATACCCAGGGAGGTGAGGGGGGTGCAGAGATAGCCTCAAATCACAGATGAAGAGCTGATTAGATAAAATACATTAAAGTAAGCTCACTCTCTTAGCTTCCTCTATCATCGTCCTCTTCTGTCGCTTCTCCTCCGTCATCATGTCCGGTTACGTCGCCCAGCTCCTGTTCTGGCACGACACTATTCCCTGCAAGGACAGGGTGCAGGTGTACTGTAGTAAAGTACAACCGTCAATCCAAATACTGGGCGGTCTACAGGTGTCCAAATGCCAGCCGGAAGCAGCAGACACTTACTTTTCTTGTTCTTCTACTTCTTCTTTTCCTGCTGCGTCAGCAACGTCGTGTTGAAATGCAGTCTGCAGAGACTTTTGTCTGTTCTGAGCTGCTGTAACAAACATGGCAGCACAAGATAAAAACATCTCAAAACATATTTATGCATATCTTTTATTATATTTCTAAATGACTGTACATATACTTTGATGTTCTGATTAAAAGATGATCACCTGTGTGGTCGGTAGGCCTGTTAAACTCACTGTACACCACATAGCGATATTATCTTTATGAGCTAATATGTGTGTTTACAGCTCGTTCTGCTGCCCCAAAGTAGCCAAATGTGAACGCAGCTTCAGTATTTATCTGTAAAATCGGATCCATTTCCTTCAAAAGCGTCTATATTTCTTTTAAAAATTAGTTTATGTGGTACCCTGCAGCTGTTTACGGCCTCTGGGATCAAAGAAGACAAACTCAGTAACAGTGTTCATTCATGAGGACAGGATGTGATGTCACAGGCGCTCGCTGAGCGGCAGGAAGAAGTATTTTTAGTGGCATCCTGATCAAGTTTCCCTGTAGTCAGTACTGAAGGCGCCACAATCAATTCACAACACACACACACACACACACACACACGACCTTGAAAATCAGCATCTCGTTTCATCTCAAATCAGTGTGTCTGCTGAGGAGGGGGGATGGGCGGAGATGAAAATGAGATGATGTGACAGTTACACACACGGTTGACCATCATGCTATCACACACACACACACACACAAACACACACACACACACACAGGCACACAGGCACACAGGCACACACACAGACATACACACACATATAGACACACACTCAGACACATATTGACACAAACGCACACCCTGCAGTGTCACACTCAAGCCTCACTGCTCTGCTTCTCATGACTGACCTATATCTTTGACACACACACACACACTTCATAATGTGTTAAACAGAGGGAGAAGCTATGAGGTTGCTCTGCTGATCTTGGCTCGACTGCCTCGCGGTCGCCATGACAATACGAGGGTGGAGGAGCTGGAGGCACCCCCAAAGCACACACACGGATGCATACACACATAATGGCACACACACACACACATGGGCACACACACACACACACACACACATTTTGACCTTTAACCTGACCGCTGTGTAGAGAATGGAGGCGGAGGCGAGGAGGGGAGGAGTGTGTGGTGTTCCCCAGTGGCTCCAGCTTCCAGCTCTTTGTTGGTGGAGAGGAGGCCCTTGGTAGGGCTGCAGCTGTGCGCGCGCACACACACACATAGACACAAGCAAACACACACACATTCCTTAGTGATTGCAAGAGACACCATCACACACTGCTCGCTCAGTCATTCGTGCAGCCATTTCACACGTTCAGCATTGTTTCGCTCAACGTTTGAGTCATTCGTCTATAAAAGTTGTTCCGGCGTCGGCCTGCTGAGAAGCCACTAACGTTTATGTAACGCTTTATAAACGGATCGAGTGTTAATGAACCAATAATGTCAGAATTAAACATAACACTGTGCACAATGAGGAGAAAGATAAAAACAGGAGACAACAAAGTGGAGCCACCCTTTCAAATTGTGTGTCTCACCTCATATCAAAAATCTCTTTAAGGTGTGTGTGTGTGTGTGCAAGTGTCAATTTCAATTTGTAACAATGGAGGCGCCATCTGGAGAGAAAGATAGACGAAGGATGAAGATGAATGCACACACACACACACATACAATACATCATGATAATGTACAAAGTATGTCGTGCTAAAGTCAATAAATTGCCCAGCTCCTGTTCTGGCACGACACTGGCTCTGCTTTCTCTCAACATTTGCCTGTAAACCTCCTCTCCTTTGTTGCAGTGGTCCAAAACGCCTGCGCTACAAACACTAACACTCCCAGTGCTCCGAGCTCACAGCCCAGCTAACAAACTGAGCTAACATCAGCTAACAGCAGTTGGCAGCAGTTTACTTCACTGTCCATCAGGAAACTCTGTAAATCACAGAGAAATAAAAAAAAAACCTGCAATACAACTAATCTAGTCTAGTCATGTAAGAAATCAGCTGGGGGAGTTTCAGGTGACTCACAGGCTGATTTTAATGGACTCCTTTGATCCCAGTGGAGAAGTCTTTGAAAGGCTCAGCTGACTGAAACATAAAGAAACTGTCTTACAGTAAATAATCAGTCCTCCTGTTGTTCTCTTCTTGTTTCTCAGGAAATGTGATCCTAAACACAGAGACAAAGAAAACAGGGACTGACCGTGTGCCATCATGAAAGTGATCAATACAATCAATAGAAACACCAGCTGTGATCGGGGATTAAAGAGTCACCAGACAACGTCATGTTAGAGGCTGATTAGTGACGGGACACTATCTGACTTTTGTGCTTTCGTGGAAACAGATTTGTGTCACCTACCTGAAATAGCATCACATGATGGATCGAACACACACTGACCTCGACAAACTCCTGATCCACTCAGTCACATGTCAACTTAGAGCAACATTTTGTAACTTTTCGACCACAAACAGATTTTAAATCATGTTGATGTCACGCTGACTTGTAATCAGGTGAATGGTGTCACTGTCATTCGTATCTGTTCTCACACTATGTAACTTTGAGCTCCAGGTACGATCACCCAAGAGAAGTACGTAACGCTTTAAGTCACACACCACCTCCATATTTTATGGAAAAATGTTTTCTGGTTTTCGGCTGCTCTGCCTCAACTGTCTGTGATTTACAGAGTTTCCTGATGGACAGTGAAGTAAACTGCTGCCAGCTGTAGCTGCTGTTAGCTCATGTTAGCTCAGTTTGTTAGCTGGACTGTGAGCTCAGAGCTCTGGGGGAGTGTTTGTAGTGTTTGTACCACAGATGTTTTGGACCACCGGGAAGAAGAAGAGGAGGTGAATGTGAGCTGGTGTTGTGCCAGAACAGGAGCTGGGCAAATGGACAATATAACCATGCTCAGCAGCCTCTTTGGACATAATGACAGAGGCGAAAACATCAAACAGGATGTTGACGGAGGAAGCTAAGAAGAGACAAGCCGTCCAACTAGAGTAAATCTGGGACTAACTTTGAGTTGTTGCTGGCTGTTAGTAAAGTTGATGACTCACTAGTTTTTGATGGTAATCATCACAAATACATGTACAGCTGTCCATAGTTACCACAGTGGGCTTTATATTCACATCATTCAGTCTTCCTCTCTTATTGTTTGTATCCTTCCTTCCTTTATTGATGTTTCCACTTCATTGTCTCTGTTTTAAATGCATTTTTCCTTCAGGTGTTTGAGTGTTGACTAAAAGCTGCAACAACACGTCCACAGCTGCAGCCAAACAAAGAGAAGGAGGGGGAGGTTTTAAATTAATCAGACCTCCTCTGACAAAAACTGGACTTTCCATTTCATTAAAAACTTCTCTGACTCGTTGGTTGGCCCGACACATCTGGAATAATGTTTCCTGATTGGTGGACGTTGTAATGCAGCTGCAGAAAGCACGCTCTGATTGGCTCCAGCTCAGGGGTGTGTGTTGGGAAAGCGTGCTAATTGGTCAGCTCGGCATCTTCTGACGCAGTGCTGCAGTGCTGCGTTAGTGCAGCAAGTGTGTCAGTGTGTCAGTGTGTGTGTGTGTGTGTGTCTGTGCTCGGTGCAGCAGCGGCAGCAGCAGCAGACGGCCTGCCCTTCATCAACTAGCAGATTTGAAGCTGGTCTCCATGGCAACCGTCCTCAAAGCTCCAGCTTGTGAACAAAGATAGATCTTCGCCCCATCCTCCACCTCCTCGCTGTGTGGAGCTCCCATGGCGAGGCCTCTCCAGAGGCCTGTGTGTGTGTGTGAGGTGTGGTTTAATCATAAATCAGTGCTAATCTCACCTCATATCAAAAATCTCTTTAAGATATGTGTGTGTGTGTGTGTGTGTGTGTGCGTGCATGACAGAGCGTCAATTTCAATTTGTAATATTGCAACAATGGAGGCGCCATCTGGAGAGGACGATAGATAAAGGATGAAGATGAATGCACACACAGGCACACAGTGCATCATGCTAAAGTACGAAAGCCCAATACGAGCCCTGTGCATTAGGTTAGCTTAGCACCTTCACTGTTTATGTGGTTTCATGGTCTCAGATCTTTCAACCAGGCAGCAGCGTGTTTGGTTCATATCAGCGGAGACTGCTGTCGTCAGCTCAGCTGTGATTCACAGAAAGTTACTTCCTCATTAAAGCATATTTAAAAAACCACAACAGCCACAGAAACAGTCATTATGTAAAACAATGTTGTAAATATTAAACTGAAGTATGTACAGATGTATGAAGCAGTTTTACAGGGATGAAGAGACCAAACAGTCCAAACAGCCCAACTAACAAACTGAGCTAACAGCAGCTACAGTTGGCAGCAGTTTACTTCACCGTCCATGAGGAAACTCTGTAATTCTGCAAAGTCACCATTCACCTGATTACAAGTCAGTGCAACATGATTTAAAATCATTTTATGGCAGAAAAGTTACAAAATGTTGCTTTAATTTGTTGGACACAAACTGTCCCACTTGAGGATTTTGGTAACGAGCAGAGCGTTTCCTGGTCGAGCAGAGGATCGCCTGCTAATCCAGCCAACCTGAATCAATTATTTATTTGGGTCCTCTCAGTTAATTTGTGCTGCAGTTGGCACAGCATAATGTGAGGGATTTGCACTTTGCAGAGAAAGCTTATTGACGCCGCTGTACCAGACTGTCAATCAATGCCAAATAATTTGTGTTTCCATTTTAGGACAGGCGCTCCGCAGAGGCCTGCTGCAGAGGCCTCGTCACTGTCTGTACGACAGGACGACTGAGGACGAATGTTTCACAGTCAGCAAAGACTGAGCTCAATACGACTCTCATACCTCTCTGCTCAGGTCATTTCTATCCAAATACCTCCATTATTCTGCTCTGATATGTTTAATATGTGAAGTACTGCAGTCTTTTTTTAAAATAAATAAATAAGCATTTTTAAATTCTTAAAGGTTTCTCCTTTTATTATTCATGCTGCCTTCAAGTGTTAGATGTCGACTTTGGTGTGCAGCTTTAGAAAATTCAGCAGAAACAGAAAGTTTCTAAAAGTTGTGAATATGTTTGTCTTATTTGGTGCTTCATTAATGTTTTAAATTAAGAAAATGTTAACAAATAATAAAAACGGTTAATATTTTAACATATTTTACAGTTTTTGTTAAAAGAAACACTGTTTTTTTTCCGTATAACTGACATGAAATATTACAGCGTTTCAATGTTTGCTCCTTTAGTTGCCGCTAAAGTTGTTTTAATATTCCTGACTGACCATGACCTTACTGTCTCTGCCAGCAGTGCAAAAATGAACGTCACAGTCATGGATGCAAATTGTGTTTTGTTTATTAACTCACTAAAAAAAACCCAACATTGCAGAGAAACAAATAAACAGCATGTATCAGAGCAGGTCTGCTGATTTTATTATTGTGACTCTGGAGCTGAAATTACATTGAAATTGGATTTGTTTGAAGATGTTCTGTCTGGAGATTGGATTTATCCAGACTGCTGGAGAGATTACCGTTGATTAGATTACACGTCGGGGTCGGATTACTTTCCGTTTGCAAGCCCACCAGCACGCAGGGAGGCCGATGAAAGTATTTCAAAGCACGGTGTTTGCATTATAAATGTTATTATACTTCTGTTTTATATTGGTGCCACTTTTAAATCAACATTTTGTAACTTTTCTACCATAAAATAACAGATTTTTAAATCATTTCGCTGATTTTGGTGAAACTGGATCATTGAGGTTGAGGTTGAGGGGAATACTGTTGGCGAATGGAGCCAGTGTTGTGCCAGAACAGGAGCTGGGTAAGCCGGCAATGTCACCCTGCTCAGCAGCTTCTATGGACATAATCACAGAGGAGAAAAGACAGAAGAAGACTTCATCCGGACTTGTGTCCATGTTGGAAACACTCTGGGAGATGAATGAGGTATGAACTTCTGCTTCGACCTTTGTGTTTATGTGTTTTCATGTAAAAAGATGAACTAAGCGTGCAGCTGCTGCTGATATGACCTCCATGCTTTGTATACTCGTACATGTGTGTGTTGGCGTGCGTTGAGAAGATGCCACAGTGATCTGTTTGGCCTCTTTGTTTATGGAGCCAGGCCTTTTCCTGCCCTCTGATGTGCGTGCTCGAGCCATGAATGGAGCTTTGTGAGCGGACGCACACACACACACACACAGAACCCATCCTCATGATTTGAATGCTGAGTCCGTTGATCGGTGAAAAGAGAGAGAGAGATGTTATCAGCTGCTGTAAACAGATCCACAACATGTGAATGAACGCGGGTAAATGAGACGATTAACGAGGTTAACGAAAACTCTGATTCATCAGCAGCACTTCTTCTTCTGTGGATACAACATTTCACTTCACTTCTACAGAAACGAGAAGGAGCCAAGAGACAAGAGAAGGAGACAAAATGTGAAGAAGAAGGAGACAAGAGGAGAAGAAGGAGATGAGGAGAAGAAGGAGACAAGAGAAGAGGAAGAAGAGGATAGAATAAGGAGAAGAAGACAAGAGAAGGAGAAAAGAGAATAGGTAGATAAAGAGACAAGAGAAGGAGACAAGAGGAGAAGGAGACAAGAGAAGGAGACAAGAGGAGAAAGAGACAAGACAAGGAGACAAGAGAAGGAGACAAGAGAATAAGTAGTCAAGATAAGGAGACAAGAGAAGAAGTAGATAAGGAGACAAGAGAAGGGGACAAGAGAAGAAGTAGATAAGGAGACAAGAGAAGAAGTAGATAAGGAGACAAGAGGAGAAGGAAGAGGAGACAAGAGAAGGAGACAAGAGGAGAAATGGTGGCAGAAGTCTGCACTGAGTTCAAACACACAGATCAGCAGGGTACAGAGTGACGTCACTTCAGGCTCCTGTCCATCTGAGGGGGCGTGACTTGCGGCGCTACGTCACTGATGGTTATATAGGCTGCAGCTGTGGCGGCGGGCTCGCGCTGCTGAGACAGGCAGAGCACAGAGGACCGGCGGCGCGCGCTTCCACTCAGCCACACACATATGCACACACACACACACACTCACTCTCAGACTGACACACACACACACTCCCCAAACAAAGAGAAGCACGCGAGGCAGCACAGCATCCCACCCTTTCAGCCGCGAGCTCAGTTGCAGAACCGCCCCCCCCTCTCTGCTCTCTCACAGACAGACAGAACCGGACCGGTCCGAGGCTCACAGAGCGCACAGAACCGACAATGACAACTAACGGAGCGTCTAACGGAACCAGCGACATGCTGCAGATCCAGTTCGGCCTCATCAACTGCGGGAACAAGTACCTAACGGCGGAGATGTTCGGCTTCAAGATCAACGCCTCCGCCACGAGCATGAAGAAGAAGCAGATCTGGACTCTGGAGCAGAGCGGCGACGACTCCACCGGTAACGTCTTCTGCCTCAAGTCACATCTGGGCCGGTACATCGCCGCCGACAAGGACGGGAACGTTACCGGAGACAGCGAGACTCCAGGCCCGGAGTGCCGGTTCATCATCACCGCTCACGATGACGGTCGTTGGTCCCTGCAGTCCGAACCGCACGGTCGTTACCTGGGCGGCACCGAGGACCGGATCATCTGCTTCGCCCAGACCGCCTCGGTGGCGGAGAAATGGAGCGTGCACATCGCCATGCACCCTCAGGTGAACATCTTCAGCATGACGCGCAAGCGGTACGCGCACCTGAGCTCCAAGGTGGACGAGATCGCCATCGACCGGGATGTCCCGTGGGGGGTGGACTCCATGATCACGTTGGTGTTCCGAGAGCAGCGGTACCACCTGCAGACCTCCGACAACCGGTTCCTGAAGAACGACGGCGCGCTGGTCGCCACCACGGACAAGAGCACGGGCTACACGCTGGAGTTCCGCTCCGGTAAGGTGGCGTTCAGAGACTGTAGCGGGAGATACCTCGCCCCATCCGGGCCCTCTGGCACCATGAAGTCCGGCAAGAGCGCCCGAGTCGGGAAGGATGAGCTGTTCGTGCTGGAGCAGAGCCACCCGCAGGTCGTGCTCACCGCTGCCAACGAGAGGAACGTCTCCACCCGGCAAGGTGGGTGTGGTGGTCCGGTGTGTGTGTGGCAGATGAAGGGTTAAAGTGATGGAATGTCAGCCTGCACCCCCCTCTGAGGAGGTAGGATGTAGGACATGAACACAGGCTAAACAATGGGCTCTTAGGCCGCGTTATTACATGATAGGAGGCCTCTCCACAAAGCGCACATTAATGTAAACAGGATACAAAACAACACCACCATGGAGTCTCCTCCATGTTGCCTGTTGTTAGTGGCTGTTTTTCACTGGATTTTCCAGACAACCCGGCTTGAAAAGGAGTCTTAACAAAGAAGGGCACACAGCCCCGCGGCCTTGTCTTAACTCATGTGTGCACGTGTGCCAACATTCAAATGTAAAACAGCCTCAAACTGGCACGAGGCCCGAGCTGGCACAAAGCACGAGAGCTCAGAGGTGAAGGCACAGTTTGACTAAATTTACAACAGATCCAGATGTGTTTTTTTGTGTAGTGTAACACAGTGTAACACAATTTGTCCATTTGGTTAAACCAAACAGCAACCTTTGTGGCTGTGATGTATCAAAAAACTGCAGTTCCTCGAACGTCCACTCGAGGCTGGATCCAAAAACGAGTCAGTCTCCATAGGTCCCCATGTCCAACTTCATGTTTACAGCCTGGTACAAAAAACAGTTTTGGTCTCTGTAGCTAATTTCCCCGCTCATGACAACTGTACTGAGGGTGAATTTATATACAACTCACCTGTTCACATTATATTAAGGCTTAAAGTTGAGAATTGACAGGTAGGTGTCTTTACAGGTGGCTTATTTGAGCATCCAGGCATCAGGTCCACCAATGATCCACATCCTTGCTGTTTTAGCAGATGAGGCAATACTGCCAAGGTGGCGGTAGATTTTGAGCTTCAAAACATCGCGTGACGTCTCGTCACCCACAGGTTTCTGAAGAGATGTTTTGAAGCTCAAAATCTGTAGCTCTGGCTGCTGCCATCTTGGCAGTCCTGCTTCTTGGATAATGTAGCTATAGCTTCATTCTGAGGTAGTAAAAACATAAATATTCTTATTTTATAGGGGATTATAAGCATTAAAACATAGTTGGAGCCACTAAATCTGACACACTGGACCTTTTTAACATTAAATACAGCTTCAATTAGACATTAACCGGTCTATTTATCTATAATTGTCAGCGACAGACGGTGGCTTTCTTTTCGTTTTTGTGTATGTGTGAGGGCTAATAATGTCCATGTGTGTCTGGTCTTCAGCTGTTAGGGTGGGCAGAGATACAAACTTGTCCCTCCACCTTCTTCCTTCCTTCCTTCCTTCCTTTTTTTTATTCCTTTTTAAAAAATATTTTCCTCCCACTCACCCCTCCTGACTTTTTCCATGCATTTCTTCGCCATCACCTCCTTTCACCCCCATCCTCTCCACATCACTCCTCCTCCCCTGCTCATCCAGCCTCCAGGCCTGCCTGGCTGGCTGGCTGGCTGGCTCGCTGCTGTATACGTCTGAGGTCATTATCAGTGGCACTCCTCATGTTGTTGACGGGTGGCTTTAATACAAAGAAAACCCTTGAATTCAAGGCTCCAAGTCAGTGAGTGAATCATGCTGTAAAAACGTCTGAGTCAGCACAAAAGGAAAATTTGTGATTTTTGGATCGAGCGCCTGAGAAAGCAGAGAGACTGTGGCGCTGACTGTCTGTAATGAACAATGGGATTATTCTAATTGATGCTCTTTAAATCTATATTTAGAGTCTGGTTGGAGGAGCACACTGGTGAGAATACCGTGCGGTTTGGTGGTTTTACTTCCTCTTTTCAGAAAGTTATGATTGGTCTGTCTTTTTCTCTTTTTGTTTTCAGCTCCTGAGCATGTTTGTTCTGTCTCTTGCTGCTTTTGTTTACTTGTCATGAGGATATTTATCTACTTTCTGCTCTCAGCACCGTGCTCAGTTTGGGACACAAAATGGAGGCCAGGGGTTACCAAATGGAGAGATTATAAATGACTAAACTGATGACGTCCGCTTGAATAATCCCCAAATGAAACAAATGTTGCTGCCTGTCTGTCTATTCATCATGAAGGATGCAGCTCAGTCAAATGTCATCTTACATAGAAATTGGTATTTTTGTGATTTAGTTGGACGGCTAGTCTCTTTTTCTCTTCTCGGTTTCCTTTGTCAACGTCCTCTTCGATTGTTTCACCTCTGTCGTTACGTCCATAGAGGCTACTGAGCCCAGTTACATTACAGCTCCTGTTCTAGCACAACACCGGCTCTACTTCCTGTCAGCAGACACCCTCGCCCAAGGCCTGAAAACCACCTCCTTCCCAATGGTCCAAAACACCTGTTGTACAAACACTGAAAACCAGTGAAATAGTTAGTGTTACGTACTTCTCGTGGTTGATCATACCTGGAGCAGAAAGTTACATAGTGTGAGAACAGACGTACGAATGACAGAGACACCGTTCACCTGATTACAAGTCAGTGTGACATCAACATGATTTAAAATCTGTTAGTTTATGAGAGAAAAGTTACTCGAGGGCTCTTCAGGTCCTTGCTGCTCACATCAGTCCATGTCTGAGCGAGAGATCTGAATCTGTAGAAGAAGAAGACCTTGTTCAACCCTCCAACAACTGGATCATTGATGTGGATTAAATGCTGAGCAGAATTAAACCGGCTCCAGATGTTTTTTCAAATACGACAGCTGCTTAAATGTCTGGTAGACCTGAGCCAAGATGGCAGCTGAAGGGGGCTGGCTTTCATTAGCAACCAAAGGTTTGGTGAGTGAGCTGAATTTGGGTCAATTCAAAAGCCGCTTTGTGTTGATTTTGTGACTCATGCTTCATTTTTTTTATGTAGATAAAGGTCCAGATCAGATCCAGTTTGGACGTCCTGCGATTAGATCGGGAGTCGGGATTGTTGTAGCCATGTTTACAGACTTATCAATGAAAATATGATTCAACTTTAAAACCTCTGAACCTCGTGTGGTGTTTGTTCCACACCTCAACAATAAATAAAATAATAAAAATATCATCTCAACAGATAGACATGAAGACCAGAACTACAAAAATAAGCCTCATGTCATACAGAAATAGCAGCTTGGAGTCCAACTGGATTAAACTGGAGTTTATCTTGAGCCAGAAACCTTTTAACGTCTCATTTATGTCATTTATTTCTTTATTCACATCGATCATTGGTGCGTCTGTACTTTCTGATTCAATAACAACCGGAAGGAAGCTTTTAATAAGCTGATATGTTCACATTACTCTCTGTGTCCCAGTTGCATGAACCAAATTTCAAACTAAAACTCTTTAAATACATCTATTGTTGGCTCCTCTTTCTTCCACTATCTTCTAATTTGTACTGGCACCATTCATAATTGCCATTAACGCGACCCTTGCTTGTTTCCGGACCTTTAACATCGACTCTCCTCAAACAGGAGATGGTCGCAAATTCCCTGAGACTGTTTAACGACCTTCATATGGGCCAAGACACAATTATCAGTCAGTTAGCCTGGAGCTCAATGGCTTTTTAAGTGGCCTGTTCTGCCTCTAAACGGTGCGGGGAATACTGTGCGCTGGTTTGTCAGCTAAATGGATAAAGAGGCCATCGTCGTCATCCTGTTGGATACTGGTGTGACCACTGACTGCTGACTTGTCTTTGTAACTGATGGTCCTAAAACTAGCATGAGGTGTCCTGGAGTGGGATCCCTGTTGGGACTTGGCTGCTTTTTGTGTTGAATGTTTAACATCTAATGACATGACAATAAGACTGGCTACAATGTGTGACTATTAATTGGAAATTGGACTTTACGAGGCTTGGCATGGACGGCCTCGCAGGTCCTATAAAACACGACTAAACGCTCGTGAAAAGTTTTAAAATGCCAACTGCAGGCCGTTTAAAGAAATACTTCATCATTTAGGGAAACTGGCTGAATCGCTTTGTTTCCCTGCATTTGGGAAGTGATACCACTCTCATCCACCACTGTTACCACTGTTACAGATACCGTCAACAAGCAGTTAGCCTAGCTTAGCATAAATTCTAGGCAAAACACCTAGCCTGGCTTTGTCCTTTTTGTACCATGTGTAAAAACATCAGTTTATAATTTTACGGGAGGTTATATAAGGGACGAAATATTTCTTGGCCGGGGGTAATGCCTTCCTTCCGTTCAGCTTGTCACTACACCCGGCCAACAAATGGTCCGCCACATAACCTCCCAAAAAAGCACAAAAAGTTGATTTTACACTTAAAGTGAGCACAATCAAAGTTGTAATTTAGTGATTTTCATCAGGACAGAGTCAGGCTAACTGTTTCCATTGGTTTACAGTCTTTGTGCTGAGCTAAGCTAACTGACTGTAGCTTTAAAATAACCGCACTGCGATAAGAGTGGTATCAATTTTCTTATCTAACTTTGCACAATCAAGCGGATCAAGCATATGGGCTTATCTTTTCAAAATATTTCACTGGAGGTTATGTAAGGGACTGTTTGTGGACAGGGGTAATGATTTCCTTCTGTTCAGCAGGTCACTACACCCGGCCAAGAAATAGTCAAGCACATAAACCCCCTAAAAACGGACAAACTTTTGTTTTTACATTTTGTTTTTTCTACAGATTAAAACAAGCAAAATATGTGTGTTTGTTTGGACACAGCTAGGCTAGCTGTTGCCCCTTGTTTCCAGTCTTTGTGCTATGCTAAGCTAACTGTCTGACTGTAGCTTAAAAATAACTGTACTGACATGAGGGTTATTCATAAATCTCTCATCTTACAGACGTTTAAACAGTCCCTTTTTGTTCAGATGACTCAGATTTCATGTCACACAGTTTAGACTGGTCTCAGCGCTTCCGTTCACTATAATCTGAGGACGGCTGACAGGCTGTGATTCCTACAGACTCCGGCGTGAGCTCTGAAAACTGTTGAAAAGCAGTCATCACGTCAAATCACAGTTATAATCAGACTCTGAATTGTGCATTGTGTCGTTTGTGTGTGTGGCGAAAGAAAAAGACTGTGGCTCCATGTTGCGTCTGGCCATGATTCAGACCCTGACACTCTTTCTGTATCCTTCAACCACCCCCCCCCCTCCTGAACCTCGCTGGCAGGAAATGAGACAACTCTGACCTTGGCTGGTGTGTATTAATCCCTCCAGGGTAAAGGGTGATGATTTGCTCTGTCAACAACACACACTCATCCAATTGGAAATCAAAAGAAGGGATGCAGTCATTGGTTGCATCCTTGGTAATGTGTTTAGAGACAGTATGTTTGTGTGTTTTCAGACTTGCTGGGAGCGTGCCAAGGGAGCACCAGGGAACCTCTCCTACTTTATTATAGGTTAGGCTTCAGCTGGTCTCCAGTGTGTCATTCAGCTCCTCTCTGGGTGTGTCTCCACGCTAATGCCCTTCAGTTTTAGCATTTCACACAAAAATATATGATTCCTGATGATTTCCTGTTGGTATTTTGTTATAAACTTTTAAATTGAGGTAGATTTTTCCTGTCCTTAGGTGCAGGTATTGAAAGAAATCTGTCATAAGGAGGTCCTAAAATTTAAAATAACCAATCCGTGATCTGTCATCCAAAGCTGAGAGAGCGACAGCTGCCTGACCTTTATTTAGTTTCCATTTGTCAGAGGAAATATGTGTCCGTACTGTATGAGCACCGGTGTTACAGTCAGCACGGTATTCGGTGTGTGGGCTGGCTGGCTTGCCCGTTTGTACTGAACAAAGGCCGATGATCTGGCTCCCCAGCTGGTCGCCTCCTCGGTCAGGCCTGCTCCTTAAACAATAGGAGACGCACATATACACACAATTACACTTTATACAATCGCAAGCGTTCACAGCAGCAGGCTTCTCGCTCTCTGCTGGCTCACAGTAACCGGGGCCAACAATCTGTGCCTGCCGCCATCAGGCTGAATGCGGTGGGTGGGGTGGACAGAAAAGATAGAGGGGTTGTGTGTTTGGTGTGGTTTGGGTGGATTCTGGATGTGTGGTCACTTCTTTTGGTGTGGTTTTTGAGGAGAGTGTGTGTGTAAGAGCAAGACCCTCTTCCCTCCTCTATTAACCCTGTCAGCTTCACATATCTGGGCTCATAGATGAAGCCTGACAGGCAGCCTCGGCCTCCCTCTCTGGGTCACGGCTGAGGCTCTTCAGGCCACAGGGTGAGTGTTTTGTCTCCGTCAGTCTTGTGTGTGTATATTCTGTGCGTGTACCCATCATTATTTTCCTTTCCCTGTGAAGTGAAGAGAAACACTTCCTTCTATTCCCGGTACAACAGTGATTACGTATTACATATTTGACTGTACTCAAATCTCCCAATTTCCTCGAAACACTCAGGTTCATGTTGGCTCTCTGTCGGCACTCAAAAGATCCATCTTAAATTCAAATGAGATGCATTTTTTGGGGGATTAATGTATTCAAATGTAGTCAGTGGTAGAATAGAGTTATTCAGTTCACAGTTAAACATGTAAAGTGCGTCTTTTTGTTCGCTGATTCATTTTCATATAGTTAAATTAATATTTCTCCCCAAACTGAACCGACATGCGAAGTAAATGTTGGATATTTTTAGACTGAACTCCACAAAAGCTGATGCTGTCGATGTCATACTCTCATGCCAGAAATAGTGTTTAATGTGAGACAAATGGATCTCCACTTTGAATCCTGAACAAATTATAAAATTTTAAGGTGGGTTAGTCGCTCTGTCAGGCCAAAATTGGTATTTCTACTCCAGCTTCTCACTCGGTCACCCTCTCCTTTACTCAGCTTTCTCCGTCAACGTCCTCTTTGGTGTTTTCGCCTTTGTCATTATGGCTGCTGAGCCGGGTTACGTTGTCTGCTTGCCGAGCTCCTGTTCTGGCACGACATAGGCTCCCCTCCCCATCAGCATTCCCATTAACATTGCCGAAAGTCACATAAAATTATCTATAGCACTCTATATGAAGCTACAGCCAGCAGCCAGTTAGCTTAGCTTAGCATAAAGACTGGAAACAGGGGGAAACAGCTAGCCAGGCTCTGCCCAAGTGGCAAAAGACGTCTATTGGCACCTCTAAAATTCACACATTATATATAAATTAGATAAATTAAGCTTAACTTTATGCTGTTGATTGTTGTAATTTGGACTGATACTGGTAACATTTGAATATATATATACTCCTATATATGAATAATCAGGTTTTTAATGTGTTAGCCACCAGAGATTATATAGCATTCATGACGTAGGTGAGTTTGTAATCCCACTATAAGTTTCCTTGTGGTCAGAAACATCCAGCAGATGTTTTACGCGCTCTCCCTCCTTCTTCTGTGATAAATGTGCTCTCCTGTGCTACTGTACTGAGCGCCTGTGTCGGGCCGAAAGAGGAAGCAGCGAGGATTAGAGCCGAGTTCAGTGAAGTGACGGATGATCGTGGAGGCAAGCAGAGTCCGACCCTCTTCTCTCCTCATTTTTCCTCCTCTAATGTGTTCCTTCAAACCCTCTCCTCGTCCGTCGCAGCTTAAACTTACATTTCATCTTCTTCGACCACCCTCCCCACCTCCCCGACACACACACTCCGCGCCATGTGGTTCTCATTATGGTCAGTTATATTTTCCCTCTCAATCATCAGTGTGTGTGTGTGTGTGTGCATCCCCACATTTTTCTGCAGAAATTCAATCTGTCCACAGAGGCCAGAGTTCCTGAGTTGAGTCGAGCGAGTGCTCGACAGGAGAGAGGACAAAATGAGAAGCTGTAACTCTTTTGTGACTGGCACATTACGTAATACGTTAAATACGAAGTACGTTTTTGGCTGTGTGAAAAGTTTTGGATTGGGGAGCTAGAGACACCCCCACATGACTGCCCAACAGAGATTAAAGTCATCAGGGTTCATCCTCTTGACACCATGAATATCTGAGCCATCCAGTATTTGTTGAAATATTTGAGTCTGGACCAAAGTGATGGACAGACCAGCTGGTTTTGGCTTCTGGATTAAGAGGATTTGTTTTTTTTTGCCCGTCATATGAATATAGAATTCATATTTTGGAGGTTTTTGCAGGTCAAACACGAGGAAACAATTTGAAGACGTCAGCTTGAGCTCAATAAAAATGATTAATCCGTAATCAAAGTGATATAAATAATATGTGCAGCTCTGGCCACAGATCTTTAGTCCAAAAGGCTAGCGTGCATAAACAATGCCAGACCTCATTAAAACCACATCAACCCCGCTAATGCACTTCAGAGCTGGTAAACAAACATGAGTTAACTATAGGATGAAAACATACACAAACGTCCAGTGTAGCGCTCGCCGTCACACGCACTTCATGCAGCACAATGCGTGCCATTGTACAGGACGAGGTCACGGCGTGGACGGACCTATATCTCCAGGGCTGCGCAGACAGTGAGATGGACTGTCTGCTGGACCGGCTATGTAAATGTGTGCAGAGAGTGAGACAGAGAGATGTTTGAGAAAACAAACCGGTGCGCTCATGTGTTCTCCATCCGTCTCCCTTTCTCATGTGTGACACCCTCCCCCCACTTCATCTCATTTTTTCCATGTTTCTTCTTCTTCCCTCGGAGACTCAGCCGGCTGCAGGAGTCACGTCCAATACATTAAAAACAAGTGAAATCTGCCCTAAAGTACCTCATTTTTTAAAATGAATTGCATTATAATCTAAAAACTATTCAGTTTATTTTTCAGTTTGTTTTACTGAAAGAAAAAAGTCAATAATTGATCACTTTCCTTGGACTTTCAAGTCGTGCTTTCAGAAATATAAATTATGTTACATTCTTGAATGTATTCAAATGTTAAAATCGAAGTTGAAGGAACAAAGTTTCCCCATTTAAAGGTGCAGCATGTAAAATTTGGGGCCTTTTTTTATATATATATATTCAGAATGAGGAAGCCTATCACACATTGTAGGAAAGTTTGTGCTCGCTGTCCGACTTATAGTTTTTAGCTCCGTGAGCGTCGGGTTCGCTCACCAACCGACGAGTTTAGCTGTGAAGGACGTGCCAAAAACTGCAGTTAAACCCCAAACGTCCACTTTAAGGTTGGCTACAGTGACAGTGTCCGTATGTCCCCATGTTAAAATATCCAAATCCCAGACATCGGGTTAACCTAAATATCATTAAATCATGGATCATCCGTGGACCTGAGGCGGGCTAAATGAAGTCATCGGTGACGCTTGGTCTTGATGCTTAATAAAGTAATAAATAAACAATTGATTACCAAAAGTTTTAATGAATTAATTGATTTAAAACTCTCAGTCAAACACAAACCTTTAGCTTAATAAGTTACCTAAACAATTAATTTATGATCAATATAGTTGCAGTTTAATTAGTCAGTGACGCGTCCTCATGGGGGTTTAGTTCTTCTGTTTTGAGACCGTCCACCATGACGGCTAATCCTTTGAACTGTCTGCGCTATGACAGATGTTTGTTTGTGTGTGTGTGTGTGTGTGTGTGTGTGTGTGTGTGTGTGTGTGCACAGCTGTGTGAAATCCTTCACTAAGCCGAGTCGTCTGATGTTGCTCATTTAGCCTGTCTGATCCCGACCAAAGGATGTGTGGGTGTGTGTGTTTGCATCTGGACTGCTGGTTAACAGTCATAATCTGCGGCTATTTACAGCCTTCGTGTGTGTGTGTGTGTGTGTGTGTGTGTGTGTGTGTCATACATGACTGACCCACTTATCATCCTCTGATCCCCCCCCACAAACAGGCATGGACCTGTCAGCCAATCAGGACGAGGAAGGCGACCAGGAGGTCTTCCAGGTGGAGATTTGCCGTGAAAACAGGAAGTGTGCGTTCCGAACCGCCGCTGGGAAATACTGGACCCTGACTGCTAACGGCGGGCTGCAGTGCACCGCCTCCACCAAGTAAGCATGACACACCCGTCTGAAACTTCCCCACACCTGCTCCAATCTGTTCACCAACCAGAGGCAGCGATCGAGGAACCCGATACTGCTCCGTCATTTGAGCTCTGACATGACTCGGAGGAGTTTTGTGTGTGTTTAATGATGTGGGGGGTTGGATGACGAGTGGGAGGTGCAGACTGAGTGATCTCACGCCATGGCTGGAGCATGTTGGTGGGAGATGAAGTGCATTTGGGTGCGACCTCAACCCGTAGAGAGTGATTTCCTTTAATGTGCAGCGGTTCTGTCCAGCCAGAGTGCTTGCTGTTAACCCCTGACCTTTGACCCCTCGACCCCCTGTGCTCCTGGATGATTTCACTGTGAGCGCCCCCCGAACAGATGCAGGAGCCGAGGCTCAGACTCCCTCGAGTACTGAGTGGAGTACTTAGGTGTTAAAACAACATTGTATGCGCAGTACTTTTGTGATTTAGTGCCGCCAGTTTCTGAGCGTAATACCACTGTTGTAAATACTTATTTAGACTCACGGCTAAACCAAGCAAAGTCAACAACACAAGACACAGCAGCCAGGTAATATTACTGACTAGTCCAACAGCAGCCGGCCCAGCTTGGCGTCTGTCTTTCACCAAGCTCTCACCAACCAGTAAAAGTCAGTCCCAGATTTACTCTTGTCCGGAGGCTTCTTGCTTGGTTATTTTCTCGCTTATCTTTCTCCGTCAGCGTCCTCTTTGGTTCTTTCTCCTCTGTCATTATGTCTGTAGAGGCTGGTTACAGTGCCCGCTTGCCCAGCTCCTGTTCTGGCATGACACTGGCTCCGCTCCCCATCAATATTCGTCTGAAACCTCATCTGAGGGAAAACCAGAAAACATTTCCTCCATAAAATATGATCCAGTGAAATAGTTGGTGGTGTGTGACTTAGTGCCGTGAAGCGTTACGTACTTCTCGTGGGTGATCGTACCCGGAGCACATCAACATGATTTCAAATCTGTTAGTTTATGGTAGAAAGGTTACACAGTGTTGCTTTAAAATGACCTTTATTTTGAAAATCTCAAAGACAGACGCTGCAGATGTGATACAGTGATGGTCAAAGAAGTGTCCTGAGTCTTATCAGAGGTAGACTCCTCTCTGTTTTTTAAAGATAAGTGCGAACAGAGACGATCGTCGACACTCTGCAGAGCTCTCTGCAGGAAGTTCAAATTCCTCCGTCGCATTCTTGAGATTCGGCTCGGCTCACTCCCCTCTGATTAAACCACAGAAATGTCCGTTTGTGGTGCCAGGGAAACATTTAGGGAACGTTTCAGAGCTTCTTTTAATAAAAAATAAGTAAATAAAACGTCCCTTTGTGCCAGGAGAAGAGGATTAACGAGCTACTTGACTTAACCAAAGACTACAAGTGAAGCTTATCCGTCCACCCTGAGCCTAACTATCCAATTACCCAACAATTACTTAAGTTCTGGATCAAGCAGCTGGGTGTAAACTCACACAAGAGCTACTGGATATCTAACTGCCATGTAAATTTAATTATCCTCCTCACCTCTCATGCCTTTCACTTTCTCCGTCTCTGTCTGTCTCTCTCTCTCTGTAGGTCGGCTAATTGCTACTTTGACATTGAATGGCGTGGGAAGAGGCTGACTCTCCGGGCTGCTAATGGGAAATACGTCGCCGCCAAGAAAAACGGCCAGCTAGCAGCCACCATCGACTCCGCCGGTTAGTGAGATTTGTTGACTCAGCTGTTGAGACAGTGACAAGTTAGCTAACTGATTTATTTTTCAGCAGTGATAGGGAGAATTTCAACACAGAGACGGGAAAGAGGAGGAGGGGGGGGGGGGGGTACAGGATACTAAATCATGGACTGGATGTTCCAGCTTGTTTCTGGGCTTCAAAAGGATCCTGAACTTCTGAGCGGGCAGCGGTTCTGTTTCGTAACATTTGAACGGGGCTGTTTACTCTTCCAGTTTTTTTGTTCCTCTGCCATGTTTCTTTTTTTTAAGTTAATCATGTTGATTATAAACAGCATGAGAAAATCTCCTGAGTGTGCAGAGTCACCGAGAGGAGCCTAAAACATGAAACCACTTGAATATTTCCATTTTATTCCATCTACTCTGGAGGGAAATGTGATGTTTACACTCTCCATACTCCCTCTGTAGCCTGGTTTGTGTCGTTAGCTCCCCCGTCTTATCGTTCCCTGTGATAACGTCTTTCCAGCTCTACGTCTTGGTCTCCTTCAGCGTGGATCTCTGGCCTGTGCGCAGAGAGTACGCTAGTGCTGCAGAGCATCTGCTGCGTGTTGGCATTAGCGGATCAAAGCTGAAGCTTCCACTTGGCGCTGATGAAGGAGCTGTCAGCTACAGTGAACTCTTTTCTTTTTAGGCCGCGTTTGAAGCCAAGTTGCTCTGCATACATTTTTAACGATGCTCTCAGCTCGAGCAGTTTAGTGCACAGGATGCAGAGTGGTTGAGCGGCTCTTCGTAAGTAACCATGTCGCGTCCCCTGTCTGCCTCCAGGTGAGTCCGAGGAGTTCATCATGAAGCTGATCAACCGCCCGATCATCGTGCTGCGCGGCGAGCACGGCTTCATCGGCTGCAGGAAGGTGACGGGGACGCTGGACTCCAACCGCTCCTCCTATGACTACTTCACCCTGGAGTTCAGAGACGGCGCCTACAGCCTGCAAGGTCAGTTCAGAGACGGTCGTGTGTGTGAAGGTGCTGCTTGTCGGAGCATTTGTAGAGGACCTCCTGCAGGCGTACAAGGGATTAAATCATTTAATCTTTAAGGGATTTTCATTACGGCTTTACTTCAGTGCCAACAAAGGGATTTGATTCGGGTAATTTCCTCCACATTATGTCATTCAAACAAAGCCAAAGCGTTTTCTTCCCTGCCACATGACACCTCCATCTTTTCCCTCCGTCCCGCAGACTCGACGGGTAAATACTGGATGGTGGGAAACGAGCAGTCGGTGGTGAGCAGCAGCGACACGCCCGTCGACTTCCTCTTCGAGTTCTGCGACTACAACAAGCTGGCCATCCGCCACGCCGCCGACAGCAAGTACCTCCGCGGTGACCACGCCGGCGTCCTGAAGGCCAACGCCGACGACCTGGAGACCGCCACACTGTGGGAGTACTGAAGGGGGGAAGAGCGTGGATTGCGGTCGCAGCACGGCAGCACCACCCCGTCCATACATCTACCTACCACCACCCCCCCTCCGACTCCACCCTCCCTCCCATCCCTCATAGTATATCCTGACTTTATATGTTGATAAACTGCACAGAGAGAACAGGAAGGATAGAAGAAGAAGGGAACGCTCCCTTTTCCTTCCCCGTTTATCCTTTCTGTCCTCCCTTCTTTTTTTTTTTTTTCCCCAGCTCTGCTCTGCAGCGCCGACCTTTATCTGTTGCCATAGTTACCATGGGGGCCGTGCACTTTTTGTTTTGTTTCCTGCTCCGATCTGGTTCGCTGCTCAACCTGTCACTCATTACTCCCTCGTCCTCGCCTTACGATTGGGGCCCGGCGCAGAGCAGAGCGCCACCGTTAAAGACCACCACCGCCACCACCACCACCCTCGTCATCCTCCTCATCTTTGAGTTAACCCCCCCTTCGTCTTTTCTACTCGTCTCTATTGTCTGTGTGAGCAGCACACGGTGGCAGTATTTATGGTATCCGACACGGTCTGCTAAGATCTGTTTCTACCTGATCTAATCACCAAAAAAAAAAAAAAACAGATCCACGGCTGGATAACATCTCCATCAGCTGTTCAACGTGGGGTCTGTTTTTGTTGGGTCGCGTAGAAACGGATCAGACCGGGTCTAAGTATGTTTGTTTTCCATGAGCGGGCCTCGTCGCCTGCGTGTGTGTGATGACTATGTGATATAACTGGAGCGGATCCTACGGCGATAAAGATATCGAAAAATAGTCTAACTGACGGGTTTCCTTCATCTCAAATGTAAAAAAAAAAAAAAATATTCAAATGTAAACCAGTTTCTTGTGTTGTTCTCTAGCTGTGTTTGGAGGAAGGATGTAGGAAGTTAACACTCTTTCACCCAGCTTTCCCCTCCTACGCACGTTTGAACCTATTTGTCCCGAGAACGTTTAAAGATTTTAAAAAAAGAAGAGGTTACTGCACTCACCTGTAACTGGAAGATAAATTTCTTTTTTCTATGTCCAAGGCACAGACATTATCATGGGTAGGCGTACCCTTTTTTTTTTGTTTTGTTTTTTTTGAGAGCTGCTCTTTGAATCCTTCGACCAAACTTCACACCTCAGCCTTTATCGAGACCAAACCTTTGCTAACTGGATTCAGAATCATCTCACACACCTGTAACTGGAACCTGGTGCTACTAACTCCGATTTAAAAACTCACAGCACGTTTCAAGAAATGTTACGATGTCGAACATCTCGCACACAGAGGAAAAAAAATTTTAGCACCATGATCGAGGTTGAAGCTCTAACGGGACCCGAGGATTAGGAGGATTAAGTCATCTCACACACCTGTAACTGGAACCTGGTGCTACTAACTCCTATAATATCTGACGACACGGTAAAATAAATATTCAAGTCCCGTCAAACATCTCCTAGATACTGTGCGCCCTTAACCCTTGAGAGCCTTGTCTTATAACCGAAATGGCTGCGAGTTACGAACCTAAACTTTATTTTATTTCATTTTAATTTGTCTGACGTATCCAGACAGCGTTTTCAATGAGAAATGACCAAATTGTTTGATTTTTCTGTTCCTAACTTGTCAGTGAAGGTTTGGAAAAGTTAGTTTAAGTAAAGGAACTTTTGACTTTGTCGTCTCTTTAACTGTTTTGCAGTCATGTAGCACATTTACCCTTTTTCATTCTCTACCCTTCGGCTTTATCCATGACATATTAAGCATAAATAGTTATTTCACAAAGGGATCACGTCGGCACCAAGCCCTGTATTTTTGGGCTCTTCCACCCGTCATCGCAATCAGTCATTCAGTATATAGAAACCAATCATCGTCGCCCCATGAAATGATTCATGATTGTAGCCAGCTCCTCACGGAGTCAGTTCAGTGTTCAATTTTCTCTCTGAAGTTTCGACTTTTTTTTTTTTGTGTATGTGTGTTTGAATGAAGGGTAAGCGAATAAAAGGAGCGGTTATCCTCGGAGAAACCGCATCTCCAAGGTAACCGTGACCGACCAGGCTTAGACAAACGGATGTGGAAGGGTAAACATGTGGTAATGACTGTGCCTTACTCTTGAGTTTTTGGGCAGTAGGAAAATTTAAAATAAGAATTAAAGTCCACATCTTTGCTTTGTATAACTGGAACTTCTTTTTGTATTATTATTTTGTATAATTTTTTTGATATTGTGGATTAATCTCTCTTCTCTCTCTCTCTCTCTCTCTCGTGCCATTGGTTCACCTGAAATCCAACGACCAATAAAACTGGGATTTGGAACGCTGCGAGTCTTTTGTCCTTGTTTCACTCAAAACCTGATGTTCACACTCTTTTATTAAACTGTAGCACCCTTAAGGGTTGAAGCTAACAGGGCACAAGGAAAGAATTTAGCACCCTCACCAGTTGATGATCTGTGATGAAGACTTGGAAATAAAGATTAAGTTTAAATTGATGTTTTATTTTCTGTCTTAGCACTACAAGAGAAATAAATGTAGCATGACATGAATCTTGGTAGAAGAAGAAATGCTAGGCTGGGAGTTGGTAAAGTTTTGGACCACTGGGAAGAAGTTTTTTTTTTTTTTTTTTCTGACAGGGTGTGGAGTCGATGTCGTGCCAGAACAGGAGCTGGGCAAGCAGAGCAATATAACCAAGCTCAGCTTCTTGCTGTTGATGTTGATTCACTAGTTTTTAATCAAAATCATAACAAATACACGTGTACGGCCGTACATATTTACCACAGTGGGCTTACGCTCTGAAACTGGAGGAGCAAAAATCACAAAAATACAAATGTCTTGGAGCCTTTTCTGCTCGTTTCTCACGTAGCGCTTCGTCTTTGGTCTCCTGCCAGTTTATGACCACAGCAGCTCCATGTGCTGTCCCACATGTATATATGGAAACACACACACATCACACACTTGTTCCTGTCTGCTGAATAGAGCCTTTGTGTTGAAACATTTATTCTGGTGCAGAGAAAGGGCAACCCCCCCCCCCTCCTCCCTCCAAAGATTCACACACACATGAACACCATCCAGGGTGGTAATGTAATGATGGAGCCTCCAGAGCAGGGAGCAGATCTCTAACCCCCCCCCATCAAGGCTTGCAGATCCCAGAGGAACACCCAACATGGCAAAACAAACACACACCACCTCCTCCATTTAATCTCCACCCCTCTGCTGCCTCATGTCCCACCTAATCCCCCCTCTGTGCCTGCTTTAACCATCTCTTCCCATTAATCGCTCGATCCCTCATGCTCCCACTGCTTTTTCCTCTCTCTCTCTCTGGCTGAAAAGATGACTCACTCAAAAATATGACCCAGATCCCAGAAATGGGAGCAGTGGTTTGTGGGTAAAAGTGTCAGAGAGCTGGTCCGGTCGGCCCTTTTAGCTCGGAAAAAATGAAGGGAGAGGATGGGAGCTGATGGGGGGAGGGAGGAGGAGTGGCTGTGTGTGTGTGTGCGTGTGCGAAATGGCCGCCGTCTCCACCTCCCCACCCCGCTACACCACCAACCCAATCCCCTCGTCACCATGGAAACACCAGCTGCTAGAAGCCGAGAGCGGCGAGCGTCGTCAGGGCCGGAAAATGTCAAAAAAAAAAAAAAAAAAAAAGCTTCATTACATCTAAAACGCAGCAGCTATTGAGGTGGTTTGAAGGGGGGTGGGAGTGCACAGAGCTTAGGGGGTGTTAGGATGAGGAGGAGGTTGAGGAGAAGGAGGAGGAGGTGGAAGGCCCCGTCTGCCTTTGATCAGAAAAGACCTCCTCGTTGAGGAAGCAGCACAAGGCCGAGCTCTGCTGAGCTCCTTCCTCGCCTGCAGAGGATTCGTCCACCGGCTCTCCTCGCTCTAATCAAATCTACGTCCACCCATTTATTTTTCCAACCGTCACGTGGCCCGGCCCTGCGAGTCAGTGGGTCAGTGGGTCAGTCGGTAATCTCTTTAGTGGGTATGAAGGAGCGGCTTGGGTCTGTACAGGATGAATAGCAGGTTGACTCACCATGACAAATCAGCTATCAGAGGCAGAGAGGCGAGCTTTCACATCGACTGTATGCGTACTCAGATCCACCCCAACGCAGACATGTCCACCTTAAACACTCCGTGATCCCAACAGCCAAATCACGCAAGGTTTAACAACATAAGACAACCAGCTAATATTACAGCAGTCAGCCCAGCTCGGCGTCTGTCTTCCAGCCTTTTATTTCACCAAGCTCTCAACAACCACTAAAAGTCAGTCCCAGATTCACTCTTCATGCTCGGTCACTCAGCTCCCTCTGTCAACGTCCTCTTCAGTCTTTCCACCTCTGTCATTTTGTTTATATAGCTTGTTTGCCCAGCTCCTGTTCTGGCATGACACTGGGTCGCATTCGCCCGTAAACCTCCTCATCTTGCCCGTGGTCCAACCCACCTTTCATACAAACATTAACAATCCCCCGGTGCTCACAGTTTGGGCAGCCCGGCTAACAAACTGAGCTAACAGCAGCTACAGCTGGCAGCAGTTTACTTCACTGTCCATCAGGAAACTCTGTAAATCACAGACATCAGAGGGAAAACCAGAAAACATTTCCTCCATAAAATATGATCCAGTTTCACCAAAATCAGTGAAAAAGTTGGTGATTTAACATCTGTTAGTTTATGGTGGATCAACCAACATGGTCATCGATTGAGCCTTTACCATGGCTACAAGAGTCCAGCTAGGAAAAAAAACATTTTTGTCAGTAGGACATCTGAAAAAATTAAAAATGGATTTTGGTAAAATTTGGGTTCCAGACGAGCCTCAGGCGATATTAATCCAGATGTTAGATTTCCGCTATCAGATGTGATTATTGCTTTTCAGTCAGGACAGCAAAGACTTAATTACAAAATGCTAGTGGGACAGGAAGTCTGTTTAATTTAGAAATGACTAGAATGATGCCTTTAGGTGAGGGGTTGGGGTTTTTACATGCGGTTCAACTGAGATAAAAACTGTTTTTTTAAAGCAACATTGTGACGAAAAACTGACTAACAACGTGGGAGTACATCATTGTTTAACCACAACAGTCAGCAGGTATGAAACATCGTACAAAGGCAGCTGCACTGAGGGAACAGCTGTAAAAGCACACGCTCATTAAAAATACACACACTCATTAAAGATACACACAAACAATAACAGATGCAAAC
Organism: Nibea coibor; assembly: GCA_023373845.1. Classification (NCBI taxonomy): domain Eukaryota; kingdom Metazoa; phylum Chordata; class Actinopteri; family Sciaenidae; genus Nibea; species Nibea coibor. The sequence continues at coordinate 4,760,124 of CM041727.1, forward strand.
ATCGCCGGCGGAGGTGGAGCAGCAGAAATCGTCTGGGGAGCGGATGCTGCCAGACACGAGCAGTCCTCCCGGACGAGGCAGCAGAGGGCTTTAATGTGTATGCACACACACACACACACACACACAGATGATGTGTGAAGGTCGCCTCGGTCACCACAGATGATGTAAAAATGTGTGTGTGTTACGGTCACACTGGCTCTCGCAGAAACACGAATCCAGAAAAACAGGAAGCTGCAGGCAGAAGTTGGTGTTTGACCATCTCAGGTGTCCCATCAGATACGCAGGTCATGTCTGGTTCATATCGTCAGGACCGTTCAGGACGTCAGGCTCCCACGAGCTTCACCGACAGACCTGAGCGTTTGTTTTCAGCAGCCTGAATGGAGAGCTGTTATTTTAGCGACTGGTTTAAATGTCGAGGCTGATAAGAGGCCACATTTCAGACAATGACAATTAAAAGTGATTTACTTACTGCACGAAAACCTGAATAACAGAGATAAAGAAGCGGTCAGTGTGGATAAAATTCATCATAACATATGCCATTTTGTGATTTAGCACCCCCGTTTCAGAATATGGACAGCTGTACACATATATTTGTTCTGATTATATGACCTCTGATTGCCCAGCTCCTGTTCTGGCACGACACAGGCTCTGCTCTCTGTCAGCGTTCACCTGAAAACCTTCCCGGTGGTCAAGTTTAAGTGTGTGTGACTCTCTAATGACTGACAGCTCTGCTTTGTCATAAATCTCCTTTATTGAGTCTTTTCACGTCTCTTCAGCCGCTCCTTTGTTCTTTGAGATAAATGAGTCATTAGCAGATAATACTTTAATACCATCGACTGTAATCCATGACCCACACACTCGTCTGACGGGCCGCAGGGTGTCGTCAAGACATAACCAGATTATAATACGATTCATTCAGAGAGAAGGTGTGAGTGTTTTCAGGCTCAGAGAGGCGACAGGTCACGGGTCGAGGTCAGAGCTTACCAGTTAAGCGGCCGTCATGTTTATAGCGATCATGGGAGTCACACACACTCAAACGCTAATGTTTTACACATTAGGGCCATTTCATTCGTCGTGGGGAGCGTTGGTAGTCAGCTGTGGTCGAGGCTGAGGTCATAGTGATGTTGTAAGACGTCCAGCTGGGTTATCTCCACCAGGACTCACTGACTTGCTGACGTACCAGGCAGCATTGCATTGGTGGAAATGTAGGCTCTAGAGTTCTTGGAGCCGTAAAAGTCAGAAGTCACATCACGTCTGTGTATGAGGCCTCTAATTTCTTTGGATTTGGGACTGTCGGTCGGACAAAACGAGACATTTGAAGACGTCCGTTTGGACATTTTATAGATCACTCAAGTCAGATTGATAATAACTGGTTAATAAATAGTTTGAGAGCGAGCAAGCGGTGGTTGAGCAACACAGACAGTGAATGAGAGTGAGTAAGCGCCGTATCAATAAAGTAAAAGTTATTCCTGATTGTTTCACAGCGGCCGCCTGACTCGATCACTCTCCCCTCGTCCTGATACAGAACGCCGACTTCTGGCGTTGTAGTTGTATAAACAAGCTCCTGTTTTCTACCAAGCTCAGTAAAACAACAAACACTGCCAACATATATAAATATAGGATACAAAAATAGAGTATAAATCACACATTTGAGTCTACATTTAGTGTCTTTGCCCCAAAGGTAAGAAGTGCACAGTTAGCTCCAACGCGTCCTCGTGCTCCTTTGTTCAACACAACATACATTATTTCATTCATGACAACTTGGCTGCTGCCACAAGGCGACTGATTAAAGTCTAATTCTGGACACAGTCTGTCTCTCAGCACCCATGACTAAAACCATTAGGACCCCCGGGCTAAAACGGGGGCTACTTTCATCGTCTGCATGCAGAAACAAGAAGCCGTGAAGCAAAATGATTTGTCACAGTCTCAGCACACTTGGCTGAACAAAGAAGTCCCCTCTCTCTCTCCCTCTCTGTAAGAGCTGTCTCTGCGCCGTGATTGGTGGAAAGCACCCGCTCTGTCATGTGATTGGTGCGTAGCCTCGGGGGCTCAGTTATCATGAGTCAGCCCCTTTTTCTTCTGCAGGAGAGACAGAAGAGGAGGAGGAGGAGGAGGAGATACAGACTGAAAACATGAAAGTTTGAAGTCAAACAAACGTGAACTGAAAAGTTTATTAGAAAACGGTGTGTCTTCACACGTTACACAAAAGATACAGAAGGGAATGCTAATTGTTTTTTCTTCTTTTATCAATTATGTACTCAAAAATATCTGTATAAACCGGAAATAAATCGTCTCATCTATGCCGTTCGACCTCAACATTTAAAACAGAGAAAAAAGGAGCAACGTAACGTGAGGATCCACTTTATTATCAAGTTCAGCGGCGGAAGGCAAAGTGTCTTTTTTTCACAGTCGTACTTCTCATTTCGGGGTGTTTCATCGCCTGAGACACAAAGAGAAGGCGTCGAGTCGCAGGACCTAAACTTCGATTCGAGACCAGACGGAGTAGAAAACTGTGATCAGATCTTTAAAAGCAGCTCTGAAATGAGAAGCACGCCTGCGGTGAGCGAGCGTGGATCGACACACTTGGTCACAGAGTGCGTTAGAAGCGTCTGTAGTAACGGTGCTGTGGTCCGTAGTGCATGGGCATGTCCATGACGTCCATGTTGTGGTGATGAGGGTTGACCGGAGGGTTGTGGTGGTGGTGGTGGTGGTGATGGTGGTTGTTGTTGTTGTTGTTATTGTTGTTCAGAGGGGGCAGGTGGTGTAAAGGGGGTACGTAAGGGGCCGGAGGCAGCCGGGGCATGATCACCTGGTGGTACATCCGGCCCTGGGGAAGAGCCGGTGCGTAGCGGGCGCGTGGAGGCACGAAGAGGGGAGCTTGTACTGCCTGAGGGTGAGGATGAGGAGGAGGCGGAGGAGGAGGCGCCACCAGGGGGTTCGGGTTGGGCGGGTTCTCGGGGGGCGGACCCACGCGTGGTCGTTTGGCTTCGGTGATGGGCTCCGGAGGAGGGCCGACCCTCTTCCCTGAATTATCTGGGAGGGAAAGAAGGTGGGAAAGTCGTCAATGAGTCGGAGTTTTAATAGCATGTTGACGCGTTGTAAGACTTCCCGGGAGGTTTGGATCTAACCCCTGCACGCCCTCGCTTGCCTCGCATACTTTACACAAACACACAGAGACAAACCAAACACAGGAAACACCCCTGCAAGAGCTGCCGCTTCACGCTGTAAACAGCCAACTTGTCTGAATAAATAACGGTTAAACGGACGGAGAGGAAGAATAATGTCGTCTCTCTGCTGGGGGACATAACTCAGCACGTCAGTCTAAATAAAACTCAGAGATGATTAACGGGACGGAGTAATTAAACGTTTGTGACGCTCTGTACCGACCTGCAGACTTCTTATTCAGCTCTGCCTCGCCTTCTTTCTGGATCTCCTGGATGATCCGCTCGTCGTCTTGCTGCAGAAACAGACAAACGCACAAGAGGTCACATGACTAACAGGAATAACACCTACACAGGTTTCAACAGAGGTGTCACCTTTATTAAGAATACTATTAATAACAGTGTGAAACCGCTTCAGAGGTGTGACACGTAAAAAAAAATCCACAGGTTTTTCCACTCATTTGAGTCAAAGTAAAAGAAGTTTAATTATTAAGTTTGATTCATGTCAGATAGTTTCAGAGAGACATCTAATACGAATACCAGGTGACATAAGTTTGGTCCGACTGTGGGTCGATCTCGGGCTCCTCCGATCTTCATGTCGAAGACACCGAACCCCCAAATTGCTCCCAAACACTGCACCATCGGTGTGTGAACGTGCGTCACAAAACTAGAAAGGCGCTTTGTAAGTACAGTCCATTTACCTCGACGTGTCTGTGTGCGTGGGCTCTGTGGCTATACTTTAACCGTGTAATGCCCGGTTAGCCAACGCGGTGCTGGTTTATCTGCAGGCTTGTTGTGTCTGAGTCTGAGTTTCCAGACGGGTCAGAGCTGGTGGTGGGTGGAGCTGCAGTTTGTCATTAAACCCACTGATGGTGTGTTTCTCTGACCTCTCTTAAAATAATAACAAGGCGGCAGCTGACCCCATTCATCAACCCTACGATGGCCCTGTGTTACCAGTATTTCTCCATTTCTTGGCGCTGCCCACGGGACCGGCTCTCGGCCAGCTCTGGTGCCTCTCTGGAGCTTCTGGAGGAGCTCCAGCTCATTAACTGCTTGGGGACTAATTGTTTCTTGTGGTTGCCAGAAATGCTGCGGCCAGGTCACTGTGGGCTACCGTGGAGTCAGATGGTCGGGGTCAAAGTGTAGTGAGAGATAATCGATGTGTTTATGAGTGTCGAGGAACTGGCTGGAAAAAACATTTCGACCATAAACTAACTAAACTAAATTACTAAATTTTAGTTTCCTGATGGACAGTGAAGTAAACTGCTGCAGACTGTAGCTGCTGTTAGCTCAGTTTGTTAGCTGGGCTGTCTGGACTGTGAGCTCAGAGCACAGGGGGAGTGTTAGTGTTTGTACCACAGGTGATTTGGACCACCAGGAAGAGGAGGTGTTCACACTTTCTGACAGGGAATGGAGTCAGTGTTGTGCTAGAACAGGAGCTGACGAGTGGGCAATGTAGCAAAGGCTCAGCACCATCACAAAAATACAAATTTCTACACAGCGTTGCTCTGAAAGTTTACCGTGGGGTCGGTCCACAGTGAACACTTGCGGCAGTGTCGGCAGGGAGCGCCCGGCGAGCGGGCGTGCTGGCAGAAGTGGTTGTATCCGGTGATGGGCTCTCTGCAGAGGTAACACATGAAGCTGCCACAGCGACACGACATCCGGTTGCAGCCTTCGGACTTGACCAGGCCCGTCCCGCACTTGACACATTTCCTCACCCGCGCTGCCGTCATGCGCTCCTCGCTGCGTGGACAGAGAGCGTGGGGAGAGGAGTTAGAGGTGAACGACCGAGAGACACAACAACGCTGCAGAAACTCTGTGACTCTGTGGCTGTTGATGATCACATGAACGACCTCCTGAGTGTCTCAAGGACGGAGGCGTGTGTTTTTAAGGGAAATGAGAAATTGTGTCTGCAGCTCAGGTTCATGTTCGCACAGTCCTGTTCGAGGTTTCAGGGTCAAACACACACACACACACACACACACACACACACACACACACACACACACACACACACACACACACAGACACAGACACAGACACACACTGCTGTCCTGTGGAATATTTGCATTTAGGTTGCTTGCTGCAGTTTTATCAGAAAGTCAACACGACTTTGGGGCAGAAGAATAAATCATATGATTGGCCTGAACAGTCCACGGACACTTAGATCAAAACACGCTCAGGATCAGTCAGTGTGCTCGTGTTTGGGACCAAACCACCAAAATCTAGGGCGGACTAAAGAGGGCTGGGGATTTAACTCGTGTCCTGTTAGACTCATCAGGTCGGTGCTGCACTGATCTCTACACCAGGCACCACTTCCTCTCTCTTTCAGCACCAGGAAGTTAAGAAGATCTGACAGCGTCTCAAAACAGGAAGTGCTGCCTGTGGGACGGCCGGCTGGGAGCACAGGAAGCAGCCGGCCTCTCTGCTTCCTGGAGCGTCGTCCGGGAAAACTGAGCTGTTTACCCAGCATCCTCTTTGAGTGAGGACGAGCAGAGGCGATAAAACTAAGTGTGTTCATGTTAAATGTGATCGTTGTCATGTCGAGTATTAACACGAGATGTGATCATGGAGTTTACAGCCGCTACTTTGTGATATAAACAGAGATGGATGGAGAGAGGAAATAACACTTTATTCTGAGAGGCCTGGTGTGAGATTCAAAGAATATGTCCTCAGCAGACTGTCAGATGGCTAAATGTGTCGATAGAGGTGGAAGTCAGGTGGTGCAGACGTGTTTGGTTCTTACAAGAGCACCCTCATGCGGATCTCGTCCCTCTCCAGGACCTGCTCGCACGTCTTCCCCACATGCTGCTTCCACTGAACGTGACACTTCCTGCAGCTCTCCTGAAGAAAAACACAAAAAAAAACAACAAAATCATTTCATTAGAACCTCCATGCGCATGAAACGTCACCACGCTCCAGCCGCAAGTTCTTGAACGCAGATATTCAACTCAGTTTCAATCTGTACGACGACTTCCAACTCTGCAGCTACTTATTGGCTGGTTCTGGTCGGGGTGGATGCTGGATTTGGACGCGGTGGTGGTGATTTTGCTGAGCCGTCTTGCTCCTCTCGGATCAGGAACATCCTTCAGTTTAGTTGCACGATACACGATTCTCTAACGAGGTTTCATAAAACACGTGGACTGTTTCTAGCTCACGCTGAGCGATGTATATTTACTGATCGTCTGCTGCTTGTACGGGCTTTTTCTTTGTGTGATGTACCAAGAGATGACACACTTCCCTATCCATCCATCCATCCATCCATGCTCCTCCTCTAACATCCACTAACTGCTGAATCAGACGAGCGCTGCGGTCGGGGTGTTCCTCTGCTGCTCTATATGCTGCTTGTGCTGCCACTGCAGGGAGACTTGGACTACAGACAGAGCAGAGAAAGGTGTGGCTGCCTGCATATGTGTGTGTGTGTGTGACTGCAGCAAGAGTACAGTGATTTGCTCGCCGCCGCCGCCACCGACTGCTGCTGCTGCTTGGTTGCCTGGAAACAGCAACTCCATCCTCCAACACCCAACCTGCTTTGACGTGTCGACATTCAGACGTGCGTCAGGGTCGCCTCCCTCGCTAACCTTTATCTAAGTGGTGTCACCATTAATATTTGAATCCGCTCATCTAAAATTGAAGAGCTGATGGTGAACCCCTGATCTGCCAGACACACACCTTCTCCATCCTGTGACCTCTTTCCTCAGCCTCCACCCTCCTCTGTGTGTGTGTGTGTGTGTGTGTTTGTGTGCAAGGTCAGCCAGCGGGTGGGGAAATTGGGCTGCAGGCGGCAGAGTTTTTGTTGGCAATCGGAGCCGGTTTGGGTGGAAACACTAAAGAGCCACCAGAAGTCAAAAATGGTGGAGCCCGTTGAGTCGCTTCAGGCTGAGGAGAGGCGTCCGGGCAGAAAACTCTCTTTTGGTCTGCGATTTCGGTTAAATGAGGGTGTTCAGACGAGGAGGAGGGCCGGGAAGTGGTGCAGAACTGCCACTCAAGTGTCAAGGAGAAGCCGGATCACACAAAGAGAGAGGCAGAGAGTGCGAGCGGTGAGAGATCGCCCCCTAGTGGTCACCTACAGACCAGGAAGAGGGACGGGCCGCTGACAGAAAGAGTGTGTGTGTGCGTGTGTGTGTCGGAGACTTGTTTGACGAGCTGTCGAGAAGCAGGAACACACCTGAGCTCTTATAGCGCCGCTAAAAATACACGCCCGGTGACGTCGGAGTCAACCCCCGCGGTGGGGGCGTGGTTAGAAATGTGACAAAGGTCGCACGGCTTCGCAACACGAGCTGCTGCTTCACCTCGGTCCCTACGTCCAGGCTCGGCTCTCCTCTCCCTCGTACCCTTCTTCCTCCCCACCCGGCATCTCCTTCCTCCCTCTCTCATTCATACCTTACCTCTTCTCCTCCTTGTCTTTTTCTATCTCAGCTCCGGCGTTGCAGGCCTGCAGCAGCCCTTATAAGGCAGTGCGAGCGGCTTGTAAAGCCTCCGATTGGGGGGGTCTGCAGAGAGGCAGGGAGGCAGGGAGGCAGCTTTTACTGCAATCAAGTGCAGAGCAAAGGGCAGGGAGGACGAGAGGAGATAAATGCGACGCTGTACGGCTTGATATGAAGCACATGTGATCGCATATGGGACGGATGCAGCCTGCCAGTGGCCTACATTTTAAATTCAGGAGAGGAACCAGCCTCATAACCACATGTGGAACGCATTAGTGTCTGCATACATGCATGTGTGTGTGTATATGTGTGTGTGTAGGTCAGACAGAGGCAGGGGAGGGTGAGGAACAGAGAGGGAGGAGGGAAATCTGGGTCAAACCTGATCTGAACCACATTTGAAACGGTGGAGGAAGCGTGTCCGACCAGTGAGGACCCAGTACGAGGGGAGCAGCCGGCCAATGAGGCGGCGCTGCTGGAGAAAGCCGGGTGGGCTTTCGTGGAAGTGTGTCAGTTACATAATGAAGCCCCTCCCTTGTTTGTAGACTCGAGCGCGCTGCTGCTGCGAGGCCTCGACTGTACAGCGACCGTCTGCGGCTGACAGAGAGTGACAAAGAGCCGGTGAAGCCGGCGTGCGTAGCAATAACTCTTGAGATGATAGCCGGGTTTGTGAGGGAGTTTCCACCCCGGAGAGGCTCACATCCTGATTCCTCCACACATTTAAGAGGAAGCGAGCAGTTTTAACGCTCTGTAACGCTTACTTAACAAAAAATAACCAACATTTCATAACTCTGTCTCCGAGCAGTCGACCTGAATCTGCAGATTAATATTCAGGATATCTGGAGCGTGTCTGAACTTCTCTGGGTGTGTGCGAGCGTGTAACGAGGTGCAGCTGTGCCGCGACACTGCAGGGCATCCACCGTGAACCTCTGGCTCCACCTAGAGGTTAAAGGACAGAACTGGAGGAGGACGGAGGAACAGCCTCGTCTCTCCGGGATGTTATCGTGACACGCAACGAGGACGTGTTCAAGAAGGGGGACAGATTTAGTATGTTGGTGGTGCGAGGAGAGAAGGTGAGGGTGAAGAGGTGAAGGGGTGGAGGACTACAGGTACAACAGACTGCTCTCTACATGAAGGGACAGAGCAGAGGATGCTCCGCAAAGCTCTCAGCATCATGGGCAACAGCTCACATCCCCATGTGGGGCAGTTGCAGGCAACCGTTGCCTTCATTCCCCCTTTAGTGCAGACAGAGGGAAACACGATGTCTGACCACAGACAGAGCGCGCCTGTCCGCTACGGGAGAATTATGTAAATGTGTCATAAAACACATCTGCACACCTGCACTTCCTCATTTTATGAAAGAAGACTTTCCGAGGAAGCAGGCGTCAGCCCTGTGGACTGTCACTGAGCGCTGCTGTCAAACACACTGGCAACTTTACTACAGGACGTAGATTTAGTCTCTGGTTCCTCTGGTCGAATCAGAGTTTAGGTTCCTCAAAGAAGTTCTCGGTCACCTGGTTCTGCAGAGGAAACGAGCTGTAACACAACAGCTACGCCGTGATACGCTGCCTGGCTCCAGTGACACACACACGACTGTGCCAGTTACTACGCTACCTCCCTGTGGTGGTACTTGGAGAGCCGAATATTTTCTGAGCTGATTCATGGTGTAAAAACTTTGAGCCCATTTATTTTTCCAGTGTCAGGCACCGAAGGTACCCGGCCAACGCGAAGGCAACGTAATGAGAGCCAACATCCCAAAACTGAGAGAAATGCAGATCACGGCTACAAAACACAGAAAATCCTCACAGCTAAGAAGCTTGAACATCTCCGGCGTGTTTGCTTGATGAATTCCCTTCAAACTGCTTCATATTCTTACAGGTCAGTCGGTGCCACGAGGTCGAACGTACACATTTATAATGTCGGGTGTGTTGATACAATCCAAATCTCAGGAATGTAGTGATAACATGAGTGTGTGTGAGTCACAGAGAGGTTTTGGTGGTCCAGCAACAAAGAGACAAAGACGCATCACGAGGTGGAGAAGGGAGTGTTTTTGTTTGTGTGGTGAGAGTGAGAGTATGATTGTAGGTGTGTGTGTGTGTGTGTTTTTGCCAAGTAACAGAGATTTTAGACGGGAATCCATGTGACGGCCTTGGCAGACACAAAGCGACGCCTCCCCTCACGCATTCCTCAGACAGAGGGAGGAGGCCCGGAGATAAACAGAGAGGCAGACAAAGTTGGCGACCTCCCCAGATGGAACCGTTTCATCACATCCATAAAAAACATTCATCAATCTTTCCCCTCTCCGTCTGACAGAGTTTGATCTCCGTCTCTTGTCCGGGCCGCGCTGAGATGATTTATGAGGCCGCTTCACGCAAGAGCTTTCAGGTTTTTACTCGCGGACTGAATTATTCATGACGCCTTGCGTGATTTAACTCCGACATGTGTGATCACATCAGAGGACGCAGAGGCGAAACATTAACCTACATTTGACAGAACACGTTCGCCGTGAGCAGGAGGGACAGCAGCATCGCAACAGCCCGGCTTCCCCGCTAAATAAAAACAAAGCAGGACTGACCTTGCGGCAGCGAGGGTTAGGGCAGCTGAACAGAGACATGTCTTTGTCCAACAAGGCTGGGAAGTTGCAAAACGGACACCTGGAAAGGGCGGAGAGGAAGTCAGAGTTAAGGAGTGACGGCGATAAAGTTTGATAGAGACTCGCACGAGATAAAGTCGAGTCGGAGAGAAGAATCCCTGAGGCTGACGTCAAACTTCAGCACACAGTATGTCAGTTCTGGTTTCTCACATCAAAACAATAACAAATCTGTACAGAAAGTCACGTTTCGTTCACGTTTGTTTCATTCTAATTAAACAGCTGCAGGTAACATAATGTCTAGTACTACTGCTGCACTATCATGTACTTGTTGTACTGTACCTCGATTGTTTCCCTTTGGATAAAAGTGTCAGTAAAATGATTAAATGTTACATATCGTGTCACTTTCACTACGAGGAAGATCTGCAGATCAAGCTGGACGAGCAGCTGGAGGAGCTGTATTTCGCTTGTTGGCCTCGTCCGCTGATTATTTTCTTCCACGTGTTGATTTAAGGTTTAGCTAATAGGTAAATATTAAAAAATGTCCATCGCACTTCCTCTGAGATGAAGCTGACGTGTCCTTCTTCACCTTGAGCTGATGTGAGGTGAGCAAAATGGCACAAAATGGCCGCCTGTTTACAAAACCTGAACACGGTGGAGAGAATCCAACACATCGTTCACACCGGGCAACAAACCAGAAACCAGGTTTGAATCTGGTTACTAATACTAATACTACTTTGAATCTGACTAAACTCAAAGGTGAAAAACTGAAGGTGACAATAAAAAAAAAAATCAGCCACCATTCTTCTTATTTCTGCTTGTAAAGCGACTTAAAAAATGAAATATCAGCGTTTGCAGGGTGCAACAACACACAGTCTGTCTTCAAGGTGAACATGGCAGAGCGCAGAGAATGTAGACAGGCCTGATAAGACAGATTCAGGGTGTGAACACACACATAAACACGTACCGCACTAGTTCATCAGCACAGGTGGCGGCGACGGCCTCCTCCGCCTGCCTCTCATAATATTTACACAGTATGTTCTCTGGGAGGACCTTCTCCAGCTCACACACCGGGTAGGAGCACGGGCAGCCCCCCTCCATGCAGCTCAGCTCCGACTGCAACACACACACACAATAACGCACACAGGTCACAGAGGTAGCAGATTATCAGGTGCAAACAGTCCAATCTGGTGTACGTGAACGGAGGCCGGCGAACAAATAAAAATCTGATTTTATTATAATGAGACAACGACGTGACGATCTACGGCCTCGTGGAGGTGAACCAGTTACTACAGAGCTCTTTTATTGGACTGCATTCGATTATACGGCGCCCCTAATAAACTCTGTGTTTGCCACGGCGTGTTTAACGACAAATCTGGTCACAGCGTTTTACGACGCAGTGTTACAGATTGATAAACGCGACTTCTCGTTTCAGTGCAGAATGAAAACCCTGAAGCTTTCATGCTGTCGACGTACGTTTGAATCAGCTGCGTCGTGTTCACAAAAACAAAAAACGTCCGTCTACGGGCAATAAAAGCATGTTTTGTTACCTCGTGTATGTAGGATAGAGAGGAGGAGGAACGCTCCGGATATACTGATTTAATTTTATACAAAAAGTAAAGTAATCTGACTCGTCACCATCTCCTCAGTGTCACATCCTGAAAATGTATAACATGTAAATAAATACTACTTGTTGAGTCTTCTGGTGCATGTATCTCCGTGGGAATGAAAAAAATGTTTATTCTGAGACTAAATAAACATAAAAAATATAAATATCTCTTGATTACATGTATTATATAAGTTGTTAGTTGTGTAATTGCAATCATACATGAGAGGCCGTGCTTTAACGTCAATATTGGCACGACTGACGTGCCAATATTGACGTTAAAGCACGGCCTCTCGTGTGTGTTTGTTAAGTTTGACTTTCTCCAGCTCAGGAAGATGCTGTTTTTTATAGGAATATTAATTTATAGTTGTCTGGCAACATTAGCAGTTATGTCCTGTCTAAACAACGTGTGTGTGTGTGTGTGTGTGTACCTTTCCGGAGCCGAACACTGCCTCCTGAGCGTATTTGACGAGGCACTCTTTGCAGAACAGGTGGCCGTCCGAACACTGCGTCATCTTCTCAAATGCAAACTCTCCGTAGCAGCAGCCGCACTCGATCAGCTGACCGTCCTGCAGAAACAATCACACACACACACGGAGGTGTTTGAACGAAACTCAGAGGCTTTTAAAAGTTCTCTACATTTTTCACGGATCGTCGTTTCCAGAATTTCAGACGGCCTCGGGGTACTACAAACCAACCACAGTCAGGAAATACAGGTTTCAAACTGTCTCGTGTCATACCCAGAATCTTAAATCTGCATTCATGACCTCTGGTGATAACAATGTGAAGAACGAGGTCGCTCTTTGTCACGTTGTTGACACTAAATAACCAGTAGATGCTACGGAGGTGTGTGTGTGTGGTTTCTACCTTCTTGTATTCATCCTCATTGACCTGCAGAGCCAACAGGAAGTCCTCGTGCTGGAGACAGAGAGAGAAAGGAGTAAACAAACTGCACTTACATAACACTTTCCTACCATACATTTGCACGTTATACATTACAGCAGATTATGCCCACGCTACCAAATTATATTGACTCGTCTATTGTACTCTGAGACACGTGTCTGTGTGTGTTCGTACCTCTGCCCACTCCTTGGCCTTTTGCTGATAGAACGACAGCTCCTTCTGCAGAGATGCTTCCAGATTGTTGTACGTCCGGCAGTAACGGCGGTCGTTCTCCAAAAAGTACATCCTCTTGTCAAACTTCACTGATCCTGGAGGACGGAGGGAAACCGGTGAGTGAGACAGACCGCACACAAAAGATTCTGATGATGATGATGATGCACCTGCAGCTCTGCAGTCAGACTCAGTTACTGAAGCTGAATCGCAGCGAGGCATTTTCAACAAACACACAGATAAAAGTGAAAGTTTTGTTCACCGTGCTCAAAATGGAAATCAATGTAGCAGCGCTCAGAGGACGCTCTGCTCCTCCGTCTCTTCCCTGAGGGGTCGCCTGAATCCTGCCACTTCTTCAAAGCTTCACATAAGGCCTGAGAGAGAGCGAGGAGAGGGTGGAAGAGACATTTGTAACGAGAACGCAGAGAAACGGGAGACTTGCTACGTATTGACGCGACCTTGGGTACCTTGCGTGTGATTGCATAGTGTCCCTTCAGAGCGTTGAGGGCCCATTTGATGTCCTGACAGCTGAGCATCCTGAAATCTGCCATGAGCAAGTCGGCGGCCTGCATCACAGCTGCCGGTCCCACCGTGCCCAGTTTGGCGTAGTCAAAAAGGTCCTCCGTCACCTGAAAAGACACAAAACAAACTCGTGAATACGCCCTGGCGGAGATACAAGATACGGAGGCGGCCTTGGAGCCGTCATCAAAAAGATGAAAAATAAGATTCTGACACGTGAAGCTTTGATCTGATTGTACTGACGGTGGAGGAACTGCTGAATAATCAAGTAAAGAGAGGAAAGTCTGCTTGTGCTCGGTCTGCTGTTTTCTCTGAACAATGTAAAGAGAGGTGAGACTGTTCTTTCCTGGGCTTGTGAGGAGAAAGACACAGGACAGAGTCATAAGCTGTGGTTGGTTTTAACCAACCTCCGAGCTCACCTACGGGTGTCGTATCGAACCGTCCAGTGGTTTCAAAAGGCGCTCACCTCTGTCTGTGGGTCTCCAGACTCCAGTAGGATGCTGGTGGGTGCTGCGGTGGCTGCTGCGGTCTCCCTCCTCGGATACTCGGGGTTCTCCAGCAGCAGGTTACAGATACTGGAAACACAGCAGAGTGTGAGCGAGCAGACAGCACACACGCTCACAGGTACGAAGTCCTATTCCACGTGTGCTGATGGCAAGTACACTTAATTATTGTTCTGCTTTCTGTGAGGAAACTGTTTAACTGACAAAACGGATCTAAAAGAATCACTCAGGGTTTAAATAAACTCTTCAAGTCGGGCACTTTTCTTCACTAAATCCTTGAAATATCAAAATGCAGAGACCTTTAAGCTACAATAAATGTTAATGAACAAAAGTTAACGCTATGACCACACATTAGGAGCAAACCCAGAGACCTGATTGGTGCTGCAAGCTGCAATCTGACTCTGTACGACATGATTACGGTTGTTAATTAACCAGAGAGATCTATCAAAAACATCACGTCTATAAACTCAACTAAAATCAGGCACATTATGAACCACTGACAGATACAGGACATAAACACTGAGCAGGTCGACAAACAAGCTGCAGAAACTGGCGGTGAGACGTGCAGCTCCTGAGCGAATGAATAAAAAACGCAGAGCCTCGATTAGATGAAATTAATCTCAATTAATCAGCTGTTACTGTTACTCGGTGTGAAGTGCTGCAGAGGAAAAAGGTTCTTACACATTCAAGTCTTTCACATTATTGGTTTGGATCAGTTCTGCTACATAGGCTTCCTGGACGTCTGGGAACAGATCCAACTGTAGAGGACACACACACACACACACACACACACAGAGTTGATGTAGTCTGGACAAAAGTCATTAAACCTGACATTAACCGGCTCAGATGTGATACTCACAACACCAGTGATGAGAGTTCTCACGAGGGGCTGCTGCTCCACCCTGTGGTGCGGGGCAGAGGGGCCCGGCCTCGCGTCCTCTATTCTGGGAATGTCCTCTGGTGCAGGAGGCACCGCGACCAGGCCGGGTGCCGGGTTGGCCCTTTCTGGGTTCGGTGCTGGAGCTAGAATGAGACGGGCCTCTCCTTCGTTGTGGGGGACCGCAGCCGTGGGAGCGGGAGGGTTAGAGTTCACGTTAGCCACCCTGATGGTGAGGCCGCGGGCCGGTGGGACGACGATGGGGGCGCCAGCCTGTGGCGGGGCCTCACCAGGCGCCTGGCTCCCCAGGATGATGGGGTGACCTGCCTCAGGAGGTCCTAGTCTTTCTGGGGCTGCAGCTATTAGCACTGCAGGCGGGATCACCGGTATCACCTGAGGGGGCTGAGGGGCCTGGACTTGAGGCTGGGCCGGCGCCTGAGCCAGCGGCTGCGGTTCGATCTGAATGAGATTACCCTGCATGTGATTGAGCAACGCGGGCTGCAGCTGGGATTGAGTTATCAGAGCGGAGGCTCTGATGCTCGGCTGCTGGGGAAGAACAACAAGCACGCGGGGCTGGAGCTGGGTGGATGTACCGGGCTGAAACTGCATCCTTGTGTAAGACTGCGTGGATGCGGATGAAGTACTGGCCTGAGGATTGTCCTGTGAATGAATACTTATACTCGCCTTTTCTTGAGTCTTTGTCGAGGAACTTGCGGCGCTGGACGAGGTTTTCGCCTGGGGCTCCACTGTTACATGTGCTGACGAGCCGGCATGCGGCTGCGTGAGTCCAGATGTGCCGGGCTGTGGCTGAAGAAGAAGTTCTTGTAAAGGTGCTCTAGATGCGGCGGCGCTAGCCTTGGCGTTCGTGGAGGTAGACGGGGTTTGGATAGAAGAAACTGCATGGAGCTCCACTGTCGTATGTGCTGACGTACCGTCCTGCTGCTGTGAGTGTGCGTTGAGTTTTGGCTGAGACAGTGTGTGTGATGAAGAGCCAGGGTGTGGCTGTGTGTGTCCGGAAGTGCTGGACTGCACTGGTGTTCGTATGGCTGGCCTCGCCGCGGAGGAGCTGGCCTTGGCATCTCTGGAGGTAGAGGGGGCAGAACCAGGGTCCCCTGTGGAAACCCCAGAAGTTGCGCTACTGTGACCTACAACTTGAATTAGGTTGTGCGAGGCCCCGCTCCATTTTGCTGCTGGGCGAATCACCTGTCTGCGTGCGGGAGTCAGCGGCTGCAACAGAGACAAACTGATTCACCTTCTGTGCACAAAGTAACAGCGCAGAGTCCTGTAACAAGTCTTAAGGTTAAAGGTCAGTCACCTCCAGGATGCTGATGTCGTCGTCATCTGCATCGTCTGGGACTAACACCGGGCTGCCGGGCACCAGCGTCACGGGCTCCTCATCAGAGTCATCTGAAATGGTGATGAGCTCCCTCTTCCGGGCACGAGAACCTGAACACAGACACCGTGTGACATCAGCATGACAGACACGAACATGACACCAGCCACGATTTAGTTGTCTTGATGCCTGAAACACTCACACTTAGACTGCGACACAGCAGCAGTCATTCATTATTATTATTAATAATGGGATTACTATTAATTATTATTTTCCAGTGGAGATTGTTGGAGCCGACTCATGGAGCGTACGGCGATACAGATATATCTGCAGTGACCTAATATCTCCTGACTCCAGGACGTGTGTGTAATGTCAGGGTTTGATGTGTGGTGGCTGGATCACTCATGATAAGAAGAGACGGATTAACTTTCTCCAGCAGCACTTTCCACACTTCATAACAACTTCACTTCCTCATTCGGACTCGTCAGATGACTAAACTAACCAATCACAGGCCAGGACACAGACTGAGGTGAACGTGAGGGAGCCAGAGATTCAACAGAATATTGAAACTGTTGCAAATATGTAAATAATAAACATGCAAACACATTTTTAGTCAATTAACTTAGATATAAATCATATTCACTCCTATGTGTCACACCTCTCAAATATATGAATGAACTTTTAAACCTGGCCGACTGAAGTGACTCTGACCTTTGTCCGAGTTGTTGATAAAAATGTCGACATGAATCAACTGATTTCGATACAAATATGATATTTTGTTGCCGTTTGCATCAGTGAAGCGATCCAGTGTGCTCGAAACGTTACAGTCTCCAACAAGCGAAACATTTTAAGTGTATAAAATCAAATCAAGGTCAAAACTCGATTGTGCGGAAGACTCAGTTCATTCAGCCTCTTTCTAAATGTCGATGCTGCTAAGTATCATAACCCCACTCATTATCGGTGACTGACTCAACCTGCTACCAAACTACTAATACAGGCTGTGGTCCTGCTGCCACCCTGCACAGTGAAACCTCTCACGTCTTGTCTTACCCCGCTGCTCATCGTGCTTCACTGGCTACTTGTAGCAACCCACATTAAATTCAAATCTCTAATGCTGACTACAAAGCAGTCTCCGGCTCTGCACTCACCGACTTGATTGTCTTTATACAGGCACATGACACCTCCTCCAATTAAAGACGTCTTGCTCTGCCACCCGTACGCAGATTTTTCTTGTCTGCTGTTCTCTACAGTTCCTACCAGATCAGGGCCATCAAAGACCTCCTGAAGACCTCCAGCTCCTCAGAGAGGACCTACTCTCCAACACTACCCATAACTGGTCATGATAAATCTCGGAGTAGTACTTATTGCTACAGCAACATGTCCTTGTTGCGCTGTACGCTGATTGTTTCCCTTTGGATAAAAGCATTAAGTATGTAAGGTGTGTGTGTGTGTGTGTGTGTCTCACCTTGGCTGCGGTGGACGTTGAAGCTCGCCAGGTGAATGACATCGTCGTCGCTGCCTCCATCTGCCATCGTGAAACTACACTTACCAGCTCCTCGAGTCAGCCCACACACCACACAGAGTCACTGCTTAATCAATAACATCTACACACACACACACACACACACACACACACACACACACAGTTAGAGCTGGTATTCCCCTGGAATTACAATAGCTAGTTTCATTTCGAAATATCAGATTTGTGACATGTGCCAAACTGGAGATGGGCTCGACCCCACCCTGATCACACAATAAATAATAAAATGATGACACGCGTTCAATCGAGAGCATACGTGACTGTAAAAGAGGACTTAACAAAGAGGAAGCTCGTGGGGCGAAAGCACGGGGAGTTAAAGGGTCGGGATCAGGCAGAGGCAGGACGAAGCTAAGCTGACTGTAAAGTTGATTTTTTAAGTCTCGGCTGAGCTGATCCCTCAAGAATATGATGAAACACTCACTCCGTCATCTTCACTGGCTAAACCCAGCCCCAGCTGCCTGAGGTCTGATCACAGCTGGCGTGAAATCAATGTAAATCTTACATGTTGTTACACCAGCAAGACGCTAACAACTGCGAGGGGGCTATGCCAATGTTGCAATATCAAGCTATGTGAACTTAACGCTAGCCTGACGTTAGCCGTCACAATGAGCTGCTGGCTCGGAGTTTAAGTTAAAAACAAACATGTCAGAACAACAATCGATCATTTCCGCACGCACACACACACGCACGAACACACACACACTGAACAAACCCCTGCTCGGCTAAGCTAATGTGAATTAGCCGTCGCCGTGCTAGCTCCAGTTAGCAGGTAGGTTAAGTAGTTAGCCCACTTCTGTCGGGGGTTTCTCCCCGTAACACCGCCCAAAAACAAGCGTACCCGGTCTAAAATCAAAGCGTGAAGCTGTAAACAAGCAGAAATGTTCAGTACCGCAGCGTCGTGTCGGATAAACCCGTGTGAAACGCCTTCTTTGGTGGACTGACAATCCGTGAATATCGAAACAAACTGCCAAAACAAGAACAGCGGTGACGTCACACGCACGGTGTCTTTCCGCTCACGTACGGCGAGGGGCGGTGGCCCCATGGGAAATGTAGTCCAACAGAAAAGGCTGATATTTTACAAGACAGAAAAACAGAGTCATTTCTGGTGACTTTAATTCATTTTATACAGTCTAATCTAATTGTTTTTTTTAAATCTCCATTTCTTATTTTTTTTTTTTTAAATTGTATCTTTGTACAGGTTTAATTTAAATCCAGATTTATATTATAGGTTAATTTTAATGTATGTTTACATTAACATTAAAGTGGAAGGGAGAGAAAGTACCCGAAGAGAACTCACGCAGACACGGGGAGAACATCAGAATTTAGTGCTAAGTAGGTGAGGTAGTAAATTAGTAAAAAATAAAAAGATAAAAATGTAAGGATTAAAAATATAAGCAATATAAATACAATATGTTCTATTGTATATATATATCATCATTCATCATGCAACACTTTCATTCACACTGAAAGACTTGAACCAGGAAACTTGTGCTGTGCTGCCCCTTAACTGGAACAACCACAGACAGAGTTAGGAGGTTATATACAGTGATTTATTTGCACAGAGAGAATAATGCACGCCACACAGGGAATGTATTTTCAATTTAATTTCTTTTAATATAATCTTATTTACATTGTATTTTTTCATAAATGTTTAGTACATAGTAAGTTACAATACTCTTGCATCCATTACACAGTGAACTCAGAACCTAGAAAATGCAGATTGAAATGATACCGCTTAACAGTCTTCAATTTTCAATCCCAACTTCAATCTCCAACAACAACAAGACCCCTCGCTTGACATTTAACGTATTTCTTTTTTTATTATTATTATTTCATTCACTTCTATGGAGGATTAATGACTGCAAAGAGACTTTGTTCATTCATGATGGTCTTGATGGACGATGACTAACTTTTTCTAACATTCAGGCTATGAAGACGGGGGGAGGGGGCAGAGAGAGCCACAAACAGAAGATGGTGAGATGGATGATGAAACATGTATGAAAAGGCTTATGAGATTTTATTATACATGTCACATACAACCAAAATAAAATAAAAAATAAATTCCTGAAACTGACTTCCTTCTTTCTCATCCTTGTGGCTCGTTTTATTAATTAAATATCCGGCTCGTGCCCTCGGACCGCTCCATAACGTCAGTAGAGTTGAGATTAAAAAAAAAAAAAAAAAAAAATAGGGGCTTTCACATCAAATAAAATGTAACACGGTTTTTAAAACACTAACAGTTTTCATACACCGACAAAGAGGATTTCTCCGCAATAATATGAATGTTAAAAAAATGTAACAAAATTCAACAGAACCCACTTTGTGGATTACTTGAATTGCAAAGTGAATTGACCCTTCAACTCTGGTAAGAGAGGTTTGAGGGATAGGAGGAGGAAGAGGAGGGTGGGTGGTGAAGAGATTAGTGTGGGCTCTGTGTCGAGCATATAGCAGCTTGGTCAGTAATCACTTAGTAATAAATAATAAAATATCAGAGTGGATCAGAGTGGTCGCAGATACAAACGGAAGAGACAAAAAGTCACCAAAAGGAGGAGGAGCAGGCTCATTTTGATCTTTTTTTTTTTTTTAAACAGCGTAACCGGGTGCCATGCCTGACACACACACACACAGACACACATACAAACACACTCTCACACACATACATACATACATGCACACATTCGGATACACAACAGTGGTTAAACGTGAAGCATGAATACTAGTCAATCAGCTCGTCGGACAGACGAGGTCTTTCGCCCTGTTCTTCTTGTGATTTTTCAAAAGTCTCTGTTCGCAGGCTTGCGTTGTGATTGGCTGATTCTGTCCGAAAGTTGTGTGTCGTGGAGTCGCTGTGGCGGTAAGACGTTCTGAAGAATGACATCAAAGCTTGTTAAAACTGAAGGATAAAAATGCTTCTTCAAAACATCTGAAAAATTTTAAAATACTTTTATTTTTTTTGTCGTTTTTTTTCCTCCTCCTGCTGCTGTGCTTCCTCCGTTAAACCCTCCAAACAGTTCGGTGGTGAGGAGGTTGGCAAGAGACCACGTGAGTCTTTTGTGATGCTTGGCCGCTCCGTATACTCCTCGTATACTTGATATTCTGTCGATGTTTGTGTGTGTTTGTGTATATATGTAAAATGTCAAATAGGTTGTGTGCAAGTGCAAGCGTGACTGTGTGTATTGTCGGTTTGGGTTGTGGATTCATCACTCCACAGCGAAGCCGCAGGTCTCCTCCACAGCCGTCAGCAGTTTCTCGTAAAGTTTCTCGTAAGACTCGTAGGGAGGGATGTCTATCCGGTTAAAACTGGAGACAGAAGAGGATCGTTAGTGACATCGAACCCGACGGAAATATAAATACTGTGCATCTTTAGCGTGTCCTTACCACGTGTGAGCCTTGGGCAGGTTGTCTGTGTTGGCGTCTATCAAATGGATGGTGAAGAGCCTTGGTCCTGCAGAACCTGTAGAACCTTACACACATACATTCTAGTTATCACTGCTCTACTCTGGTACACAGAGCACTCATCAGTCTTTACACAGGAAAAGCATTAAAGGCCAAATTTGCTGTTTATAGCTTCTCAAATTAGAAAGTTTGATGCTTTTGTGTCAAATCTCTAAAATCTTTGGATTTGGACGAAATTAGAAATCTGAAGACGTCCATTTGATCATTTTATAGACAAGTCAGAGTAATTGATCATTTTCTTTGCAGAGTTGTAAGACATGACGGTCGGTCAGTCAGGTAGTTTAGAGGTATACAAACGAGTAAAATGTTTGTCTCAAAGACAGTGAACAGGCCTTTGCTGTAACTTTCTTTAGTTATTAGGGCATTCAGACAGGATCAGATGCTGCGGACTGCCCAAAAAAAAAAAAAAAACCCTGCAGCGACCTGCAGCAGAGAAGTTGAACTAACTTTTAGAAAAACGGAGCACAAACATCACCCTGCAGCCGCAAATCAGACAATCAGATACTCTTAATCAGAGGAAGTTATTTCCTGATCGTTTCACAGCGGTTACGTACAAACGTAAAGAGACACACCGCCGGACAACCCTGTGATTCTGTCTGAATGCACCCTTTGTGTGTTTCCACTGTCTGAGGACGTCTGTTTCGACAACTCAAGTCAGATTAATTGATGTTTTAATAGCTTTAATATAAATGAAGTGTGTAGGTAGCTGTTAGGACGTGTATACACGAGTAAAACTGCCTCAAAAGTAAAGTGTTCAATAAATCGTCTCAAACATGGTGTGTGAGGTTTGTTTGAGGACCAAATGTTAGCATCAAATGAACACAGTAACTGATATGTGTGTGTGTGTGTGTGGTGTCTAAGCCAGACCATGACCCACCCTGCAGCGCTTTGAACCCCTGTAAGGGCACCCTGGTGGAGCCGGTGACGAACTGCAGGAGGCGTCCTCTCCTCTCCTCGCTGAACGCCTCCACCGCCTGCCAGAACCACCGCACCACGTTGCTTTCGCTTGTGCAGTGCTTCAGGCGCGTGTTGGTCTTCCAGTCTGCGAGATCTATTTTACCCAGTCCGCCGATGATCAACTGGAAGACGGAGAGGAGGATTAAGCAAAGGTGGCTCGGTGTGTGAGAAAATAAGTTCATTATGACGACACGGGCGGCAGTACCTCTAGTTCTTTGTGGTCAAAGGGTTTGAGGAGGTGCTGGGGGATCAGCTCACTGAATCCTTTCTGTAGAGCCAGAAACTGGGCTTCGATTCCACGCATGAACCTCCAGTTCACATAAAGTCTGGAAGACACAAACACAAACGTTGCAGGCCAACAAGACGGCACACTGTTTAACACACTAACACACTGTTCGTACCTCACGTATTCTTTTTTGTTCTCCTCGGTGACCGGGATGTTGCGGCCGTTAGGTTTGAGTTCATGTTGTAAGAACTTCCCAAAGGCATTGTGCTCCACGCAGAACGTGTGGTCGAGGACTGAAGTGATGTCGTTCTCTCTGCATGGAGAATATTTGAGAAGTTAACACTGAAACGGAGGACGAGAAGGACAGGAGCTGAGAGACAGTTCATGATCGTTTGCTCACAGTATCCAGACGAGGCTCTTGTGTAACTCCGGGTCTGTGGTCTCCAGGTCGTTGAGCTGGATCGGTTTACCTAGCAGCTGTTTGTAGAAGGGTAGCGTGAAGCTCCCGTTGATGTAGTGACCATGAAAAACTGCCAGGCCCATCACGCGACCCACAAAGTGGAAGTATGACAGGTGGTCCTGAAACACAGCACGGAGACATCAGAGAGTCCCACAGATTCATCTCACGTCGCGTCTCTGTGTCTTTCTGTGTGTGTGTGTGTGTACTCACAGGGTTGATGGAGGAGTCGGGGTTGATCTGTAGTGTGTAGATATTGTCTGTAGAGTACTGGAACAGGCCGTAATAGGGGTTCAACATTTCATGACACAGCAGGTACAGCCACTCCCTACAGACAACCACACTGTTAATGTCAAGAACTCACAAAGAAACTAAAAAGAATAATTAATCATATATGATGTGATTACACAACGTAGTCACACTCTCCTGTTTTTAGACCAGGTGGTCACTCTTTAAAGTATTTAGGTTCAGTCCCATCAGGCCGCTCTAGATAGACAATGTTTCTCCGCTCTGCAGAAAATATGCTACTGTTCTATTTTTGATGGACGCCACGACCGGCCGTGTCAAGCAGCACAGAGCAGATCGAGTTGGCTCAGAATCCGAAGCGGCAAGAGAGTCCGGTCAATTTCCAAAGTAATGTGTGGCAAAGCGCTCTGCTGCGTTAAAGAACGGACTAAAACAGTGTCATCGTGTGATAGAGACGAGCTGAGTGTGATCGCCCAGGAATTCAACTTAATTGTTAAAAACATCCAATCTTCGCACATTTGAGCAGGAAGCCTGCTCGTGCCGATGGTTTTGTGTCAGAGCGGGGACAGTTTGCTCACAACTCTCCCGCAATACATCTCTCATTTCAGCTGCACATAAATAATGTTTGAAAGTAGGGAGATCAATAAAGTCCTGGACAGCGTTGCAGTTTCTCTACGGCCCTCAGGAGGCTCTGCAGCAGCTCGTAGCCAATCACAGCCTTCAGCAGCAGAGCTGTGTTACGACTCTCTTTTGCTCGGCTGGAACAGCAGATTGACGGATGCACACATGTACAACTTGGATGATAGACACACGTGCTAATTACCTTGCAACCCCGCCGTAGTCCAGACCTTCTTCTCCTCTGAACTTCACCATCAGCCGCTTCTTCAGGTCTTTGGGCCTCATCTTCATTATCTGTCGATACGACTCCTACATGCACACACACACACACACACAAAGGAAGCAGTTAGTGACCCACAACACAGCCCTTCATATCAGTGATGTTGTGTTTATTAACATGCACAGTCAGTGCTGCTTTTGTGCTGTGAAAGAATAGTTTGTTTTGACTGGTGTGTGTGTGTGTGTGAGTCATGAAGAGTGTGGACGAGCCTGTATGAATGTCAACCTTCACAGGAGCTGCCCACACTGTGAACACATTTGTACAAACGTCTGATCTATGTGCGTGTGAGACGGCTTTGTTGTCTGGTTTATGTGCCACTCATGGGAGAGAAATGTTCTTGTAATGTTCCTCCGTGGTTTGTCTCGCGCGCCCACCTCAAAGATCTCCTCTCGGGACACCTCGATGCGACAGTGTCCCGCCTGAGGCTGCTGCAGCGACAGCTCGTGACGGAGCAGCTTCAACTTGTGCACCAAGTCTCTCTCGTAGCGAGCCGCCACGTCTCCGTCTCCACCTCCGCCTCCTCCGCCGCCTCCTCCGATGCCGCCCACTCCTCCACCTCCCACCTCCTCGCCCCCCACGTCCATCTGGGGGGCCTGGGAGGATTCCTTCGCTTGGGATTGCTGGCTGGAGACGACATGGCGAGAGGAGACAGGCTGGATTAGCACACTGCAGCTAAATCTACCCATGAGCCCACATCTGTCAGATCACACGGCTTCAGCATCACAAACAGAGCTGCAGACTGTTAGTGGGTCACGTTCAGAACCAGTCTGAGTCCAGCATAACGGCCAGGAGAGATCAGATTAGACAGTTCAGCCCTGACACCATTTATTTTGCCACATTAGCTGTACCTGATGATGGTGTGTAGGCGCGGGTCTGTGAACTGCGTGGTTCGGTTGTTGTGGTCCACGAAGTAGATCCGACCCGACACGGTGCTTCGGACCTCCCAGCCCACTGGCAACGGCCCGAGCTCCTCGCAGCTCACACTGGCCAGGTCCCTGCACCCGAAACAAGGATCCAGACTGAGACTAGAGCCAGCCGCACAAATCCATCAACCAAGACCTCTGACCCCACATACTGGATGTTCTTAGCCTCTCATACTGACCCAGAAAATTGAGGTCCAAAGGAAATAACCTGAGATCTTTGTCTTAATCTGTTGGTGTAATTAGTGTGTTAGCTTACAGGAAAGTGGGGCTCTACTTGCAGCCATAAAAACAGAACATGTGCGGTCATTTGTACTGTTGTTCTTCTTTTGTTATACTCTCTCTGTGTCCTCTTTCTCTGCTGCTGCTGCAATGACCTACTTTCTCGGTTGGGTTTATTCAAGGTTCATCTCATTTCAGGTTATGCTTGGACAACACAGAAGTGAAGTGGTGGTGGTGGTGGTGGAGCGGAGGGGTGGGATCATACCTCGGTATCCGAGGGTCGTGCCAGGTGCTGACGCCTGTCTGCGTGTGGAGGAAGTACACCTGGCCTTGCACTGTAGTTCGCTGCTCTGTTTTTTTTTTAAAGAGACAATGAATGTTTTAGAAAACACGAGAGATTTAGAGGAACATTTATGAACCTTCAAACGGTTCGACTGACCGTATCCCTCCGGCAGGTCAGGCGGTTGGTGCCCGTGAGGTCTGTTCTGAGGGGTGTGGCCGTGGCCTCTCGAGTCCTGCCCTCTGATTCGCTGCGTCTGAAGGCGGTTCTCCTGGCTCGGCGAGTCGAGCCGACAGTTCCCGCCTCCTGCTGCGCCGGTTGGGTCGGAGTAAGGCAGCGGCTCTTCGCTGAAACATCCCTCAAACACAGGCCTACACACACACACACACCACTTAAGTCCTATTTTCTGTTTTACTGGAATCACATGATTGGATGACTGCTTTTTATTTTGAGAAGCAAAGATTGGGAGAAGATCAAACAAATGGTAATTATGACTAAACTGATCTAGCATCACAACACGCAAAAAATGAGTCTCTGTCCTACTTCACATGACAGAGCAGAGCAGAGACATTAAATCATGTTGATGCTACACTGACCAGGTGAATGGTGTCTCTGTCATCCCTACGTCTGTTCTCACACTATGTAACTTTGTGCTTTTAGTCGTTGGTGAGAACTTGTAAGCAAAGAAAACACCACGACACACTCACCCATCGTTTTCCAACAGTCCTCTGCAGTCCACCACAGGTCCTCCGCTGCCGATGCGATCTCGCGTCTGTAAGCTCACTGGAATCAAGCAGGAGGTAGAGGTCAGAGAAATGACAGTGAGAGGCAGAATATGCACACAGTGAAAGGAAAGTCATGCAGAGAGAGTCATCTGTACAGATCTGCGAGTCCAGCCTTACCTACGATCTGACCCCGCACTGCGTCACTGTCCGAGGGGTTCAGCTTACATAGATCTAAACGCTGGTCTGTTAGACGAGGAGAAAGGAAATGCATTCAAACCAAAAGCTTTTCATGTGAGCGAGTATCTGTTCATTCAAAATCAGAGGGACAGACTTACATCCTGTGTCTTTTAGCCTGCTGATAGCATTGGAAAGAAGCCGTATGCAGCCCAGGAAGCCCGCCCCCTGTCGTTTATGGATCTTTTTGTGGTTCCATATGCTGATGGTGATGGAGTCTGTCTTTCCAATGTAGCTGAAAAACAACACACACTGTAAGATCCTCATGATTCTCCTGGTGTCTCAGCTCAGTCTGCTGTCAGCGTGAGGCATCGTCACCCATTGTTACATTTTAATCAAGTAAAAACAATAAATCAATCTGTCAGAAAACATCCATCCATCCATTCCAGCTCCTCCTGGGGGATACCGAGGTGTTCCCAGGCTAGATGGACTATATAGTCCCTCCGGCAGGTTCTGGATCTGCCCCGGGTTCTCCAACCAGTTAGATGGGCCCGGAAAATAAGGAATCCATCCCAATCAGACCTTTCGACGCGATGGAGCAACGGCTCTACTCTGAGCTCCCTGGCCACCCGATGGTGGAAGCTCATTCTGGCTGCTTGTATCCACGATCTTACTGTTTTGGTCACTACCCAAAGCTCATGAGCATAGGTGAGGATTGGGGCTGGAAAATCAAGAGCTTCGCCCTCCGGCTCAGCTCCCTCTTCCCCACAGCGGTCCAGCACCAACCTGCTGGTCCTCATTTTCCCATCAAGGCTGAGATACTTGAACTCTTTCTACAAAATTAAAATGTGTATTAGTTGGGAGACTCACAGGTCGTAGTGCTGATTCCATTTCGGGTCCAGTGTGCTCTTGACTGTGTCGGTTGAGTGGCATTGACCTGATCCGTCCACCACAACCTTGGCAAATGGATCGGGAAGGCCTGCATGCACAACGCCAAAAATAAAACAGTGATTCACAATAACACAGCTCTTCTTGTCCATCTAATGACTGAATTGGAGCAGGGTGCCTGCCTCTTACTCCAAATATAAATAAAACATGTCGGTTACTGTTACTCAACAACCAAAAACAGCATATTCTATTTGGTTATTTGGTGGAAACGAAGGCCTTAATCCTGACAAACTCATAGCGGTTTGATGGCGGCAGCTGAGCACAAACCCTCATTGAAACCAATCATTTAATCATGCATACCGATGGTCATAACATTGAGATTAAAAAAAAAGGTACTTACGAAAGAAGTCTTTCTTTGCGAGGTTCTTGGCACATAATACTGCAAAAGATAAAAATCACACACACACAGTCAGAGATATGTAAATGATGTTACAGTGTGTAGGCTAGTGCACATAAATACTGTTTGAGGAGGAAGAATGCTGGTTAGGATAATGTATGAATGCCAGAGGATGGTAATGTGCAGGAAAACTTATGCGACATGCAGACGAGCATGAGCAGTAAAGTATAGGCTAGTGTTTGGACACAAACTCACAAACCCACCCACACTGCCACATCATCTTTAAGGATTCAGAGAGCAAAGCTCGGAGAGACAAAGGCTGAATCTGTGTTTCTAAGTATTTGGTTTATTGTTTGCGTGCATGGTGCGAGAGCTGGCGTATGTCGCTACCGCTACAAACACTGAAAAAAAACCCCACAATGCACCAATTTTTAGAAACACAATCATGTCCAGTCACACGTACAAGTCTTGATTATAGGGCAGCGCTCGCGTTGAACAAAAAACAAGCTGTGTGTTTGTGCTGATGTAAGGCACTCAAAAGTGCGTCTGACCTGAGGTGTGACTGACATGAAAACAATAATATACAACATCATGTCGAAATGTCAGCGTTTAGGTCCATTGTTGAGAATCTTATGTGGTAAAATAAAGTATATAAATGTCCAAGAATGAGTGTAAAGCTCCACAAATTTGCTCTGAAGGAAGTTCTTGGTTTCTTGGTCAACAGTTTAAACAGCAACCATCACAATTTGTCTAAACCCACTACAGATTTTCAGGCTCATTTTCTTGACATTGGAGTTTGGAAGTCATTGCAATAAAAAAAACAAATTATGCAAACTTCAGTTTTGGTGTTTATGTGTAGGCGACAGAGCAAAAGTAGTACCACTAGCTGTTGTTGCCGCCAATGGAGAGAAGCCAGACTTCTGCCCCTTTTGCAAGCTATTTCTTGTGGCTGCAAAGCATCATGGGTAAAAATGGAAAGTCACAGAACGATTGTGCAATGTCAAAATGATGTGTCTACAAAAGAAGCCGTTGCTAATCTATGAAACACACACACAAACTGCTGATTAAAGCAACATTGTGTAAGTTTTCTACCATAAATAACTTATGTGTAATCATGTGAATGATCACTGTCAT
Source organism: Nibea coibor (assembly GCA_023373845.1). Taxonomy (NCBI): domain Eukaryota; kingdom Metazoa; phylum Chordata; class Actinopteri; family Sciaenidae; genus Nibea; species Nibea coibor. The sequence continues at coordinate 4,788,770 of CM041727.1, forward strand.
TCGTACGCCTGTTCTACGTTGGGTACGGGATTTACAGAGTTTCCTGATGGACAGTGGAGTAAACTGCTGCTAATTGTAGCTGCTGTTAGCTCAGTTTGTTAGCCGGGCTGTCCGGACTGTGAGCTCAGAGTGCCGGGGGGAGTGTTAGTGTTTTGTACCTCAAGGATCCACCTGGAAAAAGAGGAGATTTTTAGGTCTGGAGTGTGGGTGAATGCTGACACGGCGTAGAGCCAGTGTCGTGCCAGAACAGGAGCTCAGAATCTTAGAAGCTTAGCATGTAACTGGGCTTAGCAGCCTCTATGTACAGAGGCAAAAAGACTGAAGAGGACGTTGATAGAGGCTGAAAGACAGACACAGAGCTGGGCTTTTGGACTAGTAAGTGATATTAGCTGGCTGCTATGTCTTTGTCTGTTTTTGATCATAAGTAATATAATCATAACAAGTACACGTGTACAGCTGTCCATATTTACCACAGTGCGATTACACTCTGAAACTGGGGGCCCTAAATCACAAAACCACCAATTTCTATGCAGTGTTGCTTTAATTTTAATGTTTAATACAGTAGAACATACAGTATTTCTCGGGCATCAGAGTTATAAGGTATCATCATCATCATCATCATGTTCAGCTGACTATTCATGAACTACAGTGAACCGGGGGATGCAGTTACTCTGGAGCGTCACCAACACCTGTACAGGTGTTAGGTTACCGTTTGGATTCTTGCCTTAAAGCTACAGCAGCTCATTTTCATTTCATCAACACTGACTGACAAGTGATTAAAATAAATAAATGTCATGTTTGATGGCCTGAAACAAGAGAGAGAATGTGACAGGATTTCTTTTTTTAAAAAAACACATTGGTCCCATTTCAAAGACACACAAATTAAATGTGAGCCCTTCTGACCAGTGCGGCGTAACTATATCACTTCAATCACCTTTATACAGTGAGACAGAGGAGATGTGATAGGCGGGGGAGGAGGAGTGTCATCCTAACATTGGTCTGAATTATTCAAGGTGCTCTTGTCTCCTGTGCTTTGCGTCAGAGTTTCATACTTGACAATTTAAACTGAAACAACTAATCAATTAGTCCATTTTAATAAATAGTTAATGATTTGTTCTTTCAAGCTAAAAATACCAAACATTTGCTGCATTTTCTGGGTTAAATTTTGGGGTTTTGATCTGTTGATCAAACACAGAAAGGTATTTGAATACGGCAGCTCACAAAAATGATCAAAGCAATATCACATTAGCGTGGCTGTGATTCGGTCGTAGGCATGCTGATATTCGGTATAACAGCACAGCCTCAAGTCTGGTATTACTTTTATACAACAGTTCTACAAACGCCATCCACTGGTTAACAGTAATACGTGACAACAGATGATTTCTTTGATTATTTTATCATTTATTTGAATCCGCCGACGCTAACAGTTCCACACCAAAACAAAACCAAAACATTAGGTCACTGTTAAACATGATAAGACTGTCTGTGGTTAGTCATTGGTTTGATTAATGGTTGTCTATTGATTACTGATGACCACTAATTAACATTATTGTCCGCTAATTAGGTTTCTAATGGAAGTAAATTTAAACTACTTATAGACATATGCTCATCTTTGTGGTGCAGTTTGTTACAATCTAAGATTGACGATGACTGTCAATGTAACGGCTGTGAAAACACCTGTAAAGTAGAGTGATGCATGTAGTTAAACATGCTGTTATTCTCTATATCAGCACTCACTGAACGACTCTTCTCCAATCAGATTACGTGGTCGTAACTAACTGTTGTATAATAATAATTATAATGAGCTTTAATATGCAAAATGATTAAGTCTAATCAAGGAAATAATCAGCAGATTAACCAGTAATGAAAGTCTAAACTCTAATCTAATGGGCAGTAACGGCTAACTGATTCGAGCACCACCTGAGCTGCTATCCAAGCTATAAAAAGGTCCAATTAAAACCTGCCGTGATCTGGTTTTGGCCCAGACAACCATCGAGGAAGTTAGTCAGTCATCCAGTGGTTTCGGATGTGGTGAGTGTGTTGCGGCGTGGATGTGTCTGGCGTGGCAGCCTGGTTTATTTCCTGTGATTAACCCGTTGAGAATGGCTGCAGGATATCCTTCCCTCTTCCTCATCAAACCCCCACTTCCACTCCTCCTCCTCCTGACTCACGCATTCCTCACCGAGTCCTCATCTTTTCAGACACAACGAAGGAAACGCAGCTCAGAGAGGGAGAGAATCAAGTTTCTGATTTGTCCCTGCCTCCTCTTTCAGACAAGCTAGTGAGGGAAGACTTCCTGTCAGTCACATTTGTGTTATCCACCCCTCCAACCCGGCCAATCTCTGGCTGCCAGAGACGAGGGACACCCCTAATTTCACCCCATCTCTCTGTGACCAGCTCTTCTTCTGTGGCACTGACTGTGTGACAGGAAATTCCTCATCCTGCCAAGGTCACGGCTGGTAAAGACACACATAGTTACAGCCCAGCTGGTTCTCAATTTCCCCCCCACTGCTGCTCTCTTTTTTTGGCATTTATGTCCTTCCTTTCTGGGGGCCGGAGAGAGAGAGAGAGCCAGCGGGGGAAGAATTCATCCGATCTTGAGGGAACAAGCAGAAACAGTTCAGGGGGAGATGATGAAAAACTGCTTCTGTGCCACGCCAGCAGCTCCTCAAGGAATCTGAAGTCACAACATGTTTCTGCCACAATCAGTCGTCTCCTACAAACATTTCAGGCGCTACTCTCGCATAAAACTTGGAGGAGCTTAGGAGCTCATTACAACTTCTTAAATCACAGATAATGGTCGCGCTCTTTGGAGAAGATGCCAAGGTAGCTGTGAACTCTTTGTTCATCGGCATCAATAATCGGGAGACTGAGATCCTTCAGAGGCGGAGGAAGACAGTTTGAGAGAGAGCTCACAGATTTACAGCTGAAGTAAAGTGACCCATGTGAGATTATGTGAGAACAACAACAATGTTCCTGTCTAACCTTCTCCTCTCAGCTCCAAAAACAGAGGAAAACACCCTCGTATTTCACAGAAAAACCTTCATATACACGGCATTTTATACGACATTCATGTGGTGTTTTCATATCAATTATACAAAGCAGCGTTTCTTTTGGTCGAAAAACTAAAATATGGAATAAAACGCCAACCTCAAACATGAAATCAACTGTTCTAATATCCTTTTACTGTAACATCGGAAAAGTTTTACCGTATTTATTACGGTAAAATTCTCGCAACCACAACTACCAATTTTTGTCACTGTTTTTTAGACAGTAAAATACGGTAATATATCATGCAAAAATCATGGAAAAATCTGAAATAAAACACCAACTTTAACCATGAATTCAACTAATATCCTTTTACAGTAATATTAGGAAAAGTTATACTTTATTTATTACGGTAAAATTTTGGCAATCACAGCTGACAGTTTCCAACCGCAAAAAAAAAAAAAAAAACAGGGGCCAGCAGGCACGTGAGCAAATATCTCACCTACTTAACAACAAGGACCACACCAACATCCGAACACACACACCAACACACACACACACACACACACACACAAACAAGCTGTTAAATAAACAAACATGAAAAAACTGAATCATCCGGCACTGTGAGCGTCTCATTGATGTGTTTGTTTGAGTGATGGTGTCACATTCTTCGTCTTTCCATTCTCAGTTTCTACGCTGAGTGTGTGTGTGTGTGTGTGTGTGTGTGTGTGTGAGTGTGCTGCCAGCTCAGTAAGTGAGCGGATTAGAAGTGCTTATGCTGCTTCCTAAGTAAGCAGGATTCCCAACTTTCCCCTTTCTCTCTCACACTTCAGCTGCTTTCTGTCGCCTTTCTTTCTTTGCTTCAGTTGTACCTCATCCTTCCACTTCTCCGTTCCAGCGCTCTACATTCACCTTTCGTGAGAGTCTCAGGTCGTTGTGTCATCGTGACGCTGCCCTATGTTGGCTCTCGGACAAGTCTGTGTTCAATCCGACTACCTGGCATCAAAACCTGAGCGGCACGTGTTGCTTCCATGAGTAGATTAACTACAGAAGTAAAGCTACAAACGCCATTTAAATAAATATTTATGCTTAGCCAAGTGGTAACCTTGCAATTTCTTAAATGTTCACTTGAGGCTGGCTTCAGAAGTGAGTCAGTCTCCATAAGTCCCCATGTTAAAATGTTCATAGCAGAAATAAACATGTTTACAGCCTGGTACAAAAAACAGTTTTGGTCTCTATAGCCAATTTCGCGGTTCATGACAACTGTACTGAGGGTGAATTTATATACAACTCACCTGTTCAAATCATACTGAGGCTTAAAGTTATGCAGAATTAACAGCGTGCATCAATGTTCCACATCTTTGACAGTTTTTAGATTAGCTGAGAGGCGGAAAAGCTGGACTACCAACGTGGCCACACAGGTTTTGAACTTCAAAACGTCTCTTCAGAAACTTGTGGACGGCGCCACGAATACGCCGTCCATTCTTTATACTGTCAGTGGTTCAATCTGACTACCTGGCACCAGAACATGGGCGGCACCTTCATTCATTACACTCCACTTTCTTTAACAATAAAGTCGATTCACGTCCAAGCAAAAACAACCTTTCTTTCTAATTTCTGGCTCATCTATTTCCAGCATTTTGTTTTGTCCTGACAAAGTCCTGCATTCAAACCAAACACAGCCAGAACTGGGCTGGGAGTTGTTTGAAGTTTTTGAGTTTGAAATACCAAAAAAATTACTTACCAAAATAAATCAATTTACGACTGAAACTTGACTTTGTACTCACTTCCAGGACTTAACAAACACTGGCAAGTACTCCTCGCCAACACAAAGTCCTGAACCACACAAGAAAGAGCTTTTCCAGCACATGTTTCTCTGTAACGTCTAACTCTATCTGTTCACATCTCACTAGACCACACAACCATGAGATAATGTGACACTTCTCTTACACCTAGAGCGAAAAACTCACAACAAAAACAGATGATACAGAGACAAAGACCTAACAACCACGTCTTGGCTAGCTAAAACACGTCCATATAAACCCACTGCAGCCTCTGAATTGTGAACCAGTGTCAGAGTCGCCTGGTCTTTGTCTGTCTGTCGCTGCCACAGACACACAGGCCTTTCTGATGTAGGCCAAACAAACCCCTCTCTCTGTGACAGACTAAACACAGAGCCAGCCAGCAAGGCAGCATTGCTCTCCCATTGGCTCATGGCACATTCCTCACCCAATTAGAATTCCTCTCATACCTGAGGGGGCGGGGCTCAGTCAGGGGCAATAACCTTTGTTTGTATCCAAGCTGAAATAATGAGCGACTGCTTCACACACGCACAAAACACACACCCACGGTCTGAAACATCCATACACACTTTCTCTTTATCTTCAACCTCGGCGACTGTCTGTTGACGCTGACACTGTTCTGCAGTTCACTCTTTAATCTAATCTAACTAGTTACATCTAACTGAATTCAGGTTTATTTCCATGTTATTTTCTTGACTAAATGTTTCATCAAAACACGTTATCGGGGGTGACGTCTTTGCTGTTTCATCTGACAAACAAGACTGAGATTCGCTGTCTACCAGCATAAGTCTAAGACGCAACAACAATGTTGATCAAAAATAGAATAATCAAACTATCAACATCGGGATGCTTTGGGCACATTCATCCCGTGAAATTTGGCCGTGGTGGTTTGGCTATCCAGGTGGATTCATGGACTAAATTCTGACTCTCTACCTGTTGTGTTATCTCATGTACTCAGCATCTAAATATCTGTGTCTGACTGAAAACATACGCTGCAAAATAGCGACACGAAGTAGTTTAATTTGCTGTGGTTGAATGACACGGACAGTAAACGAGAGTGAGCGAGTGCTTTATTACTTATGTTAAATGTTACAGCTTTATTACTTATGTTGTTTACTGTATTCTGGAAAATCTCTACCACCTTTCTGACAACACAACGGCGCAATTGTTCCTGAAATGATCCAATATGCATATCTGTATCTCTTCTTTGTATTTTATTTATCATTTCTGAGTACTTTACTTACCTTGCTTGGGTTTTGTGAGTCTGTCTTAATGTATGTTACCTGCTCTAACTTAACTTTCATAACTTGATTACTTTTACTCAAATCCATCACAATCAAGCACATGATGCACCGCTCCATACAAGCTTTGCGATCAAACATTTAAGTCTATGTTGGTGTGTGTGTGTTGACTTGAATTTCTGGAGCAGGAGAAGGACAAGGCGTCTGCCCAGCGGCACAGAGAGGTCATTTCCATCTGAATAGAGGCCCCTGGGTTGCTCGGTGGGGTTACATTAGCTACAGTAAAGACCATTGTTCCAGCTGTGTGCAGTGAGGGAGAGAGAGGCTCCTACGTGCCCCTGCAGAGGAGAGTCTGACCCCGAAATGACGAGCACACACAGGGTGCCTAAAAAAAAAAAGAGCAGCCGTGTCTGTGTGGTGGGGATAAGTTGAACCCACGGCTACAGCTGACACAAGAGCGGTCGATACTTTTTGGGTAATCTAGGCTAGCGTGTCAAATCTACCGACAGATTGATCCGTGTGTGTTCGACATTGGCTTCCATCCACCGGTACACAAGCACAAGCAAGCCCGTCGCATTCAGGTCAAGCGGCGGGTTCGGCTGGTGGTCAGCCCCCACCTCCAACCAAAAAAAAATGGGTGTAGCTAGCGTTAGCGTTAGCGGTCAATATTAACCACAATGTTACTATTAGCTAGCTGGCAATGAAGCAAAGTGTCGGGAAGTTGCTCAACATGGCTGAAAACAGCGGACTAGTCGGGCTGTCTCAAGCCGCGAAACCCTCACAGGAGAGCGGACAGCGTCTTCACTGTCCCCTCGGTAATTTAGGTTAGCATCCGAGCTAACAGGCTAGTACACACAAAAACCGGATGTTTGGGCAAACGGCAGAGTCGCGAGCCAGAAAGACACTCTGTAATGTGTCGTTAGGTTTGCTATTATTAACACTTTACAGGAGAGGCTCACACACAGAAGCTCAAACATGCACCGTAAGCGCTTTCTTTCGGTCTTTTTTTTTTTTTTTTTTTACCTGTCAGTCGGATTTTGATGCTGGACCCGTTCCTCCGAGTCCCAGGATTCGACATCACTCCGGGAGAAACGATCACACACAAACTTCCCGCTGGACTCTCCCCAAAAACACAGTTTCACCACTTCAACGGGAACCCGAACGACTCGAGTTTAAAAACATGCGGTTTGTTGTTGTTCTCCTCACGGGCAAAAATGTATTATTTCATCGCAAAGTCCTGCGCTCCTTCGAAATCCAACAACACGAGAGAACATTTTCGGGCAGGCTCAAGCACGTACTGACGTCATGTCCTTAACGGGTATAACCCTTTACGTGCTCGCGTCTGGGAAAGCGTGGGCGTGCCCGTGAGGATCAACTCCTTTTCCAGAGAATCCTTCGAAGCTTTTACTTTTATTTCTCGTACACTGTTAAAACACGGAAAGTCCCCCGATTATTGATGTTATTTGAAGCGGTTAATGATTTATTTTTGTTTCATTACGTTTCTATGACCTGTAAACACACACACACACAAACTGTACTTGTTTTATTTTGTCTATTCATACTTTTTAAATCTGTTTTCACTTTAATTTCTCCTACACTGTTACAAAGTTTTTAAGAAGTTCCCCTGATTATTTCTGTTATTTGAAGTACTTAATTATACAGACTACTCACACTACAAAGACAATTCAGTTAAGAAATGTAATAGGATAATAAATAATAATAATATTTTTTGTTGTCTTGTTGTATTTATATATTTTAATCTTTGATTTAATTTTTGTCTATTTATACATTTATTTATTTTTTAATTTCTGACTATTTAAAATTATGATTTTTTAAAACCTTTTTTGTTTTGTAGTTATAATTTGTATTTGTTTTTTAAATTTTATTTCTGTCTGTTTATATATTTGAATCAGTTTTATTATTATTAACTTTTCTCAGTTTGTGATTTTGTTGATAAAGGTGGTTGTTTAACGGTGTGAATCACTTTAGTTACATTTTGTTTGTATGAAAAGTGCTGTACAAATAAAGGCTGATTAACTGATTGAATGGTCGACGTTTTGATTGATGTCTTTTCTGTTTCAAATAACTGCAAACTTCCAGCTGTTTTCTCTGTCTTCTAATATCACAAGCTCCTCCATGTTCAGCCTTAAACTCCTAAAGATTTGTATCTATCTGCCTCTATTCCATCTCCTCCAACATCACTACATATAGAAATGAAAGTTATTTATGTGAGGATGCAAAGGTCTCGGCTGTCACGCGTCTTGTTTATGGTTATTCTGTCCTCCCACATGATCTTCAACAACAAATAAATTTCAGTAGTGTGTTCTCATCAATAATCTCTCCCTTCAAAAGAGCTTGTTGTTTGTCATTGCCTAGATTAACCCCCCTGCACCATTTCTTATTTACATTCACGTTTTTCCATTTAACTGCTTCATAATAATAAATCAAGTAAGAATGGTCTCATTATTTTACTTCTCCTAGCAAGCACAAAGTACTTCTTGATGCTTTGCAGGCCAATGTTGGAGGGGTCTGTATTTAAATTAAATGTGGACACTGAAGTTTATGTATTTGACTTTATATCTTTATTGAGTCTTTGTTTTAAAATCTGTGCTGAAAGCTGACTGACTCTGTGAATGCAGTGTTGCTTTACAGCTGACTTAAATCAGTGAGGCAGATTGTAAACAACAGTAGATACTCAGCACTCGGTGACCACTAAACTGTATTTTAATTTAGTAAATCAATATGTTAATGGAAAACTACCAGCACTGAAACTCTACAGCAAGGCTAGCAGCTGTGTGAGGCTGTACTTTGACACGGTGGTGCTTTGAGCTAAATGTTAACACCTCTGTGGCTGTGAAGTGAAGCCAGTGCAGAAAACTGCAGTTCCTCAAATTGCCACTTGAGGCTGGCTCCATCCTTTGGGAATGTATGTACAAAATTTTGTTCCCATCCATTTGAGTTGATATTTGACAGAAAGCTGGCCAAAAAGTGTATTAGGACACCAAATCTTACAGAAATCCACCCCATAGTTATTCTCAGCATGCTGCGTGGCTAAAAAGTTAAAGCTAAAGTAAGAATACAGGTGAACTGCTGCAAGATGCAGCGCTTGAATGGAACAAGATAAAAGACTTCACACAACAAAATCAGTATAATTATGGCGATGACGGAGGTGAGATTATCACCCAAGAATGCAGGTATGACTTCAAATCAAGCTTGAGTAAACACATTACTTTATCTGAAATTATATGCTTTAAAACATGTTTGTCAGGAATGTTAAGTATAGCATACAGTGGTTTGTTAACGGAGCTGGGTGGGCAGGGATAACGGCTGCAGGGATTTGGCTCTTTAGCTGCACGGCTGCAGTATTAGCTGGGGGAACAATGAGCCCTCTCACCAGCCTGTTTACTGGACAAAGTAAATCCACAGAAGCAGTGAAACACACCGGACAACACATGCATCTACTGTAGAAGCAAGGCTCTCTCACACACACACTCACAGAGTTACAACAAACAAGTGGAAGTAATAATTTAGAGATATTTCAGTGTCCGTCTTCACAGAAGCATTCATGTCTCATGTCACTTTTTAATTTACAACTACATACCTTTTTATTATTTTTTTATAATACATATACAAAACTGTAAAATGAAAGATATTAATGTTAATACTTTCCATTTTCTGTAACCACTCATCCTTATCAGGGTTGTGGGTGGCTGGAGTCACCACAGTGAGCTTCACAACTGCTCTTCAGAAACCTGTAGCAGCATCTACGTTCAGGACTCACCTGAGCCTGAACTATAAGCTCTATCCAAAGGGAACTGACTCCTAAATGGGGAGAAAGTGTCGGCCACCAGAACCAGAAGTGGGAGCTGGTTCCTCAGGAGGGGACGCTATAGGAACCACAAGGAACCCTTCATCCACAGATCACATTGTTCTAGTGGGGTACGATGAGGTCTCTAAGACATGATGGTGGCCGACCATGAAGAACTTTGTGGGCTTGTATTCTGGGTTTTACAGGTAGCCCGTGCAGAGAAGACAAACTGAACCACGCAGGTACACGAGGGAAGACTGGCAATAACAAGATAGCGACAGGTGAGAGCAGACATCTGTCTAACAAGCGCTTGTGTTTGTGTGTATCATGTGTCATGTATGTATCATGTACGTGTCAACACTCCACAGGTGGCTGTAGTAGTCGCCAGGCGCGCACACACACACACACACAGGCAAATTAGTTTATCCAAAACGGTCATGTACAGCTGTTAGTATGATTATGTGATTATGTGTGTGTGTGTGCACATGCATGTGTGTTTATACAGCGTGTGTGTGTTATTCAAAGTGCCGTTGGGACCCCTGAGACGAACCGAGTGTGTTCACAACTACTTAGATCATTCCAATCATAGAGACCGACTTAGTTATACCTCAGGGGACACACACACACAGTTAGTGCAGATGAAGTCATTCATTGCACTGAACAGTTGGGTGGTCAAATATGAGGTTGTTCTCGCAAAATGATTTCAGGAGAACAAAAAGTGTTTGTTTGTGAAACTCGTCCATACGTGACCTAAAACCAAAAACAGGCGAACTGTCAGTCGACTCTACAAGTTTCAAGATATCATAACAGACATGTCTTAATATATATCAGATAATAAGGATGAAAATCAAGGTGTGGAAAGGTGGAGAGGGGTGAAGAGTATCTATCTATTTTCAAGCGGTGAGGTTTCAGCGTGAGCGATGGCTTTCCACGGAAACCCTAAATGGACAGAGGCAGATTGAAGAATTCCCAGATCTCGTGCTGCCAGGCAGATCAGAGGGATGAGACCTCGGGGTGATGGCTGGTTTTAGAGTTGTGACCATATCAGGAAGGAGACGGCTTCATATATAAGAGCATGGCCTTCAGCTCACCCGTCCATATTCCTCCTGAGCGTACCACCTCCAGCATCCGTGAGTATCTGAGACAAATATTGGATCTTGTTTAACCGTTAGTGTCCTTCCTCTTACGACTATCTCAATTTTCCAGCCTGTGTCTGCAGCAGTAGGTGAGTGAGCAGGTCAGTTGGTTGGCGTTTGTTGGCAGCAGCAGCCATGCCGGGTGGATATAAAGGGGAGTGCGGGGACAATGTGGACCCCATGCCATTCCTGGTTCCCTCTGAGAAGGAGCGCCTGGATGTCATGAATAAACCATACGACATCAAGCGCTCCTGCTGGATCAAAGATCAGAAGGAGGCTTTCATTGCCGGGGAGATTCAGTCTGAAGATGGAGACAAAGTCACCGTCAAGACCGCCAAGAACACGGTAAGACCACAGCTAGATTATCTTTAGAAAACTTGGTGAGTGAGTCTGTTTATGACAATCCTGATGAGCGATCTTCGTTTCTGCTCAGACTTTGACCGTGAAGATTGACGACGTTCAGCAGATGAACCCTCCAAAGTTCTACCAAGCCAGCGACATGGCCAACCTGACCTTCCTCAACGAGGCCAGCGTCTTGGAAAACCTGCGCAGCCGCTACGTGAGCATGAGGATCTATGTAAGCTGACTAATCAACACGACATGACACCTCGAGGAAACTGATTTTACACATAAAGATCTTTTATACTGCTCAGCCTGTGGAAACAAGTTCGGTCAAGCCTTAGAAAATAACCCTGATGATGTCATGATGATGTCATTGTGGTGATCTCAGCTTGGGCTTGGAGAATTTTTGAGTTGTGGTGTTTGAAATGGACGTTAAACAGGCATGGTGGGTCTAGTTGGTTGAAAAGAGGCTATTGTTTGCATCGTGGGAAATGTAGGATCCAATGTCTTTGGATTTACCAATACTAGAGACCGAATGTGAGAATCTCTCTCTGCTGATTTGATTTTAACCATGTTAAAGGGAGTGCCCCTTTAAACTATGATGGTCGATAAAACAGCTTCACTTTGTCTCACTACAAGTTATGTTTGATGAACATTACTTTGTTTTAACTTCAACAAATTAACTTATTACAATGATTAAAAATATACGTAATACAAATAAATAAATAAATAGTGGCGCCTATGTGGATTAGTTTACTGTGATAGCCTCAGAGACACTGCAAGATCTCAAATGAAAGAAAGAGACCAGTAACCAAGCAGCCTGGTGTTATTAAAGGTATGAAAACACCAGGGGAAAGGTTCATTTATAGCTACCTATGAACCTGAAAGCTCCTTCACATGTTCCCTTCTCGTAGACCTACTCAGGCCTCTTCTGCGTGACGATCAACCCGTACAAGTGGCTGCCCATCTACGGCGCTAAAGTGGCTCAGATATACAAGGGGAAGAAACGCAACGAAGTTCCTCCTCACCTCTTCTCCATCTCTGACAACGCCTACCACGACATGATGATGGGTAAGGAGAGGGCGGTGTAATGGGTGAGGGGAGGGGAGGTAAAAGCTGGAAAACATGCATGTGGTATGTGGTGATTGGGGATGCCTCCCCTCGAGACGGGTTGCTCAAAAGTCATTACATCGTTCTTAATGTGGAAAGAGGGAGTGGGGCAGTTTGTAATCAGTGTGGGTAGGGAGTAGACAAATATTTGAAGCCATTATAAGGCATCCGGGGATAGCTGACAGCTGTCTGTGCTGTTGGTACGACTGACAGGCAACATCAGCAGTGCTGTGATCTGCTCAGAGGGAAATCAGCAGTAATTATTCTCGTCTGTCACACTGTCTCTGTTTCTGCCCTCTTTATGTGCCGCCTTGAACAGAGCATGAAAACCAGTCCATGCTGATCACGTAAGAAAACATTATTTGTTCCCAGAATAATGAATATAGACTACAATCTGGATGTCTTACTCTGTAATTACTTGATTCTTTCTGTCCTCCAGTGGAGAATCTGGTGCTGGCAAGACTGAAAACACCAAGAAAGTCATCCAGTACTTTGCCAATGTTGGAGCGTCTGGGAGCAAAGCCCCCGACTCCAAGGCAAGTGTGTGCTTGTGTATGCATAGATTAATTCTTTATCTGGATCCTGATTGGCTTCCACAAAAGTGGTCGCTATTCTTTCTTGGGTTCACACAAAAACAACAACAATCATTAACTATTTGTTCATTTTCACCCATTAATTAATGGTGTGCAACCCAGCATGTAGATTCTCTCTCAGTTCTGCGATTGTTGGTGATGCACAGGACAAAGATGAGTCATCGGCATACGTAACGATATCTGCGTTTATGTTTTAGAAAAAATCGAAAATAAAAGTGGTCCTAAGCAGCTCCCTTGTGGAACACCGCAAGATATTTCCTTGTTATCAGAAAAACTACCATTAAAGAAAACACTTGGTCCATTGGTTCTTCTCTCAGGGCTCTCTGGAGGACCAGATCATTCAGGCTAACCCGGTGCTGGAGGCATTTGGCAACGCCAAAACCATCAGGAACAACAACTCTTCACGTTTTGTAAGGACACACATGCATCATGTTTTACGTCATCAAATGAAATAATTAATGTCCCATTTCAAATTAACTTACAATATGAATGTGTCATTTTAGGGAAAATTCATCCGCATCCACTTCGGACCAACAGCTAAGCTGGCTGGTGCTGACATTGAGAGCTGTGGGTGGATTTCTTTTATTACTGTATAATTTCAGTTTTTTATGGCTACGTTAATATTTTAAAAACTTGTTTGTCTTGTTGTCTCTGCAGTGTTTTATCGTGTCTTTGTATGTTTCAGATCTGCTGGAGAAATCAAGAGTGATTTCCCAGCAGGCTGCTGAGAGAGGATACCACATCTTCTACCAACTCCTGTCTGGAAGGAAGCCAGAACTCATTGGTGAGTCCAGATTGAAACTGAAATGATTCTCTCTGTGAGTAATGAATAATAAACAGTGAGCTTTCAATGTGACAAATTATTATTAACTTGTCATTATATTCATCTTACAGAGGCTCTGCTGCTGAGCCCAGACCCCAAACAGTATGTGTGGGTGTGTCAGGGAGTCACTGTGGTGGACAACATGGATGACGGGGAGGAACTGCAGCTCACTGATGTGAGTTCATAGTTTCTCTGTGTGGACACGCTTTACATAACCAAGGAGAAATAAATGCATTAGCCTGTTGGTGGTGCTGTTGCTTCTCTCTTTGTGCGGCTCTGATATTCTAATTTCTGTCATGTCTCTCTCCACAGGAAGCCTTTGATGTCCTGGGCTTCACTTCTGAGGAGAAGATGAGTGTGTACAAGTTGACCGGAGGCATAATGCACTTCGGCAACATGAAGTTCAAACAGAAAGCCAGAGAGGAGCAGGCGGATGTGGACTCCACTGAGGGTAAGAGTCCCAGCTCATATTTTTCAAGCTCTATATGTCCTTGCATCAGCCCCCTGTCTTTCCTTGTGTGTTCTGTCCTGACCCAGTTTTTCAGCACGTGCTACAGGACATTGTTGAAATCACTTCATTAAGTCTTTGTCCCCTCTCTCCTTCCTTTGCTAAAGTGGCTGACAAAGTCGCCCACCTCATGGCCATCAACTCTGGGGAGCTGCAGAAGGGCATAACACGGCCCAGGGTCAAGGTTGGCAACGAGTTTGTGACCAAAGGTAAAGTGAAGAAGTTATTGAGATGATTTAATGATTTAAAAAATGATCTAAATATTTATATATTTATTATTTTCTACACTATGACAAACGATAACAATATCTGAATTTGAAATGTCAGGTCAGAACCAGGACCAGTGTGTGTACTCCATCGGTGCTCTAGCAAAAGCCATCTATGACCGCATGTTCAAGTGGATGGTGACCCGCATCAATAAGACCCTGGACACCAAGATGCAGCGGCAGTACTTCATAGGAGTGCTGGACATTGCTGGGTTTGAGATCTTTGAGGTGAGTTCTGAGTTGATTCACCGGAGTGAGTCGACATCATCTCATCCTCCAACATGAGATCTGAGTTCTGTCTTTCTTCTTCCAGTTCAACAGCTTTGAGCAGCTGTGCATCAACTTCACCAACGAGAAGCTGCAGCAGTTCTTCAACCATCACATGTTTGTGCTGGAGCAGGAAGAATACAAGAAAGAGGGCATCGACTGGGTCTTCATCGACTTCGGCCTGGACCTGCAGGCTTGCATTGACCTGCTGGAGAGGGTAACAACCACACATACAGTATACAAGCGAGCACAAACATGAACGTGGGCCACATTCTTTCTATTTCAACCTCCCTCTTTGTGTCCTCTCTCTAGCCTATGGGCATTTTCTCCATCCTGGAGGAGCAGTGTGTTTTTCCAAAGGCTACAGACGCGACCTTCAAAGCAGCGCTGTATGACAACCACCTGGGCAAGTCCTCCAACTTCGTCAAGCCAAAAGGAGGGAAGAAAGGACCCGAGGCCCACTTTGAGCTGGTGCACTATGCCGGCACTGTGAGTACGGGATTGTAGATGTTAGTAGCTAGAAAATACACAAAGAGAGTTGGATGTGTAGCTTCAGTTAGCTGAAGTTAAACCCTTTGTGACTCTCATAGGTGGGCTACAACATCGGTGGCTGGCTGGAGAAGAACAAAGACCCGCTGAATGAGACGGTGGTGGGACTCTTCCAGAAGTCCTCGATGCCTCTGCTGGCTCTACTCTTCAAAGAGGAGGAGACCGCTGCAGGAGCCAAGAAACAGAAGAAAGGGTCTTCGTTTCAAACCGTCTCTAACTTCTACAGGGTAACTCACTCAGACGCTTAGACGTTTAGTTTGGCTTAAACTCAGAGTAACTCAAATCCTCACAAAAACTGAAGAAGAGGAACAAACATACACACCGTTGACTCAAACACACTCATGCTCACAATCTCTTTAACTATTTATGGACAACAGGAACAACTGAACAAGCTGATGAGCACCCTGCGAAGCACTGCTCCTCACTTTGTCCGCTGCATCGTGCCCAATGAGTTCAAGAAGTCAGGTCGGTGACGCGTGCGTGCGATGATGCTGAAGTGCTGACGAATCTCTTGAAGTCACTCAAAAAGAGCGATGATCATATTTTTTCTCATTCATGTTGTAAAGGTGTGACAGATAATCACCTGATCCTGCACCAGTTGGCCTGTAACGGTGTGCTGGAGGGGATCCGTATTTGCAGGAAAGGGTTCCCCAACAGACTACAGTACCCAGAATTCAAACAGAGGTCTGACTCCAATTCTTTCTGTGTTCATCTCCATGTTAATTCAACTCTTTATCCCCTTCCAAGTTCTCATCCTATTCCTCCTAATGTCTCCTAGGTACTACATCCTCAACCCCAACGTCATCCCAAAGGGATTCGTTGACAACAAGAAGGCCTCTGAGCTCCTCCTGAGTTCAATTGGCCTGGATAATATGGAGTACCGCATCGGCCACACTAAGGTGCTGTGAAAGTTTTAAAGACTTAAAAGCTCTCCTGAGCATCCACTCTTCCATCCTGCTCTTCCTCTTCCTCCTCTCACCTGTCGGTGTCCCTCTCTCCGCAGGTGTTTTTCCGTGCTGGCGTCCTGGCGAAGCTGGAGGACATGCGTGACGAGCGGCTGGCGAAGATCATCACCATGCTGCAGGCTCAGCTCAGAGGACTTCTGATGAGGATTGAGTTCAAGAAGATGGTGGACAGACGGTCAGTGTGTCCTTAAAGGATTAAAGGATTCGGTGCACGTTTGTGAGTGCTGACAGCGTTTTTGTATTTATGCGCAGACTTGCACTGATGGCCATCCAACGCAACGTGAGGAAGTTCCTTCAGTTACGCTTCTGGGGCTGGTGGAAACTCTACAACAAGGTAAAATACAGATTTATAACCTCATGTCACATGATCAAGTTCCTGCCATCATCATTATCATCATCATGTTTCCTTTCTAGGTGAAGCCCCTGCTCATGGTTGCCCGTCAGGAGGAGACCTTCAAGGCCAAGGAAGAGGAGCTGAGGGTGGCAGTGGAGAAGGTCAAAGAGCTGGAGGGCAAAATAAAAGATCTGGAGGGGAAGATGGTCACTCTGTCACAGGAGAAGAACGACCTCGCCTTGGCGCTGGCTGCAGTGAGTGCATCATGTGCAAACAGAGATTTACCTTGTTATTGAAACTCTTGTCGGCTGCTGGCACTGAGGAGGTGAAAATACTTCAAACTTTGTCTTTTCCACAGGAGCAGGACACGCTGGGTGATGCTGAGGAGCGTGCTACCCAGCTGATGCACCAAAAGGTCCAGCTGGAGGAGTTAGCGCAGGTAATATATTATCAATAAACAGTACCATATTATATGTGTATTCAGTTGTTTAATATATAGAAGAACAGCTGATCCTGGTCACATAATACAGCAACAAACAAGCACAGAAAAAAACTGATAATAAGACCTTTGAGAGGGTTATGTGTCTTGGAAACACTCCTGTGTCTAAAATAACTGTGACTTTAGGATCTGCGTGAGCGCCTGGAGGAGGAGGAAGGCAACACAGCCTCCCTCCACGGCCAGAGGAGGCAGCTGGAGGGGGAACTGAATGAGCTGAAGAGAGACCTGGAGTCTCTGGAGTCCACACTGGCCAGGACTGAGAAGGAGAAACAGGTAGAGGGGAAGGAGGACGATTGTGGAGATTAATCTGGATTAATGATCAGAAAACCAGGATGACAGATTGACTGAATTCTATCCGATGGTGTGTTTAGAGTCTGGACTTCAAGGTACGAACTCTGACAGGCGACCTGAGCCAGAGAGACGACCACATCGGCAAACTGCAGAAGGAAAAGAGAGCTCTGGAGGAACTGCAACAGGTACAGACAAACATGCACGGATGTGGTGGACGTTCACGCGTGATGATCTGCGTTCAATTAAACTGATTTCTATAATTTTATAATTGAATCAGAAAACTCTGGATGATCTCCAAACAGAAGAGGACAAAGTCAACCATCTGACCAAGACCAACAGCAAGCTCAACAGCCAAGTGAACGAGGTACGAGACCAGGAAAGATACTTCATCTTCATGACTAAAGAGACCTCCAGCTGAACATACTGAGCGTTAATCATGTTGGTGTGTGGGTGTAGCTGGAGGACAGCTGGGAGCAGGAGAAGAGGATCAGGGCGGAGGTGGAGAAAGCGAGGAGGAAGGCGGAGGGAGACCTGAAGATGACCATCGAGAACCTGAACGAGATGGAGAACGCTAAGGTCGACCTGGAGGAGGTCATCAAGAAGTGAGAGACAAAAAAGCCTGTAGTAACACATCTGTGTGTGTGTGTGTGTGTGTTCCTCACTCACTCTGTGTGTGTTCATCCAGGAGAGACTTTGAGATCAACAACATGAACTCGAAGCTGGAGGACGAACAAGCGCTCAGCTCCATGCTCAGCCGCAAGCTCAAAGAGCACCAGGTGATTTACAAACTTTTTATGGTGGAAAAGTTGCTTTAACTGCTTTTCCTCAATATAATTCCCACCTATGAAACTATTTTTGATTTCGGAGCCATAAACAAACAGCTGATTCTTGATATTTTGCAAATACTACAAGAAAACTGGTAAAAGCGAGGTGATTAATGTTACATCAGGTATGTAGGGTGAGAGGCAAAGGATTGTGGGACGTAAATGTGAGATGAGGGATGAGCGTGCGGAGGGAAAGAGACAGCACAGTGTGAGTAAAGGTTGGAAAAAAGGAGGCGAGTTGAAGAGGATGATGAATGGTCCGATCTGAAGGATGCTAATTTATTGTTGTTGGTGTCACTTCTTCTCTTCAGGGCCGCATTGAGGAGCTGGAGGAGGAGCTGGAAGCTGAACGGGCCATGAGAGCCAAGGTACAGATTCAGTCAGTGCAAACCTGCAGCGTTAAATAGAAACAGGCAGCCAGGTGGGATGTTGTTGTTGTTACAGGTTTTCTGTCTGCTTCCTGAAAGGTGGAGAAGCAGAGGGCAGAGCTATCGAGAGATCTGGAGGACCTCAGTGATAGGCTGGAGGAGGCTGGAGGAGCCACCGTTGCCCAGGTGAGCGTTACCTCAACCATCAACCTCAATTTCAATTTTGTTTTGCTTTCCTACAACCTCATCCATCTGCGGCTTTAGATCGAGCAGAACAGGAAGCGTGAGACCGACCTGCTGAAGCTGAGGCGGGAGCTAGAGGAAGCGGCGCTTCAAGCGGAGGCCACGGCGTCGGGGCTGAGGAAGAAGCACTCCGATGCGATGGCAGAGCTGGGCGAGCAGCTGGAGAACCTGACCAGGCTGAAAGTCAAACTGGAGAAGGACAAACAGTGCATGAAGGCGGAGATCGAAGACCTCAACGCCACCGTGGAGGCCACTCAGAAAGCAAAGGTTCCACATTTTGAGTTTGTTTTTCAAAAAAAGCACTCGGCATCCACACTGAATATAAACTTACACACTCTGTGTGTACTTTACATGTGTAGCTGAACTCTGAGGCCCACGCCCATAAGCTGGAGGACAACCTGGCGGAGGCCAACGCTCGCCTGGCTGAGATGGAGCGCACTCAGACTGAGCTCAGCACCACCAAAATCCATCTGACTGGTGAGAAAAGACACATGGAAGCCCAGAAACGTTGTTTTTCAGAGTGTGTTTTAACAGTCTGTCCATTCTTTGTGTAGCTGAGAACAACGACCTGAGCAGGGACCTGGAGGACACGCAGAGTAAGCTGAACCAGGTGACCAAGCTGAAGGCCTCCCTCACCTTGCAGATCGATGACCTCAAGCGACAGGTGGACGAGGAGAACAAGGTACAAGTCACCACAAACACTAATACTAATACTTCTTGTATCCTCTGACCTTTAGGTAACCGTCTGGTGTCCCTTTCTCCTCCTCTGCAGGGCCGTAACGCCGCGGTGGTGGCCCTGGCCAATGCCCGCCATGACCTCTCCCTGCTGAAGGAGCAGCTGGAGGAGGAGTCGGAGGGCCGCGGCGAGCTGCAGCGCCTCGTGTCGAAGCTCAATGCCGACGTCACCTCCTGGAGGAGCAAGTATGAGACGGACGCCATCCACCGCACCGAGGAGCTGGAGGAGACCAAGTGGGTTGAACAGAGAGAAACAAACATGGTGGTTGTGAAGATACTTTTTAATTTGATCCCAAAGTTGCATCTCCTTCTCCTTCTTTCTCTGTCCACCCACTCGCCTCCAGGCGTAAACTTGCAGTCCGTCTCCAAGAGGCAGAGGAAACAGCAGAGGCGGCACAAGCCAGAGCTGCTAGCTTGGATAAGGTCAAGCAGAGGCTGCAGGGAGAGGTGGAGGACCTCACCATAGACCTGGAGAGGGTAACACACACACACATACATGGAGACAAATACACGTCTTGATCAGGCACAAGAATAAAGACTAAGTGAGTGTGAATCTTACTTTTTTATGTCTGCTGTCTAGTCCAATGCAGCGGCGGCGGCTCTGGATAAGAAGCAGCGAGTTTTCGACAAGATGGCGGCAGAGTGGCACCAGAAAAACGAGGAGCTGCAACTGGAACTGGACAATAGTCAGAAGGAGAGCCGCTCCTACATGACGGAGCTCTACAAGCTGAAGACGGCCTACGAGGAGAGCCAGGACCACATAGAGACCATCCGCAAGGAGAACAAAGCCCTCTCAGGTAACTTCTGGTAGCAGGTTGACAGAGCTGGGTGCACGTGGGTACTTTATAATATGCCCTCTTCTGCCAACAGAGGAGATCAAGGAGTTGGTGGACCAGCTTGGAGAAGGAGGCCGCAGCGTCCACGAGCTGCAGAAGGCAAAGAAGAAACTGGAGGTGGAGAAGGAGGAGCTGCAGCTCGCTCTGGAGGAGGCCGAAGCTTCACTGGAGGTACACGGAGAGAAAACGCTGACTGTAGAATGATCATTAAGACAGTCATACATACCCACAGTGTCAGAGATCACAGAAGGTTTTTTTCTGTGTCCAGGTGGAGGAAGGCAAACTGGTACGTGTTCAGCTGGAGCTCGCTCAGGTCAAGGCCGACATCGACCGCAGAATCCACGAGAAGGAGGAAGAGTTTGAAGTCACCAGGTTAGAAAACAAGGGTCAAACCTTAACACCCTAGAAATGGTTCCCGACACAGTCCCTTGAATAAACCATAATTACATAACAAGATCCAGTCTTCATCCACAAGGGTTGTACCTGTGCCACCAGCCAGCTTTAGCTCTGTTTCATAGTGAATTAGTCCTTGACATGTGGCCTTTGTGCCCTCTCTCTAGGAAGAACCATGCTCGTGCAGTGGAGTCGCTGCAGGCCAGCCTGGAGGCGGAAGCCAAAGGTCGCGCCGAGGCTCTGAGGATGAAGAAGAAGATGGAGGGAGACCTGAATGAGATGGAGATCCAGCTGGAGCACGCCAACAGGAACAACGCCGAGCTGGTCAAGACCCTCAAGAAGCTGCAGCAGCAGATCAAAGTAAGAGTTTCATCCGATGAAGCATGAATTAGGTGTTTGAAAAAGACGCGGCGTTAACCTCTCGCGTCTCATCCAGGATCTGCAGGTTCAGATGGACGAGGACGCCCGACTGCATGACGAGCTGAGGGAGAAGTACAGCCTCCAGGAGAGGCGCCTGTGCCTGATGCAGGGAGAGATGGAGGAGCTGAGAGGAGGCCTGGAGGCGTCCGAGAGGGCCCGCAAACAAATCGAGCAGGAGCTGGTGGACATGACGGAGAGGTTTAATGAGATCAGCATGCAGGTAGGAGGCTGAGCACAGCTGCATATTTGGTCAACTGTCTGCACCTTCTTGTCGTGTAACTTTGGTTTTCTGGCTCCAGAACCAAAGTCTGATGATCGTGAAGAGAAAACTGGAGGCCGATCTCACCCGACTGTCGAGTGAGAACGAAGAGCTGATCTCAGAGTTTCGCTCTGCTGACGAACGAGCCAAGAAGGCCGTGACTGACGTAAGCTGCATGACTACACTCACATAAAAATGTCACATTAAATGCAGAAAATACATAAATCAATATATATGTCTGCCTCCAGGCAACGCGACTGTGCGAGGAGCTCCGGCAGGAGCAGGACCGGAGCTCCCACCTGGAAAAGATCAAGAAGAACCAGGAGCAGAACCTCAGAGACCTCACACTGAAGCTGGAGGAGGCTGAGCAGCAGGCCCTGAAGGCTGGGAAACGCACCATCCAGAAACTGGAAGTCAGGGTGAGGAGTCGGGTCGATCGAGAGGTGGCATCACCTCGAACTGGTCACCTCTCCTGATCTCTTACAATACACACTGTTTCAATTTTCCAGATCAGGGAGGTGGAGAACGAGCTGGAACAGGAGCAGAAGCGCCACATGGAGACGGTGAAAAACCTCCGGAAGGGAGAGCGTCGACTCAAAGAGCTGATCTTCCAGACGGAGGAGGACCACAAGACCAATCAGCGCATGCAGGAGCTGGTGGAGAAACTCCAGAACAAGCTCAAGTCCTACAAACGGCAGATTGAAGAAGCTGTGAGTGGTTGAATGTTTCAGGAACAAGTTCTTTATAAACATATCTTGTCCATTTTTCTTCATTGGTCTGCGTTGGTATCAATCCTCTAACTCTCTGCAGAAGGTGACTAAGCAAATTTCCAGAAATGTTGAACATTTCCTCTAAATTGTGTCACTTTTAATTATGCTCCTTGAATCCCAGCAGAGCCTGGAATATTAAAAATGTGCCACACTTTCTTTTAATTCCTCGAAATCAGAGAGCACACTGAGTTTATTTAACACTAAGACAAACATCTTGTCTGTGCCGCTGCAGGAGGAGCAGGCCAACAGCAGCCTGTCCAAATACAGGAAGACGATCCACGAGCTGGACGACGCCGAGGAGCGTGCAGAGGTCGCGGAGATGACCTTAAACAAAATGAGGATGAGGAACCGAGCCTCCGCCACAAAGGGCTTCACCTCGGTGGAGATCGTCCAGGTCAACAAGCCGACAGGTGGAGGACAGGACGGGTAGAGGAGGGAAGAGACACACACACCGCTGACAGGTAAACAACTCGTCTATGTGAACGTGTCATCATGAACGCACATTATTGCTCAGTCTTTGTGTTTTGTGTCCACAGAGTGACACACACCCACTCAGCCCTCCAGAGGACGCTCGGCTGAGGATGTATGAGCTCAGGCACCCCGGGGAAAGTCTTAACAAGGCCCAGACGGACCTCCGAGTCTAAAGTCTTAAATAATTAAATAGTCTTTAACATCACCAATAGTCTTAATCAATACAGTCTTAGGATTGGTCACCTGTCGAGTTTTAACCTGCACGCTATGTTTTCCTGTCAGTGCGCCTTGAATGTGTCTGCAGTCTTTTGCTTTATGTCTATTAGTGTGAGTTTAATGTGTGTGTTGCATGATCTCTACACTGGAGGGTGGAGCGGGTGAAGCTGCGTTCTCACGTCAACGATAGAGAGCTCACCTGTGTGTGTCGCTCTTTGTTATAAGTGTGTGTGTTCTTCAAAGTCTTAATAAACTACAAGCAAATGAGCAGAGAGGTTTGTCGTTTATTCAGAGTCTTTTCACCTCTGTCGTTATGTCCATAAGAGCTGCTGAGCTTGGTTACATTGCCCATTTGTCCAGCTCCTGTTCTGGCACGACACTGGCTCCACTCCAGGTCATCATTCACCTGGAAACCTTCTCTTCTTCCTGGTGGTCCAAAACTCCACCGGTGCTTTGAGCTCACAGTCCGGTCAGCCCGGCTAACAAACTGAGCTAACAGTGGCTACAGCTGGCAGCAGTTTACTTCACTGTCCATGAGGAAACTCTGTAAATCACAGATACTTGAGGTGGAGTAGCCTCATTCTTTTTGTCTTATGTCTGTTCAGGTTCAGTCTCACCGTTCTTGTTGACAAAGACCATTGACAAAAGCTCATTTTAAGTATCAATACAGACCTGAAATAATCTGTTTCCTCCTCGTCTGTATGCTGAGATTTTGAGGCGTTATGGCTGATTTCAGAAATTATTCTTAAATGTAGATTAATTAAATAAAGTTGTGATGCCAACTAAGACACTACCACAATGCAACAAGGACAAAACAAAAAAAAGGGCACCTATCTGATACATCAACATGGAATTTATTTTCATTTTAGTTTCAGATGAACGTTTCACATTTTATACAAAATCATTAGAAAATGCCTGACACTCCAAAAATCCCATGGCTAACCCTCGTTCAGTGGCTTCAGACACCAAAAGGATTAACGGGGCATCAAGCAGCGTCCTGGACCAGTCGTCGAGGCTCAGCCTGAGCTCTAAGATCAATCAAACCGCCTCGATAGCAAACACAAACATCCCACCTTATCCCAGAGAGTGTAAAATCTCAAAGTCATGGTCATAACCTGACAATATGGTACAGTGATATCTTTCCATATCTAATAATGTACAGAGCAGAGATACAGGGACGCAGTCACTGACGGCCTCCTGCCTTTCACAACCCAAATGTCATCGATGTACGGACAAAGTACCACGTCAACAACACCATGCATGTTTTCTTACGCATGACACATCGTTGGTTATGATTGGTTATGTTAAGATTTAAAATAATAATAAAAAAAAAAAGATCATTAATATCAGTTTAAAAATCAACCAATGACTGCAGGCCTGAGGATGAGGAGGAGGGAAGGTCCACTGAGCCTCTGTTTGGATGAGGTAAAAGTGAAGGAAGGGGGGTCTAATTACTCAGTGTTTTTGCTTTGTACATGCCCAGCACACACACACACACGCTAACACACACATATATAAATGAGGTCTCAGCACAAGCGCACACACTCTTATTCGCAAACACGACTGCCTCACGCCACAAGCTTCGTTCTTTGGAGGGTTAAGTCGAGCCGAAAGCTCCTCGCAGGACGGTGTGTGTGTGTGTGTGTGAGAGAGGAAATGGTCAGAAATGATAAGGACACACACCTCTGATTAAGATCCGACAAATGAAAATAGGTTTTATTAAGCCAATGCGAGGAGATCCCTCAAAACAGAAGAGACAGCGGGGCAGCGAGGCACTTACACAATCACTTTCATATTTTTACACAGTGCTTGCGTCAGTGTGTGTGTCTTAAATGGAGACACGGCTACATTTTTTATGTCCAACATACGCACGCACACACACACTCTCAGATACTCTTCTTCACATGTTGTGTTTTTTTTTTTTGTTGCAGTTGGCACATGTACATGCAAAGCGTCAGTTCAGCCTGCGCAGGCGAAACCGAGGGGAAAAAACGCGGCGCGCGGGGAGGAAAGGGTTTGACGTGTATGTATGTGAGCGGACGGACGGACGGACGCACAGACGGACGCACAGACAGGCTCGTGAACACTTTGAGCGTTTTTTAGAAAAAACGCCCACAGTCTTTGATCCTGGCCCCCCTGCCCACCCACCCATTCCCTCCCTCCCTCCCTCCACCCCCATTTCTGTCACATGTTCATAGCAGCACCAGAGGAGCCCTCTGATTGGTGGGGGTTTACGAGCCGGTCCGTCAGGTCAGTCGGTTTCCAGGATGAGCGGCGGCTGCTCGTTCTCCTCCTCTAAGCGCAAGTCGTTGATGTCGTCTTCTAGTCCCGCCCCTCCCACAGCGCCCTGCTCTTCGCAGTAACCTAGGAGACGAGAGGTCAAAGGTGAAATTTCTGACTTCCTTTCTGAAATCACTGCAAACAAGTTAGTGTCGTGAAATTTGAGCCTCTTACCCTGCCATACCACATTTTAACATCTCACTTCTCAGGTAATTAACTGTTATAATTATCTAATTATAAAATCTATTGGAGAACAGAAGTAGTAAATGTAATGGAAGAAGAATGAATATTAAATTATGTCAGTATGATTCTATTGGAGATATGTAACTGCGTGAACTCGGCACAGAAAAGACTGAAGTCTGACAGCCTCACATCTCAAGACAGTTTGTCAAAAGTCACAGAGATTTTAAGATTTTGCAAAGACTGAGGATCTGATAAGACTAAACTGGGATTATTTCCCATCACCTGTGGAGCAGAAACAGAAACAGTGTTTGGTCACAGTTGGAGCATTACCTGTTAAATTTTTCTGGCACCATCAGGTTAGCCAGGTTGGAGAGAGTGCACCTACTAGTTGTCAACACTCTTCATCCCATTACATGTTCTCCAATAACACTAAACATGTTTGATTATATCAAACGAAACAAAGACCACGCACGCCCGACTCGAAACTCGAACTAAACTTTCAGGATTTTAAATAATCTCTGCTGTAAGGTCAGTATAACTAATCCCCAAACTTCCTGCAGCATTATAATATTTGTGACTTACCTTTAGTTACTGCAGCACTGTAGGTCTGAGCCACAAGTGGGTGGTCATGTGACCCCTGCTCAAGGATCTCATTGGCTGGCTCGGCACTGCCGTCTAACCTGAAGTCAATGATGGCAAAGAGTCAGTGACAATAAACTCCTTTTTACTCTGTGTGTGTGTGTGTGTGTGTGTGAGTGTTACCTGTGCTGCTTCATAAGTGTACACTCCCCTCCCTCTTGTGGATCCAGGTTGTACAGGTACAGGTAACCATCAGCTGCTGCCACCAACAACCTGGGAATCTTCTGAATACTGAAAAACAACAAAATCACATCACGCTGTTACGCAACCACTGAAACTGTGTTTGGATCACAGACGCTGTTCTCACTCTCAGAACGCATCAGCTATTGTCTGACGGCAATTTAGTCTCGATATCCGGGCCAAGCCTTCCTCTGCAGTCCA
This sequence comes from Nibea coibor, assembly GCA_023373845.1. Lineage (NCBI taxonomy): Eukaryota > Metazoa > Chordata > Actinopteri > Sciaenidae > Nibea > Nibea coibor. Next base: position 4,815,310 of record CM041727.1, read on the forward strand.
ATTATCCACTTAATGAGCCGGATTGAGAAAGACACGTTGCAAGAAGATGTCGCAACCAAAGCTCGCTCAGACATGACAGAAGTTATCTGCAGATATCTGTTCAGAGAGCTTTTAAAATCAAGTGATTCACATGTGTAGAAACTCCACAGGTACAACGAGGTACAAGTGTGTGTGTGTGTGTGTGTGTGTGTGTGTGTGTGTGTGTGTGTGTGTACTCACACAGCTAAGGCGCAGATGTTCTTGTGTCCGCAGAAAGGCAGACGTACGGTGGCGAAGGCTCGACCCTGTGTGAACATTTCTGTAACCTGGGAAGGCAGGTAGGTGGTGGACGCCATCAGGACTTTGCCCAGGTACCCTCCCCATGTGGTGGGCTCCTCTGCTGGCCTACACACACACACAGAAGATGTTATAAGGCGTGTTTCTCTGTGGAAGGTGAAGCACGGACGGGACATCCAAACCCTTTAAAAATCAGACGAATGAGGACGGAAATGAGGAAGTTACGTACACATACTTCTTCTCCTGCGTCTCTAACTTGAAGATGTGGACCGTCTCTGTGTTGCTGGAGGCCGACAGGTAGAGGCCTTCCATGCTGAACGCCAGTGAGCAGATGCTCACACACCTGAGATGCGACACAGAATCACGCTGGTAAAAGCAGCTTCGATTTCTCAAAAACTGTAGCGCGCTGAATCATCTCACCTCTTGACTCCTCTTCGAAACTCAAACAGCTTCAGTCCCTCCGGGATGGAGAAGACACGAATGACTGTTCCCTGAGAGGAAGTGAAAGATAAACAGAGGACGAAGACGACAGCGGTGATCTATTCGCTCAGGCGGAAAACAAAAATAGCACAAAAATAAGCCATGCAGACGACGGCGGGCTGGTGTGCTGCACCGTCTTACCTTCTCAGAGGCTGTGGCCAGTTTGGTTCCACTGGCATCAAATGCCAGAGCCGCCAACGGGCTGTCGTGGGCTGGAATCATGTTAGCCGCTCTCTGGGAAACAAACACACACACTAGTTAGGGATGTGCTGCTTCAGGGAGACGAAAATAGTGAGCTGTGGTTGTTCATGACAGGAAACACTGACTGTCAGGACAGTGTGATAGAAAAAAGAGGAAGCAGGAGCTGAGGAGAGGTCTGCTGCGTCTGTGTTCACCTACCAGGTTGACCGTGTCAAACACTTGAACTTCTCCTATCGTAGCACTGCCGGGGTACGCCAGATAACAGTTGTCATTGCTGATGGACAGAGCGCACAGTCCTGCGGAGACACACAGAGCACAGAGCAAACTTTGACGATGAGTGAAACTGAAAGAACGGCTCGAGTGAGGACGGTGATCTGATGGCACCAGCTGGTTTTGGTTTCGCGGGTCTGTTAAATACACAAACATCACAGCAGTGACTCAGATCTCGGAGACAGTTTTCGGCCTTCGGGGCGGCGCCGAACAAAAAAACTGAGCTGAGTCAAAAATGAAAGAAAAACAAAAATCTGTAGTTTCAGTGTGAGCAGTTCAAACAATGAGCACGTTCCTTGTGTACTATCATGTTACACACCTGTTTCGCCAGACTCACCTGAAGGGTTGGGTGGAGTTTCTCTGATAGTGTGCAGCACTTTCATGTCTCGGATGTTGTGAATGTAAAGCGACTCCTCCAGACACACGATCAGCCTCTGCGGGGAAACAGCAAAACATCAACATCACGGGCGAACATCGGTTTGTCGCGCACGTCTTATCTGATATTCACCACATTCACATAAGCGAGAGGGCCGTAAAACAAGTGTACCTAATGACACACAGTCAGACTGTGACGGCGGCCACACGACTGCAGCTGTAGAGATGGAAGACTTTGCAGAATACAGCAGGAGGTAGATGAATAAACAGAACGGCTTAATTTAACAATTTCCTCTCTCATTTAACGGACTGTTTTTCTATTAAACACGGATAAATTACAATTAAAAGTTTTAATGTGTCACTTAAGCAAATCGAGCCAAACTTTCCACACAATGACTTTCAATTATATTTTCTCGTTATTATTATATTTGTCTCTTTAAAGGTTTCCTGTATTATGTGATGAATATTACTAAACATCGGTTTGTTGTGACATTTTCACAAGATAAATACGTCTTCCAGTGTTTGTTTACGCGACACGCGGGTCGTGTAATTTGCATCCAGTTACAGCAGCGATGGAGATCAGTGATTTGTTGAGAAGACAAATATGCAGATCTGGATCTAGGACGGTACAAATCATGGCTGGTATCAAGGGGAATGCAAGATCTCTCCACAATAAGACGGAGGCGATAAGGACGCTAAACCAGAATACAGAGGGAGCTGTGGGAGCAGACGGCTGAGGACAGACAGGAAAGCAGACGGGGGGGGGGGGGGCTTTGGTCCACTCTACCTGAGCCCCCACCCTTCTGAGTGTCTTATCTCACCTGTCTGTTGAGCTTGACAGCCAGTATGGTGTTGGAATAGGAGTAGTTGCAGATCTCTGTTCCCTTCTTGAAATGACAGACTTTGAGCTTCCTCGGGGCCTTCAGGCTGACGATGGCGACCAGACTGCTGGAGAACAGACGCTCCACGATACACACATCCTCCGTGTCCGCTGCAGGCAGACAAACACACACACACACACACACACACACTAATCATCATCAAATCATCACACTCACACTCACCCAGTGACATCTTTCATTAGCTGCGACAACTTTAAACAGTTCAGGGAGTGAAATGGTGAAAAGGAGTCACAGGCGGCGGAGGTGGAGGTTGGCGGCCATCGTGGCGCCGCTTTAATCTGTGTGAGAGTTTCTTTCTTCCTGAGCAAACCTGCAAAACTTTTATGTGCGTTTAGGGAATGGATCGAGCATCGACCGGGCTCGTGAATTATAGATAACACACTCATCGTCTTCCTCTCGCTGTACAACTGAACTCAGCTGCTCGGCTCTGCTGCTGCCAGATTTGCATCGGGTTCGGTTAGCCACGGTTAGCTCACCGCACATGGGAAGTTAACCAGCTTTACACAAGTCTAATAATGAGGAGGAAGCTTGATGTTATGGTATGTGGCTTTGGGAAACCTGCTGACTTGTAAACTTATAAATATTTAAACTAACATGCTCTCTCGATGCTCTGATGGCGCAGCGTCTAGACACGTTCATCAAACACAAGAACTCAAAAATACGACACAGTTTATGTAGAGCAAGCAGCTCGAAAACTCCCCTGTCCTCTGACTGAACACAGACATCCTGCAGACACACAGAGAGCGCAGAGGATACTTACTACATTCATATATCTGCTCCAGTTTGTCCACAGAGGACAGGGAGAAAAACTTGTATCCTGATTTGGTGCCAACAGCTAAAGACCTGTTTAATAATAGAAACAGAGACAGTCATTACATCAGCAACTTATCAGAGACAAATGAGCAACACATACGCAGCCTTAGAAGACAGAAATCAGCTGACTGCATCCGTGGAAGTCTGAGGAACGTTCTCGTACCGTCGTTTATCTGTGTGTTATTTTGTACAAACCGGGCACAGAAAGCTCCAAACAAAGCCGTGCCGAACTCAACGTGCAAACATTTTAGCTTTCAGCTCTGACAGATCACCTGCGATACAACGGAGAGGATATTTCATCTCGACAGCAGATGAGAAGAATTCAGGAAATACTCGTCTTCTGTCTTGTTTACGTTAAACAGTCGTAATATTATCATCATGATATTCTGCCACATAAAATTTGATGTCAGAATAAATTCCATATTGTGACTCGCAGGCCAGCGTTCGATGGACAGAAGATGGATCAAATCTCCTGCATGTAACTGTGGTGATGAATCCTGAAGGCACACGCGCGTAATCCAACCTGATCCAACACTCTAACATGAATTATACTTTTACAAAGCTTCTGGTGACACAGTCGGAGAGGTCATTCATGTCAGACTTTCTACTATATACTTATTTATCGTCAACCTCATGTGTACAAGCTGCTGTGACGAGTGAATTTCCCCGGTGTGGGATCATTAAAGTTTATCTGCTCCCTTCTTAGAATTTACACTTTCAGGTAAAAACCTAAAACATTTTCACATTTTATCAAATATTAAGAATCAAACTATAACGCCGTGCAGCTCCGCGTCCAGGACGTTCACAAAAACACACCCTGCTGCTGATTTTCAGAAGTCTACATTTGATCTGGCTCCGTCTAAAGTCAGTTTTGTCTCAAATAAATGAATATTTGTCACTCTGGCACTAGAAGGTTATCTCCTATTAATTGTCTGATATTTGATTATAGATGGATAAATTACAGTCAGACCTCTCCCTGTAAATATAAAGCTACATTTCCACACACACACACACACTCATCAGTGTGTCATCTGCTGCACTGGGTGCACTGGTCAGACTGTGACAGCAGTGGTCACACGGCTGGAGGGTGGTGTGTTGTAACAGACAGGCCGGGCAGGCCTCTGCGGTGTGGAGCACACATGCAAAGCACATTTAACGGACTCACCACCACCAACAACAACAACACCACCACCAGCAGCTGCTGTATGTGCAGCTACATGTCTGCAGCAGTGACCCAGTTTGCCACTTTTTATTATCTAACGGACAACTGTGGCTAAAAGCAGCTAGCAGGCTAACTCACGCCGGCTTTAACGTATCTGCGGCGAGTATATTAATCCTAACAATCGTCACCTCGGCCCCCAAAGTTACATGACACCTCACCTACATGTGTATTGTGGCTAAAGTTAGCCTCGTTAGCTAATGACGGGTAAGACAGCACGTAGCCTCACCGCGTTAGCTTAGCTTAGCTTCAGCTACAGTTAGCCTGCGCGCTACAGGGGTCGTTGCGGCGGCGACAAACAACATCAAGGCCGGTTCAGGTCGCCTCCTGTCACACGGTGAAACGCCCAGACATGTCCACACCGAGCTAGCTAACCGTTTAGGCCGTCATCGGACCACACTCGCCCCCCCTCCCCGGCCCAGCCTTACGTGTTGTCCTGGTTAAAGTTGGCGAAGAGGAGCTGGCTTCCGCCAGCTTCCCCGCTTTGACTGGCCAAGTTCATGGGCTCGGCACCATCGACACGTAATGTAAAAGCTCCGGATGAAATGGCAGCTGAGGTGCGGTGCTGTGGTGAAGACGTGCTGGGCTTCAGGGGGCCATCATCTCTTTCTCTCTCGCAGCACCGCTGTAGTGATTGTTGTTGTTGTTTTTCACACAGGGGCTGCTGCTCCCTCTCACCGCGCATGCGCCGAGCCAGGCTGCGTGCGCTGGCTTTAAAGAGACAGAGCGGCGCTCTGCGCGGCGTCCACGTGGGGGGAAAACTCCCCGAAATGTCTCTGAATTCCTGTTTTTTGTCTCTTATTGTGGCTGCAGCGGACAGAGAGGTTTGAATAAACTCTCCTGGAAAGTCTCACCTGTGCAGAAACTATAAGTGGCTTGATGTAACAGCGCCCTCCGCCGTCCACGTGTGCAAACAACACCTAAAATGAAGGTATGATGCGTTTATTCGACATATTGTTGATAATACAGGCAAATTCTGATAAACTCTTAACCCCAGCCAATGTTATAATGTTAGTTCATAATTTGGACAGTTGTTCCTGCAGTTCTCCAGGTATTTAGAAGAAATTATTAAGAATAATAATCCATCTATGATGCACTGAGCTCTTCTCTCCCATTCATACATGTTAATAACTTCAGCTCATAGTTCATTCACACTTTTATGATGCCCACAAACAGATTTTTCTCTTCACTGCTATGTAATTAATATAAGATCATTTCATTTTCAATTATTTGGAATAACAAAACTGAAAGTGAAAGTGAAGTCACATAAATATATTCATTTCTGTTGGATGCAGGGCTGCATATTAAAGAATAATGTATTATATCAAGGTGATTATGTTATGAATGGCCTGTCTTCCCACACACGAGCATCAAAACTTAACGCACAGCAGTGACTCTGCTGGCAGGAGCAGAGATGTCTGAGGCGTGGGATGAGAAGGAAACAGTTAGCCGTTTGATGTGTTGACAGTAATTTGTGGTGTGAGTCACAGTTTCTGGCTATGCGTATACCTTCCTGTGCAGTTTCAGGTGTGTGTCTGAGCATGTCTGCGTGGCATTGTAATGGATATAAAAATATTTGCTGGATAACAAAGGAAAGCTTAGCAGCACGGTGAGTGGATGACTGAGAGAGAATTTTTAAAAAGGAAAGTAAGACAACAATGATGCAACAAACATGAAAAAACTACAAAAGAAATACTTTCATCGTGATGAACTTTTAACCTATACTGTAAAAGAAATTGCAAAAAAACAGTCAAATAACTGTCAGCCAAACAAAAACTGTAAAGTTTAAAGATCAGTAAAATTCAAGTAATAAAAAAAATGCATTTACAGAAAAATTCAGTCGCAGTTTTACAAAGAAACACTGTTTTTTTTTACAGATTCCCTGAATTATTACAATCAAACACTGTTAAAAAAGTGACGATACTAATAGTTCTACAGAGAAATGCTGTCATTTTGAAATTAGAATGTAAAATCACACAGAAATGTAAAAGATTTAGCTTAACGATCCCAAAGAAAAACATTAAATTGTTTGTATGGACATGAACATTACAGATTATTATTGTCATTTTATATAAAGTTGTAGTGAAACAATGATAGTAACTTTACTGTACAAAAATGAGAATAAATTAATGGCAAACTACTTTAAGTACGTTTGGTTATTAATTTACAAATAATTTGAGTGACATTATTACTCTGTAATGAGTAATTTGACACTTTTAAAAACAGAAAACGGCTGTAATAATGGGATTTCTTTGTAAATTAGGTTACAGAGTGTGAATGTAAAGAGAAGCACTATCTACTGTCACGTAGTGTCTGTATTTTATAGTGTTTTGTATTTTAAAAAAACAACAAAAAAGAGAAAACTACTGTAAAAAAATCCCAGAAATGTTTTTTGTTTGTTTGTTGTGGATGTCTTTAATGACAGAAATTGTAATCAACAAGACTCTGTTAGGTTTTATTAAATTCCAGCGTAGTGAAAACAAACATCATCATTACAGATCTGCGATCTCTGAAATCACCACAGTGACTCCACGTTGGAATCACGCTGTTAATCCTGTTTGTTGCTGCTGTGTGGTCGTGATTCTGCGTCAGCCGTGTCCTTTGGTCCAGTTTACTGTTTTCAGGGTCTGTCAGCACAGGCAGAGGTCCAACACAATGTGTACCGGCCTTTGGTTTACATAACCCACAGCTTCCAAATAAACGTAACAGACAGACAGAGGCAGAGGTGGGGTTTGTAAAAGAGAGAGCAGAGCTGCATGCCCGGGTAAAAAATGTTTCTTCTGATCCTTTTGATGTTTAACTTCTTGAAAGACAACATGCAAAAAATATGGTGTTATAACATGCAAATAAAAGCTATTAAATGGCCTGTACAGGCTCTGAGTTAGATAGTGTTACAGCAGCTACAGCCAATAGACTGTTATTTACCTGTGCAAATATGCCCGCCTGCCCACTGTCGCTGATATTTTGAGCCATATGTCCAAACACAGTCATGAGTGAATGTGTAACATGTTTTTTTTAAGCATGGAAACTGTTTGAATGTCTCTGTTTGCATAATGTATCTGTTCTGTCTCACACAGCTGCTGCACAGTGACACAAAGGGGCCTCTGCTGGCCACTGTTGTTGTTGTTGGATAATATTTAATTTTCCATTCAGTCTGAGTGTGTGTGTGTGTGTTGTTTGAACAGAAGCATGAGTGGATCTGCAAAGGGAATGATACACTTCCCTTTATTTAATATGAGGAGATAAGTGTGCCGCAGAGCTGGCTGTAAATTATAACCATGTCTAAACATATCAAACAGCACATGTTTTCTTAAATACATTTAATCATTTAAAAGTAAATCCAGATTGTCAGACCATTCCTCTTGTCTACAAATAAAAAAATACATTCATGAGTATTTTACAGGCTCAATATATTTTAATTTGACTACTTTTAGGCCAATAAATAAATAGTTTTACGGTCAGGCAGTATTTAGACTCCCATTTAGAGACTTTTAATATAATTAATATAATATAAATTTCAAGTTCAAGTTCAGTTTATTTCGCTAAAAGTACTAAAGCATGGCCAATATATTAAGTGGTTCTCAACCTGAGGGTCAGACCCCCACCAAAAGCTGCAAATTTGACGGATCATTCTCCTCTGTCATTATGTCCACAGAGGCTGCTGAGCCCAGTTACATTACTCAGCTCCGGTTGTGGCACGACACTGGCTCCATTTTCCATCAGCCATTGCCTGCATGGTACAGATTAAACGTTTTAAAAAAGTAAACATTCAAATGATGTGAAAGAAACTTTTTTGGTGTCTGGTCACATTTTCTGAATGTATGTGGGGAACTTGCTGCCTACAGCCGGACTCCACTGACAAATGTCTTATTTCCCACCTTTCACCTTTTTTTTTCTAAAGTTAATACAACATGAATAACTTTATTTTTAAAAATAATTATTCAGTCAGTTAATTGTCACATTTTGTGTCTGTTTGTCTGGAACTTAAAATGTCAGCGCAACGCAGCCAGTTTGAAAAAGAGGCAGAGACTAAATGCGTTTGTGTTGTGGGTGGAGGGGTTGATGTTTGCTGGTTTGTTATCATCAGGCAGGATAAGAGAGGAAAAAAGGGGGAGGAGGAGGCGGAGGAGGGGTCACACACAAACCCAGCCCCGCGGAACATCCTGCAAACACATCTGAGAGAAGCTCGGAACAAAAACTCTGTGCGGGTTGCCCCGGCGCACGTCGCCTCGTGCTGCTGCCTGTAAAAGTCGCCCAGTTGTTGTTGCTGTGCAGTAGTAGCAGTAGTTGTTGTTGGCTCTGCAGGTCGCTGCCCCCTCCCCACTGGACTTATGTGTTTATGTTTGGACGCGGTGGTGGGACATCCGGAATGGGGCATCCGTAGGAGGAGGACGACGCTGTCGGTAAATAGAGTGCGAGCGCACGCAAGGCGCGCGTGAGAGCCTGCACGAGATGGACTTTAAGAAGACGAAATTTGGAAGGTAACTTTATTTTTCCACAAGCTTTGACTCATGCTGATATCAGGCACCGTGTTTTTGTCATGTGTGACAGATCCTGTGCGTCCATGCGTAATGACGCGCTGGCACCGGGACAACCAGAGCACCAGAGGGATGTTATAGATTAGTTTGTGTCTGTTAGAGATAAAGCGAGGGACAGAGACCATTACGTTTGTATCCAAGTACCCAAACAGACTTTTTTGGGTCACACCCTGTAAATTTACAGGAATTTACTGGCTACTGAGCTTCAGTATTAAGACAATAAAAAGTTTAATTACAGGTAATTACTGTGATTAGGCAGCAGCAAAATACTGTAGTTGTACAATACTGATGTGGCTGGGTCAATGTAAAAACAGCACAGTGCTTTAATGTTACCGTAACTGTGAACATTACAGATCATTTTACTATGAAATACTGTATTTTTTCAGTGATATCGTATCTTATTGTTATTGTAGAAACACATTAAAATACTGAGGATTTCATCTATACTGCTGTAAAATAATTACTATATATAAAAATAATAAAAATAAAATAATTTACTGCCAGTATTTACGGTAAAAGTACAATAATATATTTTACAATCTACATTCTCCACCATTTTATGTGAACATACAGTATTTTAATGTGGTACATAACCTGTATATTTACACAAATTTACTGGCTGCTGAGTGGAAGTGCCCCATCAATGCAGTAAAAACGGCAAATTACAAATAAATCCTGTGATTACGATACAGCTACATTACAACTACACTGTAATTTAGCAGCAGAATGCTGTAGTCTTACGGTAATGTTGCGGTTGGCTTAAAAATACAGAACATTTCTGTAATGTTACTGTGCAGGAGTTTTACCATCTGAATCATCTTTTGAAATCTTCTCCAGGCTCCTCGTTGGCTGCACTCGCTGCTCTGTTTCACTGGACATCACACACACTCACACACACTCTCAGTATATCACGTTGAATTCTGCTTGGGTGCATTCATCCGTCAGTTGGTGCATGTTTGTGTGTGTGTGTGTGTGTGTGTGTGTGTGTGTAGTTAAACGTGAGATGGCGATAATCGTGAGAACCAGAGTTGGAGTCCCAGAGGAGATGAACTTGATCTTTGCCGTAAAAGGAATAGCCCCGGAGTTACAGCGAGCGTATACAAACACACACACACACACACATTCCTATAACGTATACTATGATCCAAAGGTTCTGATCCTCTTAGATGCAACCGATCCTATTAATGTATGGAATGTGCTGCAATGAGCTTTTACGACCAAACACACGTATGACACACGTGAAGAAAAGGAGAAAGCGGCGTGTGTGTGTGGAAGAAGAATGAGGATCAGGACAACAATGCTCTCTCTGATCACAGCCTGTGAATCTCTGTCCCTTCCTTTCAGTTCATTACACAGAGACTCTGTCATAACCTATTAGCAGACATCAGACTATTACATTCAGGTTCATTGACAGCACTACAATACTACAGCAGTGCTCAGAAAAAAAACAAAAAACTTGTTGTGCAATTGGCACAGCCTGCAGGGAAAAACCAAAGGAATGGCAGCTATCGTTGATCTGTCTCTGGATAACACCTTCAGACAGATAGAGCATGTAACACAAGCCCGATGGTCACTTTATTTACTAGATTTTGCAGTAATATGAGTGTGAATTACGATAATGCACTGATAGGACGTGCATGAAAAGCAGAAGAGTGAGTCTGGAGGAAAAGCAGATGTGTTTTGAGCCCCGATGCCTTGCACCGCCAGCCAGACCTACAACAGGAAAACACACCGACATTCTTGTTATGAGGGTCTTGGTGGTGAGTGCACAAACACACACACAGACACACACACATACACACACCTCGAGCTGAAAGTTTAAACAAGACAGCCCACGAATGTTATTCTCTTTCTGTCCGACGAAGCGGTTACACGTCACAGCTGCTCTAAAGTCGAGGATCAAGAGAGGAAATCAGACATGTGACGCGTTCTTTGACTGACGCCTTCGTCTCACAAGATGATTCTGATCGCAGATAAAGATTCTGATGCTAAAATGTGTGCAGCTTGAAATGTTTGGACTCTGAAACTTGTCAGGTCAGTGTGTTATGCAAGACGTTTCCTGTTACATTAGTACATCATGTCAGTGTTTTAGGTCAGGTGTGTGACAGTCGTACATCCCTTTGTTTTCTACTTCTGATTCTGCTGAACATGCTGCAGAATTAGTGTTACAACAAACAACTATGGCATGAGTGTGTGTGTGTGTGTGTGTGTGTGTGTGAGTTGGGAATGAGGCGTGATGCTGGCGTGTGATGATGAGCCGTCGGCCTAAATGTGCAATCAAATAACACAGCTGACCGACACTGACACACCTGTGGCCCCTACACGAGAAGCTACATTTGAATGTGTGTGTGCGTGTGTGTGTGTGTGTGTGTGTGTGTGTGTGTGTGTGCATCTTGACGTATAAAATGTGGTTTCGTAACATCTCCAGATGTGTTTTTCCCCTGTAAGCTGGGATTGAGAGATTTACTGCTGATTAAATAGCCTACACAACACACACACACACACACACACACACACACATACACACACCCACACACACACGCACACACACACACACACACACACACACTCGGTCACTTTAACACAACAGGGAAAAATGCAAATGTAGTTAATGATTAGCGGTCAGCGGAGTAAACTGTTGTTGTAGTACAGACAGTGACATCACTGGTGGCCATAGCAACGCAACGCAGACAGTTGCCCCAGTAACGATGAGGCGCACTAAAAATTCAGACAACGTGATGTGGATTAGAGACCTGTAAATCCTCCAAGAATGACCATCACACACACTCCCTCCCTCACACACACACACACACACACACACACACACACTGTTAATAATCACCAAGATTTTACAGAAAACTACTGTAAAAATACAGATTCTGTGTAAAAGTTACAGTATTTTAATGTAGAACACATCCTGTAGCTTAGCAGCAAAGATAATGTAGTTTTACAGTAATATTGTGGTTGGATTATTATAATTTTACATTAAAATACTGTATTTTTGTGGCATCTGGTTACCGTAGAAACACAACACACAAACTGTTATTTTCAATTATTGTAAAATATTTACTATAAATTACTGTGAATTTAGTATACAGAAAGTATTTTAATAAAGTACACATCCTGTAAGATTACAGGAATTTTACTGGCTACTGAATCGCAGTAAAAATGGTAAGTTACTGTAAATTTACAGTAACAATTTATCATATCGCAGTTTTACATCAAAATACTGTATTTTTCACAGTGCTTGGTTACTGTATCTTACAGTAACTTATTCACATTCTGCAGATCTATAGTCATCACTTGAACACTCTCTTTTGTCTCCCCCTCCTCACCTTCTCGCCACCTCACCTCACCTCACCTCTCTCTCAGGTTCATGAACTGCAGGGTGCCAGCCAGTAAGAGATACCAGCCCACTGAATATGAACATGCTGCAAACTGTGCCACACACGGGGTGAGCCCAAACAAACACGAACACACACACTCAGATTAAAAGCTGTCCTCGTGCTTTCTGTGTTCAGTGAGTCTGTTATAAAAGAGGAGAAGAAGATGGGGAGGATTTTTAGCCTTGCCATGGAGGCGGTGGGATATAATCTGTGATTCAGCCTGTAGCTTTCTGTAATCTGCTGTAATCCCTGTGTGCTTCTGCCTCCGAAAGAGCAGGAATGAATCAGACGGTGAAAGATGAAAGAAAAAACAGAGATGAAACATAATAATGACTGTAAAGCCAAAAATGGGATACTTGATACCTATCTGAAGTGTTTCCCATAAACATCAGGTATCATCTTCACCTCTTAAAGGAATATTTTGACATTTCAAAGGTAACAAAATCCGCCTACCAGCACCAACATTTCACATTTTTGTACAGATTAAACATACAAGATGTAACATGTTGATACGTGAGCTGTTCTGCTTCTGTTGGAAGAGCCAGGCTAGCTGTTTCCAGTCTAAGATAGTTATAGCTACATAGTTAGCATACTGCATACATTGCCCAGCTCCTGTTCTGGCACGACACTGGCTTCACTCCCCATCACCATTCCCCCAACCTCGTCTTCTTCTTGGTGGTCCAATCCACCTGTGGTCCAAACACTGACACTCCCCCGCTCGGCTAACAAACTGAGCTAACAGCCGCTACACTTACATCAACATGATTCAGGGTGGAATGTCAACAATGTCAGGAAACAGTTTTGCTGACTAATTTTCCCAGAAGAGGCTGGAAAATAAAATCTGTGTCTGGTTTTTGAATGATGAAACTAAATTTTTGTTAAATTCTTTCCAGTTGTGGATCCTTCCCAGTCTGCTGGGCGGGTCTGTGCTCTACTTCCAGTCTGTGGACCAGTGGCATCGCATGGCCGCCTGGCTCTATGGGAGCGGTCTCACCGGCTTGTTCGTCACCTCGACGCTCTTCCACACCGCTGCCTGGAAAATCAGCCACCTCCGGTGTGTTTGTGTGTGTGTGTGTAGCAGAAAATCGCTGGTAGGGATTTGGCAGATGTGCGTGTGTGTGTGTGCCGCTCTGGTAGACGTTAACATCACACACACTCAGACGTACACTTTGTTAATTATGACACAGCCAGATGCCTGTAAAAGCCAAACAGCAGATGTGGCCGTGGTAATGAAATGGTATCTTCAGCTTCACACGTTCGCATATTAAACACCTTCGGACCATTTCCTCTTTCTGTGTTGCCCACCTTCCCGTCATGTCCGTCAGTAAACACATCATGAAGATATCAGATGTTGTTCAAACGTGTCTCAACTAACAGACTAACATGTTATCTGTTCTAACCTAAGTCTTATTTTTAATCAGCCGATTGAGTTTAAGCCTATTTGACCTTATGTGCTACAATATATTTAAAAACCTCAGAGTTACTTTGGATTCTGACCTTTCGCAGTCCAAAAAGACACAACAAACGTTGTTTTATATTTTGAAGGTCGAGTCAGGGGAGGTAAAACTGTGAGACAGACCTCAGGGCTCAAGAACTAAAGCCCATTTTAGTCGTCATGATTTAGAAATGAGCTCTGGTCTCTCCTTCTCTCGTTGCTGTGCAGGAAGGTGGAGCAGCGTTTCCACATGTGTGACAGGATAGCCATCTACTTCTTCATCGCTGCCTCGTACTCTCCCTGGTGGGTCGCAGTTAACGCACGACATGCAGTTTAGTGGATGACAAAGTTGATGTAGACATACTGACGTGTCTCCTCAGGTTCATGCTGAGAGAACTCGGGCCGTGGTCGTGCCACATGCGCTGGCTGATATGGGTCATGGCCTGTGTAGGATCCATGTATGTCTTCTTTTTCCACGAGAGGTAACACAGTCTCTCTTTGTGTCTCCGTGTCCCGGTTTTACACAATTAACCTGAAACCGAACTCCCGCCCTCCTGAGTGTTTACAGCAAACACCGCGCCGCTGTTTGAAGCAGAAACACTTAGACAGAAAATTGGAGGTTATTATCGTCTCATGTCCCAGTTCTCGTCCTGCAGGTACAAGCTGGTGGAGCTGCTGGGATACGTAGCCATGGGGGCCGTTCCTGCTCTGGTCATCCTGTCTATGGTAAGATCGTCTTCCTGTTGTGAAAGGCTTCCTGCTATTGTGTGCGGGTCAGACACTGTCAGTATTCACGGAGCCACACCGGTGCTTTTATTACCTGCAAAACATAACAACAGTTTTCCAAAGAATATTTTTAGATTCCTCTCCTCCTCCAACACTCAAAGGGCTTTCCTGACACCTCACACTGATACCTCTCGGGATATATGCAAGATCATGAGTTTCTTGAACTAAAAAAACACACAAAACCATTTCATATACTTTATTTGTTTTGGATTTCCACTAGCTGGTGCCGGGGATCCATACGAAACATAAAACATTACTGAGCAATTAAGATGAACCGTATACCCAGAACTTGCTGGAAGAACTGCATAGCCCATCGGGGATCACCTCAGGACCCCCCATGTTGCTGGGGAAAGATTACGAGCTGATCTATCCACAAACTGCACATGCTTTCTTCTCCTTCTCCAGGTGGAGCGTGCAGGTGTGTGTGAGCTGGCAGTGGGCGGCGTCTTCTACGTGGTGGGCGTGGTCTTCTTCAAAAGCGACGGCCTCGTCCCTTTCGCTCACGCCATCTGGCATCTTTTCGTCGCAGTGGGGGCGAGCGTTCACTATTACGCCATCTGGAGGTACCTGTACTTCCCCGGGCCGCTGCTGCACACGTCCAGGTGACTAACCGCGTCACATGACTGACTGCGAGGAGAGATGACGCCGATGATGACGTCTCATTTTCTTCTGTGATGTGAACTCCACCCCCTCCATACGTGCCAAACTTACCACACAGGCATTCCTTTATATCGGTGCTAACCCTCTTCTAACTTGTGTGTCACAGTTTTGTCCATTTTTGCACAGCGGCAAAACATGAAAATACAGAGTAGAGCTGGCACTGACAAACATTTCACTGAAAGAAACTTTGTTATATTTGAGTATTTGAGCTCACACACACTCTGACACATTTTTGACACAATGACCGACTGCAACAAGCTGACAAAGGTCAGCCGCCGTGGATTATCGGCCTGGTTGTGATTTATATTCGTCATGTGATTTACAAGATAAAGAGTCTGATCATAGAGCTAATGTATCACTAACTCTATTCTCTGCGTCAAATGTTAAATTCACAAAGAATGTCAAGGCGATTTGATTATCCTGCTTAGAGGACGATGATTGCCAGTCATGTTTTGTTTAAATGATACACTCTCAGGGTGCATTCAGACGGGCGCTGCGGCGTGAACGCAGGTTTTTCCAGTGGAACTGCAGTGAACACGGAAAACTGAGCCGGATCCAACTTTTGAAATAAACGCAGCCCAGCATCTCACTGCGGCCACCGCTCAGACGCTCAGATCGGTCAAACCTCCACAGAAATGTCTCTGAAACTGAGACTGCCCAGGTGGATTCAACACTAAAAAGGTTTGTGAGAGCAAGTGGTTGAGTGACGTAGACAGTGAATGAGAGTGAGCGAGCACAAACCTCGATAAAGCCGGTCAATCAGCGAAATAAAAAGTCATTCCCTGAATGTTTCACAGCGGTTACAGACACAGCGGTAGATAATCAATGCAGCGTCTGATCCTGTCTGAATGCACCTTAAACCTCGAGCACTTTTCATCTGCAGCAGTGTTGAATGAATTCCCTAAAATCATCTGAATTAACACACGGGCATGTTATACATGTAAATTATATATATGCAGATTTTTATACTTCTTTGAACACTGTGTAGATCACACCTGCAGGTTTTCTTCAGTAGTTAAACTGTTTGTTTCACTTACTCAGGAAGTGTTTTTGAAAATCAGATGATCTATTTTGTACAAAGATTTTATTTTCACTGTATTAAAGAAGAGACACTATGTTACACGGTGCGTCTGTGTGCTTCATCACACCGAGCTTCAATCATAGAAAGTCGTTTATTTACAAAAATAATGTGCAAAAATCATCCGTCATTGTTTGTCTTGGTGCTGATGATCCGTGTGTGCGCGTCACTGTGATTGTGTGAGGTTGGTGAGGGCTCGCAGTCGAAGCGGCGTGGCCACGTTGGTGTCTCTGTGCCACCGCGGTGTCATGACGTGTTGAGGCGGGGTCAGGACGCTCTGAGCCACACCGGGGGCCTTCAGCAGCGACCACAGCTCCTCACCTCGTGTCACTATGGCAACGAGGTCGTCCTCATCGGAGCACCAGGCGACTAAGCCGCCTCGGGTTACCGTCCTCAGCTTGGAGAGGAAGAGAGACACCCTGAAACAGACGTAAAGTAGAGTTAGACGACATGCAGATGAGGAAAAGGTGAACGGAAACGTGTGCGGCTGTCAGTAACCTGGGTATGAGGTCATGTGATCGTGACGCCAGCTTAGCCAGAGCGCTCATCAGGGTGGTGACGACCCTCGGCGCGGGGCAAACGGCTCCGGGTGGCGGAGCGGATGAAGTGATCTCAAACAGCACCGCCTCCAGCGCCTCAAAACAGGAAGTGATGAGCTTCACGGAGCAGCGAGAGTCACATGACACAGAGAGATACTCTCCCAGCACCCACACCTGGAAGACAAACACATGGAGTGTTATTTCGGTGTCGGGTTTGGGTCACGCTCTATTGTTTCGCGTGATGCTGAGGTTTGAGAAAAGCTTGAACAGGATCCAGAATACGCAGCTTCATTACCACGTGCGTGTAGATTTCCTCTTTGCTGTAGACGTTGGCGGTGGCTCCGGCGAACTCCAGCAGCTCGTGAGACTGGTCCACCACAAGAGACGGGTGGAGCTTACAGAACTTCAGCAGGTGGCAGCTGAACACCCTGGAAGAGCGAGAGAGAGAGAGGGGTGAGACGGGTGAGGAGAACAGAAAGTTTGCTTTACAGAGCAGCCACAGATTAACACAGGTTAAGATCAAGAAGTAAACACATACAACACCACAGAAACAGTGACAGGAAAGAAACATCAGATCTAGAAACTTCAAAATAAAAGAATCGATGTAACATGAAGGGGAAATCTGGAAGTTCCCTGAATCAGCGAGCCTCGTCTCCTCAGTCAGGTCATTCCAGAGCTGAGGTGTCCTGAAGGAGAAGCTGCCACCTCTAGTTTCAAGCCTCGACCTCGGAACAACTAGAAGTGACCCGCCTGAGGATCTGAGGCTGCAAACGGGCTCGTACGGGGTTAACATGCTGGGGATGTGCAATAAAATCTTAAAATCGATCTTTAAAAACACACAGGAAGCTGAAATCAGTGAAATGTGAAAACCGGACGAGCTGAGGGGGTGAAATATTTCTTGTTGATGCCAGAGAGGAGTGAGTTTTTTAAATATAACACATCTCTGCTGCCCCTTGTGGTAAACAAAAACATCTCTGACGTTCATTCAGTTTTCTGTCATTGACAGCTGTTGTAGTTCATGATGAACGATGACGTGCAGCAGATCCAGCTCCTCTGTGTGTGTTCTTACCTGTGTGTCTCTGTGACGTACTTCGGGATGTTGAGGAGGAGGCTGCTTCTCTCCAGCATCACCAGAATCAGGTGAGCTAGAAGCTTCTCGTCAGCCACCTTTAAAGAAAAACACACACTCGCGCTGTTGGGACCTGAAACGTGTCAAAGTGCAGGACGTGTAACGTAACGTAACATTTAACGTCTCTTCACCGTGATGACTGTGTTGAAAAAGATGTGCAACAGCACGGGGACGGTCTGCGCACACTGAACAGCTCTCGGCCAGTCGGCAGCCTCGGCCAGCAGCTCGTGGAGCGTGCTCAGTCGGTCGATTGTGTCGCCTGTGCAGGGAAAAAGGAAAACAGCGATTCAAACCATCTGCGGACAGACGACACATCTGTTATAGACAGAGCGACACCCTGACTGCGTTACCTGAACCTGCCTCCCCTCGAAGCAGGAAGAGGAAAAGTCCTCGGAAAGAAGGGCTTCGAAACGCATCGAGCGACAGCAGACCGCGGCTGCCGGACTCAGTGATGGGCAAAGAAGCCGACCTGCAGCACGCAGACACACACACACACGAGGTAAGACGGTGGTGAAATAAGTGAATCTTTTAGACAGCTCTCTGATGTGTGCACACCTGTGTTGTAAAACCAGCGTGGCAGAGAGACAGGGCAGGTCCAGCAGGGTGTGGAGGAGCTCCACTGCGGTTCCAGCTGTGACCAGAGAGGGCAGCAGATCCACAAAGTCGTCTATCAGCGCCGGGCTGTCCCACGCCAGCAGCTGCGGAGACAGACAGAGACATGCAGCACGACCTCCTCCAAGAAGACGCTCAGGAGTGTCTCTGTGAGACGAGCTCTCACCTTCAGCAGGTTGGGGAAGGAGCGGATGTACTGTGGGACGCGCAGCTGCAGACTCTCGAGGTTCAGCCGAAGGAAGCGGAGAAGCTCGTGTGCCAGGAACTGATCGTTGAAGAGCTCAGAGGGGAATCGACCAAACACCAGCCTCCACACACACTCACAGTCCACAGCAGCCATCTCCCCTGGGTAGATTCAAACACACACTTTTAAACAAACGCATACGAGAAGCTGAGATATGTGCACGTTGACGTGAACACACACACACACACACACACCATGGTTGAGGTAGAACTGTGCGATGGGCAGCAGGACTCTGGCAAACGACAGATCTGAGCTGAGGCGCCCGAAGAGCGCCTTGATGCACGGGAACGTTCGGAAGACCAGCGAGGCGTCCTCGACGCACACGCAGTCCAGGATGCACACCGCCTCCACCAGACACTGAGAGAGGAAACATGTGAACATGTGATTTACAAGACAAATGTGAAACTTGTGGAGAGCCTCGAAGGCTTCATGGAGAAAACTAAGACTCACATACTCGAGGAGAAAGAGGAGTTATGTCGATCACAACCTGTCACATCTAAAGACGGCGTGTCAAAAGTTCTGAGGACTTGAGGGTCTCACAGGGTCTCTGTTTGCACCGGGTAGGTCAAAGGAGCAGAAACAAACGCAGCTTTCAGCCACAGCTGCTGCTCGAGTCGGTGTTTCGAGAGCTGCAGCGATTTCTGACTTTTTCCCTTCTCTATTTGATCGTGGTACAAATGTAGGAGGACTCGTCAAACTCACTCCACAACTCCACCGATCTCTCCTCCTCCTCCTTTTCGACAGTCCCAGACTGAGCAGCTCATTATCTGCTCAGTCTGTAGAGACTTGGCTTGGCAACCCGGAGTGTGGACGTTTCAAGTCCAGCATGACAGGTAGCTGGAGTCCTAAGTGCTCCCAGAGTACTGCCAACCACTCCACCATCACCATGTCTATGAGTCCTCTGTGTGTGTGTGTGGCTGTATTTCGGGATTATATATTTAAAAACTTGGGTGAAAAAAGAATTTCCCCAGCGAGGGATGAACAGTTGTAGTTGCTGATCTTCAGACTCACCGCTTTCTGCAGGTCCGTGTCTGTCTTCTTGTGCGCCTCTGTGACAGAGAGAAGAACAAACATGAGCACGGTGAAATAAAAAACAGACTTCACTCCCTGCGTGTGCACTCACTGCGATCGCTCTGCTCGATGAGCCGCTGGCAGTACTGGAACGCCTTCTCTCTCAGACGCTCCTTTGGAGGCAGCAATCGGCTGGAGGAGGAAGTCGCCGAAACCATAGAAACCACCGACCCGTCCACCTCCGACCGGTCATCTGCAACATGAGAGGTCACGGCTCAAAAGCCTTGTCGGAGAAATGATGATTTCACGGCTTGAGGCCGAATCTGAACAGTTAGAAGGAACTTTAGGAAGTTTATCTGCAGCTGTGTGAAGTTTCGCAACAAAGAAAGAAACTCAACCAGGCGCCTTTAAACTGGAGATGGGTCAAACCGTTTCAACACACTGTATCAGAGTTTGTTTCAAACCAAGACCACATGACGATGATGCCTGAAGCTTCAGGCGTCGCCGGTGCTTCAGAAAGTTTCAGTTTTCATGAAAGTTTTGCAGCTAAACTGAGAGGAGTGCAGCAACAACCATCAGTTAAAAAAGGCGGCTTCACTGACTCATTCAATCCAAAGAAATCTGCAGTCATGTCAGATAAGTTTTAATTTGTTAAACTTAATGAAACTAAACAAGATGAGACAACAGAAAATATTTCTCGCCACCAAGTGAACAGGTAAAATAAGGTGAAACCACACAACCGCACCCAGATGACAGTGATCCAGCGACGTGGATAAACAACTCCACCCATATACACATTTTAGAATAACTGAGAGATCAGCAAAGATAGAGCTGTCTAAAGCGTACACTGGACCCTGATGAAGATAAGAAGTCATGAAAATGTCTTGAGGAGCTGCTATAACTCGTACAAACCACCAGATGTCACTGTGCTGCTTCACGTCTTCGTCCTGGCATCGTCGCTTCAAACTAAAAACTTTAAGACAAACTCGCTGTTGAGATTTAGACGAGAGATTATCAGGAAGTTTAGGGACAGACAACATCGCCCCTGAACGTCCCATTCAGAGCAGCTTGTTAGTCATTCATCAGAGTGATTCATCGTTCACGAGCTCACGAGAGGGTTAAAGGAAGATTAAAAAAAAGCCACACACACACACCGAGTGAAAGTCACAGATCAGGATTTCTGCTTGTGCTTGTGAGATAGAAGCCGTGTGAGTCATGATCATATCGAGTGTGGTGAGGTGAACTGTGTTGCCCCCGGCAGTTAAAACAGGAGCGTTGAGTTTAGTTTTTAATCGGCGTCTCAGAGAGGCACGCGCATGCAGCGAAGGTCCACAAACTGACATGTCTTACCATTAGAAAAGGAGTGGGAGTGGGAGAGGGAGAGGCTGAGCTGCAGCCTGTTTGCTGGAGATGATGAGAAACACAGAGCAGGTCATCGGAGGCTCTTTGCGTGCACTGTGCAGCTTTGACATGATAAGTAATGAGCCTCTCTACAACGGGAAGGCAGAAGGTTTGAGTGGAGGTCATACCGGTGTCCCCTGTGGTGTTGCCATTGGAAACAGAGTGGTAGGCGAGAAGCCAGTGGCGAAGCATCGAGAAGGAGTAGACGTTCATCCACTGGTCTTCGGTGAAGCTCTGGCCCACACACAGCACGGTGAAGAAATCCCCGGACACCGTGCCGTCCAGCTCGGCTGTGGGCACCGGCTGAAAACACACGAATGCAGAGATGTAGAACAAAGCAGTGACGCTCGTCTGTCTGCAGAGCTCAGAGTTTCATACCTGACGTGACCTCGGCCCCGTGAAGAACCCTCCGGAGGAAGCGCATCCACCCTGAGTGATGCTCGCATAACGCAGCCAGTCCACGAGCTTTTTACTCAGCAGGGTGACGTGATCTGGAGCAAACAACAGAGTGAAATCAGACTTTCTGTTTCAGCTTTTCGCTTTTAAATTTATCTCCGCGATCCCTCTGTCTGTTACCTTCGGTGAGGCACTCGGGGCTGTGTGTGAGGACGGCGTTGAGGACGGGCAGGGTGTGCGTGAGCGAGTGAGCTGACCCGTCCGATTGTCGGCCTTCCAGGCCGCGCAGCAGCTGAGCGCAGAGAGACGACAGGTCGTCCGTGGATCTCGCCTGTTTGGGGGTCAGAGTTTTTTTTGTTTAGGTCGAGACAAAACAGACACGAATCAAGCCGAATAAGACGTCCGCACACCTGTGAGAGCAGCAAGGTGGCGGCGTGGCTGTTCAGCTGACCCGCGCTCTCCTGGAAGAAGTTCAGCTCCTGACCAGGGAGGGGCAGCGTCTCTCTGAGCACAGCTGAGCCCAGCACCTGGAGCTGCTCCGAAGGTGACGAGAGGAGCGACAGGACTCTCTTCTGAAGCTCAGGAGGTAACCTGTGGTCAACGACAACAGAGCGGACACAAGACTGTGGCTGTGTGTGTGTAGATTAAACTGAATGTGACCGGTATGTAAGGTGTAGGCTGGAGCTCTTACGTCCGGGTGTACTTGGTGGCGGACAGGATGAGGTGCAGCCTCTGAAGGGAGTCCACCGTCTCATGGCTGAGCTCCTTCGCCTGGAGCAGCTTCACCAACCTGCTGTAAAACTTCTGCAGCTCAGACTCCTGGATCTCCCTGAAAATGACGCACGCAGCGCATCAGACATCAGAACGACTTCAGAGATCCGAATCCTCCACTGAGCGAACTGTAAATGAACTCAAGTAAAAGTACAAAAGTTTTACATACATTTCAACCCGAAACACACGTGCTTCACATGCAATGTGATGGCTACTGTAGGAAAGCTTAAACTAATATTACTGCAGTACATCTAAAAGTACTGCATTCAAGTTTGTACTCAAGTAAAATGTTTAGAAGTGAAATAAAAGTTTTAGAAACAAAATTTACTGAAGTTTTAAATGTAAAAATACTCATTAGGTTGAATCAGGGTGTCAGTTACTGAGCAATACTGCAGTATGAAAGTAATCTATTACATTTAAAAGTCCTGCATTCAGATTTTTACTCGAGTAAAAGCACAAAAACAAAATGAACTCACAGTATCTAAAGTAAAAATACTCATCACACTGAGCTGGGCTGTCAGTGTCAGGGATGCACTGAGCAATACTGCAGTATGAAAGTAATCTATTACACTTTAAAGTCCTGCATTCAGGTTTTTACTCGAGTGAAATGTTACATGTCATAGTACTGAAGTAAAAGTATTTATTATGCTGAATGTCAGAGATGATGAAGGATTCAGATCCTTTGATGAGAAATACCGCAGCACAAAAGTAATCTATTACATTTAAAAACAACACGCTGTAAAATATATAAACACTCTACCACACACACACACACAATAACGGTGATGAGAGTCAGCTGCAGCCCTTAAACACACACACACAGTTCAGAGCTAGCTCTGACAGGCTAACAAGGGTTAGCCTCGTTAGCTTAGCTTAGCTTAGCTTAGCATGTGAGCTGTTTGCAGTTTGTAGTTTTTGTAGTTTTTGTTTCTTACCTCGCTTGTTTGATTAAACTCTCTGAGCCGTGAGAATACATTTTACCAGAGAGTCACGACATTCCTCCAGCACTACCTGTCTGTCCGTCTACCTGTCTGCCTGTCGGAGGCGGAAGGTAAACAGTGCGGCCGCTAATTCAGTCCTGACTGGAATCACATGACCGACACTTTAGTTCCGCCTTCAGCAACAAAGAGGAAGTCCAAAGAGGATGTCATTATTATTTATTTATTTAATATATTAAATAAAATGTGTCACTTTAAGGTCACTTTATTTTTTTCTCTGTTTAATCGTCTTAAAATGTAACTTAACACTTGTTTCTTCATGAGGACAAAACAGCAACACAAATATCGAATTTTAAAGTATTAAAAAAGTTTTTCCCCCCATATGTATTTTATCTTTTTAATTTCTTTAAAACTCATTAATTTCTTTACTGGAGGAATAACAACACCTGATTTACATTTACTTCTTCAAATGCTCCTAACACACTGCAGAAACAGATTTTATTTTTTTATTTCATTTATTCATGCGCTTGAATGCATTTTTTTTTTTGAAGCGGCTGCACTTTGCTGTTTCCATATTTCAAATAGCTGTTTTTCAGATACAATCTCACACTGTGTTTACTCCAGGCGTGCATGTACTTCGCAGATAAGATTTAACGTGTCTGAATCTATTCAAGCGTTCAGAGTCAAAACCACATTTAACAATAATCGATTACAAGAAAAGTTAGTTTTAAAAAATTAGAGGAAGTATTGCAGTTCCTGTCTGTGTTGTTGCTGTGGTTGCTTGTGAAACACTTTAAGTATTAATAGTGTGTATGCAAAAACAATACATGGTACACAGAAATTAGTGACATCAAGTTTCTCCCAACATGCCAACGCTGACTGAAGTCCAGCCCTGACTACACCCTTAAAAACAAAGGTTTGACTTTCATCAAGGTTCATAAAAAAGGTCTTCAAACTTCCCCTTTCTTTGTTTTCTATCAACCTGTCGCCGATGCAGAAGTGCCAAAAACTGCAGTTCCTTAAACGTCCACTTGAGGCTGGATCCAGAAGTGAGTCAGTCTCCATAAGTCCCCATGTTTCACAGCAGAAATAAACATGTTTACAGCCTGGTACAAAAAACAGTTTTGGTCTCTATAGCTCATGACGACTGTACTGAGGGTGAATTTATATACAACTCACCTGTTCACATTATATTAATGATTTATCCCGAAGGAAATTCAATTATACTCACTTATATATAATTACCAGTGTAGCACGCATACACTGTCCATTCTTCAGTGGTATTAAAATCAGGTCACATCGTTGCAGAGGTTCGATGAAAGAACCAGCCATCAGCTTTCTAAAGAACCTTTAAAGGTAAAGAAAATTATTACATACAAAAAGGTTCTTCGAGCAACAAAAGTGCTGCAATTGTGACTTAAAGACCTTTTTAAATTTTATTGCATTCAGTTCCCAGCAAAAAAGGTTCTTAAGATACATTCAGACAGAACCTGATGATCTATCGGTCAAACCTCCAAATAAATGTCTCTGAAACTGAGACTATCCAGGTGGATGAATGGTCTAAACTCTGATAGTCTACCTGTTTTTTTTATCTCATGAACAAAGCTTCTAAATCTGAGTCTGACTCAAAATGACCGCAAAATAAAGACCTGGAAGACTTTCATTTGATTTGTGATTGAGGGGCAGCAGTGGTTGAGCAACGAAGCCTGTGAATGAGAGTGTGTGAGCGCCTGCATGGATAAACCCGGAAAATCTGCAAAGTTAAAAGTTATTTATTACATTCGGCATGAATAGACAGACCTCCAGCAGCCCCCGTGAAGCCCGTCTGTTTGTATCTTTAGAGGATAAAAAGATTCTGATCAAGAACCAGCTTTTCTCAGAGTGTACTTTTTGGTTTGATCTCTAACAATGCATCATATTTTCTCAGACAGTAACTGAACTCTGAAATGAAAGTAAAGCCTCACAAAGTGGAAATGTTGATTGTAGTCCTGTATTCCATGAAAAGATATTATGATGCGGCTGAATGAGTAAACAAAGAGCTCAGATAAGGTCGGATCACCTCCCACGGACCGGTTATAAAGTCACAGCCGGACTGAATGAACTGTTGTCACAGTCTTCGGGTCACCATTGTGATTGTGCGTGATGACGGATACACAGAGTGAGACAGGTCACGGAGGCTTTGCGCTCCTCTCACCTCTCTGCAGGCTGTCAGCTTGTTATTTCCATCTGAGCTAACACCGCCCGCCTCCGCTCTCTCTCTCTCTCTCTCTCTCTCTCTCTCTCTCTCGGTCTTTCAGTCGGTCTCTCTGTCTTTATCTTTATGTCAGGTTGTGCGCTTGTTCCATGCGCTCTCCAGCTCCTTCAAAGCTCCTCGCTCTGTCGGATAAATGGAGACAACCTGATCCTCTTGGATTCATGCTGAAGCAAAAAGTTTCGTCAGTTTAAAGAAGAACAAAACAAAAACAAACACCTGCCACACCTTTGGCTTTAATTTCCCTTCAGCTCTTTTGGACTTATTTCTCCACCGGCAGCTCGGGTAGGTAACAACAACTCTAATCATCTCAACTTTTTACGCACAAAGGAGAGCTGATGCGCCTGGAAGTCAGAGATTAGGTTTAAGGTTTGTGTAAACGTGCGTCAACGTTTGAGTGGAAAAACCGAGAAGCCGAGAAGACGTGATATTACACCTCATATCACCGCAGAGGTGACAGCCCTCTCATCTACAGCGGTGTCACATTTAACTGCACGTCCAATGGTGATGGTTTAATGTCTCAGCTATTTAAACTAGGAAGAGAGGAGCAGTATTTCCATCTCTCCCTAACATTTCCTTGACTTGCAGGTGAAGAAAGTTATTAAACCTGTTTCATCTGGCATGATTAAAATGGTTTGGATGCCAGCACCAGGTGCATGAAACAATGAGTTACAGTGATGCTGGATCAGAGAGGTGCGGGCAGGTGATGTGATGGTATTCTGCTTATTTATGGCCGTGCATTCATCTAAACGTTTGAAATGTCAGGGGTTAGAGTCAGGACTGGTGACTTGTCCGGGGTCGTGACCCCGATGAGGATAAGTTGTTACAGATAACGGACGGATGGGTTAGAGTTAGTGATTATCATGTTGACTCTTCCCGGGATGTCCCACGACTCGGACAGTTTGGGATAGAGAGCCAAAAGGCAATGGACTGGTCCACGGATGTCACTCAGGCAACTTCATATTGTGAAGGAGAACAGTGAGAGATCTTGGTCTCAGAGATGGGATACTTGGGTTTTGAGTCCAGGTGGTTAGAGTTAGACAAGAAGTTTGTGTGGTTGGGGTAAGACAACGTGTGGTTAGTGAATACCACACTGACGCTCCATGAACTGTCCAGTGACTCACATGGTTTTGGGCAGAGAGCCAAAGGCAAAGCACTGGCCAGCACATGTCAGTCAGAGAGTGATATTATCAAGTATGGCGAGCGAGAGGAGGCCGTAATTCCTTGACCTTGGTCGACTGATTTCCCGAGTATACATTTGGGTTGAGGATGTTCCAGCTCCAGAGAAGAGATAATTTGGTTTTGAGTCCATGTTTTTGGGGTTAGGCCAGAAGCTGGAGAGCTCATGTGGTTGGGGTTAAGATAGAAAATATCTGGGGCTGAGAGACTGGTGGCTGACAAAATCTGGGGCCCCAGTGGTCAGGGTTAGGTAAGAGTCCAAATGGTTAGATGTTGTGGTTAGTTATTATCACAGCGAATCTCCCCGAGCTGTCCAATGACTCACATGGTTAGGTGTAGAAAGAGTTAGAGTTATTGTTTTGCTGTGATATGACTGTTTTCCACCTCACAGCCAATGTGCAGAAACCTCATTTAAATCACTTGCAATGCAAACTTGTAAAAAGTGATATTTTTAGGATTAAAGCTGGCTTCAAACTGCACACGTCAGCCTGCAGCAGAGCTCTGTCTCTCTTCCCTCTTTCTCTCTCCAAGGACAAGAGTCCGCATATCAAATTCCTATAAGCTTCAGCTATTCTGCTGGACAATGGAGCCTTTATGATGGTTTGTACACCTGAACCAATCATATCTGCCTATCAGCTAGCCTGGCTGGCCAATGTCAGCCCGGTACACTAACAGGAAGCCTCGACACAGCCCCTATGGAAACACTGAGCCTTGTTGACTGAATAGTCTCGAAGCTTTAAAGAGATCGACCGTTATTTTTGACCCTTAAAGGTACGAGCAGCTGCTGCCGATCATAACTCACTCACTGACTTAGCGGCACACTTCATTGTCTGTGAGAGTGTTAAATCTGGGTCATGAAGCTCACTTTGTAGAACACGTTCATGCATGTTTGGCATTTCAAAGAAAACAAGGCGACCGTTAATCGGAGCGTTGGGTAGTCAGTTGAGCTTGAGTATGATACTGCATGAAGGCACATCATCGTGTGAACAGTGACCAATGAATAATATCGATTTCCATAGTGAAGCGTTTGCTCGTTCATCGCTAACAGAAAGTAGCATCAATGCAAAAGTTATTGTCTGGGTCTAAGGATGCAAAGCAGCAAACTAATTAAATATATAAATAAAAATAACGTAGTGTTCCTGCTGTATGAGGAAGTATCAAATGAAGGCGTTGACTGGATGCTGCACACATCTACATGTTGTCACGTCACGTGGTTGTTTATGTATATTTGTACTTCCCTGTTAGTGTGAAGTGGTTTATTTTTAGAGCCCTATGACATTTCTGCACATAAGAAAGGAGGATCAGAAAAAAAAGTGCATTAAAAGAAGTAATAAATTTGTTCTTGTCCTTTTGAATCAACGCAGACAACTCGAGCTGCACCGTGCATTCTCACAATCATCCAACCCAAATCCAAATCCACCCTCCCAATCTGGCGTTCTGTTATCTCTCCCTCCGCTGCTGCCCTGCATCACCGCAGCATCCGCCTGCAGGCTCGGTTTGGGTCTAAAATATTTGCTGATCACTCCTCAATATTTCTGTCATATCTGTGAGAGGTGACGAGAAGCGATGAGGATGAAGCCGTGACGTCAAACTCTAACTGTGTTCTGCTGCTGCAATGAAACACTCCAAACGTGAGCTGACACAATCTGTGGCATAAAATACTCAAACAGCCACGGGAACTAACTAGTCATTTTACTTCTTGTTTTTAAAGGGTTCATCTTGCAGTCATTGTAGGATTCATCGATATCTTCTTATTTCCAATAACATATAGTCACTATCTTAAATGCAGCTTTACTGCTTTCCAGCACAGATATATCGGTTCCTTTACTGAGCCAATATGACGCTGCATGATTACACGTGACACCCAGCTGACCCTGATTATACTTTTAGAGAACAGTGCGTGCTGCAAAGAAATCATTATCAATAAGCACATTTCACAGTTTCTCGTATGTGTGCAAACGATGACGATGACGATGATGATGCAGGGCAAAATGAAACTTAAAAGTCAGTAATGCTGTCTGTGCTTTAGTGTTTGAAAATCTGTCATAACATTCAAAGGTTCACGTGACACACTGATGCAACCCTGATTTCAAAGATGCTGTGTAAAACATAAATAGATATTTAATGTCCAAACTTGTTGTCCCCCGTGGATATACATTCAATATGCTTTCATTTTTGGAATCAGGGTTGCATGTGAGGTTTTTACAACGCGCTCTCACTCGACATGTGAAGTGAAAGTTTAATTTGTTTGAATAACATCGGTTGTAAACTCTTCTGTGCGTCTTTTGTTGACGCAATGGTGGTCGGCGGCACTGAATATTTTATTAGTGCTCCAAGATGGAAACACAAAACAGGTGGATAACTGATTGAGTGTCATCAGCTGCAGCCATGTAACTGAGACGTGGAGGCAGAGCACGGCTGCTGTAAACGCTTCATATACTGAGGCTGCATGTAGCTATGTTTGTGCGTCTGACTGTCTGTAGATGCTGAAAAAAAAGGGGGAAAATGCAGGTTTAATGTGAGGACACATGCACGCACACACACACACACACAGACACAGACAGCAATTCCCCTGACCACATTACTATAAACAAAAGCAGCCGGCTGAGAGGACTAAAACAGAACACAGGAAGACAGCTACTACTCACATCTGGTTTGAAAAGGAGGAAGCAAGGATGAGCTTTCTCGGTAATGAACTCCAAAATAAGAGAAGAGAGAAGAGGAAACATGTGTGTGGTTACTGAAGGGGTCTGTGTGAGAGAGTAGTGTGTGTGTGTGTGTGTGTGAGTCTGCATGCACTGTGTACTTCTGCATGAGTGCATGGGTGAGTGTTTGCGGTTTCATCATCTGCTGTGACTGTGGCAGTATATACACACTACAGATACAAATAATAGCTTCAAGTGTCGAGAGGGGTGTGATGTTTGCGCCTGCCTCGGAAGGCATTTTGAAAAGTAGCTTCTCATTGATTTTGTTGTCTAAACATTTTTAAAAAAGTCTCCGAAAGGAGCCGAAGATCAAATTTATTTGTGTGTGTGTGGTCTGCAGTATGAAGGTACAGGTTCAAGCTGTGGCATGCACAGTGAAGGTGACATTTGTATGCAAAAGAACGTGTTTTTAAAATGGGCAATGGCAGCAGATAATCTTGATTTGCCTAACTGTAGTCACAGAGCAGGATTGTAGGATAACACCCACTGGCCAGACAACATGCAAATCCCAGAGATACGCGGACTGTGTGTGTGTGTGAGTGAAATGATATAGAGAGGAAATCAAGTGGGAGTTAGAGGAAGATAAAGAGAGTAGAAAGAAAGAAAAGTTACAAAAAAAAAGAAGATAGGCAAATGGAAAGACGTCAGTTGGTTAAAGTTTGTGTTTATAAAGGAAACAAATGAAGTGGAGAGTGTGTGGGACTCGAATGAGCAAAGTCTCACTCTCCGTCCTGTTAATGCTTCATGAAGAAGGCTGTGCTGCAGATATGCACGAGTACTTATCAGCTGTAAAAAAAAAAAAAAAAAAAAAAGTTACTTGACCTTTGCTATCCGAGTGCTCAGAGTGATTGTGTTGTGTTATTTGTGTACTCATTCATGCACGCTTCATTCATGTTAGTCTAGAAAGGGATCCGGTGCTTAGAAGGAGGGAAAGTGACCTGCACCAGGCACGTGCAGAGAGGGGGGGGTGTTGGAGCACCTGCCCCTATTATTTAGATCTATGGGTAAACGTGCACAGTCCTGCCCTGTAGCAGTAAGCTGAAGACCGGAGGGAGTACTTTTACGGATTGGGCGGTCCGCCTAAAAAGTCTAACGTTTTACAGATCTGTGAATATCTCTGAAAGTGTTTACGATGGCACCAGATATGCTTGATTTTTTTCACTGTAGTCACAAAGCAGTGACTACATTTGCACTGTTTTCCTGCGGTATGTGTCGGACATACTTCCTTTTTGTTCTATGCACGTAAAAGACCAATCGAAAAATAGATGTAGACTCCATACGCAGTCGACGAATGGACAAATGTTACTAGGCGGACTTGTTTTTTTTCAACCAATCAGTGGAGGGTATCTATGACGTATTCTATCTGTTCAATCGATCATTTCACTCATACTTCCTTTATTACATTACAGCTGCATACGTTCCTTCCAAAGGTCTCTGCAAGGCCCTGCTGGTAACATCATCACTGCGTGACCCAGTTTATAGATTCATGCGTGCAGTTAATCAGTTACAACCGTAGATCTTATAATTATGGACGTCACGTCATGTCCGTGACGTCACTTGCAGGTTTATGAAGAGCCACGTGAAGCTCAGAGTGTGTTGGCCCTCTCTCCAGACTAATCTAAACATGGGCAGACGCGTGGATCATTGGTGTAGCTAAGGCAGGCTGACCCACCTGTCCACGCTGTTAGCTCTGCATAGCTTTAAGCCTTGATATAAGGTGAACAAAAATGTGCCAGTAATCGTGGAGAAATTTCAGTTCAACACTTTTTCTAAAGACCCTTATCTTTAATTGTGTAACTGCAATGACCTGAATCTGCTTTCGTTCGAAGCAGGAAAAGGAAGCATGGCTAAAAACAAACTAACGGATGTAATATTGTGTTTCAAGGGAGAATTGCTTCATGTGTTGTATCATCTCTTAGTCTGGCAAACAGCCAACCACAAGTAAACTAAGACAACATCTTGTGGTTCCTGAGAACCCAAAAGAAATAGTGTTTTTTTTTTCTTCGCTGACCATTTTTGTGCCAATGTTACGTAGTGGAAATTCATCAGAAAACAACCACAAATGCCAGTTCCTCCACCAACGGTTAACCTAACACCTTTGCAGTGTGTACCTCTTTGATTCAGTTGTGATGTTGCAGTGTGACAATACCCATCTGTTTGGTTTTCCACCATTCCAGGGTGTGAGAGATGGAAAACGGGACCTCTGATGATGTGGAGGCACTGTGGGAGAAGGTGGGGTGCAAACGTTACGAACTGTGTTGCAGCATCGCTCCGGCAAAGCTCACCCCCTACCTACGCCAGTGCAAAGTCCTGGATGAACAGGACGAGGATGAGATCCTCAACTCCATGCTGCTGGTCTCCAAAGCAAACCGCACAAGTAGGTAGAATGGAGGGATAAATTCACTAATGGCTTTGTGGTATTGCTGTGCTTTTGTATGTGGAAATGTAATTAATCACTCCTCCAACAGGTCGACTACTGGACATCCTCCACACTAAAGGAGAGCGAGGGTATGTGGCGTTTCTGGAGAGCCTGGAGTTCTACTACCCGGAACTGTACAAGGTGGTCACAGGGAAGGATCCCACACGACGTTTTTCCACCATCGTAGGTGAGACTCAAACCTTTAGATGTTTTTCTACATTGCTGATTCACACATGTGGAATTATGTGGTCAAGTAAATAAAAAGTGTAAACAAAACTCAATCAGTTTCATGGAGTCGTCACCTGGAATGGTTTTCCAACAGTTCCAACAGGAAATTCCCGCTTTTTTATCTGCAGTCCTACTCATCCTACTCAACCGTTACATAGTGGGCGCAGTGGCCATGTGCTCCATGTGTCTAGGCTTCTAACGGGCAAATTCCACTGGGCACGGATGCGTGGTATTCCATGTATGCCGTGGCTGCCGGAGCCGTTCTAGTCAATGTTTGAAACCCGAGCAGCAGTGCCATGGTCCGTTCAGAAGCTACACCAAGAATCTCCAAGAACGGACCAAAACAGCGTCATACCAGCAACGTGACGAATATGTGTCCGGTGAC
Organism: Nibea coibor; assembly: GCA_023373845.1. NCBI lineage: Eukaryota > Metazoa > Chordata > Actinopteri > Sciaenidae > Nibea > Nibea coibor. The sequence continues at coordinate 4,847,937 of CM041727.1, forward strand.
GTTTTGGCTTTAGTCTGCTGAGTGTGTCTTATTTTGGCTTGTGTCTGTGCCAATCTTCTTGTGAAAACCCAAAGTAATGAGAATGCAACCAGGCAGGGAAACTTAAACGATGATTCAACACAAAATTATTCATCCATCTGACCCCGGTCCATTGCTACTTTACTTTATATGGTCAAAAACGTGTCAGTTCATAACTCAGCAGACGCTGTAGCGTATGGTATCACCATATAAGTTTATTGACCTTTTTCTAACCTTACATTGTCACCAGGCATGTCACAAACCGCAGTGATATCATGCATGATTCAACATATACACTGAACTTATATATATATATATGCAAATATGCAACTTAGCAGTGTGGAGGTGTGTTTTGGGTCATTGTCCTAGACAACCAAACAAACAAAGTTGAAACCAGGTAGAACAGTGTCTACACACGATCACACCTTCTCCTCCATGTTTCATGGGAACTACACATGTGTTGTGTCTAAACTGGATACTTCCTTTAGTATACTTCTCTCTAGTGCACTAATTTTAGCAGTGTAGTGCTGTCTCAATTCATATTGCTGCACGCTTACTGGAAACGATAATTGCAAAACGTTTTACAACTTCTTCACTGAATTGCAACCATGTGGAGCGTTAGGAACAACATTTGACAGCCGAAACATAAACATAAATCACATGAACAACTTACATTTGTATATTATGGAAGTCACCGCAACCGCTTCAACTGCAACAACTTCCTCAGCTGCCATTGTCACATTGCTGGTGGTCCCTCACCGTCCGTTACGTAGCCATATGGGGACCACTGACGGCGAGGAGTGTCCAGTTGACCATTATCTGGGGTACTCGCTGCACACTACGCTTTGACATAGTTGATAGTGTGAACACACATATGTGCTCAAAATAACAAGTGTAAGTATAGAGGTATGTGAATTGAGACACAGCAATGCGGGTACCAGCAGTTCACCTTCACCTCTTAACCAAAGTTCTTGACTCACCTTCATGTCTTAAACTGTTGTTTTTCTTTACTTAGACTCCTACAGCAGTTGAATATGTTTTTTAAATGTAAACCAACACCTCTGATCAGACAACAGGCCTGTTAATTAAGCATTCAAGCATTAAAAAAGCATTCAAGGTAACTTCCTCATGAAGCTGATTGAGAGAATGCCAAGACAAGAACAAAAGTTACAGAAGAGTTACATGGGAAAGAAACATTTACCTTCCGGCTGTAGTACTGGTTTTGTATAGAAACAACCATATCAATGACACCATCTAGTTCTGCCGGTTGACGTTAGAAACCAAGATTTATCCAAATCGGCTTGCAGTGCACTCTGTACAGTATTTTTATGGCATATATTATAACCCTGTACTGTTCTGTCTGTTTCCTCACTGCAGTGGAGGAGGGCCACGAAGGTCTGACCCAGTTCCTGATGAACGAAGTGATGAAGCTGCAGCAGCAGTCCAAAGTGAAGACCCTGCAGCATGTTGAGCTCAGCAGGAAGAACTGTACCCTGGAGGACGAGCAGAAGAAGCTACGACTGGCCAACCAGGAGCTTCAGGCCTTCCAACAGAGTAAAAATACACGTTATAATTTGCATTTACATTTTTGCTGACGCTTTTACCCAAAGCGACTTACAGAGAAGGGACGCAATCAAGGTACAGTGGAATAAGAGAGTGTTAGTGCAGTGACAGTTCTTAAAGGGGTAGATTTAATGCGTCCAGTTGTTGGTGCTAAGAGAGCAGGTATTCTCGGAAAAGCTGGAGGTCTTCTTAAAGGTACAGAGGGGTGCACCTGCCCTGGTAGGGACTGGTAGTGCATTCCACCAATGAGGAACAACAGACGAGAAGAGTCTGGATTGCCTTGAGCGAATGGGATTCATTGGAGGAACACAACGACCGTGAGCTAGCATATGCCTGTATAAGGGTGTTCAAATAGGTAGGTGCACTACCGGAGACAACTTTGTTGGCAAATATTAACCTGAATTTAAGCTTAATAAGCAGCGGGGTAACATGTGATCTTTCAGGTTGGTTGTAGACCAGTAATGCCGCCACGTTCTGGATCATCTGAAGGGGTTTCACTGTGCAGGCTGGGAGGGCATTACTGTAATCTAGTCTTGAGATAACCAAAGCCTGTGTCAGGAGTTGGGTAGCACGTTGACTTAGGTAAGGCAAGTGTAAGTGCAAAGAGGCATGACCGGGCCACTGACGCGACATTATTGGTTTCTCGTCACCCTGGTGGGGGCAAGACGCAGGGAGTCAATTTTGATATTGATGTCATGATGTATAGTAGGTTTGGCTGGGAGGTCCAGCAGCTGGAGGTGGTATGCCTTCATCCATGTGGAGATATCTGAGAGGCATTCATAGATGCGTGTTTAAGAGGAAATGAGAGCTAGAGCTGAGATAAGAAAGGACTTAAAATTAAAATGGGGAAGTCACTCATGGTGCCTGTTTTGTATGTCAAAGTCATAAATCCTAATGAAAAGCTTACCACCACATACTGAAACTGCTACCCACCACACAGGCTTGGTTTGCCCTGCTCGGTGCACCACATTTGGTTTTATTAAAGCTAAGTTGCCAATCACATTTTCTACCAACGCACATTCATGAAACTAGGACACTGTGGTATTTGTTATCATGTCCAATGTAGGTGAAACCTGCAGCTGGTACATTGAGTATGTACACTTTTAAAAGACTGCTAAAAATAAAGAGCGCTGTTCTTGCTAGGTCAACTCATTTCTCTATGAAAGCTAATACACTTGGCTTGATATGTCAAAATTTGACACAGCTATTTGTCATAAATAGCTGTTGAGCAGCCATTTATTCAATTACTGAAGGCTTTTCTGCAGCATCTAGAGTCTAAAGAGGTTTGGTGTGAGTAACTATGGCTGGTTCTGCAGGGTACAATAAGCTGAGAGATGAAAGAAACACCTACAGCGACGAGCTGCTGAGAGTGAAAGATGAAAACTACAAACTGGCCATGAGGTACGCTACGCTTAGCGAGGAGAAGAACATGGCCGTGATGAGGAGTCGAGACCTGCAGCTCGAGGTACCAATGCATGAAAATACAAAGATATACGTCATCACATTGTACCAGCAATGTGCAAAAAAGGTATTTCAGGGAGTGTAACCGGCTCATGCGACTGTATATGTATTTTTTCTGTCCTCTCTGTGTGTATAGATTGATCAGCTGAAGCACAGGCTGAACAAGGTGGAGGAAGAGTGTAAGATGGAGAGGAGGCAGAGTCTAAAGCTGAAGAACGACATTGAGAACCGGCCAAAGAGAGAGCAGATCTTTGAGCTGGAAAGAGAGAACGAAATGCTCAAGATAAAACTACAGGATCTGCAATCCATCATACAGGTACGGCATGTTTAATACGAAGACGTTGTTCAGCAGCCCAAAGTTTAGAAGTCCACGTCAGAGAGTGGGTCAGTAACAAACCATCCTTGCCTATAAAACAGTGTTTGATTTAGACCAATCCTGGAGACGATGTATACTACAGGGAACGTGTCTCAGCAACTGAGATCTCTGCAACATGTTGCATGGATGGCAGATCTGGTACAAGAGCACCTCGAAATGCGGAGTGAGGGGCAGCCATGTAGCGGTGCCCTGGGTTAGGGCGCGTTCAGGCAGGATGTGTGCGACGTGTAGGTTGACGAGGGGAAGCTGGGGGTGTGTCTGTTTGTGCTGAACGTAACCGCTGTGAAACAATCAGGAAGTAACTTTTAATTTTGCTGATTAACGGGCCTGCTCTCTCTCATTCCCTGCCTATGTCATTTAACCACTGCCGTCTCTCTCGCTCTTAAACTATTGGACATAAACTAAATCAAGCTTCTTCCTGTCACTATTTTGCAGTGTAAATTGCACATGGGTACATGAAATAAACAAAGCTAGAACACAACAGGTAGAGTATCCATGAATCCACCTGGATAGTCCCAGTTTCAGAGACATTTCAGGCTGACCATACAGAGGTTTGACCTGTCTGATTGGTGGCCGCAGCGTGATGTTGGATCCAGGTTGGCCTTCTTGTGGTTGAGCTTCTTTTTTGCAGGCACCCCTGAGGCTAAAACAGACTACCCCCACACAACTGAATGGAAAAAACATGATTTTTACCGCAGTACCACATCCTGTCTGAATGTACCCTAAGTCCAATAGTCACTCAGTATCAGCTTTGCTTTGTTCTCCACCATCTCCTGTGACAAATACCTGAGGGTTAAGCTCCTAAATACTCCACTATCTTCACCAGCTAGAAGCTCTAACTGTATGCCTGCACTTTGGTGCTGGACAGGTGGGAAAACAGTAGGTTTTACGAGTTGATGCGACAGTGACAGTGATATAAAGTTCATACCTTACAATGTGTGTGTTTCTTCACACTCAGCCCGGACCTCTGCCTGAGTCAGACAAGGCCATCCTTGACATTTTGGAGCATGACCGACAGGAAGCATTAGAAGACAGACAAGATCTGGTGAACCGGCTCTACAACCTCCACGAAGAAGTCAGACAAGCAGAAGAACTACGTGATAAGGTAATAAACACCACAAACACATATTGTAGATAAGGTATGTGGACATTAGATAAGTGTTGCTCGTTAAACTACTGCATGAATGTGAAGCAGCGTGGGGATCTGAGCACATAAAAACACACCCTAGAAACATAAACCCATGACCTGAATGCCCAGGAGACCATCTGTGAACACACCCAGAGCAAAAACCCCCATCAAAGGCCATTCTCTCTGCGTAACCTGGTGTCTCTGTTTCTCTTCCTGTATCTGTCTTTATATACAAAGTTATAAATAACACAACGTGTGTGTGTGCATGTGTGTGATGTGTGTTCATGCGTGTGTGTGTGTAGTACCTGGAGGAGAAGGAGGATCTGGAGCTGAAGTGCTCCACGCTGCAGAAGGACTGCGAGATGTACCGCAACCGCATGGACACCCTCACCACTCAGCTGGAGGAGGTGGAGAAGGAGAGGGACCAGGTGAAAACACACACACAAACATAGTCATCACATCTGTGTCACATGGGTTAAACCACTGCCGCTCTGTCTTTTGACTCCAAGCGGCAAACTCCGTGGCTCTGACGTGAAGCCAATGTGGAAGGACCAAAATCTGCAATTCCTCAAGTGTCCACTTGAGGCTGGCTACAGAACGAATCAATCTCCATAAGTCCCCATGTTAAAAAGTCTGACTTCACAGCAGATGGCTTGGCTTCATTCAACAAGCTTTAAGTCCGCCGATGACCCTCGACGAGTCAGGGCTACTAACGTGGTGGCATCCAGAGCCAGAGTCATGGATACACCGTCCATTCACTTCAGACAGGAAGTGTATACTGTTTCGTATCATTGCTCGTATGCAGCACGGCAACTGAGAACATGAGGAATAGGACCCAAACACAGACCACAGAGGCAGAAGTGGTGCTGAATAATGGTTCAATAGAAAATGTCAATGAGATGAGAATGACGTCTGGCTGCTCAAACAAGTCACCTGTAATGACACCCACCTGTCGGTCAATGCAGCCATGCTGAAACACAGCAACAACATCAGGAAGCTACAGACACAATGCAGGAAACACTAAACAAGACATGACGGGGTGGAGATGTAACACGATCTTCTGTAACAGAAAGTCTTTGGCATGATGTATTCTGGAATTTATTTAGGGTTTGTTGTGTTGTTGTTTCAGGCATTTCGAGCCCGAGACGACGCCCAGCACCAGTTCTCCCAGAGTCTCATCGACAAAGACAAATATCGTAAGCAGATCAGAGAACTGGAGGAAAAGAGCGATGAGCTCCATATCGAGATGGTACGCAAAGAAGCCAAGCTGGTCACGTTGGAGTCTCGCCTACGACGGCTCTCCAAGGACAGTGTTTTGGACCAGGTTAGACACAGGAGAGTAAATAATTGTAAGTGGTTAATCCACGTGATAAATGCTCACACTGTATTTCCTGCAATTTGCTGTTTCAGTCGACTCTGCCGAGGGACTTGCCGCCGACCATCGTTTCTCAGGAGGAGGATTTTAAACCCATCCAAGCTCAATCAGAATGGTCCAGCGATGAGTCGCCAGAGGATAAATTTGTGCCTGAGGAGCCTCGCCTCAAACGTAGACCGAACCTCAAAGGGGTTATAAAACAAGTAAGTCTTTATTACATACCCATCTAAAATAGTCCAAAATCTAAATCACTAAAAGAAGCAAATTTCCACATCTTATACCTCAATACCTACCTTTTGGTATTTTTTATTAAAGCAACACTGAGTATAAATTGTCCTCTGAGGTCATTTCACCTCTGTCATTTTGTCCATATGTCCTCCTGTGCCTGGTTACATTCCCCTCTTGCCCAGCTCCTGTTCTAGCATGACACTAGCTCCACTCCCTGTCAGCATTCCCTCAACTTCCTCTTCTACACTGCCCTGTGTCTTTCAGTCATGAAAATAAATAAACTAAAAGACTGTTTTGTATTTTAGAACAGAGCGAAGTCTCCTGTCTGTGTACCCAAAGAACTTCAAGTCAACACAGAAGCTGCTCAACCTGCAGGTAACACACACACACACATCTCATTAATACTTTCATAACATCTTTTTCATGTAAGTTCATCCATGTTCGTCTCCGTCTTTCATCTCTGTCAGCCAACTTAGGCGATTCTCTGGAAATCCAGATGCGACACTTCCACGGCAACAGCCACTCCCTCCCTGCTTCCCCCAGCTTCCCGATGTCCCCGACGTACCCGCCCACCTCAGCTCCCCACCTGTCCTCCTCCTTCTCCTCATCCACCTCCCAGCTCCCCTTCAGTGTAGTTGAACAGCCCGCCAGGCCAAACATGGTGAGTTTTGCTCAGAAATTATTACCCAATCATCTGAATGACTTGACAAATTTGAGATCTGTAATGGTAACTTCTGCTTTGTCTCCAGCTTCGTAACCGTAACGACAGCATCCTGTCCATACTCCCCGAGCCGCCGGAGAAAGCATCGCTTTACCGGAGGGAGAGGGAGAAAGAACATGACTTCCACCCCCGCAGGTAGTCACAGCCTCAGTCAATTAATCTATACTGTTTAATAAATGTATAAATTCTGCATGTTTGTATTTAATTCCCTCTGATGAATGCTTCATGTTTGGTCTCTTTTAGCCTCTCGGACTTTGATAGCGACAACATGGAGTTTGGTAAAGAATACTTTCAAACATTGCCTCACAGAATCGTACTAATGATATATTTTTTTGACTGTATTTATCTTCATTTTTTAAAATCTCTCTGTCTGTGCCTTCTGTAGAGGACGAAGTCCAGCATGGTCCACCTTCTGTCCACTCATCTTCCTCGTCTCATCAGTCAGAAGGGATGGACACTTACGACCTGGAGCAGGTCAACAATATCTTCAGGAAATTCTCTTTGGAGAGGTACAGGACAGATGCTCACATGCCCGAGAGTCGTTTACGAGTGAAGCCGACTTTTAAACATCTGTCGATTTGTGTGTGTTTGTTTGCAGGCCGTTCCGCCCGTCTCTGTCCTCGTTCTCAAGGATCAGCTCGTCCTTGAAGCCGGTGCAGGAGCTGTCGTTGCCAGGTGACAACTTACTGAAGGACATTTCTCTGGTTGGCGGCAACGAAAGCGGGATTTTTATCTCATCCGTCCAGTCGGGTTCCATCGCTGAGAAGGTCGGGCTACGAGAGGGCCACCACCTCCTGTTGGTATGTAGTTTACTGTCCAACGACCAGTGACTTATTTTGCAGAAGTTGACATACATTAATGTGTTGTTCATCTCTCTTGTGCTGACCAGCTTGAGGGATGCATACGTGGGGAGAAACAAAGCATTTCATTGGATACCAGCACTCAGGAAGAAGCCCACTGGACATTGCAGCACTGCTCTGGACCAATCACACTGCACTATCGAGCCAACTATGACTGTAAGTGATTTATCAAAGTGTGTACTGTCGTGTAATACACATTTGCTGTGTGTGTAAATTCAAACGTGTGTTTGTGCTCCAGCTTTCCGTCGTCTTCAGAGGGATCTAGCGGACGGCACGCTGGCTTCCGGCGACTCCTTCTACATACGGGTCAACCTCAACATCTCCGGCCAATCAGACAGCTGCTCTTTGAGTGTGCGCTGCGATGAGATCGTCCACGTGCTGGACACCAGGTATCAGGGCCGCTGTGAGTGGTTGTGCGCTCGCGTCGACCCCTACACCGGCTCCGACCTGGCCGACCGTGGCACCGTACCCAGCAACTCACGGTACAGAAAAGTTCTTTTAAAACTAAATGCACCCATGTTAAGACTGAGAGCTTCTTAAAACCTTTTATTTTGCGTTCAGAGCACATGTTACAAATCCAACATGTCAAAGAAGTACCATGCATCTGTTCTGCTGCAGGATCCTGAGTATGATGCAAAAGTGATGTAACAGTTGAGCAACTATGCAAAGTTCAGCAGGGATCTTGAGGGGTCTACATCTGCTTTCAGGATGCAGAAGTTTCACAGCAATATTGAGCCACACACACAGACCTTTGGTACATTTTGACGGCATCGTGAAGTGAAAAGAGAAGAAGAAGATTAAAAAGAGAACAGAAGATTAAAGTGCTATCAATTGCTCAATCAAGAATCTAGAGGCACAGTAACAAAAGCACTTCCACTTCCCGTCAGACAATGAAGTCGAAAACGAAGCACATTTAATTCAGAATACTCCTTGAGAGCCAAGGCGTACAACATTTTGGCTTTCTGCTGATCTAACAGGGATTGTCTTAACAGATCAAATCACAAAGACACTTAAATTTTCCGACAAAGGTGGCATCATCTTCTTCCATTAACCAAGACTTGGTTTTATCTTTTGAAACTGTTAAATCGACAAGGTTGTTGAGATAGTGGTTGAAATGATCAGTCACGCGGAGGAGGATGTGGATTTGATTGTGCAGCATGTCATTGTGTCTCACAATCTGTTGCCATGGAGCACAGGAAGTAGCTTGATATGAGGACAGACTCTTAAACAATGACGCATGTTGCAAATTTTGAAAATTTCATGAGAAATGAACACGTGTGTGTGTGTGTGTACGTGTGTGAATTCAGGGCCCAGCAGCTGCTCTTGGTAAAGATTCAAAAGTTTGTGTGTCGAGGGGGGAAAGAAGAGAGTGAAAATCACCGCAACAGTCGGGTAAGAAACCATTCGCTCTGTTTTTTGTTTTTTTATGGAAAAGTTAAGAAACAATACACTCATATTTGAATGCACAAATATTATATAGCAACATATTCCCCTTTCATTAAAGCACAAAATCTGCACAGATATTATCCAAAACAATTGAGGAAACCATCATTTGTTTCTCTTTTTGGCTCTGCTGTCAAACATTTTTATTTATTTTGTTTAACTAACTTCTTTGTTTCTTCTAACTTCTTGTAGGCTTGTTGTAGTTCAGTACTCCACAGTTATATCAGAGATAAATAAACAAAAATACAATAAAACATAAAAAGAATATGAAAATATATCTGTACATTAGTGTCAACAGATACTAAGTCAAATATAACTCGATTCCTCACAGCGGAGCTGGAGGCCAGGGTGATCCCTTCTAGAGTGACTTTACCTTGAGATAAAACGTTTCTGAGGTGTTTGGGTCCAATTAGAAGAACTTTTAACTGATTCATTTGTATAAATATAATTGGCTATCGTCGGCATAACACTGAACATTAAAGGAGTAATTCCTAATAATGCTGACCAAAGGACGCATATATGAGGTGAATAGAATTGGTCCAAGCACAGAACCTTGAGGAACTCCACGACTAAGTTTGTTTTGCATGGAGGATTCATCATTAACGCGTACAAACTGAGCTCGATCTAAAAAATAAGATCAGTTTAGAGCGGCTCCTTTTTAATGGCCAATATTACTATTTGGTCAATTCTGCATGACTTTGAGTCGTAACGTTGCTTTATGACTCTGACTTTGTGTGTTTCTGCGTAGCACAATCTGCTGCCAGAAGAAGCCAGCCCGTCTCCGGATCCTAAAGCCAGCCCACGCATGTCTAGAGCCTGCATCTTCCTCAGTCAGATACTACAGGTAATGAAGCGCAAACAAACAAAACCTCACGCTGTAGAAGAAGACTTTAGGCTTGTTGGTGCAAAGCTGCAACTGTGCCACAGCCGTCAGACTGAGATATCCTGTGTTGAATGCACTGAAACAGGAATACTTCATACCTCTCTTCACCTAACACATTTTGTAAGCATGTTCGTGCAAAGTGGTCGCCATTTTATGACTGCAAATGCCCATAAAATCTTAACAACTCAGTGTATTTCAAACAGAAACAGAGACATTTCTTCTTCAACAATATGCCTCATTGGTTAACATGATGCAGTGTGAGCACAGGTTAACTAAGAATTTAGCAGTTATGCAATAAATAATTGACGAGCTTCAAGCCAGAATGTTTCCCTCAGGTGGATTTATTGAAGAAAGTAATCTCAGCTGCTCTCCTAAAATAAATGTGCTGCATTACTGGACAAAGTATTATAGCTGGGATGCATCCAATAACGCTTTATTGTGTCTGTTTTGATTTGTAGTTTGTCAGCAGGGTGGATATCAAGTACAAGCGAATGAACAGCAATGAACGCGTGAGGATAATCAACTCAGGGAGCACGACACTACCCAGACCTGGTTTTGAGGTGCTTAAACCAGAAGGTGAGTACAAAAGCTGTCGCATGGGGGGAAGAAAGCGGCACATGAGGAACCAGAAGAAACATCTAGATAAAGGCAAAAGATATCAAAAACAAAATTCATGTGGGCACACTGCTAAAAACTTCACACTTGAAACTAGTTGAATTTGCTATTCGGGTGGAAGTGCTGAAAGTTTCAGTTTAGTTTGAGCACTTTTAGTGCTTAAGCTGGAAGTATATTTTTATGTGTAAGCACTGAAAAGTTGAAGTGAAAGTGCTGAAAAAGCTGCCAGTGGCGTGGTGAAAGTACATGTATTTAAAGGGTAACAAATTAAAGGCTGACATTTAACCTGTGAAAAATAGTTCAGTTGTTGTCATTTCATGTGTAAGTGGTGAAAAATAGTGAAACTTCAGTTGGAGTGGAAGTGGTGAAGTGTGTAAGCAGCTGAAATTTGTCAGTGGAAGTATAAGATGTGAAAGTAGAATAAATTTCACATAGGTGCATACAGCTGAAGATGAAGAATTCTTGTGTAATACCTTGTTACCCCTCACTGATTCATACTGTTGTTCAGAAATTAGATGAGTAAACTCTCAGCCCCATTTCAAAGAAGTGGGTAAACTCCTACTGCACCCCAGGATGTCACCCACTCAAGCTTTTGAACATTTTGTGCAGCAACGCCAACGTAAAAACAACTTCAAGTGTGTTTACAGAAAAAAAACGTGGAAAAACTTCTGTGATAGGAGTTCAATCTGGGGCAACCGGACTGCACGTTTCACCGTTCATCCAAGAGGCGTCTTCGGTTCTGACCGACTGGTGGGGGAACACGGGTGTTAAGCCATGGTGGGATTGTTTCCGCTTGGTTTGTTAGTTCCCTACACAGGAGGCTGTGCAAAAATTCACACTTGGCCTCCTGTGACTCCAATAAATGTCAGATCTTAGATCACCTTAACAACTGTTGTTTATTCCGGACCTCAGGCGTCAAGGTTTCTTCAGTTTTTCATGGATCTCCAACCCAGTCCCAAGACCCAAGTCCAGTTGCCCTAGATTGAACTCTTCTCAAAGAAAAATGACCATGACGACTGAGAACCTTCACAGACTATGCAAGATTTAAAAAAAGCTAAACTAGTGAATGAATGAATCTGAGAGGAAAAACTATGAAGAACCTCTCAGAACACAGAGCACAGTGATTTCTGGGTAAATATTCATATATATGAAGTACTGTTTGGACCTTTAGGCTTCCTTGTCTTTTGTCCCCTGGATGTATCACTGAGTGTATCTCTTCTTTCATGTCTGCTGTCTTGGCTGTAAACAGACGCTGCTGACCCAGACAGTGAGCTGAGCAGGAGTTTGAACCTAATCCCCTACAGTCCAGTCACCCTCCAGCGAACCCAGAGGAGAAGACCAGTCCTATTCACGCCCACTGCTTTAGCCAAAACCATTATCCAGAAAATACTCAACATGGGGGCAGCCATGGACTTTAATATCTGCAAACCAGGTAGGTGTACGACGGGAACAAGCAAACAAGCGTCTTTTTAAATGAATATTTGCGTCTTTGGTGACATGGTCCCAGTGTAAATCAAAGATGGGAGGAGATAGTGAAAACAAGCAGTTGACGGGGGAGGAGAAGGAGGTTACTACCAGGATTCAGGTCAGGCATTGTCCTGCACTGTGGTGTAAAATGTTAAGGAGTGTAACCAGAGAGACGGCGTGGGCAGGATGTAAGATGGCCCAGTTGATAAGTAGGAGGATGATGCTGATGCTGACACAGATGGATGTTTTACATATTGTGTCAAAATCAGTGGACTTCCCGTAATGTGGAAAAGTTAGCACTAATGTCAAGCCCACAGAGAATTTACAGTCTGGGAAACGGTTCCCAGGACAGTGCTGAACATCTGTCAAGACTGTGTGATGTCTTAGTTACCGTGAAGATTCCCCAGGGCAAAATAACCTCAGTTTCTGTTCCTTTTGTATTAAATGTGCTGCGGTGAGCAACAGTTTCTCAGCATTTTTTAAAAATTCTCTTTGACTTATTTCTGTGTTTTTGTAATTGTTCAGACACCCTGTCCAAAGAAGAGTTTCATCTCAAACAGAACGTGGAGCCCTTCATTCACTACAAAGAGAAACAGGCCACATTTGAATGCATCACGCGAGAAAACATAGAGGCCGTCGCTGCTAAGGTATGCTGCTGCTGATTGTCCTGTCTACTGTCTTGCAGAGAGTTAAATTAGTAGATCGATCCCACTCTCACATTCGTACGTTAAATATGAACCCGGAACCAGAAGCCCGTTAGCTTAGCTTAGCATAAAGACTGGAAAAAATGGGGAAACTGACTTAGGCGCATGCCGTCCTCTCCAGCCGTTAATTAGTGAGCCACAGAGGCGGATTTTGTTACTATTGGACAGAGTCAGGCTAGCTGTTTCCCTCTGTTTCCAGTCTTTGTGCTAAGCTAAGCTAATTGGCTTCTGGCTCTGGCTTTATATTTACCATACAGGTGTAAACTCTCTGCAAGAAGTCATTCAGTTTACCTCCCAAATTATCTAACTACTGCCTTTCTGAAGTCTCTATCTGTCGTTCTTGAATTCATAGATGCATTCATTGAATTTCTTTCCATCTTTTGCCAGCGCAGGAGAGCAAAAGTTGTGATTTTCTTACTCAGAAACACGTCTTGTTCCTTTCATCCGTGTGATTTAACCCAAACCTCTTTTTCCACCCGTCACCAGGGCAAACACTGCCTGCTGGAGGCTGAGCTGAGCTGCGTCAAAGACCTTCTGCGGAGAGAGATCTACCCGATCATCATCTACGTCAAGATTTGTGAGAAAAATATCAAGAAGTTACGGTAGGCTTTAACGAACCTCAGTCACTACACTCACACATTTACCCACTGCCTCTTAACCCACAGCTGCAAACCACAGCCCTTTTTCCACATGCGAACACACGTCAATCCATCCTTGCTTTTACATTTTTAGCCGAAGCAGGAGACGAGGTTGTAGCAGCTAAAAGACAAACTCAAACCGCCGTTTGATGTGAGGATCGCTGCACAGTGAAATTCAGCAGCTCGCAGACAATAGTCACGATCTTAAATTAGTGATAGGAGAAGCCGAAAAGGGGTTTTTCCTGTTTGCAAAGGTAAGAAGTCGGCACGTTGCTCAAAATAAAATGTGTCCTGAGATTGCATGCTGTCAGGGGGATTCTGTTTGTCACTGTTGGTCAATGTGAAAAACCCAATGTTTGATCTGTGTTCTGGTGGATTGTGCCTTTAAATAGACAAATCGTGTCTGGGCGTATTACTGTCAGTGTAATCTTTCTGAGAATTACAACAAAAGTACACAAACCACTGTTGCAAAGCGTCTACACGATCTCATCAGAGATACTGGGTTCCGAACATTACCACACTCACCACCGCAGCGCTGCTTCCTTCCTGTTTCCCGTCCACACAGGAAGTTGCCTCTACGCGTGGACTCGGAGGAGGAGTTTGTGAGGATGTGTCGGGCCAAAGAGAAGGAGCTGGAGGGAATCCCCTGCCTCTACGCCAGCCTGGAGCCCGATGCTTGGGCAGGGACGGACGAACTCATCAGGGTCATCAAAGACCGGATCCTGGAGGAGCAGAAGAAGACGGTCTGGGTGGAGCAGGACCTCCTGTAGACCCGCACAGACACATGCAGCAGTCTGAGCGCCACATAACACCTTGTACGTCACACCTTTAAGCATATTATTATTATTTTATTTATGCTCAGACTTAAAAACACACATGGACACTGTTATTAAATAAATGCATTATATATTATATATTTTGTATATGTGTGCCTTTCCTTTGACTCAGAGAAATAAACAGAAACAGAAAAGTGCACGTCTGTGAGCTGTGTGATCGTACTGAACTTTGATTATACTGTCCTCTAGTGGCTGATGTCGGGTTCCCACACTGTAGAGACACACACGTCCCATCGTCTTGTTCATTTATCAGAATCAGGTTCATTGACGAGTAAAAAGTAAAAGAATATAAGGAAGATAAAAATGTTTTTAAGATGGAAAGAGCTGCAGGAATGTGCAAATATTTAAGAGGATGTTAAATAAAAAGGTATGGTGTGTTAATATAACATTAATGTCTGGGTGGGTCAGGGACTGTTGATGAAGTCAGCAAAAGTCTGGAAAGTTTTGTTCCTGATGGACTGCAGCCTCTCGCCAGAGGGGAGTGTCTCAAAAAAGATTATGTCTGGGGCGTGAGGAGGTCAGCCACAATCACCTGCACACTCCACACAGAGTCCTGGAGGAGTTCAGGTCCTGAAGAGATGGACGATTACAGCCAATCAGCTCCTCAGCAGGCTGAATGATGGATGCAGTCTGCCCTTGTCCTTGGCAGTGGTACAGGATGGTGATGGAGGAGGAGAGGATGGAGTCGATGATGGAGGTGCGACATCATTATCTTTGGCAGGTTGAACTTCTTCAGCTGCCACAGGATGCACGATCCTCTGTTGTGCTTCCTTGATGAGGGAGCTGATCTATTACAGGACTGTTAATGAACATGTGTTGTGTATTTCTACTAACGAAAAGATGAACCGTCTCATTTTTAATAGAATAAAACAGAATAGAACTGAAACTAGATTAAAATTAAAAAAACAGTAATTTTATTTGAACACCATTTTTTAAGGTCGCGCTTCCATCGACGGAAGAAAAAGTATTAAACTAAACCCTAAAATTAAACTTAAAGCAGCAACGTGTAGGATTTGGTGCCATCTAGTGGTTTATCCATCCATCCATCCATCCATCCATCCATCCATTTTCTTCTGCCTATCCAGGGTGAGGTCGTGGTGGCAGCAGATTATTCCAGATGTTCTTCTTCCCAGTAACTCCTTCCACCTCCTCCTGGGGGCTTGTTGGGGATGGGCTTTGTAGTCCCTCCATCAGCTTCTGGGCCTGCCCTGGGGTTTCTTCCCAGTTGGACATGCCTCGAACACCTCCAAAGGAAGGAGGCGACATAATCTGATGGCAAAATCACTTCAGCCGGCTCCTTTCAATTATAAAGAGCTCCGAGCTCCCTCCGGATGTCCGAGCCCCTAACCTTATCTCTGAAGGCTGAGACCAGCTACCTGATGGAGGAAGCTCTGGCCAGTGAAGCATCAAGAAAGCTTTTTTTGTCTGGTGCAGACTGCTGCAGAAACATGGTGGAAGATGTCCGGTAGATATAAGAGACTCATTCTAAGGTAGCAACATAGTTATGTATGTTACCCTACATTTCTGTAGTACTCTGTAAATAGAGGCTGCACCTTTAAAATAAGGCGGTAGCACGAATATAAACAAAGTCCGTTGTCGGGCGGAAAGACAGCCCTGTACGACAGGATTTAAATGCAGAAACTGTGTCAGCAGATCAAAAACTGCTGACACCGGAAGACCGGCCCCAGAGCTGAGCTGCCAGTACAGCAAACTCTTGATCACCCTTTGACTTTAACCTGGACTCAGGAACTGCCAGCAGGCCGTAATCCAGCAGACCTGAGTTGGATCTTTATGACAGTAAGAGTTAAGAGATCCCTGATGTACTCTTTGGCCGTGTAAAGCCGTGTAAGTCAAGACTAAGAAAAGAAACTGCAGAGTTCTGCAGTAGTCCAGGGGTGAGGAAATAGAAGCATTAATTATTTTCTGTGTATTGCTAAAAGAGGAGTCTGTCTTTCAGCTTTTTATTCCACCAAGCTCTCGCCAACGACTAAAAGTCAGTCCCAGATTTACTCTTGTCCAGTCTCTGTCATTATGTCCATAGAGCTGCTGAGCTCAGTCACATCGCCTGCTTGCCCAGCTCCGGTTCTGGCATGACACCAGCTCCGCCCCCATGAAAACCTCCTCTTCCTCCTGTGGTACAAACACTCCCGAAGTTACACAGTGTTACTTTTAAGTGTTTCATTTGACAGATAGAGAAAAGAACCACTTCAGGCCTCTTCCAGAAATACCCACTCAGTCCTTCAGTCTATTTATTAGTGTAGCGTGATCGATGGTGTCAAACACTGCGCTGAGGTCGAGCAGCGTCCAGAGTCTGCAGCCATAAATAAACCACGTCTGACCCTTACAAGACCCGTTTCAGTGTTTGTGGAGCCCAGATGCTGCTGTTAAGTGCTACCGGAAGATATTTGTAAATGTAGAGCAATCTTGAGCTTAGTATCATTTATTTAAAAGACTGATAGATCAAGGCCGCGTCCTTTCAGCGGTAGCAGAATAGCGGATATTTTAAGATAATCTGGGACACGACCAGAGCTGAGGGAGCTGTTTAAAAATCTGGAGCACCACATCGGGCAGCAGAACGTCTTCACATGAACACAAAAAGTCTAATCAGCATGTTTTCTCATACAAACAAACACAGCGATGTAAGCCTTTTCCCCACTTTCATCCTGTAAATATATTATCTTTATTATTATGAAGCATATCTGCTTTCTGATGACGTATCTACTCACGCCATCAGAAAGCATCTTTATTTACTTTATTGTGTTTTATACACTAACTAAGATTTAAGTTGTTGCCTGGTGTTTTATTACAATAAATTGAATTTGGTCTGTTTTCTGTTATTATGTATTATCTGTCTGTGTTCACTGGTTGATCTGGTCGCTGTGGATCAGCGTTTTAACACCAGAAGGTTCGATTTGACTAAAATGTTCATGCCAGAGGGGGATTTAGAGAAACCTCTTTCATCAGGGTGGAAGATAATCTCCTCATCTGTCTGGACAAACACGCTGCATGCAGCAATGTGCAGTATTCACAAAAATGCCACACTCACAGTTAATACCGACAGACTTCAGGGCTTTTTTTTTTGGATGGTAATCAACATCAACATAATTAAATTCAGTTTTATTTAAATAGTGACATTCTCGCCAATTCTCGGCCTCGTCTAGGGAGCAATCTGTGGTTCAGTGATCGTCTAATAATGTAAACACTGCGAGCTGTAGCGGCTGTCAGCTCAGTTTGTTAGCTGGGCTGCCTGGACTGTGAGCTCAGTGTTAGTGTTTGAACCACCAGGAAGAAGAAGAAGAGGAGGTTTTTAAGCTTGGAGCGAATGGTGGTGTCGTGCCAGAACAGGAGCTAGGTAAGCAGGCAATGTAACCGGGCTCAGCAGCAAATGACAGAGGAGAAAAGGCAGAAGAGGACGTTGATGGATGAAGCGTTTCTCTTCAGCTTGGGAGCTAATGATTCGTAAAATGATGTTGCATCCTTCAGGAGCAGTTTGGGGTTCGGTATCTTTCAGTTGCACCGTCTTTTCTCTCTCTTGGGACTTTCGTGTTAATATTTTGTACTCTGGAGAGTGTGTGTTCAAACTATGCAACCACACTCCCAGGGTACTTTAAGTTATTTAGAGCAAATTCATAAAAACAGGAGTCACGGGGTTGACGTGTGATGGGAAGCAGATGACGGTTGTAAAGTGATTCAGCTGCTCCGTCGCAGGATGAACAAACCACAGGATTTTTAAGCCCGTCAACCCGAGGCAACAGAACAAGACAGATCCCCCAGCCACGTTTCCTCATAATCATCCTTTTGCTCCATTTCTTTTTAAGTGGGGATGATTTGTTTTTGCAGGTAGGGGCAGGTTATTTTCAGCACATGGGCCCTGTGGGAGGAAACAGGGGGAGGGAGGAAAGAGGCAGGGAGGGTCTGTCTACATAAATCATCCCAGAGTACAGACATGTGATGTTGGAGATGACCCAGAAAAGTGAGTTTTCTCCTCCTTTTTTTTTTTTTTTTTTTTCCAGTGAGTCAACTCTCGCGTTATTTGGCGTGTTCCCGCTCCATCTTTAACACAGGGGTCTCACATCACAGGCAGCTGACGCGGCGCACGGAGCTCAAAAAGAGGTGAGGAGGTGTTTTTATGCGCTCGTCTTTATTATCTTTTTTTTTTTAATAACAAAAAACCTTAAAAGTAACACTTCACCTCTGAGCACGGGGCGTATTTGGATGCATGCACCTTTGCAGGGCACTACTTTGAGCCCGTGCAGACGCACTGACAGCGTTTATTGATGCAAAAAAAAAAAAAAAAAAAAAAAAAATACGGAAGCCTGTTGTTTTTAGGTTATCTCCACCTATATGTAAGCGACACTTTCACGGAGCGACGTACCGAAAAGCCTCCCCCCGGGGTGAGGAACAGCCCGTTCCCGCGGAGCTGCTCCCCCCCGTCAAAGG
The DNA here is from genome assembly GCA_023373845.1 of Nibea coibor. NCBI lineage: Eukaryota > Metazoa > Chordata > Actinopteri > Sciaenidae > Nibea > Nibea coibor. The sequence continues at coordinate 4,866,694 of CM041727.1, forward strand.
CTACATTGTGTCCGGGGTCTGGCATCCGCTGGCGGCTGCTGCGGACAGGACGGTGTGATTTATCTGTCTCTGGCTGCCTTCTCTGTGGCCGTTATCTTGTTGTTTACACAGCTGGTGTAAAGGTGGACGAGTCGTGAGGCAGGTAAACACTAATATGGAGTAATTAATATGCCGTGAGGCTTATAAATATGGATGTAAACACTGGTTTTGCCGCTTCAAACACTTGATATATCAAGTGGAAAAAGTGTGTGTCTGATGTGTTCTGTGGTTTACAGACTTTCCTGGTGGACAGTGAAGTAAACACTGCCAGCTGTAGCTGCTGTAAGCTGACGTTAGCTCAGTTTGTTAGCGTGGACCGTGAGCTCAGAGTGTTTGTATCACAGGAGCCAGTGTCGTGCCAGAACAGGAGCTAGGCAAGTGGAGCAATGTAGCCAGGGTCAGCAGCCTCGATGGACATAATGACAGAGGCGGAAAAACACAAGAGGACGTTGACCGAGGAAGCTAAGAAGAGAAAATGAAAGTGATTGAGAACGAATATAAGAATATATTTAAACTTTTTGTTTTGTAGAAAGTAAGTCAGCGCATTAAATTAAGTTCTACCAGTATCTGAATATGACCGTCAAATTAAGTCGTCTTATTGTTTTTAATATAACTTAAGACGACCATACCCATTCAGTTTTATTTGCTGTTGGATAGTAGTCCACAAGAATGCATCACTTTTTATTAGACGATTCTACGATTTCTGCGTAAAATCTCACAATTACAGCCAGATAACAGTAAAAAGTACTTAACTCTGAATTGTGGTAGACGCATAAAGCCAAGTAGTCATGGAACTACTCGACTACCTCATATAGCACATCATAAGGCAGCGGTAAATGTGTTGGGTGTGCAGAGAGGGAGACGAGCGTATAGTCTGCACCCTTTGGAGAGGAGGGGAATGATGATTTTCCAAGTCAATGGTCGCCTCTTAGCTTCAGGAAAGAGGAAATAATACGAGGACTGTTGCATGAGAGGTCCAAATTTAGAAGTCGAGAGTGTCAGAATGGAAAAGTGACGCCCTGAATGGGAAAGAGGAGATCAAGAGAGAGAGAGAGGAAGAGTTATTAGAGGTAAAATAAATGACTTGTGATTTAGATAAGGAAGGACAGACTGTGTATTAGTCTTTGAGTTCTTTCTGCATGAGCACAGTACCCGTCAGTGTGTTTTCGTATCTTGGTTAGGCGCGTAAAATATTTGCTACTGGCGCTCTTTCAAAGCTCGCTAACATTGGGGCTTTTTATTACCTCAGAGGTGCTCAGTATTAAAGTGTGCCGGTGCTGTACCGTAATCCATAGGATGTCTGGTGTGGGCACAGCGGGATACTTTGTATGGCGTGCAGAGCTTTCTGCCTTCCCTCTCTCGCTATGGCATGCAGATATTTGACAACCACTTGTGATTTCACTGCTGGCAGTTGGAGTTGAGTCAACTCAGAGAGGTGAAGGAGGAATTCAGTTAATGCCTTGTCAAAAAAAGAGTCAGACTGGGGTTCACTTTGCTCGAGTTTTGGAGCCAGAATACCTCGATCGCATGCTCACTTTATTTCTGTGTTTGGTGCTCTGCCTACGAGTGTTTGAGTGTCGGTCCCCGAGCTTCTTTCTCTGCAACGGGCCGGTCCCATCGAGGGGTGATAGGAGACAATGATTAAGTGTGTTCTTCATGTCCAGTCTACTCCGTAATTTTGCTTAAGAGATTTGTTTTTTTTATTTTCTAGCTCGTGGGCTTCATTTTTTGTTTATAGACTCACCTGTTCAAGTTATATTGAGGCTTAAAGTTATGCAAAATCAACAGCGTGGGCGCTTTGATTGACAGGTAAGTGTCGTTACAGATGGCTTCATTCAGCCCGCCTCTGTCTTTATGAACATATGAAACCTGTCTGTAGGGCCGTTACCCCGCTGTTCTGTGAGTTTATCTGTGTGTGAACAACAGTGAGCATGAACATAACGACCTTTCTTCTCTGTCGCAGCCATGGAGCAGAGGTGAGGGTTAATCCTCAGGTGGCCAGTTACACTCCTGCAGTGCACCAACATCACGATGAACCGCCATCCTACCACCGCCTGCTCTGCTATAGCTGCCGTCTATCTATCGCCATGGTGAGAGTGAGACAGAGAGAGCTCCTGGACCTTGACTCTGTTGCCATGGTGACCCTGTAGCAAGAACCCTGTTACTCCAATCTGTTGCCCTGGTGATGACATAAAAAAAAAAAAGATCCAATCTGCTGCCATGGTGATGCTGTAGAGACGCCCTGTGACCAAAAAAAAAAAAAAAAGGCATCGTCAGTTGCTATGGTGATCCTGTAGCAAGCAACAGTCACCATGGGAACGTCCAGGATGTTCCGCATTTTCGTCGTCCTCGGCTCGGCCTTCATGATTCTGCTCATCATCATCTACTGGGACGACGTCGGAGCGTCACATCTGTATTTGCACACGCCCGTTTCGCCGGGACCCAAAATCCCGCACCCAGCGCCTCAGCAGCGACCTCAAACGTCACGAACCCCGTCTTTCCTGTCCGACATCGACGCCTTCGTTAACCAGTTCCTAGAGCCGGGAACCGGTGAGCCAACGGACCCCGTCCCCGCCGACACAAGTAACCAATCAGAGAAAGCAGAAGAGCGGTATGTGCCGCGGCGGGAGTGGAAGATTCACCTGACTCCGGTGGCAGCAGAACTCCGTGAGAGACAGGTCAGTATCTGAAATTATTATTTATTCATCACCCCTCCTCGTGGTTTTAAATGTTTAAATGAGACATTTTGACATGTCGTAACACGAAGGCTGCATTCCATTCATGTCGGTACCGGCTGCATGCCATAACAGGACATGTAAACAGAGGAGAGGCATCGTTTGACTTTGAAACAGACCTGAGGGAGGATTTCAGCGTTAGCAAAAATACTTTAATTAGAAGCATTTCTTACACGAGTCCTCAAATGTTCAAACACAAGCAGGCAGACGTGAACTTTTGTCAACTTTTGTAGAATTGTCAAATTTCTATTTAAAGACCCTCGGCTGTGTTTTTAAAAATACATTTTGCTGCACCTGTTTGTTAGAGGTTGTTAATCATGAGTCACAAAGTTTAATTTAGCCTGACCTCTTCCTTCACTTTTGGTTTGCAAGGGTGCAGAACAAAATGCCTCAGAACAAAATTAGATTAAGCTACAGCCACTCCGACTTACTGAATCCTGTCAGTACAACAGTTCTTTTGATCAGATTCATCGTGTTGACACTGACTTGTAATCAGGTGAATGGTGCCTCTGTTGAGAAATACTTTAACTTAACTAACAAGTGCTTTAAATGCAGTTAGCACACAGTCGCACATCAGTGGCTCCGTACAGTCATCACTGATTGGCCTGGATCCAGAATCCAGGGTGTGAATCTCTTTGGATGGGAGGAGGTCCAGACACATCTGCCAGAGCAAATAAAACACGAGCCCGCAGACTCATCTGGTTCCCAGAACAAGTTTAACCAGCCAGAAGAAGTGGAAACACAAACAAGATGATGAATCTAACCAGGTAACCATCTGTTTATATTTCATGATCAGGAGCAGCGGCGGAGGTTACTTCAGGAGATGTGCGCCAACGACAGCGTGGTGTTCCCCGGTAAAAACCGCTCGTTTGACGACATCCCCAACAAAGAGCTGGATCACCTCATCGTGGACGACCGGCACGGCATCATCTACTGCTACGTTCCCAAGGTACGCGAAGGCCTGCGTGTCTCGCTGCTTTGTTAACACTAAATTTAGCCTCCTCACCGTCACAGTATTTACTTGTGCACGCCTCCCTCCCCTCAGGTAGCGTGCAGTAACTGGAAGCGCATCATGATCATCCTCAGTGAAAGCCTCCTGAGGGACGGCGTTCCCCAGAGAGACCCGCTGGCCATCCCTCGAGACCTGGTCCACAACAACAGCATGCACTTTACCTTCAACAAGTTCTGGAAGCGTTACGGCAAGTTTGCAAAGCACCTCATGAAGGTCAGTCCAAATAAAGTCAAAGTGTGCAGAGCTTCACGGCTGCACCTGTTTGGGATTTTAGTAAGTTGTCGTGCGACGTCTGATGCTTAAACCAGCGTGACATCCTGCTTATGCCTGATGTTTTACTAAGAGAAGAATCACTGAGCTGCTTCAGTCACATCGACACATTTAGCGCCTCACCTCGGCACCGGTGCATTTTTGGGTTTTGACCTGATTCTGCCCGTGTCACGCCGTGATATATTTTTACTTACTATCTGCAAGCTTTGACTCACCTTGATTGGTGATGCTGTAGCTCCCACATGAGGACATCTGTTTGCTCCAGACACTTCTCTTCATCACTTAATCTGTTTCCAGCTGTGTCACGGTGAGCTTCTGGCCTCAGAGTTATGTTTCTCTAAGCTTGAGTTTCATCTTCTTAAACATGTTATTTGTTGCTCTGTGTTTTGTTTTCACTTGAGCTCTTTTAAAGATCCAGTTTGTAAGATTTAGGAGCCTTTATTTACTTTTATTATTAGGAATATAATATCATCGTCTGTCTTCAGGAGGATGAAAAAACTGTTTTTCTCAGAAAGAAGCTCACAAAACACGGTAATGAGACACCAGAGATGAAAATCTATATCATGTTTACACAGTCGTTGGTGAACCGTTTCATATTTTAAATGGATTTATGTGGATTGTGAGACAATGTGCAGGTGGCCCAGAGCCTCCACTCGCCTGTTTGTGTCCAGCTCAGTTGGTAAACTATCAATAGTAACAGCAGAAGCCCACCGGGCACGTCTCTGTCACGTCACGACTGTGACGCTGATCTGATTCCTCAAACCCCAGCAGGAGCGTTTCAGACTTTGTTAACTTGCTCATATATATATGACAGTTATAATGTTATGTATTAATTCATTTTAATTCTTTTTTAAAGGTGAAGCTGAAGAAGTACACCAAGTTTCTTTTTGTGCGGGACCCCTTTGTGCGCCTCATCTCCGCGTACCGGAATAAATTCGAGCTCCGCAACGAGGACTTCTACCGGCGCTTTGCGCAGGTCATGCTGCGCCGCTACGCCAACCAGCCGACACCTCCCGCCTCTGTGGACGAGGCGTTTGGCGTGGGTATACATCCCTCGTTCTCCCACTTCATCCAGTACCTCCTGGACCCTCAGACAGAGAAGGAAATGCCCTTTAACGAGCACTGGCGGCAGGTCTACCGGCTTTGCCACCCGTGCCAGATTCAGTATGACTTTGTGGGCCACCTGGAGACAGCAGAGGAGGATGCCGAGCACCTCCTGCGTCAGCTGCGGGTGGACAACGTGGTGGAGTTTCCCACCTCGCATAGGAACCTCACAGCAAGCAGCTGGGAGGCTGATTGGTTCAGCACCGTGCCCGTCGAGGCGCGACGAGAACTCTACAAGCTGTACGAGCCTGACTTCAGGCTCTTTGGCTACGACAGACCAGACTCGATCCTCAATGAGTGACACATTTCTACAAGACTGACCCAGCCACACACAGACACAATGTTTTTTTTTTTTTATTATGTCATGAAATAATGCTACACTCCAACAACAGCGACACCTCCCTTTGTTCTGGGCTTTGCAGATCTCGTGTCTTGTCTTAATCTACACTGAATGTGCACATTAATTAAAGGACGCTCACTGCTCTAAGGAAGCACACTAATGAGGAGAAGCCAGGTAATTATCATCCATTATTGTTTTTAAATTGCAAAGAGAACAAGAAGCACACAAGAGTGAGACAGTTTGCAAACAGAAAGCGTCCCTAATGCCGGGGTCAGACGACACGATATCAGCCCGATTTGGCAGACGTGGGGTTGTTCGGGGGTAATTATGGGTGTCGGGGGCGACAATCAATTGTTCTGTTTCTGTAGTGTCTCACGATGACCAAAACAATCAACGCCACATCGACAAAAAGCAGCATGTTTCAGGAGCACAACTGTAATTAAAAGAGGAATGATGTTACTGGTGCTGCCAGACAGAGGAAAGGTCACCAACTCCAGCCGGTATCTCGCACACACGACGTTGGTTCCTAGCACCTCCTTCCCGGTAATATCACGTATGTCATGAAAAATGGCATGCGATGATTGGTTGTGGAGAATTTCTCCCTCTTTAACCACCTAATCCGTCACGGTGACAATCTCAACACACAGAAACAGACGTGCGGTCTGACCCCGGCGTTCAATGTTGCACATTCAGTGTTAGCCCTCAACCCAAAACTACACGCCGAGCGTCCTGCACTCCCGACGTTGATGTCACGTCATTTGCGACGCCACAGTCGATGTCGTGGCTAACTGTGACGATCACACAGGCTTTGTAGCAGGATGTTTCGAAACCTCGCCGAAGTGATGTCGCAGAGCCATACTCGACGTTTGTGATGTCATAGGAACCCTTTTGGATGTGACCCGAACACGGGTGGACAGGAAATGTGGGGCAATTAGCTAAAAACAAGGTGTTATTAGATTAGTTTTAACTGTTGTTGCACTAGAGTGTTAGACGCCATCTAATTTATTTCATTGTGTGCAATGTTCATGTTAAGCATGAAAGGGACTTTTATTTTGAAGATACACATTAATGACAGCTATCAGCATCAGAAACAATTATTTTATATCTCATATACAGATCATATGTTACAGAAACATTTCAGACATTTTAGCAGCTTGCTTAATTTAGCCAGTTTCAGAGCATGCCACAGTTGTAGCCTCCTCATATAAAAGTGCGGCAGCTCTAGTGAACATTAGACTGCATAGCTGGATTTTGTCTCGACTTGTCTTTGAGGCGTAAAACTGGAGTTTCAGCATTCTTTCGTGGGGGTTAACCGCACACTTTTCCAAAGGGAACATTTACTTTTCTTGCTTGTTGCTACCATGATGGTCTTATCATCAGCATTTGTTGTTTTTGCACGCACAAACTGCAGTTATTCACACTGAACTATATTATATATATTAGGTAACCCTGGAGACTGCAGCAGTGTTGTCCCCCTCCTTGTTCCCCCATAAATATAATGACTCTTTTTAAAGGGCGGCACTTTTCATAGGATGCAGTATTTTGTAGCAACGAGCTGAGAACATTGGTGAAGAAGGAAGTCTGTGAATGTTCTCAGTCGTCCAGGTGATCTTTCTTTGAGAAGGGTCGAGTCTGGGGAAAACTGGGCTTGGTTGTAGATCTGTGAAGACGTTTCACCTCTCATCCAAGAGGCTTCTTCAATTTTGACTGACTCTTGGGGGAACCCAGGTATTAGGATAGGGTTCATTAGTGCCCTTCCAAGGAGACTAAACAGCAGTTCACACTTCAGCAGGCCTCCTGCGACTGTAACGACCATCGTTCACACCTGACCTCAGGTCACCTTAACGACCATCGTTCACACCAGACCTGACTGATCTTAACTACCATCGTTCACACCAGACCTCAGGTCACCTTAACGACCATCGTTCACACCTGACCTCAGGTCACCCTAATGACCATCGTTCACACCTGATCTCGGCTGATTTAAACGACCATCGTTCACACCAGACCTCAGGTCACCTTAACGACCATCGTTCACACCAGATGTCATCACAACGATGAATACTAACAAACCAGATGAAAACAAACGATCCCACCAAGGCTAAATACCAGGATTTCCCCCCAGTCAGGTAGATCTGAAGAAGCCTCTTGGAACCAACTCCGGTCACCCCTGATTCAGCGCTTCTCAAAGTCAGTCGATGAGTGTTTTTTCAGTATGTGCAATGTGACTGCGCTGTTGCAAAGATACATCACTCCACAAGTTGGACTGATGGCTTGCGTATTGAGCACAGCTGTAAAGTTGCAAGATAAGGCTGTGCTTAGTATTTAATGATTTCCAAGGAAAAGGTTTGATCATGGTCACAGTCAGCATTAATCACATCATGATCTCGGGCCAGGATCTAGCTACGTGTTTTATATAAGAAGACCGGGGAAGATAAGATAGTGCCTTTGGTTGCAAAAGTTTACACAGCAAAAAAAAAAGTATTTTTGTAGAAGGACTTAATTTTTACTAGAACAAAATACAGTAAGAGCTGTATGAAGCCACAACAAGGTTTATTTGATATACTGGGCCTTGTTTGTCATGTGTGATTATTATTTGGAAAGAAAAGGAGACAACGCAGCCCTTCAGCAGAACTGTCTTTATGGGAATTTGTGTGTGATTCATGATGTTGTGTGGATTGTTAGTGTGCATGTGTCCAGTGGATTGCTGTGTATCATTTAACATGCAGTATTATTGTGTGGTTTGTACTGTACATGATGTCCTGGACATGCTCTGTGCCACATACGTGTTCACACTATTGACTCAGTGTTGTCTCACTGCCTTTTTTTTGGGTTTGATTTAAGTGTACGGTGTTTTACTGTGTTGTTTTTGACTCCCAGTTCTCACTTGGATACGCTGGAATTATTCAGCATCAGTGGCTCAAGTTTCTTGATGTTTTTTCCATGTATCTCCGAGAAGAAGGTCTACGCTAAGCAAAAAAAAAACAAACACACCTAGTCTTTGAGCTCTCCCGCCTACAGTGTTTGGATCGTTCCATGTCTTTTGTATTCTTGTTACGCTCTTTTCTATTTCCTTATTTTCTTACGTTACAGTCCTGATGTTAACCATGTCGGCAGTTTAGTTTTTTTCTTTGAAGGTGCAAACAACAACACTGTAATATGGACTAATTTTGTAAGGCAAAAGGAAACTGTTTATTTATTGGCAGAATAAAACCTATGAGCACATGTTGCTTTTGTAAAGGGAAAAATCAGTCTTGGATGTTTGACTGAGTTGTTTTTTCCTTTTTTGTTGTGACACGACGCTTCAACAGTTTAAAGACTTCTTGAAGCTGCAGTGCCAAACCTCGTCGTACGTTTTGACCTCATGACAATTCCTGACGTTAGTGTCACAGACCAAAAAAAACTCAAATCTATTTTTGTCTCTCAAACATGAGGAAAATGCAAAGTGTTCATTCAGTTTCATCTATCATGGTGTCATGCAGCATTCGGTCTTTGTACAGGAGAAATAAAGGTTGTGGGGCATGATGGAGAATCTGAAAGTCTCATTTTGTTTCAAGAATGATTCATTATATTTGTAATATATGATTATAATGACACTACACAACTCATATCAGATCATACTGGCACATAATTAACGTTGGCCTGTCAGAATGCTTACTTTGCATAGTGAGGACTGACACTGTGGAAATCTGGAAGTGAAATCTCATGTGTGAAAACAACAGGAAAGGAAAACTTTCCTGCCCACAAAAATGTTAACAGGAAATGATGCCAATTTTAGCAAAAAAAACAACAACAAGGAATTCTCTGAACGTTTATGCCTAAAAAACCACAGACATACCGCCTTCATGATGCATTCTTGACAGTTTGTATGAAATATGGGTATCACATGTCAGAAAGATGATCAGGTTGAAGAAAACAGAAACAACTAACTTAAAGATACAATTCACTAGCAAGGACCACAACATCAACAAGATAGTTTAGATGATTTATTAACTATAGTATGAAGTATGAACTCTTGGCCTTCTGCTGCTGACGGACCCGCCTTGGGAACTCAATGGAGAGTGGAAAGCAGAGGAAGAAATAAGAGGAAATAATGAGGCGGGCGGGAAGGTTGCAGAACATTCTGGGTTAGAAAATTCTAGGAATGTTGGAAGTGGCCTGGTTGAGGTGAGGTCCCGCTCCTGAAACTCCTGAAAGAAGAAGCTTCAATGCAAAAACACAACCCTGGTTGTACGAGTTAATTATTCAGTAACGCTCTATGATATCCTGAAGGGGTCACTGTGTTCATGTTTATCAAAATCTTCATGACAAGACCTTTTGGGGACGATGCAGACAGATTAAAGCGGCAAGATCTGCAACATGGACGTGATCCCTCACTGGCTTCCCATCGACCAACGTTTCCAAAGGTCTTTACAGTGTTGGGTGATGTTTGTTTGTTTGTTTTGACCCTGCATCTTAAATTCGGGATGAACTGAACCCAAACTATCAAAGATTAGCTTTATATAAACACATCAAACACAGCAAAGCTACGTTCACAGATTAACGGGCAGAAAAACAACATAACAAGCAGATGGACACACTGATGTTAGCAATGCACACATTTAAATGAACACCAGCAACAGAAACCCAGCTGTCTGTTTTGCTTGCTTTATTTTGAAAGTTTTTTTTACGATGACAGCATGAGAGAGCATTTAAATTCATGAGCGTACGCTGCCCTTTGGTGGCCACGGCGAGGAACTACATTCGGTTTATGGCTAAAAAAAAACAACATCAATGACAGTATAATCATTATTAGTAAAGCCATGTATAAACATAGTACATTAGCGTGATTACTACAAGGAAGAGCATTAAAAACTGTAATAACTGAGAGCATCTTTGGTTTCTGCTTTTTACCCTGCTGGAGCCGAATCGTCAGTGTTCACAGTGAGGAACTACATCGAAGCTAGACACGTCAACGTAGATGTGATATCAGGGAGGGAGGATAATCAGCACCAATTAGCACAAAATATTCAAGTAACTTTAAAAGCAAAACACAATTAAATCCTCCCAGAAATATGACAGTCAATCCAAGACGTTTACTCTTAGCACCATGTTTTAGCACCGCATACAAAACTCAATAACAGTCCACGTGGCCAATGAAAGTGTACGTTTTCTTACATCACTGATAGTTTCTTCACTGAATCTCGTCCATCTTTTCTGTCACTGAAAGTTAACAGATTACAATTTGTGCCTTTTTTGTTTAACCCATCCACTTTTACATGTTATAAACAGAGAAGGGAGCACAAGAAGCTCTGAGTAACTATTACTGAGAGTTCGACGTTCAGACGCTCTTTGACATTACAGCTAGTAGATAGAAAGTAAGAAACAGTTCAACATTTTGGGAAATGTGCCAATTTGTTTCCTTACTGAGAAACAGCGAGTCTGTCTCTGTCAAAAGGGACCAAAATCTTCTTCCTAAGATCTCTCTTTATTTTTTAAAGAGCAAAGCAGCTTCCCCATATCTAGGTTTCAAAGCTAAGCTAAGCTAAGCTAAGCTAAGCAGATGCAAGAGTGGTACCCATTTCCTCCTCTAACTCTTAGTACGAAAACAAATTAGCATATTTCCCAAATTGTTTCTAACTATTCCTCTCATGAGGCTAGCTCTTTATTTTGTTGTCTTGTCTTGTGGAGTAAAAAGAAAATTAATCTGCTGTATAAACATTTAGAAAATGCTAATTTCTCCTGGGTGATGACCGTATTCACTTTATTTCTTCACATTTTCTCTAAGAGGTATTACTCATTCTCCGGCAACCCACGCTGCAGAATGCTGCATGTCTTTTTTTTTTTTTAAATCTGAATATAAAAGCAAGAAAATAAGAATTTTACAGTGAATTTCATTGAGCTCTCATGTCAGTTCGACGTGTTTGCTTCCCACACAACTGACCTTAGTTATGCCTTATTCATATTCCATCTACGCTAGCTTTGATGAGGTATCCATTGAACGTGATATAGACATCCACATCATCACTGTAAATTGCGTTCTCCCTCTCCCTCTTGTACAGGCGGATCCACACCTCGTGACTCAGCTCCAGCTCCAGCATCACGCTCTGACTCTGCATGATGGAGCGGTCGCTGGGCTGGGCGTACACGATGGCCTTCTCCACGTCGTTCTGCATGATGTGTAGATATGTCTCTTTGAAGTTCCACGTGTGAATGTTGACGTTGAAGTAGTAGATCCCCGGGATGCGGCAGATGAATTTACCCTTGAACATGTCAAAGTGTTCTTCCAGGTTGACGAAGACCGTGTCAAACAGGAGCGCCTGGTACGACTCCAGGCTGTGGAGGGATTTGCGACGGCCGACGGAGAAGGCGGAGTGCTGGATTTTGCAGGGGTCCCCTGGAGGACCCGCCTGGCCTTTACTACCTTTGGAGCCCATGGGGCCTATGGATCCTGGAGGGCCGATATGTCCAGGTTTACCTGGTGTTCCTCTGTCGCCACGATCTCCTTTGTCACCTGCACCCCATCAAAAATAAAGGAATCACATGTAAGCTTACAGAAAACAGAAACTAAGCCACCAAAGCCCCATTTCCTTCCCTTGTTCAGTTCAGTTTGTTTTGGGGTTAGCCGTTCGGTACTTTTTGTATAAAGGCTGGAGCTTTTCTTTAAACCACACACTATAAACTGTCAAGACACTGGACCTGCCGCCCAGCTTTCAGCTCCAGGGATGTCTTCATAAACATGTCAAAAGTTATCCGAGTCTTTTGTTTGTTTGCACAGTTTGGTTCCACATAAAGAAAACATGTGGCAGCTCGTCTGACAAACAGTGATTTTCTTAGATTTCTTCCATCTGATAAAGTTAATGTCCTGAGTTTTTTGTGAAATTTTTCTATCCTATGAAACCCTATAAAAGCTCTCTCAATCAGCTGAACTTTAAAGCAACAGATTGGAGTGGAGTCAGTGTTGTGCCAGAACAGGAGCTGGGTAAATGTGCTATATAACAGGGCTCTATGGAAATAATGACAGAGGCGAAAAAGCTGAAGAGGATGTTGACAGAGGAAGCTAAGAAGAGAAAAAGAGAGAGTGACTGAGCAAGAAGCCGCCGGACAAGAGTAAAATCTTGGACTGACTTTTAGTCGTTGATGAGAGCTTGGCGAAAGACAGACGCCAAGCTGGGCAGACTGCCGTTGGACTAGTAATAAGTAAGTAATATTAGCTGGCTGCTATGTCTTGTGTTGCTTGATGTTTAACTGTTAGCAAAGTTGCATAAACAAAGACAAAAAGTAGCTTCAAGTGGAAAATATCTGCGTTATGTTGGACTTCCATAGTATTTCAGTGTTACCTTTGAGGATGGTCATGTTGATGTAGGTGCGGACTTCTGGCACGTAGTTGAACGCCGCTCCGATGGGCGGCTGGGCTCCACTGCCTTCTGGTGGCTCCAGGTGATCGCAGCATTGCCTGCAGGGGGCAGGAGGAGGCACCAGGGCCACCAGGGAGATGAGGGACAGGAGGAGGAGGACGCCCAACATAGCTGCGCCTAAATTGAACAGAGGAAACGTCCAGATGAATTTCTTCTGGTGGACTTGGATGTTTTGGTCCTCTGTGATTTGAGCGAACTGTGTGCGCTTTCCAAGTTACTGGGGATATATAAAAAAAAGTGAACGAACACAACTGGGACTCTGAGATATGATTACATTTCCAGTTGTCTCTTCCATTCTAAAAAACCATTTGTTCAACAAGAGCAGGTTGAACTGGTTGAACTGCTGGTGAGTCAGACTTTAAACATTTTGACACTGTTTCTATTGTATCTTTCAAAACCACGGCTACAAGCTGCCTCACAAATCACAGCAAAGCACTTAATATCACAGGATTGAACATAGCTGAAAATGACTGGAAAATGAATGTCTGCACTTCATTTCATGGCTATCCATTCAACAGTTGTTCAGATATTTTACTCGAAGTGCAAACATCAACGTCATTTCAGAGGACCACAAACAGTATGTCTGTAGAAGAAGATTTGTATGTAATGTATATTAAGAAACAGACGAGTTTCTACTATATTATTTTTTATATACCGTCACTTCACATCAGGAAAAAGGAGGTGAACTTTATTCCATTCGATTTAAGAAACACATGACAGCCAAAATATCAGTTGTTCAGCAGCTGCTCAGAAAATAACATCATCATAAGTCCTGGATCTCATTCCTAGAGCGAAGTGGAAAAGTGAAAGCGGAATCTCCGACACGGAGCCAGAGAAAACATCATTACCCCAAAAATGAGAGACGGGAGTCAGGAAAACAAATAAAGTCAAGGCTTCTTGCAACAACACAAACATTTGTTCATGAGCTTTCACTCTCACCGGTTGAGTTCTGTCTATACATACTTCTCATCTGAATCCAAAGAGGAAAGAAAATTCCCAAAAAACGAGAGAGCACAGAGTACAGAGATCATAAATCAACTAAAAAAATTGCCCTGCAGGCAGCCCGTAATTTATCCCCAATTCAGAAAGTCAAGTCAAGTGGACTGCTTTTATTCGGACAAAGAGCCAAATGGAGTATTTTTCAATGGAAAAGCGTTGGCTGTCTGCCAGACTCTCAGTAATCAGCCACTCTCTGGGTACTGTAACTGGAACAGTGTGTGCTGCTGTGTTTATGCAGGACAGCTGAATCCATACTGACAATTACATTCTTCATACACGGCCGGGCACGGAGGCTCAGCAGAAGACCACAAACACAGACAGTCTGAAGAAGTAAACTTTGTTTACTGTTTGCTGTTGTGCAGAACAAAAAAACTTGAAATGAAATGATAAATCTAAACCTGAGAAATAAAAAAAACAGGTTACTGTTCTGGTTGAAGTGTGTATATAATCTGCTTTGATTATTAGGTAGGCCCACATGCTCTATGCACACACAAAACACTCCAAACTGTATCTGAACGCTACCTGGGAATGTGTGAAAGAAATCTAAGTTGTCTTGAGGATAGTGGTGGTATGTTGGATTCCAAAAGGATATAAATGACTACAAAGAGACACAAAATGACTGTGAGGAGGCACAAGATGACTACAAAGAGATATATATGACTACAAAGAGACACAAAATGACTGCAAAACAAGAAACAATACAAGAAGGCACAAATTAACTACAAAAGTGACAACAAAGAGACAAAATTATTACAAAGAAGCAAAAAAGTCAAAAAGACACAAAAAACTACAAAGACAAAAGAGACAAAATAACAAAAGGGACACAAAATACCTGGAAGAAACATGGGCGTGAAAGAAATATGTTTAACTACGTGGCTGCATCATTTGTAGTCATTTTGTCTCTTTCCGTCTGGGTGTCTTGCTCCATAGTAGGAGGATTGGAAGGTCTATTGTCTCATAATCTGTCCACACACACACACACACACACAGCGGTTGCAGTGCCATTTGAACTGTTTAGCAGCCCAGTTTGATGCCTTTATGGGACTGCAGCCATGTCATCTGTATAGTGTTTGTTTACCACACACTGACTGAGTGTGTGTGTGTGTCACAGCTGGACAGTGTTCTGCATATCCAATCATAGAAATATTATTGTTGGTCCTAATGGTGTTTTATCTGCTGAAAGTCTGCAGCTTGTGTTATAAAGTCCAGCTGGGATTTCCACCCTAAACCACAGATGACCATTCATTGTGTTACATGATATGTCTCATACACTGACCAGGGATGTTACATAACTGGTTTTCTGTGGGAAAATCCCACTTTAACTGGAAAAATGCACGTGAATTTTATCATTCCCGAGACATTTGTTGCACAGTTTGATTTTTGCATTTTTCCAGCATGCTTAAAGCTCCACGTTTGCGCTGCAGCAGCGAGAATAACAGGCATTTTGCAGATTTCCATGCATTAAGCTTATGGCAGCATCTGTTTGCGCAGCCCGGTCCCGGTCGAGCCCAAACAAACCGAATCAAGCGGAAGTTTGCCGGTTAACAAACGTCACAACGCCCCCACTCCCTCAGCCGGCTGATAACACGGACTTTTATCTGAATGAATCTCACCTCGTTCACGTCTCTGCTGCCGCTTCAGTCCACTGAGAGGAGATCCTGAGTCGGCAGCGCCTCTCTCCCTCTGCCGGTCTCTCTGTGGGAGTGAGCTGTGAGATCCCTCCTAGTTTCACTCAGACTCAGGCAACAAGTGTCCTGTCAGACAGTTATCCCCTCTAAAACACTGCTATGGCCCCTGGTTTGATGATAGGAAAGCAACATTATGTAACTTTTCCATCATTTGATGCTACATTAACTTGTAATCAGGTGAATGGCTCTGCGATTAGCATATAACAGTCTCACACCAACAAGTATTTCGCTGATTTTTGGTGAAACTGGATAATATTTATGAAGACGTTTCCTCAATTTACAGAGTTTCCTGACGAAAACAGTTGCTAACTATAGCTAGATTGTTACCACTTTTTTGTTTTGTGCTGGTTAGCTTAGCTTAGCATAAAGAAACATGTTTGGACATAGCTGCTAAAACATTGTTGTTGTTTCTAGTGTCACCAGGGTCACTTGTTAAATTTGTTAGTGTTTGTACCACGGGTATTTTGGACCACCATAAAGGGGTCATATGCTAACAGGGAGTGGAGCCTGTGTCGTGCCAGAACCTGAGCTGGGCAAGCGGGCTAAGCAGCCTCTATGGACATAATGACAGAGGAGTAAAGACCAGAGGGGACGTTGATGGCTAAAGAGAAAATGAGAAAGTGACAGAGCAAATGGCCACCAGACGAGTAAATCTGGGACTGACTTTGAGTTTCTGTACAGTGGAGCATAACTCTGTGGTGGATCACTTCTCATGGGTCTTTTCACAAAGTCACTAAACCTCTGGTCATTCCCCCCTGGGACTGCATTTCCTCTGCGCTAAATTCTTTCATTGCTCACATCTGGTGCAGCTGCAGAGAGAGAGAGAGGCTATAATCTCTAGCTATATTTCCAGACCTAAATTAGGACTGTAATGTGCTTCAGATGCCAGAGAAAATGAGCGACAGTGAAAAAGATGTAAAGCATGAGAAGGGTACAAGACAGAGGGGGAACATGTTCCCTTGAAAATGCCGGTGCTAGTGCCAGGTGGATGAAAAGATACAATGTTCAGCAATCAGATTTAAAATATAAAACGTGTTAAAATGATAAAATCCTCATGGACTTTCTACCGCTGAGCTCCATAGATGAAGGTCTCCACATGACAGTGGACAATATGGGGACATCCTGGGCTCGAAGCCAAGCCAAATGAACCAGGCAGGTTTTTATCTTGTGGCGTACTCTCTCTTTTTATCTGTGGAATTTCTTAGTCTTACAGCTAAATGGGCCACATGTTAATGGTATCGTCTTTTAAGCTCCCAAACATTTTTGGCCTGTGCCCCTTAAAGGAATAGTTTAGCTTAGCATAACGAAACATGTTGGGAAATAGGTGCTGAAAACATATGAAAAGACTATGTAGTACTGAAATGTGGAGATAAGGCGAAACCCCATCGGGTACCTTGTCACGTGACTGTTTCGGTCCGTTCTCCACGTGAGTTCAAACCCCACCAGGAGCAATTCAGTGTCCTAAAATGTTGGATTACTCCTTTTGAGTGGAGGAAAGTTTACTGACAAACCCTGATCACAAGTTGCATACCTTGAGAGCAGTGCAGCGGAAAGAGGCTCTGGACTGGAAGAAATGTGTAATGCTTTACAGCACAAAGTCTTAGACCACCAACCGTTTCACTGATTTTGGTGAAACTGGATCATATTTTATGGAGAAAATGCTTGCTGGTTTTCCCTCTGATGTCCTCTGGCTGCCACGCTTCAACTCTCTGTGATTTACAGACTTTCCTGATGGACAGTGAAGTAAACTGCCGCCAACTGTAGCTGCTGTTAGCTAATGTTAGCTCAGTTTGTCAGCCATGGCAGGGGTGTTGGTACCACAGGTGTTTTGGACCACCAGGAAGAAGGGGAGGTTTTCAGGAACAGGGGAAAAGGGTGATGGGTACCAAAATGAACCGGTCTAGTATTGCAGAGGTAAAGAGAGTGAAGAGTATGAGTAAATCTGGGACTGACTTTTAGTCGTTGGGGAGAGCTTGGTGAAATAAAAGGCTGAAAGACGCAACTGAAAAAAGACTGATTGTCTCCTCATAGAAGACAATTGCAGAGGATGCAGAGGTGGGTGGAATACCTCTAACTAACTCATGACCCCTGTCGTAGGTGATTGCAGACAGAAAACAGTCATGGGAGAATAAGAGGAGGCTGAATTTGTGCACACGTGTAACATGTGCACAGCTGTTGAACATTACCTCTGTTGGGTCTCGAGGGTTTCATAGAGTGTTAGGCAGTTACATCAGGAAAACATTCCTCGGGTTTTCCGGTAAGAGACTCCTCTGAGACTACCTGATGCAGCTCAACCTACCTTTCTCTAAACATTTACTATCTGTTGGTCTTGTCTCATTTCCCAGCGGGGTTAATCATTCTGCGGTCGCTCTCGGTCTGTCTGACCCAGCTATTCCCCCTCTGGTGTTCTTTCAAGTGGTATTTTATTTGGAAGCGCTGCCGTCTTAAATCAAAAGTCTCATTTATCTCTCTCAATTCGGTATCTATTTTATGAGCAGCAGCAGCATCTCACAAACTATTTATACTTCCTCTCTGTGACTCTCAGAAACTTTGACCTCCAGGTGAACCTTTCACTCTTCAGGGTGCTGAAGTTTAAAGCAACACCATGTAACTTTTCTGCCATAAAATTACAGATTTAGAATCATTTTTGACTGACACGCCAGGCAGTGTTAGTGTTTGTACCGCAGGCGTTTTGGATCACTAGGAAGAAGCCAAGCTGTGTCGTGCCAGAACAGGAGCTGGGCAAGTGGGCAAAGTGACTATGCATGCACAGCTGTCCATATTTACCACACTGATATTACAAAAATACCAGCTTCCATACAATGTTGCTTTGAGATCAGATATTTGGAGACTTTTTCTCCATCTGATTTTTTCACGCAGAGAACATATTGTTAGTGGCTGCCATAATCATGGAGCGTTGCATTCAGAGTTTAAAACCAGAGTTGAAAATTTCAGACCTCACAGCATTCTTGTGGTTGAGCTCAGGAATGGACAGTCGGTCTGCCTGAGTAGCCCGAATGGTTGTAAATCCATCTCAGCGCGCATAATTTCACGATGATTTGTTATCATGTAGAAAATGTAAATCACCGATTGACTTATAATAAGACGAATTCTGCTCTGCAACCTCCCACATTTTTGTGATATCACAGCAGGTTAGACACGACTGAGCCATGAGCTGACAGGTTTTTTCTTTATGATTCTGCATTTTGCCAAAAATATGTTCATTCCACCGACAGTTTAAAGAATAAATGGCATATCCGTAGCATCAGCAGGACGTTTTGAGGAACTCATCACAGCCACAGAGGTTGCTGCTTAAATGTCATATTATATTTGGTTTGTTTATGTACAAAAAATGACTTGATTAATGGTTCTGTGAAGGTCATGTGTTGGACTATTTCTTTGCTAGGAGCAGTAACTCCTCTGTGTCTCCTGGCCTAGAAATAGCCCGGCACATAACCCCCCGTAACGCAAGGAGTTTTTATTTTAAGTCTTTAGCTTGTACAGATTAAACAAACTAGTTTAATGTGGTAATTTGTGAGCAATGAGGTGGATTTTGCCACCCGTGGACAGAGCCAGGCTAGCTGTTTCCCCCTGTTTTCAGTGTTTGTGCTAAGCTAAGTATAAGAGTTGCGTTGAGGATTATATTCGTACAGGCTCTGGTGTTTGTTTACGTATAAATACAGTCATCCACACATCTTTATGTGTGAATGGCTAAAAACAACAACTGTTCTCCTCTTAGTCCACAACAAGCTGATGGATCTGTCCCTGGTTATGCTCACCGGTTTGGTACAATCTCTTTCATATGTTAGCCCTCACCATTATGGGCCCTTGTGGTGTTGGTGACGGCTGCACCTCTTCCTCCTGACAGCAGAGGTCTGGCTTTCTGTTTCTATTGCATGCAAAGAACCTGCCTTGACCCCCACATCCAACTTACTTCACGGCGGGTTAGATCCAAAACAAGCACTTGTGGCTTTTCTACAGAATTTGCAAGGTATTTTTCTCTCTCTCGCTTTCTCCTCTGGCCATCTGGGTCAAAGCTTGCTCTGTGATTGACTGAGCAAGCTGAGGAAATCTAAACAGGCCGAGGCAGCAAAGCCATCCAGCTGGATGAACACCTGATGGACACTGCAAGCGCACTCAGCAGATAAAGATAATATTTATTGAACCGAATGTGCAACGATGAAGATGAATATTTTTTTGTGCTGCACAGACTGTAACACTGAACATACCACCGGGAAGATTTGTTCAGTTTTGTAATGTCACCTAGTGGCCGAGTGAACACAGTGCATCAGAGATACTTCAGTCTACTCTGCAACATCATGAGAAATGTCAATCATGCAAAAAGTCGCTCAAAAACTTATTTTAACCAGCAATCAAACCCAAGTCAACAGGTAACTTTGATCCTATTTTATATAAGATAAGATTTACTACTTACTTTACATAAAAATGACTCATAAATATTCATAAAGAGTTAAAACAGTTAACTTTTTTTAACAGTTTAATAGCCAATGTATAAGTCTGTGTGCTCCTGGCTGGTCCGTCCTTTTCTTCATCGTAATGTTGTCCTTCCCCAAAGGTCCAGGTATCCTTCAGCTTTGAGTGCATCCCTCAAATGTTGGTGTAAATACTCAGATCTCCCCACCAGTCGGTCAGAACTGAAGAAATCTCTCGGATGAGAAGTGAAATGTCTTCATGGGTCTACAACGAGGGCACACTCATCATCATGGACTAGACTCTGTAGGTTTATTTATACCATAGGGTGACTCTTTTAATGACAGTGATGTTTGCAGGGGAGGGTTTAAAGGAAAAGTGAAGGAGGCAAAAGTAAAAGTAAGACCTTTAGGTGATCTTAACAACCGTCGTTCACACCAGGCCTCAGCAACGGGCGGCCTGGTCTACCTGGATCTCGCCACCACTTAGTCAGAACTGAAGAAGCTTCAAACTTGTAGATCTGCAAAGGCGTTTGTTCACAGTCTGAGGTCCACTTGTCCCAGATATAACTCCGGTTGAAGAAAGTCGACCTGGATAACCTTCACAGACACATTTCTGTAATATATAGTTGCAAATTGCTACAATCTGCTCAACCTACAAAACGTTTATGTCAGTATTTACTCCTGATGATAGATGTATTCTTTGCAGTTTTCATTGTCATGTTTGTTTTGTGCTACTAACAACCTACCCACCTCTCGCTCGCCCCCTCGTTCTCTCTCTCTGTGCCCTCTTTCCTGTTTGCACGCTGCTACCGAATAAAAGCAGTGAAATAATCCTAAAAACAGACACCTTGAGCTTGTTGTGTCTAGATAATAATGTTTTAGTTTGGGTAAATAACCCAACTAGTGATTTTTTTTCGTGCGCACAGCCCCCTGTGAGGAGTCAGTGAGTACATCTAGCGCGGAGTACATAAATAACTTGTGGTTTTGTTGCTGTTGTTGTTGCACTCAAGCTGGACAGATTCTAAAAACTCTGCTTACATTGCATCATTTTCAATTTAGGCCACCAAAACAAGCAAGTACGCAGCGTTTTTTTCTTTTTTTTCTTACAAATATCGCCACTTTTGCTCGACTGAACTGGGGTGTGACGCATTTACAGGTTAAGTCTTTGTGAAATGGAAAATGAGCAGGAGAAACACTGATGAAAAGAAACATCTTGTGTGGTTTCTTACTGACATGGCTAAATCTCTGAGGTGAACGGATGTCGATGGTTGTGTCAGAGTTAAATGTCAAACCACACTTTAATACACATGCTCACACTGTGACACACACACACCACCAGGACCACCTGACAGGACACGTAAACACACACATATATCTATATCACACACACACACACACACACACACTTAGGTTCACACACTCTTTCTCGTGTGGGCTCACATGCCCACCCCTCAGCCTTCACTCCACAACGACACAGGAAGTCAAAGGGTGACCCATTTCTACCAGAGGTTTTATTTTGTTTGGTCTCTGCACAGATGTCACTGAGTGCAACGGAAATATACTGCACATGTCGAGACGAGAGCAGCAACATTTATCTCCAATGATTTATGAGAGTCTAGAAATATTACACCAAAAGTGTAAGGTAGACAGTAAAACTTGAACCAGGTGCTGGTGTATTGTAAGAAGACGAAATATCTGATTCTGAAATGATGATTTATGGTGATTAAAGGTGTTGATTTGATCTCTTAAAAATAATTTATAAAGGTGGACGAACAAATGAGATGACAAAAAAATGGCAAACCAGCTGCCTTACAACTTTTAACAAAACATCATCACATTTAATGCTACATGCTGCTGCAGGTTGCTTAGGAGCACGAGACTATTTACACACATTAAAGCACATTTACATGTTTTACTACTTAAACATCACACATCTCCCTGCAGGAACAAAAAAACCCCGGTATTTATATTTTTATTTTTTTTTATTTTTTTTAATAAAATGATATCAGTAGTTTGAACATAATTCGTTGTATGATTTTAGATTAAAGTAAAAAGCAAACTCCAAAAAAAGCAGTATGTTATGTATCAGTGTTGTTATTAACTGACAGTAGCATTTAGTTTAAAGTAATAACTACGATCATACTTTGCCTTGCAATGTTACTTCATGCATATTTGTACACTAATGCAAATAAACTGCAGTGAAACGTTAAAGTTTAAGGTACCTGTTAATGTCTGGCAGTATTGCTACATATACGTCCATCAGCTACAGTTTGAGTGGCATTTAACTCAGTCAGTGGAGCAGCCGCCCCGTGTTTAATGGTTCAGTCCTTACTGTGGTGGCCCGGTGTTCGAACCCGACCCGTTACTCTTTCCTGCATGTCGTTCCCCATCGCTCTCTCCCCACATTCCTGCCACTCTTTAAGCCCAAAAAGGCAAAAAAAAAAAAATCTTAAAAAAAAAACTACATTCTGGGTTTCAGTGAAAAAATGGCAGTTCAACATGGCGGACTCCGTGGAAGAGGACCCGCTCTCACTGTAGTACTATGGTGCTCACTTTAAGACAACAAAAACACAATGATTCTGATATTCACTAATGAAAACATACTAATGGATACCGTATAGCATTCCTGTCAGTAAACGCTCCTAAATCTTACACACTGGACCTTTAATTCAGCTTGTTCTTCGTACCCCAAGTGACCAAAACTCATTAAATTTAGATTAAACCATCAATCCGGCTGCCTGAAACGATCACATAGGGGTTCTTCCAGATTCAATACATGAAGTTTTCAAATGGATTTATTGCTGAACGTTGTTTGCAGCTCTTTGAGGGTCAGATATCCTGTTTTACAGGTCTCCACAGGCATGGAGGAAGACCTGCACATGGCACCAGCCATAGGCCAGGCGGAGTAGTTACTACTGGCAGCTGCCACGGGTGTGTCCACTTGTTGATTATCAGTGGATACCTGAGTTAGACCGGGAATGTTAGGAGGGGGTAGAGGAGGAGAGGAGGGAGGGCAAGTCCAGGAAGGAAGAAAGAGAGGGAGGATGATGAGAGGGGAGGTCTGCTGATTCTCCTCCTCCTCTTCTACATTCACAATCATTTCATCTTCCTTCTCCTCTTCATCGTCCTTTCCGATGCCAAAGCCAGAGTCCGGGCTCTGAGGCTCCTTCTTCAAGCTCTCATAGGTTGGAAAGTTGTTGAAGGACGGGCAGAGCGTGAGGTGGAGGTTGTTGTGCAGATTGCGGAAGTCATCGTGATAGGTGAAGTAGGCGGGACTGGGGTCAGTTTGAGCTGAGCTGCCGGAGGAGCTGGACAGGAAGTAGCCCATGTTGGAGAAGCAGGACGAAGAAGAGGAGGAGGAGTTGTCAGCGACCCCGCTGGTGTCTAAGCTAGCCGAGGGGTAGAACTTGAACTGAAGCAGGGTGCTGGTGGAGCTGGAGGACGGAGAGGTGGATGGGGCAACGTCAGAGCCTTCACACAACTCGACCGGGGAGATGTGGTCGCATGGCTGGACCGTGAAGAATGATGCAGGAGCTGACAGAGGATTCAGCCATTTCTAGAAAGAAAGAACGTAGAAATTATAACTTAGATTTGTAGTCATCAATGGCCCGATTGATTTCTATGTATGTCAAAGCGAATGTTTGTCTCAGAGACTTTATGTGAGCAACAGACAAACCACACCAAGAGACCTTTTAAAAATCAATGCTTCTAATCTGGGGCAGACTGTGGCTGCGACCTTTTTTTTTTTTTTTTTACTGGTAATCAGCGGTGAGTGACACACCCTTATTTCTTATTAAACCTGAACCAGAACTGCAAATGGAAAATAGGCAAGGAGGTCATGAGACAAAACGTCTGAAGGGCCCCCAACAGCAACAGCTACTTTCTTCAGTATTCGGACTTCCTGCTCGTTTGGCTGAAGAGGCTTTCAGGGCAGTTGGTAGCAGTTATATTGCTTTTTCATAATGTTGGGGGACTCACAAGACAAGACAAGTAAACTGGCCTTCTGTCTTGTACAGCTATAGTTACTCTTTATTTCGCAGAACACATACAGTAAGATACATGACTTAACTTAATTACTTTTATTTAAAATTCAGTTTCTAGAGGAAAGTTTGTGCAGGGTTACCAGGCCTCTGGTATGAATGTAGCTGCCACCTCTGTGACTCTGAAGTGAAGAGGAAGTGCCAAAGAGGAAGTGCCAACTGCAGTTCCTTCATGACGACTGTACTGAATTTTTAAATAATACACCTGTTCAAATTATATTAAGGCTTTAAAATTAACAGCGTGCATGCTTAGATTGACAGGAAGGTGCTGTTACAGATGGCTTGTTTGAGTACCAGACGTCATTCAGCCTGCACCATCCATTCTTTATGCTGTTAGTGGGCCCAGCATTGAACCCTGGGGTACTCCAGCTGGGAAGTTGACACCATGTACCACTCAATTGCACAGACCTTGATGCATTTGTATTGGCTGTACATTGCAGTCTTTTTAGCTGCTAACATTACAATAACATTTTAGTATTTTATCAACAACAGAAATTTCATGTTTTTTGGGAAAAATCTTAACATCACTGTACAGCAGATTAGAAAGTCATCAACACTATAATCCAGCTGTAGCACTGTTGACTAACATAATATTAAAGCTTTTGCTCTACTGAGACACTTGTTATTAGTATTTCCATTTTATCCACCTACCATAATAGAACAGCAGCTTCAATGAAGACGTCAAAGTGAACAGATCATCTATGTATAAATAGGTTTTGGTAGTCACATCCGCTGAAAGACGTGTCAAGTGGCTTGTGTGGTAGGACATTTGGTAAAAAGGCTTAATGTATGCTGTGAATGTTTGTTTTTACCTTTAGATTTCCTCCATGGAGAGAGTGGAGAGTGTGGAAATACTTTGAAGGGTTTGGTACCGGCTTCTTGTTGTGGAACCTGAAGCAGCAAAAAAAAGGAACAATTACATTAAACATACTGCATAAAAACAAACAAAACAGCGTAGCGTTACGTTGTACACTACACTCACCGTTTGCTCACGCAACTCCTGTAAAGGACCACTATTATAACAAAGACGAGACCCACGCTCAGCATCGTTCTCCACATATTTGTCCAATCCAGAAGCCACCCTGAAACAGAGATGACATTACAATCTGCAAAACGCATACACAAGTACAGCACTTAGTGATTTGTTTACAGGATCTCTGCCAGACATTTATAGAACTGTATCATCTGTCAACTCACCAACATAACACCCTATCAGAGTCTACAGGGAAGTAACCCTACATGTTTTTTTTTCCAGCTGGACCAATCTATGCATCTATTTCCTGTAATAACCTTGTAAGCTGGTTTGGTTGCAACTCAAACAACCGGTAAGTGTGTTCTTACCTTGATCCACTGATGTCACCGTATCTGTTGGTCCTACCCAGGACAATGTTGGACTCCAGTTGCTCCATTGGCTAAGCTTGTTCCCGTTCCCAATGGTGCGGACCCTCACCCTGCCCTGCAAGTGTCCCTTTAGTTGCTGCGAAGGTAACTGTAGCTTCAGTTCGTCAGTGAACATATCTCTGGCCTCCTGATAACAGATGAAAATTGGACAGAATGTCATAATTAGGGTGTTTCGTAACCAGGATCTGGATCAGAATCTAAATAATGAGTTGAGTCAGTTCTGCTGCAACAATTTACGCATGAAACCAAACATTGCCTTATTTGACCAGAACATTGAACAAGAATAAATATAAGCATGCATTAAGGTCTACCATTTAGTCAAAGGGGAAGTGACACATAAACCTCATGAGTAGCTGATGTTATCAATGAACCACCATAAATAATATGCTACTTAATATTTCGAAACTCTACAGATGTAGAATATCTCAACAGCTTTTGAAAGGATTGCCATAAAAATGTATGCGCTTCCCGACTGACCAGCAGCTGTAAAGACAATAAAAAATTACACAGTTGCAATTCGGCGATGAAGAAGAAGCAGCAAAATGTTGTGGTCATCATTTCTGGTAAATATGTGACGGCTGGACTCGAACTGAGACACTACCTTGCTAAAATTGGCGCACTACACCAGGAAGTTCACAGCGTGTTACAGAGAAGTGTGCTACCAGAAGTATCCGAAGTGATACATGGCATAAAAGTTATACCTGCTAAATATAGTGTTGGGACCGTAAGTGTATGTGCCTTGGATTTACTGTTATACTTAAATGTGAATATTTTTTGATAAAGGTCTTTTCGTGCAGGTTTGTTTATGGCCACTCACCTTCCATGTCTGTTTTTTCTGTTTGACCTGAATTTGGAACTTGAAGAACCTGATGAACCTCGAGCAAGGACTGCCTGCACTCCAGGATATCCAGGTGTCATTGACAGTGCTGTTGACACGGGGAATACCTGGAGGATTCATCTTGACTGTATGCACACACGAAGCAGACACACAGACACATATGTGGACTTTAATGGTTGGATATCGTTCAGTTTCCCCAGACTTAACCTTTCTCAAACACAGTGAAGTCATTTCCTAATGTTTCTAAATGTGTTTTAAAATGGCTTCCTGAAGACAGTTTACTGATGAAGTAAAAGCCACTGACTGTGATCCTTCGGCTGGTAGTTTGTGAGGTTGTCCACCAACACGCCATCGCACTCCATGCGGATGTAGGGCAGGGCTTTGTAAGAGTTGAATTCCTGTAGGGACAAATCATGGCATTAATCTTATATAGAGATAAATCCATGAGAGGTTTTTATGAACGACTTTTGCGAGTGACTTACTTCGGTTTCAAAGGCAAAACTGCAGCCTGGAGGAGAGTTTCCATGTCGCTCCAGCTTGCAGGTTCGACTAAAAAAAAATGCAGATTTGCTCAACTGACGAGACCACAAAGAAAAAGATTTTAAATTCATAACATTTTGGTAAGCAGCAATGAGCATAACATCCAACAGCTTACATTATTTCAATGGAAATTCTCTCCCTAGAGATCCGGGCTTTCGTCACACCAGAGATCGAACAGTTAACACCAGTAGCCAGCAGAGAACCGTTCCATGTACAAGTGACATTGTTGACGTAGTCATTTACGCAAGACAGTCCTTGCAAGAGAGACAGACGCAACAACAGATAAGGAGAGAGAGATGGATTAGAATGGTATCTGTATTCGTCAGTGTTGCTGGACTTGCTGTACATAGTTGACTGCCAACTCGGACGGTTAAACCTCTCAGTAAAAGCCCCGTTTGAAGGGATTTCAGGACAGTAACATAGAAACAGTTTCAGTTATGAACATACGCAATTATACCTCTGTGAGAGTGAGCACCCACTGAAAACAGAACCACTAGGATGTACACGGACCACAGGGTCTCCATGGCCACGACACGATGACTGTAAACAAAGGGGAGAAACAGCACATTACAAACAGGACTAAAAATCTGATGATGGAAGGTCTGAAAAGGTTTTACAAAACATTGAACATATTATGAAAGGAGGGGCCTGAAAACCTGAGCATCATTTGGCAGCAGTGTGGAGGGTTACTAGAAGATAAGTTTGTGTAGTTTGCGGATGTAAACTGGTATGCTACGGGAGAAAGCACACCAACACATGAGTAAATGGCTTGGCGGTTTGAGCGGGTGGTTTTAAAGGTCGGGGTGGTCACAGATGCTTAAATAATCCTCGGATCATGGAAGGGTACAGCCGCTTCAGATGTTAAAAAAAGGTTACACAAACACAAAACACATAGTTAGCCAGAATTATCAATGAAGATGGAAACTTTAAGAGTATTTTTTTGTATGTAGGACCTCTTGGATACTAAAAAAACTACTAAAAATGTTCACAATATAGATGAATATCTGTAAAAATCATAATCTTGGACTCAGACAAAGTGGTGGTTATGACTCAAACAAGTTTCTACCTTCATATGGAAATGTTTTCTAATGGAGAGAAACTCAGTTCTGAAACCTGGATGTTGAAATTGCATAAGCCATTCATCATCATCAGCAGCAGCAGCAGCACAGCGCTCACTATGCTTTTGAGAGCAAAAATATAGTCATCTCGAGAAGGCGGCAACGAGCAGTTAAATGTGAAACTTCTCTGAAAACAGTGACACCTGTGCTAGTCCACCACAGACGCAACTTTAACCAGGTTTTACAGCAAGAGTTGATCGTTATTATGATGTATTATTAAGAATAGACATACACAGATTCTTTTTACATGACGTGGATATTTTCCATAAAGTTTCACACTTTGTCACTGGTTTGAGTCATCAGGTGTTGCTGTTTTCCGTCAAAGCCTGAACTGAGTAGGACTACAATGACAAGTGCGACGCGTCACCCGTAATTGATATGCGTATCATATCATAACCCTATGCCCAAAGGGGAAACAAAACCATTTGTTCTGAATAACAAGATCAGGAAACCTAGGTAATGAAGCAATCGTGTAATAAAACAAAGAGCCAGTAGAAAAATATCCATCCGATAAAATGCTATAAAGTTTTTATGAAGATAAATTTGAACATCATCTGCAAAGAAACTGATACGGTACCTCGTGAGCTGTGGTCAGTAAAGACAGAAGGAGGTCCCTGAGAGGAAACACATTGTCGTCCCCTCTGGTGGACTGACGAGTTCAGAAGATCATTCGCACATCTCTACCTCACTCTCTTATGCAACCTCCCACCCTCTCTCTCTCTCTCGCTCTCTCTCTCTCTCTGTCTCACTCTCTCTGTCTCTCTTTCTATCACTCTCTCTCCTCATTCTCGCCCCTGTCTCGTCTTTAAAGTGCCCAGTAACATTTTCCACTTGTAACCACAGTCGGTATCTGGGGCTTTACAGGAAGCCTCATGAGGTCGTGTATGATAGTACGAGAGAGGATGGGCCTATGCGGGGGAGAGGATGTGAAGTGCCAACTTCACCAACAGCCACCTACCTACCTGGACCCCATCACGCAGCTTTTAACATAATTACACCGAAAACAAGAAATACAAAGCACGCCACCGCATCCGGTTTCAATCACAACGTAAAGTAGGTTGTATAAAGAGAAACACTCAGGTCGTCCTATGAAGTGGTTTATGTCAATGAAACGCATCGTTAAATAAAGATTCGGAGGATTAAAGAGGCTTAAACCTTCCCGATTTAGAACCATGGGGTTATTCAAGATGCGAACACACACACACAGAGCAAAGAAAGCTGTACAGCTTCAAAACCACTGCTCTTATAGCCACAAGCCAAGCATATATATTTATATATATATTTTACTCTACTTCTTCTATACAGGGAAAGAGGAAAAGGGCTGAGAGTTAAAGCAGCAGCTCGGCTCTTCTCTAAAAAAACTAAACATTTCATTTGTGAAGTCACAGGCCTCAAGAGATTTCCTCTGATTGTTCGTTTGTCCACATCACTTTGTCTCAAATGTAAGACACCAGGTCGAGACTTTAATTTTTCCAATCCGAAGATTTATGTATTTTATTTCAACCCTGTCCCAAGAGTTACTGTAGAAAGAAAGAAAGAAAGAAAGAAAGAAAGAAAGAAAGAAAGATTTTTTATTGTTATATATCACGTTTATACAGTATTTTTATGTCAAGCAAACGACAAAACTTGGAAAAAAGAAACTAATAATAAACGTACTAATATCTTGTTAACGTAATATTAGAAAGTAAAGTTACACTGTATTTATTATGTTAAAATTCTTCTTTTGTTTGTTGTTGAAAAGAAAATGCATATTTGATGGCAAAACCTTTATTTATATGAACTATTTGAACAGAGTAATGTTACATTTTAAGTGACAGACTGTTTGTTTTACAGTAAATCACTGTCATATTTAATGGAAAATCAACAGTACTGATATCCTTTTATTGTACTATTAGTTATACAATATTCATTTAATTATAATTCTGGACAACAGAGAGTGAAGAAAAGCGTTGCCAAAACAGAGAAAGATTTCTAACAGATGTTTGACGTTGAACAGTCAAACTAAAAAATGTTGAGTGCAGTAAGTGTGGCAGAGAAAACACAAAAGGTGAGATCAATGCATTCAGCTCAGTCTTAAAGTTCAATGACGGCCATTGTGCAACACGGTGTACAAAGACCTGCAAGCCACAAAGCCTTCACGCATACAACAACAACTGTTGCAACACATTATGATTCAACTCAGCAGGATGGCTGAGTGGGTTCAGGCCTGCAGTATGCCAAAGGGTGATCTGATGCATCACCCCACAAGTTCTTGCACCTACTTAGGTGTCGGCATCAGCTCGCAGTGGCAGAAAGGGAGACTAAGGGGAGACGATGGTTTGAGGCGTGCAGAAGAGGAAGAAGAGCACACAGCTCTCTCTCTGAACCATAAAGGTCATAGTCCGCAGTGGCTGAGGCGGGAAGCTGTCAAGAAGGCCATCGTGGTGTTTGTGCTCGTAAGGCAACAAGAAATAAGTCCACCAACAAACCACAGAGTCAGTGGAGGGGAGGGGGTTTCTCAGTGGGGTGGAGGTGAGAACAGTAGCAAGGGAGGGCACACTTGAGGCTGCAAAACATGTAAAACAACATCAACAAAAAGAAACGCCTTTTGCCTGACTACATTTGCCTAATCTAATGCAAAAGTCGAACACCAAAATATGTACAGTTCTCGTAAACAGGGGCCAGAGCTGACTAATATCCTGTGGAGTAAATGCTGCATAAAATGCTACAGTATTTACATAGAGTCCAAATACGTGTTGGTGTTGATCAGATATAATGTTTACCAGTTTAGCATGCTAGCTAAAACACATGAAGCTAACGATGTAGTTGAAAAGTGTTCTTGGCGTTTAGTTTATTGCTGATTGTCCCTTCAACCTTCTTCATCAGAGCAGATCACTTCTACCATGCTCGTTATATATGTGTATAAATATAGGTCTGACTGAAGAGGAAAGACAGGAGGTAGTGACAAAAAGCAAGTTTCAGTGGTTTTCTGTTGAAACCACCTCCATTGTGCTGCCTTCACATCACACAGAGACAAATAACCCCTTCAGACTGCTGGTAGCACTCAACGGTTTCAGGTCGTTTAGTTTTAGTTTGAGTCGGGACTTCTGCCGGAACCTTTACGCCAAATTTTAAAATGTGTTTAAGGGCACGAAAAAGCATCACCGTGACTCAGTAAATCAAGTTTATCATCGTTTCTTTAATCATAGAAAGGCAGAAAAATTATCTTCGCTACTGTTCTGTGACACCTAACTGATACGTTTGGTTTATCCCAAACCAGAGACGTTATCAACCATGATCTAACCAATAATCTTTTGCGGTATTTCGTCTTACCTTTATCTTGTTTGTTTATTGCTTAACACCAATGTTACAACATGCAATGCTTCATGTCACACCTTTTTTTTAGCATTTCCAAAGTAACCTGAGGTGTGAATTAGAAAAGGCGGTGTGTGTGTGCGTGTTGTTGTTGTGGTCTCATGGTAGGAAGCTGGACCTCATTTTGCAGTGTCTTTTTTTTTTTCCATTGCTGTCAGTTTCATGTTGAGTTTCTGGTTCATGATGTTTCTCTCTGTCCACTGAACTGCAAGAAGAAGAAGAAGAAGAAGAAGCATGTCATGAACATGTCAAGCAGAGCAGTTACAGAGAAATCAAAGAGAAATAGAAACGTACCCAGATCATCTGTCTTGTGTCCGTACCAGAGATGGGGGTCGGGAGGCCAAGCAGTCAGAGGGTGGCTGATGTAGGAGTCCATGCTGAGGGACCTCCACGTTAAAGGAGCACCTGAACACAGAAGGTTCAGAGGGGTGAATTAAAGGTGGGCTGGGAAAGAAAAGTGTGAATAATGAAGTAAAATTTAAAAAGACTAAGAAGTTTAAATTTAGTAAAACTACAAAGATTTAGATACCAAAACTACTCAGATTAAGGCACTAAAACTATTCAGATTAAGGTATAAAAACCCAAACTACTTAGATTTTGGCACCTTTTTTCTACATATATTTAGGCACAGGAAGAAGTCAAACAGGAAGTGCCACTTGTCCACTCAAAGGTCAGCGACATACAATTTAGACAAAAATGCTGGGAATAGAAATCTGTCATAAATAAAACAATGTTCCTAACTGTTTGTAATTTTTAAATATTTGATGCAGTCATTAGTTGGCCCACTTTAGAAATGGTCGTTCTGAACGCGGACAGTCATCCTGTCGTTTATAAAACAGGCCTCTGGTTTGCTGTATTCAACTTCTGCCAATAAATTGCAGCCAAACAACTCACCACACCTGAAACACGAGCAAATGAGTGAGTGAGAGTAAGTTAGCGTGTCACTCAGTGCACATGGCAACATTCACAGCTAAATTATTCAGCAGGATAAGACAGATTGTGTTTCGACTACTCAGGATTCTCTTGATGTACTATCAATATTGTCCAACGCGGCCGCTGCCTGTCAAGTAAAGTTCATGTCATGTCAGTTTGACAACATATTGGCAGCAGTGTGTTGGCTGTTGGTTGTCAATACGCCCTGGCTGATGATGCACCCACTCGTACCGGGTCCTGCACATTACAGCAGATACGAAACATGAAGTGTGAGGTGACTGGGGGTCTTTACAGAGCCTGGATGTTGATGTACAGACCTGGAAATATGTTGTTGCGAAGACAGTGGCCCAGGCTGTGGTAACCGTGGGCGTTCGAGTCTGATCCAGGATCAACATAGTGTGGCAGCGACAGGGACAGCACCTGAGGGCTTTGTACGGCCCTCACCTACGGCAGAGGAAATCATGACAAACAACAGCAGCACCATGTTTAACACGCAGCAGCAGAACAAAACAATAAAAAAAAAAAACGAAGGTTTCTCACCTGCGTCTCTGCCGGTTTGGTGTCTTTTTGGCCAATTGAGGTCATACGGAGATAATAAACCACAGGAGACGTGAGGCAAAACAAAAGGTGTTAAATTTCTTAAGAATGTCATGCAAGACACCGGAGAGCATTACATCAGGCTTCACCGTGGACACGACTAAAAAAAAAGAAAAGAAAAAGAAAAGTGACATTTTGACAAAGATAACACGCCTCGGCGTCCGAAAATATTCTGTTATTTATAATTAGATGTTGCTTTAAATAAAGTTTTAGAACGAAGTTCAGGAAGAAAGACTTCACCTTATTTATTTCTGTACTGGAAACACCTTCACTGTTCATCTCCGTCTGTTTCAGTCAAATACAGGAACCACGGGGCTCTGACAGATACACTGATGAAGAGTCTCGACTCTCTCCTGGTTCCCTTCTGTCTTCCCACCACGAGCCGAACTCTGAAGTCCTCCATCAATCTTTCATCCCTCGACCGTTCAGGGGATGAGTGGTGTTTTTATGTGAAGCACTTTGTGTTACATGTGGTGTCTGAAGAGTGCTATAAAATAAAAAAAAGTCTGAGTGATCGATTGATGCCTGACCTTTCATCCCTTGACCCACACCCTTCAACCTTCTCCTCACAAAGTGATCAGGTGGACGACACCTAAGCTCAGGAACCTGAGTGTGTCGTCACGGATACGCTTTATACAATCAGTTATGTGGAAAAATAAAACTCAGAAACAAACTTTTTGTTCTTTTATTCAACTTTATTTCACAATTGTATGCCATTTATTGTGTTTTTTTTTTGTTATAATACCACACACAAATGTCAACTGGCTAAAACAATATAAAACATAACTTCCACAATTTTTTCATTATTTATATTATGTACATGCACTCAAATATTCAGAGGCAAAAAAAATCTCAGGCCTTCGCTTTGACTCTCAAGTGCACTTTCTGTCTCTCTTCTGCTGGTTGAGAGGCCATTCCAATGAGGATCCTTCAGCTTCTGCTCGCCAGATTTAAACAGCTTCTTTATGATTATGACTCGATGACGCGTGTTTGTTTTTGTTCTCTAAGCATCGTGGGATAAAACGACTCAAAGTGGTGCTCACACAGCGACAGCTTTTTGTTACTTTCACTATGAAAAATTCTCCTGTCTCTTTTTTTTTTTTTTTTTTGGAGGGGGGGAGCAGACGGCGTGCTGGTGTTGACGTTGAATACTTTCACTCCCGAGTTGGATTCACAAAAAGAATCTGAACAGCATCTTCGCTCCACTGCAATAAAGGATTTAAACTGCTCCCTTAGTCGAGGTGGACAAACACCACTTCCTACAACTGCCCCGCTTTAGCTTGACAACCAATATACAAGTGCCAGGATTGTCTTCTACCTGAATTTGACGTGTTGACTGTATTTTTGATGCTTTTCTGGGATGTGACGGGAACGAATCTGGCGACCGCTTCGTCCCAGCTCCTCGGGAAACACTATCTACAATACTTTGTGGGATTCGATGAGTTTTCTTCATTACAAACTGGAAGGTTTAGCGAAATCTCCTCCTCCTCTGCCACAACCGACTTGAACGTTACACAGAGAGTGGTTTGGACGTGAAATCTTATTTCTACAGCTCTGCCGATACATTAGCATTACTTTATTACAGTATTTGATGGAGGCATGAGTGAGCTTCGCAGTACTCATGAAGAAACTGGAGATATGGATTATACAAGAGTTACAAAGAGCAAAACGTCGTGTCGACAGCGGAGTTCTAGGATCATGAGCTATGCATTCAAAATGCATAAACATTTCTTGAAGGTAAAATTATGATCTTATTGTACGTTTTGTTGTTTAAAAAATAAAAAGGAAAAAAAAAGGCTCACTTGCCACCTGTGTAATAGTATGATAATACTCAAAACTGGATTCTTATTGGAGTGGTCCTTCAGGTGCTGCCTGCCTCCCGTTTGTGTCCTCCGTAAGTTCAGGCTGCTCAGGCGGGACTAGAGGCCCAGCTGTCCTCTCTATGTCGGGGCAAACTTCTTGGCCTGTGCCCTTACCCGCTTCTCGTAGTCCATCCTGTTCTGACTGAAAGACCAAAGACAAAAAAACGTTTTTTCTTCGACACCAGTCTCCAGCTGCATGGAGAGCAGACCTAACCAGCGTCACAGAGCTGTGCCCGGCAGAAATCTTCAATATAAATGGTCACACATCAGAGTATAAAGAAAGAAGAGGAAGCTTTCCTTTATTCTTTTGTGTCATGACTTCCCTTTGTCGCCTAAAGGTCGTGACTGCTCTGACGATTTAAATCAACATCTGACACACTCACCAGTAAATCGTGTAAGCCTCTGCTTGTGCTGGGTCTTGTATGTTGGGCTCGTTCAGCAGCTCCTGGATCCCCAACAGGATCTGAAAATAACACACCACCAGTCAGACTGCAGCTCAGGGTGAAGGTCTGTGTACACTGCATTCAGTCATAACCAAGACTGCACATAAACTGTTAACAAGGCAAACTGTGGATGAGTGACCTGTTTGATAGTGATGGCAGGCCTCCAGTCTTTGTCCTCCTCCAGGATGGACAGACACACGGTGCCGGATGGGTAGACGTTTGGGTGAAATATTGGTGGCTCAAACTTGCCTGAGGAGAGAAATCATGGAAAGAAATTCAGGATATTTGGGCTTAAAGAAAGCTGAGATGAGAGGATGGAAGATTTTAGACACAGATGTGGATGTATTCATTTACACATCTCTTATTTCCTGAGCTGTTCCTCTCTTATTTTGAATAGACAGCTGCATGTAAATGTCTGCCCGTCAAAGAGAATGAAACTAGAGTGGTACTCACATTTGGGTGGTGAAGAAGGGTAGTCATCTTTGAACAACATTCTGAGTTTGTAGAGTCCGCCCTCCCACAAGGTCTGATGAAGAATGAAACAATGCAAAAACTTTAAACACATTTCAGTCTTGAAATTCCTCTGTATGATGACCAAAGCTGGTTTTCCTGAATCACTCAAACTTTGACCTCTTAGCAAAGGACAAAATCAGCTTCATGTATTTAAATGTCGGTGACTCGAATTTTTTAGGTTTTAATGTCGCGTCTGGACAGACCTGAACAGACAGTGTGCATTGAGCAGGCGTGCAAACGACAGATAGCATGGTTCGAGAAGATCTGTACAGTGGAACTTTGAATGACTTGCATCTTTCTTTAATAAATAGTCTGTATTTTATGGTGTTAGTTAAAAACATGGTCATTTTTGGACTCTGGACTCACTGGAAATGTTTGCATCAGCACTGTGCTGAGTTGCTGACATGGCACCATTAGCTTAAAAATAAATGTCAAGTTCAGACTTAGTATCTTAATCTGGAAAAAGATTATCTTTCACTGCTACACCGCTACAAGATGTTTATATGCTTTGGGGATTGATCGTAAGAGGGTGAGTCGACCGTGTCATCACTGCACAGGTACAGGTGTGCTTTACCGTCATTATTGGTACTTCACACGTGCCAGTATTGACCGTAATGCACACCCTCTTAACGTGGTCCACTTTGTTCTCCAGAGGGTAACTTACTCCTTTCTTCCCGGGAATGGCACACTCCCAGTTCATCAGGTTCATCGTCCCATCAGGATTCTTCGTCGGCACAGCGACAAAACCCTGCAACACACAAAAAACACCACCCGATCAATCCCAGTCCTGGTTTCTACTCCACTTTGTGTCGATGTTGTGGATGTTGCTGCTTACAAATGGGTGGTCTTTCCTCCAGGCTTTGCGCTCCTGGGACAATCTGCTAAGAGCGATGCCAGACATTGTTGCTCATCAACGCCTCCCTGTGGAAAAACAACCTACAAACAGATAAATTATTTAAAAATCGAGCTGCTTTTACACTAAAAACGAAGCACCAATAAACATCAGAGTACACGTTAGCTCTCGCCGACGTTGATTTACGTGATTACGCGGCAAGGATAAATTTAATTTAGCGACTCTAGAATGACATAAAATAATCAGTAACACCAACAAACCACACGTGACATCCTTTAAACTGGACTTACCTCTCGGTTTATTCGGCTAAATATCGAAATTAACGCGTGTTTGGGGACTAACGCTAGCCTGTTAGCTTAGCTGATGCTAACGCTACCGTCTGAAGAAAAACACCCGTCGACGTTAAAAAGCAGAAAAACCGGGACAGTTAGGACATAAATGAACAAACCGAACCACACTCTGGGTTTATAAACATTCCCCAAACACTCTAATCGACACACATTGGTGTTATTTCTCACAATTTGCCACAGTTGTTGCAAAACAATGTGACTCGTAACAACCGTTTCGACTAGCTAGCTTCTTGCAAGAGAGGACCCCAATTTGTTTATTTCGTCAGGACCTTCAGGCAGTTTACGGGACAGCCCCGAGTGACAGACGACAGGCGCGGTCGGCCATCTTTGTTGTGGCGTTCAATGCTGGGGAGTTCGCAGCGTTTGGACGATTCGGTCATTTTGAACTCATCGAAATGAATCACCTTTGATTTGTTTGTTTTGTGACAAACACCGTAGCTGTGAAGTGAAGTCATGTGGAAGTGCCAGAAACTGCAGTTCCATGAATGGCCACTTGAGGCTGGTTGCAAAACCAACCAACTCCCCATGTTAAAATGTCTAGCGTCACAGCAGAAGTAAACATGTTTACAGCCTGTACAAAAACAGTTTTGGTATCTATAGCTAATTTCTCACTAATTTACCCTCTCATGACAACTGTACTGAGGGTAGGGCTGGAGCCTATTCCAGCTGATCTTGGGCGAGAGGCTGGGTCAAGTCGGACAAGTCGCCAGCCTATCACAGGGCTTTATGTGACTCATCTGTTCAAATTATATAAGGGCTTAAACTTATGCATAATTAAGAGCATGGTCGCTTTGATTGACAGATGGGAGCCATTATAGGTGGATTGTTTGAACAACCAGGTGTCTCGCCCATTTTTAGATTAGCCAGGAACTAGGGCTGCTAAGATGGTGGCAGCCTGAGCCACCACAATCATTCATGTTTTATACTGTTTATGATTTTTTTCACATAAAAATGTTTGGTATAAAATGTTTGTAACATATATAACATTACACTTCAAAGTCAAGCTCAGTGTGAAAGTAATGAAAAATATAGTCTTGTATTTTCTAATAGCTTTGAATTTATTGACAATACTTTAACAAAGATACAGAAGTATGTCATGGCAGCTACAATGGTGTTTTATGGTGCTTTAACATTGCTTGAAAATGACTAGTGCATCAGTGGATGAGGGTCAGAAGCTAAGCAGACCAAATTAAAGGCGCTGTCCATCACAGAGTGGGAAGTTTAACAAAGTCCACAGCTTGAGAAGAATTGTTCAAAATGACAAGTTCGTTCTGTTTTGCCCACCGGTAATGCTCTTTTGTTCTGGTCTGTACAGCTTTCTTTTCACCTCAGTGGAACATAGCAACAGCTGACATCATAAACAGCTTATTAGTCACCATGTGTAACAATTCAAAGATGCCAGATCACTAAACGAAAACACGATTCAGGTTGGAATAGGTGCACAGATTTGACTGCAATCTTCAAAGCCACTCTCAAAATGGGACTCAGGAATTTTACTTAGTTATTCTTCACATTAGTATTTTCAGGTTAGATATGAGTTATATACTTGACATTGTAAGACTGCGCATAGTACCAACATGGTAAAACGAAACCTAAAATAGACAAACTCAAACTTTGTTTTGAAAATCGGGCATCTTGCCAGACACCTCAAATCAAGCACAGGAACCGGACTGAACTGGTTTTGATTTCCTCTGCGTCAGCATCCCATTTTTTTTTTTTTTTGTATTGCATCTCAGCAAAAGAAGCTGCAGTCTTTCTGTAGGTTTATTATCTGTTTGATTGTTTCACATTAAGTTGAATTTTCTTCTCGAACAGTTTACTTACGACGAAATAAAAATGTTATGAGACGAAAATACAAAAGAAAACATTTGATTTGAATAAATCTGCAAAGAATAGAAGAAAATTGTTTCCTATAATGCTATGTATTACTGACATTATCAATATGAATTGTGTGTATTTTGCCCTGTCATGACATATTTTAATGGGAAGTTCAATGCTTTGCTACATAAAGTCACATCTTTTCCTTTAAAATATGTTATGAGGTGAAAATACAAAAGAAAAACATTTTGACTTCAAAATATATACAACACTGGAAGAATACGACCAAAACTGTATAATATATAATCCCACTGACTGTCAAGAAGATTAGCAATAAAAGTTCAGTGTGTGCATTTTGCCCTTTTGTCACAGATGAGCCTCTAACAAAGCAAAAATATTTACATTTCTAGTTACTGAATAAAGAAGCTTTTACTCATGTCAAGAGCTAGACATATTTTAAGAGGGAAAAAATGTGACCTTTATCCTTCTGTAGCAAAACAAGAACTTGCCTTTTTAAAATATGTCAGGCCTAATGATGCCTAGGGGCTCAAACACGCCACCTAACAGCACCCACCTGCCAATTAAAGCAGCCATGCTGTTAATTATGCATAACTTTAAGCCTTAATATGAACAGGTGAGTTATGTATAAAATCAGACTTAGCTCTCGGGACTAAAACTGTTTTTTTTTTGTAGCAGGCTGTAAACCTCTGCTGTGAAGTTGGACATTAACATGGGGACTTATGGAGACTGACGGACTCAGGTGGATGTTTGAGGAGGCCGCTTGGTCATACATGGTGGAAGAACTTCTC
The DNA here is from genome assembly GCA_023373845.1 of Nibea coibor. Classification (NCBI taxonomy): domain Eukaryota; kingdom Metazoa; phylum Chordata; class Actinopteri; family Sciaenidae; genus Nibea; species Nibea coibor. The sequence continues at coordinate 4,906,180 of CM041727.1, forward strand.
AGAAACATTTTGCTTTCTTAGAGAGACACTGATAAGAAGGTCAAAATACATACACTGAACAAATACTGATAATCTCCCTTGCAGTCTGCGGAGACTATAGGAAACAATTTCAGTTGTTTTCTTCCAGTGTTATCCAGATTTTGAAGTCAAAATGTTTTACTTTTTCAATACTTGTGAGAGGATTCACAAACATGTTCACATGAACTCCTCCTCTAAGAAAAGTGAAAGTTTTACATGAATTTATTAGACATGAATCTTGGAGAATAATTGCACTTTTTTCAAACATGTTGAGATGTAACAGTGAAGTCATTTCAGGTTAGTGTAAACCTTTTTTTAAAATGTGCAACTGCTGTGTAATGCAAAATGAGATGACTTGCATAGTATAGAGGAGCTTTTCGCTGAATGTTTCAGATGAAACATGTCACATCAGCATTAGTAGAACTACACACTAATCTTTTCTTCATCGATCCCCCTCGTTGGCAGCTTTCCCTTCTTCGTATCCTCTCTTCTACTCGTCCATTCACGCCTTCTTCGCCTCCCCCTCTGAGATGATGTGCTCTGGAGACGCCCTTTTAAACCATTCAGACCAGGATCCGTCGTAAACGCACACCCCGGGGTGTCCCAGCAGGTGAGCAGCCAGAACAACATGACACGCCGTGACGCCGGACCCACAGGTGGCCCACAGTGGTTTCTCCAGGTCCACGCCGGCATCTTTGAACAGTTTGGACAGCTGGTCAGTTCCCAGCTGTTTTCCAGAGGCATCCATGAAGGACGGGAACGGCATGTTGATGGTACCGGGGAAATGACCCGGCAGCGTGTCTGCGAGGGGAAGAGAAAGGAGTGAGATACAATTCAGGCATTTATTTATTTCACCATTAAAACTGTCCCAGGAACTGCAGTACAGGTCAGAGAAAACTTCTCTTATGATTAGATGCTACATAAACTGAATTGACTCTATAATCCCCCCTCTGTCCCCTCATCCTAGTGCTTTTATTTTGAAATCCTGCTCACCATCTCTGGGTTCGGGCTCGGTTCCTCTGAACCTCCCTGCAGACCTTGCATCCACCGTTTGGACCTGCTTGGTTCTGATGTTCTCCAGCACGTCCTCGTAGCTCTTCACCCACGCCTGGTTCCGAGTCGCCTTGAACTCTCTGCTCTCCGGTTTGGAGTACTCGGATGTGACGGGACGGCCCTCGGCTAACCAGTTCTTCATCCCGCCGTCCAGCACCGACACCGAGCCGTGCCCGAACAGCCGGAACATCCACCACACGCGGGGCGCGCTGTACGACCCGAAGTCGCTGGTGTCGTACACGACGACGTGCGTGTCGTTGCCGATGCCCAGGTCTCCAACGTACTCGGAGAAGTGGCTGGAAGTTGGCAGCATGTGATCCAGCTCGGAGCTTTTATCGCTGCATTGGTCTATGTCAAAAAACGACGCGCCCGGGATGTGCCTCTGCGCAAATTCAAGCCTCGGGTCCCGTTTGGTTTTCGGTAGGTACCATGACGTGTCCAGGACGCGGAGCTTCGGCCCGATCAGGTTGTTTCTGATCGCATCTGACAGCCACTGTCCTGACACCAGAGCCCGGGTCTGAGCCGCCATGATGGGTACAAATACAAGCCGTGAGCGCTAGAGGGAAACGTGACTCTTCAAAGTTAAACACACTGTGTGTGCTCTGCAAACTGTGAACTTTGCACCTGCAAAATGTGCAAACAGCGCACAGCGCACCTTCTTAGTTTTGTTATTAAGAAAGAGACATTAAACATGAAAAAATACATTAAAAAATTAAATAAATCATAGATAAAATAAATGAAATTGTTACAGGGACACTGACTTCTTCCACTTGAGACACAGAACAGCTGTATGTTGTTTATAAAAAGAAATTTATGGAAACATTATCTGTAATTTAACAACCAAACTATTATTTTAAGTATTATTACATTAACAACAATGATTTTCTTTGTAATTTTAAGGTGAATCTTATTAGTTTTATATGAAAGTGTACCTTTATATTCAAACTCTAACTTTGTAAATAAAAATTTAGTAATTTTCTGTTTTTTTTAAATTATAGAAATCTCTGTGAATTGACTGCGACTGCCAGTGTTTTTGAATTTCCACTTCCTATCGCGCCATCATATTTTAACTCATGAATAATCATCATCCATGTATGTGCAAAATATTACAGGAAATGTAAATTTATGTTTCAAGTTTTATATTATTTGGATACTATAAGATCCCTCCGTGTACCAACAGTATAGTCTGTGAAGCAGAGGCTGTGACAGACACATCAGTGCTTCAAGAGTCTTTCAAGGCACGTTTATTAACTGCACATCCACTGAAGCACCAGCAGGTTGTGCCAAATGGATACATTTCTTTAAAAAGGCCACAGAGGGCAGGCACGAGAGCACAAGAAGCCTTTCAGATTCAGGATTTAGTGAAGAATTATGATCCCGTATGAGCTGGAATTATTCAAATCATAAGAGTTACATGCTGAGAATAGTGAGAATATATCAAATGCTGATTTGTCTTCGTCCTCCTCAAAGCTTGCTTTTGGCGTCAGAGACGACGTGCTCCGGCGGAGCCTTAGTGAACCACTCGTACCAGGATCCGTCGTACACGGACGCCTCTGGGGCGCCGCACAGATGGGCAGCCAGCACCAAGTGGCAGGCGGTCACACCGGAGCCGCAGGATCCGCAGATCGGCTTATTCAGGTCCACTTTTGACTTCTCAAAGAACTTCTTCAGCTCCTCCGGGGAGAGCATCATGCCGTCATTGTCGACAAAGCTGAAAAAAGGCATGCATTTGGAGCCCGGGATGTGACCCGGTTGGACACCTGTGGGACAAGTACACAGGAGTTCATTTCCTTAGATGCAGAAATGTTAAAAGTCTGTTTTTTCTGTACCCTCAGTACAGTTGTCATGAACAGGAAATTAGCCTTTAGAGAACCAAACTGTGTTTTGTACCAGGCTGTAAACATGTTTATTTCTGCTGTGAAGTTTTAACATGGGGACTTATGGAGACTGACTCACTTCTGGAGCCAGCCTCAAGTGGACGTTTGAGGAACTGCAGTTTTTGGAAATCACTTCACAGCCACGGAGGTTTGTGCTTTGTTTTTGCACCGCTAGAAAGGAGAAGGGGGCTGCACACAGCAACTATACCAGTTGGATGCCACTAAATCCGACACACTGGTCCTTTAATTATCAGCGTTCAGTCGGTAGCTCGCTGATAAGATTATGCGGGTGTGCAAAACATGGCCCACATACTGCACTTCATGCTTGGGCTCGTCTGTTAGGCCGGTTCTATGGCTGTAATAAACACTCACCTGGTACTTCATTAACTTTATGGTTGATATGGTATTATATATGGTATTTTTATTTTTTTTCTTCAGATTTTTAGTTATTTTAACATTTCATTTATGTCTTTTTGCTCCGTGAAGCACTCTGTGCTGCATGTTTGCATGAAAACAAATAAAGTTTTAAAAAGTCTTAATAAATCTGGGCTCTCAAAGCAGACGTACCCTCTCTTGGTTCTGGTTCTTTCCCTCGGAACCTCGCATACGGCCTCACATCCACCACCTGAAACTCCTGAGCTGTTATGTTATTTGTAATGTCCTCAAATGACTTGACCCAGGAGGAGCGGTGCCCCGTGGTGGCGGTGAAGCGGGCCGGTTCAGGCCTGGTGTACGTCCCTTCCACCGGATGACCCTCTTTGACCCAGTTCCTGAACCCCCCGTTCAGCACCGACACCTGTGGATGACCGAAAAAGCGGAACATCCACCAAACCCTGGTGCAGGTGAAAGCTCCAAAGTCACTGGCGTCGTAAACGACCACATGGCTGTCATTCCCGACGCCGAGATTCCCGACATAATCCGCGAAAAACTCCTCCGAGGGGAGCATGTGATCAAACTTGGAGCTCCTGTCCGCGCACTCGTCGATGTCGAAAAAAGACGCTCCGGGGATGTGCGACTGTGCAAACTCCTTCCTGCCGTCTCGCTTCATCATCGGCAGGTACCAGGACGTGTCCAGGATCCGCAAACCCGGTCCGGCCAGATTGCGTTTGAGCATGTTTGCAAGCCATTTTGCAGAGACGAGAGCTTGAGCTTGCATTCCCATGTTGGGACCACAGACAGCCTGCAGAGCCTCAGCTGTCTTATTCTGTATTTGATATCAACAAGTGGGTGAATTACCTCCACCAGCTGGTTTGGAGTCTAAATAATGTAGAAGGCAGAAACACAATAAAACAGAATGCAGTTGAGCTATAACTTCTAATACATCCACCCACTCAACAGCTACACCAGACCTGCAGATACATAAGTATTATTCTCACTGTTTACATTTAGTTTTTGTTCTTTCAATATGTAAATAACATTTCTCAGTCATAACACAACCTGCTGTATAAACCATACAATAATATATAATTCATTTTGTGAATTTCTTTTTGTTTCATTTGTTTGTTTTTCTATTTTTTAGTTTCATGTATTAAATTAAATTCAAATCCCATCGAACTGGAGTTGCATGTTGAAGCTAATTTGCTGGTTTGATCACGTATAAGACTGGTGTCAGGCTTTGTCAGTGTAAATCTGAAAGATACACAATGTGTGTTGGTTGGTTGGTTGGTTGGCCGAAACACCTGTAGATGGAAGCACTGACGCCAGGCGTTCAGCAGTTTCTGGTCATTGTGTATTTGGTGCCTTTATAACTTACAGCGACACTTCTTGTTATAATTGATATAATGTGGTGAAATTACATTATTCACTTAACCCATAAGAACCCATGGTGACACCAGTGTAACAAGCACATTGACCCTTCTGTATAAAGCTTTATGCCGCTTATTAAGCCCAATGTGACAACAGATCTTTGGGAATAAAAAGTGTTATGTATATCTATGTGGTCCACTTGGTCTGTGGTATAACCCACATAATTAATTAACATAATTATATTATAATCATTTAAGGATAAATGGGTCTGGGTTCTTATGGGTTAAACTACCTGTAGAGGAGTATCCACCCATCAATATATAGAGACAAACTGTGCAAGATAACAGCTTCTGTCCTGAATGCACGTTTTAGTGTTTGACTGCAATAAAGATAAAAATATATATTTATTTTAAATTCGATTAGAATGAGAGAGGAGGGAGAGTCAGTTGTACCGTCAAACACGTGAACAATCAGAGGACGGACAGATTGTGACCAGCAGAAAGAGAAAGAGAGACTGTTCAACTGGAGAGAGAGAGAGAGAAAGAGAGAGAGGGGGGAGGCAAGAAACTAAATTGCTTAATTGGAGTCACAGCTTCTATATTATGGACCAGCCCTTGTTTTTGTAGTCCAACCAAGTTTTCCTCCCACTGACTGTTCTGCCATCCTACCAACTGGTCAGATCTCAGAGAAATTTCCATACTGCGGTAAGTTGATTTTTTTTTTTATTTTATTAAGTGTGAAACCAAACATTGGATTTCCAATGATGTGACGTTTGTGTGTCAGGTATCAAGTCTTGCTGTTTGTTTCTACTTTTTGCTGCTTTTGTGGCATTTTATAGGGCTGATTTCCTGTTTTTGGAAATAGTTTAAAAATGTAGAAAAGTCATAAATAAAGTCACAGATAATACTTCAAGCTTTCATAAATGTTCATTTGCTGGAGAGTAAATTTTCATCTGTAGAAGAAAAGTGCATTTTTTTGAGGAATTAAATGAGATCCATTAATTGCACAAAAACAGCATCGTGTTCAGTTTCTATAAACAATGTATTGCTAACTTTTTTTGCTGTGGTTTAATAAGTAATGTATTGTTTCTGGAAAGAAACGATGTTTTCCCACCTTTTACTATTTTACTGGACAGAAACCACTGGCGCTCAAAGATAGAATATGTTTGTGTAATTTAAGGGAACTGATTCTTTAAAATAAGAATGAAATCGACTTCTAAAACACAATTTCATAAAATTGGTGTAAAGAAAATCTGCTAATCTGAATGATACAGAACTTCCCGTAGGTACACTGAAAAATATGTTACGTAATATAATTAGCTGTATTGCAGGAGTGGTACTGGTGTACTGCTTGTCAATAATTGAGCTATTGGAATCACAAGACCTGCAGAACCTGAATCCGTGCTCAGACTGAACACAGACAGACAGCATTGTGTGGACGGCTTGAACTGATGAGACAAATCAGTAGAAATCTAATTTTCCCAGCAGTCATAAAGCGAGGGGGCCCATTCCCTTGACAACCGGTGACAAAATAAATGTCAAGCATGAGTGGTGAAAAAGGGAAGTAAGTGATTTCACGTGTGAGCAGATGAGTTTAGTTATCAGTCATTTATGTGGCAGTCCAGGGGGCATTGTCTCACATGGAAAATAAAATGTGGATGCATTCCATTAAATCTACATTAATACACAAAGAGACCTGTGTTAGAGTCAGCAGTGAGCATACCTTTACCATGAATCAGATAATTGATTTATTGGTTACGCTAATGTGAGAACGGTTGGACATCATGTGAAGGAAATGTACAGTGACAGGCAACGAGAAGGGGCACGCGTCACCTGTGTGTGACATACTGCATTTTGCTAGTTTATGTGTGTGTGTGTGTGTCTTTGTCCGAGGCCTAAAGTGTAGTTTGTGAGTAAAACTGCAGCTACACTAGTAGCTTTGTGAGGCTATATGTGCACACAGTGATGCGTTGAGCTAAATGCTGACATGCTCACAGTAATATTTACAATGTTAAGGGTTTTAGTTGCTTAGTTTAGCATGTTAGCATGCAGGCCTGAAGCAGCGTCTTCAGCATACTGCTAGTCCCACCGTGTAAGAAGTAGCTGTTAGAAAATTGTGTTTTATACAGTGTTTCAAATGTCTTAAATCATTTGATGTGTACGTGAGTTCCTACTCCTCACATGTTCGCATTTCACTTCTCAATATGACTCAATATGACTCAATATGAAAATTGGGTTTGATAAAGTTCAGGATCGTCATATGGGTCGGGGACGGGTCAATGCTAACCTCATAGTGGCACTTTATTTAATGACTGAATATTCTTCACATTAAGTTTAGCAGTTAATTTATATTAAAACAATGTTATTCAAATTGATGGGATTTTCTATGTAAGTGAAATGCATAAGTCTTGCATTTTGACCAAAGATTTTCTTTTGAGCAAACCACCAGGGACCACCATTAATTCTCTTTCTCATTTTCTCTTTCTCTATCAAGCCTCCTCTATATCAACAGGATGGCCCTTCTCAACTACCCTGTTCCAGAGTTGGATGTTACCTTGCAAGAAGTGAGCCGTGTCCTGCAGCTCACCTTAAGTCCTGACCTTTACCCTGAGTTCAAAAGTACAATGGAACAGCAGAGGGAGCTCCTTCAAGAAGTCCAGCAAAAATTAGCAACTGCTGCTTCAGGTCAAGAGAATTGGGTGACGGAGCAATTCAAGAGAGCTCTGCTGTCTTGCGCTGACCCCCTGCCCACCTCCACAGCCCTCCCTGTTGTTGTTCTTCCTTCCCAAGCAAAGCGATGTACGCAGCTGGGGAGGGCAGCTGCTCTGCTCTGGGCAGCAGCAAAGCTGCATAGTGAGCCCTTGTTGCTGGAGGGCAATGTGCCAATGGAGCGCACACAACAGTCTGAGGTATTCGCTGCCAGCCGACTTCCTGGAAGACTTCAAGATGAAATTAAGGTGAGATTACTGGCAGGACAAGATGTGGTTACAGGTGCAACAAGCTTCAAACTTGCGACAATGGAGGGCGGCAAAACATAGTGTCTCTAATCTGTAGTTTTGTTATTTCATTTTCAGGTCTATCCAGATAGCCTCCATGCCATCATCACCTGTGTTGGAGGAGTGTTCCCTGTTGACATACTGTGGCGTCCCAGCACTGGTGGTCCAGTGTCTGCTCGATCATTCAGTGACATCTACAACCAGCTGGCTCAGGTGATGGATCAACCCAGAGCAGGAAAACAGAATGATCCCTCTGCCATCTGCAGCCTTTCGGCTATGGAGCGCAAAGCCTGGGCTGCCACCAGGGAAGAGATCCTGGGGCAAGGAGGGGATGCAGCAGCATCACTGGAGTTGATGGAGAGTGCAGTGTTAACACTCTGTCTGGAGGACTGCAACGCACCGTCTGAACTGGCTGATACCCTTAATGCAGTGAGGCTGGGAAGAGTCGGAGACAGTCCATGTCTGAGATATTATGACAAGGTATTGGATATAACCTAGAGTATGTTATGATATGATAGAGTTTGATTGATTTCCAGGGTACTAAAAGAACAAACTTATCTTTGTTTTTCTATTTTCGGACAGGTGGTGAACCTGGTGGTGTTCAAGGACAGCACAGCGGGGATCGTGTTTGAGCACAGCGCTGTGGATGGGATGGTGGCCGGGCTTATGACTGAGTTTGTGTACAATCTATCAGAAACTGTTGACTTAAACCTGGTCCACACTGACACAGAAAATGTGAATGGGTCTGTCAAAGTAAACAATGTTAATTCTGTTTGTCCAACTTCCCTACCATTCCCCTTGCAAGGCATGAATATCCCCAAACTGAGCCCTGACTTGAAAACAACACATCCGGTTCTCACTTTTGACGTCCCTTCCTATCCTGATGTATTTTCTACCCTCAGAGGGCACAGAGGTCTCTATGATGCTTGGATCAACTTCTCTTTGCAGCTTTCCCTGAGGCAAACTCTCGGGGATGCTGCTGCCAATCACATTCTTGTCACGCCTACCCATATGCGCCACTACAAACATGGCCGTTGTGATCCTACATACTCATTCACCATGCACTCTCAGAAGTTAGTAGGTGCCTTGGCATCCTGCATTGGCGCAGATAACACAGTCCAATACACTACTGACCTCCTACGCTTGTTCCATGTTGCATTTTTAGAGCATAAGAGCCTCATTAAAAAAACCAAAAGTGGTCAAGGAGTTGGTCCCCACCTGGCTGCACTGCGTCGGTCACTGCCATTTGACAACCCGTTGAAGAAGTACCTGGACCAGTTTGGATGTCCACCTGTATACCTCACAGGTACAGATATGGTGGAGGGTGTGGAATGTGGAGTAGGAAATGTTTATGCCCAAGACCAGCTTGCTGTAACATACCTTGGGAAGAGAGAGAAGGTTCGGATTGTGCTGAATGGAAAAGGGAGCTTTGCTGTGACACTAGAGAAGCTTCAAGAAAACCTGAAGAAAAACCTGAAGTTAGTGATGCTTCTAGCTGTTAGATATGGTATCGCATGCCAAATGGGAGCCCTCGATTGTTTACTCCAACAGGGTCAAAAAGAGAAAATGAATGGTGAGGCCTATCACTGTCCAGACAGCCCAAACAATGGCATGAGTCCAGACTACACTCTAATGATCCATGGTGGTGCTGGAGAGGAGATCATGCTGAGCCCTGATGTGATTGGGGTTATTGAGTTTGCCCTGCAGACAGCTTTAACCCTTGGAGCCCAAGTGCTTCAACAAGGTGGCAAGAGTCTCGACGCAGTCCAGAAGTCAGTGGAAGCTCTGGAGGACTGCTTCCTGTTCAATGCAGGTAAAGGCTCAGTATTCAACAAAGATGGAAAAAATGAAATGGAAGCCACCATTGTAGACGGCAATGCAATGAGGTCAGGATCTGTTGCTTGTGTGCAAACTGTGAAGAACCCAATAAAAGCAGCCAGATGTGTCATGGAGAAAAGCTCACATTCACTCATTGTGGGTGATGGTGCTGAGGAGCTTCTGCATGGGTTGGAAGAAAAAGAGAAGCCTGTTGGGCCTGAGTATTTCTATACTGATGTACGTCACAGAGAATTACTGCTGAAGCTCAGCAATGGAAAACCCTCAAAAAACAATCACCCACAGACAGTTGGAGCTGTGGCAATGGATCGTTGGCATGGGTTGGCTGCTGCAACTTCCACCGGGGGGTTAGTAGGAAAGCTGAAAGGGCGAGTTGGGGATACAGCAGTGGTCGGGGCAGGAATATATGCTGATGACAAGGTGGCTATTACCTGCTCCGGAGATGGAGATGTATTTTTGAGGCACACAGTTGCACAGAAAATAGCCAGTCTCTACCATCACAAAGGGTACAGCCTTAGGCAGGCATGTAGAGAAGTGATGGCTGAGGATCTAAATGGGATCTGTGCAGGAATCATTGCTGTGGACACTAAAGGTGATGCCGTCACTGAAACAAACTCTGGAGTCATGTTTGTGGCCTCAATGGTAAATGGCATTTCACGAGCAGAGGTTTTCAGGCCTGGAAAAGACTTCTCAAATGTAATCTGGGAAACAGATGAGCTGGTTGCCTACCTTGATCCCAATCCTTGGATCCCTGGGTCAACCATTCTGACTAGAAAAAGTCTTAGTGGGGCAAGCAGCATCTTCCAGTTGGTTACACCTGATTTTGTGGCTATGCTACAAGGAGCAAGAGCTGTGTCAAGCTTGCTATGTGAGCGACTGGGGGTGCAGCGCTGTGCCTTGGTCTTCAATCCACACCCTGATCATCCAGCCCAAATCAGACTGCTCCCACTTCATGGTCTAGAACCAAAGTGGCAGCCTCATCTTGCCAGTGAAGAAGAATTCCACACTTATGATCCTGGCTACTGCACCTCAAAAAGTGGCCCGTGCTGGGATGACGAAGCACTGACCCAGGTTCAAGCCAAGATTAGAAATGGACTGCCAACACCAAATGCACCCTCTTGCTTTGACTTTTTTGGAGATGCTTCCAATGATAACCTGTTTAGTCGCATTGTGCGTGGAGACCAGAAACAGTGGAGAGTGTGGGAAGACAGTGAGCATGTTGCCTTCTTGACACCATACCCAAACACTCCTGGGCTAACTGTTGTGGTGCCACGCAAACCACTGTCCAGTGACATCTTCAAACTAGAGGAAGCTGACTACAAAGCACTAATCTTAGCCACTCTTAAAGTTGCCCAACTGCTGAAAGAGGGAATGAGAGCTCGAGGCGTTGCACTGATCTTTGAAGGCTTTGAGATTGACTATGCTCATGCCAAACTGATCCCTCTGTTGCCTTCACCAGATGGCACTAAACCCACTGAGCTGCAACCAGAATGCTACCAAAGCTACCCCGGATATGTGTCATCACTGAATGGTCCAGCTGCTGACCCTGAGCACCTCAAAAAGATCCACTCAAAGATTACCCAGTGCAGTCCTCCTCATTCGTGGGAAGACCCTCAGTCTCACTCCACAATCGCCATCAAGAGCCAGTGGTATCGCAACCTATTCCAGATCCAAAACACTCTTTTCCATAGCACAGTGGAATATTTCCACACTGTCTGTCAGTACTCCTATGCTCTAACACCTCTCACAACAGACACCATCTCCTCGCCAATGGGCCTGGGATCTGACTCAGAACCAGTTTCTGTTAACTTGCTAGGCCAGGAGATCTACCTGGCTGACTCAATGCAGTTTGTACTTGAATACTTCCTTCGTTTCCAGGAGGACCTACCAGGGACGTACTACATTTCTCCCAGCTTCAGAGGGGAAGATCCTGATGCCACACACTTGAACCAGTTCTACCACGTAGAGTGTGAACTGTTGGGTGACATGGACAATGCCATGTCCATAGCAGAGGGATATGTGGCTCATCTTACCAAGTCTATGTTGAAGAAGCACTCTGATTTGATCCTTAACACTGCAGGGACCTTGACACATGTCACAGCCATGCTGAGTAAGCTGGATGGGAAAACCCCACTCCCAAGAGTCCCTCTTGACCAGGCCATTCCCATGATGCCCTCCACTGACTGCGTAGAGTGGGTCCAAGATGGCCAGCCCCAATTTGGCAGAAAGCTCACACGCAAAGGCGAGCGGGTCTTGATAGAGAAATATGGTGGCGCTGTCTGGCTCACCGAGATGGACCATCTAGGAGTTCCCTTTTACCAGGCATATGTGGAGGGCACTGGGCGGAGCAAAGCCAAAGCTGGTGACCTTCTCCTGGGGCTTGGTGAGACTGTCGGTCTTGGAGAACGTCACTCCACCCCTGAGATGGTACAGGAGGCCCTCAGGCACCATGCAGTGCCGGAGCAATCCTACAAATGGTACATTAACATGCGGCAAGTGAAACCACTTCTCACTAGTGGATGGGGCATGGGGACGGAGCGCTACCTGTGCTGGCTGCTTCAGCATGATGACATTAGAGATATGCATATCATTCCTAGGATGAAAGGAATGAAGTACATGCCCTGATCACAGTTCCTCTACAGATTTTCAGGCCATTAGATGTGATATACTTGTGGTATTGAGGCCAAAAGGAATATACAATAAAAATGCCTCGGTTATTCAGACTTGGACCTTTTATTCCTCCTGTGTCCATGGCCAGAATAAACATCCTGCAGCCTTTAGTCCTACATAACCCTTGTACCCTTCACTTGATTAGTAAATCATTAATAGTACTTTAAATCTTTAAATCTTACCCCCATGCTTTGAGTCCCCAGAATCAGTGTAACTGCAAAGCGAGAACAAGAACTTGAATTGCTGTTGTTGCTGTTGAGACTTATTAACAGTTTTAAAATAATCAGTAAAGGGGTATAGATTGTATGAATAAGTTGTTCAGACAATGTAAACTATATGAGGACAACATAAAGGAACACTACAGTACTCATCTTTGAACATGTTGCATTATCAATTATACATTTTAAGCAAATGTTTTACATTGTTCCTCAATATAATAATTTGTTTCATTTGTATCACTTTGTCTTTGTATGTAAAGGATTTCTGTTAAAGTCATACTGTATGTATCTGGTTCTTTTTAATGAAGTGATGACTTTTTAAACACCTATCAAGCATTGTCTGTGTGTATTACTGACAGCTGCTTGGCTTATTAGTTGCACATTATTATAGTACAAAAGTTTAATAACCAAATCTTCAACTTCTATAAACACACTGATGCATCCGTCTTCTGTGTACGTCCAGTATGCTACTGCTTTAAAAAAAGGAAGGAGTCTGCTTAGACAGTAGGTTACAGCTGTGTTTATCGACTCACCTGGCATTGCTGTCGTAAGCTGTCCCCACATCTCTCGCTCTCCTGCAGCTGAATGCCAACTCAGCACTGCTCCACACAATGATAGCACAGTATGAAATAGGTACAGGACGTTTTTGATTGTCCCAAAAATTTACACAAAATTAGCTTGAAATTTTTACATCTTTTAACCTTAACGCTAAATAAAAGCCAATAATAGTCACACAAACATAATCAATCAGAATCACATTTATTGGCCAGTGTACACATACAAGAACTCTGGTTTCATTTTGATCTGAACATGCACAGATACATACATTAAACTACTATGCACAGATAAAAACATAGATAAACAGTATTGAAAAGCATTATATATAAAGATTTGTAAACAGAATAAGACAATAGTATAATGGTGCTTAAATAAATATGGTTATTTATATATATAGTCAAGAGTCATTCCAGTGCTGATATGTATCACTCTACTTCACAGATGTTCTAAACTAAAGCTCCCTGTGATTTACACCAAACTTTCTTTAAGAAATATAAGATTTTAATAATTCATTATGTGTCCGTAAAAACACATCACTCTACAAACACAATATATATACACAAATAAATGATGATGATGGATTCTGGATGATTTTGTCAGAGACAAGAGCAAGAATGATGTTACTCACAATAAGTCGTGTTTAAAATGAACACAAGGTTAAGATTTGTATCAACTTCATGCAACTTTAACAGTTTATTCTTTGTTGTCTGACTCCAGATGTGAAAGAAAGACAGACCTGGAACTTTTTAGACTTGTTCACGCCTGATTTGCTAAATTAGTGACATTGTAATAAAAAAAAATGAATACAAGATTATTGTGACAATGAAAAAGTGTTAATAACACAAACTGATTTTAACACAGAAAATCATAAATATTTATTTATTATTTTTTTAAAATTTTTATTGTTTTGTAACGGCTCGGTGATAACCCGGATGTGCACTATTAACTTCCGCTTGTCAGTTCCGTGTGTGACCCCCGGCTGGAGCGCATCTCTGCCTCTGTCTGCACATCTTTGCTCTCATTTTTAAAACGTGAGTCTCTCTCTCCCGTGTTTCCTCTCCGTGTGTATCTGTGTTTTTACCTCCCGCCGTGTGCTCCGGAGCTTTTCCACGGGCGTGTCTCCTCAGTCAGGCCGCCTGGAGATAAGGTCAGCTCCCGTAGCGTGTCGAGCTAACGCGGCTAGTCGGGAGATGTGTGACTTTCCGTTGAGCCAGCCATTTTCTGAACAGCCTCGGCCGGGTTCGTTGACCCTGTTCTACGTGAGGTTGGAGCAGCTGTCGGATGGAAACCAGGGAGTCGGTCAGACACCGTGTTTGGAGAGTTTAACCCGGCACATTTGCATGGATGCTAACGTTAGCTGGCGGCGGTAGCCTGTGTGAGCTCACGCCGCACCCGAGAGGCTGCGAGCAGGCGGAGGAGGCTGATTTCTCGGAGGAAGGTGGTGATTTAAAACGTGGATTTAATCCTCAAAGCTGAGCCACGTTGAAGAAAGTCTGTGTAGCAGTGGTTGTGTGTAAATTCAGGGTTTATATCCTTTTAGATATCAGGCTTACTGACCTGCACAGCATGGTACACTGCAGAAACTGTGCAGATTACTTCATCTCTTCAGCAGCCAGGTGCTTGTTTTCTGCCTCCACCCATAGACCTTCACTCATTCTTCCAGTGACCATGGCTACGGTTACCTCCTGTGTCCTTCCCTAAACACTTTAATGACCTCGTGACGAGGACAGGAGGAGCGCGCACACTAGAAGGTGTAAATATGTAACGTTGGATGTTAGTGATGGTAAAACTACAAAGAAGATGGACTACAAAACCCACGTCCGAGATACTTCTTCCTGCTGGACGTCCGTCACCGTCACACTGAAAGATGTGACATTCATGTTTCTATATGAATTTGATCGGTCAGGATAACTTATAGTCTGCCTGTTTATTTAACCTCTCCCTTCGTCTCCTTCCTCTCCCCCAGGCACCAGGGTGTCCCCCCTCTCCATGTGTGATCCCTAATGGGCGGCTGGTCTCGCAGTGCCGTGCTGGAGCTGTACCGGTCGCTGCTCCGTGCAGGGCGTCACCTTCAGTACACCGACCGTAACTACTACCGCCGCACCGTGGCTCGCGAGTTTCGCCGCTGCCAAACTCTGACTGAACCCGAGGATAAGGAGGACGCGCTGAAGAGGGGACAGTACTTCCTCAGCAACCGCCTGGGTGGGCTTATGTAGGGTGGGTCGGTTAAAGGTCATCTGGAGCCGTTTCACCCAGGTAAACACCTTTTTATGTGAGCGGTGAAAACTTTCAGATCCGAGATACTCTCGGGGTAAAGATGACCTGTGTTGGGTATGACCGTGTGGGGTGTGGGTGCTCGTTGATTGCTGCTTAATTGCTGCTGATTCAGAGGGCGGTAATATTGTCGCACTTGAGAATCTGGTTACGCAGCAAATGTTGCTCTTCATCATCCCTTTTCAGAGGCAGGATGGCGGGGGTTAACGGAGACCGCAAAGGGAAGAAAGACGACAATGGCATCGGCACGGCCATTGACTTCATGCTTTCCAACGCCAAGCTGGTGTTGGGTGTGGGAGGAGCGGCCATGCTCGGCATCGCAACACTTGCTGTCAAAAGAGTAAGTGGTTTATCTGCAGCTTCCACTCCCACGTGTGAATCTGAAGCTCTGAACGTAACCGCCATGAACTTTTTATTTCGCTGATGGACCGGCCCCACTCAACAATTCTTCTTCTTCTTCGTTGTGCAGATGTACGACCGTGCCATAAGTGCTCCCACCAGCCCCACCAAGATGGAGCAGGCGGGAAAGAGAAGCTGGGAGGAGCCCGCCTGGATGGGCTCCTCGCCGCGGGTACTGAACCACGACATGAAGTCCACAGTCAGCAGGTCGCTGCAGTCTCTGCCTACTTCCTCACACGCTTTTGAGCCAGGTGAGAGCTCCCTTTTTTTCAAAGTTTATTTAAATCATCATTGTTTCAAATGTTTTCTTTTCATCTTGTGTGGTTCAGGCGTTAAGCCGGCTG
This sequence comes from Nibea coibor, assembly GCA_023373845.1. Taxonomy (NCBI): domain Eukaryota; kingdom Metazoa; phylum Chordata; class Actinopteri; family Sciaenidae; genus Nibea; species Nibea coibor. Next base: position 4,922,168 of record CM041727.1, read on the forward strand.
TCATTGTATCTGTTGACAGACGGCCTCCTCGGAGGAATCTTGTTCTTCCTTTACAGTGGGTGTTGGCTCTCTGTAGCGCTGTAGTCAGACAGCTGTTTGATTGATTTAGCGTGATGTAATGTGGTTGAATGTTTCTATAGAAGCCAGTAGACTGTAGTTTTTCTGCACTCCCCCGTGTCTCGTCCATCTTTTTCAACTCCCTGCAACAATCGTTACCTGAAATGTTGGAAACAGGAAGATGACCAATGAATATTTCATCTTTGAGCTGCTTCTCGTCTCCCCAGACTGTCTGCGGAGAGCCGTTGGTCGCTCTGCCGTGGGAGGCAGCGGCGCCACTCAGTCGGACCTGGTTCGCGCTCGGATGCGTCTTTCCCTGCAGGAGCATCTGTGGGAGTTCTACCAATGCAACGTGAACATCCCCGCCGAGGAGCAGGCCGTTGCCAGGAGGGCGGCGCTGGACATCTGCGCTGAGCTCAGAGTCTTCCTTCATGCCAAACTGCCCGACATGCCGCTCAGAGAGATGTACCTGAGCGGCAGTCTGTACGATGACCTGCAGGTAAGAGGTTAGACAACCGAGTCTTGATCTGGCTTTAACGAAGATCACATGATACAACTGTAACTCTTTCCTCCGTCTTCCAGGTGGTGACAGCGGACCACGCCCAGCTCATGGTGCCTCTCATCCTCGAGAAGAACCTGTGGTCGTCCATCCCGGGCGAGGACACCATCATGAACGTCCCGGGTTTCTGGCTCGTCCGCCGGGAGAATTTGGAGTATTTCCCCAGGAACAGCAGCTACTGGGACCGCTGCATGGTCGGAGGTTACCTCTCGCCTAAATCAGTCCTCGAGGTCTTCGACAAGCTCGTGGCCGGCTCCATCAACTGGCCCGCTATAGGGAGCGTCCTCGACTACATCATCCGTCCTGTGGTTCCCTCGGAAACTCTGACCCTGGAGGTGCAGTACGAGACGGACCGGAAGCTGTACGTGGACTTCCTGCCGTTGCTCGTGATGGAGGACGGGACCTCGCTCATCGCCAAACCTCACCGCCTTGCCGCAGAGCGCCACGAAAACCTGTGGCGGCAGAGCTTCCGCGTGGCCGAGACGGCGCGCCTCAGGGCGCTGGACCAGGAGGACGGAGGCTGCCGGTGCGCCTGCCTGAAGCTGGCGAAGGCCGTGTGCAAGCTGAACCCCGCGCTTCACCGGCTCAACGCCAGCCAGCTCACTAACGCCATCTTGTTGCTATGCGAAAAAGAAGGCGACTGGACACAGGAAGCGCTGGCCGACCGCTTCCTTCAGCTGCTACGAGCGCTGGTGGGACACCTAGAGGCCGGGAGGCTGCCGTGCGCCCTCAGCCCTAAAGTTAACTTATTCTGCGAGCTGACTGAACACGAAGTGGACGAGCTGGGGTACACGCTCTACTGCGCCCTCTCAGATCCAGAAGGGCTGCTGAGAACTGCTCATCCCTGACGACCTCACGCATCACTACACAGCAGTTTTGTGGACGACCTCGAGCCGTGACGAGGCACCCGGGGAGGGAGGGGGGGGGGACAACTGCATGGAAGCATCCTCTTCAGCATCCTCTTCACAAAAATGTGACACACACATGACGAGATCTGTCTGAGGAGTGTGATCATGCAAATAATATTTTAAGCGACGGCTCTGTGGAGTGCGTGTGTGTGTGTGTGGCTCTCACTTAAGCCATTGTATTAATGAAGTTAAAGCTGTCAGGGCCAAACATCATCAGGACGGAGGCGGAGCACATGAAATGTGAGCTCTGCAATGTGTTCAAGCTCTTTTTAAACCGGTTGGATGCGGTTCAATGTTGTGCCACTGTGTCAGGAGGATTAGGATGTGATGTTGATTGTGTGTATGCCAACCCAAAAAGCTAATAAATCGTTGATCAGCCCGACGGACTCGACGTTCTTGAGTTTAAAGAGACAGACTAACGTCTTTTGTTTTGTGTGTGTGTGTGTGTGTGTGACCTGAACTTCATTAATACAGTGGCTGCGTTTAGAAAATGTACATATGTTTCCTGCGATCTGTGAAAACAAACGGCTTGCATGTGTTACCGAGCTAATCGTGTCTGTTTGTAGCCTGATTATGAAGTAATGCCATTTCTGGAAACAATACAACATCGACGTCTCACTCATCACGGCGTGACTGGAAACTGTTTCCATGTGACTGTCTGCTGACACAGAGCTGCTCTTTGTGTCCTGAAAGGGAGTTTTTTTTCCTCCTCACTCTCACTTCTGTTTCTTTGGTGCACAGGTCAAATCTGCTTTAACTCCTTTTCATCGCGGGCGGTTTCTTCTTTTTTTTCTTCGGTGCTTTTTGTACCTTTTGTTTATTTTATTTATGATTCAGCTGAAAAGTGACAGCGAGGTAGGGAGAGAGAGAGAGTGAGAGGAAGGCCTAAGCTTTGTACACGGGATGCACGCTCGGCGTCTCCTGCTTTCTGCTTTAACTCCCTCAGATCGTCTTTCCTTTTTAAATCACCACCTTCCATATGAAGTTGCTACACTCGATCTGAGTCTGGATCCTCGTAGTAAGGGGAGCTGAAGTCTGCTGTGAACATACTAACCTGCAGGAGCGCTCCGTTAGTCTCCGTATTAACTTCAGTTGTTGCCTCTGTAGCTCTGTGCTCGTGTCCACTCTGATTTTAATTTAGGATCAGATCAGATCTTGTAGCCAAACGTGTGTTAGGCCATGCAGTCATGATCACTACTAGCAGGCTGCTTCCGCCTACATGTATATTAATAGATTACAGGTGCTAATCTCTCTTAGATCGTGATCTGATGGAGAAGGATCAGCTCTGACCGTCTGATCTTGGATCAGCGGAGCTGCCAGCCTGTCGGCTCCAGATGACGTAAACGTGGTTGCTTTCTGCTCTCGTTTTTTTAGCCTTAGAAAGGGGAACAAACGCGGTGATACAGGGCAAGCGTCCCCTCCAGCCCACTGTTTGTACAGTGTACAATATGTTTATAGTTCTGTTGTGCGTTTAGTTAACAATCATCCAGATACTAACGGAGAAACAGGTGAATATTTTTGTATTTATTGTACATTTGTAATCCAAAAAAAATACAAGAGCCGAGTATTTATTTCAGTTCCACGCTGTAAAGCCGCTCACCGTGCTTTGTTCTGGATGTGCTCGTATGAAATCATTGAGCGTCTTCCTTTGCAGACCTAATTTATGCTACTGTGCTGAAGGAATAGTGTCACTGTGCCACATTTGTATGTTCCTGTCAAAATAAAAGAAACCCAAAAGTAGATAACTACCTCTACCTGGTGGAGCTCGTACTGCTGTGTTGCATGCTGTGTTCATCCCAGCTTCTTTTCTTTAAGTTCGGCTCTGGAGCTGAACAGTGCAGCACTTTGTATACCTGAACATTAAATGTTACAAGTTACAGCCTGTAGCTTCATCTTTGTGTTGTTGTGTTGTCAGTAAATGAAGCAGGTTACAACCTAAACTCATCCAAAAATCAACTTTTATTTAGTAACATTTGGTCATAAAATTCACAGAGGAGTGTTAAAAGAAACATCCTGAGATTTCTTTGTGTACAAAAGCTTCAAACATTTGGAAGTGTGCTTCAGTTGCAAAGATCTGCAGTGCATCACAGTTCTGATCTAATCCTGCCGGCTTCACAAACAGAGTACAAGAGTAAGAAAGAAAACGAGTGCAGTAGTCCCTTTGTTCAGTGGCAGAAATCCTCCACGCTCCTCAGTGGGTGTGCACAAAGTCGCATGTCGCTCGTTGGAAACCAGCTTCTCGTGTAAACTTCATTATTCTAAGCAGGTGTGATATTTAAGTGGTAAGCCAGCTCCCTCGCAGCGATACGCAACAATCATGAAATGCTTTGGTGCAAATCAAATAACACGTCATTGATTACATTTAGCTCTGTGTGATCTCAGTCGGTGTTCAGCAGATTATTTGGCAGGCGCGAAGCCCACGCGGTCAGCGTTCCTGTCGAAAACAGTGTAGTACTTCCCGATGAATACGTCTCCCAGGATCCACAGCGGGCCTGCAGGAGGAGGGATGTCCATGGCCATGAAGCCTGACAGACAGATCGACACACCCATCTGAGTCTCCTGCAACAGAGAGAGAGAGAGAACAGGTTCAGTCACACATGCAGATGTACAATGATACAAGTTAATTGTTCCTCGTGTAGCTGTGATGAGATCCATCCTAATGACACGTAAGATGGAGGAGCTAACGGCGGAGCTAACCAGGCTACAGGGGGAGTATGGAGAGTGTAGCGTCACAGAGACGTGGCTGAATCAACTCACTCAGGGACTAAATTAAATTGAATATGTACCCTCAAGACATAATCCTCTCCGGTCAGGTTGAACATCTTCCCCCCGATGTTGAAGGAGATGACAGGCAGAGACGGGATCTTCTTACAGTCGATGAAGTACTACAACGGAGGCAGAGGACACAAGAATCAACCTACAGCACAGTTAAAGATGCAACCCTGGACCAGAAATGTCACCCAACATGCACGTTAGCTTTGTTAAACACGTGTCAGCTCTACCTCTCCCATCAGCAGTGGCAGAGCTCCGATGGCTTTCTGCAGAGCTCGGACTTCCGCCGCAGGTCCGACCATCAGGGACGTTCCCGTGTCAACGATAGCCTGGCAACCGGTTTTGCAAAGACTCAGCTGGTTGCCAACTTGAACTCTGGGATTAGAGAGCAGCAGACAAGATGCAGCAAGAAAACAACTTTAATCTTTAGGATGTTACAGCCCAAAGTCATTTCAGTTAAAAATTAAAAATCCACCTTCATGAGAGCGAGAGAGAACAATGTAAAAAGTGAGAACTGTGTTTGTGACAAACAGAACAGAAACTGTACATTACACCAGTTCCTTGTATTAATGAAGCCACAAACTCTTCTTTCTCACCCGTCCATCTTGATCTGCCAGTAGGCCTTTCGCGTGACGTTAACGTAGTGCAGGTCTCCGGTGTAGTACTGTGGGTCTGTCCCACCCAGGATCAGCTCTCCTCCCACCGTTGCTTTGGGGTCCCTGCGACAGAGAGAAAGAGCGTGGACAGAGCAGAACTCGCCGGGTTACAAAAGAGGAAACCACGCGGTTGCTGAATTAACAACTGCCTGTGGTTTAGGTGTAAAAACAAAGCTGTCATACACGTGGTTGATTCAATTATCCATGATTGTTGCTCCACAGAAACCAACCTGCTTATGTAGAAGGAGAAAATGTTCTGAGGCAGGAGTTTGGCAGCCATGGCCGTGTCAAACACCGGCACCACATTGTCTACTGATATGGACGGGTAGGCCATGCCTAAGACCCCGTCGAACCGCGCCACTGCAAACGTGATGCCAGGCTGCTTCACAGCTTCTCCAAACTGCTGGGCGGGAATGGGCAGCCCCGCGATCTGCCAACAGGAAGTGGATACATACAACACAGGCTGTTAATGAAATGATAGGAAGGGCGTGATCGCCAGAGTGGAGGAATGCAGTCAAACAAAAGGTTTATGTGAGTGAGCTGAGACTCACAGAGACAGTGTCCCCGCTGATGAAGCCGGACAAGCTGCCTCGGCCGTACTGGATGGAGAACTGCGTCCCGTTCTGGACGTACGTGCTCGACTTCTTCGAGTTGTAGCGATGATGGAGCCCTAACGAGAGGAAGGCAACAATGCATGCAGTAAAAAAAGTGTGACACAAGTGAGCTTCTTCCAGGAAGTAAGCACACAGAGGAAGTTCAGTCCCCAAAAAGTGATCAAACTCACAGCAGGCGAGATCGAAGAAAGAGCAGTGAATGGAGGGGACCCAGAGGTTGGAGGAGCCGGTGTCAAACAGCACAGTGAAGTCCTGTGGAGGTGTGCCGATGCTGATCGCCCCGTAGTACTGAGCCTGAGGAGACAAAGACGATGCACGGTTTTGTCACACTGTACCTCGATCGTTTCCTTGTGGATAGAAGCTGCAGCTAAATGACTAAATGTCACAGTAACAGACTCCGGGCCAGAGGCACACCCACCGTGAAGTTTTCAAAAACACCGAACCAAAAGATATTTTAAGTTTTAAAAAAAGCCAACTCTAAGTCTAATATTGACTTACTCATTCCTTTTTCCTCGTGGTAATACTGCTCAAATATTGAACTCTGACTCAGAGGGGATGTGTAACGAAGTTATTAGAAATATGTCTCCCTCCTTAAAAGTTACACTCTCTCGCTCTGCTCTCCACCCTCTGCACAACACGCTCACGCTCAGGCAGAGGAGTGTGTTCAGTGTCCATACCCTGCTCCACAGACTGACTCAGGAACTCTTTCATCCCCTCCCCTGACCATCAGCACGAACAGCTTTCAGTGACGGCACAGAGGAAACAAAAGGCGACACACAGACTGACAGTTTCACACTGCAATGCTTGACATTTTGCACAAGTCATGACTCAGTTTGCACAACGCCGCTGTGACTTTCATGCGTTTTATACAGCCTAATTAACTGAATATGGTTTTTATCTCCACCTCTAGGTGTCTTATTTCTTTGCACAGGTTTAATTTAAATTCAAATGTATATTTATAGATATAAATGAATGAATGCATGTTTACATGCTGCTAATGGATGGCATCAATCTGTCTAAAAAATTTAACAAACCAACCATGTGATGATACAGTGAGCTCCTAATAAGTCTAATGTTTACTTCAACATTCCCTCCTTTTGCTCACTGCTCAAACATTTAACCTTTTGCCTCCCTGTGCAGCTACAAACTTTTTATTAATTCGACGTGTGTGATAGAGATTTTGCACATTATGGCGCCTGCAGCAACATGTGTCTCTATGTGGCCCTCTCTCACCGTCAACCTGAGGTCATGGGGGTGGACAATGACTGAGTAAGAGGCTGATTAAAAAGCAGCAGATCCACACGTACATCCATGAAGTTGGTCAGCCTCTCCACGGGCAGTTTGGGGGATGGAGAGCTGTCCGGTGCGCCTGTGCTGGTGGCCAAAGCGCGGAGCTCCTCCAGAGACATCCCATTGTCGCTCATGAGGCGGCGCAGGGTTCTGGTTTTATGAAGGGGGACTCTGAAAATTAATTAATTAAATTTAAAATGAGCATGAGCGCCAAAACAAAGCGGCTGCTTCCTGGTTCACAGAGGTGTAAACAACATTACTGCTGCTGAATGACAGTAAGCTAAATTAATTAGCAACAAGCGAGGCTAATTAGAGGAAGTTAGCACACCTGCTCTCCGGTTAAAACAGGTTTAAATGTAACGTTAGCTCGTTTTTTTTACCTGATGATAGCGGCGGTTTGGATCACCAGCAGAGCCCCGATGATGTACAACATCTTCAGCCGACCCATTGTCCGTCCTGGTGGAAATAAAACAAACTTTTCTTGTTGGTTTGTTGAGTTTCCGCTTTTGACGAGCGAACAACCACAAACCTCTATTTCAACCGACGACGCACGAGTTAGTGAAGTGAACGCGCTTCGGCAATCTCCGCATTTACTCGGTTCTCCCCCGTTATGTCGCTCTGTGATTGGAGGAGAGCTGTCAGTAGCGTGATCTGATTGGTGGAAGAGGATGACCGTCAATCCCCCCCGCTCTATTTAGGTGTGTTCACGGTCACGAGTTGCAGAGATGTCAACGGTGATGTTGTAGTCGATGATAGAGCACGTACTGGCACACACACCTGATTAAACTTTATATATTATATTATATTTATATATATATAACTTTAGATTATAACTTTTTATATATATATATGAACCCTAAAATGCTAAAAAAATATATATATATGTGCTGTCCAACACCAAACTCACTTCAAAAAATATGTACAGTTGTCATGAATGGGGAAATTAGCTATAGAGAGACCAAAACTATTTTTTCTTCACTTCCCAGCAATGATGCTTCCTGCTTGGTCACAACTTTCAGATCAGATTAAAGCAGTTCATAGATGATCTAAAAAAAAAAAAACAGCCTGGAATTCCCATAATACAACCTGATAGTATCTTTTGCTAAACTGTTCCTGTAGGCTAGATTGCATAGTTATACTATCCAAGACAAGCAGTCATTGAAAGGAAATACATTCACTTCCTTGCTGTCAGTTACTGTACATGAGAAGAATGATACCCGTCTCTGATTTGTATGGCAAGTGTAAAGCTACAGGCAGCAGCCAGTTAGCTTAGCTTAGCATAAAGGCTGGATATATGGGGGAAACGGCTAGTCTAGCTTTGGCCAATGGTAAGAAAAATCTATAAAAAACTGTGTGCAAAAGTGTAAAATGAGTTTCACAAGGATGAGTTTAGTTACTAATGGTCTGAGTAAAACTAGCTGTTTCACAATGTTTTTAGCCTTTTTGCTATGCTAAGCTAAGCTAACAATCTGCTGGCTCCATATTTACCAAACAACCTTAAGTAGGGTATCAATCTTCTCATCTAACTCTCAGCAGAAACAGGAAACAGCACATTTTTTAAATTATTGAACTCCTTATGTCATAGGCTGGAATTATCTTCTGAAGTACTCAATAATAACAACCAAAAATTATTAATGATAATGAGTTTTAAATCCAAACCACAGCAAATAACAGATTCAGAATGAGTCATCAAACAAGCTGCTCTTTCTGGCATGACAAAGCATGAATGCAGTCGCAGGAAAGACACTCACTTGGCCTGCTGAACGAGTTTTAGATGAAATCCCCAACACAAAAAAGTCAAACATTTCAACATATAGATCGGCGTGCACACAAGAAAACCACATACATATACATACCGCCCCATCATCAATCAAGTTATCAGTTAGTTAGTTAGTTAGTTTTAGTTGAGTCTCCAGAGAATGAGTGTAAGTCAAGTCATCGTCTTATCTGATGAATCTTTCTCTGTGTAGGTGTCTGATTGACGGTGCTGACATATTTCGGCCTTTCTTGCACTTGTTGTTTGTGTATATGTTGAGCAGAACAGAGAAGATCCACCCACATTGTTGCCTTTGTTGTGACGCAGTAGGGACATCACACCTTTGTGACTACTTAGACTGGATGACGGCGAAACAAGGAGGAGGCATCTATGGCATGTGTGGCCGGACGAGCTGCCGTTTCTCGTGCTGGATCCAAAATTAAAGGATCAAACCCAAAAGTGATAAAAACGGCTTGAACACTGGACCATGATGGTAAGAATGAGCTTTTTATTCTGTTTGTTATCCGTTTTGTGATATTTTTCAGAACACAGAGTTAAGCTTTAGAGATACATGACAAAGAATAACTTAGAAGGGTGTATCTGCTTTTGTCTGGCTGCATTCTGTTAGTCTCACCTTGAAGAAACATGCCAGCACATGTGATGTGCAGGTAACATAAATTTAATGAGTAAATGATATCTGATATATACCAGCAATTATTTTATTACTATTATTTTATTTATTTATTATTTTATTTTATTTTGAATCTGCCTTCAGTGTTTCCTCACTGCAAAATGACTATTTGTATTAGTAGTGTTAGAGTTTGTTTGTATGAAATGTGCTATACATATTGCAAATGTGCATATTGTGGGCAGCACGGTGGAGTATCCATATCTGCATGGCTTCTCTCCTGGTACCCCGACTTCCTCCCAGAGTATAACAACATGCAGGTTAAATGGTGACTCCATGTAAGCTTGAATGATTGTTATGATGATTATTATGAATAACACTGCATGTTAACCGCGTTGCATGGGTGTGTTCCCTTCAGATTGTTTTTGTAAACAAGCTGATCTGATTTTTTTATCAGTTTGGTTTAGAAACAATGCTTGAATCTGATCACATAATTGCATTCACAGAGCTAATTAACCCGTCACTGTGAGCACGGCATCAAAACAACACACCTAAAAGATGATTCAAGGCTAAAGACGTCTCTGCAGATGTCAGGGCTGCTACAATATGAGATTCCACTGCGCGACTGCTGCGGCCAATATTAAGGCTGATAACCAACGAATTAGGTAGTTCCGTAGTCAGTTTTGTCTCTTCTTTTTTTAGCAAATGAATGAGACTCAAAACACAGCGTGCAGGGAGGTGGAGAGAGTCTGTAGTAAATGTACAAAATTGTACAATAAGAAAGGAGTGTGATACTCAAAGTGTCAACAGGAGGAAACAGAAATGATTTCAAAGCTATCATGAAACCTCTAGTGACAACTAGTCAACTTCCTTAAAGACCATGATTTACTGCTTAAAAACCCGGCCAGTTACGACACTACATCTCGTGTTTCTGTTTAACACTGCTCTGGACATTTTGAATTGCCTGCACAGCACCAGGACCATGAAACTCAAACATCTGTCCACTGTTGGATTACTACCCGGGCCTTGAAATCTCTGTGCTGAAGGTGTGCCGGCTAATTTGTGCTCATTTCATTCATGTAAAACGTGACTGAAAATATGCAGCATTAAAGCACAAGATTCAGGAGCATCACTCCGGTTATGCAAGCTCCATTACAGAGGAACAATAATCAAATATGTGCTTAAAGGCGCACAGTGTAAACATAAAAACAAATGCGCATGTGTGTGATTTATTCAGCAGTCTTAAGGCCTGCTGGTGCGTGATGTGTGACTCCTGTTTCCGAGTGAGAACAGGCTGATGTGTTGTTAAAATGTCCCTCAGGGACAGGAGCTCCCTGGCAGGTGGAGGTAAAGCACAGGGAGGTACTGCTGGGTGTTGTGCACACCGCCCTCCCAAGAACTTGCGGCCCATGTTGGTGCAGTTGGTGTAGCAGGTAGTCAGAGTGCTCTCGACGGTTTGGAGCCCCGGGTCAAAGACAATGGTTTTGTGGCTCATCTATGTGAAACATGAAAAGAATAATGAAAGCCAGTCGGTCATCAGCTTGTTTTGGAATGGGGATGATGGTGCTGGATTTAAAGCAGATGGTGGGTGCAGGCAAAAGCAGCTATGTTTGTGATTAGTTGTTTCACAACCGATGAGTTCTGGTCTGCTTTCTGATTATTCCTGTGATCAGGCAAGGGAATACCACACATAATGTAACCAAGGAACCCTTACCGGTGAATCCATCCACGATAGCTGAAAAGCTCATAAATCATATGAGGAATATTTGTGGTTAAATGAGTGTTTCATTTTTTAAAAATGTGGTTGTGTCTGGAGATAAGAGGATGACGGGAACTGAAACCTTCCTCGTAGAAATGAGATAACAGAAACCATTCTGGTAACATGTCGTTACAACGATATATAAAAAGGAAGCGTGGCACGGTGCATGTGTTTGTTTGGCAGCCTTTGCTCTGATGATGAGAATGAATTTCTTTCACTTTTAAGCCTCCCAAACCTCCGAGGAAAAGCCTGATGAAGTCCAGCACCAGTGTCGTCGTACTGTATGAAGACCCAGACACGTTACTGGTAAACATACTTCTGTTACTGTTAAGATCTAAATTCAGCTACTGACAGGTCTGTATGTTATCACGGCCATCTTTGCAGGAAGGTGATGTAAAAATAGAACTTTTGTTGTGATACTTTTTTTCTCAGCCTGACGTCACAGATGAAACCCAGCAAGAGGTTAAAGCCAAACCTGTGCCTCAACCCAGGACTAAAATAAAACCAAAGGCCGAGTCCAACACCAGCAACAACAACACCACTGCTGACTCTGTGGACAGAACCAGCAATACGACCAACGCAGATGTGAGTTGAACACTCTTTGATATTGTCACATTAACTGAGTGTGTTAAATTAGCATGTTTAACGTTCCTCTGTCTTCAGAGCTCCCAACAACCTGCAGAGCACACGAGGCCTCAGCCCGTTCGTCCTCCTCCCAGACCACCACTGAGCAAATACGTGAACTTGAGTAAACCCCCAGCAGCAGACAGCGGAGGCCATCGATACGTGAATTCAAATCCCAATACAGCTTTGAATGTGTGTGATATCTTAAACTAAATAATAAAAATGACTACATGTGTATTAAAAATATGACTTACCTCAAAGGAATAGCTTAGAGACTACAGAAAGTCACTGCCCCCATCCAAGTACTAATTACACCTCTGTGAAAACTGCAAATTATCACTTTATTTATTTGGTTTTTGAACAAACAAACAGACAAAGATGCAAAATATTAACTAGTGAGTGTTAGAAGTATTTGTAGACTGGTATTTCTTTTTCTTTTGGAGAGCGCCAGGCTAGCTGTTTCCCCTTGTTTCCATGCTTTGTGCTAAGCTAAGCTTAACTCAAGTTTTCACCGTATAGACAGAAGTTGTTTTTTTTTTTAAATTATTGACTAAACTCTTCTTCCTCCTTCCTTCCTTGTGCTAGTCTCCAGCAACAAGTACTGGAACAATCAAACGTCCTCCACCTCTACCACGGCCTCAACGCCCTCCTCCTCCCTCCAACTATATCTATACATCACAGTCTACAGTGAGGCCAGAACCTGAGGTACTTGACTTCTGAAAATCACTGACTGATGGTCATTTCTTAGTTGTCCCAAGAACCTTACACACCCTTCAGGTGAGAGTCTGAAGTGGTTCTTCATGGTGCTGCGATAGGGGAACTCAGCTCTACAAGGAACTTTTTACTTTTGAGGGTTCTTAATAATAAAATGTAATGTACTGTATAGTCATTTTCATCTTGTTCATATTTCCTTGGATAGATTTTAAATAATGGGAGTTGCCAAGTGAGATCTTTGTCACCAGACCTCTCAGTTGAGGAAGTAGGTCTCTACTGGACTCCTAATGATTCAACGGTAAATTGCAAGCTTAAAGCCAAACATTACATTACACAAGTTGTTTTTATGATCAATAGTGAGTCAACACTTTTCAATTCAATTCCAAACTCAACCACAATGTAAATGTCTTTGATATTCAGCACGCATACTATTCAGACAGACCTGCAGTTCCAGCTCGGCAGCCCACCCTTCCACATTCAGTAAGTGAAACCTCGCCTCCACAGGTATGAGAGTCACCGCAGACCAGACAACAACAGGTGATGAACTGTACTTGGACAGGTGCCAAAACAGCAGCAGAAATACATGCTTGTTGTGCATGTTGGTGGAAACTCATAATGTATATGAGTTTCCATGACAGCATGAGACATACGTCAGCATGACATGCAGATTTTCGGGAAAGCTGTATGCTTCCCTGCCTGATCCAGTACTTAAATTTGATGAATATTAAGTGAGCTTTACCAACTTTCTTCTTTTATTGGCCATCAATAATCAAGAATGAGCAGTTTAATTATTGGTGAGCATGGTTGTATATGAACCGATTAATTGTTTTTGGTCTATTACAGACCAGACCACCTCTACCTCCATTCAGGCCACCGCGCCCACCTTCAACAAGACGATTAGATCCAGAGTCAGAGAACACTGTGCATCCAGACTATTTGCCAGTTCTGCCAGATACTGATGAACATATGACGGTGAGAGTGTGTATCTATAAAAAGTAGCTTATATTTCTATATTTAGAGGCTTTCATTTAGTTCTGATCCATTAATCTATCTCTGTTAAACACTACCAGATACAAGGGAGTTCAAAAATGACCACACGAGACACTGAGGTAAGAGTTCACCTGCAAATGAACTGTGATTTTTTAAAAGCTTAAACAGGTTTTATGAATAAAGTCGTCTATCTGCAACATTTTGTTTAACGAGGAAATGTTTTTCCCTCAGGACATCAAAACGATGCTGAGATGGTTGCAAAGAGAGTCAAGTAAGTTTGTTTATGTATAAAATGTCAGTGTCTTCAGTATTAAAGAGGTGTATTTAATTTATTTCTGTGCTGTCACTCCAACAGAATCTGCTTTAATGACTCCGTCATTGTATGGCCTCAGTTTAGAGGAAGAAATCAGGTAACCGCACAGAAACATATGGATTTCTGTTAACTGGTGACGTTATTTTAGTTTCATGTAACAAGATTTCCGTGCTACCACATGGAAACACCAACACCAGGAGTTAGGCATAAATGTTCACCACTATGCTGATGACACACCGCTTTACATTTCTGTGTCTTCTGTTGACTGAATCTTTTAATGGTCTCTGTTTTATTGTGTGAAGCACTTCTTGTTACATTTTGGTTGTATGAAAAGTGCTATGCAAATAAAGCCTGATTAATTGATTGAATTAAAATAGATATACCATGTGGAGTTTTATGGTGAACAGTCCTAAATATCTAATCACAATATGGCCAGAATTACTGAAAAACAACAAAAGAAGTTAATTGGCTGATTTTAAACTAAACGATCGATAAAGACAGATTTCATCGTGCCTTTTCTGTCTGTGTACAGATTATTCAATGAGAGAGCCACGAATGTGAAAAAAGCCCTCCGTCTCTACAACCTTCTCATGATGAAACGCAGTGAAACCCTGCGGGAGATCATCACAGAGTTCAACTCCATCTCCCACAGCCTGGACAAGGTGCAGAAGAAAACCAAAACCATTGGTATAGCTGGAGGCACCACAGGTGCCGTGGGAGGGGTGACTGCAGTGTTGGGTATCGCATTGGCTCCTATGACCATGGGTGTCTCGCTGATCGCTACGGCTGTTGGTGCTGGTATGGTGGCGTCCGCTGGGGGTGTGGGCGCAGCCCAAGCTGCTAAGGCCAACAAGAAGATTGTGAATAAGGCAAGAGTTGAGAAGCTGGCGTTCCAATATATAAAAGAGGTTGGCGACCTGGAGTGTTGTCTGGACTTTATCCTCTCTGGGATGGACGAGCTGCGAAGGCATGACCTTCCCAGGTTGCAGAGGGCCAGAGTTCAGGCTGATGCAGTGAATATGGCACACCTGTCCCAGTCTGTGCTCACAAACAATAACAGGAAGGGTTCTGCAAACACCCGCCCGACATCGCCTGAGAAACTGCTTAAGGCTTTTATTCATGAACTGGATCAGTATTTCACAGAAAAGGATTGTCAGAAGCTGAAGAAGTCAAATGAGAGCAAGTTTTCTGGTAGGGTTCACCTGCTGGCTGAAAATCTGCAGGATGACCTGGATCACATGATCGCTTTGTGGGAAGCGTTCAGTTTGTATGTATGAGAGAGTGAGTACGCTATGTGTTGTAAATGTTTTAATCAGTGTAATTTGTGATTAAATGCCTATTATATTTTGATAAACATTTCATATTCCCAAAACTAATGTGTATGTGCAAGTATCATAGTGGGTTATTTCAACCATATACACAATCAACCATATAGATGTGGGAAATCTGGGTGCTGAGGGGGCTGCAGCACCCCCAAACAACCATATTTCCAACCAAGTGCACGCACCACAATAACATTTGACAAAAACAACAGAGTTTAACAGTATTGTAGATGTACCATGTCCCTTTCTTTCTTTTTTTCCCACCTCAGTATTTTATTCTATTTAATTGTATTATATTTAAATACACCGGCTGTGACGACATAATTTTCCTTCCTATAAAGATATAAAGATAAATCTATCTAGTATTAAGAAAGACTATTTTTCAAGTTATCTTTTGGATAGAGTCCAAGAGATGAGTGTTATTGTAACTCACAGATTCAGGTGTGAACACTAACTGAAAGTCAGAATTAATATAATTAATTTAAAATAACCTTGTCTCGACGTAGTTTAGTAACAGGGACTATTTTTTAGTCTGACAACCGACCATGCGTTGAATGCAGAATACAAAACACAGGCGGAGTGATACTGTGAGCACGTCGGAAGGATACATCCGGCACCTGTTTTTTTTTTAGCAGCTCTATATCAGCGGCCGCGCCACAGCGTTCGCCATTTTCCATCCAGAGGAAGGAACGACCCGAAGTGACCGCATTGTTGAACATCGCTCTATTTGCCGAAATGGCAGTGTAAAAGTGCGCCGCGACCCAGCCGCAAACAAAACAGTGCATCCAGCCAGTGCACTGAGTCACTTCTTATTCAGCAAACATGTCGTAAGTATCAATTTTACTCGTTAATGTTTATTTTGATCGATGACAGCTGTCCCGGCCTAGAGGTGGCCACGCGCTCCCAACAGCCTAACGTCAGCGGCGCGAGCCCAAACTTCGATTATAACATATTCCGAACGTTAGTTCAACGTAACCGAACGTTGGCTTGACGCCAACGGTTAATCTGCCGTGATTCACGTCGAAGAAAAGTTTAATTTAGTGATTTGATTGTGTATTAAAGTGCAAAATAAAAATCAAAGTTGAGACAATATGTATTAATAATTACATTTCCTCAGTCTGTATTGATTTTATTCGTCATCGTCGTGACATTTACATGCCCTTAGAGTGTCGTTGAGAGGACTGTCGACGTGGCAGTCTGAAAATGTTCGTTTCCTCCTTTTTTATGTCAAAATGGCGGCTTCGTGTAGGCGGATGGATTACAAAAGTGTGGCTGTTTTTTGTAGTGCGGGAAGGGGAGGGTGCGGGGAGAGTCCGCGTTTGACCCTGTTTGGAGACAGAATGACGTCAGAGTCATAAGACCTGTATCTGGGTGGAAACACGTGACGTACACCAGGTGCATTGCAGTGATGGGGGCAGTGTTGCGCTTAATAACACTACATTACCCAGAGTTCCTTGCAGGAAAAGCACAGTTTGACGTCTAAATCACCTTTTTCAAATATTATTTAGAGAGGTTATTTTTATTAAGAGTGGTTATTTTTTAATTTTCACCACAAATGTTTTGTTTTGTTTCTCAGGTCCTACGTGGAAACCCTCACCACTGCTGCATTCGACAGCATAAAAGAGTTCGAAACTTTCCTAGCATCGTCACGTGCTCCCTTTGTGACCAACAACAGCCACTATGACCATGATGATGACAAACTCACAGTTTGGCCTGGAAGACATGGAGGTCCTTCTCTGGGGACCTTCCTCTCCCATGGCTGACCCCATGGACCTTCTGCCTGTTTGCCCTGACCGGGAAGAACCACAGGAAAGAGGAGGGACCTCGTTGGAGGGCGACACTTCACCTGTGTCGCCCCTCACCTCCTCATCGCTGTCTTCTTCCTCCTCACCCCCTCCCTTCTACTCTCCTCCTCCCTCACCGCCAGCCGTCCTCTTCCAGGGGGACAAAGTTGGGATGGAGTCTGACCTGCGCTCCCTCCCCTGGTTGGGCCACCCTGGTCAGCTGAGACAATCCGTCTCAAATGGCAGCAAAGGTAATGATTATGAAATGTTATACATCAATTAAAAACCATCACTTTGTGCAGACACCGCGTTAATATGTGCCTCGTTCGCCTCCACAGAGGATATGTTCGGTGACCTGGACTGGATGGCTGAGAGGGTGGATCTGAGTGAGTTTGACCTGGACTTTCTCATTGGCTCCTGCAGTCCTACCGACGAGTCCCCCAGCTCTCAAGAAGACCTCCTAGCCTCCCTGGATTGCCCCATGGAGCTCGACTCCCTCCCAGTGCCAACTCTCTCAACTCCTGTGCTCTCGAGTCCTCCCCCTGCTTCTCTTCCAAGTGTGCCTCCCCCTCCTCCCTCCGTTCCCTCTGACTGTTTAGAGCCCTCTGTCATTACAGTAAATGAGCCTCAATCCTACACTGATGAACAGGATGTTCCCAACACTCCACTGTGCATCCCAGAGCCACAAGAAGAGCTGGAAATCAAGTCTGAGCCCGCTTCTCCAGACCCGTCCTCCCCCTTGGTTGAGTCTCCCTCCTCCCCAGTCTACACCTTGGACCTGGGCAGTGAAGTGGACGTCTCTGAGAGCGAGGTGAAGCCAGCGGTGGCTACCGTCGTCCCCCAGGTCCAGAGGGTCGTACTCTCCCTCTCACCGACCCGCATCGTCCTCGTGCTGGCTCCCAAAAAGGAAGTCGCAATCACCACCGCCACCGTAACCACCACCGCACCGGAGGTCGCGCATTCCTCCTCTCCAACAAAGTCCACCAGAAGCAGACCTTACCCTGAACCCACATATAAAACAAGCCCACCCTCCACCAGCGGCGCCAGCGCCAGAGTAAAATCCCTCCGGGGCGGAGGTGGAGAAGAACGGGTGACTCCGAAGGCGCCAAAGGCCAAGAAACTAAAGAAGATGGAGCAGAATAAGACGGCCGCCACGCGTTACAGGCAGAAGAAGAAATCAGAGCAGGAAGCGCTTCTTCAGGAACACGCCGTGTTGGAGAGGAAGAACATGGAGCTGAACGAGAAGGCCGAATCCATGGCCAGGGAGATCGAGTACCTCAAAGAGCTGATGGAGGAGGTCCGGATGGCCAGGACCAAAAAAGGTCTCAGTGCTGACCCCTAGTGGTCGGACCTAACATTGACGGTGATGCGTGTACTAGCAAGTTGAAATTAAAACGGGCTCGGCTTATTTTTATTTATCAAAGTATCAAGCATGTCTGACGTCATTATAGATGCACAGTAACAGACGTTTGTGTGCTTTTTAAAATTACACTGGTATTAAATATAGTATACTTTAATGTTTAGTGTAGATCCAGTATTTTCCATTCAGTATACTTAAATGTGTGCTGTGTTCTTGTGACGTTTGTATATTTTTCCTATCACATGACCTCAGCAACTTACCAAGAGAGGATGTGTTTTTAATATTGTGTATCGTAGTATAACCGAACCGTATGTATTATGAATCTCTAAATAAAGACTCTGAAACCAGATTGAAGTGGTTGGTGTGTCTTTACAGGCATGAATCATCAATACTGGCGAGATAATGACGGTGCCATACTGTTGATATATAAATGATAAGTTAACTACTCATATAGCACCTTTGTAGTCCTAGGACCACTGAAGGTTCTTTAACGCCGCGCATCCCATCATACACTGATGGCATCAGCTGCTAACGGCTCATCATTAGCCCCTGAACTGCCGTTATATCTTGCTCAAGGACACATGAGCAGCCAGGGATCGAACCACCGATCACCTGATAAGTGGACGACTTGCTCCACCTCTTGAGTTATAGTGTAAGGACAAAACCACGTGATTAACTGTACTTGTTATTTTATTTTTAACCTGCCTCTGGTGCTTCCTCACTGAGAGATGACGACATTTGTGTTACATTTAGTTTGTATGAAGAGTTCAGTGGTCAGCACTGTTTTCTCATACCGGGTTCGAACCTCGGCTCGGGCCTTCCTGTGTGGAGTTTGCATGTCCTCCCCGTGTCACCGGGTACACCACAGTCCAAAGACGTGCGGACTCTAACTTGGCTGTAGGTGCGACAGCCACACCACACCTGATGACCCTTCCAGGGTGTACCCCACCTCTTGCCCAAAGTTAGCTGGGATAGGCTCCAGACCCACCGTGACCCTGAGGACGGGCAGTTACAGAGAATGGATGGCTGCATTGTAGTCCAGATGATTTCCACGTGAATTATATATCATATATGAACTGTCCTCAGGCCATTTGCAGTCAGCGCGGTGTGTAAACACACAGAAAGTCTTTGTTTCCGCTCTGATAATACATCACAATGATCTCGTGGAGCCTCTTTAAAACACACAAACAAACTGGGACGAGGATAATGGAGGCCGCCTGACCGGCAGTGTGCTGCGGACACGTGCAATCAACTGACAGTCATGTGAACTTAAATATGTCGTAGTAAAAGGGAAACAGGATTCAGAGAGAGGTAGATTTAGTGGCTGATCATTAAATTAAAACTGAAGTGTGCGCTTACAAGAGATTTGTCATAGTCTGTGGGAGAACGGAAGAGCATGCAAGAGAGAGAGGGAGAGGTGGGGGGAGTAAAAGAGAGTGCTGACTAGTGCTGACCGAGGCACAGCTTGAATAATATTAACAACGAAAATGCAGGCATTCAGCCTACAACCAGCCCCGAGGTGTTCACGCTGTAATTGGACCAGGCTTTTGTCCAGAGAGCTTAGGCACAATCTATACCTGGAGGCACGCCAGAAGTCAAGATGGTGCAGAGCTACTTAGAATAGGAGAAACATTTCGTTCCAGAAAAAGACTTGGCTCTTAACTCTGTAGGTCCCAGCGCTGTAAATATCCTCATTTTTCATGGGCCCACCTTCTGTATTTACTAATAGTAGCAACCTTCAAATGAACTCGTTAAAAAGCTAAAGTTCTTACCGGCCCTGAGGTCCTCTGTAATGCCTTTTATCACATTGTTTTATTCATGTTCTGTGTCACTAGATCTCAAACTGTGGTACCATGAGTGCGAGTAAGTGGTTCAAAAACCCAAACAGGAAATACATGTGTGGATCAGGAGTACTCTGGTTCTGGACCCAGTTATGTTCTGGATTCAACCACAATAAAAACTCTTCTTAAATACACACTGTAATCTGTAGCCTCGGTCATAATGGTGGACCTCCTGAGGTGGTGCATGGTGTCAGAAGTTTGAGAAGCACTGCTCTGTGTGACAGATCTGCCTGCGACGCTGCCATCTAGTGACGCTTTTTCCAAACTGCTCCTCCTGTCCCACGGGTGTCTGCCTTACATGTCAAGAATAATAATGTTTTTCGTCCTCTAGGAGGGCACTGCAGTCCTTGACGGAGAACAAAACACACTGCGAATAACGAATACACAACGATATATCCATATCTTTTATTGTTGTCCGAGGATGAGCAAAGTACTGATGACGCAATCACCATTTAGGAAGGACCACACAGGAAGTTGACGTCACTTTGGCTACGGTAAAAGTGGTAGAACTTACACAGTGCAAAATCGCTAAAAGCGTTACAATGTGACTTTTTTTTCTTCTTCTTTACACTGTAAATATACACGGCTTATACAATATATTCACAGACGAGAGGCTGGACTCTAAGACTCCAAAAAAAAAAAAAAAGAATGTTTGAAACATCCTCATATCAAATTGTAACGTCATGCTTTGTCACACAAAGTGCTGCGGTAGCCTACATCACTAGATGAAGCACAGAGGCAGGAAAGCGTAGGTAGGGGAAGCAAGTGTCTGGGCTACGTCATTTGTATAAAATAAAAAGTTTTACAGCATGGCAGTGGTATCGGTCACATATTATATATGCTTTTATCTATACCTTATATACCTTTATTTTTATTTTTTTGCTGTTGTAAAGATAGAGGGATGTGATGTGTCATATCAGAAATACCCAAAGACTCAAGCGAGAGTCAGAGGAAGAAGAAGAAGAAGAAGAAGAAGAAGAAGAAGAAGAAGAAGAAGAAGAAGAAGAAGAAGTGAGGTTGCCTTCAACTCTATAGGCACTCGATTAATCTGCATGCGGTGTCTTAACATGCCTCTGAGAGCTGAGTATATATTTTATGTCTTCAGAACATCACTATCGTCAGGATGTCATGAACAGATGTAGAAAAAGGTAGTAAAAGCCCTGCGTGAGCTCGTATGGTTTATGAGGTTATGTTGTTTTCCTGTAGCATGCGAAAGCTGGATGTAGCCTATAGGATACTGCCCCTTGTCGCGGGGGCTCGTACTCCCCGCTCTCACGCTTTGATGCTGAGGCACATAGCTGAGTCTCCCTTGTCGATAAATGCACCGGATGCATGAACACAAACAGCGAAGCGGATCCAGCCCCAAAGTAAGTAGCTCCGCAGGGATCTGAGACCGCACACAGTTTCGATGCAGCCCCCCCCCCCGCCACGTTTGCTTGTTTCAGGAGCTGCTCGTGTGCATGAATGCTACAGCAGAGGTGGGCCGAGCGTGACTACATTTACTGCTTACTGCAAAGGAACCAACCAAAGTGCAAAGACGGACTCTCTCCTTTTTTGTTGTTGTTTTACGTCCAGCAAACTAAACGGGCAGCAAAGCTCCAATTTGAATGAATACGTTACTCACGTCTGCAGTTTAACAATCAGCATTAATCAGCATTTCTGTACGTTTATGCACCGGATTTTGCCCTGGAGGAAGCATTTCAAGCCTCCCTGAGCAGAAACGAAGCAAATGTTAACGAAGCAAATTGTAACATCATGTGTGAAGGAGTACGTTTACGAGCAGCTTTTTTAAAAGTGGTTATTATCTTTTGACACACTGTCCGCGTTTCGGTTTGGGATTCGTTGGGGGCGCTTTAACTCCAAACCTTCGGACTGAACGACAGAAATGGCACTTGATGCAGAAAGGGATGAGTACACTGTAAAGTCCGGTTGAAGTTCATACTTTGAAACCTTCCAATTAACAGACATACCGCCAAATCTAATGTCCCTTTGTGTGGACTGAACATAGTTAGAATGACGAGTAATTCTTTACTCTGCAGTGTTGAACCAGGGTCTCTTTAGCAGCAGTTGGTGTACATGCTCATGAACAGGGATTGAGCTCTGGCCCCTTGAAGCAGAAGCAGAATATTTCTCCTCTTCTTGGGTCTTGAGGGGAGTGTTTTGAACATTTAGTCTCAGGTGTGCTCTTCATTGCACCTTCAGTCCGCGGCGTTGAGCTTTTAGCTCGGTGATCAGTGAGTTCGGTCTTTTACATTTCTAACAAAGAGCTACTCAGGACGAGTCTCCTGTTCCCGAACGTTTTTCCCCCTAAAACTCTTCAGAGTCAGAGCAGGATATCTAGATGAGGTTTAAGTTACACAAGGCGATGTTTGGGGCCTATTGAAGACTCAGAATGAGGATAAAAAGCCGGAGTGCTTTCCTTTGAGTGCGATCGTGTCACTGTAGTTGGCATCCTCGACAGTCATCCTCTGGCTCAGTGTTGTCAGAAGAGTACGAGCTCTCCTCGCTCACTGTCAAATGCAACACAGTTATATTAGACAGTGTGAAACATCAACGATTAAACACACAAACGTCACACGTATACGTGCAGATTGCAAAACAAGACAAAGACTTACACCACTCGGTCTGTATGGGGAGGAAAGCCTTGTCTCCGTTCTCTCTGATCATCTCCTCTATCTTATCCAGCAGGACGGACACACTCCTGTCCTTGCCAGGGGTCTTACTGTCCAGGACGTGGTAATAGTTCCCACAGTATTCGAGTAGTCTTTGCAGCTCCCGCCCGCCTCTAAGAATGTGCTCCTCGATGGGCGTGCGGCCCAGCCAGTCACCACAGCTGAACAGCACCATGGTGTGGAGGCACGCACTGTCGCCAAACAGAGTCTCTATGTGAGCCAGGAGTGTTCGCCTCTTCCTGGCGGTGAGCGACGAGACGACGGGGAGGACCAGGAGCAGGGTGTGAGGTCCGGGTCGAAGGAGGGCGGCTCCGCGTTGGGATTCCTGGCGGATACGTTTCGGGGTTCGCCTGACTGAAAACCAATCCCAGCCCGGGGTGTCGACGATGGTGATCCGACGACCGGATACGAGCGCTTGCCTCCTAAGGCACAGCTCCGTCTCCTGGCCTGACTCAAAGTACCGACGGCCAAGGATGGAGTTCCCCACCGAGCTCTTTCCAACACCCTTCCAGCCCAGCAAGAGCAACCTCAGCTCTGCGAAGAGAGAAAGGCAAGGAAACAATGAAACCATTAGGAAATAAAGCAGTATTGATTGACTCACAATGAGTAAGCTTTTTTCCAAGGAGGTCTGTTTTCCTGGAAACGGCATTATGACACCTGCACTAATCTCTTTCATTCACTGCTTGACTAACTCACTTGATACACACTAACACACACACAGCTTCCTCGTACCTCTAGGAGGTCCCCCGATCATCTGATCCCTCTGTCTAGCGTGCTCCTCCATCCTCATCCTCTCCTCCTCCAGAGCTCTCCTCGCCTGCTCCTCCTCCAGCAAAATCAACTCGTTCACCTCAAAGTACCATCCTGCGTGACAGCCACCATAAATTATTCATCGTGTCCAATCACGTCTCTAGCAGAATTGTGTTCATCAATAATGAAAATATGATAACAAAGGAGTCGCAGGCGTGACGCTCTGCATATGGAGTTATTGCTGAGTGCGTCCCAGCACGAGGAACGCAGCAGTGTTACTCGCCTTGGTTGTCAGTGATCATTTCCTCCACCTTCTCCATCAGCTCGGGTACCTGCGTGTTGTCTTCCGTTTCTTTCCGAGTGTTATCAAAGGCGTGGTACCTGCAGATGGAAAAACAACGACATGTTTTTAAAGGGGCACTTCACCAATTTAACAAGATCGCTTTATGAGGAGAGCGAAGACAAGTGGTACAATGTAGGACAGCCAAGAAGAGAGAGAGATAGAGGATGACTTGCAGCAACTTGCAGGACCACAGGCTGGAGGTGAAGGAATTAACCCTTCATACATGAGGTGCAGGGCACCGGGCCTTCCGTAATCTAAAAAAATAACCCAGATGACATCATTATGCTGTCACTAGGGTGTTTTTTCAACCTCAGTAGGCATAAGAGGGCTCCACTGATTTAACATTGCACTCAGACACATTCCACGTTCTTCCTCACCATAACCTAGCGCCTACATTACCCACAATGCAACCGAACCACCAAGAGTTCAGTGAAAGTCACAGAGAAATGAGAGCAGGAGAATATGGAGACGTCGTACCTGCTTCCACATCTCTCCACCAGCCACTGCAGGGACTCCCCAGTGTTCGCTATGTGCTCCTCAATGAACACACCTTTAGTCAGCTTGTCCACCCCAGTAAAGACCACCATGGAGTACCTCCAGGTCCCTCCACCCAAGGCCGCCAGCTGATCCTCTGCGGCCCTCCTGTGGATGTCAGTGAAGGGCTGGGTGACCGACACCACCAGCAGGATTGCGTGGGGCCCGGGTGGGCAGAGGATGGCCCCCATGCAGGGCCCTTCACTGTCCAGGCTCGGCGGGGGCTGCGGCAGGCTGTCCGACTCTGCGCCGGCGTTGTCGTTGGTGTCGGCTTCTGCGTTGCTCTCCGGGTCACTGGGGATGGCCCACGGCGGGGTGTCGACCACGGTGACCCGTCGGCCGTAGATCTCCGTCTGGCCGACGTTGCTGTGAGTCGTCTCAGTACCAGAGTCGAAGACCTCATCTCCGAGGATGGTGTTGGCGGTGGAGGTCTTACCAGACTGGGGTCCCCCGAGGATCAGCAGTCTGCGTTCAGGGGGGTGCCTGCCCCTGGGGTCCCCTGTTGAAACACAAAGATTAGACTACTACTTGAAGAGGAAGTGACCTTTATACTCTGTTTTAATATCCTGTTCTTGTCCCAGAAGTGTTATTTCACTGCAATACACAACCTGATCCCTCATTTCTGTCCTCACTCCCTTCTTGTCTGACCTCCTTGCTGCCTTATACCTTCTCTCCTTTCCTGCTTTCTCTTTTATTCTTACTCATACCCCAATCTCTCCCTCTAACCCCCTGCCAGCATGCCTCCTCTTTGTTTTCGTCTGTCCTTAGCCTTTGGAAAAATTGGGTCAGAGCACCTTGGACTCCATCCAAGGAGAATGGCATGTGGACAGGATATGATTTACTCTGACTAAAAGTTACATGTTTGTATAGATGTTGACACGTTTTCTGATTTACCTCTGTTACCCCGAGCTGCACATACCAACCATGTGAGCTGCTAAAACACAGGAAGTTGAACTCAAGCAACAGTTTCCAAGTAATGCGGATGTTTGTGTTACGAAAACCTGAGTTCACCCCCTCGGATGCCGTTGATGAATGGATGGCGGTGGATCTGCAGCAAAGGATGAAAAACCCACTTACCAGTGTCAGAGGCAGAGGACACAGCAGCCATCTTGTGTGTAGAACCTCTGGCTTCCTCCTCCTCAGCCCCCCTCCTCCTTCTCCTTCTCGGCTCCACGGTGGATTCCTGTTGTTGCCCCCTCTTCAGAAAGCGACGGATCCTGGGTGGCGTGTGAAAGGCTGGCAGCTCGAATGCTTCTTCTTGGCTCTCTCTTTCACTCTAACCCTCATTCTACTGCAGTGCTACTCACTCTTACCTCCTGCTCCCCGTGTCTACCCCTGCCTACCCTCATACACCTCCTCTGCCATTCAACTTCTCCCCCTCTTCCTCTCTCTTCTTTTTTTCCCCCCTAGATCTATTATGTTCCACACCCCCTCACCCTTCTATGGCTCTTTTCCGTCCTCTCCTTCCGTGTGGTGTCTGCTCGTCCTCTTCTTCTTTTTCCTCTTATTTATCTGTCCAAGCAGAGGGGAACGATTGTGCAATGCAGGAGACCAGAAGCCAAATTCATTTTTTGTTTTTTTTTTAAAGGCAAAACAGGGGAAGCTGTTCCTCCCACTTGCTCGTATCACACACCACCACCAGCAGCAGCAGCAGCAGCAGTGTGGCAGTGTATGCAGACTGCAGTCAGGAGGACAGATAGAAAGATGGATAGACAGAGAGAGAGAGGGGAGAGAGAGGAGAGAGAGGGGGGAGCACTCTGTTCTCTATTTACAGCTGGATGTATTCCCCAGATGCTGCATCATGCACAAACACAACTATTTATATAATCCCTGCAGCCACAGACATGTTATAAGGCATGGGGGCTGCAGGGGAGGGGAGGAGGGTGTTTACTGCTTAGATACATTTAAATATTAACATCACACGTGCAGCTTTACATAACGCACGAGAGCTGACAGACATCATTCAAATCACCTTAGTCACGGTATTATGATGATGATTATCATTGCTGATGGGCAGAAATCACCCTGACCGTGTGAGCTCATCCTTGGCTCCTCATCAGGTCAATTATACACGCTCTATGGGCGAGATACATTCACGGACCCACGAAAAATCAGGTTAAAAACACACCTCATGTGTGTATACTTTGTTTGTCGGTGCTGGTGTGTTTTAACGTGTCGTGTGTCGGTCGTTAAGCCGTTAAGAGTCGCGGCTGTTTACGACAAACAATTTAAGAACAATTAAAAATGACATAACAGCGCCACGCTGCCGTAAGACGGCACGGCGCGTCGTGTTTCGACCTCCTGCCGTACGCCGGCGGTGAGTGTCGCGAAAGGCCCACTACATGTGACCGCCGGCCAGCGCGCGGGTTCTTGTGTTGGGCGAGCAGCTGAAGGTGCACCGCATCCACCCACCCACCCACCACGCGCACACTTCGGCGTGTCTCCCACCGGCTCTCGCGAACATGGAGGCGGCCGACGAGTTCATGAAGTACCGCTCGCCGCTGGTGTCGAGGTACGCCAGCAAGGAGATGGCTTACAACTTCAGCGACAGGAAGAAGTTCAGCACCTGGAGGAAGCTGTGGATCTACCTGGCCAAGGCGGAGAAGGTTTGACGGCTTTACCTTCTTCATTTCTGTTAAAGTAACCATAGCAACCGCGCTTTAACACACATTATATGCACGCATGTTGTGTAAGTGTAACGTTTGCGACCTTCACTGAGTCCCTATCAAGTTTCCTGCTCTAAATTTAGTTTTAAGGAGGACCCGCCCTAATAAGAGCTGTGAGCCAAGCAGAGGTATGTCTGCAGAACACACATTATATAATAATAATATATAATAATAATAATAATAATAATATAGAAAGTGACATTTTCCTCTTTGTTTGCAGTTTAACTTTGTGTTTGATTCCTGTTTGGCCCCTTCATTCATTCACCCACCCATTACATGTTGCATTAACACACACACACACTCCCTGTATGTGAAATCCGTCTTGTCAATAAACCTGATTCTGACTCTGATTCTTGTGATTAAGTCCGATATGATCCAATACAACGACTCTGACATCAATTCTACTTGTATGAAGCTTGTAATGTTTCAGTTTCTACTTCATGTTTATCACTGAGGCCTTTGCAGGTGCTGTTGTTGTACAGCAGGAGTGCGTTGTATTAAAAGCTGTTTCCCTTTGTGTGTAACTGGTCAAAATATTAGAAGCTCTTCTCAGTATGATGCAGCCGAGTTTAACCACAACCTCAATATTAACCGTGATAGTTAAATGAATACTTCTCTGACAGCGTCAACAAAAGTGGAACACTGTGAGCTTCATATAAATATGATTTATGATACTGAAGGCCCGTATTGCTCCTGAAGGCTGCACCGTCAGTGTATAACCGGTTAGCCGAGCAGTTGGCACCTTGTGTTAAGTGGGTGAGTGATATATTTAGTGTAAAAGCACCTGAAAGGCTGTTTAGGCCTGTATAAGTCGTCCTTGCTTTCATTGACTGATGTCTGATAAAAGCTTTCTTACTGTCCCGTTCTTCAGCGTGTCTGCATTCTTCACCATGATAACCAGAGACAGAAACAGTTTAAAATCCGACAGCATCAGCACAACAAACCTCAACCTTTATCTCCACCGATTATACCGTAGTATAAAGAATGGAGCTGTTTTGAAGCTCGAAATCTGTGGCTGCCATGTTGGTAGTCCTGCCTTTCCTGCCTCCTGGCCAGTTTTAAAAATTGTCATACCTGAGTTTGGCTGAATGACGCCCGGGTGCTCAAACGAGTTATCTGTAGCGGCACCCAGCTGTCAATCAAAGTGGCCACGCTGTTAATAAATGGAGAAATTAGCTATAGAGACCAGGCTGTAAACATGTTTATTGGATGTTTATTGGTTTGCCCCCTTGAGCAGCTTCAACGAATCTTCATCTTACACCTCGTGAAATCTCGGATTCATCCAAAAGTTTCCTTTTTTTTTGTAGCTGCATCGCTCCTAAAAGACCAAATGTCAGTCGG
Source organism: Nibea coibor (assembly GCA_023373845.1). Classification (NCBI taxonomy): domain Eukaryota; kingdom Metazoa; phylum Chordata; class Actinopteri; family Sciaenidae; genus Nibea; species Nibea coibor. Next base: position 4,950,421 of record CM041727.1, read on the forward strand.
GGGTAGTTGCTTTCTTTGGAAACTTCTCTGTCTGTAACTTTGAACAAAGTTTGGCTGCACAGCATCGGTCTGTAAAGAAGACTCGAGAGGTTATGAGAAAATGCCCTCTGAAACATCTTGACATTTAGCAGCCATGTGATCCCCGACCAGCCAGATTTGAACACACCGGGTCAAAGTATACAAAAAAAAGGAGACGCGACGTTAAACCGAGCAGTTTCTGTTGATTTAAAATGATCTGTCTGTTTCTCTGCAGCTCCTCTGAGTGATTTCTGCGTTTATCACGTTAAAGAGGGCTGACGGGAGGGTAACTGTTGACTTACCCTCTCTCACGTGCATCCCCTCACATGACCTGACACACACACACTAATCAGGACTGGTCAGAGTCCGTCCTCTCTTTGCTGTCCTGTGTTTTTGGGACGTTCTTCAGAGGTCTAGCTTTGCTGTGCAGCGTTGGCGAGGCCCGCGGCTGCCTCCGTGTATGAAAATAGCATGCAGTGAATGTCACAGTAACAGGAGAGCCCGGCCTGACGTCTGCAGACTTTTCCCCTGACCGACACACTGACCTTTAACACGGCGGGGTTGGATGTGGTTGGGTCTTGGGCTGTGAGGTAACATTAGAGTAGGAGAGGTACTTTCAGGCTCGATTTCCCAATTAGCCCATTCTGTGATCTCATGACTGCTCCAATCTAATCAGGATATTGAGTTCCTTCTCACAAGGAGAGCACATGTGGAAGACAGAGGGTCTGAACTAATCTCATCATCAGACTGTCTCCTGATCAAACACCTGCGTCTGTGCCGTGTGATTACCATTGACCAAAAGTCCACGATGATAACTGACAAAGAAAAGCAGCAGCGGACGTTAGCAGATGGTGTTAGCTGAGCAGCAAAGTTACAAAATATGTAACGTTTAATATGTATTAAAAATGTCTTTCCCTCCTCTCTCTCCATCTTCCTCGCTCTCCTCCTCAGGCTCTCGGTCTGCCCATCACGGACGCCCAGATTCAGGAGATGGAGAGCCACCAAAAGGACATCGACTTCGCCATGGCGGCCGAGGAGGAGCGCAAGCTCAGGCACGATGTCATGGCCCACGTCCACACCTTCGCACACTGCTGCCCCACTGCCGCTCCCATCATCCACCTCGGTGCCACCTCCTGCTACGTGGGAGACAATACTGTAATTATGACTGACGTCTTCTACACCACGAGAGTCAATAATGTCCTGTACGGGACAAATCTGATGCTGTGCTGGTTCTTTAAAGGTTTTCTTGTTTCTTCCTCCTCAGGATCTGATTATGCTGCGTGACGGATTCGACATCCTCTTGCCTAAGGTGAGGCTCAGCTGTCAGCAGCCAGAAAACATCCAGTTGTGCCTCAGCTGTTCAGTAACAAAGTCAACAGTGTAGAAATAATTATATAACAGTTTTATTTTGTCACACAAACCAGAAATAAGATTATTAACTAAGTGTATTTTGTAATAATCTGCTGCCTTTCCACAGCTGGCCAGAGTCATCGACAGACTGGCAAACTTTGCAGAGAAATACGCTGATCTCCCGACTCTTGGCTTCACACACTACCAGTGAGTCCTCATCATCTCTTTATTATCTCATTTTTATGATGAAGAACACGCAGAGTTTACGTGTTTTCCCTTCTCTGCCTCCTCTCACTTCGTCCGCTGTGTCCACAGGCCCGCCCAGTTGACCACGGTCGGGAAGCGAGCGTGTCTGTGGCTGCAGGACTTGGCCATGGACATGCGTAACCTGCAGCGAGCCCGTGACGACCTGCGTTTCCGCGGGGTCAAGGGGACCACCGGCACTCAGGCCAGCTTCCTGCAGCTCTTTCAGGGGGACCACGACAAGGTGCGAACCAGCAATGAACTGGCATGCAGACGGTGACGGAGACACTGATTTTTAAACCATTTACTCACTCATTCACCAGGTGGAAGAACTCGACAGGATGGTGACGGAGATGGCTGCCTTCAAAAAGTAAGTCCTGCACTAAAATAAATCTGCAACTGTTCTCTGTGATTATTAATAACAGAAAACAGGCTTAAATATAGATGAAATTCGGTGGCGTCATTGTTGAAGTCACTGATGTTCTCATGCGACACAGATCCTACCTCGTGACTGGACAGACGTACAGTCGTAAGGTGGACGTTGACTGTCTGTCCACCTTGGCCAGTTTGGGAGCTACTGTTCACAAGGTAAGCTGCAGAAACTCGAGACATGTAGAGAAATGTTGCCATCTAGTGGTGTGTGAAGTTACCCTGCAAGTGCAGTGATGATCTTTGGTCCGTCTGTAGATCTGCACAGACATCCGCCTGCTCGCTAACTTGAAGGAGATCGAGGAGCCTTTTGAGAAGGAGCAGATTGGTATGTTCAGAAACTACAATGGGTTATCCTGTAACGCGCTAAGGAGACAAAACGTACGTCGTTTTGTGACATGACGTTGTCGTCCTCCTCCAGGTTCCAGTGCCATGCCCTACAAGAGGAACCCGATGCGTGCGGAGCGCTGCTGCAGCTTGGCCCGACACCTGGTGGCGCTGATGGCCGACCCGCTCCAGACGGCCTCGGTCCAATGGCTGGAGAGGACGCTGGACGACAGCGCCAACAGGTCTCAATAGTTTGCAGGGATGTATTTATTAGAAGCAGAGGCTTCTTTAGAAGTTTCTTAACTTATTAACTCATCTCCTGTCGCACCTGTCACCCATGTGCAGGAGGATCTCCCTGCCCGAGTCCTTCCTGACGGCAGACATCATCCTCACCACCCTGCAAAACATCACAGAGGGACTGGTGGTCTACCCCAAAGTCATTGAGAGACACATCCGCCATGAGCTGCCCTTCATGGCCACGGAGAACATCATCATGGCCATGGTGCAGGCCGGAGGGAACAGACAGGTACTGGTGTTGGTTACGCTGTAGCTGTAGCTGTAGCTGTAGCTCTGTCCTGACATTGCATAATGAGCTTTCGTGCGTCTTTGTACTCCTGCAGGACTGCCACGAGAAGATTCGTGTTCTGTCGCAGGAGGCGGCAGCTGTGGTCAAACAGGAGGGAGGTGATAACGACCTGCTGGCCAGAGTCCAGCGGGACCCTTACTTTGCCCCCATTCTGGGGCAGCTGGACAGCATACTGGACCCCAAGACCTTTATCGGTCGTGCTCCCCAGCAGGTACAACACGAACAGCTCCACATCTTTATCCTAGCTGCCATTACGAGAGCCTTTAACCTGTTTATTTTTAAATATAGTGAGTTCTGTCCCACGAGTGCTGATATAGAGAATAACGGCACAGGATAAAGGATGTTAAGTGTCGACAGTTTTGTCAATTTCGCATCATAATCCTCAAAGAAACTGTATAACTGATTTCCTGCTGCCGGTTATTAACCAATAACTTGTTGAACTGTTGTATAAAAGCAACATCATGCTTGAGGTCGTGCTGTTATACTGTATATCGGCACGCTGTGACCAAACTGGAACCGTGCTGATATTCAGTATAACAGCACTCCCTCTCATTTGATATTAAGTAGCATTTTTTTGTAATATAATATATTCTTTTTTTCTTCCCGTCTGCCGTGTTCAGGTGGCCCGGTTCCTGTCTGAAGAAATACACCCGCTGCTGGAGCCTTACAAGGCCAAGATGGATGTCAAGGTGGAGCTTGAGCTTTGACGCAGAGATAATGTTACTTACATGTCGAGAGTACGAGATTTCATCATGATCATCAATAAAGAAACTTGAATCTATCCCTATCGGAGTGTTTCATTTATGAGATATGTGTAGATCATGCGTGGTGTTTATTAACATTGAGGTAATAAATTGTTAGTGACGTCTCTATCATTTTTATTGGCAGGAACCAAAGGTCGTATTTGTTGATTTTACAGCCTCCTTCGTCATTTTAAACATGCAAATTAAACACTTAAGTGAATTATTAATCCCGAGATCACCCCCAGGCACGAGCATGGTTGCTGTCGCTCATTAAAATTTAAACCATTCAAGAAATTCAAGATCCGGTTTAGCAACTTTGGGGTTGATTTTCAGTTAACGGAAAGGAAAAGGTGAACTGCAGAGGAGAGGAAACACAATGGAGGAACTTGCACACACTGTCTCAAAGTCCAGCCCAGCCCTTAAACAGGCAGTCAGATTACCGTATTTTATGGTTTAGTGTGTCAAAGCACAGAATGAAGCTTTTCGTGGTTTGCTGTCTAGAACTTTAAAATAATGTCTTAAATAAAATGTTGCCTTTGTTCAACCCACCCTTCCTCAGCCTCCACCCTTCTTGTCTCAGTAACCAGCTACATAATCATTGTGATCAATTTATGGTGCACCGATGAAACAAGCAGGACAAAGTGCAGCAGTGTCCGCACTCACAGTGTTTGAGTTGTTATGGTAATGCTGAAGATGGAATGAGCTCCTCTGAATTAAGTTTCATTTTAACCTGCAGACCAGCACAGAGTGAGTACAGACACCTCCTCCACACACGTTAAGTTTAACACTACGGACGGTGTAGTGTGTGTTTTTACCTGACCGCTTTGCTTTGTGAGGCAGAGGTCGCGGTCGTGCACGTCTCCCTCCATATGAACCAAACAACAGCTGGGCTGCAACATGTGGCTGTGGGCTTTACTCCCCGTCTGCCTGGCTGTCTTTGGCACTGCGGGCATTTGGACCGTGTGAGTACTGTCCTGAGACTTTCTTATTGTTTTCACAGAGTCCTGCTGTTTTAAAAGCTAAATTCAAACAATTTGTTGCCATTCATTTATTCAAGTTAATGCTTTACAGGCTGCGTATTAGAGGTTACATGTAGTTTATTAATAAAGTACTGATTTACCAGTAAGAAGGAAGCAAGAAGACGAAGAACATTCTTTGTCTTTGTAACTGGACAGAAGTCCCCCGGCCACGGTTCATTGTTATTTCCTGTATGTCTCAACCACATAGTACTGTATCTAAATATCTTAAGCTGAACCTTTACCCATTGAGTAGCTGTCCTGTCTCCGTCTCAACAACTACGCCATAACTCATGGGGTAACTGTGTGATAACTGGGAGCTGTAATCACAATAATATGTGTTCTTTCCATCAGGTTTGCTGTAGCTGTAACAAATGGATCAGTCAACCTCACAGAAGGATTCCCGTACATTAGGTTGGTAAACATGAATAAACAGCTGACGTGAACTTAATAAGACAATTCATTACATTATAATGATTGTACGTCTTCATTTTCCTGTTAGTCAGTGCGGCACTTACAACCCTCAGAGCTGCCTCTTCTCCCAGATCTGCAACATCTGCTCCGTTTTAGGTGATGACTGATAATTATGTTGCTCTGTGCTGTAGTCTAATCCAGTCATTCATCCATCAGGCATGTAGTACGTATTGGGGAATTGAAAAATCAGAAAATTGCTTCTTCCCTCTCAGCTCTGTGGATCGTGGTGATCCGTTTCCAGCAGGTCAGAGATTTCGGTAACCACGGAAAGGCTAACATAGCCGGCATTGTTTTGGGATTCATCTCCTCTATGGGAATCTCTCTCATTGGCAATTTTCAGGTAAATCAATAATTAAGAACTCATGTATAACAAATAATAATCACTAAAAAATCTCTTCTCCCTCTGCCTACACTACTTAGCAATCAGTCCTGAAGAGTATTCACCTCTTGGGGGCATTTCTGGCTTTCTTCCTTGGCCTGGCCTACTTCTGGGTGCAGTTGTTTCTAACTTATCGAGCTCAGCCGTCTCAGAACCGATGCTGCGTTGGAGCTGCCAGGGCCACCTGCTGTATTCTCTGTACCATCCTGGTCATCGTCAGTATCCTTCTGCATGATTAAAAGTGTAACTAAACCCTCAAACTGCTTTCACGTTGCCCAGCTCCGGTTCTGGCATGACACTACACCATGTCAGCATTCGCCCACACCCCGGGCCTGAAAACCTCCTCTTCTTCCTGGGGGTCCAAATTTTGATGTCAAAATCACAACTCCAACATTGATTTACTATTGTATGTTACTCTCCTTGACTGCTCTCCCCTCCTTCAGTGGCTGTCCTCCACAATACAGGCCATCCATCTGGGGCTGCTGTGTGTGAATGGGCCTTGGTCATGCTCTTCTTCTGCCTGTTCGGCCTCTTTGCAGCTGAGTTCAGACACATCGACTGCCACCAACTCACTGTACAGAAACAAGCTGCTGGGCACGGCCACAGCCCTGCCACAGTAGAAATGAATGGATATGTCAGTTGACTGCTTGTGGCTGGAAAACAACAATCTTCTTCGGCTGAAGAAGTAGGGACAGAGCCTGTAGCCGTCCAAGAGACAGGCTTCATTGGGTTGTTTATATTATGTTTCTGTTATGTGGTTATTTGAGTTAATAAAGTTAATAACAACTTACACTTTCTAATTTTTCCATATATATAGTGACAGGTGCCATGACTACAAGATAATGAGTCACATCAGTCAGTCACATCGTCAGTGGTACATCCCTGCTGTTACAGAAGACTATCACTATTGTTTTCACGACTTATTGAGTCATTATTATCATGAAGTGTTGAAAGAAAGAAAATACAAATGACATTATTCAAAAGCCAAAGGGAGGAAGTCATCGAATGGTTCGTTTTGTTCCCCAAAATCTGGTTTAAGACAAACAAAGCAGAAAATCCTGACAGTGAAAAAACTGGCACTAAAGTTTGGGCTTTAAAGAATGACTCGAAAATTGCTGTTTGTTTTTTTCTAATTAATTCATTGACTTAATTCTTTCTGCTCCAAAAGGAGTTGAAGCTGCGTGTAATTGGACTCATGAAGCTTGTCTCGGCCCAAACTGCAGTAAATACACACTAACACATGGTGGCACTGTTCAACTATCATTCACGGCTATCAAATATACCTTCAAATGAATTATTTATTTAGTTCTATCACTCTATAACAATAATTCATGCATATATTATCTCTTCTGATATGTCATGCCTCTGTCAGCGTGGTATTTTATTCTCTCTAACGTTGTCTTCATCTTCACAATGTGACATGAGCTCATGATTGGTTCATGGACGGTGAATTCCAGGAAAAGTCTGTTCTTTTTCTCCCTCGCCCTCCACCTGACAGCTGGGGAATACAATGGAGGAAGAAGGGGGAACAGAAAAGGAGGATGGAGGTATGACTGAAAGGTTTTGTTGGCGAGGAAGAAGAAATCATGATGTAATGCATAATGAGAACTGTTGCCCATTATCAGATGCTTTTATTTTGAAGTAGTCATCAATCGAAGCTCTGTAACACCAAACAAAATGCATGTTTGTCAAAGTTCAGATGATTTCTAAGCCTCTACAACACCACAGAGCTTCTCTTCATGATGAAATGTTTGGGCACAAACCGGGGATTACCCTTCAGAAACAGCACTGCGCAGCAGGGGGCGCCGTGGAGCGATGCAGGCTGATGGGAAAATGCAGCTCTGGTGCAGTGCCAGCATGTTTTTTGGAAGATGCCTCTTGTTTAAACAGAGGTTCTACATTCAGTGCAATTTGTCAGGGCTATTTGAGATGGACAAAACAATGGAGCTCTCACAGCTCATGCCGATAGTGGGAGAGGTCCTGGTCTTGGCTCCAGCACGCAAACTATTTCTCTCATCCAGGCTGTTTATTTAAATATATTGTGTTTGGGTCTGTGGGCACTGACTTTGGTCGCACTTTGTGATTGAATTTTCACTTTTGTTTGTATTTCTTATTTATGCCATTAAAAGAAATATCAGTGGGGGCGTGTAGAGGAGCTTGAGATGGGAATAGTGGGCCCCATGTGTCCTGCTATAACAGCATTCTTTCACATACTCCATGCTGTGTGATCACCAGAGGGGGGCTTTGACGAACGGGCACAGGGATCAGGACGGACAGCTCGGTATTTTATGGGAATTTCTCTCTCCTATGGGTGTTTCTGCTGCGGACAGCATGCAGATTTTACGTGTGGTTGATCTTGAACAAACTTGTTAACTGCATTATTGCTTTTGCAAAATCTGTATAAGATGAGACAAAATAGACTTTTTTGATCCCACGCCGCGGGAATTCACTTCTTACTCACAATATCCAAGGTGGATAAGAAAGGTACCCATAAATAGGGGCGCCCCCTGGTGGCTCAACTGGTAGGGGGGGTCCAGAGTTACAAGCGTGTCCGAACTCGTGGCACTATTAGCTCCTCGATGTCATTGGGAAGATCATGATCCTGGATTGTCTCAGTTCTGAAATGTCTCAGCCTGAGACGCTGGATTCGGTCTGAATGCGCCGTGGCAGCTGTACTCGAGTGTAAACCGTGAGAGAGCCATGATTTTTGTTTTTTTCATTGGGTCACACAATGTATCATGAAAAAGGCAAATCACTAATCTCCATAGTTCCAAATCCATGTATGCACACAAAGCTGATGGAGACTGATGACCGATTCTGAAGAACGCCGAATTGTTCTTCTGCCACCCAAGCGGCGGCATAGCGGTGCCAGATGCAGTCCGTTTCGATTATTTCTGTCACCCTGCATGAAAACCCTTTGAGTTTTCACCTCAGATGGTGTGAATACTTTGCATCTTGGCTTGCTCTGTTGAAATGACAAAAGGTTCTTGAGTTATACAGCAGCTCATACGGAGGAATTCGGAGAGAAAGCATTGGCGCCGAAATACCCTTAACCCTGCTGTTTTCATTAGTGAGTATAAAAGGCTTCTGATAAAGTAATAAAACTCATAAAATCACCTGTAGCGACGTGTAAAGACTGGGAGGCCCTTGATGTAAATGTCAAAAAAAGGTCTGGATCCTCTATTGTAGTGGAGGAGAACATGGTTTATGTGACGCCCGCCTGCCCGACTTGTTGCTTTTGACTTTGATTCAAGAAGGAGGTAATAGCAGACATGCTTTCTAGGCCTATGCCGTAATCTCTCCTAACACCTGCTCGTGCTCTAGTCTCTCTTATCCCTTCAACAGCTCTCAGACCAGGAACAATAGCAATGCTTTCCTATCATGCAGCGGAGCGAGTCGCCTCCGAGTCGCCTATCAGACATCGGTGTGCGGTAACAGAGCGGCGTGTCAACTCTTATCATTGGCGCGCCAAATCCTGTGCATACCATCTCCGAAAGGCCACTTTATCTGCAAGACAGCTGGGTGAAGGTTTCGAGTGTTAAATGTTGGGGAATGGTTGGGGAAAGCGAGGTGGTGGTGGGATAGAGATGGGGCGCAAATGACCCAAACCCAGAAGAGAGATGGGATTGTCTCTAAGTGACACATTCAGAGAGATATAGAGATAGGAAAGAGAGTCTTAGAAAGAGAAGAAGAAGAAGAAGAGTGGGCACCAGCAGCCGTGATCTCACCCTCCTCTCCTCTCCTCTCCTTTGGCAGCGGCTTCCAGAAAACTGCCCTTTCGCTGAAAAATGCCAAGCACACCACATTCCACCGGCCACACAAAGGCCCTCCCTCGTCTCAGCTGCACAGGCACACAATCAGACAAGGGATAATTATATAATTAGGCTGGCTGGTGCAGACAGGGACCCTCAGATGGTGTGTTGGTGGTGTGTCATATTTATGTTATCGGACAATGAAGAGAGTCTGGCCTTATCAGAGAGAGTGTGTGTGGGGGGGCTCCAGCTGTGGCTCTTAGGAACAGATTGTCATGATAGAGAAGAACGGGTCGATGGATTGACCTTCAGCCTGTGGCCCGACTGAGATCAGGGCTTGTATTGTGGTCGATGTGTGTTTGGATCCTGTGATATGTGAAGAGGTGGGGACTTCTGGGGCTCTGACAACCAGACGATGTAAACCACAGCTAGCTATTGCAACCCTAATCCAATAATTTAACTATTGCAACAATTTCATTTCATCCAATACTTTTTAAATAGTTGTTTGTACATCTGCAGATATTTGCCAGGTAGTGTGCAAAGGTTCGCAATATGCAGGATATTTTAAATGTGCAAGATAATTAACAAAACCTCCTTGCTGTGACGCTGGTGGGCCCCGAGGACATTATTCTGGCTTTTCTAGGGAGGCCTGAACTTTACTGCCCTCTCACCCTTGGCCCTGAACGTTAATCTGCCCCTAACTGCAACTGGTAAATGTGTATAGCTAATATAGGCCAACATTTCTATTGCTTCTCCAGTCTTTCCATATAACCCTGGCAACTGCAGTGTTACAAAAGTACCCAGCTCGGGGAATCACTAAATGACCACTGGAATTTACAGCCAAAGAGATGAGACCACCTCTTCCCTCTTCTTGGGGCAGGATCCACGCTCCCAGACGAGAATCAAGCCAGTGTCCTGCTCAGTTGGCCACCACCCAACAATCTCCCCTCGCACCGTGGCCTTGGCTTTGGGTGTGTCGCCACTCGCACGGGACAGCACAGAATAGACTATTGTTGATCACACAAGACAGAGAACCAGGGGAAGAAGGAGGGGTGGTAGTGGTGGTGGTGGTGGTGGACGGGAGGAGATGGTGGCGGTGGGGCGGGGGGAGAGAAGCTGTGTAAAGCTGGAGAGATCAAACATAACGGGCAGGATTTGTTACCTTTGGCCGGGCTGGCTGTTTCCAGTGTTTCATGCAAAGCTAAGCAATTTTCCAAAGATATCAATCTATTCCTTTAAAGGTGGACGACCCCTGTAGGCCACGCTTGTATTGCATACACCTCAAACTCTATGCACTTGTCCTTTTAATGGACAACAATACAAATCCCTCTTTTGAAGGCAATGTCAATAGAAATATTAATATTTGTGTTTTACTAAGCTCCTGGGCTTAATTTTTGCAGTAACGGATCACGTAACCGGCACGAGTGTTTTGACATGGGTCAAGAGGCTGATGTGCCCAGTCATTTTTAAAACTGGATGTACTGCATCCAACAGATAAAACACAACTCTAATTTTGTCTAACTTAGTGTCCGTAGATTTAAATGTACCATGTAGGTGGTTTTAGTTCTAATCAAGCCCATCATAGATTATTTTTGAGATTGATTTTGAGCTGGGCAACCTTCCAGTTTCTGGACGGTAGAAAATCAATCTGAAACGCAGGATGGTGTGCTTTAGAAACGTTATGTGAACTAATGTAGCTCATGAGCTAAAACAGTATGTAGCATTCAGCACATGGGGGGTTTTCTCCTTCATAGTGCGTGATCATAATATGCATGTTTTCTGTCTGTCTGCATAACTACAGGCGGCTGCTTCATCAGCAAACAGTCATTAGCACTTACGAGTCTCTTTGGAGAGATTACTGCTTTTGAACACGTGGAAAAAAAAGAGGTCTTCATGCAGTAGAAAGTACCACTCTCATGGCAACGAAAACAACCATCTTCAATTACAGATTCTCATCCCGTTTGGAGAGGATATTCACATGTAACCCTGCGCTGCAGAACTATATTTGGGCTTCAGAAGTTTTTGAGATGGTGAGAAACTACTATCAAAGTAGAAATGGTTGCCGTTGCTGAGATTTTTCTGTTTTTAATCATGCTGTTTTTAGATGTTGGCAACAAGCTCTTAAGCCTTGTTTGTCCCCAGAGGTTTGCATTGCTTTGGAGCTTTGGTAAACATTTTTCAGAGGGAACCAAAAGTAATTGGGCAGAGGTCACTTTTATTGGCATAGAACATGAATTAGAACTAAAAATAAAAACCCTTTTCATGGCTCGCAATGTTAATTTGACTGTGTGTTGAATTAAAGAATCCATTGTTGTGCTCATCGTTACCAATGATGGAGCCCAGTCTGACGCCAAAGCGTGCAATAGAACAGCCAATCCTGTAGATGATACAGTGATGATACAGTAACTGTATGGAGCAACGTACAATAAGTAACATTCACCTGGAGATCAGTGGGTCAAACAAACACAGGAGTTTCACCTGGAAGGCCACTGTTTGTATCCATTTACATCAAAAGTTACTGTTGACTTTTTAAATTAAGGTACGTGAGTTTGATCAATATCATGTTTTGCCTCCCCTAGACCAAAACTGTTGGAGTTGGACATTTTAACATGGGGACTTATGGAATGTGACACCGCCATGTTGGACCGGGAGCTTAATATGTGTTTTGGCACGATGCCGAGGTGAATGATGACCAATTAGTCACTTTGTATGACGGTGATCTGAGCCACCCTCTGAGGTCAAGTTACTCACCCATCATACCAGTTTAACAAAGCCAGACTCTGACTAGATACACTACTTCATAGGTCCCTTCCAGACTAACTGTGACATAATCAATAAATCAGCATCCAGGTCAAAGAGTGGGGTCAAGAAAGCTCATTTTCATATTGTCCAAACCGGCTCTCCATGCTAACCTTTTGCATGATGCTTGGGCGAGTTTGCCAGAACCATTCCCTCCTCTGTAATGTCTTGACCTTTTTGTCTTGTTGGAAGACTCGAGCGGGGACAGAGGGGTATAGCTGGTGTGCCACGATGGAAAATACATGCAGGGATTATGTAAGGGCCGTGACATTTTGGAGTGGGCTGTGACCTGCTCTGCTCCTTTACTGCTTTGAGGATCAGTCAGACATTCGCTCAGACGGACCCACGAGGTCGGCGCCACTTGTGGGCTGAATTGATGTCTTGATGTAGCATCAGTAGAGTTACAGTAGAAAGGCTCGTCATGGGCTCGTTCTATGGGATGCAAGACAACAAAGATGTCATTATAAGTGCCTGATATTGCGGTGCATGGTCATTCATCCGTGATGAAGGTTGAAGTCCTCCTCCACTGCGCTGCTTTGTTGTTACCCTGCTTGAATGTTAGTGGTTAACTGTGCAGAATGGAGACACTAGAAACTTCTCGCGTACATCTGTTGAAGGGCGCTCACCTTAAATCTGAATTTAAGGCTCGGACAGAACGCTGGATGGACTTGACGCAAGTAGACATCTGATATCCAGATTTAATCATATATACCATGCAGGAGGATGCGTTTAAATCTCATAACATGGGACCTTTCCTGCTGATGTGGAGGAGTACTTGTAGTTTTTAGATCGCAGGGTTTTAAGAGAAGTGGACACCTCATTCAGTTAATTCCATTTTCTTCTGCTCATCCGGGATTGTGTCATGTTAGCAGCAGGTTTAACAACCTTAACCCTCCCCCAAGCAACACATCCTGAGGCTAGATTCGCTATATAGTCCCCTGGGTCTCCTTCCAGTTGGACGTGCCTGGAACACCTCCAAAGGTAACCTGGCCACCCAATGGAGGAAGCTTATTTTGGACTCTTGTATCCGCGATCATGCCTTTGGTCACTATCCAAAGCTCATGATCATAGGTGAAGGATAGAACATAGCTGAGAAAGGACAAACCAAATCTCCAGATAGGGCCAGACCACTGCAGTTTCTCCTAGACACCTGAAGGGGGACGGTAAAGCGAGGGTTATTCAGTCGGTTGTAATATTCAACCTAGATACCACTAAATCTTACACCCTGGACCCTTTAAGTTTTTCATTACTGTGCTGCTTTGTGACTTAATTTTAAAACAACTTCACAAACTGGCACCAAACTCTTTGTTGTTTTTGCTGCATTTGCAGCTTTAAAGTACATTTTAATTTAATTTGCTCACAGTTTGTTAGCGAGTCCCCGCGTGTAGTTTAAACTCAAACACATTCAGCAGAACGCAGCGCTCTCAAATGAATTAGTCCAACAGTACATTCGCTACCATGAAGGGAGTTATTGTGTGGATACAAGCAGATGTCCATTAAACTGGCACCTGACCAGAAATCTCTGATGAACCTCGAGTCCGATCCAAGGCTGGGCCAGGCCATGGGAAACTTGACGTCAAAGAAGTTCACCCTCCAAAATAAGTAACCTTTTTTCCCTTCTCCTCTCTGGTCGGGCCTGCATTTTCATATTTCATTGGTATTTCCGAATGGCTCCACACATTTGCAAAATAAAGGCCATCAGAGTAATCATTAGAATGTTGAACAATAATAACTGGGGGAACTGAATGAAAGCTTGGAGAGGCTTGTTGACCTTTCAGAGCTAAACTGGTCCTGGCTTCTGTCTGTGCACTGCTGAGCCCATTGTGTTCCCAGACCTTATCATTGTGTTGCAGTTTCCTCTCCCTGCTGCGTGTGCGCACATGTGCATGTGTGAAAGCGAGCGCATGAGTTGATGCGTGTGCGCTGGTCGTGTCCTTGTGCATGCGTGTGTGTGTGTGTTTTAGTGAACTGGGCTGGCGTACAGCAAAGGTACAGAGGCTTGAAGAGTGATACATGCTGTTTCACACTTACTGGATGCCTCTCACACACCCTAGGGTCGCCGATTTCACACATTTGGATCAAGAGTTCAGTTTGTTGACCAGACAGTTCAGGATACTCGATGCCTACGCGATGACACCACGAGGGGAAGCTAAAACAGATGCAACAATATAAAATGTAGCAGCATGACATGCTCCTTTTAAAATGTATCTTAAAGGCCTTGAAACTATCAAATCAAAGAGGACAAAACCGTGAACTCATAAAACACTTTAGACAATTTCACGAACGATTTGTTTAAGGCACACGGTGACATCATCATCGGATGACGCAACCCGCGTTATAGAAGTGAACAGATGGTTGGCAAGACGTTATTTCATTCATGAGCGAACACGATCTCATGTCAACATGTAACATGAGTGCACGGAAAAGCACACACACACGCATGTGCACGTACACACACGGAGCTCGTAGATGTCACTTCATATGAAGGCCGCGTCCATGGTGTGTTAGACGGAGATGTGTAGCGAGTTATAACACATTCATAATGCTTCATAATCGCACATAATGATTAACAGTCATAAAACATTACAGATGGGACTTAACTTCAAGTGTCTTATGGATGGACTAGTTATAAACCAGAGGTTGACTGGTGGGCCTTATAACACCTTATGACTGGCTATACTCATCTATACACACACTCCAACTTTCAGCTGTAGTAAGGAGACACATTTAACCTGTAAGTCTCTGCCTTTTGGTTTATTACGTAACAATAACTAATGAAGCAGCACAGATTACACTTTAATTACATTATAACGAAGCAGGGATGATCTGTGCTGTGTCATAATTGATTATTATGTGGTTGGTTATAACTAGAATAACTGAATTACCATGTGAGCTTTAGTAGCTCGGTGGTGAGGGGGCAGTTCACCTCCTAGGCGCTGCCAACGTGCCCTTGAACGCGGTACCGAACCCTCACTGCTCCCAGGGCGCTGCTACGTGGCTGCCACCATCTCTCCACTCTCTCATGTCTATCAGCCCTTTGTGTGTGTGTGTGTGTGCTTGTGTTTCTTGTATATCAATAAAGTTAATCTTCTTCTTCTTCATTATAATTGCATTATAATTCACTACCAACGCCTCCATGACGCTCCATAAATGTGCCCTTCATAGTTTTTTTTCCTCGTCCCTTGGCATCACGTCTCAATCAATGCTCTCGCTAAATCCCACTGAAAAAAAACTGAAGCCTCCAACAGTGAGGCTCATTCATAAAAGTTAATAGCCGATGAAAGATGCAGTTATTACTACAACTCATGAATGAGCGACGGTTTCTGCTTTCGACTGCAGTAGTCTGTCCCTAAAGTTAAAGAAGGAAAGAAAGAAAGGAAAGGGAGGAAAGACAAAGAAACTAACAAACAAAAACTGCCCCACAGAAAGAGACGCTGCCTCCACCTGTTGCCCCATCGTCCTCCCTCCGTCCCTGCCTGGTGTAGGAGAGAGATGTCCTATGATGTCACGGTCAGCTCTGTTCTTCCAGACAATACACCCACACCTCCGGGGTTTCCCCTGCCCCGGCAACAGGGGGAGCTGTTGTGTCCTGGTGGTATGTGTGCTATGACTCATCGCCTCCTTTCTCCCACGCAGGACACACACATAGCGGTTCACACACACACACACATGTGCATGCTAAGCAGCCGTGCACAGCTGCTGCAAGCCTGAGCTCCATAGTGATACACAAACACACCGTGCATCATCAGTGGGTATAAAGAGCAGTGCATGGACAAAAAGGACAGCATGGAGGATGTGGGGGCGGACCGATGGAGATGTTGCCAGTGGCAACTGATATCCCAACACAGCTCTGACCCCGGTAACGCCTGTGGCTCACTGAATCAATGGCAGTATTGATACACACGGAGAGAGTGAGACAACAGAGGAGGGAAACCAGAGCAGGACAGAGCAGGACAGTGTGTGATTAGTTGCTGAGTTTGTGTCACTGTGTTTACAAGTCTTTGTTTACTTTGACCAAAATCCTGAAAGTCAGAGCGCTGTATGACCGTGTGTGTGTCTGTGTGTGTCTATGTGACAATTATAAATATAATAAATCAGTCTGCTCAGGATTAAATACATTTTATAAAAGTCATTTAATGTCCAGTGTGCAATATTTTGTAGGTGTGAGCAGCGTCGCTTCACCCTCTCCTCCCTAGCTTAAACTACAGTGGCCATGAAACGCACAAAAAAAACCCAAAATATTTTAAAAAATATCAATAAAAATGTTGTTTGAACTTCTTGATTACAGATGCAGAGTTTAAGGAGGTCACAAAACTCTGTGAATCGTGTCCTATTGACACGATGAACAATTTAAAAATGTATTTTCTGAAGTGGTATTTATTGATTTTTCTGGCCTGTGCAGAACAAGCTGTAAACACAACCCATTATCACCGCGTCACGTTATTAATTGTGTCAACACCCGTCTAATTACATTTCGACCACTGAGCAACATTCACTTCATGAGTCACGTTTCTGGGCATCCAGTGACGTCAGGTCCGATTTTTACTCTGCTCGGCTCTTTAGCTGCAAATGTGTTCACCGGCTAGTTGCTAACTTTGTGTAACAGTGAGTTTATGATGAGAGAGCTGGAACTGAAACACAATAGTAAAACCAAAACAAGCTGAAAGACACTAAAACACTTAGACAGTACATCTATACATATCATTTATTTATTTTGTTAGATTTTCTATATTATCACTCTCTTTTATTGTATTTTATTTCTTATTTTTTATCCTCTATGTGTAGTGGTCTTGATTTCATCGTAGTGTTCAAATAAAACTGAAGCTTCCCGTGTTGTTAACGACGAGGTCAAGATGAGCTTTTTGAAATGTTCAAATGAAATGAACAAATATCTCACATAGGTAACAGTTTGTGTGATCAGGACTGTGATCTGCTGCTCAGATGAGCATAAACAGTAAACGAGGGGATGAAACTAAACTGCAGCACACAGAGTCAATTAAGAGCGGAAAAAGAACTACAGCTACCCAACATGGGGACGTTTTAACAATACACGCACTGAAGAGAACGCCTGCAACAACAAGCCATTTGTCTGAGCCGCTGTCTGTTAAGGCAGTTGCACGTCGTCCATACATCCTGACATCCTGACACTGGTGGAAGATAAAGCCGCTCCTTACAGTCGGACGCTGCCAGGATCTATAGCCGATCTGCTGATGTGGCGTCCGATAAGGGAGTACCTACAACAAACTACCTCTGGCCATCAAAGCTATCCTACCATTGTTCCCCCACGCACAGGAAGCAAGGTTTGTTGTGTTATTGTTGGATGAGGGAGAAAGAGTGAGGGAGCTGTGTGCATGTGCGTGTGACACATAACGCGATTGTTGAGTCTGTGTTTTAATATACGCGCGTGTGTGTGTGTTTATCGATCTGTGTGCTGCGTGTGGCAGCGAGGGAAAGCCATCGGCGTGCCGTACCTGAGTCAGAGCGGATGAGAGGAGCTTAAGCGGCCCTCTGCTCTGCGGAACACGGAGCCGTGCAGGAAAACACCTGGGAGCCGAGGGAGAACAAACAAACCCGGAGGAGGGAAGAGGAAGAAGAGGGAGAGGAGAGGCAGGATGAGGAGGGGAATTAAACAGAGAGAGAGAGAGAGAGGCTGAGCAGCTGCTGGTGAAGCCATGTGGAGTCCAGGAAGAGGAAGAAGAGGATGAAGAGAGAGTTCCGGTTTATACGTCAGTGTAGTATCACCGTTTTAAAACTAATCTTAGGCTGTCGGGAATCATCTTGCAGACTCTTAGGTTCACACGTTGGACACGTGTGCCTGTTGTTTACTGGCTACAGGAAAATAAGAAGTTAGAAGAAGGAGGATTGATGCCACCTCAGTGCCCAAACAGTTCATCTCAGTTAGTTTAGCTCATCTTACCTGACTTACCTTGTGTTTTATCCTGTTTATGAGGGTTAACCAAACAAGATAAAAGCTAGTAGCTCACAATACACAAAGTGGATCAGCACCTATAATATATCTGTTGTGTGGTGTCCATAGAAACATATTTCCCAGAATTAGCCACACATTTCTTCTCAGTGTCCTAAATTCCCTGTTGATATTATTTCCATCTCCTGGCCTGATGGACTGCAGATACGTGTCGTGTTTCCAATACGCTGCCATGGGTAACAAGTGTTTTTTGAATTACAGGCTTCCACACCTGCTGTTTTTTTATCAATTACGGCACAAAAATCTAATCTATAACTGACATCACATGAGCGTAAAATGGATATCGAACGACCATCTGGATGACCTCGGCTGTGTGAGACCGCGGGCCTCATGGGGTGCCGGAAAAAACAGAAGCGACCTGCGGCGGAGAAGCTGAGACAGACTCAGCTTTTGGAGAAATGCAACCCGACGTCACGCAGCGGCCGCTAATCGACGATCAGACCGCTCAGACTCTGAAACGTCTCTGAAACTGAGACTGTCCAGGTGGATTCATGGACTGAGCTCTGATACTCTACCTGTTGTGTTCTGGCTTTGTTTGTTACATGAACGAAGCTTCTAAATCCAAGTCTGAGTCTGAGTCTTGCAGTTTGTGCTGCAAAGTTTAATTTGGTTTGTGAGAGAGAGAGAGTGAGCGGTCAAGTGTCGTAGAGAGTAAATGAGAGTGAGGGAGCACCGGCATCGATAATGAGCGAAATAAAAAGTCATTTCCTGATTGTTTCACAGCGGTTAGGTTCAGCATAAATAAATACTGCCCCGACTGTAGCCAGCCTCGAGTAGACGCTTGAGGAACTGCAGTCTTTGGTACTTCAGCTTCACAGCCAGGGAGGTCGACGCTTGTACGTGACCTATCTTGCAATCTGTTCCTAACGGAGCCTATAGCTGACAGACAGAGTTGTTAAAGCCGTTCATGTGTTACACACACACGCTAAAAGTGATGCAAATAGCTAATCGACGAAGGAAACACAAAGTTTATCAAACAACTAAATCACACACAGGGTAACACAAACGCACACACACCGTAATCTGTCCCAAGCGAGGCAGACAGAGGGCCCGCTCTGTTGTGCTTCTCCAGACATCACATCCTTGACACAGTTCCCTGGCTGCCATGCAGCTGAACGGGGCCACTCCAAAGTTTCTTCCCACTCTGTCTCTGCAGATGGCATTGTTTGCAGACACAATTTTCATTGTATCTGGAGTAGGAGGGGATGGAAATCACTGCTACAGCAGACGCCAGGCGGTTTTGTACTCAACGACCCTCATCGACGGTCGAGAGTCAGTCGCAGTGAGTTGTCAGGGCCCCCCTCCTCCTCCTCCTCCTCCTCCAAGTCCCTCCTCGTCCCAACCCTCTCGGCATGCTGGGAGGTAAAGCCTGGATTTCCCCGTTTCCACTCTCCCTAGCTCTTTAACAACTAACGCCTCGCTCTCACCCTCTCATTTGCCACCACTCCTCTCATTTCCTCTCCTCCCCTGTTAAACCATTATGTCCTTTTATTCATGGAGGCTTCCTCCTCCCGTTTTCCTCTGTGCCTACCTGCCCTGAACACCCAACCTGCCGCTTTCCATCTGAAAATCTCATCATCAAACTCATTACTCTCCTGGCGCTGGATGCAAATTCCCGGCCCTGAGTTTTAAAGCTGTATCAGTCACATTCTCCTACATAAATATGTATAAACATGCTTGTGTGGGAGTCTCTCCTAATTTAAATCACCCAGTCAGAACATTGTTTGCTCTTTTCCCTCATCATCCACAAATCCATCGGATAAGTGACTGCCTTCATAATGTAATTATCAGGCACGGCAGAGATATTTAAGGCATTTTCGGATGCAGCTTGGTATTCGCTGAGTGTTCCCTCCGTGCTGCCTGGACCTGTCTGATGGTTCGCTTTGATTACAGGCTCCTCGGCTCAACCAAAGCATTAGAGCTTCCTACGATAATGTGTGCGAGGTGCTGCGCAGACGCACTGGCGGTGTGCACGCGCAGTATGTGTTTGTGCAGCGCTTCACGCAGGTGTGCGCGCTCGCTTCGGCTCTGCATAAAAAGCCTTCCAAGAATCTGTGCGGAGGACTTGACATCTGTGTAATTTATGGCACTCTAAGGATTTTCAACTTTCAGTGAGCAGCTGCATGGCAAAGCAACAAAGGGAAGCGCTTACCAAATTACAAAGGTGTCAAGCCTGGGTGTGTCACATTAATTACCTGCTGCCTCCCGACCTCGTATTTTATGCCTCTTTCAGTGGATCTTTAGAGACTTTATTTTCCACCTAATAGACCCAACACAGATAAATACGCACGCAGGTGATACTTACTAATAAGTAGGACTGTGTGACCCCCTGAACCTCCCTCAAACTCTAATGAGTTTTTACGTTTCTAGTGTCTACTAATAAATTAAAACCAGTCAGGGCAGTTCATCCGTTTTTGTGGCCTCGAGTTTAAAGCAACAAAAAGTCCCACATCACAGGAGACGTTTCAGACAGGTGTGACGTTCAAAGACTTTGTCCGATACTCACTCAAGGTGGCTTTAAACAACTCCACCATTCTGCATTAAACGCATGTAGAAACATGAAGAGTTTCGGGGTATTTACTCACCTGAGTGAATGCACTTATATCGTGTTTTTATCCGAAAGGTTTTCCTCTCTCACGCACCAAATGGCAGCGAGATATCACGCCGAAGGACGTGGACTGGAGGACCGACACGCCAGCGCTATGATTAGTGGACTGCTCGCTCTACAGTTGTTCTATAGGCTGATAATAGTTTGTGGTGTCAGGATAAAAGAAGCTGGAGATTCAGTGTGACAATGCCCAAAATAACCCTCAACCGACTAAACCACAGAGAGAGCCTGCTGTGCTGAGTTTAAGGTTGTCAAACATTCACTGAAATGTCCAAACGAGACTGATGAGATGGTTGCTTATGCGTAATTTGCTCCTTTAGGTCAAAGGCGTGGATTGTGGGCTGAATGACGGCTGGGTGCTCAAACAAGCTACCTGTAAGGGCACTTACTCGTCAGCCACGCTGTTAATTATGCATAACTTTAAGCCTTAATATAATCTGAACAGGTGAGTTTGTATATAAATTCACCCTCAGTACAGTTGTCATGAACGGGGAAATTAGCTACAGAGACCAAAACTGTTTTTTGTACCAGGCTGTAAACATGTTTATTTCAGCTGTGAGTATTTTAACATGGGGACTTATGGAGACTGACTCACTTTGGAGCCGGCCTCACGGAAGTTGCCACTTGTTCACAACTAAATTTCCTTTTTTGGTCTACTTCCTTTAAGATAAACATTTAAATTTGCTGGTATTTGTGTGCCAGTTTCCAACTTTTGTTTTGGCCGCGCTTTTAAGGTCATGACAAGCGGATCAACTATTGCAAATTAGTCATTTAGAACAATGTCGTGTCCTCTGCTCCAGGATGTAAACGTGTGATCTACAGACAGGAGAGCTCCAGTTTAGAAAAGTAAGCTCATCATAATCAGAACATGTCTGATCTGTGTGAGAAGCTTCTGTGACGCATGTAATAATGACAGGATGAAGTCATAAAATCCACACGCGTGTGCAAACACACAGCGTACATACATGCATGTGTCCTGATTTCTGAGAGGAATACCAGATGACGGACCATGACACACTCTGTGCAACGTCATCAGGAAGCAGCCTTGTAAACAGGAATGCCTGGGAGGAGGCGCAGCCACTTTGCAGAAAGAAAAAGAGAGAAACAAAGTTCACGGAGACATTTTTAGATTGACGGTTACAAATACACCTGTAATCCTGTCCTCCCCCCCTCCCTCCTCCGTTTTGCTGTGCTTCCCTTTCTATTTCT
Source organism: Nibea coibor (assembly GCA_023373845.1). Taxonomy (NCBI): domain Eukaryota; kingdom Metazoa; phylum Chordata; class Actinopteri; family Sciaenidae; genus Nibea; species Nibea coibor. The sequence continues at coordinate 4,972,340 of CM041727.1, forward strand.
GTGATGCGATGAATCTTGGCCGCCTTCTCGTCTGTCTGTCTGACGCGCCGTCCCTGTTTACTCCCTCGCGTGCTCCGCTCTCTGATCTTCACCTTTTCACTCCCTTTGCTGCCAACGCGGTGATAACTAAGTGAGACGAGTATGTTAACACAGCTGTGTAATACAGAAGACGCCATGTTTCAAATTGGATTTTTAAAAGTCCAACCAGCGGGATACGGGGTCGCTGCGGTCGTCAAAAATAATAAAACTGCCTTTCCGTTAACGTAAGCGTGCTAACTTGCTCACATGCTGTGCTGATGTTTGACGTGGTCACCATCTTGGTTTCATGTCCATCTGTTGCATGTTAGCACCCTATAATTAGCTAATTATCACTAATGCCGCTGCCATCCCTGACTGCAGTGCAGTTAGGAGTTAAAACTGATTAGAGAATAATAGAAAAAAGTCCTTTATCCTTCAAACTTTGTGCTAATGGTTGTATTTTTCATCTGTTACTGCAATGTGACCTTTAAAATTGAGTCACTAGCCAACAGGCGCTGATAGATGTGGCTTATGATCGAGAAGACGGCACATTTATGTTTGAGAATAAAGGATCGGACTCATGCAGGCTTGAATGAGCGTTAGATTCACTCCACTACAGTACACTGCAGTACAGTACAGTACAGTACACTGCAGTACACTGCAGTACAGTACAGTACACTGCAGTACAGTACACTGCAGTACAGTACAGTACACTGCAGTACAGTACAGTACAGTAGGCCGAGTAGAGAGGCCGGCAGAGGAATGCTGCTGTGTGCAGCCTCTCGGAGCTGAACAACACCAGGCATTCCTCATGGAGGTGTTTACACTCTGCAGCGTGGTGTGGTCCGTCCTCGTCGGGTCTGTTAGAGTCATCACCAGCAGAGAGATCATCCAAGAGAAATAAAAATAAAGCTTTTGGAAAAGTTGACACATTTTGAACAGCTCTGTTTGGCCTCACGTGGAGAAGATAACGTTAGCTAACTACAGACTGAAGATAAGATGATGAATCAGAATTAAAGCCAGTTAATCCGCCATCTTTGGGATACATCCGTAATATTAATATATTGCAATAGCAATGAGAACCACGGGATTCAGGTGACCTTGTGAGGCAGGTGATCACACGAGAATCCATCTTGCATGAAGGCTGTACCCGAACCCGAGAGGTTCATCTGAGGATCTACTCGCAGCTCTTACCTCTGCCACCCTGCGGTTAATCTAAAAAACGGCAAAGACGTGGCTTATCGGCGGACTTGAGGCGGGTTCAATAAGTGTCCACGCTGTTCTTCTGCACAACTTTAAGCCTTAATAAGACAGAGATAAGATAGTGACCATCAAGGGCGAGAAGTGTCCAGCGTACCACACGCAAACCCCAATGAGGGCGGCGGATAAAGAGGTTAGCAGCAGAACTGGAGTGTATTTCTCCACCCAAGTTCGTCCATGACAGACAGATGGTTCAATCATCTGCCAAGTATTTTTGGAAAGTGGCTTCCCTCTTTTCAAACGGTCTTGTTGGAGGATTCAGGTTGTTTTCCCTTCAGACGTTGTTCTAATATCACGTTACATGACGAGCTTCGACCGTCTTCTTTGATGGATCCGGCCAGGAAACATGTCCCGACCGCTGCTAATATTTTAGCACAATCAGCTACAGTCTGTTGCTGCACTTCATGCCGTGTGAGTCCAATGGTCAGATTATATTTCCTTTGTTTATTACTTAGAACAAGATTTTATGTGTGCCGTGACCTGAAGTGCACCAGACTGGCATCAGCGTACAGGAAGCAGTTTTACAGAGTCCATATCAGCTGTGAGAGTTATAGGCTGTAAATTAGCCTCAGCAGGGACCGCTGCTGGCTCCGGACCAGACCGCTCACTCTGGATGTAACATGCAGCTCAACGTATTTCAGCCTTACTGTGGCATTGTATTTTTTTCCTTTCTCTCCGCCTGCCTGTCCGTCGGACTGTCTTTCCTTTTCTATACCTTCCTCTCTCTCCGGCCTCGCTTCAATGGAGCGCATTCCAGCAATTCTTCACTGTCAGTCTCTCGCTCTCTCTCTCATTCAGACCCTTTCGTTAGCTGCCGTTGACAGATCCTTGCTGAGACGTGAAGACTTTGAGCTGCGTTCACTCTGTCAGACTGGCCGGAAGCTCGGCTCGTTCCTGCCAGGTGAAGGACGCAACATAGAAACAGAAAAATGTACCTATGTAAAAAAAAAAAAAAGCTGCTGCGGCGTTTGAATAAATCAGTCTGATTCAGCCACATTCCTCCTCCTGGGATTGGGAAACCTGAGAACCAGGGTGAGCGGTCATACTCGAGGCCCGAGGGGCCAACTAATGACTTCCCATTAGTCCATTTGGTCTACATGATCCTCTATTATCTCAGAGACACGCGCTGGAGAGAGTCTATCCCCACGACTAATCCGGGGTCAATCGTCTCCCCGCTGCATGTGACGGCAGCCAGATGCACACACCTCTGCACAGACCACACGGCCCTTTTGTACAACACAAATACAGTAGATCCGTGTTTTTCATCTAGAAAAGTGTGTGAGTGTGTGTCGGAGGCCCAGCTATGCGATTACTGCGTCAAATTAACCACTGGAGCTTTTCAGCCAGCGACAGAAGAACGCATGAAATCAAATGCCATCATTGTTCAACAGGAGATTAGTTCAGGGTGCTCTGACCTTCTCCGGATCTTCTGAAAAGCTCTTAAATATTTGAACGAGTGCTGTCATTTCTCACTCAATTGTTAAGCATAAGGGGCCTTCTGTCCTCCGTTCATGCTGAAATCGGTCGTCAGTTCGGGACAGCGAGCCAATATTTGAGGGGGTGTGATCTGTTCCACACAACCGTGCTTTAACATGTGCGAATGCTCTCCGTGTGCAACTTCACTGAGTCTGTGTGTGTGTGTTTGATTCAGATCTTAGTTTCGAAACCTCATGTTAGACATTTAACTGAGAAGAACACATGGCACGCCTCTCTTACCTCCAGAACTGACCGCAGTAATGCTAATGCTATCTAATTCTTGTTTATAAATCTCCCGATGGTCTTATGGTCAAATTCCACCGAGCACGGAGGTGACGCGTCCCATGTGTGCCGCGGCAGCCCGAACTAATCGCAGCCGCTGCAGTCGATGCTTCAACGTTAGTCGAGTTTGTCTTCGCTCGGCTCTGCCAAGAATTCGCGGCCGTTCTGGTTTTGATGGATGCCGCGAGAAGCCCGCGTTAGTCTGCACAGAGCAGCTCGAGCTGTTTCAGCCCCAGAAATTATGCAGTTCATTTGTCTGAATGATTCATCTTTATCGATCTGTATCTATACATGTATTAGACTTAAGTGTGTGTATGCAAAAACTCACGTGACTGAGCTTCGCGGGGGCATGTACACTAGTTTTTATGGATGTTTCTTATTAAGTTGTCGCCTCTGCGGAGGATGATGGATGGTCTCCTCTCGGAGGGATTGTGGTGAGAGGTTACAGGCACAGGTGTGAGTCTGAGCGTGTGTGTGTGTGTGTGTGTGTGAGAGAGAAAGTCTGCTAAAATGTGACGTGAATGCAGGTCTCGGTGGGAAAATCCCTACCTCTAGTCAAAAACCTGCTCCCCCACCTCCTCGTCCACCTCTTCCTTCTCCTCCTCCTCCTCCTTTTCCTTTTTTTCCCTCAGAAACCAAACACACCACAGGCTCCTGTTTTAGGAACCCGAGCGTGAAATAAAATATGTTTTGACGTGTAGAGGTTAGCACAGGTGAGAGGAAACATCAAAAACGCGTTAAAACCCTGACAGTGTCAGTTTAACCTTTTCCATCTTTACAGACAGAAATATCTCACGTGCAGTCCGGTCATTTCACTCCACATGGTCGCCGTTTCCTCAGAGTCGCATTGCGCTCGTGTCCCAAGTCACAATTGTTACCCCGTACCGCCAGTGGCCTTGGCTAAACATACGAATATGAAACAGAGTGTAAATATAGCTCCATAGCTCATGCTGTTTCCTCCATTGACTCTTGTTAGAAAAACAATGGCATCCTATTATTCACCGGGCCGTGATTGAACTGGAAGAGAAAGACTAACTCTGGGGACATTGTTCATGCAGTGAGCTGTGAGAATCTGCCTGAAATGCCTTCAGTCAAAAACAATGCAGGAATCCATCGAGCAGTCACCTTTAAAAACTGTTTTTTTCCACGATAAAAACTTTCTTGCTCTTTTCCCCCTGTCACGTATCATTACACGTCCTCCACGTTGGCTGGCTGATGAACTATTTTTGGGGCCCGGGGTCGGCTGAGTGTGAACATGCAGAGTCACCGTCAGGCATTGTTCAGAAATGTTCCCTAAACATGAGCGACCGTCAAAGGTCAGGACTCTGAGAATAACTCCTGTGATATTTAGAAACACCTTTTGTTTCCTGATCGCCCCGGCCGGTGGTGATGCTGAGGTAACAAGAGGAGTCAGTTGGCATGGCAACTATCCCTGTGACCTCTCCAGCAATAGTACCTGCATAAAGGTCTGTTATGTAATAGGCTGGATTTAGGGTCGTGAGTTATTGGTGTTGACTTTGCTTAAAGCATCTTTTGTTTTACAGAAACTTCACGAACTGAGGCAGCAGATGCACGAACGTCTTTAACTTCTCAGTGAACTCACGCAGAGTTAAAAAGGTTTATTATTCTTTAGAGACAGTTGATAATAGGATTGTTCTTAAAGCAACATTGTAAAACTTTTCTACCACAAACTAAGATTTTAAATCATGATGATGTCACGCTGACGTGTAATCAGGTGTCTCTGTCATTCGTACGTCGTTGTGGTGAATGCTGACGAAGATTGGAGCTAGTGTCATGCCAGAACTGGAGCTGGGCAAGTGGGCAATGCAACTGTGGATTCGCAGCCTCTATGGACATAATGACAGAGGCAAAAGGCTAAATTACAGTATTTTTCTACCCTAATCACAGTAATTATCTGTAATTTTACTGCATTAATGCTGCAACATAGTAGCCAGTAAATTTCTGTAAATTTAAAGGATGTGTGCTACATTAAAATACCATAATTTTACATGGAAACTGTAAAAAACTATACATGATTACCCACCATACATGGGAAAAGTGTTATTACAGCAGTTTGTTATGAGAATGTATTGTATTATATTTATTAACCATGTAGGTTTAACTATTTTATAACTCAATGACGTGTTTTGTATGTAATCTTATTTTGAAAAGTAACTAGTAACTAAAGTTGTGTATATACAGTGCAAGTATGTAAGTCAGATGTATTTTTATAGCTCAGACAAAGTCACAAAGTGCTTTACAAGGGCAAAGAAGTCACTTTATACACGATGAATGCATGGTTACCCAAGAAAAAATGTCCTTAAGTGCGTACTAACCTAACTTTAAAGTAGCACTGCTCGTAAACACTGACACCAGCTCGATATTTTCACACCCTCAGCTGATTATTTGGCTGTTTGTGCGGTAACATTTCAGATCATGTGGCAAAAAAACTGAATTCAGATGAACAGACAAGCCCACAGGACTTGGCCGAGCGTCAGAAATATCTGCATAAATGATCCAGACAGAGGAAATATTGCTCAGAGCGGCCGCTGTGCTGCGCGGCCCTTTTAGTCTAATGTCACTTCTTTGTACACGCAGACTATCACCCATTCTTCAGGCAGGGGGCGGGAGAGAGATACTGTTGAGCAGACCAACTGCAGACTCTTGGAAATCTGCTCCACCACCTCCTCCACCACCATCACCGCTGCGTAATCAGGCAGGTCCAGGGCTGAGGCGCACCGTGCCACACAGCGCTTTGCTTATTGATAAGACTCCTTGGAAGAAGAGGACAGCAAACCATGGTGCGACGTTATTTCAGAGCGGACTCTGGGACGCGCCACGGTTAAAGAGAGCCTCGACTAACGCGGAAAGAGAACTGGATTTTTAAAAAAATATCCTTGGAATAATTCAAACTTTACTTACTTTCTGATCTGGAGAGTTTTGATTGTCAAGTTGTTGTTTGGAAATGTCGTTACATCTTTTGTTAGTTAAATATTTTGCGATCCATTTGCGCTTTTAGAGGAAAACGCAGAATTTTACGCATCCAAACTTGGATTTTTCCACAAATATTTATCCACAACAGGAGTTTTTTTTTTATATTATTATTATTTTTTTTTATAAAGTTGGTTGTGCAACTTTCTTCTTCTCCTTCTTCTTCTTCGGATATCTCCACTGAAGAGTCAACAGTGGGGACAGACCGTCTACGCGCGCGCAGTTCCGCAGGGCGAGCCGCTGTCCCCCCGCGCGCAGTGCTGAGGACTGAGGGACTCTCGCGCTTCCATAAATGCCCGGTCCGTCGAAGAGGCTCGAGGCTGGGCAGCATGATGAGCTCGTGGGTACAGCTGCTGCTCGCGTTGCTGGCGACGTGTCTGCGGTTTGGCGTAGCCGAGGTGAGTTTGACTGAACTTTTGGAGACGCTTCACCTCAACTGTAACGCGTAGAGGTACTCCTATATTACACGTTACAAGTAACTAAACGTGAAGCCACCCTAAAGAACGGTTTACAGGAGCTCTGACAGGACATAGAGACCATGAGAGCATGCAAACTTCTTATTTTATCATGTTGAAGATTGTTGCAACCATTTTCAGACATCAAATACGATGAAAACTGTATTTAATTCACGTTTTTGACTCATATTTTATGCTCATTTTGACCTAAATTATAAGTAACATCTAGAAAATGTGTGCTCCTTCCTAACAAACACACCGTCGACATCAAATCCAGCTGATTTTTTATATTTTTCTTATAATATTTGGAGTTGGTGCACCTGCTTCTATTTGATCCTTTGCAGAAAAAAAAACTGTTATTCCTCCCATTAACTGGCGTTATGAATGGATGCCCAGGGGCACACACACACACACACACACACACACACATGCAGAGGTCGTCCTCTGTGGGTGATGATGATGATGATGATGAGGAGCCAGGAAACACGGCCTGCCGTGATAGGCTCACACAGCTGGATGCTCCACGTGGGTTAAAGCGATGCGTTCATGGATGTTCCAGTTCCAGATGTTGAGCCTGAATAAATCATAAGTCAGTGAGCAGCGTCGCATTGTAACATCACGCCGTGGAACAGCCGGGGTGAAATCTGGGAGGCGAGACGACACGGATGGACACAGATCGCTCGTCTCGTCTTGTCTTCATAAAACTTGAAGTGGGTTTCAGGATCGATGGGCTAAACTCTGACCGTCGAGGTCAAACAGGAAGTCGAAACTTAACTGAAGGTCTTTTCTAGGTCAAGTGAGGCTTGACGACGACTGAAGGGAAAAATGAGGCCCCTTTTTGCTAAAATAAAGTCTATAGACGGGATCTTATCAGATTTCATCTGTGTCTCTGAACCCAGACAATTCATCTCCACAATGAAGTGCCAGTGTCGGTCAGCTGTAAAACTAAATGGGGTCAGAAGACACACGGTTAACAAGTCATTCATGGGAAGTGGAGATTTAAACAAGTCAACAAAGACAGGGGCACAACCCATTCGTGAGTTTGCGGTCCAAAGGTCCAAAGGAGCTGGAAACCATTAGCTGTCGATTGAAGTAAAAACACAGGCGTCCGCCTGTAATCCACGTTTCCACGGCGTCTTCCACGAAGGATGGATGACTTTAAATTCCTGTCATCAGCCCGTCGTTTCATTTTATGGCTTTTGTAGGCACCGCATGTAAAAGAAAACTCAAATCTGACAGGTCAGAGTGTTTCGTTACACAAGCTTTGAGGTATACAACCAGGAATTCCCCCCGTGTCTGATTCTGAAGTTATAGCATGGCAGCTGTGAAATGAAGGAGTCTGCACAGTTCAGTCAAACCGTAGGAGTTTAAGACACATCAGGTCCTGACAGTGGGTGATGATATATGAAGAGCTCCACAGACCACCAAAGAGGAATTTACTTTTCGCTAACACAAACTCATCATTATCCTTAATTGTCGTCAGGCGCCTTCCCAATTTCGGATCATGACAAAAGAATTAATTAAAGCCACGTTTGTTCACACGTCCCACGTGCAGGCATAGTTTAACCTCACACGTGTGCTGCTGCTGCTGCTGCTGCTGCCGGCAGCAAACTCGACCCCCTAATTATACGCGATTAGATGTTCCCTCTCCTCCTCTGCCCGCTGCAGCCGCCGCCTGAACCTGGCATTCCTCAATGTGTCCAATAAACCTTCAGGGGATTGGAGGCTCGCCTCTGGTGATAAGTGCTGGATTATGTCAAAACATGGGACGGGGCTACCTGAACTCGTGATGTGAGAAGATGGATGTTACTGTGGACGATACAGAGAAGACGTTTGGTTGTATAATTCTAGGAAAAGGTGCTTCAGAAAGTCTCCAGATTAACAGTGAAAATGAATCTTTAATGTGAGGCTGAAATCATCACAAGCAGCTGTTTTATTATCTTGATGTATCGCACGTAGGGATGCAACAGTTTTGGATTTTGATGGCACAATTATAGTTTGAGGAAAGCCCCCAGTTTCTAAGTGGTTCAGCGCTCCTTTTCCTGTTTTGTTGCTACGTTACACTGAAAAAACAACTCGTAAAGGTCCAGTGTGTAAGATTTAGGAGAATCTATCAGCATGGCTATAGTATAATATCCATAACTATGTTTTCATTGGTGTATAATCATCTGATAATAGGGATAGTCGTGTTTTGTTGCCTTGAAATGAGTCTTTATATCCACAGAGAGCGGGTCCTCTTCCACGGAGTCCGCCATGTTTAACCGCCATTTTCTACAGTAGCCCAGAGCAGACAAAAAACACTAGATATGACCTGTTTGCCTTTTCATGTGTATTTGACCCTTTCCTATGCTTGAAATGAGAGGAGTGAGTATCCAACTTCCCTGCCGCATGCCTCTAAATCCCGCATGCTTGGACTCACCGCTACGACACCACCGCCGCGAAGGGCCGGATTGAAAGTAGGTTTAGGAGGGAATGTTTGGATTTCAGCCTGACTTGAGCAACACAATGGCCACTTGGCGCAGGTAGAAGTAAATGAAGCGCTTCATCTCGTGCGTCACTACAGTTCTTTTGTTGTGGCGGGGGATTTTAAACCATATGATTGACACGCACAGGACGTCACGTTGGCGCTATCAGCGTGGACGAGTCATAGAACTCAAACAACATCACCAATGTGTGTCGATGTATTTCGCCTGTGTCGAACGTGTTTACATCTGTTTTATTTATCAGAAGCCGAGTGTTTATTTAGTATTTCCTGCTGCACAAATCGTCATGACAGCAGGCACCACTGTGAACAAAAGGCGCACATCCTATAATTAACATCAGACACAATTAGCCGAGCGGGCAGATTTGCTCCGTTGGCGAATGGGAAGAAATCCTCATGATGACTCCTCAGGGGCATCGGCAACTCCGCGACAGAGATGTAAGCGTAATACAGCAGGCATTTCCCCGCTGTGCGGTTGGAGTCTCTGAAAAGCCGAGCAACAATGGGCGAGAGTCAATGGCGTATAGTCCAGGCAGGATGAGAATACATGTTCATGCATGGATGGCTGCTTCCTTTGGCCAAACCTGCTTCCCGCAGGGATTCATTATATTCTCCAGAACCTGAATGCGATCTCACACACACACCGGACGAGACGTACACTGTAAAAGTCTGTATTTTTAACGTGAAGATGAGAACATTATGAACATGGTGCACCGACCAGGCCACGTTGGCCACTTCGTTGGTTCCGTCACGCCGCGAGCTGACAAACCAAATCGACCTTATCCACAGCATTTAAACCAACGTGAGGAAGTGTCTCGACCCACGTCTGATCCCCGTCCGTTTTAACCCGTCTTTTATTCATCTATTGTCCGCCCCCCCTCCCCTCTTTAATTCAGATGCACCACCCTTCTCCTCTTCGTATGACTCCTTCCCCCACTTCCTGACTCCTTCCTGACTCCTTTGACCCCTAAATGTTAGCAGATGAGAAGACACAACGCCAATAGTCATTCACCCTGCTCTTAGTGACCATTGTGTGCCTGCTTTGGGTAATACACCCCCTCCGTCCTCAGCTGTCTTACCCATTAATGACTGGGGAGGGGGGTTAAACCCACAGTCAGTCCAGAGACAATCACAATGCAGAGCTTGGTGCTTGGATTTCAGAGCCTGATATCGTTAGAAAACTCAATCATCAAAAAAAAACATGATTATTCAAGATGTTTACAGCCGTCGCAGCTCTGTGGAGCTTCACAAACAAGCTGTTGTGTTTCTTTGTCAGTTGGAGGGATCTCGCTTCGGTTTTTGATAGAAGGGATTTTGTTTCCTGAAACACTTGTTGCAGAAGTGCCGCACTCGTATTCCATTTCCTCCGCGTGATTGTTCCTAAGTCTCCGTAATGCCTCATACAGGATGGATACAGGGCGGGAAATTCTCCACTCGCTATTCTTCCACTCGTGCTCTGCTGAAGAAAAGTGTTTTCCTGCTTTTCTCATTCTTATTTCTTTGGTCTCTGATATTAATTTATATATTTATATACTCATGTGTTTCAGGGGGACCCTCTGCCTGCAGCCCTGGTGGAGCTGGTTAGAAACAGCCCCATCTCCTCCATAGAGGACCTCCAGCTGCTGCTGCTCTCTGACTCCGTAGGTAAAGACGAGCACGTTCTCATACTCCTGTTGACACATAGCAGACTCAGTATTTGGGGTGTTGTTATGGATCCTTACACAGTTATGTTCTGTCCACAGTCTTATTTTAACCTTAATAACAACCATTTTCTTCATTTTCATTTTTAAATCTGCCCTAATCCATCTTTAATCGTACGCCTTAACCCGACAATCTACTTGTAATAACAGTGTTTCTCTCCATAACACACTTGGGATCTGTAATTTTCTGTACGCAGAGCTCGTTTGTTGCAAATTTATCGTTTCTGAGCAGAAAGTATCAAATATTCTGGCAGCAATTCCATGAGAAACAGATTACATCTTCAGTTTAAAGGATATCTCTGTATGAGCTGAGATTCTTTCAAAGTAAAGCATGAAACGCGCTCTCTGCAGACATACGGTACATTTTGTTTTCACCCAACAACAGCTCAATAAATAAAGGCCAGTGATGCAGAGGGGACAGACTCAATGCACTCAATATTCAGACTTGTGTGAAGATGTTTTCTAACTAACGTGACAACAATAAGTTGCTACTTTTTTACCCTAACTGTGACCTGCAAACATCAGCAGTAATAAAACCAACTCAGACGAACAGACGGAGGCACACACACACATGAAAATACACAAAATAAGAGTTATAGGTTTTTCTTCCTCTCTCTCTCTCTCTTTCTCTCTGCATGTGCACGCTCTCGTGTATCCTGACAAACTACCCCCGCACCTCTTTGTTTCTTCCATCTTCCTGTGCACGCTCACATGCAGAGGGCGCTAGAAGGCCTTCGAATCAAACATACACCGCACGCTAAAAGCAGACCATTCATAAATCAGTTGCTGTGTTTACATGAGTCAAATGCTGTACTTGCTTATTGTTTTGTCTCAGATGAGGAGGACGGCACGTCTGCAGCCAATGGAGGTCACAGACTACCAAGGAGCCTCGGTGAGCTGAGCCTCAGATCCTTTCCTTTTTTCCTCTTGTCTTAAGATGTGAAGTTAGACGTCACTACCTGTGGCATCTTATAAAAGTGTATTTATACAGCAGATTAAGGTCGCAGTGCTGCCGTGGAGGATTCCTGATTTTCCTCATGAATGTGAAACTACTCCATCCTCATTGGTGGAGGACTGTGTGTGCCTTTCGTCGGAGGTGATTAATGTGAAAAGTATGGCTTTAGTGACACGGTGAAATCCTTCCCATTAACCTTTTTTCCGCGATCGCGATAAAGCAGATGTCTGAATTACTAGACACACGATCGACGACGGCGTGGGTGACTTTGCCGGATTCCCTCTAGCATGAGGAGATACTAATGACCCGGCATTAATCCTCATGTAAACTATGCTCGATATCTTATCTGGGCCCTTGTATGTTGAAACAGAACAGTCCTTTGTTCCCTCAGGTTGGAGCACATCTACTTATTTTGAATGCATGAGATTCACATTATAATCCACCTGGATGCTTCTGGAAGTTTGTATAAAATGGTAAATTGGGCTCCAACAATGAGAACTTCTTATCGTACTATTCCATAAATGCACATGCAAACAAGCCAGCTGAGTCACTGCGGATGAATGAGTGAGCTTAATGGAATTTAATGTAATTAGGCCTGTCATATTTGCCAGGCGGTGATCTCCAAGCAGCTTGGGAGGGTTTAGATTTGTGTGGGAAATCATGAGCAGTCCCATGTGCATATTTGGTTTTGCTCTGCAAACATATCCACAAAGGGAAGAGGTTAGCTGTCTTAATAGTCCAACAGAGTAAAAGATCATGTAAATGTTCTGAATACTAACAACTAGCTACACTCACACTCATGGGTGGATTACTGAGCTGGGATGCCGGCAAAGGCTGAGGAACAAAATGAAGAAACCACAATGAGACTCAAAATGAAGCTAAAAAAACTCAAACTTCTGACGTAAAAACAACTGCAAAATGACCACAAAGAGACACAACGTGACTAAATTAGAAGCATAAACATCTAGAGGCCTAAAAACAACTGCAAAAATACTTTTACGTCTGTGCCATGGACAGTATAAATATGGACTTCATCTCTGGCCACCAACATCTTGGCAGTGCTGCTTCTGCAGCCTCAGCACAGTTGTCATGAAGTTGGAAAACTGTTTCTGTAGCAGACTGTAAACGTGTTTATTTCTGCTGTGAAGCTGGACATATTATTATGGAAGCTTATGGAGATTTTGTAGCCAGTCCCTAGTGGCCGTTTGAGGAACTGCAGTTTTTGGAGGTTTCCCATGGGGTCCATTGTTTTGTAATCCATCCATGCTCACACTCATGTCATATCTTATCTTTCAGATGCCCAGCCAGCTCAGCAGGCTCTTTGTAAAGTCCGTACAGAGGTGGTTGAAGTAACCAGGGGGATGTTGGACCGTAGCAATGCTAACTTCCTGTTATGGCCGCCCTGCGTTGAGGTGCAGCGCTGCTCTGGCTGCTGCAACGCCAAGAGCCTGCAGTGTGTCCCTGTTGTCACGCACACCAGATACCTGCAGGTAAACAGTCACACACACACAGAAACACACACGTCGTGTTTGTGTTCTTATCCTCTGACTCTCATCTTCTTCTCAACCTGCCCAGGTCATGAAGATCGAGTACATCAACAAAAGACCCACTTACGCTAAAGCGGTGGTGTCAGTGGTTGATCACGTGGAGTGCCGATGTCAGCCCGCTCCTCGTCCCCCTGTGGCCAAGAAAAAATCAACTCGCAGACAGCACGGCCACCAGCATCGAAACCAGACGCTCAGCCAAGGACATGAACAGGTGCGATACAAATGCTCTAATTTTACTTCAATCAATCTACAAATTTTGTTTAAGGTTGTACACAATGTGTAATCAATGTTCCTTTGTGGATGCGAACATTTTCCTCCCTGTAGAGTTTATGAGGTTTCCATTTATTGTTGTTTAATGTATTAATAATGGAATTGGTTGATTTTAATGTCCATGCCTGGATTAACATTGAGCGTTGAGTGTCAGTAGACTAAGCTGATATTTAGCTAAATTGAATTTTGTTCAATGATTGCTGAAGGTCAAGGTGCACTCCAAGGATGAGCTCCATCAGTGGGATGAGCTGAAGCAGAACCAGAGGGCCCACCTGGAGGATCTCCTGGAGCAGCACTGGAACCCCAGAGGAGACACCTTCACTCAGCCTGGAGAAGGGTACAGCCTTGCTGGGGAGGATGCATCTCGCTCTGGAGAGGCTATTCTTTATGGTCCACACTGGGCACATAACTCCACAAGTCTCCTTGGGACTAAAGACCAAACTGAGAATCTAGAGAGTGTGGAGGGGAAGAATGGGAGGATCTCAGATGGCAACAAGACTGTTTCCCCAGTGGATAATGTTGAGGTAAAGAACAAGTTGGTAGAAGGTTCGGATGGGTTGCCGCTCAACAGGACTGAAGGGAACGTTAACGAGGAGAACAGGGGCAGGGGCGAAGGCACACAAACACAGAGTCCATTATCGCAAGAAGACAAATCCAAATTTTCAAAGAGCCACACGAGTGGTTTCCCTCACCCTGTTACTCAGAATCCTCAAGTCAAGTTCAGTCCTACCGAGGCAACCAACGAGAGAGTTGGGATCAGGTTCAAACCGACCAAAGAGCCGAATCCAGAGCCTCGAGAACAGGACAGACGGAGAGACAATGAGACTCCCGAGGAGGTGAGGACATTACAGACAGAGGAGGAAAAACTGCAGCAGGAGAAAAAAGAGCTTCTACTTCTCCACAAGAGGCTGGACCAAGAGAAGGAGATACTGAGACAGCAGCAGATGAAACGAGAAGAGGAGGAAAGGCAGAAAGAAAAGGAGACGGAACATCACCCTCATGGTAAACATCGCCATCATCTGCAAACAACGACACAAAAACCAGGTAAAAGACCTGAACTTGAAGAAAACTTGTCTGCTGTGGGGTTTTTGTTAACTTTTTTTGTAACATGTAAATCCTGTCCTGACAGCAACAACATCTACAACTACCACACGGCAGCCATCAGCTCCAGCAGGCCCCAGACCACCAGCCCGCCCAAAGAAAAAGATGAGGAAGAATCGCAAACGGATCAGCAAGGCAGCTATGAGAGCAATGCTAATGTAGAACTGAAGTAAACCCAGGTGAGTTCTCTTTACTGCACCTTAGATTTAATTCACTGTTCGTGAGGTTTAAAGTCTTCCTGTGTTTCCCCCCTTCAGGGACACAAAGTAAACTTGGTGTATTTCGTGGATCCAGAGGTGAAGCAGAGTGACTCCCTTCATATAAGTATTTATTCACTTGTCAGTAACCTGCTCATCCTGTGAGATCTCCTCCGTAACACTACTAATGACTGTCTGGTGAACCTGTAACTACGCCCGTATGGAGTTAAGAGGAGGGTAAGGAGAAAATGGAATACTAATAGACGGTGGACCTTGTCAAGCGAACACTTGCCTCTACAACGACAGTTGCTGGTGTGAAGTAACGGGTGGACTGTGGAGTACCTGTCGGGGACTGAAACTGCATCGCTGTAGAACTGTGGAAAATAGTGCAATTTCAAAACTCTAATGGAAACCTTTGTTTTTGATATCAACAGAGAGAAACTGCACTTATACGTTGGCAGAACTGAGTCTATACGGGGGTTGAAATGACAAAGTTTGTTGCTGAAAGACTTGTTTTTTGTGATAACCACAATCAGACTGGACTGCAAAGTGGAAAAAAAATGGACATAAAAATAAATCTGTTGTATTGTGTTTGGATAATCTTCGAGACAATCATCAATATACTTCAAGAACAAGTAATGTTGACTAAAATAAGCAGTATTTTCACTGAGGGGCTCAGTGTTGGGAAGATGAAGCTGTGTAGATTTACCGTACCAAGGCCTGATATCATTTATTAGCTCCGCGAGACAGCGATGGTCTCTCTTTAACCATATTTAATTCTATTTAACTCATTGCAAACACTGGAATCATGCAGATTAGAAAACAAACAATCTCATCACAGGTGTGAAGAAAAAGGTGCTATCAGAATCGTAGGTGGTAGCGTTACACCTGTGACCTGTTTTCTTATTTATTTATCTTTACCATTACTGTGGATTAACTTTCTATACAAATACTGCAAACGAGGAGACAGGCGTGGTTGAGATGTGTAGCGATGCTTCACGACGGCTGGGTTGTTGAAACAGAAAGAGAATGAACAGAACCTTCTGTGAGCTCCCGGATCATGCAGCGTTTGTGTGCATGTGTTTGTTTTGTATGCATAAGTGTGCGGTATCGTGTTCGTATGGGCTTGTGTCCACACCTGCACTTCTGTCATGCATCTCGATACTCATGTAGAATCTGTTTCTCTCTGTGATAAAGACGTGTCTCTCTTCGAATGATTCATTTCTGGTAGAAACAATCACATTCCTTTTAAACTCTGGGAGGGGGGAACTCCTACCTACGGCATATTTGTCTCCGAGTGCCCCCACTGTATTTGTTTTATTGTTTTTGACATTTCATTTACAGGAAACAAACAAAACAAAAAAAGTCTGTCACCCAAAAAAGAAAAGGACAACGAAAAGCCAATGCAAAACAAATGTAGATATTGTTTTTGTGTCCTTTGTATTTCCATTAGTAACAAACACGTAGAAACACACTGGTGATGCTATTTTGTGTCCAATAATCCACAAACCATAAACATCTTAAGTTATTGAAAAGCTATGGCTTGTACGTTCTTCATGCCAACTTACAACTGTTACTGATTTTGTCTGTTTTATTCTAAGAAATGTTGGAAAAAAAATTCAGAATGTTTGTGATAACTTTGCCACCTAATGCTATTTTCATATGGGTATAAGAAGCTAATGTGCTTAAATCTCCTTTGTTTTGTGTTTTTATTCCTTCTCACCAATTTTCCTTCAATATCCAGGAATTTAGTTTTAAAATTTTAAAACTTGTGACTGGGAAACAGGTTTTACGGCCTGGTGCAGGATGAATGCTGAGGGGGAGTGGAGTCAGTGTTGTGCTAGAACAGGAGCTGGGCAAGCGGGCAATGTAATTGAGCCCAGTGGCCTCTATGGACATAATGACAGAGGAGAAAAGACCAAAGTGAACACTGACGGAGGAAACTAAAAAGAGAAAATGAGAGAATGAATGAGCAGGAGGCCGTCGGAGAAGAGTAAATCTTTGTACACAAGTCATATTAGGGGGCACTAAAATGCAAAAAATACCAGTTTTTACGCAGTAGCGCTTTAATGCATGTACCTCAGGGTCAAAAATGCACCTCACGGTAGTGTTAGAGGAAATAGCATGACAAAACGTCTCTTGCCACCGCCTAACCGCACCAAATTTTGCCAGCATGTCTGAAACATGTCTGAAAACAAACCTTGACTTGTAGTGTGCATATCTTTGCTACCCAGTTTATCAAGGCTTTCAAAGCAAACTGAGCACCATAAGCATTAGAAGTTACAAACCTGACTCTGATGACACCGTGAACTCTCTGACTTTCCCTGCGCAGGTGGATTTATTTACTAAGCCTGTTGTGGCTACACAGTGCATCTGCAGAGACATATTGACTCCTTAAATCGACACAAGTTAAGCACTGCGCAATGAGGTTTGTTCAGTCTGAGAGAGCAGGCTGTAGGTGAACTCTGGCACACACCGTCTTTGTGGTTTGTTTTTCACATTTACCCACTTGACTCTTGGCTGCAAAAATGCTCCAAGTCAGCATCCAGCTGCAAAGTTATGTCTGCTAATTATCAAGTCAAGAACTCATCTGCCCCCACGTCTAAATGGAATCATACGAAGAATGGCTTTGAAGGTTTAAATGCTAATTCCCGACGATTTGAACGTGAAGGGGGCTTAGTCAGACAGCTGTAATTTTGATCTTTACACATTTTGGGTTTTTTCTTAATCTTGTCTTTGCATAATTTGTAAAATCAGAAGAGTGTGTCACCGTTAATCGCCCTGCATGCCACTCCTTCAATTCAATGTGTATTCATGCATTACTTCCAGTTGCCTTACTGTCAATCTCACACTGACGTACTACTTCTAAACAGCAGACCATCTCCAAATTCACCATTGAGGTGGGATGCCTGTTTTTCCGCGGGTGTCCGAGCAGCTCCCCACCCCCTGTGGACTTCAAACAAGAGCGGGGAAGAGGAGTGCGTGGAGGCTTGTTGACTGTGACAAACACACATTCAAACACACACAGGGGTCAACCACCATGACAGTGTGGGAGGTTCTCCGAAGGACCAGGGACCGTGACTAAAGACACGAGATGATTCATAGCTGACTGGTTGACCTTAAAGCACGACACGGCTTGTTGGGTCTCAACAACACTGTTACCTAACCTGCAAACGAGAAATGAACCATCTGACAAATAATTTTACAAACCTGATTACGAACCATGACCCGACCATTATCATTAGTTAGTCCCAATCAAATCCAGAGAGCTGCAGCTGGGTAACCGGGTTCAGCAGCCGCTATGGACACGATGACAGAGGAGAAAGTTAGGGTATAAATGAGGGTAAGTCTCTAGATAATTAATGAATGCAAAGTCCCTCTAAGTGATGGAGACAAGTTTGTGTGTGAAATCAGGCACTGAAACACGTGGAGGACCTCTGGGTTTGTGCATCCATGCAGAACAGGAGCAGCTTCAGTGTTACTTGACCGAAAGCCTGTTCAAGCACTTCATCTCGTTTATCAGAGAGGGCGAGCAGGCGATGCCAAAATGTACATTTTGAAACGTTTTGAAGCATTTCTCTAAAACACAACCTCTGCTCCAGATTTTCCCCATCAGCGAAACAATTATTCGTCTGTGGTCTTAAAAGCACTGCTTTGTTTCATTTCAGACTTTTAGGGGAGAAGAAAGGAAATATAACTGCTCACCGGGGGTGTTTCTATCTGCGTCTTTCTAACTTTGTTTTATAATCAATCCCCATGTCATCTTTCATCCTGTCCAATTTCAGTCATACAATACAAAAGCCTGCATGGTTAAAGCAAAGAGAAGAAATCAAACGGCATCATTCTGCCCTGGGAAAACGCGTCCGACCGTCCAAACTGGAGAAGACGTATCGTCTGTCTGTGTTTCGGTGTGGCCTGCGCTCCCTGATGTACAGTAGTGAGGAAACAGGAGGCCTTTGAACAGGAGGTTACACAAGCATCCGCGCGGCGCCACGCACTCCCTACACCTTCCAGCACTTTTATTTTCCTGTTTTTATGTACGACAGAGGACAGGGACACGCCGTACGCAGATGGCCACATAACTACCCCGTCCTCGAGCACACACGCACACTTAACTCTGGCCTTTGTGTCTCAACGCCCGCTTTTGTCCTTCACGTGTGTCCTTTTCTGTTTTCACCGATGAAGGTATGAATTTGTCACACGTTCACTCATTCAGTCACTCACTCAAAGCAACCCCCCCCCCCCCCCCCCCCCCCCCAACCCCCCCACCACCTCTAGGGAACAATAGTCCTCTGATGGTGGCTGGTGAGGAATGTGAATGTTTTTAGCGGGCTAAGCTAAGCTGAATGCTGGGAAAACACATCACCGTCCCCCTCGCCGTCCACGGCTACGGTCAAGGCCAAGAAGGAGACGTCGAATGGACGTCCCCACGGGCATCGTGACTCAGCCGGTGCGTGTCAAGCTGCTCCTCTAGCCTCATCGGACAGGAAGTTGTACCTAGCGATGGGCTGAGAACACAGGAAGTCGATATCAGCGTGCCTGGAATTCCAGCATTGTGTTCCCTGCGCAGGGCTTGTGCATCGCCAGGCACAACATGTTCATGATATAAATGTGTTACAGTGGCACAGCGCTGCAGCGTTACACACGTGTACCCTGCAGAGCGTTACACGCTTACTGCCAGAGACCGACAGACCCTGAGTAATCTGCTCCACGCCGTCAGGCTGTGCAGATGTGCAGATAAACAGAGCAATAAATTATACAGCGATGTGCATTTGTGTGAGTGAGAGAGAGCGAGAGCACGTAGCTCTGCAGACGCAGTCACATATCCACCTGGAACTCAGCTGCCAAATCAGGCGACCGCACATAACGTATGTCTAACCTGAAAATGTTGCACCTGTTACCAAATCCAAACACGCTGACCACGTGCCAGTGTTAACAAGAGTGCACGAAAATCTCTTCAACTAATCTCTAATACTTCTTAGATGCTTCCTATTAGCTGCATAAGATTAAATGACAAAGTTTAAAAGACTATTGGGATTCCAGCGGCTTTAAAACAGCTGGAGAAATAATATGTTTGTGATTTAGTGCACCCACTTTCAGAGCGTGATACCACTCTCGTAAATGTGGACAGGTGTCCTCGTGTATTTGTTATGATAGTGACACAGCCATACAGGCTGAACTGAGCGAAAGTTCCACAGTTTGCCGGTTTTAAACGAGAGCCATTCATAAAGCGTAGACAAAATATAGTTTATTACAGACTTAAATGATTTCACTCACTCGTTCACGACCAGTTCCTGACGTCCAAACAGAGGTATACTGTAAAAAACACCTGAAGAAAATGGCTCATATATTAAAGGTAGCTTTAACACATATTCATATATATTAATTATATATATATATATATATATATATATATATATATATATATATATATATATATATATATATATATATATATATATATATATATATATTTAAAGATTTGCACACCTAGATAATATACTGTACATTCAGCACATTCAGCAACACATAGGCGACAACATTGACAACAAGGTCCTAACTCACACACCTTGGTGCAAACATGCATACGTGATCACAGTGAACAAGGCAGATTTTTGAAATACAGTTCACACATTTCTGCTTCATAGCTGTGGGAGAGACGCTCTCAGTTTGAGGAAGTAATAATGTAATTACATTTCTTAAGAATCTGTGGTGTGTGAAACGTCTGGGAAACTATAGAAGGAAGTAAATGAGGTTCATATCATACATAGATTTTATTTGCCACACTTGAGTCCATCCTTTGCATTTGCTTGCACTGCACTCGCAGGCTCAGCTCACTACTGCCCTCCGCTGGTCAGCAACCCAGCCTAACGTTAGGTAAGACCAGGCCAGGCAGAGTGGTTCTTAATGAGTCCTTTCTCATGTGTAAAAACATTTTTAACACACACATTTGGAAGTGGAAGTGGAAAGCTTATGAATATCTGCGTGTTGGTGTGCTCTCATGTAGGATGCGAGGATGTGGGGATGTGGCAGTACCCAGAGGGCTGTATGGTGCCTCCCTGAGGCCAGGAGGCAAAAGGTCCCGTGATGTAGGCTGGAGGTTGGTGGATGCTGGTGGGCTCGCTGGTTGTCCAGTCCGGTCCTTGCTGGACGTCCGACTTATCTGGACGCTGTTGGTCCTGCTCAGCGCCGTCTTGCCTGTGTGAGTTTGTGTCGGCATCGTGGTGAGATACAAGATCCTGCGTGGACTTGAAGGCGCTGCGGCTGGGCAGACAGACGTAACCTTGCCCGTAAATGGTGAAAGTCACAGGGGGAGATGATGCAGAGTCATCTGATGAGGTTTCCTTCTTTTCCTCTTCACGCTTCACATCCGTTGACGTGCAGTTTGGCTCTGATACCTGCCAGAGAGAGAGACATGAGACATGAGAAACATAGTAATAATATTTCTTTGACCATCTTAGCTTGATAACTGGCAGTTGCTAATTTAGAAACTGTTCTCACACTGTGTAACAATCGCCCACGTAACGCTACAGTTTCACAGATTTTGGTGAAACTGGATCATATTTTATGGAGAAAATGTTTTCTGTTCAAGTAAACCTCTGCCTGCCGTAGCTGCTGTTAGCTATTGTTAGCTCAGTTCGTTAGCCAGGCTGCCCGGACTGTGAGCTCAGAGCACCGGGGGACTGTTAGTGTCTGTACAGGCTCAGCAGCCTCCGTGGACATGCCGACGTTGACACTGGGTGAGGAAGCTAATATCAAGAATACATTTTGAGTTTGAACTGACCTGACAGAAGATGTACGGCCCGCTGAAGCTCATGGAGGATGTGTCAGCGGTGTGGACCTCCTCAGCGGAGGAAGGCTGGTTATCACACTTCCAGCAGCCCTCGTCCTTCTCCAAACACTTTCTCTCACTGTCCTTGGTTGACCAGAGCGACACGTCTGAAGAGCTGCGGGTAGCAACAGAGCAGAATGTTTTTGATTCACCCTAATTTATCCATGAATGCGTGTTTCAGTGTGGAAATGTCCCGTGTGGAGCGCGTTACCATGTCGATATGCTGTCCATGTGCTGCACTTTGCACATGGCCGTGCTCTCACTCTGCATCAGGGTCCAGCTGGCGGCAGACTGGGTCACAAAAACGCATCATGATTAACACTAAACACAGTCAGAGAACACGAGAACAGACTTCTTGATACACCAGGAATGCAAACTGTATTCCAGTCTCACCTTGAACTCCGACAGGATTTTGCTTTTGCCTGGAGAAGGAACCGAGTCCACCCACAGAACGACCCTCCTGGTCAAAAGACATCATGTAAAAAGAGATTTCTTTGATTAAATATGAAAAATTCAGATTTGGAAACACATTTCTCATCTTTAAACTTCCTCTGGCTGCTAAGTAAAGCACGTGAAGTGGGTCAGAGTGCCACTTTTATGCTTTACAAAGCAATATAAACTTTACCAACATTTATCTGATGGATTTAGGGACCTTTTACTGGGATTTTTAATGAAGTCTTAAGGCAGTCTCATGAAAAGCAAACACAATAAACACGAATGAATCAAAGACCTTTGACAGGCTGGAATGCTGCGGTAGAGCATGAGGAAGATTATGGCCACAAGCACGGCGATGGAGACATAGATGAGGGTGGACGGGGACCAGGTGGCTGTCAGGGGACAGAAAACAAGACAAATGATGATGGCGATCATTCCTGACACACGAGAATCAGCTGTGCTGTGTCAGTTTGCATACTTGTACTGTGTACTGTGAGTATCGACTCACGCGTACTCATGGAAGTACCCAAATTGTAAAGTACCCGTATTTGAGGTCCACCTCACAGGTTCAGTCCACTCAGAAGGAATTCCCTTGTATTCTCCAGAGACGATCAGCGACCTGACCTTGACCTGGTATTCCTGCGATGGCTCCAGGGATGTTTCCAGGATGCTTTGGGACGTGGACCCCGTTGGAACGGAGACGTTAGTACATTCCTAAAAACAATAAAGAATCCATCAAAAATAGTGTTTTGATTATATTTAATGGTCTGCATGATCCTAGATGCTAACGCGCATGTTAAAGGTTTCTCACCTGATCCTCTATCCTCTTATAGCAGAGCTCATAATTCAGCGTGAGGAGTGGGTTTGTGTTCGGCTTAGTCCATTCCACGATCCAGTTGTTGTTTTTTTCCCGCACCTTCACCCCCTGCGGCGGGTTGGGACGAACTGTGCAACGAGAGATTTGTTTGTACAGTAAGTCAACGTCTTACCCTTTAAAGCCAGATCGAGGAGAATGGCTGTGAGCTGTCCTCTCGGGCATACTCAAAACATCTAGAGTACAAAGTATTTGAGGACTGGTCAAAGAAATATGTTTAACCTGACATTGTTATCCGACTCTGTAGAGGCTTGTGAGTTATGTGCCTATCTGTTACCCTAGTTTCCAACATACAGCTGCTTCTATCTCGAGGAGAAGAGGTCAGTGTCTCCGTAACAATCAAAGATCTTAAGACGTGCTGCATGTTTGGCCCTGTGCGATATGTGGCAGCGATGGAGCAGAAAACGTTGAAGAACTGTCCCGAAATCTTCATGTTGAAAATGTAACGTTACGTGTGTGAGACAAGAAGAGCACGCTCATGTATAAGGCAGGTTAAATCTAAGCCGAAACATAAAAATATCTAAACGGCCATGTACCAGCACCGCTATGACAGTGGGCAAAGTCAAAGTCCTCAAGTCAAAATTCAAATACAGAGCTGTTTTGGATCTAAATAATCAAACAGCGGGTGTAAAACTGGTGTAACAATTTGATAAATATATTTGGAATAACCCGACAGGGGTGCAGTGCCTCCGTTCAGACACTAGGTGGCGTCATTCAGTCAGATCTCTGCACAGCTTCCTGCAGTTTTATCGCCCCGCTGTGTGCTTTTAATTTGGCAGGACGTGTTATCTGCCCCCCTCCCCACCTGTGTGCCCTTGTACTCACTGTGCTGGTGCGGCTTAATAATCTTGGCACTGCGCGTTGGTACGAGCTCCAGCAGCAGATGTGCAGGGTCTGCGACAGTCAGCGAGCAGCTGTACTTCAGCATCGTCCCGCCGAGGTCAGGAGTGACTGTCGAGTTCTCGCAGCATCTCTCAGACCTGAAGGAGGGGAGCGAGGGGGCGCAGTGGTCAGATGAAGGAATGAATGATAACCAGGTGGTATTGTCGGCGTCACACTCGACTTACGGTGCAGTCTGGTTGCGTTGACAGGCCAGCTGGTAGGTAATGAAGTGAGCCAGCTCTCTCTCTACCTTCCAGCTACACATCACCTCATTTTCTCCATCCAGCACACAGTGCAAACTGGGAAACTGCCCAACATCTAGAGCCAGAGAAAAAGAGAGAGAGATAATAGCAACAGCTGCAAAGCTCCAGACTTTCCTGAGCTCCCATAAAAATGGACAGAGGGAGGAGGAGGAGGGAGGAGATTAGAAATGTGAGGAAAGGAGATAAGGAGGCTGCGATGGAGGAAAAGACCCTTCCGGACTGAAATGGTCCAACGCACTAAATATGCGAGCCAAACGGTTTACCAAGAAATGTCAGGGTTGAAGCTGATATTCCACGTACGGGAAAAGATTCTCTGTTTTTCCGTCAAGCTGTTATCTTCTCTTTCACTCACCTTCTTCGGTCTGCCAGGTCACCGCAGGACTCCAGTGGCTCCACTGACCCACGCTGACGCGGGCCCTCACCCGGGCTTCATACCTGCGACCCGGAACCAACAATTGCTTCTCTAGTTTCACGCTGGTGTTTGCGACCTCCTCCATCTGCGGAGGAGAAAAGTCAAGGTCAAAGAAATATCTGGAGCAGTTCCTGAATTGAATTCTTCCTGCTGGTCAGCAGGGGGCGGCACACTCGGCTGCAAAGCGGCAACAGTTTCCTCGCTGGTCTCAGCTGCTGGTTTTAATTATTTGTCTTATTTAAATGAACAAAGATGATAAACAGGATCCTTGTAATGAGTCAGATAAAACTGTAACAATCAGTTTGTCATTTCTCGCCTCAGATGTTTTTCATAAACGTGGCCGTTTAGCTATAATACAAGTATGTTTATGACAGGCCGCCATTTACGCGCTGTCGTACAAATATGGTCACTTCCTGCTCCAGAAGACCAACGTGACAACATCCGCCATGCCAAACTCAAAATGGCTGTCAAACCAATGGGTGGCATCTCGACATGTGGTAACCACGGTAAGCATTGTATCTGCTGACGCCTCGGTGAGCTGTGAGTTGCTGACATTAGCGTTAAGCCTCCATCGGAGGAAGTCTCCAGCGTGACGTTCAAACGGTCACCAACCGCTCTCGTCGCGATGACTAAATGTCGTTTGTATTTCAGCTGAATTGAAGCAGAAATGTGAGGCACAGCGTGACTGACGCTCACCGTCCAGCTGTCCTGTCTGTCTGTCCTGTAGCCGAGCTGATACGTGATGTTTCCGTTCAGGGTGGAGGAGGAGGGGTAAGGGCTGGACCAGCTGAGCAGTCGGCCTCCGTCACCTGCATCGTGCGTGGACAGATTGACCGGATGGCGAGCTCTCACTGTACACAGCACACGAGAAAAACAAACTTTATTCACTTGTGCACAATTATTCTCATCGCCGCAGAGATGTAACAGTCACGTGAGACTCACCGTGCTGAGAAAGA
Source organism: Nibea coibor (assembly GCA_023373845.1). Taxonomy (NCBI): domain Eukaryota; kingdom Metazoa; phylum Chordata; class Actinopteri; family Sciaenidae; genus Nibea; species Nibea coibor. Next base: position 4,997,728 of record CM041727.1, read on the forward strand.
TCCAGAGGCTTGTGCCGGGCGGATGAGCAGAGGCTCTCTGTCTCGCTCTTGAGGAAGAAGACGGTGTGTTCAATGCCGACGGCGAACGCCCTCGTGTTATATCTGCAGTGCACGGTCCTGTGCTCAGCTGCATCTTGTGCTGCAGCATCGTAAGGCACACACTGCTCCCTGCAAGGACACGAACACTGTGAGGGAACTGTCTACTCCGGGGGGTTACACGGGGTCAAGCACATCTCTTGAGGTCGGGGTTAAATCTTTGATTGGTATGAGGACACTGACTACGCTTCTCGAGATCAGCGGCTGCATAATCCTGATCACTACCGACTTGACGTTCAGTTCCTACACAAAATCCACATCTCTGCATTATTCCCGTCATTATTTGTAGCGACCTTTAGTCCAGCAGAGGCCTGCTGGTCTCACTGTTGGCAGATTAATGACCGTTTATGGACATGGAGAAGTTGTGACATTATTCAGAGAGCACGGCATCTTCTTCTTTCGAAGTGAAGTGGCGTCGTGTCATGATGTTTCAGTTTCTTTCAATACAGACCCACATAAACACTTTCTGCCCCTTTACCTTGTTACTGTCTGATTCCGACTCTCTGGTCCCTTGAACCAGAGCTGCAGCGCTGTGCTTCTGTCCTCGCTCCACTCGCAGTTGACAAAGGACTCGTAGTCGTTGTAGCACTGTAAAGACTGCAGCAAGGAAGACTCTGCGTGGGGGGAAGACGTGTTAAATTCGTTATTGTTTCGTGCTGCGATATGATCATTAACAAAAAAACAAAGATAAGTTTTGATGTTTAAAATACAGTCCAGCACCGTCTCTCTCCGTTCTGACTTCATGCTTCAGACTTCTGTACAGTTAAACAGGTTAAAGATGAACTCATTCTTAAATCTTTGGCAGTGGAAATCTGATATCATGAGAGTTAAGTGCGGTGTAATACAACAATACTTGATTGTTAGCTATTTAAAGTAACACAAGTTCTACTTCTGCATTGTGCTTTCCCAGTGTTTGGTATGTTACGGGACTGTTAACATTTCCATTGAATCCTTTCTGCAGCGAGAATACTTCAACCTGTTTTTTAGTTCAGAACAACTTTAAAATGTTTTTTGAGAGAGACAGTGTCTGTTCCTCGAATCATGAAAGAAAGCGGCAGGTTAAATGACGAAAAATATGATTTGTCAGGAGTCTGAGATCTTAATACAACAATTACACTTTTATAGGACTTCTGTCTGACTATAATACTTTTTTTTTGTTTTAGAAGCTGATACAATGTTTCATATAAAACAATATTATTTGCATGATATGCCACTAAATCTGTCAGATCAATGTCAATGTGGAGTAAAGTACTTCAGTATTTTCATGATGCGTCACACAAACAGTACAAAAAGATCCTGATGATCCAGTTTATAATTAAAACTATCAAACTGATGAATTTGAAATGATTTAAGTCCCCAGCTCTTCTTCTCGCTGTGTAAACACTGCAGCTGACTTACCGTGCTGTGACACGCTCTCATGGACCGTACACCGATCCGGCGAGCTGAAGTGAGCCAGAGGAGGGAACAGTGACCAAAGCATAACCCAGAGGAGAGGCATCATTCCTGGGGACAATCACGGCTACCTTTTTCAAAGTTAGTCTCAGGAAACCACCAAGCCTGTTGACCGTCGGGCACAAACATTTTACAGGGAGCCAGAAAGAAGGAAAGACTTCATTTACTAGAAATAAATGAAAGAAGAAATGAGTCATGACCACACTCACTTCCCCTTTGAGTGTCGTCTTGTGGCTTGTCACCACATTTCCGCCTGCCTGTTATCTTTCTCTCTCACATGTATCACATTATATTATTAACAAGATACAACAGTGTCTCTGGAGACTCACATCTTCACAAAACTCACAAAACAACAAATACTGACGCAGTTTACAACCCTCACACAGCTCTAAGTTCTTTTACCTCGAAGGCTCATCCCGCCTTTATAGACAGCACAGACACGTCATATTAATAAATTCTGAAATATGTTTCATTTATTGTCATTTTCTTTTGTCACATTTATATATTTTTTATTATCCAAAAGTAAGTCGCCCACACATTTAACACAATGGTTTCTGTTTTTAAAAGATCCATTAAGATCCTTTAACTTCTCATAAAAACATACGTTAGCACAGGTTCATTTAAATTTACATTTATCTTAATTAATTTTAACGCATGGCTGCTCTGTTATAGGTTTATTCTAATGTATGTTGGCACGCTGCTGCCGGATACTTTTATTCTTCTCTCGGGATAAGATAGATGCTTCTATCTTTTTATAACAAATGGCAGAATTTATAAGATTATTCTGAATGTTAACTGATGAAATCTGAGTGAGTGAAAACACATTTGTCAGTTGTTGGTTTAATTTATCACTTCTGTAGCTTCCCAGTGAAACAAACGATGAACTTACAACGATTTAAAACATAAATATTTGAGACATGTTCCTGGAGTTTCCAGACACATGGATATGTTTCCCATTTCAAAATCTTGTACGTGTGTAGAAGTTCTTTCAAAGTTTGAATATCAATCTTCAAATACAACAAGAAATATGCAAAGAAAAGAGAGAGAGGGAGAGAGGAGGATGTGTGTGTGACAAACCAAAGGGGGGATTTTAAGGTTTGCTCAAGCATAACAAACTCAGCTTCTGCATTTACTAGCTGCTGATTATAGTATCAGCTTCAGAGGGGGGGGGGGGGAACCCATCAGGGCAATGTGGGAAGCCGGCGCTGACTTTGAAACCCCTTTGTTGTCTGCGGTTACATACAGAAGAGCACAACAGCAGGTCTGAGAGTGAAGCTGATGTGAAACCATCATCTGCTTCAAGGCAAAGAGAGACGAGCCTGAACAAAGCATGGAAAACCTGCACGCGTAGGAAAATAAGTGTTGAATTCCTGTCAGTGTCAAACTGAAGTTTAAATGGTTGCCACATTCCTGTCAGTGTTACGCAACCAACTCTGAGGAAAATTCTCTGTAATTTAACTCACGGCTGAGTCACAGATCACGAAGTCCAGTCGACTTGCCGACGCCTATACGTGAACTTTCTCTCTGGTACAGCATCAGGTGTTCATGAGTATTGATCGGCCACACGTTGATTCACGTGCAGCCACCTGCCTCACATTATCTCCTGTGTCCGTCTGTCACCAGAAGCCAGCTCCTCATGAACACTGTCGAGAAGCCCGTGGGAGTTTCCTCTGTGAAGTACAGTTTCCTCTTTCTTTGTCCACAGTGTCACTTAATGTCAGTGTCGTTTCAATACACGTACACACACATCACACGTTTGCAGCAGCTCCAATGTGAACTCACATTTAACGTGGAGGTAAAGGCACAAATAAATGATACACGGTAACAACATTTCCTGTTTGAATGCAATAAATCAAACCAGTTTTGCTCTCTGGTCACACAGAGGATACATATTTTGGTTTTGTGAGATGTTCTCCTCCAAACACAAGTGATTAATCAACCGCAGGTAGCAGCATGGTTACACTTTTGGTTTAGGTAGCTCTGCGGCACGCAGGTGAAACCTCTCTCGGTTCAGGATGTCATGGTGTTACAGCTGCTGTCGGTTAAACTGTCTTACAGTAATCTGCTGCCTCAGATACATTTTCCAGTGACCTTAACCAGCCTACTGAACCGGCCTGACCTCTGTGCACGCAGTCAAAGGTTGCTGTAGTGAACGCTCATGCGGTTCACCCACTTCTTTTGAGGGGGCAGAGTTTCATAACTCCTCAGGAGAAAAACACACAAATATGCCTCAATTCAGATTTCTGAAAAAATGCACCAGTGGTTAGATTAGATTAGATTAATTTAGATTAGATTAAATTAGATTAGATTAACTTAGATTAGATTAGATTAGATTAGATTAGATTAGATGAGATGAGATGAGATGAGATGAGATTAACTTAGATTAGATTAGATTAGATTAGATTAGATGAGATGAGATGAGATGAGATGAGATTAAATTAGATTAGATTAGATTAATTTAGATTAGATTAGATTAGATTAGATTAGATTAGATGAGATGAGATGAGATGAGATGAGATTAGATTAAATTAGATTAGATTAATTTAGATTAGATTAGATTAATTTAGATTAGATTAGATTAGATGAGATGAGATGAGATTAGATTAAATTAGATTAGATTAATTTAGATTAGATTAGATTAGATTAGATTAGATTAGATTAAATTAGATTCGATTAGGTTATCATCATATTGTCATGATCATATTATATTAGGGTTAGGATAGATTAGATGGACAAGGGAGTAGAATAATTTTGTGTAGAAGATAAAATATTTATTAATGATCTAGTCGACACAAACAAGAAAATAACATCTACATTATTCTGTCAGTGAACTGCAGTTCTTTCATTTTAAGGCAGTTGTGCTGCCTTGCTCTTTATTTTCAGCTACTTTAAGACTGTTTCCAGTGTTTTTCACAGGTAAATATTGTACTTTCACTCCAGGAGCTCAATCTGTAGGGACTTGGCTGGGGCCACAGTATGGACCGTGGACTGGTACCTTCACCTCCTGCATGGGCACTGCAGAAGTATCCTTGAGCGAGGTACTGACCAGCGGCTTATAGTCCACTATATGTGGGACTATATGTGTAAAACTAAAGGGACGTGCTTCAATACAGCTTTTAAAATATGATGTATTCTTTCAGACGAAACTACAGAAAGAGAAGTGAGCTTCCAACATATGTCATATACAGACGGGAATCTGCTCAAACAAGCCGTCTGTGACGGCACCTGGCTGACCCGACACACTGGCCCTTTAAATGTTGAATTATGATGCTAATTATAATAAAGTTTTCTTGTTACGATACTGACAGTAATTCTGGTGGGATTTTTTTTCAGGTCCAGTGAAGAACAGAACTCACACTGAGTCAGAACATTTCACCCTGCGAACCATGTTGGTAGCACAGTCAGTGAATCACTTTCACTTACACTAATCACACAGACGTGCACGCTTAACGTTTAACGGGACAACAAACGGTCGTTTCATGAGTGTAAACAGGTTTTTATTGAGTCCACAGCAGGACTTGCGGACTCTTTCACTTTCCGATCAATATTAATTCCTCAAAAACAAATTAGAAACTGAACTCTGACTCAAACTCAGACACGCTTTTCAGATCTCTTTTCTCTGAAGCATCAACGCTGTTCTGCAAAATCAACACGCAATTTAAAGACACTTTGCCTTTCCCCTCCACTGCCCAGACACATTTTATATTACATTTCTGCTTGTGGCTTCGATCTCGCTATAAAATCCTGATGTAATCTGACACGCCCGGCAGGTTACGTTTCTTAGATCAGGAGCCACATCACAGTCTGGTGACGGGCTTATCTCGATGCTTTTGAGTCACAAGGAGGAAAGAAAGAAAGAGCCAGATGAAAAATGATGATTCGAGGCCGCGTGAGGTAAAAGCAGAAACACGACATGTTTGAAGGCAGAAAATAAACTTTAATAACAGTTATTTTATCTTTATCGGCCAGTTCATGTCAGGTCAACTTCTTAATTCAGACTATTTGTTATTCAGAAGTATCAGCTGACCTTTTCTCTCTCTCTGTCTGTTGTTCTTTGACTTCCTGCTAACACAACGCCTCAGTCTGAGCAAAGTTGATGATGAGTGAAGATACAGCTCGACCAATTCCTCATTTCAACTCTGCTGCGACTAGCACAGTTTGCCCTGACCACACTTCAGACCCTCATCAAGACGTCGTACGCGAACCAGAAGACACGAAGCACGCTCCTACATGCTAAATGAATCTGTTTCACAGGTTGTCGTGCTTTTCTATTAGCAGATTTTTAACCAGTGGCAGGTGTTTCTGCAGAGCGGTCACTGAGTTGGCATTTCACAGTGCGTTTAACAAGTTTGTCTAACTGAGGACTAGAATAGCTGCTTTCTTCTTTCTCTAGAGAAAGAAGAAAGAAAAAAACCCTTCCCCTGGTTCTCAGAAGCGATGAGGAACTCGCCAATCATCTTGCCGAGGAACTCGTGTGTACGTGTGTGTGTGCGTGCGTGCGTGTGTGTGTGTGTTAGCTGCTTTCGTGTCAAGAATCACATGAATAAACTTGGGCTTACTTTCAAGAGGTATAAATATCAGAATGTGCTCTGCAAAGAAAAAAACAATGAAATAACAAATTAGGAAGGTGAGGAGGAGGAGTGTGTGAACTGCGTCAGTCTTCGGCCTTGACTGAAAATTAAAGATGAATGGTCGCTCTTCTGCTTTGAATATGTTTGCTGCAGGGTTGAAACGGGTACAGTAAAGTAATACTGTTCAGTAAAAATACTGTCAAGTAAAAGTACTACAATAAAGAAGATTTCCCTTAATTATAATAATGATAAACTTTATTTACAGCACCTTTAAAAACACAAAGTGCTACAATAAAGGAACTAAAAGACATCACAACATGAAATATGTCATGAAACATAAAATAACTTTTTGAAAAGTCTCCCCGGCAGGTCAGCGCTCTGCTAAACGTGCATAAAACAGTTAAAAAAAGTATTAACAGTGTTTGTGAAACTCTTTTGCGGCGTTTGCTGACGCTGTCAGATTGAGGTTGTCGTTCGCAGCAGTGTTAAACTGAACTGGAGAGCTGTTCCTAATATTCTGGCCTCCTCATTTACATAGAGGGTCGTCGTATCAGGAACTCTTCGCAGTTTAACTCCACTGAGACAAAAAGTGATTCCTGTACGTCTGACAGGGTCAACAACAACTTCAGCGTCATAACAGCTGAATCTATGTCAGAGCTGTACGCTTTTTTTTACATTTTTACATTCAGACGCTGTAACACAGCAGTAACATCACTGAGCAGTCCCATGTTATAATAATATAATGTTGCTTTGAGTTTTCCAGTCAGCTCAACTGTGCCACCTAGTGATCCAACTGCTGAGTGCACATGCATGCATGATGACAAAGTCACTGAAGAAAACAGACAAACCTTCAAGATTTCAACATTATTTTAACCTCCTCAAGCTCAGACGTTCTTTGTCTTTAAGTCCTGCAGACGTCGGACAACAGGAAACATCCTGCAGGTTTGGACTGAGAGTTATCAATCGGTTTCTGCTTTGGTGAACAGTAAATAACATCAGTCCCAGAGACCATCATCTCCAAACGCCCGAATGAAATGTCAACGGTGTGTTTCCATTTCAGTTTAACACACACACACACACAACATGGATGCATAGAACACATTTCAAGTGTGTTAGAAAATGACTGCTGTGTTGTCGAGGCTCCTTTGAACGAGAATCCACAGGACTCGTGCTGAGCTGTTTAAGTAACGACAGTTTTAAAGTAACCCCGCGTGAGCTCGGCACAGTCTGCAAGCGTGAGTGAGAACCAACAGGAAACTTTTATTTCCTTTTCACCACTAACAGCTACAACAGCCACACATCCTGTTCTGTTGGCGAATGCACAGAACGAGAAAAATGGAAGACGTCGCTGAGTTTGTTTATGCATTTATGTATTTTTTTATTGGTTTGTCACCGCGTTTTATTTGACTAAATGTACAAGCAGCCTCCTCCGCTGAGGTTACACTTTGTGCTGTCTCACTGTCATTTTAACTGATAAGAAATATTCTGCCTCGGGCGGCTTCGGGGAGCAGAAATTTATGTTCTCCAACGCAGGTTGTGGGTTGATTTAGAAGAGACACATTCATCCTTTTGGGCAATTTTACTTAGGCAAGATCTTAGGCAAGATTTAACCCACAAGGCGTCAAAGAGCAAGCGCAACTTCCTCTTTAATTTGATACCACATGTGTGACGTTTGCAACTTTTTAAATCGAGTTTGATTCAACATTTATAAAACAAAACAGACCTCTGTGATGTTGACCTCAGGACGTCGTCTGTGCTTCTTCACGACACAGTTCTCATGGTTTCTGTGAGGCTGTAAACCCAGGGACGCTTTGAATCCATCATATTGATGGATATTTCTATTTCTGGTTATTGATGACAAATTAAACTTCACAGCATAAACCAGCTGGCACCGAGGGCGTACTGTAAAGGACTGAATCGTACGTCTGAAATCATTATTTCAGGGGATTTTTCAGGTTAAATGAAATAATAAATGAATCAAGAAGGACAATAAGATCTGAATTACTCCAAATGTCTGGACCAATCGGTCGTTGTTGACTAATAGCGCACAGCTACCGGCCTGCTGGTGTAAAATGAAATACTCTTTGAGGCTAATGAGAATGTAATGCAAATTAATAAGATCAATAGGGAGTGTGTGCAAGAGAGAGAGAGAGAGAGAGAGAGAGAGAGAGAGAGAGAGAGTCAATTATTGGACTCTTTATTAAGAAAGGCATACTTGTCCAATAAGAATACATTATAGTAATTATAAAGTAGTTGTAGTTTAATCTGAGCAGAGTGCTGTGGGCTGATAAACAGCAGCAGGAGGCACGCCTCGCTCTCTTTCTCCTGTCTCATTAAGTCTGTGCCTTCTCTCTCTATCAGAGGGCACACACACACACACACACACACACACACTCGAGGTTATTCCTGTCACAGCACAGTAGCATCCCATTACTGCCCGTTTCCCAAAATCACTCGAGAACAATGAAATCAAAAGCAAGACGCAGAAATCACATTGAAATGTATGCCGGTGTCAGCGCTGATGCATGCAGCCATTCAAATGACATGAGCGCTCACTTAACGGGCCGTGTAATAGCCCGGGAGCGACGACAGGCTAGAAACACACATTTTTATCTGAATAAACAAAGTCTGTGGTTTTATTTTGGAGAGCGCGCAGTGCGCCGACATCCTCTCTTTATTGCCAGTGGTGTTTGAGCAGGACTGGCAGCCGGAGTCTGATCTGGGGTGTTTGAAGCTGCAGCTCTGGACCCGACACAAACGCAGCAGCTTGTAAGAAGCAATCCTTCAAAGCTGGAGCTGTGCCTCCATCTCCTGCTCTCTCTCTCTCTCTCTCTCTCTTATTTGCTGTCCATCTGTTTTACAAACACAAAAATATGTTTGTGGCGTTTACAAATGCGCGCACACACAGATGTATAATACACACACACACCTTCTGGAGGGTGATTTGCTTCACACAGAGTCTCACAGGGATGAATCCCACGGAGCAGCACATGGAGAACAACACATTTCAGGCCCGCCCCGGGGCTTTTCAGACTGTTTTGAAGATCTGCGGAGTTGATTTTAGCGGGCTGACATGAAAATGGACCGCCACTGTAACGTGTTTAAACAGCTGAGACAAGCTTTTTTTTTTTTTTTTAAGAGAAAAGAAGTGGCAGGATTAAGCTCCATCTGCTGAAGTGTCCTTGAGCAAAATAAATCCTCACCTTGAGAAAATGAAACCTGGCCTCAGCAGCTGACGCTGACCCAGACCTCCGACTCTGAACACAAAGAGAGATTTCCAAATGTATGACATCTGTATTATCACGGGCTCTTTGAAGAGCCTCAGGTCACGCTGTGATGAATATGACCCGTAATTTGAAATCAGTACTTTTTTCAAAATCATGTCCAGAAGGTTTTTTACCAGACTGCACTTTTTTTTTTTTTTTTTTTGGTAAATTCAGCAAAGCAGACAGTCACGAGGCCACACACCAGAATAATTAGGATTTCTTTGACCACACTGGATTAGATCACCAGGCATAGGCAGACCGAGCCTCTGCTTGAAGAGACTGTTAACATTTCTTGTTGGGGAGTCGATGAAACACCTGCAGAAAGATTTAAAACGGCTACAAAGAGACACAAGGCGAGATGCAAGATGACCACAAAGACACAGAATGACTACAAGGAGGCGATAAGTGAACATAAAGAGATGCAAAACAGCTCATAACAACACAAAGAAACACAAAACGACTACAAAAAGACAATAAACAAAAAGAGGTGCAAAACAACAGGACAAAACGATCTGAAGGAACGAGGACAAAGAACACAAAATGACAACAAAGGTGAAATAAATGTGAAATGACAACACAAAACAACCACAAAGACAAAGAGAGAAGCAACATGATAACACAACACAGAACACGATGACGGAGAACACCGGCAAAGAGACAAACGGAGGTGGAACGACCACAAAGAAACACAAAACAACTACAAAGACTCGACAAGCGTGAAAAGATCAAGAACGCCAACGAGGAGGAGCAAAATGACTACGAGGGAAACAATGAGAAGAGACGCAAGAGATGGAGGACGAGCACAAAGACAGAATGACTCGATGACATTCAAAATCAAGATTATGAAGCGGCCTTCTCTTTCCGTCGGGCGACGGCCTCGTCTGCACCTCTTTCATTATCCGTCCATGGCTGTTAAGTGTTGAGTGCATGCATTCAGCGTCGCTGTACTGTACGTGACCCGTTACCCTACTTCGAGTTTCTAAAGGGCACATGACAGATCAGTGGATTTTCACAACGTCATCAGCCTTCTTTCTGCTTTCCGTTGTTCCTCCTCGCCACCCTTTCATCCTCGATTGCATTCAGCCGGAGGCCGGTCTGCTGCACCCTTCCTTTACTCTACACGTCCGCTCTAATGTACCTCTGTCATTATCACTCCATCCTCCTTGTTTTTTTTTCTGAATGCATTTTTGCCACCAGCCCTCTCAAAAATCACTCAGCTCTTTCTTTTATTTTTTGGGTTTTTTTTTTTGCCTCCCTCCATCTCGTTTTCGCCGCCAGCTGCAATACGTTATGGCTCCAAAGTTAATTGCAGAATCCGTGCTGCAACACACCGACACAGGATTGGATTACAGTGTGATTTAATGGATGAAAGGACATTTTCTCCACTCTGGAATTGATTGTCTCCGGGGACCGGCAGCATGTGACGGCTTGACGTGAGCTGTGTTTGTGTGTTTTTGTTTGGTAGCTGAGAGAAAAGTTGTGTTGTGAAATCTGATGGTTTCACTTGTTTAACTCCGGATACCAGCACCAACACACCTGTGCTACACCTCTTTCTGACTCCCCTCTCTCCTCTCTCCCTCTTTTTCTTCTCTCTCTCTGCATCCTCACCCTTTCTTCCTCCCTCCTCTCTCCAACTTTCCTCTCCCTCCATCCCCTGCAATCCCTCCTCCTCCTCTCGAAACATCACACAATCCCCTCCTATCCCAATCCAGCGCACCCTCACTCTCTCCCTCCCTCTTCCTTTATCTCTCCCTCCCTCACTCTTTCTCCCCTTCATCTCACCTCCAGCCAGCCGGAGCACCCTCCTCCTCCTCTTCGCGCAGCCTGCCTGCTCTCGTCCACTTTCTCTCTCTCTCTCTCTCTCTCTTTATTCCTCTCACTCTCTCTGCTGTCTTTTATCTCTCTTTCTCTCTCTTTCTGTCTCTTTCTCTCTTTCTGTCCTCCACTTCTCTCCGGCCGCCAGAAGCTCGCAGGCTCGCCGCTCTTCCTTCACCCACTGAGGATTCAGAAGCACTCGGGACGAAAGACCCACTGTCACTGGAGGTAAGTGTCTCCGGTATGTCTGTGGGTGTGTGTGTGTTGGTGTGTTGGTCATTAACCTGCAGCAACTGCTGCTTCAGGAGGCAGATGGGGTGATGAAGAGGGGAGAGCCAGATGTTCTGCAGTATGAGAGTGAGAAAAGGTGTAAAAAATGAAAGTCACACTCGACTGCTGCATCGTAAAAGACGAGAAGAAAAAAACATTCAGAGAGTTCAAGAGACGGAAAGAAAAAGCAAAAAATGGAAAGGAGGATGTGAGAATAAACAAACCAAAACATCAAAAATTAATTAGAGAGCAGCAGCAACAGAAAGTGAGAGAAATATTTCAGAAGGAGGAGGAGGAGAGGGGGGAAAATGAGAATGGGATGGTGATGTTTCCCCCAGTGTAGCAGCTGCATGCCTACAAATGCAGCGGCGCCTTGCCTCCTCCTCTCCCGTAAAAAAATCCCATTCACAAACAGGACCTGAAAACAGGCGATGGTGATTGGTTCCCCGAGCGCTGTGTGTCTGTGTGCGCTTCATTGGGTGTGTGTATGTGTGTGAAGGAAAGAGAGGGAGGATGAAGGGAGATAGAGAAAGAGAGGGAGAGAGAGGGAGGTGGATGGGTGGTGGGGAGGTGGAGATGGGGGAGAAAACCCATTACATTCCTGTGCTGGTGATACTGAGGCTTCAGAGCAGGGGCTTGAATGAAACTGCAGGATGTGTGCTTGTACATTCATAATTACCTCCACAACACGGTCCGTGATACACATGAATGCAGAGACGGTGAGAGGCGTTCAGTGACAACGTTTTTTCATTGGCACAACATAATGTCACAATGACAGACAGATGTGTGGACAGACCGGGTTATGAGCGCTGATTTTGCACCACACTCAAACTCTTTCTCCCTCATTGCGTCATTCTCAGTGCTGTTCCAGATTGTCATCCCTCTCCCCGCCACTGTCACTGCCACAATCTCGCTGCCGCCGCCAACCCGCCTAGATTAACAGCTGTCCAAACGGCGATGCTCTCCTGCCTCGCCAGTGCCGGCCAATTAGAAAGTGACATTTGTGTGGCGAATGAGGGGAACGCTGCCGGTGCATTAAGCTTGGAGGGCAGGGAGGTGTTGAACAAGGGAGGTAAAAAACGCTGGAGGAGTTGGAGGAGAAGGAGAAGGGTACCTTCTCAGATCGCAATCTAGAGCGAGAAGACAGAAACAACTGAAATTTGATGGAAGGTAGGACTTGATGTTGAGATAATTCCCAGAATAAGGTGAAACTTCTTTAAGTACCTTCAAGATCTGTTGCAAAGTTCATGGTGGTCCATTTAACAGTGAGTCGAGAAGATATGTTTCCTTGCACCACCAATGTCAACCTCATGCTGGCACTAGAAATGCCAAGGGTAACAAAAAACCTGAGGTAAACTGGAGACCATGAATGTCTTTATGAAATTTCATGATAATTAACCTAATAGCTGTTGAGTCTGGAAGCAAACTGACCTTTCCATGCTGCTAGCATGACTGGATGAATGGGATGAAACAACAATAAAACAAACTATGGTATAAAACAGTCCAGGAGACAGAAAATCATACAAGACATTCAAACGCCAGCTTTCAAAGGTGTGTTTTTAGCAGTTAAAAGAAAATCCAAAGATAAAAGTCTGGATCTTGAATAGTAATTCATTACGCCATGGCAGAAATAGCACAGACGGCCTCCATCTCCAATCTAGTTTTAGGAACAGCAAGAAGAGCTTTTTCTGCTGATCTAAGTGGGTGCCCTGCTACGAATGGGCTTTGTAGGTCAAATATATTGCTTGGAGCCAATCCATTTAATGCCTTATAAGTGAGTAATAGAATTTGGAACTGTATTCTGAAAGCCATGGAAAGCCAATGATGGGGCACTAAAATCTGTGCTTTTCTCGCAGTTCCAGTTAAAGTCCGAGCAGCTGCATTGGGTACCAATTGATGATGATTGCCTTGATCTGGACAGGGTGAAAAGTTTTCTCTGGGTCAAAAGCAGACAGAAGGACTTTCACTTCAGAGATATTTCTTAAATTGTGAAATCAATTCAGAATAATCCCCCTTGTACTTGGTGGTTAAAGTTCAGGTTTGAATCAAAAATAGTCCCAAATTTTCAGAAGATGGTGTTAGAAGTCTGGGTTGTTGAGGAAAATTATCTGAATCTTGTCCTCCTTAAACTGGAGACTTAACATCCTGAAAGCACTTAGAGCAATCTGCAACACAAAGTACACCTGAGACACAAACACAAACATATGAACATCAAGAAGAATCAAGAATCTGTCAGGTTGACAGAGAGATATAATTGTGTGTCATCGGCATATAGACGAAACAGTCTATTGGCCAAGGGAAAGGAGATAAATATAGAAAAGAATAGGACCCAGAATAGACCCCTGAGGTACACCACATGAACGTTTTGTAGATAAGAATATGGAGCTACTAAGTTTCAGAGAAAAATGCTGTGTCAGACCCCTTAAAATTTAATTTTGTAAAGTTAGAGATAAGGCAGAGACAGAGAAGAATAATTTTATTCGTAGCTCATACATAAGCAGCCCTTATTTAAAAAATCCTCTTTTTTCCAACAAGCAGGATACTTTAAATTCCATACAGGCTTTAACCATCCACACACCCCTCTGGGCTGTCACTCCTGCCTCTTGCATTATCTCTCTCCACCCTTAAACCCACACATCATACATCCTAATAAACTTTATCACCACTTCTCCATTAGATATAAACGTCAGACGAGATGCACGGTAGCATATCATCTCCGTATTCCACGGGAAATTCAGTGATTTAATGAGCATGGCGCTCTGTGGAGTGTGAAATACCCAGGTGTGAAATAATGCTCCTGGGGGAGGAGACCTTCCTGTGCAGTGTGGGTTTGGGGCTTTTATCTGTGTGTGTGAAAGAGAATACTGTATATATATGAACTAGGAACGGTAGACAAGAAAATGGTACAGACAGGTGGAGGTGGGTGTGTGTGTGGAGCTGTGCAGCACTGCTGCTGGTGTGTTTAGGGAAGCGTAGAGAAACAGTGTAGGAGAAATCTCAAGACTGTTGTCAGTGAAGAGAGGTGGACTGAGAAAGGTAGTAAGTAAAGTACCGTAGCAATTATACTGGAGGTTCACTGAGTGTGTGTGATCTGCGTGGTAATGTCTGTTCTGTCCTGTTAGATGAGATGAAAAAAAAAAGTGTGTATCTGTGTTTCTGTCACAGTTCATGAATCATCCACTCTTGTATATCCATGTTGTGTTTAGTTCAGGTCATGACGTTGCAAAAGGAGGTGCAAACATTACATTTACATCATAGGTGTATTGTAAGTTACACGCAGGGGGTGACGAACTGTTCACTTAACGGCTCATAATTTAATCTATTATGAGGTGAATGATCCAAAGAATTCTTGCTTCAGTGGTTTGTTGTAAAAGATTGTGCTTAAGTGTGTGACTCAGTCCTTACGCTTAACGATTATCATTAAAGGGGGCATGTAAGATCGCCGCCCTGGTGTTACTACAAATTAAAAATCAATCAAAAACTGAAAAATAATCTAAAATATAATTAGGTGTAATGTGGGGTGATTTTAAAGGTAAAATCTTTAACTGATTAATTAATAAAAACAAGGCTAAACATCTCCTGCCTTATGAGGCTTTAACCTACAATGTTAAGGCGATATTGGCAGTCCTGCTTCTGGCTACCTGTCAATCAAAGCAGCCAAGCATTAATAGACCAAAATCATCTTTTGTACCAGGCTGTAAACATGTTTATTTCTGCTGTGAAGTTCTAACATGGGGACTTATGGAGACTGACTCGCTTCTGGAGCCAGCCTCATGTGGATGTTTGAGGAGCTGCAGTGGCTTCACTTTACAGCCACAGCAGTTGCTGATTGGGCTCAACACTGACATCTAAGCTAACACATGCTAATTAGCACTAAACACAAAGTACACCTGAGGCACAAACACAAACAATTGAACATCTGTAACATCTGCGACATAACATCTATAGCTGTGCAGACCAGTGTTCAAACTTGACGTGAAACCACACATGGACACACACTGCTGGTGGTTGGGTGGTGATTGTGTGCAGGCATTCATGTGTGCATTGTGTTTGTGTGTTTTGCTGGGGGAGCCTCTCCTTTATCCTACATTGCCAATTGCCCTCTGGTTTCTCTCCACTGCTGTTCACTGCTGTGTGGAGATTTGACTATGAATGTGAGTGAGTAGGATGGAAGCCTGTCAGTGGGTGGACTGGATAGGGAAATGTTGTTTTACTGGGAAAGATGGAGGGGTGGTTGTTTGTGTGGGCTTGTTATCGTAGGTGAGAGAGTGTCAGGACCGGGTTGTTTAATTGTGAGTAGTTAGAAGGAAACATGGTGCTTACGTGGGCAAACATCCATGGAAAGATGTGCCCTTTTAATCTTGGCTTTTCTTCCTCTCCTTCCATCTCTCCATTCCCTATTTTCTTCAGTTTACTATAAATCTATTGTTAATCTTTTCCTCCCGTTTCTTCACGTCATCCACCAGCTGTGAGCTGATACGAAACTGTGAGATAAGCTGAGCATATGGTCACCTCGTCGCCGTGGTTTTTCTGCCACTTAAGAGGTTGTCTGGATAATTAAAACCCCGCTCCCAGCCGCGGCGCTGAGGTCTCTCGGAGACAATTTGCATTTGTGCTGATTTTGACATGAAAAGCGCAGCTAAGCCAGCGTTCAGGCCGCTCGTTAAGAGGCATTAATTAAAACAGGTTTTGATAAAAGAGAATGAAGAAGAAGACGTCTCACTTTTCTTTTTTTTGCTGAGTTTTAAGAAACTAAAGTGGAAGTCTGGCGACAATCAGTGTTCATTTTCAGCACGCGTACGGTACTTTATTCCCTCATTTGCTGATCAGGCTGCATGCAAAGTCATCCAGGTTGATAGCAAACAGAATTTATGATGTTGTGCAGCACCACAGGTCAGCGAAGCTTGTCTAACAGATGCAAACTGATAAAAATACGCGTATACAGGTGCACGCGCAGACAAACTGTGTACTAATGTAGGGCAGGTCACGGATGACATGAATTTCTACCCTCCCACCAAACACCCAATCACATTTACACAACACACTCACACACACACACTTTAAAAAATGACATCTTAATGAGCTCAGATAGAAGCAGAGAGTTGAGTCTTAATTGCCAAGGTCAAGGACAGATGTTGCGAGGGGCGGCTGGCATCTGGAGGAGCGTTTGATGGTTTGATGATCAGTGAAAAATGTGCCCAACGCTGCCGGTTTGGGGCTTTTAATAAATAGTGTGTGCAGCCGTGTGCAGAAGTCATTGTTTGCGGGTGTCAGCGCGGCTGGAAGCGAGCCACCTGCTAATAAGGAATTAGGAGCGTGACGTGAACGGCAGCTATCGAAACAGAAAAAAAATCAGATGTTGAGGTACAGCTAGTATTTGAGTAAGTGATGGGATTGAAGAAGTGCACAGTGTTCTGGAAGGCAGCGCTCAGCTGCGGTCATGTGAAGGTGTTGTTCATAATCACAATGAATGGGAAGGTGTTGTGCTGGCGTATGGTGGCTAAATTGCTGTGGCTGCAGTACTCTGAAGTGGAACCGTGACTCTAAAAGCTTCCACGCTGCAGCTAATATCACAAAACACACATAAACCCACACATGCACGCTTAAGAGTCACTCACCCTCTTTCAAATGTTCTTCCATCAAAGTACTTTTTTTGTCCTCTTAAGAGACATCCGAGGTCCAAAGGTTGTTTGAGCTATTTGAAGAGTCGGATGTTTCTTTTCTTTTCTTTTTTTTTTTAGTCTGAGGACAAAGTGCGAGTATTTTTGTCGAGGTCAAAAAGTCGATACTAACTTTAGACTGTCACACAGGTCAGCCCAGTGCAACAGGAGTCAGCCCACTTCCAATTAGAAAATCTGCGACCTCTTAAATGAGATCATTAACGAACCCGCGGTCAGGTGGGAGCGGAGAGCGTGCAAAAAAAGGATTGAGACTTTTCTTATTTTAGAGCTTGGATCTTTTTAGAAAAGGAAAATTAAATAGGATGATGATGTGACCTATTTTGTCGAAGCCACTTAAAGCCTCCATCTTTGGAGAACAAAGTCATGGTGTATATATATATTACACTTACACATTACACATCAACAGATGCTGGTATGTGGATTCTGTTACCTTTGGACAGCGCCAGGCTATCGGTTTCCACCTGTTTCTAGTCTTTGTGCTAAGCTAAGCTAACTGGCTGCTGGCTCCATAATGCTACATAATGAGAGTTTTATCAGTTTATACCAAACCAGTCTTGGGAAGAAAATCAAGCCTGTTGTTGTATCTCGTCCTTCAAAGGTCAACGATCCTTAAAGTCCATCTATTGGGCATATTTATTGTATGTTTTACTTCAAATTTCAGGAATATGTCCCAGAAAAACAACAAAGTCTGAACACATTTTACAAATAGTTATTTTGATATCCTTTTAAACCGTTTATTTCCATCCATACTGTAATGTTGGCAAGTTGGTCCAGTGGTTCATAGTTACTTGCATGAATAAACACAAGCGATCCCGCAGGCATATTGTAACCACTTGGCATTACTGTTATGAGACTTTGTAAAGTTCACCATACATCTTTGAGGACATTGCATGCTTTATTACACATGTCTAACTGTAAGCAATCTGACTGGGGGTTACAAACTGCCCCCAGAAAAGATCAAAACCAATTTAAAGCACGGCTTTAAATTCTTTAGCTATTCCCCGTTCTTGTTCCACATCTAGTAGGATTTCTCAAAGTAAGTGAGAAGTTCTTGACCCCCATCACAACAGGAGAGGACAAGTGGGAAAAGGAACAACTGACGCAAAGGCCTGATGTCCTATATGCAAAGGACGGTTATCCTGAAACAGCTCAAGTTAATGTGGAGCAACGAAGTGTCGATGGTCAGATGGAATTGCATTATCAGCCCCGTGGAGTGAAAGACAGCTCATCTCAATAGCAGAGATTAGGCGAGATGAGCCGTAGCCGTGGCCTTGCAAAGCAGCATTCATTGTGAACAATATCCATCAATCCCGTATGAATGTCGTATCCCGGGCCACATCCCACCCCTCAGGATCAAAAGCCAGGACAGCTGCAGAGGAGTTCCTCTTCCGTTCATCAGCTTCCTCCTCTTACTGTACTCCCCTTTCGTCTGACCTTCATTTCCAATTCCCTGACTCTACATTTAATTTAATCCTTATCCCATCACACACACTTTCTCTTCCCTGACTTGATTTCTGCATTATTGCCTGCTTTGCTATTCAGTTTTATGCAGAAACGTATCCGAAAAAGAACCTTTCAAAAACTCTCAGCCTGTCACTCTCTTTCTCTTTCTTGTACGCACAAGTGCTGAGAAGTGGACGGGTTTGAAGGTGCATGACATGCATGACTCGACTTCACTAAGAGAGAAGGACAAAGTGAGCGAGTGACATCACTGCATGCTTGCCCAGCTCCGGTTCTGGCACGACACCAACTCTTTCTGTCAGCAATCGCTGAGGGACCTGAAAACGTCTACGTACTTCTCGTGGATGATCCGAAACAAACGCATGAAGCACGTCCGTCATTTAATGTATTTCCCGTGCTGTAATTACATCTCTGCGTAGTGGTTTTCATTTCCAGTGGTGGACTGTGCCATTCCTATCCTGGATTCAGGTTCATGTCTCTGCATACCTAAGTAAAATCTAAATAAAAAGTTGGTTCGCATTTATGATGACAGACCCCCCAGAAAGACAGTGGAGCTGAAAATTAAACATTTTGTCTCACAGATCACTGCGGAGCGCTGAGGCTGCACGCCTCTGTGAAGTACAGCAAAGAAAATGATTGGGCTCGCACATAAAACACATCTGAAGGGTTTAAACACTGCGACGTTTTCATTCAAACTTTCTATCGGTGATCTGATCCGGCGGGATAAACAAAAGAAAGCAGCAGCAGAAGCGACACTCAGTGACAGTGTTTATCCCATATTGCACTCTTTCATGAGTCCCATTCACTTCGGCGTCACATCCAATCTGGCGTCGGCGGGCTGAAGCTCATGTTATCATCAGTACGAGGCATTAGATTGGAGACAGGCGCTGCTTTGATGAGGCAATTTTCCCTTTTATACCGCACTCCTATGGAGCAAAGACTTGTGCAGCTTTGACTTTTTTGTCAAAGAGGCTTGTGGGCGCATTTGTACGTGCTGCGTGGATGTGACAGCGTTATATTGCAGTGCCTGGCACATCACCCTACATGTACAGAAGCTGTACTCATGGAGGCATTTTTGTCCACTTGTATGTACGCGTACGCTGTCGTAGAAGTGTGCAGGACTCTCCTTCCCTGGAGCCATAACTCAGTTACACTGTCTCTGTCTTTTGTGGCTTCATGAATGACTGCACATTTCTCTCCCTTACATGAATGTGCATATTCCCTCCTCGACCCCCTGCCTTCCACCCATTTTCCATCCTGCTCGCTTTTCTCTTGCTTTGTAAGAAGGCTGGATGCTGCAAACGGGCCCAGGGCGAGTCCTAAGCGCGAGAGTGTTCAAGAGTGTCAGAATGAACATGAGTGACTGCGAGGGAGAGTGTGTGTGTGTTTGTGCCCGTGTTGGAGTGGCTGTCTTTGTGTACGAGCAGTGGAGAGCGTGCTGCTGCTACTACTACCGCTGTAACGGTTGGGGTTTTTCTGCTGCAAGGTCAACGGAGAGCTCCCTCCACCTCCTCCCCGCTCGTCTCTCCCTTTTTTCTCAGCACTGCAGGAGTTGCTGTCAGTGACAAGCGGGTGTCAGCTGCTGCTGCTGCTGACCAGGCATCACTGCCGGGGTTAGGGATACGGGGCCACGCACACATACTGGCACAAACTGGCATTCACGCGGTGCACGCGCGACGCCGCCGGCGCCGAGCAGAAAAAGCGGAGTGGACTGACGGGCACTTGAGTTGCGATGCGTGGATAACCGTCCCACTTACTCTGCATCGCCGTCCAGCTGTGAGGATGCACTGCGAGTCTATATTTAGACAACCCTAAACAACCACCAGCAAAACTCCAGCGCAGTGCAGAAAGAGACGCGTGTCAGTCTACAAACCACTTGTGTAATGATGCATAAAATTAGATGGATGAATCGTACTCTACGAAATGAATGCCTAATTATTATGATGTGTCGTGTGAGTGCCCTCTCTCACATGACATGCTCACTCAAGGTCAAACTCCCCTCCTTCAGAAGAAACAAATCTGCAAGACCCCCCCCCAAGACACCCGACTTTATGTTTAACCAGTCTTCAAGCTGTGGCTTTAACAGCCCCCCTCCTCCACCCGCTGCCACCCCCACCCATCGCTTATTCCCCCATCTCTCCTTTTTTTTCCCTCTCGCATCACAGACGTGGTCCAGAATACAAATTGCGTTTCCCTTTTCTTTATTTGGGTAGCCTATAATGCTGGAGGCCAGAGCAGAATGGGAGAGAGAGAGAGAGACGGGAGTGAATGCGTCCCACCAAAAGAAAAGGGAGGCGACAATAGGGAGGTAAAAGCTGCTCCACAGACAAAAAGACAAAGAGAGGTAGAAACAGAGACACGTTGAGAGGGGAGAGAATGAGTAGGGATGAACGGAGGATACGGGAACAGGGAGAAAAGATCCGAAGACGAAATGTGAAATGATGATAAAGGACTCGTTACATGAGATGTGTTTGATAAAAGATGGGCTGATGAATAGCCCTTCATTGTTTGTTCCAAGCAACGGCGACGCGGCGCACTTTGTCCTCGATATGGGGCCGAAAAGCTGCATAGTGCTGCAGTGTTGACTCTCAGTGGGATCAACAGTACACGAGTGACCCTTTCACATTACAGCGAGTCATTAGATTCTATGTTCAGATCAGAATTATTGATCAACGGAGCTTTGACTTTTCCCCCGTAAGATAATCCAACGACATCAGGTGCCGCCTGGCTCTGCTCTGCTCTGCTCTGCTCTGCTCTCACGGCGTACAGCAGAGTCCTGTGACAAACCTAGAAACGAGACTCAACCTATTTCTACTTAGTTTTGGTTTTTAATCCACGCCGCACAGACCAGACACACAAGGCAGATCTTGATGTCATTGCGTTGGGTTGTAAAACTTCTATAAGGCTTTGGCTTCGAGCACTTTTGGCTCTGCTCTCTGAAACTTTCAGCTAGTCCCTAATCAGTGACGTCAATGCAGGCATTTTACCTTTGTCATGCTTTGTGTTCAGGAAATAGCTGCCGTGCCCAAGTGTAGAGAGTGTAGAAAGTGTAGACATTTATACTTGCAACACGAGTCCCAGAATAGATTTGACTACAGCAATGACACTGGATGGCCGTGCTAGATGGATTTATGGTACATCGTGCCTAAATTATATTCCACACTGTTGTTTAATGTTGCATGAAGTTGGGGAAGATTTAAAAAAGGGCAGGTCAAAATCGAAGCAACAGAGGCCGAAATGTCCCGACTTTCGTCGATCTTACTTTTCTTTGTCCTCTGCATCTTTCAAACTCCACACCTCCAAACTTTGCAAAAGCTCTCTCCAGACTCACAGAAAACATTATGTAACAGCCGAGTACGCCGTGCAGTGAATAAACCGAACTTCATTTGTATAATTGGTGGACAATTTCCCAATGACAGATCACTGGTTTGATTGGTGACTGATCTCGAGAATATCCAGCGGCGGAGGAAATTAACAGATGGAAGAAACTTTTTATCTGCAAATGAGGCTTTGGGTGACTTAGAGCAAACTCGGAGCTCAGTCTGAACTTGGAGGAGCTTGTGTGCCGTGAAGGTGGGCGTAAGCTTCACTCTTGCTTCGTGAAGTCCTTGAGGCATCGGTGTGACGCAGTTGGTAGTTTTTCTGCATGAACTCGCATCTTGCTGAAGTGCCTTTGGGCAGGACACTAAAGGGGCCATTCCTTCCTGACGAGGATATACTAACCATTGTCCTGTAGCCCCTCAAAGACGTTACGCAGTGAGTCCATCAACCCTTGTTAAAATCAACGGCCTGTCTTTGGAAGCGTAAACGCTGTCAATGCTTCACTCAGGCCGGCCTCAGTGTGGGGTGGCCGCCACGGAGCAAGACAGAGCGACGACATTAGAGGAAACAAAGCGGAACAGGGAGGAAGGACAGAGAGGGAGGAGAGGACCGGCACCAAAAGGCCAAGGATGTTTCTGAACGGCTATTCTTCATATTTTAGATGTGTGTAGGACACTGCGTTGAAGGAGTGTGTCTGCACAACAACAAAAAAAGAAGACTCTCCTGACTCTTTCTGACCCCATTTGCTCGGGACTCGCACTGTTTTTGTGCTGCATCGCCCTAAGTGCCACGCCAGCTTCCAGACACACACAGGCACGCACGCAATCGACGAATCGACATCTGTCTCGTTTGATTTAGTGCTTTCCCTAAACAAAGCCCAGCCAAACCGGACCCCATCACTTTAAAGCAGCTGAGGAAAAAATAGGCCCTTACATCACGCTGCTGTGAGCTAGCCAGGCATGACGAAGACTGCAGTATTTTCAGCTGGGGAGACACAAACTCACACACACACACACAGAGTGTGGAGTGTGGCCCCGCCGCTCTTTTAACACACCACAGTAAATGAGTCAGACCCTCGGTAATGTCGCGCCCTCGGTGACAAATAACGGTATTTAAAGATTCTTATAGTCGAGGGTAACTCGGGGAGGGAGAGTGTTCTCGGCGCAGTCGCAGGTGAAGGTTAAAGTTACACTTTAATGCTTTTCCCACCTGACTTCACTTTTGTAAGTTTTTCCGCTGCATGCATCCATCAACGTCAGAGGAAATTCTATGCAAAGGAAGCTCTGTGCGTGAAGCGATTCATCTTCCCACAGCGTGACGCTTGCTTCAAGAGATCTGCTCCCTGTTGAAATGACTTACACCCATCAGCCGTAACATTACGACCACTTGACTGATATCGCGTAGGTCGGCCTTCTGACGGCAAAACAGCCGTGAACCGTCGAGGCGTGGACTCCTGTAGACCTCTGAAGGTGTGCTGTGGTACCCGCTCCAAGATGAAGAAGTTGCGAGCTGTGACCTCCATGAATCAGAGTTGTTGGTCCAGTATCGCCGTGAACTCGTTCCTCGACCCATTCCTGACCCAGTCCACTACCATTTCCTCGAAAGGGTGAACATGGTCTGCAATGCTGCGGTAGGTGGTAAGTGTCAAGGTAACATTCATATAAATGACAGGACCCAACCTTCTTCCCATAGTCCATCCTGGTGCCGTGTGTCCCCCAGGTAAGTGACAAGGACACCTTCTTCCATCCCTCTGTGGTCCAGTTCTGATCCTCATGTCCGCTCTTGGTGCTTTTTGGCAGTGGACACACAATTTGGGCGTATCCTAACCTTTACCCATTTTTCCTGCTTCTAACATCAACTTTGAGGATGAAATGTTCCCTTACCGCCTAATAAATCGTCCCCGCTGACAGGCGCCACCTCACCTGTCAGTAGTCATAATGTTATGGCTGACCGGTGCATGTGCTGTGACTCCAGCAGGTATGTCATTCACAAGAGTGTGTGTCTTTTTCTGTTCACCGTGTACCTGTTCTCTAAGAGTGCACGCATGCATGAGTGTGTTGAGTGTGTGTGTTGGCAGCACCCTGGCCTCAGGGCACTCCGTCCTGCAGTGCTGAGGAATAAAACAAGAGAACGAGACAGTAAAAAAAGGATGAGGCAGCGCAGTAAAGAGACGGAGGAGGAGGAGGCGGAGGACGGGGGATGGTTCTGACTGACGTGCAGCCTGCGGCATGGTGACACCGATCACAGAGAACACTTAAAAACAGACGTTTGGCAGTCAAAGTCAAGGTCATGCGGATCGTTTGAATCTGATAAGTTCTGCCGGTGAAGCGAACGCCGTCACATCCTGCTCTCAACATGCTCATATTCGATTCAGTGGCATGAAATTGGGTTTTGAATTCAAGTTCTGGGGTTTGGATTTTTCATGTCAGCGTGGGCTTCCTTCCACAGACCCAAAACATGCAGGTCAGACGAATGAGGCGCTCTGAATTGCAGCTGTTTTCTGTCCGTCACACCGCACACAGTATGTATGTCTGCCAGCCTGTCCGAGATCAGCTGCCTCGATCTTGCCCAGTGCATGCTGGGATCCGCTCCAGCCCCTGAGAATGATAAAGGGAGTATAAAAGATGAATGAAACCCAACTCCGTGAGAACATTTTTACGGTCTACCTTCCGGGATTTGAGGAGACTGACCGTCAGCAGTGTGCAGCACATCATTCAGACAGATGACTGAATAAAACAAAGGTGTAATGCGTGTGACTCGAGTTTTATTGTTAACATGGCACATGAACTATAGTCAGCAAGTGCAAGAAATGATCCACTGGTGAACCTTACAGTAAGTTCTATTTATTTCTGAAGGCTGACTGTCAGCGTCATTGTTCCCGCTAAGTTTCCAATATTAATCCGGAGCTTGACACACAGAACATTCAAATCCTGTTCTGTGTTCTGCTCGGTGGAGCGACAGCAGAGGCTCATCTCAATCCTTCTTTTCAGACTCGGAGTCATCACACCTGTGTTCGCACAAAAAATGCCACTGGAAGCACTAAAAAACAACACACAGTACGTTTATGGAAAATAACTTTTCTACAATCCCTAATTAAATATTTCTGACCAATTTAATGTTTTTTCTTTGTAATTTTAAGGTAAATAAAATTCAAAATTACTACAACAGTTCTGTAAATTATAGATGACGGTACTTGATTCAGGGATTTCAGGGAAATCTCTGCAAAGCCTGAAAATACAAGCTCCATGTGATGACCCCGCACACTGCAGAGTTGGGGACGGCGTAAATAAGATGTGATTCATTGCGTCTGCATTGTTTCCTCCGCGTTTCAAAACCTTTTTATCTGCTTCTGCTTGATTGAAATGATCAACAATGGAGCCATTTCCATTTGGTGATAAATGCACAGAGCCGCATAAATCTGTCCCTCAAGTCAGTCTGACACAAATATCAATACGAAAAGTAATTAATTCAGAAATTCTCCTCGGCGGTCGCAAATGTCTCGCTGATTTCTACCGTGAAAAATGACTTCCATTCAGAAAGTCTCATTCAGATACAGTGATTCTTCTGTCTTACCCAACAAGTTATAATAGCCATTTTTACACCTCATTGAGCCTCGAGGCAAAATTATGATAGCGCAGTCTTGGAAAGTATTGATGCTGCTGTCTATTTAATCGCCCAGATGAATGAATCCATTTGGAATGAGGAGAAGAGAGAAGAGGAGGAGACCGTAATGGTTTGGCAGAGGACCCGGTGGACGAGGAGATGGGATACACATTCGTCACACGTGTAGCCTCAAAAGGATTGGCTTGTGTTTGCATGTGCATATTCATGTGAAACGTTAACTAATGAGCTATTTATAGCCATATACTAATATAAGCTTGTTAATTAGCCACAGTGTGACAGCTGATTGTTTGAACGAGGCATTATATCAGAGGCCGACTGGCAAAACGTGACTTAGTTTTCCTGGAATGAGAGTAAAAGGAGGGTCGGTGCAATGGTGGGGCCAGTGGCTGCTTATTGTGTGTGTTTGTGTGTGTGTGTGAGCCACATCCCGGTCCTCCTGTGGTCATCATTCAATGCAGCACACCTGGAGTATAAGAGCCCGTCTGCTGCGGCCAAATGATCCTGCAAGAGGGGTGGAGGGATGCAGGAACGGAGGGGGAGAGATAAGAGGGGGAATCAAGGATTTAGAGGTGAGAGAATGGGAGGGATGCAGGAGAAGGGAGGGCGATGCGACCACAGAATTAAAGTAATACAAGGAGAGCTGGAGATGGGAAGAGGGAGAGAGGCTCAGGGAAGGACAGCCAAATGAGAGGGAGGAGATGGATGGAGAAGCAGCGAGATAGATGAGGGTGTTAATTTGGGGTGTAGGGACACACTGTCTCTGCAGCTTGGGGAGGATGGAGAGGAGCCACGTAGACAAATGAAGGAAATGAAATTAAAAAAGCAAAGAAGAGAAACAAAGCAGAAGCCGAGGGCGGAGGAGCGCGTGTGTCCAAACTCTAATTGAAACGGGACTTAACCCGCACAGAAAGAAGAACAGGAAGGAAGGAACGCCTCGCTGCATTTCCATCCAGTGTTTAACGTTTTCACTCCGCTGGCCGGTCTGGCTCCAGTCCCAGCCTGTGATATCAGAGCGATCCTTTGGAGGTACTCTAACATCATTCTGGCATTAAATGGATAAAACGTTGGATCCAAGGACACACCTCCCTCCTTTCCTCCCTCCTTCCCTCACAAACTCACTCACCCTAAAAAGCATCTTTCAAATTGCGTAGCTGGCAGAGACAGACTGACGCAGTGTGTAATTACTCTGTAATCTGGAGACCATGAAGAGTCTTTGGAGGAAGTTTGTCTTTTAGGTTGGTTCTTTTACTTTTGGTGTTCGTCCCATGACGAGCGTTTCTCCGACTTCATGAACTTGTGAAACTTTGTGAGGAGACGTTCTTGAGACAAACAATTATTTAGAGGATATTTAATCCAGCTGCCAACGATGTGTCAGCAGAGCAGCGCCTTACTCTGACAGAAATGAAGAGTCTGACATGAAGTTACTGATATTAAAGAACAAAGTGGTCCATGAATTAGATGGGAGGATGAACCGGAGAGTAACTCCAGTAAATTAGCAAGCCTTGATGATGAAAATGAAGATTGAAGCGACGAGAATATCCATTTTGGTCAAGGTCATTTTAGGTTTTTACTTTTATTTTAGTTTAATTCTCTCCAGATTCATTAATGTGTGATTAATGTCATGTCTCTTAAGTCAGACGAGTGTTTTTCCTCTTCTGGAGAGAGTCGACCAAACCTGCACCCGGCCCCTGACTCTGCAGCCAATCACACCGCTCGAAGTGACAACGTTATTGAGCTGTTTTATGGTTATGCTTTGGCATCGCTTCATTTGCTTTAATCAAGCAGCAACCTCTGTGGCTCTGAAATGAAGCCAATGTGGAAGTGCCAAAAACTGCAGTTCCTCAAACGGCCTCTTGAGCATCCAGAAGTGAGTCAGTTTCCATAAGTCCCCATGTTCAAATGTCAGTAATAAACATGTTTACAGCCTGGTACAAAAAACAGTTTTGGTCCCTGCATTTTTTTCTTCACTTAAACAAACATTGCCTGTAAACACGATCCAGGAAGCAATTAAATTTCACCACAACCTAATTAAGAAAATAATTTAATAACATAATATACAAATGTAATTTCCAGGAGACAGGGCAGCTGGACCACGATGAAGATTGTAGCAAATTATCTTAAATCACTCGTATGTGCCACTTAAGAACTGATCCGTTTATGTGAGTAGTTCTTGCACCACCCAACAAGTACCCAGTGCAAATACAACATTATGTGAGTACAACAGAAATAATAAATATGGTAACTTTCCTCACAGGGGAAACACTTTGGTCAGTGACAGTTTGGCGATATCAGCTTAATATTAAAAGTTCACGAGCTACTTGAGATGCGAAGAGCCACCTGCCCACCGAGCCGCAGCATCTGATCTCGTCTCGTCTCACCTGAATAGAGAATTACGTGATGATGAAACGAGAGGGACGAGAAACACATCACAGACCTTGACGAAACTGACAGCTGGCAGCGCCCAGCTGAGAGAGTGAGGAAGTGGGAGAGAAACAGATGTTTGTCCTGGAGAGAGAGAAAGAGAAAGAAAGAAAGAAAGAAGAGCACATTCCTTCGGCCTGGCAGCAGATGTTACTTTAGCAAGAGGGGAGACGTGTCGGGAACATGATGACATGAAGGTACATCCGAGAAAAGAAAAGAGGGTTGAAGTGGTTTTCTTCTTTCTCGATGGCGATCCGTTACACACGACATGATGATGTTGTAGCTGCAACACCAGTTTTGGTCTGTTTTCCGTGCGACTTTGAACCACGCTGAGCTCCACCGGCGGCGTTTCAGAAGCACTTTGGCTGTTAACTTTCTCAGATTTGCTCATTTTTTTCCTTAGTTTGCGACGTACTTACGATAAGAAGTTTGCACGGGGGTCTGTGCTGTTTCTGTGTCTGACGTCCGGCTGCGTATTCGCGGCTTCAGGTCGGGTTTGAAACAATGATCAGGCCCACGCGGAGCACGTCGCGTCTGTACCAGGTGGAATTTAAGATGCTCTGTGCTCGCAGTGATCATGCTAACGTTCTGATGACAGGCTACGTTCGCCACGCTTGTCATCACTTGTCACATTTGTCATCAGTTTTTAATAAAAGCACTGTAACCCCGAGGGAACAGGAACGTCGAGGTAACCTCACCACAGTTATTAGCGTTCATCATCAGGGGACAATGAATGCAAATCCGTCCTGTTATATTTCCTCTTCCACCCCCGCCTCTCCACCCTGCGTCTCATCTCCACCGTCTCCTTCCCGCATCCTCCTCTCCAGCATCACACGCCTCTCGTGATTACTCCCCCTGTCTCTCTCCTTGTCTCTCTCCCCCTCCACCTCGCCGCTCCTCTCCTCACCTGCCTCGTCTGTCACCTCCGATTCCACCTCAGGAGCTTTTATTGGCGGGCCCGGTTCGGCAGGTACCGCAGCCCAGATCTCCTCTGTGTGGGTGTGTGTGTCAGTCTCTGTGGGTGTGAGAGGATGGAAAAAGAAGCGTGTGTGACCTGAGTGTGTGTTTCCGAACTCCTGACAGCTGCTATTAATGCTGCTAAGCAGACAGAGAAAGCGCTGCTGAATGACTGATAAAGCGAAGCTCAGCGATCAGAGGAAATCACTCTTACTCAAAGACTCCTTCACTCCCTTTGTTTCTCTTCTCTTTCTCTTCCGCTTAGCGTCTTTCCTGATCTGCATTCCCTTCATCTCTTTCAGTTCTGCAAGAGTTAGAGTCATCTTTGGAGTACTGTACAGTATGTGCGAAGTACGGTACGCCCTGCAGCGTTCTGTGTGCTACCCCTACACACACACACACACACATAAACACAAGCGTGTGAGTGATGACATGCACTAGCGAGGTGTTTAAGTTTTGATGCAGGCTGCTGAGCGCCGTCTCCCTCGGGTGCAGCAGCTCCCTTCAGGTGGCAACAACAAAGGTCAGAATATTGATCATTATTCATTCTTGTGAGCTATGTGAGTTAGTGAACAGTCTTTATCTCCCTCACACACACACACACACACACACACACACTCTATTCCTCTTCAGCTTGATGGTCAGGGAAAGAAGGACTGCAGTGGGATGCTGACTGACTCACTCCAACATTATCGTTGCACTTCAGGCTATAGAGTAATAGGTTCCAGTGCTGATTACTGGTCAGCCTACACACACACACACACACACGCACAATGCTGAGGACAGAGAACCAACAAATCCCCCTCACATATATGAAGTCACGTGTTCATATACACATGCATGCATGCCTACGCGAACACATGAACACTTCATTGGACGTCCTGTGCATCATGTAACGCTTCTCGCGGCCACAGTTAATGCACATTAACGCGCTCTGTGCTCATTATATTTGTGTGTTATTGTAGTGCAGCAGGTAGAAGGTCAGAGAAGTTAATGCAAAGGTACAATACAATAACTGAGTCATGAGTTATTGTAACAAGTATAAATGTGTGTGTGTGTGTGTGTGTGTGTGTGTGGAGGGATGAGCAGGCTAAAGGCTGTGAGCCAGGGGCAAACAAAGTCACATTTGGATGAGTCTCTTTGATCCAAAGCAAGCTATGCATGAAAGCGTGAGAAGAAACCGAAGATGAAATTGAATCCTGCGGCTGATCTACAGAGGAGCTCTGACTAAACATATTTTAAAACAACTCAACATAAAATTAAATTAAAATCATGCTCAGTGTATCAAAACATGGAATATGAAGTCCCGAGCTTTGTTGTTGTAGATAGTTTAAGTTGTCATCAATAACCAGAACCAGAAATATACATTATTACGTTGATATCTATGGTTTCTTCCACATTTTTTTAAAAGGGTTTTTCTGTGGGCAAAAAAACCTTTTTGCTCGAACTGAGGGTGTCACCACCTGTACAGAAAAAAGAAAAAATATTTTGAAACCCAGTTACTTTCTGTTTTCGACGTAGAGGGTTCTCAGTGAATTGTAGCAATGTGTTACAACTCCAGAGAAATCGGGTCTTTCGTGTATTTTCTGCGGAGGGGACGGTGACAGCGAGATTAATTACACGTGTTTCCTGAGAAGCCATGAATGATGCAGAGTTTGTTCAAAGGCTCGTCGCCACCTCACCCAAACTGCTCAATTATAACTGCTCTGCCACTAACTCCTCCATGAAATGCAACGCTGCTAGTTGTGGGTGAACTCGTTTTAATCCCTGAATTAAAATGAAACCAATTTTCCGTTTTTTTTCGCCATGAAACGAAACGCGGCGTGACGTTTTCTCGTTAAAAAACCGCAAGATAAGACGACTTTGCTTCTCGGAGCTCTACGGCGAACGAAGACGTCCTCAGTCATTTGCATGACTTCATTAAACTCTCTTTACTTGCACTGCTGCGTGCAGTGGCGCGGCGTGCAGGTTTGGTGAATAATAAGATCACGCGGGGTCGTAAGTGTGCACTTAATAAGTCTAACAAGTCATGCCGCCATGGGACATTAGCAGGCAGTGGATCGATGCACATGAGATGCCAGTGCATTAACTTGACTTAATTATAGTTTCTCTCTTGTGTCAAACCTACCTCTTGTCTCCCTGCAACACACATGGATGCACTTAGCTGCCTGTTTATTAGGTATACTCTAATGAGATAAAGCTAATGCAACAGTCCTGCAATAAATCACATCTACATGAAGGTTAAAATATTCAGTCTTACAGAGTCAAATCAGCTGTACAGTCATTTTAGAGGCTAGACTTTGTGGTGCTGTTTAACGGTTGCGCCTCTGGCAGGCATACTGTGAGCTACTCGGTCTGATATTTGGAAAGTCCAGAAGAAAGAGACGAGCACAATCAAACTGAAGACTCATACACTGCCCTTATTTAATCCACAGTAATGGCTGTAGTTTAACTGATTGATGGATGCAATGATCACGCTTCCTCTCTGTCTTGCAAACTGGCAGAGTGTTGTCCAGAAGAATCCTTCACCCCGAGTGAGTCCTTGACTTAAATTAGATTTTAACTGCAATGCGGCTGGCTTTCAGTTCACACCAGTTAGTGTAATGTGTGTTAATGGACCATCCACTTAGGAATGACTCTTAAACTTATACTGTCCATAAAGAACAAATAAAGTCACACATCTGCAGGATGAGAGCGCAGAGCGGGCGCTGCTTCCTCCGTGGACGCCGACCTTATTATCGCTGATGTTTTTATAATGTGCAGCATTTAGCAAACACGTGAAGTCGCTGCCGGTTGTTATCATAATGTGCAGATGTGGCCGCATGCTGCCGATGTGATTCAAGCTTCAGAGGGTGGAAGATTTTCTCTTTTTTATTGCCTGACACGAGTGATTTGTCGAAATTCGATATACTTTACTGCTCCCACCCCACGCGTACCGCGGCGCAACACGTTCCTCTCACACGCTGAACCTCAAGGTCAAACGTTGCTTTGTTCGTTTTTAGAATATGCACGGCCTGTTGTGTGTGTGTATGTTAGCAGATTTGTGTAGGTGTTTGCATCTGAGGAGGAAGAGGGTTACATGTAGCATGTATGTTGGTGTGTGCGTGTGTTTACACACGCGTGAAGACAGTTTCTTTAAACACTGTAAATCTGCATAAAGGACAGTTGCTTGTGCATACAAAGGAGTGAAACACTGTGCTTCGGATTAATGTGTATGTGTGTGTGTGAGTTTTCATCAGTTGTATAATGGGCTGTATGTATCATAACTCAGTCGTAAGCGTCCCAATCTGTGACTTGTTTATGGCGCGGTTTACGCCCACCCGTCACATGGACTCCACATGATTCACACCAGTTTGCAGCCATTATGAAGCCAGCGGTCCTCCTGAATACAGACAAAGGCGATATCGTCGTCACGCACTGTCGGGTGTGTCTCTCCCCAAAAATCTGGGGAAAAAAATGTCAACAGCATGGCCGCCGGTCAGATCACTGATGAATCAGGATCCTGTCATCGTCCTCTGACAGGTACAGGCGATACATACGCTGATGTGCTTTTTATTTGGAACCTTATCCTGTTAATATTTGTGCATTATTGAGTCTCTTATGTTCCAGTTATGTGAATATATTCTTCACATTTTCACTTTTCATTGTCGCTGCAGGGAGCTGAGTGTTTTATCCAGATGTACCAGTTCTAGTTTTAGTAAACCAGCTCAGGATGATGCTGACTGCTGGGCAAACTTCTACAAACTTTAAAATAACTGGACGATATACAGTGTACTAGAGTGGACATTTGATTTAATGCTAAGCAACAATTAAATACAACAAATACGGATGCTCAATTATCGATCTAGCCACATGTTAGACTATGAAGGGAATATTTATATTCATATACAGTATGACACTTTAGTCATTCCTTCAAACAGTGAAAGTCAAAGCTTGAAAAATGTCCCATGTGGCCTCCCGTAAACCCTCTTTACTTCTGCCAGCTTGCAAAACTTATTCCAGAAGCGTTTTCCAGGAGAAACAATAAATAAATATCCTAATTTAAATAAGTTCATATAAATGAACTGCTGAACATAAAATTAGTGAGCTGTGCATTTGCCAGCGATTCGGTTCCTTGTCACCACATTTAAATAAAGTTTTGGAGATGTTGTACGTGACCTGAAGGGACACCAGTGACCGCAAACACTTCACTCTCCAGTCTTCTGAACTCTTTTCTTATAGTGTTGACTTCTCCTCTGAACTTTTCTCAAACTTCTTTTAAAGATTTGCTCTCCCTGTCTTCTCCCCTTCTCTGTCTCTGCCTCTGAATGATCGTCGACTCTCATATCGCAGTGCTGGAACTCATATTGTCTCTGAAGTCAGTGTCAGCTATTCCCCGACACCTGTTGCCAGAGTTCACACTATTCTGTCGGCCAAGGCCGGCACACCAGATACTGTGTGAATCACACAATCAGCTGACCTCAGCATTCCTGCCGTGTGTGTGTGTGTGTGTGTGTGTGTGTGTGTGTGTGTGTGTGTGTGAATTTATCACCACAGAGATTTGAATGGGACTTGTTAAGATACATTTTTTGGGCTGGCCAATCAGCGGCATTGTCATGATTAATTTCGATCATTGAGTGATATAAATAATAAACAGTGACTGCTGCCACAGAGGCTGTTCAAATCATCTCGATATCATCTCGTCACTGTGCCTAAATTCAGGTGGATACATCGCTTACCCCACACAAAGTAGTTGGAGAGGAATCAATGCCACACTGAAGATGGAAATGTGAGAGTAATGAGACAATTCTGTCTGAAATCAGGCAATCATGACAGTGCTGATCGTCTCCACATTGCTCTACATTACTACTCGGACAGATGATGATGTCCAGCACACTTCGTTCTATCCTGGCAATCACTATGTGTTGAGAGAGAAGAAAACAATTTAGACTAATCTCAGTTACAACTAAGATGATTTGACATCTTCGCAATCCCATGTTAGTCTCATTTAAAGAGCCCTGAAGCTCTCCCTCTTGTAGTGACCTTAAAAGCTGGTAATATTCTCTAATACTCTACTTTTAAAATCAACACGCGAGTCTCCAGCCTCGTCCTGCGAAGCCTGCGGCAATGAGGGCAACATATCATGATGAAAGTGATAAAGACGCCGTCGATGACAGTAACGTTGATGCTCCGCGGCCTCCACAGACCCAGCACTGACCCGAGAGATCTCATTTTTCCAGACTGTCCAGAGCAACGGCCGGACACACAGAGAGATGCCTGACAGACTTCTGTCGCTGCGCTCATACATCCTGCTCCCTAAATCACATCCAACAAATCAATTTTTCCCCTGTGCAGCCTTTTGCTTCCTCTTTTGCCCTCCATCATCCTGCCTCCTCGCTGTCAAGGCTTCCTCTGTGCGTATGCAGACAGGTCAGTCATTCTTTATGTCTCTGATCGGAGCCTCAGTTCTGTCTGACATCTACGGGCCTTGCGGCGAGGAGCGCTCCTTTCCCATCAAAAGGATCTGATTTGGATCTGCTTTGATACCTTTTAGCGTGATTAAGCAGGTGGATCGAGCGGCGCGAGCTTCAGGCGAACATAAAGACACACATGGACACAAACAGACAGCAGACGAGATTGGATCGGATTTCCTATTAACAGGCGAATCATTCCTCTCCTCTCCTGTCTCACTCTCATTTTTGCTGACAAGTATAATGTCTATCTATCTATCTATCTATCTATCTATCTATCTATCTATCTATCTATCTATCTATCTATCTGTCTGTCTGTCTATCTATCTATCTATCTATCTATCTATCTATCTATCTATCTATCTATCTATCTATCTATCTATCTATCTATCCTCTTCTGTTCTCAGATTCTCTTCCTCTTTATTTTTTCATCCATCTCTGCCTTTCATGTTTCCCTCACCATTATTTTTCTCTCACATTTTCAGTGTGAGAGAGACAGATGGGGTAAAGAAGCTTAGACAGGGTAATATAATAGAGTATGTGGAGGGCAGAGATGATGCCATAAAACAGCTTTTTTTTTTTTTTTCAGTTTCCTTCAGTTTATTTTATGGATTTTATATTCTTTGCAGTGGCTGACACAATATATAGATACAAATGTAAAGTGATTTACTCATCAGCATTGGAAAATTGAATCATCTCTAAAAGGCTCGGGATATTATTTATCCATCCAAATCTTACCTCAAATCTAAATGCCTTTTGTTCCCGTTAGATGCACTCATGCTGCAGTTAGTCTCCACTGCAGCATTTTATTCCATCCAATCTTTTTCGTTAGCGTGTCTTTCTCCCTCGATCATGTCTGCGTCTATCAAGACTGTCACTTTGCACAAAGTTCAGTGCTCGAACGATGCTCTCTGATCTGAATAAATCACGCGTGCTGACTTCGTCTGAATGCAAAACCTTGTCAGAAAGATGCTGATGGTGCAGCTTTGCTCTGAATACATACTTTTCAAAGTCCTCCTGTTTTGTGGAGACAACCTTGGCAGTGCCGAGTGTTGTGAAGAATTGTACTCATACTGATGTATGAATACAGTGACATAACGCTTACTTTCCTAAGCACAAACATACAGCTGTATCTCAAGGTAAAGAAGTCAGAGTCCTCAAGTCAGAGTCCTCAAACCAATCATCAACCAAGATTTAACACTGTCTCATATGCTTGATTCTGTGTCACGCCATACTGTAAGTGGAGTGAAGAATTTAAATCAATCTTACCCACCACATGCAATTTAGGCAACTGATCTTATTCTGCAACCATTGGAGTGTAATAAGTGAATAAATTGAACCACATTTATTTACAGATACATAGTCTGGCAATTTAGTGCGCTATATAAGCAATAAAATAAGTCTGTATAAGCAGATAAATAACAGCTGCCTCACTAATGTGTGTGTAAGAACCAGGCACAAGGTGAGGTGAATCAGCGCAGTGAATCAGTGAAGTGAATGCCAGTGTTCTGACATTCAAGCAGCTCCCTTAAGAGTTCCTGTAATTGCACAAAATAGTTGAAAATTAACACTTTAATGTTCATCAAACCGCTGACAATGTTCGTCTAAAGAATGAGCAGAGTTGACCTTGTCGACAGATGACACTGCAACTCTTGAGCTTTTGGTATGCGCACAGTGATTTGTTGATTGAGGACAAGTCTGCATTGATGAGTAGTTTCAACGAATCAGGAAATTTGCCAATATGTTGCGAGCTATATATGTAATTCAATTATTTAAGTAGGAGGTTGCAAGGACGAACACTATCTCCTCTGCTTAGTGACATTCAACTGGGGACTGATGCCCTAAAACAGCAGCCTCATGCTCTAGAGAGTATGGGAATCAAAAATATTACCTATACACCGATGCAATGATCTAATACTACACCTTATTTCTTATAATACAGTAAGATGGTTGCCTTAGGAGGGAAGAAGGAGGACCTGGAGAACAAATTTCAGTTACTCATATACATTATTGAACCTCTGTATTACAGGAAAGAAGGAGAAGTAGAGTTGAGTATCGTCTGCATAGAATGGCAGTGAGTTGTCATATCTATAAGAATTTAATCTTACAAAGGTGATATTGAACACACAACATGGTAGGACCATTAAGATGTGATGTCAGGTCAAGGGACCTGGGATAGGTGAATGTTTGAGTCATTCATGTAGTGAAGAAAGTCACCTTTATCATAAAACTCGAGAAAATGGGTTGATTTTAGCTCATGAATTTTGTTTATGTATTTTCTCAAACTTCTGCTATATCCATGCATAGTTTTTTAGTGAAAACATCTAAATGTGGAAAAACAAGGTGACTGGAAACATACTTTCTCTATCTCTTTGTTTCTCTGTGCAACCCTGACAAACTGTCTGTGTCTGCATTATGTTGGCTTACCTGGACTCAGGTTCAAAGGCATCTCTCTTCCTCCTGCCTTCTGCCCTTTCTGATTAGCATCACGTCTTCTCTCTTCCTTTCCTCTCTGGGATTCTTCCTCATACAGTTTCTTATCCTTTTAGTATACCCCAAGCCTAACCTCCCTTTGTTCCAAGTTGCAGGATGTAATATAAATGTAATCTGAAACCCTGGACTGGAAAAGTTGAACCATAAGTTTGTATAGTAAGTAAAAATAAGGAGATGTATCCATTTTAAACAGCCTCAAACAAACTGTCATAAACAGGAGTCCCATGAGCAAGTTTGTGTTGATTACTATATGCTATATTACCATTAATAAGGACATAGAGGACATAGAAGAAAGAAACAGTCCATGAAAGGTTTCCATTTTGTCTCTGGGAGTAATCCATGATGGTTTTACTTGTCAGGCCGCTGCTATGCAGGCTTTGGATGAGGCCACGATCAGAATTTTCTCTTCCTTATTTTCTGTCTTTTTGCTTTCTCATCCCTACCTTCCACTCCCGTCCATGCCTCATCTAACGTGGACATGGATCCATTTTCAACCTCGAGCCCTCTGCCACTTCACTTTTTTCTTTTGCTCTGTCGGCATTCCCCTTTGAATCTCTCCTTTGCCATTCCTCTTTTAATTTCTTTTCTTTCATCGTCTACCTTGAGCTTCCTTCCGGCTTCGCTTGTCACTACTCCATCACCTCCCTTCTCTCATTCCCTCCTGTCCCCCTGCAGAGCACCTTGTCAGCCTAAAGAGAACTGCAAGAGGCACCCTGGCACATCATAGGATCAAGGCATCCTCCTCTGCGGTCCTTTGGCTGCTGTCAGGAGGTTGGGGAAGGTGATAAATTTAGACGAGTGTACCAGCAGATGGATTGGAGGAGGGAGAGAACACTTGTCACAAGGTTGCATCAAACTTAGATAAAGATGTTTGAGGGAGAGATGAAAGAGAAAGGACACTGAATAGTTAAAGAGATTGAGGACTTTGAGGGGAAGGTTTGCGAATTGGACTGGGATTGATGTCCCTTTGCAGTTATGCCAAGGGGAATATAGCACGGAGGATAGAAGGAGACAAAAGGAAAGAGAGTAAAAGGGAAGTTTCCTTGAGCTAGGCTGGTCGTCTAATCTAAATGACAAGTAACTGACAAATTTGTCAGTAAATGACCCATGTGATTGTTTCCATAACGACTCCTGTGAGCATTTTCTGATCCCCAACTAAAACCACCTACTTAGGGCTGAAGAAATGATTGCGGGTTGTGTGAAAAAAAAAACAAAAAGCTTGCCTCTGGGAAGGCACAGTACACTGACTGCAACTTGTTCAACCATCCACCTCAATCTCTTCCCTAAGGTCATGTTTGGACAGACAGCAGCACTGCGTGAAAATAGTGGACTCTTTATGCATTTCAATGGGAGTGCTGCATTGGCACAGTGAGTGTGCCAAAGGGCAATGCAAGTGAAAAAAAGTTAAACATCAACTTTTTTTCTGCAGCGCAACGAAACGTCATCCAGTAAGGTGCCGTGTTGGACGATCAAAAGTCACATTCCTGACAGATCAATTTGTAACGTGAATGGTGTTTTTCTGTTTATTGTTATGGCTTGAAAAGAAGTCTGAACCCAGAGAAGAAGAAGCAGAAGTCTAACAGCAAAAATACTACAACAATGGACTGGGGAACAAACACAGATGACCTGACGAGTGAAAGAGGAAAAACAAATGGACTAATTAACTAATTAAACCCAGTTGAACACAGAATAGAATAGAAAAGAAGTAGAGAACACAACACACCCACGGAAAGACTCTTTCAACGTAAAGCAGGAAATACTAAACCAGAAACCCAAAACCAAGACTGTTCACCTCCTGATTGTTGTGACAAAGGATCAATAGATTGCTGTCATGATAACTATCTGCAAACCACTGCTCGGGCCTCTGGTTTGTCTTCATATGAATAGTGTTACTCAATCCAGCCCTCCTGGTGTTGTTTTCCATCATACCCACAATATGAATGAACGTTATGAGTTTCTGTGGTGTTTTAAAGACCTCACACTCCGTCTTTGCTCCTAAGAGAAGCCGAGAACTAATCAGCAAGGCGCTGTCAGTGGACATATATCATTTTAAGCATTTGCTCAGATGACCCATCCTGTTGTTTTTCCGGTGAAGACAGTCCCTCACATATAAAAGCTTCTCCAAAACATTTCATGATTAAGTGGCAAAGACAATAAATCTCTGCCAGTTTTAAAATGATTCTGAAAAAAAACCAAACATCCAACGTCAATAAAACATCTGTCATAAAATTGATAGCTGTCTCATAAATACAACACGCTGACAGTAACTGAGATAACACCACCTGTTGTCGAAAGTCATTCCATGGCAGAGAAGACCTGTCTCTGTTTTAATGTCTCACACCATTTCCCACACGCAGACATTCACGACATGCACACACAGACTCAACTACACACACATCCATTCCTCAGAAACCTGTTTATGGCTTTCACATTGAGACAGTAGCCCTTAAGACTCATATCAGACTCTCGCAACCAGAGCGTCCTAAAGGTCAGGGTGAGAAGTAATAGAAACAGCTGATGGTCTCTGTGATCTATAATCACTCCACATCTATAAGTGAGCCCCAGGGAGGATTTCCGGGCAGGGAGTGCTGCTCCGTCCCACAGCGATGTATATGGCCTGACGGTGCCCGGGTGGTTTATTATTGGGCGCGGTGACAAAAAGCAAATGGGTCCTTTTACTTTTCTGCAAATTCATTATGGCAGGCATAGTGGACCTCTGCACACTCTTAGTCAAGCTGCTGCTTTAACATAAAGTCACAAACCTAGTTTAATTCAACCATGGCTGCAAAATGACCCAAATGGAACCAAATATATTTCATGAAGCACCTCCCGTCCTTAGCTTAGCAGCCCTAACTTGGCATTACAGGTCCATCAAGCTTTAGGTAGCGCCTCACCTTATTGGACTCAGCCAGGCTAACTGGCTCTAACCTCGACCAAACTTCTTTATTTCCATTTTTTACAAGAGTCATCAACAGATGCTGGGTTTGTCCAAAATGTGAAGCTTTAGCCTCCATCTTTTACCATAATATCTCATATGTAGCGACCAAATGCATATTTAAGGCCCATTTTACAAGATTAGCATGTCAGCTGAACCTTGTGGGTTGTCCACTAATCAGACAATTAGTGCTTCCACTAACTGGCCACTGAAGCCCAAACTGCTCCCGAAGGCAGCGCCACCGGTGGATGTAAGAACGATGAGCTCCCAAACTGATAAGCAGTTGGCACCTTGTTCGGCAGCCCGTGCCTTCGGGGTGCCAATGTGGGTGAATGAGATACGTCGTGTTAAAGTGCCTTGAGTGGTCAGACGACCAGAAAGATTTTTATAAATACAGTCCATTCCAGCAACCGTAGAAATCAGAGGTAACTGGAAATAAGAAGCTGACAATCTAGATCGAAGTTAAAAGAAATTATTACGGACTGAGGCTGCAAGAAGGTAATCTTGACTGGTACAGATGCTTAAAAACCAGACAGTTACCCTGATGTAACAATCTTTGATTTGAATAATTGGATTTGTTTTGTTTATTGTCTTCAACTGTGATAAAAGCAGAGGAGGTTTGGACCTGATGTCGCTGAAAGCCATGAATCAGAGAAGGGTAGATGAGAAATAAAAGTGAAAATTAAAAGTTTAAGAGAAGAAAGAGGCAAAGACAAAGTAAAGGAGAGAGATTGGATCTGAGGGGGATTAGAGGACAGAGCGAGGTCCCTCGGGTGGGAGGTGTGAGAAAATGAGGTGGAGAAATCAAATGGCTGCAATGAGAAAGGCGGGAGGGGGGTTAAAGGAAGGGAGGGCCGAGAGCGGGTGAGCATAAGAAAAGAAATCTGGCTGGTACGAGAGGTTAGAGAGTGATGATTATTAATAGTAATGGTTGATTAGCATGAGTGCAGTCAGGAAAGCGATACGGGCCTAACATCACTGACCCCCCATACGCTGAATCGGGCGCCCATTGCTCATCCCAAAATAGTTATAGAGGACACGTATAAAACAGAAAGAGCACACCCCTCTGATCTTTTACCGGACGTCCCTCTTGTATCCATCTGGTCCTTCTCCCACCTCAGCATCCATCAGCCCGTAACCAGGTAAGATGAAGAAATATGAGATACTATGTGAAGAGGGTGGAGAGTCAGGGCGTGCTGATAAACCTCCATGTTTCAGTGGAAAGAAGAAACAAATATCGATAGCGGATGGTAGACATCAATATCGCCGGAGCTCTACAGTCACTGATCAGCTGCAGTGATATATGCAACTGAGAGCAAAGGTGATAGATGAACGTGTGAAGAAATGCGATTTCCTTTTCTTTTACGGGCTCCTCTATAGAATGAGATTAGATTTAGATACAGAGGCCGTGTATCAACGGGGTAATTACTTTGTGATAGCGACGGTTTGCTGCCAAAATAACAGACACGGGTGTAATTCTGTTGCAGTGCTTACTCGTGATATCGTTCAAGGTCAACTTTTAATTACACCTGATGAGATTGAGTACAGTCTCTATCCGTGCTTCAGGGTCAAAACGCTGACGCAGTGAAAGACGTGAAGTGAGAATTCATCTTGTAATTGTACTTCTGATTCTTGGGCTGTTAAAGATGTCGCGTGTGCTCGCACACAGAGGCGCTGTACGCCATGAATATTCATGCAGAGAACGCTGCAATCGGAGTTAATTAATGAAGGGGGGCGCGTAATATTTTGTTCGCGTGTCACAATGAAATATGTAATGCTTTTTAACGCTCTGAACGCCGCTGCCTTCAATGGCTGATTAAATGAAATTTACATCTTTAATTTGTTTTCTAATATTTTATGCAAATGCGCGTTAAGTCTGCACGCTTACGATTGCTTTCATCGCATGTGTGTTTTGCAAAGTCATCTCATTGGAGTTTGTGACAATATTAGATTATGAATCTCGGTGGGTGTAACCAAAGCACGGCTTCATGCACACACACACACACACACACACACACACACATTTTTAGCTATGCTCCCACCTGTAGAGCTGTAATTTAGTTCAATAACATTTGGATGAACAGGCATGAAATTCTTATTTTTGCTTTGTTACCTGCAAAACGACATTTATTATCAGCCTCAGCTGCACTTTGTCTGGTGCCAATCATAAAAACTTCTCATGCTAACAGCCTAACTGTACCGTGAGTGTCTGGATGGTGCACTCATCGGCACTAAAATGTTTGTAAAAGATCGTCACAGCGGCCGTATAACTGAGAAGTTAGCACACTACACGATGCAGTGCATAGTGTATACAGTGTACTACAATGAAGTGTACTAATGTACCCAAAATGAGACACACCTTTGCTTTTTCATACCAACACATTTAAACCGTTACTGCACAGTTTAAGAAGTGACTAATAAAATGAAGTGAAGGATAAACAAATAAATAATTCATTTATAATTTACAAGCAGACTCAGTCAATCAGGAAGACAATTACTGTAGAGTTATGAACACACGCGGGACTATTGTTGTTGCCAAGCTGGAATGTTGCCAAGCTGGAATGGTTAAGCTACCCTGTCTGTACCTGCCAGAGGATTAGACGGTGGACAGTGGCGATAAGAGCAAGGCGATCCCCAGGCATGCTGCACTACTTGCACATTCTCTATCATCCACTCTATGAAATCAATAGACAATGTAATGCTCGTGGAAAAAAAGATAGTGCTGGGTACAGTCAACCATCGAGCT
Organism: Nibea coibor; assembly: GCA_023373845.1. Classification (NCBI taxonomy): domain Eukaryota; kingdom Metazoa; phylum Chordata; class Actinopteri; family Sciaenidae; genus Nibea; species Nibea coibor. The sequence continues at coordinate 5,040,287 of CM041727.1, forward strand.
TATTATTATCTGTGCAGATCAGTTGCAATTCAGATAATAAGCTTTTATGGAGGAAATGAACAGGAAATGAACTGTAGTCACTCTTTACAGAGACGGGAGATAAATAATATACAATGTATGACGGTTCAAATGTAGTTTTTTAATGGTTAAGGTTCTTTTGATGCATGATCTGCCCAAACACGTAGAAGATCACGTTAGTTTGGTCTTCTCTATAAACTGGTGCTCAAACTATGGTACATGTACAACTGGTGGTACGCAACCTCCCTGTAGCTGTACTAAGAATTTTATCATCTTTTAACTTTCAGCAGAAAACCAGCCTCGCTGATATGAAAGATTTCAAGCATTTTAGGAAATTCATCAGCTGTCGTGAGGAATAAACCTGCCAAATATTATCTGAGGTGGTACACGGTGTGACAAACGCTCCTTCAGAAGCTCACTTTTAATGGAAACCACCAACATTACAATAGTTTGTGCTCACATTACTGTGAAGGGCTCTGGATTAGACGCCAACATTACATTATCAAAGACATGAGGTGTCCATGAAAAATATTACAATATAATATATTGTGTTCCTCTTGCAGTGTTATATTAATCATCGTAGCACACCCTCAGAAGAAGATAATACCGCATTACCTTCTATGACTACCTTCTGTTTGTATGTAATGCACTCAGTAAATCTATTTTATGGCCGCGGCACAGTCCTCATATAAGTAAGCAAAGACAGTCTAATTCAGTTGTTCATTGCATGAGAAATCCCGGTATCGGTGACCTTAGTTCAAACCTAAAACAGCATAAAGCTCAAGGGATGTGTGAGTCACATAAAAACAATGATTGCACAAAACAATGCACATTGTTAAGTACCTCGTTGCAATGACAGAGCAGCACAAAGCGGGGGGGAAAACTCAACACCGTCAAGGCCTATTTCTGTAGAGGACAAGAGTTCACCTCCAGTTTGCAGACGGCATGCAATGATACTAAAGAGGAATATCTTTCTGCAGCACGTTTCACCTTTATCCTGTAACCTCGCCTCGTTCTGCTCATCATATGTGCATATTTTACGAGCTTCTTACAGAATGCCCCACCGACATGAACAGTCAAAAGGACATAAGGGGCTCGTGTTTCGTCCAAATGCAAGTACATTCTTCTTCACCCCCCCGCCTCTTTGGCATCCTCTGTAACGCCCATAAACACTCACATGCCACACACGTATTCACACTTCCATGCAGCTGTTACAGTACAGACTGGAGAGCTGGAGAGTTGGCAGCCCTGCAGCATGGTTAGGTTTCCCACACCTAGAGAGATCATGATGGTGATGAGACTTCCCACAAAGGAAACGCCACTTCTCACCCTGTGCAGGAGAGATGCCATCCCTACCCTGCAGAAATCCTTTGAAACAGCATTTCTGTGGCACACATTGTTAGTTTATTCCCCTCCGTTCCATATGAAGCACATTCAGTCGAGCGTTTTCTAAATATGCGGAGCCTATCTTCAGCAGCGCTAAAATATTCCCTGCCAAAATATGCCAGCCTTTTGTTCTGCGGGGGAAAAATGTGACCCCTGTGAAATAGCAGTTCCAAGCTTTCTTTATGTCTTCTTTCATTTTATTTCTGGATGGAGGCTCTCTCCGTGCATTACGTCTCACCTCAGTATTCACTCTGCTTCGCTCATGAAAATGCTGATTTGAAGTAAACAGCACATCAGGGACAGAGTTTCAAGACCGCAGAAATCAGTGTAGTAAAGAGGGAAAGGGGGAAAGGAATGAAAGAATCCAGCACAACCTGAGTCGAAACATTTCATCTAGCAAAGATAAAGCGGTTACTGATGATCAGTAAATACATTTTATCAGCAGGAGATAACCTTGAGTTTGATTGATGCTCATATCCGTCCAGTTCCTTCCTCTTATCTGGGGTCAGGTCGTGGTGGCAAGTAAGTCATGTCTCCCCAGTAAACTCCTCCTTAGAGATCCCCATGGTGTTCCCAGACCAGATGGCTTATGTAGTCCCTCCAGCGGGTTCTAGGTCTGTCTCGAGGTCTCCTCCCAGTTGGAAACACCTCCAGAGGAAGGTGCCTCCTGAGGCCTCCTGATCAGACGCCCTACTTAAAACTCAGACGGTAGTTTGAAAAGATTTCTTTCAAAATGATTGTTAATTTTACAAACTTATGGGTTGCAGCCGCAGCCGGGTACCATCTGAAAGTCTTTATTCATACTATAACGTCTGAAGCTTGAATCATTTGCGTCCGTGAGATATTGACCGCAGCTTTCTTTTTCTCGCTAAGATAAAAACTGTGTATCGACAGAATCACATAAAAACCACCGAGGCTCGGAGCTTGAAACATTAAACACTAATAAATATAAGAAAATGACTCTCAGGTTTTACTCATTACTGGCGCTGCCGTGTTACCAATCAAAAGAATATTGATTTTGTATTGTAATGTCTCTCCTATGCCCATTTGAGTTTTGCTATATCATCCCTGTAAATTGCACCCGTATCGACACAGTGAAACCACGCCGTCCTATAAATTTCACATGCATATGTTGTAGCTTAGGCAGTAGAGATGGTCGATCATCATTTGGACGGTCGGTGGATCGATCCCTCTGGTCGACTTGTCAAAGCAAGATACTCGAACCCAAATTGTTCCTGTTGTGTATGTAAGAAATCATTTTTCGGACCACCGGGAAGATGTGTCTGAAGCCTTAATACATTCTGCTGTAGGCCTTACTGTGTGTTTGACGAAGCTAAAAAAAAAAATCTATATTTTTCACATTAATAATGTATTAAATGACAATGTGAAAACAACATGACAAAGTGAAAGGTGTCACTTGTCAGATTATCCCCTCGGCTTTATGATGCTTTCTAGTGATTTTCAGCTCATTTTCACCCACAGCAGGGAGCTGTTTTCAGCTGAAGAAGCTCTAAAAACCCGCTGAACGCGGCCCGCTCAGCAGACAGACACGGTTAAACACTAGCTGGTGAACACAGCGGAGCTAAAGATCTAGATTTTTCCCTCAGGAGTTGGTAGCAACCGAAAACAGAAGAAGAAGAGCGCGAATAACTAACTTACATTAATCATTTGGACAGAAACAAGAGTCCATGTGAATGATAATGTTGCTCTGAAACTGCTGGATGTGAAAAATAAGCAACTCCAGTCCTCCAGTGGCAGAGAAAAAACAGAAGATAGTGAAGGTTTAACTAGCCGACTGACAGAAATCAAACCGTTTCAGATAACTGATATCAAACAGCAGCTCAGCCCAGCTACAACTGGTCTTTATATTTCCCTTTGGATAACTCAATGTGGCATGCTTTATACACTTCCAGTGGCTGCACACGGACTGCGATATCTCTGTAAATCAATCTTATCCTCCTCATTTCACGGTGAATTGTTTCTTTTCCCCGCGGACGCCTCTGTGGTAAAGGTCAGAGAAGGAGGTTGTGCTCTTATAATGGTAAAAGATTGAATGTGTGGCCACACAGGTTCAGCAGTGTTCAGTATTGATCGCTGTGTAGCAGCAGCATGTTACGGTAGTAGATAAGACTACAGCTCAAAAGAAGCTCATACATCACTGAAGCTGAGTGCGACTCCAATAGAAGAAGTGCTTCAGATCGTGTTTAACACGACATGTATCTGTGAGCAGTTTATACCAAAGATCTGTACAGTTTATAATTTCTATAACCACGGACCAACTCCTAAGATTAACACTGTAAATAACCATTATACCATTATACAGTATCTTGCCCAACGACACTTCGACATGCAGACTGGAAGATCCACCAATCACCTGATCAGTCCGGTTACATGTCCCGCCCAACCGGCTCCTGTTCTGGCATAACACAAGAGTTGAGGCGGAGCAGCCGGAGGACATCAGAGGGAAAACCAGAAAACATGTCCTCCGTAAAATATGATCCAGTTTCATCAAAATCAGTGAAATAGTTGGTGGTGTGTGACTTAGTGCCGTGAAGCATTTGGATGATCGTTCCCGGAGAACAGACGTACGAATGACAGAGACACCGTTCACCTGATTACGAGTCAGCTGTTTTAGACGCTGCTAAATAAAACCACAGTGTAGGCGACTATGAAGTAGACGATATTGAACTGTTTTTGGCATGATGCAGCAAAACACCGTAGCATGAGTGATCTGTAATCGGTGGAAATGTACAGTCCACTCAGACTGTATTTCCAACACTGGGAAGGACAGAGCGACGATATTGGCCAGCTCAGCATTGTGTTGCCGTACAGAGGGAACACTGATGATGATGATACAAGGATGATGGTGATACAGTGTCATTACTGTGACCTTTCTATAAGACACCTCACCTTTCTCTGCTTCGCATCGCAGTGAGAGAAGTTTCTCGTACATTAGCAGTATACAGTAACCTGCTTTTAGCTCTGTATCTACAGTCTGTGTGTATCCAAGAGCTCTGGGAGCCACTGCAGATAAACTACAGTAAACTCAGCCTGGAACATACTGTGGTTGTTTACAGTGAGTTCTCCCAGTAGCCTTAAAAAGTCAGAGCACATCTCACAAGTTCAGTTTTTCTAGTGATGGTAATGAAGAATCTGAACAGCTATTGAAGTAACCCACTCGGGAATATCTTTACCGTCATCATCAGATGTTCTTTGCTGTGTGTTTAGTGCTCATTAGCAAATGTTAGCACGCCACATTACGATGTTTTACACTGTAAAACTGCTAACAAACATTAGTATGTCTGTAGACTCACGAGGGGCAATGCAAACTCTGTCACTCGCCCCCAACTCAGTACACAGCACAGATGAACTTCCATTTTATCCAATCTACACCGAGACCTGTGCGAGATACTTATCATGGGTTTAAATCCCACACATCTAGAAGAAATATGAATATAAAACATATATGTAACTTACATTTGTATACTGACAGTGTGAACAGACTTGTGTACTCAGAATGGCAAGTGAAAGTGTGTAAGTTGGTGGATTTAAGGAAAAAAAAAGCTTCCTTTCAGCATATTCCTCATGGAGCCAACTTGAAAAACATTTATGTCTGCTACACTTCTGATATTGGTAAGCCTGTTGAAGGCAGTTTTGTTGGCCCCAAAAACAGCAGCCGGTTCTGAAGACACTGACGGCTAAAGGGAAGCTGGAGTTGAGGCTGATATTCTATGTGGATTCCCAGTTATCTTATTAACACAATATTTTATTCTGGAAGACATCCATTGAACCTGGCAGCTGGAGGCTGGACCAGATGTGACTCTATTTGAAGCTCTTGAAGCTGTTTCCAACTCAAATATATTCATAAACTGATCTGTGGAAGCAAAGAAACACTGACAGCTGGGTTAGGTGGAGGTTTGAGTGGATGTCTTAAGCAAAGTGTCAATCAATTGTGGTGCAGCCTTCTTGAAATAAGGCAAAATCCCTGTGAAGGTTTTCCAGACCACAATGAGCAAAGTGAAATCAGAGCACCGTATCCTCTGATCCAGACTCCAGCCATCCTCCGCTGCTCAGTTTCGGGATTTGCCTCTCTCCGTGTTCAGCTTCAAGTGTATGCGCGCTAGGTTTGTTTGCAATGACAAGAGAGGAGAGGAGGGCATCCGTCAAAGTCAAGGGGGGCGGGGGAGGGGGTGACAACTTCATGAGCAGCGATCAGGTTCAGTCACACACACAGAGTCAAAAGCCAAAGTGCTGTTAAGTGCAGGGTTCACCTTTCCCAGTGCAAGGAACATAAAGACTCTCCATCTGGGCTCAGCTGACAAACTAAACTCTCCTTCAGGCTTGGAACGAGACTCACATGGCCTTTTAAACCCCCTGCGGATTTGGCCTCTGTCTCCGTGCCCTTCTTTCATCTGCAATACCTCAATGATACCACACAGCAACACCGACGTGGACACCTCCCGCTCTCGTAAATCGCCTTTCCCTTCTCCTCTCAACGCCACCCTGCTACGGTGTCTTTCTCTTTCTCCACCTCTGTCACATCTCCTTCCCCTCCCTCCTTTTGTCACTCCTCCGTGACTGTCACTAATTCGCTCCGTCACTCGTCACCTCCTTCTCTTCGCGTCCTGGTTTCCTGCTCCATTTCTAGAGTGTCACCAGTGTAATACGAGAATGTCTCTGAGTTCTCTCTCTGCTCTCTAGCGACCTTGTTTTTAACCTTGTCCCTTCTCTGCCCCCCCCCCCCCCCCCCCCCCCCCCCCCCCCCCTTCTCTGTCTCCCTCTTCTTTTATTTTTCGCCCAACAGCCAAGATGGCAATGAGCAGCATCCTCAACGCTGATGACATCAAGAAAGCTCTAGATGCATTTGCAGGTAAAGCATCCCATATGAACTGTGGATGATGAGGCTGAGAATGAACTCCAGCTTGGGCAAACTTTGGGCTGGTGTTGAAGACAAGTGCCACTGGTTTTAGACAGGTTTGAGATGAGTAGTACTTGTTCTTTCACCGATGTTGCAGACACAAAATTTTGATATATCGAATACTGAAATAGGTAAGAATTGAGATGCAAATTGGGGGATGTAGGTGGTTCCAAAAGTATAAAAAAATAATTCCCAAAATACTCTCCTGGATCATATGAGCTATGTTATGACTACCAGATTAAATCCTAATATCCGAATATTCAGTAACTAAACTCAGTGTAGCCCCCAAAGTCTTAAAAGGTGATTTTTACATCTTGTGCACACACAAAATCTTTTCACATCCTACCAGATATTTCTAACAAACTTATTAAACTTTTTTCGAGTGATTCAAGTGTTTCATGCTGATCCAAGCTTCAACTGTGAGTCACGTAACGCTGTCGACATGACATGACACATCTCAATGCTGAAGACACTGGCAGATAAAAAATCATCATGTAAAAGCTGATACTAATGAATATTTGCATCGTGCATGTGTGCAGTATATGTTTGCATCTATAACGAGATAGACTCCATGACCTACAACTGATGGGTCCTCTGGCAAACACGTGTTCTCAATTTAGAACTGTCACACTGTTAAATTATAATTACATTTTTCGCCCTTGGGCCTAATCACCTACATCAATGCAGGACAAACAATTTCAAGTAACTTCATGAGTATGCACACTTACCTGTGTGTGCAGGATTTTCTTTGGTGGTGTCTCTTTGACCTCTAACGTGTTAGATGCTGTGTGTCTGTGTGTGCGTGCAGTTGCTGACTCCTTTGACTATAAGAAGTTTTTCGATATGGTGGGTCTGAAGGCCAAGTCTTCTGATGATGTGAAGAAGGTCTTCACGGTGCTGGACGCCGACAACAGCGGCTTCATAGAAGAGGAGGAGCTCAAGTGAGACAAACACAGATAGACACGCGCATACTGCATATAAACTCAAACGATGCAAAGACATGATGTCGTGTTTAGTGTAGCGTGACACGGATCAATTCTGCTTTTCTGTCCCTGCCTAGATACGTCCTGAAGGGTTTCGCCAAAGATGGCAGGGACCTGACAGACAAAGAAACCAAAGCATTTTTAAGAGCAGCCGACAAGGATGGAGACGGCAAGATTGGAGTCGATGGTAAACATCAGATTCCATTAGTGAGAGTGTCACAAAGTCACAAAAACAGACAGGAAGCAACGCGAATGTTGAAAGGAAATCAAACACACGCAGGCAGACTGTCTTCTTTTGTGGCATTTATTTATTCCTCATTCGTTACTACTGCAGTTTCATGGGTGGTTCATTTTATATTTTGAATTTATTACTTTTCAAGGTCAGTGGGGTCTTCTTCCTGCACTGCATTTGGTTTGACTTTCTATGCCAAAGAAGCAGCATTTGAATAAGGTGCAGGTGATTAGCATCACTGACTGAAATTGTCCTCATCTGTCAAATTAACAGAGCCACAAAGCATGTAGAATTTTAAGGAAGCTAAATATCTTCATCAGACACCCACACAGACGTATGCCAGAGCAACTCAGTGCCTCTTATAGAACATATCTTCAGGTGTGTAATCTGTTCACGTCATCCAATAGTAGAACATGTAGGGTTGTGCTGAAAATTCATCATATTATAGGTTAACTCGATATGATGCATTTAACTTTACTATCAAATGAAAATAAAGTTAAGAGTGAAAGAAAAAAGAGCAATAGATCTGCATCTACTGTTTCTCAAAACTGACATACTGGTCCCACAATCTAAAAAACAGAACACTGATGAAGAGAGCGTTATCGTCTGCGTATTGTAAAACACGCATAAGAGATAATTTTGATAAAATTAATCTATTGAGAGTTTTTTTGTAGAACAAATGTCACAAATAAAATAAAAGTCTGTGGCAGCACCCTCCCTTGCATTTGGAAAAATGTCAAAACTCTTTTCATTTAGTAAAAAGAAAAAATATTCACCTGTTTTGATCCCACATGTCCACCCAATAATTTTTGTACAGTGCCAACCTATAAATTGTGCACACTCTATATTACTGTTGAGCATGTTCCAACTTCATGCCATAACTTTTCTACTTTAACTTTGACACTCTTACATAATTGCAAGCTGTTCATTTTTTACTTTCAGAAAATAACTTTTGCTTTTTCTTCCTCTCTTGCAGAGTTTACTACCCTGGTGAAAGAATAAATAGTCACCTAGTGTGACTGACTAGCACTCCAGGATCACCTCCTAACCACCTCTCATCCTGACACCCGCTGGACCCCTCCCTTCTGCCCCAGCGCCCACACCTCACCACCCTGCCCCGACTGACTCCCAGCCCATCAGACAGCAGCAATTCCTGCTTCCCTTCTTCCTCGCCCTCTCCCCCACTGCTGTCTTCGCTCTAAGTGCAATGCTGCACTATAGAAAGTAAGCTGTGGTGTGTCACCCCACTCCACACACCTCCTCAAACGTCCCACAGCTATATTCATCCTATTTATTTTATCCTTTTTATACAAACTGTTCTTGTTTGTGTTTATGTATAAATATAGAACATGCCTGCAGGAATAAATCTCACATTTTAATGCATAAAGTAGATATTTAAAGTAAGCAGAGAGTATAAGAGAACGACCCTTATTTCCTTCTGTATTTCTGACTTTACCCTCGTCATTTTCTTAGCCAACATTTCACTTTCAATCTTTCTTTCTTCCCTTCTTTTCTTCTGTCCTCCTCTTCTCTCTTTCAATTTCACTTCTGGCACTGTGCCCTTCCTGCATTCGCTCGCCCCTCCCTGTGCCTCCTACACCATCACTAACATCCATCAATCTATCTATCCATCCATCCATCCATCCATCCATCCATCCCTTTCTCCTCTGGTAATGAGCTGTTGTAAAACATACCAAAAGAAGAAAGAAGTCAAGCTGTGAAAGACTCAAATAAAATGAAAAGAAAAACAAAGCCTCGAGAACACTGACTCACTCTTCTGTTAATTCCTTCCTTTGATGTGACTCTTCTATCTGATTTTAAACTCTCAATCCGCCTCCCAACTTTCCTTCCTTTTCTCTGTTTCGCTGTCACTTACTCTTATCGAGCAGAGCGAGTGAAGCATATCTTCAAAGCAACCTAATAACGTATGAAAGGATGTACTTTAAAAAGTAATAAGGGCAAAATTAATCCTTTAGTGTCATCTGTTAGTATTCATTAGCGTTGACTGTGTCGCTTTAAGCGGTGACAGGAGAGGAAGAAACTCTTGTTTTCCGTGCGGTCCATGCTACATTATGAATGCAACTTCGCTGCGAGAGAAACAGGAGGCGGAGGCCACATTATTCCACTTGCCAAAGAGTCTTTACTCAGAAGTGCCGTGCTAGTTTAACAGAACCATGCTGTCAAGCCATTAGCAGGATTGGATTCACACTGAGGTTCAATTTGGGTTAAGTATCCCCAGCGGAGGATCCAAACAGGCGTCGCAGGAATCCTGATCTTCTTTAGTAGGCCATTTTACTGCCTGAGCAAATAAACACAGATCTGAAACTTTAAAGGCTATCACTTAAAAGACGAGGAACAGGAAGTGTTCCAGTGTTGTTCCAGTTCTGTGTAGATCGGACAAGCTCACCGCTGGCCAGTGTCATTCAGATGAAAGACAAATGCCAGACTCTCTTTCGTGACAGTGTGGGCATGACTATGTTTTGGTCCGTTCTCCATGCTCCCATCAGGAGCGTTTTGCCCTCCAGGCTTTGGTAAGACTGGTCAGACTTGGTCAGTTTTTCTTGCAGTCTGCATGCGGCGTTTTATTTTGAAAAGTGACCAGATTCTCAACGTCTACTTCTGGGCCGGCTCGATCTGCTCTGTGCTGCTTGACGTGGCTGATCACTTAGTCCTTCAGCTACATGAGAGTCATGAACGTTGTCTAGAATGGCCATCACGGCCTGAAAGTTGATGGCGCATCCATGCATCCACCATCAGAACTGGGCAGTATTTGGATCAGAATCTGGTGACAGTTGGTGGGTTGTTTCATTATGTTGCCAGGCAACTTCCAATCAAACCACACCCACACATTAATGATGAAGCAGGTCAGTTTTTGAATGAGTTGTCAAGTATTTTATTATGTAATAACTAATTACAATGTTGGTCAATATTATCATCATGCCAGCAGCAAAAAAATGCCACTAGCTAATAAAGTGAAACACACTGGTTAAAGTAATGATGATACATGATACATGACGCCATAAAAATGGTTTTACATTATCTATGAATGCATTGCATTTTTCATTACATTTCTGATTCAGACTTTTTATCCCAATTTTACAAGATATTACATGATCTGCCAGAGGTTACGGGTTCCTTTTCTACAAGCCATTTTCCAAAGTAAATTAGTAATGCAATTAATATTTATTAATAGAGTTCAGTAGACCGTCTAGAGAAAAATGTCAGAGGTACAATACAAAGCTAAAACACAAACTGATACAGTACATGGCATCGTGTATATATCCCTGAGCTACAGACGACAGATCTTATATAGAAAGGTCAATCATGTTCTGAGCACTGATTCATAACTTTACACTATGTACACAGTGACCATTTATTTCCATTCATTCATACGTCAGAACCAATAAACCAAGCATTTCAGAGAGGGAAAGAAAGACGATAAGAGCATACCCAGATTCATTCTCAGTGTTTTACAGATCACAAAACCAATTTTGAAAAACTATGACAGCATGAATAGATGTTGGTTTAACAAGATCTAAAAGAAATACACAGTCATGAATAGAAGTCAAGAACAGAACACGGTCCATACAATCAAACATGGTGGAGGTTGGCGTTATGACAGCAGTGACGTGGCCACCAATGAGTCCAGATTTAAATCCCATAGATCACCTGTGGAGAGATCTCAAAGCCGCATTTTGGAGAAGGAACCCATCAAATCCAAAATCCAAGTACAGACGTGTGAGAAACTCAATGATGGTTGCAGTAAAAATGATTGATTTCAGGTATTTTCTACCAAATATTAAGTTGATGGTGCCAATAATTTTGTCCAGGAGTTCTTTGTGGATTATCTCAGATCTTTTTATGTTGTTCCAGTGGAAACCAAAGAAATAAACATGAGAATACCAAAGCATGTGCGATTGCAACGATCTTCAGGGAGAATTATGTGACAGAAATCCAAGGGTACCCATATTTTGGCCATTTTGGCCTTGGACACTATGGCAAATGTATATCGAGAGGTATGAAAACACTAGTTGACAAAACAACCTCCACTTAAGATCCACTTACTCACTTCCCACCACAAATGCTGCTATTTCCAAAGACCCAGAATGAGCTGTCGAGCACAATGAAAGCATCCGTTTAAGATGTTAAGATGTCATCATCGATTAAACCGCGGGGCCGATCTGTCGTCGGTGTGCGTCGGCTTCAGCTTAACTGTGGCAAATGGGTTTGTACCCCTTCAAAAAAAAAAAGACCAAAAAACAGAAAAAATAAGAGAGAGAAATAAATGTTCTACGAAGAGGAAAAGACAGAGACAGAGCGGAGAAAACCAATATCAGAAATAATGGCCCTAAATAACATCTTTGAGCACAACAGTAAAGGTTATAACAAGAGAAATGAGAACTGCATTTCAAACTGTACAAGCATCATCTAGCAAACTGCTCACCTGAAGTGAGAGAGAGAGTAATAGTCATGGTTCCCAAATGGCTATAACAGAAATGGTTTCAGTGCTAAACTGCACTTCAAACGCTAATGGAAGGAAAGCGATTTGGTGCCATTTAGATCACTGCCCTCGTGTGTTCTTCTCTGATTTAATGGCTTCATGATACACTTGAAAAAATATCATTAGTTTCTGTGGAAGAGAACATGAGTGGCCTCCATTTAGGCATTTCACAACCTGTCTGTGCTTTCAAAGGCAGTGCCAGCGTTACATTAATCTTACCTCGGGAAGAGTTCTGGTTGTGATCCGTGTGGTTTTGATCTCTGGAGGAAGAAAAAAAAAGTGAGAAAGGTATGTGTAAGTGAATCCAAACCACAAAACGTAGACACATGCACTAATGGAGGCTCGGCAGGCTGCAACCCCTCGTCCCTCTGCTTTCAGTCCATCCTCCCACAAGGCAGTGGGAGGAAGTCCAGTTGACACAAAGTGCAAAATCACATTTTTCACAACAGAGACAGACAAGGGGGCAACGACAGCCGTGCATGACGGAGACGCTGAGGAAAATGCATCAGTGTCACGATTAAAACGAATGAAATGAAATAGATACCCAGTGTTCAGTGTCACTGAAAGCAGCACAAATCTCCATTATGGATACATTCAAGACTTCAGTAAACAATTCACGAAGGAGGAACTGCTCCATCAACTGAGATGTGAATAAATTGTTTACTGAATTTGAAATGTATGAGCAGTGTCTGGCAGATGGTGGAGCGCGATGAAGGCTGCATTGCGGGGAAGGCTCCAGGAAGGATCTACCATCGCTTCCCTGCTCACTTTCTGTCCCCTAATATACCAACAGTTTGGAATATTAGTACAATGTCATGACTTTCTTTGAAATAAATCGTTTTATAAAACAAATAATCACTTGTTAGGAGGGTCATTCATCACATTAAAGTCTCTCTGCATGCAGGAACAATGCTATTCAAACCACTGTGTGCTTGAATAGGTCCAAAGAGGAACACTGCAGCACCCAAAAGGTTATGTACCAGACCTATTAAGCAGGGGTGGAAGTTTTTCAAGCCTGTAATTCCTTTTAGTCTACATTACAATATGTAATCTACTTAGATCCTTTTAAAATCATAAGTCACTCTTGAGTAAGATGACAATTTTAATTATATTCAAACCTCTCTGGTTCTTCATTTCATGGCCAATAAGGCTATCAGCCGATTGCAATGAAAAACATAAATCACGGACAAAAAAATCTGAAACACTGCGGCAGGCTCAGGTTTGGAGAGGTGGCTGCAGTGAAGAGTGCATGAGCGGGAAGTCATTTAAGCGCTGGAGATTTGTAAAAGCAGAGACCAAACTGGGACAGACGACGCCATAATTTATACTGAGCAAAGATAATAATGGCTGAACAAAAGTGAAGTGTGCAACATGTCCAGTAGTTTCAGTTATGTAGTCATACTAGTATTTTTGACACCACTAGTTTTACTTGCAGTTGAATATTTAATCGATGTAACAGTACTTCTACTTTCCAGTACTCTTTCCACCACTGCTATTTAGTCACAAGGACTTCAAGTAGGTCTTCAGCTTCAAGTCACAGCATGCCAAAACAAGAGCACACACACGCACGCGCACAACCTCCTCGCCCGTACACCAGCATCAGCAGCTGGAGCTTCCTCCCTGCATCCACCAGAAAGACGGATGTGGTGCCATCGAGAACAGCACTTTGCCGCAGTGCCCCTGCTGGACAGACTGGGGAATGCCATCAAAGATTTAAACACCATATCTCATCAGAGCTGTCCTGTAACATTTCTCCATCATCCATATGGTACGTAAGTGTTAGCAGCCAACACTCATGAAACATTTATGACGCTAATTAAATGCTTACATACGTAATATACAAACAACAGCTAGAAAAGCTAAAAGCGAACCCAGAGGAGTGCAATAATAAGGCACCTTTTATGAATGGAAAGTTAATTACTTTATTAATAGCTAATGAATAATTTGCTGATGCTCCATCGGTCAGTAAAAAGCCAATAATAAAAAGAAGTTTTGGTTTTCCAGGTGGTAAAAACCGCTGATGGATTAAAACGATGTATTAATGACTTATTACCATTAATGACTGCAGACCGGTTTGTGAGGAATGAATAAACAGATTAACATAAACACCAACAAAAAGGATTTTCAAGGATTGTCCTTGTTAATGACTTATAGCTAAAATATTCATGAATCAGTTAGCACCAATAAAGTTCAATTTGATTAAATTAAAATTTACTTACATAGCACCAAAACAGACGTAATCTCAATCTATGCTATGCTCTTTATAGCGACTTAACAATTCCCACCATGAGCGCACACTTGGTGACAGCGGCAAGGAAAAACCTCGAGCAGGTGGCTTCATAAAAGGTGCCTTTTTAGAAAGGGATCCTCACATTTCTTTTAATTACAACAGAAATAAGAAGAAACGTACAACACTCATACAATATTGCTAATCGCTGGATAGAGACAGAGAAATTCTTGATCTGACTGTTGGCCATACCGTGTCTTCTGAACTAGCCTCGGCCCTCCTGTCATGACCCGCCGGTCGCCTCTCAGATTGTCTATTTGAAAGCTGAGGTGGAGGTGGAGGCGGAGGGGGCGGGGCGCCGCCGTAGCTGCTGCTCCTTGATTGGTCGACCAGGCTACTCATGCTGCTGTTGTTGCTGCTGCTTTGGAGACTGGAGTTACTGAAATGACAAGAAAAATTCGACGTATAGTGTGGATGAATGTGCCTATTGTAAGTCTCATTGGATGAAAATATTAAATAAATGAATGTAACATAATGTAAAATGTAATGTATAGTATCTATTTGCTTGCTTATTCTCCTTCACACATACTTAGACACAAAAATATGAATTGAAGCATGGTTTGCCCTCTAAAATATATGAGATTTCACCATGTTCAGTGAGTTTGATCTACATTAACATTCACATTGTGGGCATTTAGCTGTGGGATGTGTCCAAAGTGACTAAGGAAAGTTTTAGTTTAAAACCTCCCACTGATTTTCCTCACAGCTATGGGTCACCCACATATCTTAAATAGTTCATGTTATTATTCCAGGCCAGGAGTTTCATGCTGACCCCTTTTAAAAATGTTGAGCCCATAAAACAATAAGGGCGACCTGGAGGAGGTGCAAAATGTATTCTGTAACAGGACTGAAGGTAAACGTTATGTAGAACGTTTAGTCTGTTTAATTCATCTGCTCTTAATGACGGCAGGTAAAGAATTAATCACAACCTTGACTCCAAAAAAGAGAATGCAGGATTTACAAACGAATACTCTGGAAGAAACCACTTCTTATCACGACTTACTGAGGTACTGATGAGGTGACCACCTGAACCAAATCTTATGTAATGAGGCTGGCATGACTAATAAATCAAAATTTAAGCTTACTCTGGTGTAAGCTTGTGTGTTTGTGCAGTGTTTAGAGTTTCAGTCCACCCTAAATCCGCAATTTGCACCACAACCCAAGACACCTTCAGCTTGAGTCCAGTTAGGGTTGTTAATGTTGAGTATCTTGCTTGCACTGCAGTACCTGGCTGTTTGCTGAGGTGTTATTACCTGCACCTTTAGACTAAGGTAGCATAGACTCATCCCAAAGCTCCACAGTGATCTAAGTGATTATTAGAAGACAATTTCTTCATCAGCCTGCTCTTAGCACACTTCTTGAATATGTTGTGTTGGATGTTTACCGATAGTTTGGAGGATCGTCCATTGCTTCCACGTAGGTGGCTGGAAACCATCCAGGCCTGAAAACAAGAGAGCCAGAAAGTGAAGATGACATTTAGCGCGTTAAGTCTTGATATAGACACATTTAACTATTAATTAGTAAAGATAAATACATTTTTAATACAGTTTAAACATCCAATTGTTTCTTGAACATCTTCATGCATTCATGATCCCCAGAGGATGCATCCTCTAACTTTTTCTTTAGCTCCACCGTCCGGTCAAATATTTTGATTCATGACCAGATACTTGAGTGATGACATTCCCATCAGCCTCAGCTTTTAGTTTATGTTTAATAACTAGCAAGTGTTAGCATGCTAACACAATCAGTTAGCACAGAGGTCACGGTGGATGGGTGGGTCAGACACTTTTACACAGGAGACTGCAACAAAAATACTTGGTTAGAAACTTGATCATGGTTTGGATAAAATGTTAACAAGGGTTAGGGTTAGTCAGGAAGACTTGCACTGGTGGCAAACATCTCTGCTCATCTGTGCGTGGTAAACACAAGCATCGTCATTGTAAAGAGGCTGGCATATTGACTTTAGCCTTTGTACTTTGTCCTTAGTCTTGTTGTTCTTGCTTCGACAGTTTTTCTTTCCTGTTTACTTCACAGCCAACGTTTCACCGAGTAATAATACTCACTGTTTCTTGTTTTATTCCTGACAAATGTTGCTTGTATAAATGTAAAATTCATCACTTCCTTCCCACCAGCTGATTTTTCCTCAGGAAAAGAATATTAAATCTGAAAATGTTTGTAAACCAGCTGAATATATTGACCTTCCGAATGACATCAGTGTTCAACAGAGAGTGCAGCAGGGTGCTGTATATTTCACTTGAGCAGCAGACATATTTACAACGGGTGCGGATGGTTGAGCAAGACGGACGAACACCTCTGCATTCACACAGGCGCTCACAGGGGAGCGTCACTCACCGTGAAGTGCTGTCAGTGCGACCGTACAGCCAGCCGTTTTTGGGCTGTTGGACCAGCACGGTGATCATCTCTCCCTTGGAGAAGGGCAGCAGGGTGCGATTGGAGCTAACAGGGTGGTGGTCCACACGTGCCCTCATGACATCTCCTCTGCCGCCACCTCCCGAGCTAGAAACGCTTCCCTGGGGTGACGGTGCTGTGGGAGATGACAAATGAAACAGCACAAGCAAGCTGATAAACTCACTTCAATGGCAAAGAAGGATCTCTGGCGAAATGATTAAAGAAAAAAATAAATGGCTACGATTTATTTCTTTATTCATTACAGCCCTCGTACTCATAACTCAGAGGGCTAGCAGACTACTAAGTATCTTACTCTATGCATAATTATTTTGCTTGGATGGCAGGGGATGCAACTCACTAAAGAGGTTTTCTCTCTAGTGGGAATAAGTTGTGCCACTTTAGTGCTACAGTCAACAAGCCTGCAATGTTTCAGAAGGACAAAGCATAAGTAGAAGCGCTATTTAATATTCTAGAGATTGTTTATTGTCTGTTTGAGCATATATTCTCACTCCAGATAAGCAAGCCAAATAATTAGACAAACTTTCTGCAGGGCAAAGTGCGAGATAAAGAGGCACGAAAGAACACGAGGTGAAAAAATATGAGGAGGCAGAGAAAGATGGAAGGGAGGGACGCAGACGAAAAAGTTAAAGAATGATAAAGTCTTAAACTCTTATTTACTTATAATCTGTTTTGTCGCTTTTGAGGCATTGTGTTCTTACAGACGACGATGAATTGATATGATATGATATCGTTTCCTAGCTGCTGATATTTTTTGATTTATTGTCTGCGTCCAAACCAAGCGGCGACGTCCGTGACTGTGAAGGGAAGCGCCAAAAACTGCAGCTCCTCAAACGTCCACCTGAGGCTGGCTACAGAACATAAGCCTTTATGTTAAAATGTCCGACCTCGCAGCAGGAATAAACATGTTTACAGCCTGGTACAAAAAACTGTTTTGGCCTCTATAGCTGATTTTTCACGTCACAGACTCTCCAACACGGCGGTGTGACTCACCTCTTGATGGTATGTTTCCAAGGATTGGCTCCTCTCTGCTCCTTCTCATCTCGTCCTCCTTCGTCCCCATCTATAGAATAAGAAGAATACATACACAGTTACTTGACTGTCAGTCATCTGTGGGGTTGCTGTGTCATTATATTATATCCTCTAAACACCAGTAAACAAAAGCTCAGGAGTGAGTCAGTTAATGTTATCTTCGGTGTTGGATCTCCTGTCTCTCACAATGAGCAGTGTGTGACTCTGGAAGAGCACAGATGTCTGTCTGAAGTGGCTTACAGGCTTCACTCTGCTATAGACGAGGATAAATCCCACGTCAGACCAAAACAAACACAGGATCCACGTTAATCCTCTGATTGTTATTACAGTAGGATGTGGGATCTGTGGGGTTCGTTGGCACGTCACCTTCGGATGAGGAGCAGACTGAAGCTGACGGGGTTTATCTCAGGGCCGTCTTTGTTGTTTACTCGAATGGTAATTGCAGCCTTCATGCAAAGAACCGTGTGGTTTGAGTTTGTGAATCATCCACGCTGTTAATCCGCCGTTCTGAGATGTAGAGATGTCTAAAGTGCGTTCATCCAGATGATGTGTGACGTACAGATTTTGATTAAAGTCAGCGATTGGACAGGAAAAAATACTTATAACTGTCTCACGAGCATGTATTTATGTTATTCCGTCCTTCTATTTCAGGTTTAATCCCCTTCAGAAAGCTTATGATGCTTCATGCCAGAGGTGTGATTCACCCTGATGGCTTCAAACGTACTCTCCAGCCAGCAGAGGGCACCCTGGTAACAAAAATGTGACTGTAATAACTCACTTGATTCTCTATGACACACTGTGTCTGTGTTATCCATCTCACTGCAGATAACATCCAGCTCCACCACAATGTGCTTTCTTATCTAATATTTGCTTTATGGCTTCAGATGATCAGACACTATAAAACAAAAGTTTCGGCTCAGGTCCTGTTGTGCATTTCAAAAGGTATTTGTGGCGCTTCCCCTCAGTTCTTTCCCCCCTCAAACAGGATTATGTCTTTGTGTTCTGAGAGACTCGAATGCAATCCATCTCCGACCCCGCTTGAATAATTCAGTATAAACACAGCTGATTTCTGTAAACTCACAGAGTTGTACGCAGAAGAGCTTCGTCTGGCCTCTGGTTGCCTGGTGGCGTTGACTTCGTCCGTCCAGGCACTGGTCCTCTGCTGGAGGGAACCTACTGTCTGCACACAAGCACACACACACATGTGTTTTTACACATTCATGTTAAGCTTTAACATGAACTGCGAGCGTCCAGCAGCTCATGCTGCAGAAAAACACACACGATGTATGCTCAGTCAAACAGTCTGCGTCCTTTATGGTGAACTCTTGATCATCAGCTTCTCTTAGACTTCCATCTCTTTGTGTTTGTGATGCTCAAATCTGTTGGAGCCAGACATCCATCCATCTGTGACTGCTTATCTTCATCAGGGCTCTGGGAGGCTGGAGCCAATCTATCCCAGTTGGCATTAGGCAAGAGGCAAGGTACACACTGGACAAACTGTTACGGAAATACTGCAGAATCTGTAGCGGATGTCCAGATAAAGTGTTCACAAGGCAAGATCTTGACTTTCTATCCGATACCTTTGACTTTTCCTCTCTTAATTTTGACTTTTTACCTTTCTATGGTCTAGCAAATGACGTTACTTGTTACCTGTTTCATTTAAATAAATCTGGGATATCTTTTAGCACCATGCGCACTTCAAACAGCATGTGCACGTCTCCCTTCACATGGGGACAGCACACGATGGTTTGCAGTCGTATTAAGTGTATTGACATTGTTATCTCCAGTAGATTTAGCAAACATCATGTAGCAAGTATTAAAAGGCAAAAGTGATGGTTTAAATATGTTTGTTGGAGGGGTGTGTACACAGAGTTAAACAAACAGGTGTCACAGCAGGTCCAGTACGGCCTCAAAGGGCTCGGGTTTACAGGGTTGGGTTTACCGTCTCAGTAAAATGTGAGTCAAGTGTTGTGATAAAAAGAGTTCAGAGTTCAGACAACGTGTTCTGTTTCTGTATGTATTAATGAGAGGCCGCTTATCTGTGGCTGATCCTCGTTAAAGAGGATGGGAATCCTGGTCATTATCTTTCTGACGTTCATTGCAATTGCTGTGTGAGGACTCATTTGGCACCTGTAGACAATACAAGCCAAAACGAGCCAGAAAATATATAAAATATCAGATTCACAGATGCTGTTTGAAGTCGGTTTTATACCTTATTCATGAGGTTGGCGATGGTTTGTAGCAGGCCGCAATGTTTCTCAGCCAGGAAGCGGTGTCGTCTCTCCTCCTCTTGCAAAGCCTCGTCATGGCTCCTCCTGAGGAACTGTACGTACTCGCTACAATCCTGAGGATGCACATATTTGACAGTACATATAAATATATATATATTACACAAGGACACAGTCATTTTTCCTCCAGAGTGCTGAAAGAGAAACACACAAACCTGGTTGGCTCCTCTCCTCAGCTGTCTATCCAGAGCGACCGCCTGGCTGTGGACCTCCGTCTCATAGTACCTCCTGCTGTCCTGTGTGACGGAGAATTCACATCACGTCTGTG
The DNA here is from genome assembly GCA_023373845.1 of Nibea coibor. NCBI lineage: Eukaryota > Metazoa > Chordata > Actinopteri > Sciaenidae > Nibea > Nibea coibor. The sequence goes on from CM041727.1 coordinate 5,060,627, forward strand.
TCAAATCATTTCAGTCAATCCAGGCACTGTGAGACAGCGGCGGGTCAAAATTAGCAATCCGCTGGAAATGATGATGGAGACGTTTTCCCATTAATTCTAATGGCTTCCTCAGTTCTAATGACGGATTGTGATTTTTTATGGCCTGGGAGGTAAGTGAGCGATATATCAGTATATTCATTCATCAGATAGATCACTCCATTCCCGCAACACCCCGCGGTTATTAGATTTCCTTCCCTGAAAATGATTCTGCGATAACAGCCTGTTTTGAGTCCCCCTTGTGACCTTGCTTTGGCCCTCACTCACTGCTATGTAATCTCTGTCCAGCCGAACGTTCTGGTCCATCGCCTGAAGAACCTCCACGCTGAACCAGTGGAACTGGACGGAGATAAACAGAAGCAGATTAAACACAGGAGGAGATGGAGCACAGGAGAGTCTGATCATACTCTGATGGGCCGATGTAACTTACGACTCCCTTCAGATCCGCGGTCAGCATTCTTTGGTTCTCAGAGATCCGGATCAGGACGTCGCCTGACAGACAAGAGCACGACATGTTGCATAATATTACTTAATATATTTCTAGTAAACAATAACATGACATCATTCAATATAATGTGTGGTCAGTATATCTGCCATTGCATAAGAAGAGGTCACAAGCATATGGCTTAATTAAAGGAGCGTGGTGCTTTAATATATTACATATTAATTATCTATTTTCTATGTGTGTGTTTACTAGATTATTTCTACTTTTATTAATCCAGCTTCATTGTTGTCATTTAATTTTACAATGCTTTCTACGTATGCTCAAGTTTATGACCTATGATGATGTTTATGGAAAGTCATACAAACTGCTGTCTTCAGCTAATTGTGAAGGGTTCATTGCATGGATAAAATATGGTCTCAATAAACGCTGCTGCTTGAAGCTAGCTCGATGCACACCTGTCAGGCTAACAGGTGTTAGCCTGACAGGTAACAGGTAGGGGGGTCTAAACATCTTTAGTGTTTCCTGTTTTAATTTGTACACCTCCCCTCTCCACGTGTCTTTAACTTCCGGCCAGTTTTGATTGTCTGTCCCACCTTGATTAGTTTCGTCTGTATCTTGTTATCTTGCCTTCGCTTGCGTTTTCAGTCTGCGAGCTCCTTGGTTCGGGAGTGTCAGTGTTCCAAAGAGATACCTCCTGTTTTTTTGACTACGCCTTTGTTTTCTTGAACCTTACCCACTTTATGGATTTTGGACTTTGCTTGCTCCTGTTTGTCTTCCTTGTGCTGTTCTCTGGTATCAACCATCCCCTGCCTCATCCCGCCTTTGCTCATTGATATTGTTCAGCACCAGTCCTGCCACTGTGGTCTGTGTTTGAGTCCCATTACTTGTTCTTGGTTACCCTGCTTGATACTTTTTTTTTATCCTGCTGTGACGTTATATTCTAGAAATGTTGAACTTTGGTCTTTGAAATGCTAGCTGGGATTCATTTCCTCTCTGGGGAAACTCTACAGTACGAGTACAATAATGATCGAGTTTGGACAATATCTTCAACTGCAGACACTAAAGCGAACACGACTCCCCTTTAAGAGTGGCTGGGTTAAGTGAGCGGAGCACGGCCCGCTGCCTGTCATCATCTATTATTCATGTTGTCTGCTGGCATCTGATACCCGTTCTGCCAACACTCTGGGCTTTAAAACAAACGCAAACATACATGGTGTTGCAACAAAACTTTGAACCTTTGAGTTAAAAATCTGTTTTGGTATGTTCTTGATCTGAGATCAGCTCACTCAAAGTCTTTTAGTCTTAGACTGTTATAGTCTTAGACTCCAAAAAAGATGCTAGTCACGCACGTAGTCATAAAGTGCCACCCGAGGATAAACTTTGGTCTTCGTGATACTGAAGCAAACGGTATAATTAGTTTCATAAATGTCCATGAACTAATCAAAAACACAATGCTCACATCTTGGAGGCAGAGAGTTCCTTTGTGTTCACAGTCAGTAATTATGATGTTGCACATACTGTACCTATGGAGCGTGAGGACACGGTGTGGACAGCTCTCTCCCCGATCTTTGAAAGTGCACTGAAGTACGCCTCACTTGTTGCCGCAAGAGCTGAAACACACATAATCATAATCGGCTTTTAAAATGCAAATGTATTTGATTTGCTGCCCTGGCATAAAAACAGAGCGATTAATTATAAAAATGGAAATGAACAGGAGATAATTCAAATTAGCATACACATACATATCTCTCTGTAATTATTTGGAAATGTGTTACATAACAGCCTCATAAAATCATGGTATGCATTAACCATAAAGTCGCTCTTTGCTTAAAGCCCGATGGTGAGATAGCTGCAGTTAGCCTACTTCAGCTTAACTTATATATGCCTCAATGTATACATTTTGATGGACTGACATCTTGGTGTTGACTAAATCCAACAAAGGAGAAAGAGCTGGTCCTCCTAAAAGGTAACTGGCCTAGCTTAGCCTCCGTGGCGGGAGGAGCAGGACCGCCAGCATAACGGCGGGCAGTGACGTCACTCATACGCTGTTCATTCTTTACACCCTCAGTGATCTCAGCTTATGGCTCGAATGGAATTTATGATCCGGCGTGGTTCCTTTGAAATTACATTATAAATTAACTTATATCAAGTAATTATTAACGCGTGCTAGATAGGAAGTTACACGAATAACCCAGTTAGAGCTTACAGCTCTCTCTAGCTACTGTTTTATGTCAAACGTGGGTCAAATCAAGGCAACCTCATCTTCAGCCTGGTGTTGACTGAGCAGAGGAGAAGATTCTACACAAACCAATCAAACAGACGCTGCCTGAGGCTGACGGATTAATGGATTCCAATAAGAAACACCAGCGCAGACGGGAGAGTCAGACCAGCATCCACCGTCTATTTGAAAAATAGATCTTCTTTGTTATTTAGGAGGAGAAGCCGCGTCAATAGGATCAAAACAGACTCTAAGTTACATTGGTTCCTGCCTTGAGCTCATTAACATGTCAAGAAGTTATTGCTCTACCCTGAACGCACAGAGGGAACTTATAGCCTCTGCACAGGTGGCAACCTGAGACATCGTAATCTGTATTTTATTGTCTGCAGAGCTTTTTGGTGCAGTGGGGCTACTAATCAGCTGTCGATGACGCATTGCTCCATTCTATAATGTAATATAACATAAAAGCATCAGCGGCTTCTGTAGCTTCGTTTATATTTCTGCATTTTAAATGCGTTTCACACCGAACGCACCGCACAGGGATTAGAGGTGATTATGACGTGGGTAATTAAGACACAATTACTGTATGTTCAGATTCAAATTAAAGTTAATCCTGGCTCACGAGCATGGAAATAAATCCAGACCTGTTAGGCTAAGACTACGTTTAATATCCTAAATCTCCTGCTCCTGTATGATAAATTCATGGGGGGCCTTGTTTGTCTGCTCACAATGTACTCATAACAACCTGTGCAGGCCTTGGTTACAGGCTGGTAGCCAAGGCTGTAATAGCACCAGGATATTCCCAAAGCATACGGACTTTGGAATTAGGTGTACGGAAGTAGAAATATAAATGTAGGTGTGTAAAATTTCAACACAAATGACCGGAAAGTTTTTTTTCTTACTCTGGAAAGCTTGCATGTAGCTGTTCCCCAGTGAAACCAGTCTCTGAAGGCTTGGGTTGAACTCTTCCATCAGATTCTGTTTGGGAAACGCACACACACACACACAGTATGATGAATTTTGAAAGTCAGAGAAACTTTAAGACCCACCTAAAGGAGAATCAATAAAATCCATCTTTAATTCAATCTGTATTTATGAGCACAAACTTTCCCTCCCAACACAGACAGCCTGAGACTCAAAGCTCTGATGTTATCAAGCAAAAGGAAATGCTCCTCCAATCTGAAACTGACTGTGTGGATTCACATCATATGTGCTTGGCAGAAATGACATTAAAAAGTTGAACTGTTTCCCTTCAGTCTCCGGAAACCGCCTCAGCCGTCTCTGGAGGAGGAATCACAACTCAGGCCACGCTCACAGGATCTCTCACCCGTGCGGTTATTTGTTGTCTCGCAGGTGAGTTTGTTGTCTAATTTGAGCCGCCAGCCCGCACACAGAGTATCTGTTACTTACCGAGTAAATCCCCAAGGTGGAGCGGTGCAGCTGATCAGTATTTATCCCCGACATGTTTGTATCCGGAGTGGTGCAACTGTCGATGAAACCTGGAGAGGGTCTGCAGGTTTTAAATCATCCAGCAAACGTAGCGAAGCCTCTGTGAGAAAAGAGAGCTGATGGTATTAAAGTGGACGTGGTGTCGAGGAGAGGAGGCAGCTCGGTGTGTTGGTAATCGACACCACTGTGGCCTGAGAAAGACTGGAGTAAATAATTAAACATGGCTCCTCCATAAAACACACTGACATATGCTATAAACCCCGACTGTCTGGGCGTGTGTGTCTGAGTGTGTGTATTAGTAAGTGCTAAGGACTAAGATCTGTACATATACACACACACATCCGAATCAGATGACTGCCAGAAAATTTACACTGTCATGTTGTTTTGTTGGTGACACCAACACCAGCTTTATCCTTCTAACTGCAGTTCCTCAAGCGGCCACTTGAGGTCGGCTGCAGAACGAGTTGATCTCCAATGTCCGACTTCACAGCAGAAGTAAACATGTTTACAGCCTGGTACAAAAAACAGTTTTGGTCTCTGTAGGCTGTAAAAAAAACTTTGTTATGGAGAGAAGTGCCTGAAAATAAGATGCAGATGAAGCTAGCGATGTCTAAGCCCGTGGAGCTGAGGAGGCCGTGTGGCTCAGGTCCTAACAGCACCTGGATTTATATTCTTACAATCTACCCAATATTGTCACTCTGACTTTCCATATTCATTTTCTACTATTGCCATGTCACTCTTTTTACCTGCCTGTCTGTCTGGGAGAGAGATCCCTCCTCTGTTTTTCCCTCGGGGCTTTCTTCCTTCTTCCTTCTCTCTTCTTAAAGGGTTTTAAGAAGGAGACAGTCGTCCCTCATCTGAATCGAAGCTAAGGACAGAGTCAGACCGTACTGACTGTCCTTTGAGGCTAATTTGAAAATTTGGGAAAATGTCACAATGTTCACTCAGCATATTTTGAAATCCTCCATTTACTTAATCCTGATCTTTTAATACTGTAATATCACTAATATTCCTCATTTTTGATTGGTTAATGCAGAATTAAGAGTTCCTATGTGCTAAAAATCGTTTAATCCTGATGCTTTAATCACCTCAGATGTCACTTTAAGCTGTTAGATGCAGCAGTGTCCCAACATTTTAGCATGAAATACAGAAAAGAGGGCTGCTCTGACATATTTGATCAAAACCTCAGATGAGCAGAGGGAAAAGTTATCGATTTCTGACTCTCAGCCGTCACATGTTGGCACTAGGCCCAATCCCCGACCCCCCGCTGCCGAGCTGAACTCAGCCCACAGCTCGGATGGATTCATCATGATCAAACTGTCGATTTTTTATTATTTATTTTTGTACGTTCTCTGATGTGCCACAGTCAGTGAACTCAGACTGAACTCCCTGAAGTGAACGTGCCACCTGGTCGATCATGGCGGCGAATGCAGGCAGGATGGAGTAATGCTTGTGTTTCATTTTATTAACACGCGTGTGACAGAGAGAGAGACTCCAGATGAGAAGGAGAGGAGCAACCTATGAAATCTTTGATTCTCAGATAAATTGTTTACAGTTGAACAGAGACCTGGCAGAGAGAGAGAGAAACTTGTACACTAGATGGCACCATCAACTAACCAGAGACATGACTGGAATCTTAAGCAGCTTCCTAACACACACTTATTTAATCTCTTTCTTGCTCCCTCCCCTCCCCTCCTCTTTTCTTCTTATATTAACTTTGGTTCAATGTTTCAGGTGTTGGCACAAACATCCACTCGGCCTGCTAAAGATGCTGCTTGTATAGATTTAGTAGCTGATGATAGAAGTCAGATCATTTAAAGAGAAACACAGAATACGGCAGAGCTGGAACATGTTATGTGTAACTACGTTTACTGTGAGTGTATAATCACCTGAGGATGAGACTTTTATATCTACAGTATAGACTCAGCAGGTCCTCTCTTGCCTTGTTAAAGGAAGAGACACTGTAGTTTCTCCTTTAAATGAGGAGAGGGTGAGATGAAGGTGTTGCAATCAGCAGCTAGTCCTACACACTGCTCCGCTTCCTTCACTGAGTAACATAAGAAATACTTGACTTCTGAAGCTTACATAAGTTCTGCTGCATCAAAAATAGATGCATTAATGATGCAGCAGAATCCCGTCAACGTTACGATATAACATTTTATTATTACTATTATTATGTGGTATTTTATTGTGTACTTTGACTATTCAAACTGCTGCATCATAAGTCACATACTGTCATACGTCAATGATCGATCACGTTTTATATCCATCCATGACCTGTAACCTTTTCTCTCTAACTGTTAACTGACATGTCGTCCATTAATTCCACGGCTGACACGTGAGGATAAGCGGTTATTGAACATTGACACCTAGGGGCAATTTAGAGTCACCTATTAACCTGTTAAGTGCATGTCTTTGGACTGTGGGAGGAAGCCGGAGTACAAGAATGTAAGCTCTTTATGTATATATTTATATATATATATACACTCTGTTCATTATCCTGCCATTGTGTTCCTTTTATTAAATTATACTTCAGAGCATGCATCTGATGCAACAGAGGAGCAAAACAAAACTTACAAAACAATGATAATAAAAATCTTGAAGCAAACTCCTTTTCACTCAGCTATGGATAAAACAATTAGTTCCCCTGCTGCTGCGAAGAGATAAAGCCTTTGCCTCTTTGCAAATCTCACAAATACATCAGCAGACAAAGAATGGCACCCTCTCCCCGTGGCAGACGAACTGTTCTTAGACTTTCAAATACTCGTGCAGCTCTCCAGTATGGATTATATATGAAATGCTGTGGGAAAAGTGCATTCACCCAGTGATGAATTCCCAAACAAAGGGAAACTTTAAAGCATTAATATCACTGCAGCACCCAAAATAAAGGTCAAGGGTGGCTAAGATGATAAATGCAGCTCAGACTCGCCGGCTCTCACTGAGGCTTTTAGAGATATAATACATCAGCAGTATATTTCGATCATTAACCAGGCTGCAGTGTCCAGAATGCTTCACCCACACCGACCTTTTTAATGCGCTTGCCCCCCTCTCATTACAGCTCCGAATCAGGCGACTGAAAATGGACTGGTGCTGCAGCATTGAACAATCATTTAGCTCCAATAAACCGACCTTTAATCCCCAAATGTGTCCATGCACTGAGCCGTTTTTTCACACCTCCACCATCCTGAAACACTGACATCAAAAACATCTAAAGCTGCAAGCATCACCACAATCAACCTTAGGTGGAGTCCAGACAGAAAATGAACCCACACAGCTGCTGCACAGCTATTTACAGCCACCGGTGACTTTTAGTGCACATGCTGAATACAAATGTGTGGCGCTCAGACATTACTCTTACTTATATGAGGAATGATTGTTTTGTATTTACCTCTCCCAGGCTGCAGGAGTACTTACCAATCTACTTTACTATTCTAGTGGCCCAGCGAAAGGCTGAGAGCTCCTCTCTGCTGCAGACCAGCTGTGCCGCCTCACCCCGCTTCCCTCACCCATCATACATCAGAGCTCTCAGCGCCTCTGACTTTGAGAAGACTTAGCTTTAAAATCCCCCTTAATACTCGTGCGGGGATGCACATCACACACTAATTTTATACACACAAGAGTTTTCCCACACCTGCCTTTGCCTCTGTGTTTGTGTGTGTGTGAGAGCTCTCCACTCATGCAAGCTCATAAATATATTTTGTAATTACGCGCGTGTGTGTGTGCATCACGCTGAGGTTAACATGCATTTTTACTTGCAAGGCCGGTTTAATGAAACTCATTAATAGCACCAGGTCTGCACACACACACACACACACACACACACACTCAAACCCCCACTAGGGCCATCATTCTGTCATCTCAGCTGTTCCATAGGGAGCCTTGAGGCTGACTTATGGCCATCCACTCACACACACATACCACCACCACCACATTACAGGAGGCCTGTATGTAATGTGTTGCTGAGGGAGAAAATATTAAGCCGAGGGGAAGGGAAAACTAATTTCCGGATTGTTATGCACGCAGGAAGGATCCTGTTTGGAGCTGCATCTTCACTACAAGCTTGAGAGAACATGTCCTTTATCGCATCTGGATCATCTAATCTGAAAAATCTGATGTTTAATATTCACATATCTTCTGTCCACAGTTGGAAAAAGGAAGAAGAAGCACAGATTGTCTGGAAAAGTTAGCTCTTGGCTACAAGAGGAAGACAAAATGTACCCCAAAAAGAAAAAAGAAAAGTGCTTTATAAGACTGCATGGAGCACTCTCCCCCCTTTCTCTCTCACTCTCTCTCACCCCCTCGTTCTGCTTCAGTATTAACAGGCTGGATTTTTGCTTGAATACCGAGGACATGCGCGCTGAACAGGAGGAGGAGGAGGAGGTGTAACACCAGACTGCCTGCTTCTCATGTTTTGACTCCATGATCACTCAATTATGGTGCGGAACTCTCATTTCCTGCTCGTTTGTGTGTGTGCAGAGGGAGCAAAGTGAGGAGCTGTTTGGTTTTTACGCACATATTTAAATAATCTGACACTTTTCCTTGTTTTGGCGCTTTAAGTTTCAGAGTCTTATTATTAGATTTTTCTAATAATCGAGCTCCCCAGCCGCCAACCTGAAGTTCATTGTTATTATTTTGGCCGCCGGGATGGTGGCCTTCATCGGAGCGGTTATCTGCATCATCGCAGCCGTGCACACCGGATCCTCCAGGGCTGCCGCGGCGCAACAGCAACCAGCAACCGACAACCACTCGCTGTATCCGGACGCGGCGGCGCAGACGCCCGCTGCAGGGGGCTCCGTAGCCCGGGTCGGATCTTTGGGCGCTCTCCATGGTTCTGATACGCCCGATTCAGAGGCACCGACCTTTAACATCGGGCTCGGGGGTCTGGACGGGGTCACTGGACTCACCGGGCATGACCCAACCGTCAGTCGACTCATCTGCACGCCGATTCCCGCCGGTGAGTGCAACCCGAAAAACTTTCAGCAACAAGCGGAAGACCCCTCTCTGTACGCGGGGGAAGATTGGGGTTATCTCCGCACCACCGCGGAGGAGCTCCGGCAGACGGTCCTGCAGCAAAAGGACCAGATATTAACGGACCAGCGGACCATCAGGGAGCTGACGGGGAAACTAACCGAGTGTGAGAGGGGGGTGGACGGCAGGAGCAGCAGCAGCAGCGGCGGCGCGGATAGACGCGGCAGCTCCGCGGGGCTGCTGGGAGGCAAAAGCGCGGCAGAGGAGACGCACCTGGAGCGGATCATGGTGCGGGACAGTCCGGCTTCGACGCCCGATGGTGTCCACTTGCTCACCGTGAGGGCTGTGGACGAACTGGAGCAGGCGATCACTCAACTCAAAGACCGCATAGAGAAACTGGAGGTACGTAGAGTGAGAGGGGACGGAAACCAGGCAAACCAAGGGGCTGTGCTGGCTCAGAAAGAAGGAGACCTGTATTACAGGAGCTCTGAATATTCATGTAACATAACTCCAGCTCTTGCTAGATGCTCCTGTAATTATCATATTTGACATCCATGACTAAATGTTGGAGGATTTGGGGGTTTCTTGGCATTTTAAATGAGAACAAGTGAGTTATCCAAAATGTTTTATGTGTGCAGCATCAAGTGAAGCAGTGCACTAATGGGTAAGCAAATTTTAAAAAAAAGTCTGCAGACTTACAATCAAAATCAATCAACCCGGGTCACGTGATTCAATTTGAAAAATCACAATCGATGTTGATTGGTGATAACGTCAACATTTAGTGATTTTGTATAATCAGAAGCTGTCATCTGCTCCTCTCTGGCCGGGCTGCTAATTGATCATGCCAAGGCAACAGATTGGGGTTTTAAAAAAATGAAGGGAGGGAGGGGAAACGGAGAATTAGTGAGGAGGAGGTGGAGGGGGGGTGATGAGGATAAAGTGTGGGAGGAGAAAATATAGCAGAGTAACGTGAAACCTGCCCTCAGCTGACCAAAATCCAATGATGTACAACCTCATTTTTGGCTGAGGCAATAGCATACATAATTTATGAGCTGCCTATATTTGCTGAGAGCACAGACTCTGCAGTGTAGTACTCCTCGCTCAGGCTGGGGTTCATCTTTGAGGACGGCGCGCGCCTTGTCTGTTTGCCTGTCCTTTCCTTTTGGCGTTCTGATTTCACAGCTCTCGCTGTGACACGTCTTTAAACCTAAAGCACTCGACACTGAAGCCAATCTGCTTCTCCTCACCCCCTCTCCCCTCTCTCCCCCCACGGCTCTGTTTCTTTTACCATCCAAGTCACGTTTCTGTGTAGGCCTAGCAGGTACCTGGCCTACTTCAGTGGCTCTCTACGGTGTTTACATCAAACCTCGCGTGCTGCTGGATGTACGAGAAGAAGCACTCATTTGGGAATATAGCAGTCAGGTCAAATAAATTGTTAAAATCCTCACCTCCCCCAGCTTTGTGAGTGTTTTACTCATCATGCATAATGCAGAGACTCCGGCAACTCTTCTCCAGATGTCCACGGCTTTGTTACAAACCTTTATTTGCTTCAGAGGAGAAAATGTGTCCAAAACGAGGTGACGTGGTTGCAAATGGTTCGAATGTGCAGGTTTTGTAATGGTTTTCCATTTCTGGCCTATGAGTACGCAGTAACAGCATCTCTGATGGCAGTTCTGATTGTTTTTTCCCCCTCCTGTATTTCCATTATAACCCTGAGCTCAGTGTTAGTAAGTGCTCTGTAAACTCAGCAAACTCAAAACACTGTGTCTGAGAGCAGTGTTATCATGTTTTTTATTATCATGTTTTGATTGATGAAAAGAAAATCTTGTTTTCACGCAGCTGTGTTACATGAGGCTAAAATAAGGCAGCAGCGGCTGCAAATGGACTGAAGCACTTCCAGTCTTCGTGTGCGCTCTCTAATTATAACATCACGTATTCCTCTGCGGCTCTGCCGACAGTTCGGGTCCCTGAAAAGACACAAAGCATTCATTTCCAAGTCTCCAAGATTATACAGCCTCACAGACCAGGTGTGTCAGTCGCTGTCAGACTACTGAGCTAAACGCTAACATTATTGTTACACATTGTTTCCCATGTTCTACGTCTTAGAAGATCACAGGTTAAAGTACTGGACAAGCTCAAAATTTAGACCAGATGTCGGTGCTAGCTCATCAAAGTATCTCCACCAAATGTTAAAGCCAACAGCTGTTAAACATCTCACCAGCCTGAACCACAAACGTCAGCCTCGTGGAGGCGCTAGAGGGAAAGTTGAGAATCATCAAAGTCGTTCATCATTCATCATGAATATCTGTAGAAATCAAGATGTGGGGATAAACTTTTGACCTGCTGCTTGCAGTGGATGAAAGAGGAATCCCCAAAGTCTTTATCATTCATCCTCCAGGCAGCATGAATATCTTTACAATCTCATGGCAATCCTGAAATATTCCAGTATGAAGGACGACCAACGGACTGACAACATGCGGCTAATAAGAAAGACAAGATAGAGCATCCATGAAGACGTTTCACCTTTCATCCAACAGGCCGACAACAGTCATCACAACAACAACGAGCACTAACAAACCAAGTGAGGTTAAGCAGGCCCCACCAGTCAGCCGAACCGAAGGAGCTTCTCAGACGAGAGCTGTCTTCACAGATCAGGTTGCCCCAGATTGAGCTCATCTCAAAGAAGGAGCCTGTCGAGGTTGCATGACGCGCCGTGTCTGATGGCAGGATTTGTACACATGTATGTTCCAGACGATATTGAAGATGCAGTTTCCTCTCAGCACATGTAAACACCTGCCTTGGAGCTTAACCCCAGGTTTGCTAACAGAACCGTCAAATATATCTGAGAGTAGATCACCGATCACGCTCAGACTCCGAGGAGTGTTTCTGATTCGAAAGTCCACATTAACATATGAATGATTCATATGTATTAAAGATTGGATCACAAGTCTGACGTTTATTTTATGATAAAATGTAACTGTATCAGTGTTTCAGTGTAGGAAATAATCCTCTCCTATAGCCTTAGTTTGTCTGTATTATTTTATACACTATAAGCACAGTCTGCACTGTGTGGCTTTATATATTGTTCAGAGACTCTGTGTATGTATTTTCTGTATAAATTCCCTTGTGGTGTCTGTGTATTTCCACTGCATACTGTTATGCTCTGTGGATATACCGGACCGTGCAGGTTTTAAGAATCTTGTTGAGTCCCACATTTTTTCCCCATGCGGTATGGGTGTTTATTTCAGGGAACCATTACGCAACGTCGGAGCCTGGCAATTTGTTGCTGACGGAAAATAGTTTGTGCTTTTCTGACTGCAGATTATTTCTTGTGTTGTGCCTAATTGGAAAAGAAAAGAAAGAAAAAACAGTAGACATGAGAGGCTCAGCTGAATGAAGATCTGTTCATACCTTAAACTTCATGAGTGACACTTGGATACAGACGTTTTTGTCAGCTTCTCTGTGAAATCCGCAACAGGTGCTTCCAAATCCACAGCTTAATTAAAACTTTGTTTTTTTTATGTCTTTATTTGGATAGAAAACCGGAGACGGACAGGAAACTGTGGAGAGAGCGAGAGGCTCCACAGCTTGCTTTCGACATGCTATGCTATTTATACAGAGCAATGTGTGAACACGGCAAAATCAACAACTACAAGCCAAAATATGCCAGAAACAACTCTAAGATGATAATGCTCTATGAAGCGGATAACTTTAGTACGCTATGAGATTTGATATTTCAAAAAAAGGCTCTGACAGAAAGTACTAATAATGCTATCTAATTAACAAACTATATCTCAAGGGTCCCACTCACCTGATTGCAGTTTGTGTTTTTGTGTTTTGTGTGTGCAGGACTACTTTCTGGCTGGGTACCTAGCAACCTCACTGCGATTGAACATTACACTCATTACAGCACAGAGAAAGCTCATTAAATCAGGCCTGAGATGTATCACCAGTTGCGACGCAATGTTTCAGCAAAATTAATTATTAACGCAGCCTAATAACTTCTCTTTATATCGGCATGCAGCTGACACAGTTGAGAATCGCTGCGATAACAGCTGTCTGCATTTTAAAAGTAAAAACGTTATGTCCCCTGGATTGTATTTAATAATATCCGTATCTGTATAACTGGACACTGTGAACCAGTTCTTATCCAATCTCCCTCCTCTGCAGTCAGACATTGGCCCATTTCCTCACAACCAGACGGACAGCAACACCTCAGGAGTGCCAGAAGAAGGCGGGATGTCTGGCGGCCCAGAAAGGTTTGCTGATCCCGGGCCCAGGGCTGGTTCTGACAGGCCCTGGAGGATGGAAGACTTGGAGGGGGAGCTGGAGAGGAAGGTGGAGCTGCTTGACAAAGAGAGAAAAGCCCTGAGGCTGGAAACCGAGAAGCACAGACAGGAAATCGACCGGGGTATCAATAAACTACACCACCGGATCTCGGGACTGGAGGAGGGTATGTGTTAACGCGGAGGGGGAAAACTAATCAGGGTGTGTGGGTGACTATTAACGCGTAAATAAAAATATAGCAAGTGACTGTGATTAATGAGTCAAGTCACTGAGGATAAGAACTAATCTGGCATAAAACTTACTGCTCTTGAATCAATGCTTATCATATATGAAGCCGTGGGGTTTCTTTATGATGAATAAATTATGTTTAACTTACGTATGTAAGATCAGAAAGACTGTGGAATCCACGCGCTGCTTAAAAAACAGATGAGATGTTTTGATGTGAAGAAAGTGCAGATCTATTTGATCTTGGTGCCAGATGACAGACGATGTATACTCTATCGCTTCTTTAGTTTCCATATTCACGCGCTCCCTTTATTGTTTTATTCATTCCAGGTATCTCAGGTCATTCTTTCCCAGAAGGCTACAGACTGTCCTTCCCGACTCGGACAAACTACATGTACGCTGTCGTTAAACACGCCATCCCGACGCTGCGGGCCTTCACCATCTGCCTGTGGCTGCGACCCGCAGAGGGAGGGATCGGGACTCCTTTGTCTTACGCTGTCCCTGCACAACCCAACGAGCTGGTGCTGCTGCAAGGCCTCCATACTCCCACTGAGCTGCTCATCAATGACAAGGTATCACTCATCTGCTCCATATCAGAACTGACCTTCCCGAGAAGGTTGATGTAACGGTTTATGGGTCAAGTTTCAAACTATTTATCGATTTACATGTATTATTACATCAACACAAACCTTTTAGTCCATTATGTCCTGCAGGACTTCATTTTAATAATTCAAGATAAAAGCTGTGTATGCAATGGAAATATTTTTTATTAGTCATCACTGTACTGACATATATTTATATTTATACTCAGACAGGTGATGTAAATAACTCTGATTATCATGTTATTGTGGCACCAGTTCATGTTAGAAGCAGGAAAAATGGGCATGCATCTCCAAAACTGAAGCCCCTGTGAGGTGTTCCAGGCTTCAGTAGCTATCAGCAGGTCCAAGGAAAAGTGGTGGAATAGCAACAAGTTCTCCACAGTACAAATACACGAACTTAAAAGGTTAACTAGCGACTCTAAGTTGCCGAAGGTGATTGTGAGTGTGATTGATTGTCTCTATGTGCCCTGTGACGAACTGGCGACTTGTCCAGAGTGTACTCCATATTTCACCTTCCTAAGTCAGCTGGGATAGGTTCACCGTGACCCTGATAAGCGGTTACAGATAATGACGTACCGTTCATACCGAGCTCAGATTGCTGAAAAAGTTGTCTGGTTCTGACAGAAAGGTCTCCGAATATGTAGCGTGGCGCATTTTGTTGCAACGGGGTGCCAATGTTGACCCCTGTGCACCAACAATGGGCATGTGAACTCGATCATGAACCAATAGAAGAAGAGAGCCTGGTGATGAATCACCAGCACACCTTCAAAGATCTAGGAGAGCTCATGCCTCGATGGGTCATGGCTGTTTTGGCATTTTGCAATGTATTGAACAACATACTGTTGGTATATGTCCCTCAATATGTCAATTAGTTCTATATAAAAAGATAAAGATTTACTTTCTTGCGTGAATTTGAAAATATACGGCATATTTGTATCTATTCAAACAGTGTCAGGCGCAGTGACTAAATCCAAGAGTCTGCCGCATTAATCTGGGATGGATATAGTGTATAGTGTACTTATCTTACATTATTTATTATCACCGTGGTATCGCCCAGGAGGAGTTTCACTACTGCTTCCTACAAGCTCACCCACTTTCCGATTTTCTACCACTGTATATAAAAAACATTAGAGTCTTGAGGAGAATTTCTGACGTCTATTACAGAAGAAATAGCGCGCTGAATTAGCATACAAATAAGCAGAACACATCAAACGCAAGGGCCAATTTAGCAGACAAGCTAAATAGCCTCATTCGCGTGTTTAAATGACAAACTAATGTAGCACCTCGACAGCACTGCGCGGCGGTGGAGTGCAGTGCAGTGGCTTTAGGTGTAATTCAGTGAAGTCATTATGGTAATAGATGCATGGAGGAAAAGTTCTTTGTCCTTGGAGGTAGCAGAATGTCTTTGGGACCGAGGAAATATTGTCAACTTTTGTACCCCGAAGACTTGAGAGAGAAATGAGATGTCGGCGGAGAAGTCAAATAGCTACAGAGCTACAGCCCAGTGACACGATTTACCGTCAAATGTGGGACTCTCCGAAACATCTGAATAGGAACTTCATCTGCTCTCTTTGCTCTCACGTTCCTAGGTGGCGCAGTTGCCTTTAAACCTCTCGCGAGGCAGCTGGCAGCACATCTGTGTAAGCTGGAACCAGAAGGGAGGAGCGTGGCAAGCCCACCAGGGGGGAAAGCTGAGGGGCGAGGGTCACGGACTGGCAGCCGGACATCACATCAGACCCGGAGGAGAGCTCATACTGGGGCAGGAGCAGGTGAAGGCATGAATGAGGCCGTGATAACTGGTTACTCCACGCCTATCAGATTACTGCTGACTACAGCACTGTTTACCCACTGCGGCTGTAGATGTATTCACTTACTGACTTCTCCATGAGTTGTAAATAAAAACATGAAACACTTTGTGCAAGTAGAAGTGAGTCTATCCATAAATTCAGCTTGGACTACGCTGCCAGCTAAAGTTTAGAAGACGTATGCCATGTTTCAGTGCTCAGTGGGTGATAGCCTAGAGGACCCTCATCCAAACCCCAAAGAAGCCCTCAAATATGACTTCTTTGTTTCGTAGTCTTGCATTCACTTGTTATGACATCTTCTTTTCCCTGAAAGCAAGTCCACAGTGTTGCCCACGGCAGCAGAGCAGCCGAAGCTGTCTGTGTGTAAAAGAAAAAGTGTTTTTGTCTTCAATCACTTGAGCTCCCTTCAAACCTTTGCTCTTCTTTCTCTCCAGGACTCTCTGGGTGGAGGTTTTGACTCATCCCAGGCCCTGGTTGGAGAGTTGTCCCAGGTGGGACTTTGGGACCGGGTCCTTTCTTCTAGCCAGGTGGCCAGCTTGGCCCGCTGCGGCAGAGTAACCCAGGGCGCTGTGGTCCCCTGGACCGAGAACGGAGTTGAAGTTTACGGTGGAGCAACCAAGGACCCGGGGGAGCCGTGTAGTAAACACAACAGAAGCTCTCAATGACCGATGGGGGGAGGCTTTGGGGGTGGAGGAAGTAAAAGAAGAGTGGGGGAGGTGGGGGTACGGTTTTAGTGATTTGAAGAAGGTGGAGGAGTCAGTTTGTCCAGTGTTAACACAGCAAACTCAACGCTGAATGTAATGGGCGCCATCATGGAGGTCCACGGGAGAATTGTGCAATACATGATGAGATTCCTCATAAATCTGGCTGTAGTGTGGGTATAGAGATCACATGTTATGTTATACACAGTCAAATCAAGCAGATGATGAGGTCAGAGGAAACAATTGGCATTCGTCGTAGCTCCTGCTCTCTGCACTGGACCTTCTTCTGAACCTTCTGCTATTAATTGGTGAGCAAATGTGTCAATAACACGGCGATCTTATCAAAACTAGTATGATTAGCGAGCTAACCCAAAAAGAAATGCTTCAGCATGTTGGGAAATATGCGTCTCGACTGTCTTCGTTGAGCATACAGGACGGGGAAACAGCTCGCCGTGCCATGACGTGTATTTCCCAAAGTGTTGAACTTTTTCTTTAAGCCGCTCCGATGGAGGGGTGGATGTTGTTTCTCTGTCTGCGCTTGCAGCCGAGAGCTGTTGACCTCCGTCGTGGCTGCCAGAAGTTGTGTCAAGCCAGCTGAAATCCCTCCGCGAGAGCAGCAGGGTCGGAGCGAAGTTAATTAAAAGCTGTGACTTCAGAGTAAGGTGATGAAAAACGTTGAAGAAAGCTGTTGGGAATATTAAGCAGTCGACGTCAGCGAGGAGTAGATGATGAAAGAGAAAGGAAAGAGGGAGGACATGGGGCGGGCTGGGGGGGGGGGGCACTTTTAAGGTGTGATGCTTCATTGTTTTCACCTCTGCATGATGTATTCATATACCTGTAATGTCTTGCCACTGCACTGTGTTGCTCACAAGTTTCACAAAAGAGGACGCTGCCTCCTGCATCCATCGCTGGCAGGTGGTTTGTCTTTGTTTGTGTGTAAGGCCTGAGGGTCTCTTTTGTTCCCTACCTAAATTACTGAACAAATCTAAAACAAGGAGTCCCTAAGGAAGTCACCACCACTCGCAGAATGTTCCTGTTTTTTTGGGGGTTTATTTAACATAGTTTTGAGAAGCTTTTGCCCCATTTATGTCACTCTGGGGCAGATTTAGAAAAATCAAGGTCAAAATTTGTCCTCTGATCATGGAAATATGTCTCAGATGACAACTTTCGGCCTGTAAGATACGTCGTTCTTTGAATTCATGGTCTTGAACGCACCCTTAAACGTACATTTTCACACTCGTACAGTCGTAATGTTAACACGACTGTTTGCTCCTTACGGTTTTATACACGCAGCCACTCGATGGAGGTGGTTTGATCGCTCAGCAGCCTCCTCCTCACATCCCATACACGAGTTGTACACGTTCATTCATTCATTGTTCTCAGCCGTCGTACGAGACACGACAGTAAACACAGATTTCATCATTTCTAAATCACTGGCTCTCCCTATAGCATAAAAATAAATCCTTAGTGGAAAGTGCCTGTCGGGGTGTTTGTGCCTGTGTAAACAAATTTATTATCCTGATGGAAAATTTACACTGCAAGATATTTTGAACTAATTAAGCGTCCGTGTTTCCGTGAATACCCTGCTGATTTTTTTGTTTTTTAAGATTTAAGAGGTCTGATTTGAAAACGCACACACACTCACACACAAGATTCCTGATGCTAAACCAGTTCAAAATCATCTTGCTGTGCCTAACAGTGTCTTTGATGATGCCTCTCAGTCTGCAGTGTTCTTGTTAATATTATGCCTGGTGTCTGTTCGGCTTTTCTTTTGGTTTTTTTGGGCTTTTTGATAGTGATGTGGCATTATTCTGTTTATTGGAAATGA
Organism: Nibea coibor; assembly: GCA_023373845.1. Lineage (NCBI taxonomy): Eukaryota > Metazoa > Chordata > Actinopteri > Sciaenidae > Nibea > Nibea coibor. Next base: position 5,079,191 of record CM041727.1, read on the forward strand.
TAGCTTTTTAACTCTATTGGCAATGTTTGTCTTTTCTTACATGACACTTGTGTTTCTTTTCTCTTTATGCATTGGTATCTTGTCTATTTTCATGATGTTGTTTGTATAAATACTGTACGTCCTTGTCTTGTATGGTGTTGTATTGTTCTGCATATGTGCTGTGTACAAATCTTTAGTAAAGTCCTAATTTTCAGATGTAAAGGATGTGATTCTTTTCTTTCTATCTGACACTGCATTTCCTGTATATATGTGTTAATTAAGTGCATGAAAGCTTCTATCGGCTGTCCTTTCAGTCGAGGACACGCACTAGCAAACAAACACACACACACACTTGTAATTTAAATGGAGCAGTGATGAAACCTGCTGTGAAAGCACACCCTCCTGCAGTGAGCGTGCTCAGAAGAACACTTATGTTTTTTTCAGTGACAGAAAAAAATTTATTTATTTTTTGTTCTCCTGGAAAAAATATGGGCTTCTCTTTGTGCAGCCCATGTTTTAGAGGCATAATGGGTTCAGGACCTCGCATTCAGCGCAGGAAGTCTCAAATGGACAGCGCGGAACACACAGTTCAATGAAAACACACACACTCACAGCAGATAATGCAGAGAATATTCTGTGACCTCTACGTCCATCATGGATACATGTACACCTTAACAGAATATGACCAAGAGGCAACCTTTGTGGGTGTGAAGTGCCAAACAGTGCAGTTCCTCAAACGTCCACTTGAGGCTGGATACAGAACGAGTCAGTCTCCATAAGTCCCCATGTTTCACAGCAGAAATAAACATGTTTACAGCCTGGTACAGAAAACAGTTTTGGTCTCTGTAGCTAATTTCCCCGTTCATGACAACTGTACTGAGGGTGAATTTATATACAACTCACCTGTTCAGATTATATTGAGGCTTAAAGTTATGCAGGATTAAGAGCGTGGCCTTGGTGCCTTTACAGATGGCTTGTTTGAGCACCCAGGACTGGCCAGAGCCACCACACTCTAAACCTTCAAACGGCTCCTCAGAAAACTGCTGAAATGAAGTCCATTCTTTATACGGTCAATTAATATTATATCCGTAAATACCTGCATGATTTAATGCAATCTAATAAAACAGAATAGTCACTTTTGTTTTCTCTTTGTTTTTGAAGACATAAAATATAACGAGATAAGATCATTAAGTTGGATTGAAAATGTGATATTAAACAAATGGTCTGACATTTTGTGAAATACGTTTGTTCGATTTCTTCTGAGGGCGACATGAGAAGATTGATGTCACTGCGGCTCTGCTTCAGGAGGGAGAGCGGGCCGTCCACTAATCAAGTCTGCACGTCGGATTATTCCTGGGTAAGATACTGAACCCCGAGCTGATCCCAAAGGCTGCGCCACATCTGAGGAGCATTTATGATTCACCATCACATGCAACTTTATATTAGAAAAGACAGAAATCAGCTAACTGCACCTACATACCAAGTCGAGTGCCAGCACCTCCGCAGCCTGGATGTAAACCTAACTGAGCTGAGCTCAGGATTAGTCACAATAATGCCTTTGTGTGAAGCAGACAGCCTACACATGAATCTGTACATAAGATTTCATATTGTAGCAGAGCAGGTCGGCACAATGACATTTACAAGTGTGAAAACAACAAGTTGCGCCTCGATGGGACTATTTCTTGTCCAGGAGCAGTGACGCCGTCAGCTTCAGGGGTGTTTGTGGGTGTTAGAGACGCAGTTTGCAAATCACTTTGATTTGAATCATTTTGTGTCGCTCACTTCAAAGATTCATAATCATTTTTTTACCTAGCCTCCTCCTGTTAAATCTGTCTCTCGTTCAGTACAAAAGAAGGTGCGTACAAACGCTGCACACAAGGTAAAGAGTTCAGCAGCTCATCATGACTGTTCCTGTCCGTTAGCGTGCTGTGATTCACAGCTAAACTAACTACAGCAGGCTCAATGGGTAGTGAAGGCGACAATGTGATTCAGTATTATCAATTCACTTTGAAGCTTCGGTGTTACAGACTGTGTCGTGTACTGAACACCTTTTCATGCCGCACTAGCTGTTTCATCCAACACGTATAAAAACCTTATTAATCTTCTCATCTACGTCATCGCAGGGTATTTCTTTAAAATCAGAATTTCATTTTTATATCCGGCGTATCGTGCAGGAGTCTTCCCTCTGTCTGCATCCCTGTTGTGTAATCTCCATTTTGTACACATATATATTAAAATAGACACATTCAATTCTCACTCTGCCTTCATCCTCCCCACCTCGCTCTCTTCTTCCATTCTCACCCTCCTCTCATCTTCTCCCCCCTGCACCCTCCTCCGCTCGTCGTCGACTGTCACCTGCTCTTTACTTGATCCCAGCATTCCTCGCGTCCCAATTCGCAGCCACGTCGTCAAGCCAAGACACCCCCAACGCGTCTGCTGACGAAGAAGGAGACGCACGCACGGCACGAGGCTCCGGCAGAGAGATGTGTTGAAACAAAGAGATTTAAAAAAAGAATCCATTCATCAAAACACAAGTCAGGTAACATCATTTTCCTTTTGTGGGCCGGACACTTGGGCCATGAAGTGACCGAGAGATGCTGTGCACCGAGCGGTGAGGAACAGCAATATCTGTAATCCCTAATTAGCATGGCTTAATCTGTTCAACTGTTCCAGAGGATAAAAGTCGACTAAGCGCCGTTTGTTCACGCCATCATCTGTTTTAGTAACAGACTTAACAATTTAAATCCTCCGGCTTGTGGCAGACAGCCACACTCATCTGGCTGGTGTCACACAACTTACATCTAAAGCGAGTCAAAGTCCCGTTAACCTCATCGCTGTGCCGGGTGAAGGCTGCTGTGTGTGAGACACTGCTCAGAGGAGAACATTAACCCCTTCGACGCCCATCTTGAGCTTCATTTTACACGCTTTGTAATCTGATATATCTGGGAACTTTGGGTTCGTTCTAGAATCTCAAAGGACACACACGTGTGTGGCATCTATTTGCCGATTGCAACCACCTTACCTCACCCTCTTCTTCTTATGGTGGCCACCAAATGTGCAGAGTGAAATGAAGCCGGTGGACGGAGCAGTACTGTACGTGCACGTCCATTCTTTACCCAGCCACTGGAGCCATGACACTCCGAGCCTCACAGCATCTCCTGTGGGCGACGCCCCAGATATGACATCTATATTTATATTATTGTGCATCGGTCTGACTCGGTTCAGAGAGATCACAGAGCTTATTGTCTGCTACAAGACTCAACACACGCTGTCTGTAGAGAAAGAGAATATACATGTGTACATGCAGAAAGGGAAAGAGAAGGCTGTGCAGCATCCTGCTCTTTAATAAACACACTGTTCCTGAATCACGTTATGTAATAACCAACTGGTTTATACGCTTATTTTTTGCTCCGTGTCTCACACCTGCTATATGGTACTGTAGCTTTAATGAAAATTTGCCTGTCGCAGCTACTTTCTAACTGCTTTTGGCAGGCTGTCGGCTGTTAATTTTTTTTTTTTTTGTCCTCCCTCCGCTCTCAACATTTCTCAGACAGCAGCAAACGGAAGAGACGTAGGAGGAGACACAAACTCAATGTGTGATTCTCACACATCAAATCAAGTCGATTTTTCTCACTTCTTTTTTAAACATTTTATTTATTTTATTTTAGCACCTCAGAGGCATCACACTTAGGAGCCGGCGTCTTTGCTGAGAAGAAATCACGGGACAGTCTGACAGGAATAGATATTCTGACTGCAGCGGGGACTTAACCTCTGACTTTCCGGTTCCCGTTAAAAGCTCAATGCCCGCTCGACACAGCCGGAAGATGATATTCCCTGTTGGATTACCAATCTAATCCATAACGTTCCATCTAGGAATGGATAGATTGTAATCCCATATAATCCCTGAAATGGTTGGACCAACAAGCAGAGACTTTGCCTCATACTACATGAACTCTTAGGCCACCATACAGTCCCAACTAATCCATGTTAAACGGTAAAACAGCCATCGGTTTACTACATTACTGCGCTCTGTTTATCTCGGCCTGTTAAAGTGTGTTCAAGTCTTCCTCTACATACGGGAGCTGTATAAATTACAGTCACTTGGTTTTAGGCACATATTCAGCCTGAAGCTGCTTCTTCTGCATGTTTTATGTTTAAAACTGCAGCTCCAGGAAGTTGTTGATCACAAAATGTGGCTCTGTTGGGATCTGGCTTCAGGGGGGAAACTTTACAGCACTAGTAAATATTTATTGGACTGCCTCATAGGAAAATAATTCATAGATTTTAGTTTCAGGGTGTATTTAAACTCAATGTTCCCCTCCAGTAAAGACTGCATCACATGTGTGTGGTTTCCTTCGTATGGCAATAACTTGGGTTACTGTATAATTTCTCAAAGAAACTGAACTTTGAGCTGAAACTTAAAGTAGTTATCAAATTAAAGAATAATTTTACATAGCTCTGGTTGAGCGCCTCTTGATTGCACCACTGTTGGGTGTGGTGAGAAACGCCCCTGTAACCACACCTAACAAAGGTCAGCAGATCCTGGAGCAGATCTCTACATCAATGCAGCAAGCTGAGAAGTTAAACCACCGGAGTCGAGCAGAAACTAGATTTTTAAGTTACCTTTTCCTCAGGATTTTACTCCTTGTTGATTTGGAAACATTCAAGGTTGCTGGTGGTAACAATACGGGTGAAATCGGTGCTGAGCGACACATCCCAGTGTTTCCTGGGAATCCCTCGTGTGTATGTAACCTGAGTTAAAAAATCTGATAATCCAGCGAATGAAGACACATAAAACAGGTCAAATGAGGTCACTTCCTTTTCCCTGTGGAGCATGTGGCAAACAATTAAATGAACACTTAATTCAAAGAAGTACTGTTGAAAAAGGGGACCTCTAATTTAGAAGTAATTATTAACAGAATCTCTTGGTTTAATCAGTTTGACTGGTCACACGTAGGTAGGTAATTCAATCCCCTGCGGGATTGGCAGATTGGCAGACAGGAATTAAAGAATACATACTTTGATTGTCTATTACACAAAAAATACTGATTATAAATGATCTAAAAATATATAACTTTAATATCTGATTCATGTATTCACGTTGGACGGAAGCCTTTTGGCATACTGTGGCTGTCATGATAAATACTTTCTATCAAAATCCTTAAATCCGCCTACTCATCACTTTTGCTTTTAAACAGTGGAGGTAATCCACCTCCTCAGCCTCCACATGGCAGCGTACCAGAATCGTTACTCTTTATCCACACACACACACACACACACACACACACATATGGTCCAAAATCCCTACAGAGACTCCATCTGGACAGGAACACACTCTGCTCTTCCTCTGTCTTTGTCACCCACTTTGCATCTCATCTCCCTCCCTCGCTTAACCTCCTCGGTTTAATGCAATACTCTTTCAAGTGCGGGTAGGTGGCCTTGTGTAACTCTGAGCGCGGCTGTAATACTGCCAAAGTCAACGTGTTTGTTTCCTTTATGTTAAAAATGTATACGCTCGCGTTGCTGTAAAACTTTTGGTAAAAATAATCCAGCAGTCTCGGCTGGCTTGAGCTTGTGTAAGACGTGTTATCTCAGTCAGTATTTTGTTGGACTTGGACAGAAGAAACTTCTCAGACTGTAATTGTTTTATTGGTTATTTTGTCAATTCACTGTTGCTGCAAGAAACCTCCAATATGCATGACTTCTCCCACGTACGTTCAGCTGTCAGTGGAAGATGTCTCACGTTCGAGCCAATATCTCCGCTCGGCCGCAGATGGAAAACAATCTTTACACAGTAGTAACTGAAGAACGACAGAGAAGATCGTTATTTGTAGGACACCATCATGTAGCATCTTTATGAAAAGAGCTGAGGACATGATCCCTGCTTGGATGTTGGTGGTGAATAGAAAATACCCACATCATAACTTGCAGGGTAACATCTTGATAAACATGTTGAAAATCTACAGTGTTCGTGCATATTCATGTAATCTGTGTAATCTTTGTTGTTTAGTGTTTCCTGTTTTATTTTGTAATTCTCCTCTATTTCCGTGCTGTTGTGTGTTTCCCAGTTTCCAGATTTGATTGTCTGTTCCACCCAAGTGGGAACCTCCATCGCTGTGAAGTGCAGTTCCTCAAACGTCCACTTGAGGCTGGTTCCAGAACGAGTAAGTCTCCATAAGTCCCCATGTTAAAATGCCCAACTTCACAGCAGAAATAAACATGTTTACAGCCTGGTACAAAAAAACAGTTTGGGTCTCAGTAAGTTCTAATCATGGCCGCTTTGACCGACAGGTAGGTGCCATTATAGGCACCCACCAGGGGCGGATCTACCGGGGTGGCATGGGGTGGCAAGTGCCACCCTAAAACAAACCCTTGCCACCCCTGCTGCCACCCCAGTTCGCGGCAATAAATTGATAGAAAAGTCGCAAATCTAACGTTTACGAGCGTGAAGCCCCGGTGTCCGACGACAGTGAATGCAGCACGAGAGAATGCGAGAGCGCACGAGACTCCTTGGAGAGACGCGAAGCCAGAGAGCGCAAAGTCAATGACGGAGATGTGTCTCTAAAGGGAAATCCAGTAAATTCACTTTTTCATTTTACATAAATGAAGCGAAAGGGAGGAATATATACTTTTTTCACCCCAAAGACGAAGGTCACAAAGATAGTAAATGGAAACGCACAAAAGCATTAGATCTAGATAAATTCGTGAAGCGTTTTGCTGAGCAGCATGGAAATCGCCGTTTACAGCTGTTATAAGCATGTCAATGTCATATGCTCTCTGGTATCATTATCTTATTTGAACACTGCTGCTCTGAGATGAACATCTCAACATCTGGTGACTGTCTTTTATTGTTTTTCTCATTCATTTCTAGCATATGATGCATGGATTGGTGATTAATCCATGCAGTGCTGTCTTTAATTTATTTTGTATTTAGCCTATTTGTAGCACACATTGTATAGATGGCTAATCTATGTAATATGTGGTGTTTTATTTATTATTTATTTATTATTATTATTATTATTTATTTTCATTAACTTAGTTGATTTTAATTGTTAAACTTTCTATCACCACCAGATGCAAAAATTGATTTGAAAATTTAAAAAGAGAAATATGTATTAAACAAAAAAGGGGAGAGGGTACATTTGCCAGTTTTTTGTTTTTTTATATATAGGCTACTCTACCTATGTAGCTACTGCCATCTGAAATTGGCCCTCATTCTACTTTGTTTTGTGAGGTTCTGTGAATATCAGTTTTGTGAGGTTCTGTGAATATCAGTTTTGTGAGGTTCTGTGAATATCAGTATTGTGAGGTTCTGTGAATATCAATAAAAGCAATGTGCAGTGCCTCAGTGCCATGACCAAATTAATTCCATTGTGTATGTACGCTGACCTTAGTACAATCCATTGATCATGGGTAAGATTTTCTTTTGATATTTTTTTCTTTTAATGCTGCCTAGGTTCTGCAAGCAGGAATACTTCAGTGTAAATTATAAATTACAAACTACAATAACTTCAATATATTTACACTGAAATAGGTTGCCACCCCTGAAAAATTCCTGCCCCCCTCTTGCCACCCTATAAATATTTTTCTAGATCCGCCCCTGGCACCCACCATGCCTCAAGTCCACAGATTATCCACGTCTTGCATTTAGTCTGCGTTCCTTGGTTTCACTGTCAGTTCATCTTGTTCTGTTCTATTGTTCCAGCCTTTCCTCATGCTTTGTTTCCCAGTTTTGTTTGCATTGTTATTGTGGTTTCTTGAATCCCGTCTGTCTTCTGGACTTTGGACATCGTCGTCTACATCGTCTACAGCTTTTAAGCTGAGCCTGCCCGACTGTCCGTAAGTGTACATTCGTTTTTTGCTAATAAACTGTTTTATGTTTTTATAACCAGTCACCATGGGTCTTCTTGATCACTCACCTCCACACTAATGTAATCTCCTGCTGACATTTCCCTCCACATCTCCCTCCTTCACTTTCTCCCTGTGTCTAATTACGTCTCCGTAGCCTCCTCCTTCTCAGCCTATCGTCTGTCACTTCTTCCAATTTCACTTCGAAGAGGTGAGGAGATGCATAATAATTTTTGAAGCATGTGACTCAATTCAGAGAGGGCTTTAGCACCGTTGTCAAGTGTGTGTATGTGCGTGTGACTGTGGGCGCCTAAGTGTGTGCAAACGCAGTCTGCTCGGCCGCTGGTCGAGCCTTCTTTTTGTCTTTTGACTTTACGGAGACTGCTTCCATATTTTCCATATATTTTATCTATGATGTCCAGGCAAGAAACTGTCAAGTGTTTTGTTTTTACAAAAGATTCAAAGATTCTGGGTGCTCACAGTGAAGTGGTGAACTCCGGCTGAGTGTTCTTGGAGTCAAGCTGTAGAAAAATCTTTAGAGCTGATCATTCCTACATATTCATCAATCTCAGCATTCATATTCAAGATCCACCATTATTCACCATTATTCCCTGCTTCTGCGTACTGCATGAACAATTGAATAATACAAGTGTGCTGTGAAGAGGAATGAGCATCAGGAGCCCGGGGATGATGAAGGGTGAGAAATTCAGAGCGACAGCACGACGGTCGAGAGTGTCCAATTTCATACGTACAAAGACTGAAGAGGAGAGAAAAGAAAAGTATTCAGATCAGGCTGTTGTTAAGCTGTGTCTGTGAGCCATGCCAGGTTTTATATGAAGTTTAATATCACTGGAACATTCAAAAAAATGAGCATGCGAGCTTCTGTCAGCCCGCTCGCTGCAGCCTCAGCCTGCTACCCGGCAGGACAGAGATCAGTCTACAAACGAACGAGGAGGAGCGCTGGAGTCTTTTTTTATTACCTCAACTAAAATATGAATGTGTTGCGCACTCAGTCACCCTCCGTCCTCCTCTAGCTGAATTTCAAAGTGCACGCATGTGTGTGTGTGTGAGAGAGAGAGTCTGAAAAGACCTGTTTAAAAATACATCTGTCTCTGTGTTTTGTCCTCCAAATATTTTCTGTGCGAGCGCACACACACCCGTGTCCTCTGAGGGCTTTTCGTGCCATCTGGAAATCATTTTTCGTTTAGATAAAAAGATACACACACACACACGCACACACACACAATTTGCAATCTTGGCTTTTTGCTGACAACCTTATCTTGAGAAAATTAAAAGTGACTCTTTTCCCCCTCATGTGTCCTCTCAGCTCTCTCCTCATCAGTGTTTGAAAACTGCAGTCAAGTCAGAAGAAGTACAGCCCACGTCTGCGATCCGACTTCATGAGTAATGGATCCTCCAAATCCGCCACGCAACCCCCTCCGAATAAAACTCATCAATTAAAAATCACGAGCATTTATTAGCGGCACGACACCGCCTCAGCTCGTGACTCACGAGCCGCTGCATGTAACACTCCTCTGACTCTGTGTGTTTGCCATATTGTGAAGTCTGCTTGAAGCTGCCGTCAGAAGTGTGTTGCTGGTGTTGAGGGTGAGGACTTCTGCAGGTTTGGTGAGAAAGTAAGAGACACTCACAGATCACTCTTGGGTGAAGAGTCATTACCAACGTGCGATGCTGCCAGTCGCGGTGTCGCCTCCCCTCGTGCGATCCGTGTCACGCTGCTACAAGCCATCCACTTCAAAGGCCTCCATATTGCTTCATCTCACACCACCAGAAGCTGCGATGACCTCTGACCTCTTCCACAGTGCTGCGGAAATAATATTTCTCTTGCCGCCGCCCACGGGGGCTCTACTGAGGAGCAAGCCCGCGGGACACGGGCTCGGCTGCCGTGTGCATTTTCCAAATCGAATGATGTTTCAGACAGAATGGAACAAGTGCAGGTCTGGTCAAGCGTGGCAAAGTTAGCATTTAAGCTGAGACACAAGGGCAGAGTGACAACACGAAGAGCACCTGCAAAGATCAGGCACCGCAGACCTGAAGCAAACATGCATTTAAATTTAGTCCTCGTCCTCTTTCTTTCTCAAAGTTTTGCAGCTGCAGCCAAATAAAATAAGTTTTTCAGTTATCAAATCAGTCTAACAAAGCGCCCCGTGAGAAACAATAAAAAAGTGAAATAGAAAACAATAATAAATATCCCCTCAAAGGATGAAATTTAGATCAGGGAACAATGAAATTGGCAGTAAAATAACTAGGCATAAAAATGATTTAAAGCACGTTATGAGACAACAGCAGAGAAGTGAGCTTATAAAAACTAACATGAACACAAACCACGGTATTTAAAATCTGCAATAATCAGAAATACGATGCCATTTTTTCGTTTTCAGAATGAATTTAATACTTCAGCGTGCTGTCAGCTGTTTTTCTGCTGCGGGTTAAATTTTATGTGGAGAGAAAAACTAAATATCTTCTATCTGTGGCTTCGGAGGCTGAAACAACTGATGATGTCATAGTGATGTCATCAAGCTTATATTAGTTTTGGTGTAAGAGAGAGCCTGTGTCACAAACTGTGGAGATATGTTGCCATTTATCAAGCCGGGAAGATTAAAGATGCTATCAAGTTGCATAATGGGAAATGTAGGTTTAGGATCATGCCTCTGCATTCTTTCGTTAATCTGTTCCTTACATGTACCCCATTAGCCATGTTAACCATTAACCCGCATATAAAAATAAACCCTACCAGGAGAGAAACTTGTTCAGTCACTCAGCGATGACCCTTGAACGGCTGAGCTGCTTTAAGAGCTGAGCAGTCCATTAAAATTCATCTGTTGCAGCAGGATCATTTTGTGCACCAGCTAAAGTTATCTTACCCAAGGATGAAGTTCTTTGTATTGAAACCTCTCCCCAACCAATGTAAGAAGAATTACAAGATACCTGGAGACCTCTTGACTGATGCTGTAGCTTTGCCTGAGACAGACACAGGCCTGCAGTGATATAAAATATTTACCTTGGCTAGAAACACGGTGTATATATTGGTCAGTCTTAAAGCAACATTTAAAGGCCTCAGGTATGGAGTAATGCTGATGGGGAGCAGAGTGTCGTGCCAGAACGGGAGCTGGACAAGCAAGGCAACGTAACCGGGCTCAGCAGCCTCTATGAAGCAAACAAACCAGCTGGGGGCTTCTTGCTGTTGGACTCATATTAGCTGGCTGCTATGTCTTATGCTGTTGCTTAATGTTTGGCTATAAAATATCAACAAGTTAACAGCTAGCTAGCTTGTTTGCTATGTTTTACAATCAGTTCAGCTCTGCAAATTTCTAAAAAAAATCTACATTTTCTTCTTTTTTATCAGCGTTTCAATGAACTCCAATCTTCCAGGAATATTTATGTGGATCACTGAGCTAAACAACCTACCTCGGGCTCATCTCTAATGAACTGGCAAAGCTACTCAGCCACCGAAGGCAATTTACCCGCTAAGGGAGAACACGTGTGAGCTAATCATCTTACAATACTGTACGGCAAGTGGAATCACACAGTTACATTTACACACATTCTCATAACCGTTACATAATTCATGTGTTGTATTTCATACTCCAAAGCCAAGCCTGGGGTTGTTGCTACATTTCATTCATCCTTTTTTATCTTTTCAACCCTTCCTTACTTCCTTACTTCCTTCCTCCCTTCCTTCTCTCCTAATTGCCACTTCCTCTCGCAGCAACATGCATACATACATATAAAGAATCCATACCTCGAGCCTCAGCTGATGACGGATTGTCCCATGTGGAGACATGCGGGATTAGATTATCGCACAATCTGTCACCTTGAAATGGACGACGAGGGAGAGAAAGAGAGAGAGAGGAGAGGAGAGGGTGCACAGGAGGTTATGAAAGATGGATGGAGTGAAGAAATGTAGACGATGGTAAAGATGAGGATCACTCTGGCGGGAATACAAAGCTGGATTTCAGAGCTTTTTATGATTTTCCTCTTGTTTTTGTGAGTTGTACTGTGTGTGTGTGTGTGTCTCTAATATAAAATGTACGTATCAAACACATTGTTTCTGTAACTCTATTTGGTATTCCACGCGAGTTCTCACCCTCCTCCATCATCTATCTCACCTCTCCTCCCCTCCATCTCCATCTCCCTCCTGCCTTTCTCTCCTTTCCTTCTCGTCTCCATCTGCATTTGTTCCTCTTTGTCTTTATTTGTACCTCTCACCTGTTTCACTCCATCACCTCTCTCACGTCTCTTCCTCTCATCCTCTCTTGTTTCTCTCCCACTCCTTTCGATGCCCGCTTCCCCTCCTTCCTCCTCTTCTCTTTCTCTCCCCAGATGAAATATTCATGCCCATCCATACTGGGAGTGTAGCAGCAGCCGGAGCCACAGGAGTCAATGCTTTCAAAGACTCCGAGGCCTCAGAGCTTACAGAGAGAGATGGTGGTGATGGGGGAGGAAGAGAGGGAGTAGGCGGAAAACGAGAGAGGAGCAGGTGAGGGGAGAAGAATAGAAAGATAAGCTGCGACAGAGTGAGAGAGGGAGCGGGAGCGCGAGTGAAAGACCAAGGAGCGCCTCCATCACATCAAACAGCAGGCAACACATGATGAAATGCTTCTTTTGCATTACACACACACACACCTGCAAACACACACTGTAGCTCAAGCACAAAGCGAGAGTAAACCACAGAGAGATCCAGCGCCTCCGGCGTCTTCGAACACCGGCCGACATGTGATTAAACACTTTGCCTCTTTTTCGTATTCCACGCTCGTGCACACCTAAAAAAACTCTTGCACCCCTGGGTGTTCATAAGGCCACTTAAGCAGTTTTTACACCCACACACACACACACAGGAGGAGACACATTGTATAACACATGCAGGCTCCGCACGCACACACACCAGGTCTCCAATGTTTTGGTGGGTCATCGGTCGACCGCCTCCACATGATCCGATATGCCCCCCCCCCCTCTCTAATGTGCCAGATGTGATCTTGAATTCACTTTGTCTTCTTATCCTGAGTTTGCACAACAGAGTCGCCGTCCGCCTGCCTGCTGGATGAAGCACACGCACGCTCCAATTAGGTGCCAAATTCTGGGTTGTTTCCAAGCAACCTACATTAAGCAGCGGCTGCTGTGAGGGGAAACGGGGCTTCAAAGCTTTGAAGGATGTTTTCGCTGTTTGAATGTGAGTGTTCGAGCGTGCTTTATGCGCGCATGAATGGGTAAAAAAGGCAATAAATGTGGGAGAAGCGCTATAAAGGAATTCAAAGCGGCACAAATTTAAAATATGTTCTTATATTTGGGCACTGACGGAGCGGATTGTGGCGCCAGCGGAGCTCGTTTTATCCTTCGGGCTGCTGTTGTTAAGCAGCTGACCGCAACGTGACCTCTGATCTCCCTCTGGAGGAAGAAAAATATATAAACGCCGGCCATGAGGGAGGAGGGCGCGTTACATAACACTACACTACAGTTAATTATACTGTATGTTTTGCTTCCGGGCTGATGCACCAGCGTATGTGAGCTCTTACTGCGCCTGGCTCCCGTGTGACTGGATGCCGTGCGCTTAGTTGATGCCTTTTAAATGATCTTTGCAATCACATCTCATCTTCCCGAGGTCTACTTTAAAGTATGTGTGAAGAAGGGTGCTATTTGTTTCTTCATTTTTATGTTTTCGTGTAAAAACCTACAGATACGGAGGGACTTGTTGTGGCTATTGATTGCCGCAGTGTTGTAGCCAAGACCACCTAAACTGAGACCAAGTCAAGACCAAGACTAAGACCACGAATTTTCTCTTTGTCCAAGAGTAAAAATCAGGTTGATGGGACGAGACCCAGACCTTCAAATAGTGGTCTCAAGAACTGGATCTCGAGTTCTACGACACTGGGCAGTCAGTAGCGAGTGCGCACTGTGATCTAGAATCAGCGTCTACCTTCCAGGGAACGCCGACCCGGGACTGGACACAACCTCTGAAACCAACAGAGACCAGTCTGGCTGGGAATGCGGGAGCCTGCTGAGGTGGTTTTCTTGCCAAGTTTGAGTCCTGGCATCCAGTCCAGTTCAGTTAGCTAAAAAAAGGGTGACCGTTCTTTAATCGATCAAAAACTATTACCAGTGAGCCACACTGTTACAACGGGCGACGCGTTCCTTCAAAATCATTATTCTTCTGGGTCAGTCCTGTCACAATCCTGCTGCTGTGAATACTCGCTAATGCATATCGATGCACGGCTGAAAATAGTCCCCAATGAATACACTATTTACTCCAAGCTGTGGAACATTGGCTCAAAACTACAGTGCCCAGCTTTTTTAGTCAGTCCTGATGCAAAGCAGGAAAGTCTAATGAACTCCAGTGGTGTTGGAAAAACTCCAGCCTTGACCAGATGACATTTTAATCAATGCCTCTAATTAACACAGCTACACACTCAAACAAGGATTTTCTGTCTCTATATGCATTCCTCCGATAATGACATTCAGCAGCAGCCAGGTCTGAGCTGAGCGGAGTGAATAATTTAAAATGTCATCAGTTTATGACTTATTAATGTAATTATATCAAACAAAGTGCCACAGCACGTTCTCGAGATCGACTCCCTCGCAACCCCCCCCCCCCCGACAAATCAAGACAACGATCTCAAACCAGTTCACCAATCACCAAATTTGATTTTTACTGTACTCTGAAATGTTTAATTCTGCATATTTTTTATCGCAAATGAGGGAGACCTCAATGTTTCTTTAGGTTTAAATAAAGGTTTGAACTGGAATTGAATTTGTAGTTTAGGCTGTATTGTTCTTAATGTCCGTGTAACGGCAATTCTTTCAAAATACATTAAATATGTTGGAAAATAGTTGCTGAAAACATGTGAAATGACTTTGAATGATATATTACTGAAATGCAGAGTTAGAGGTTCAAACAGTTTTCAGTCCAGGATTTTGTGGGCGGTCCGCTGAGTGGCTGAGTAGCTTTGCCAGGTCACGCTGAGACCACCCTGAGCATACCCCTGCACCCAGAGCAGCGAGATAGAGATGAATTCATCTCGCTCAGAGTGCTTCAAAATTAGTCATGCCATGTTCTGAACTCATCTGACACCTCACCACATTAAGCCGATGCGCCCCCACAGGCCCGGAGTTGAGTTGACTGCTCATTTTTACCTGAATTTAACACCTAAATTTCATAAACTTGTCCTTCAAGTTTATAAGTTAGCAAGACATGTCATACAATCGACCCAGGTTTCTTTATTGTAAAGGGTTGCGACTTCTTTTCCTGTCTCCGGCTGTGCCTGGCTGTTAGATGTAAAGATGTTCCGATGCTTTGTTTTCATTTCTAGTGAGAATTAGCTGGGTCAGGGTCTGCTGCTAGATCTCGCATGGAGCCTTTCACGCCGACCTGATTATGCAATCATTATCATGCTCCTTCCTCGGTAGGCTTGATGAAAGGAATGCCAGAGAACACAAGAAATGATTTTACATGCTATAAGGAAGCTTCCCAGCGTCTGCGGGCTATCATAGCGAGAAGGACTGCTGAGAAACCCGGTTGGAGCATGCTGTGAACCTCCTCGTGACATGACACCATCAAACATACCTTCATGATTTGCCCTTCCCCAACAACGCCAATGAACATCCCAAAACCACGGGTCCAATTTAAAACTTCAAGGATGATGAATAATTGCGATAAATTGTCTTAAACGGCGTGCTCTCATAACACTTCCTGTGTTTGTGTGTTTGTATTTTAATCTCATTTGTGACGTTTAACAGTTGTTCAGATGTAATAAAAGACTCTCGGAAGGTGCATGTAAATCCGCAGCACATTGCCGCAGGTTTTGAAGAAGATCAGCCCGCTCTGCTGGGACCTGCTGCAACATACATAATACATTCCCTCTTAGAGCAAAGTTAGCTAATTAACAGAAACAGAAACGTATAGTCGGCTAATTAACAGTATGCGAGGGAATGATTTTTTTTCAGCTCTCAAAGGAGAGAAAATCAAGTCAGAGAGAATTCATAGCAATGAAGTCATAGCAGGGATGTAATAGATGGTTTATGATGAAAGGGGGGAAGGAAGAAAAGAAGAGGTGACAGGTTCAAAGAAAGACAAAAAAACAGAGAGATGAATATTTGATTTAATTTCCGGCTCCTTTAGAACACGAACTGATTACTCTGCATGTTTCTCTGTGTGCATGTGCGTGCACCTTAATGCTCTGCCGATATCGCAACAAAAGGTCCGACTCATTGCTCTTGACATCCTGTGCTCGATAAAAAAGAGTCCGTCCGTGAATTCACGGAACCTCACAGAGTGTCCTTTCAAAAGTCAAACCCGGAGACGGAAACGGTGAGCATAAGAATGCGAAAATGTTTCGAGATAAGACTCTGCAAAGATATTCAGCCCCTCTGCACAGGACTGCGGCGTAGCGCAGCTGTTATCACCCACCGTGCATTGATCCAGGCAGGCTGAAAGATCATTTGGCAGCATATTTGTCATTGCCTTCCTTTCAACTGTGGGTCACGCAGACACGGGTCACCGTAACATGCCAGTCCTCCTGCCTCTGTTTGGATTGCAGTGACTGCATGATAACAAACACATATGCAATCTCCCCGAGGGAAAGAAAAAAAGAAGCAGTAGAAAGGCCACCAAACTCTGACAATCTACCTCATTAAGAGAGGAAGAGGAGCAGAACAGAGAGGGGCGAGAAGAAAAAAGGTCTTGAAGGGAAAGAGATGTAAGTAATTCCTCCATCCTGCTGCTCCACACAGGGAATTTGGGAGCAGCGAGTTGTTCAATAATGTATTGATTTTCTTAGTGAGATTTTCTTTCTTTGAGGATTTGATGTAAATGATTATCTGACAGTTTTCTGCTAGACCAGTGGAGAGTGAATCTATGTATGAGTGCCTGTCTCTCTTCCCATCCACCTGTCTGTCTGACGGGATTTATTCTTCTAAATGTTTTTCTCCAGTTTATTGAGGAATACATGAGCACTTGACTTCCTAAACGTCCCATGAAGTCTCACTTGTGTTTAAACTGAGGAGAGCAGAGCAGGTGTTTAACTGCATCCTTACAATCGTGAAACTGCTTTAAAAGTGGCATGTGCTATCGTGTTTAACTGTCATACGGCCGCGCAGACGTGAAATGACCTTGCTAACGTGGCTGCCGTAATAAAAGTGTGTAAACACATGACAACAGCTGGTGATGGTTAAATGCACCATTTGGTTTTACTACTTACTGGATGGACTGACATAACGTTCATGGTCCCCAGATGATGAATCTTACTGACTTTGACTCTAGCACCACCATGACGATCACATTTGCGGTTTTGAATTAAATCTCTCAACAACTATTTCAGTGATTGCTGTGCCATTTGCTACAGATATTCATGCTCCCCAGAGGATGAATCACTGTGACTTTGGTGATCCCCTGACTTTTCGTCTTGAACCACCTGCCAGAATCGTCACCTGTCCCGTTAAATATCAGAACTTCTACTGGATGGATTGGCACAACCTTTTGTACAGGTTCCCAGATGATGAACCTTACTGACCAGTGACCAATTGGCACAAATACAGTGTCCTTTGTGAGCAATTCAGTTAGTTCAAAGTTTTTAAAAAGTTTTATTTTATTTTGTCCACTCCTGGACGGGTGTGTAATGATCAGAAAATGTTTCATCATGATCAGGTTTGAAGGGTTGTCTGGGCTTCACAGTCTGTTTGGATTTTAAATGTCTCTCTCTCTCTTCTTTACTTTCTTTCTCCAGCATGATAAAACGGAACCAGGGTCGATCCACTCGCTCCATCTATCTAGGTCTGGCGTTTCTGTCCCTCACTCTCCACCTCCTGCTGGCATGTTTTTGTCTCTCTGTCCTCCAGACAGCCTGCGTCCTTCCCGCCTCCTCTTCCTCTTCCTCCATTCCAAAAACAAATAATCAACACCATCCGTCTATCTCCCAGTCCTCCTCTTCGTCAGCTGCCTCGTCCTCACATAAGCTGCCAACAATCCCACAGAATGAAGAGCAACACAAACTGAATAGCGCACCCTTACACCTTAAAGACAAACACTCGTTCAGTGGTGCCGCTGAGCGAGGAAAAAAACTGATAGGAGCCGGAAAAGTGATCCAAAAGGTCAAAGGTCATTCTAAGCTCGAGGCGCTGTTCGAGCACCCTTTGTACAACCTGCCACGTCCAGAGCTGCAAGAAGATGATTGGCTGCTGAGGGTGAAGGCAAACGAACATGCAAGGGATACAGGAAGTGATGAGGAGGAGAGGGAAGACCCCGTCAACAGTGACAGTCAGTGGTAAGTCAAACAGATCGATCTGTTCTGCATCTTTGTCACAATCATCTAGGCTTAAAGGCTATGCATGGCAGAAGTCCACCACTCTGATACACACTGAAATATATCCAGCCTTTACTCTGCTGATGCTCTGCAAAATTAATGTAATGCCATGTAATGTGTTGCTTTTGTTGCTAAGTGTTGCTTCAGACTCGCTGAAGTTCAGTTCATCTGTAACCCTCCGCCTGTTTATCACCTCCACCTCCTCTCCTCAAAGGCAGAGCGCCAGCCAGGAGGAAGGCTACGACAAAGTCACTTGGACGAGCGACGTGGAGACACACCCTCCCTGGCTTCGGTTCCACCTCGGCATCTCACGCTGGGAGCTGTACAACAGGAAGGATCCCAACCTGGCCCAGCTGACTCACTACTTGGCGATGCAGCGTATCCTCGGTGCTGGTGAGCGAATGAGGGGTGGGGGCAGGGCTGGCAGGTGAGAGGACAGGCTGAAGGAAGGGCAGCGCCAGGGAACAAACAAAGGATGAGGAGGGGAAGGATTACTGATGATTTAATTATTCTCCTGTTAATCTTTTTGTTCCTAAAAGTACATCCTGAAGCGGCAGCCAGGCACATTTTGTTTCTTACTGGCACACTTTGCATAAAATATTTAGAAAACATACTGCAGACATGATTCTTTAAATATTTTCCACGTTCTGCCAAAACCTGCACAGCCCACTCAGATGAAAACACCCAATTTAAAACTCAGTGTTGTTTTTGGTCTTTACTGAAACAAGGCAGCCCAAGAAGAAAAAAGTGAAATGTTTACTAGATTTGAAGCTAAATAACAATAAAAAAGTTCATTTTCAGTGCCACTGTCCCCTTGTTTAATATAGTTTTAGAGTTTATATTGTCCAGGTGGGTTTAAGGCGCCTAGAGATAAAATACAGTACCTCACTTCAGGTAAATTAAATCCAGAATCTGACCTAATCTTCACCCCAAAAAGCCCCCGTAGTGCTCGTGTCTCATTTAAGTTCAATCCCTCGCGTTCCTCTTGACACATTTACAAAAGCACACGGCCGTACTGCTTTCTCATTTCACCTCCTCCATACAAGCCTGAGAGAGAAGCCAGAGGCAACACTGAAGTTTTTGGACGCAGTAAACTGTGCCTGTGTTCATATTTAGAGCCGTGAACATTTTTAGAAACACAAAGTTACACATGTAGGATGATAGATGCTCAGGCGCACGCGTAACTTTGTTGAATTCACACATTTACACAGAACAAACGACTGATAGACCCGGGAGGATTGAGCACAACGTGTGATGACCTACAAAGTGTGACTTTGGAGAAGGTGGAATAGAAACATACAGTAGAGGAGGGCTGTAGGCTGCAGTTGGCTATGAATTGATTGTGTGTGTGCAACGTGAATATCTGTATTACATTTGTAGGATGGCAGACAACATGAGCACTCGCAGTAAACACTCATTTTATGAAGCCTGTTGTGTTTTTGTGGACTAAAACATGATTTTGACAACCCCAAAAAACAAATGAAATGCAAATGCGACAATAATAGAACGTCTTAAATCTGCAGCTCACATGATTTTTTTTCTTGTCGGGACGTAATATTTATATTTATGTAATCCTCCCACAAACTTCCATTGTCTCAACACCCAATCACCCCTCACATGTATAAACGGAGAGCACACAAGGAACACAACTTCACCCGCATCCAAACACGCTCAATTTGTCTCGTCTCAGACGCCCGTCAGCGCGCCGCAGAATGAATAATGCATTGAGATTTGTGTTATACGGTGCAGATTAAGCACTAATCTCAGCTACGGGCTGATTTTTATTTTTATTTTTTTTTCGTCCGTGTCATCCCTTCTCTTTCACAGTTAACAATCGCCACGGTGCAAATGTATTTAAGTATTTGAATTCAGGCTTGTTTTTCTTTAATCAGGGTTTTAAAGAGGAATTATATTACATGAGAGGATTTGATTCGTATCTCAGGGTATATATCTTTTGAAATATTTACTGGATTTGCTCGTACATGTGTGGCATGGAGCAACCAAAGTGGAATCCTCTTCTAAATGTCTGCGACCTTAATGCCGTGCTTTGAAAGAACACACGCTTTGATTTAACTCCTTCACGCTCCACAGTGGGTGAGGTGACTCATGCTTTTGTTTTTTAGGATGAAAGACTCTTTTTGTCCAATTTTCTAATCTCAGTGTCGCTAAAAGGAGTTACATTTCATTGCAAACTAGCGAACGATGCACTGAATTTCTTGTGTATGTGGTGCAGCCGTAGAACTGCCACCAAAGAGACGTTTCAGGTGACAAGATTCACACTTTTTTTAGTTGAATAATGCACTACGGAGACATAAAACTGCTTAAAAAATGCTGCCAAAAAGAAATTTAATTAATTCTGGACGATGATGAATCGGTTAGTCTCATTCCCAGGTTGTCAAATGATACAAAACACATACAAATGCGGCAAACAAAGTGGCTCAGTTGCAAGTTACATAAACACTGTGACAGTATCAGAATGCTCAGTATATGGAGAAATGTGCACAGCACGTATTCAGACACTCCGCCTTTAAACAAGCCTTCAGGACTTTTGTAAGTTTGTGATGTCACAACTACAGTCACCACCCTCGGCCACGCCTCCAAAGCCCCACCTGTACTCACCGTCCAATCAGCCAATCAGGACAGGGGCTCATTAATATTAACGAGACAAAACACCCTGTTTGCTCCAGGAAGAAGCAGGTGTGAAACTATTCTGAGATAATTTGGGGGATTTAAAATCACAAATACATCTTCCTATAGATATAAACATTTCAAATAAAATGTGTAAAAACTTTATGAGACCTTTAAGTTTTTTATCTGCCTCTTTATGCACTAATGTACCAAATGCAGTGTCCAGTGGCAGTTTAAGAGTGTAAAGGGCCACCATGTGGACAAATAGGTGTAATGCACTACACCCAACATGTATCCAGTGCAGTACTCATGTAACCGTTGCGCCTCTTCTTTCTTACTTAATCTAAATTCACTTCATGAATTCCAGTTCAGAAGACAGGAGGGACCCAGCTCAAACTGCTCATGTCGTTCCCAAACTACGGACAAGCTCTGCTGAAACCCATGAAGTAAGGCGGCATCTGTAACGGGAGTGTTTGTTCACTTATGCTGACTGTTAAATCACAACCAGAGGTCACATCTTTCATACGTGCGTCAGCACAGAGCCTCACGCATTCGCGTTTGTGTGTGTGTGTTTTTCGGCGTACAGACAATCCAGAGAAGCCGAGACGGACGTAAACCTTTTCTACTTCTCTGATTTTGAAAGACACAATGCAGAGATCGCTGCTTTTCATCTTGACAGGTACAGTCTGTCACAGTGCGTCAGGGGATTGTTCTGTAGCCACCAGATCAGTGGTCCAACACTGGAATTATTCATTCATGACGCTGCTGTGCAGCTTGTATCATAGGGAAACAAGTAAAATTGAAAAGAATAATAGAGCACTAGTGTCCTTTATTCTAGTCACATTTTTGTCTTCACCCTTGTTTTTTGTGTTATTCTTAATCTTTCTGTCTGCCTGGTTCTGTATCAGATTGTTGGGCTTTAACAGGATTCCTCCAGTGGTCGGTCGACTCATCAATGTCACCACCGAGATCAGAGAGATCACCACTGACCACAAACTTTCTAGGACTTTCTTCACTTCCCCCGGTATGTGTGCACATCAGTATGCATCACACCTGCACTTCCACAAAGAAAAAACCCCATTAGTAACACAACATTAGACCACTGAACTAAAAGCTCTCATCTCTCTGACTCATACCAGTGGGAAACGTGTGTTTCTATGGCCAGTGCGAGTACTACTGTTCGACAGAGCACCCGGTGTGCGGTCAGCCACATGCACTGGAGGTTTCCCTGGCTGCCATGCTACCAGACCTCACCCTAGCTCCCCGCAGGTCCTGGAGGTCACCGTGGAGACGCTCTTACAGCCGCACCAAGCTAGCACAGTGCGTAAACTGTCTGTAGCTTATTGAGATTCATGTTTAAAGTCTTTGTTTCATCCATCTGCATTCATATACATGGTGGTGGACAGAATATTGGAAACACTGCTGTCTCTTTTAAATGTCTACCTTCCTGTTGGTGGAGTTTACAGTGTAGGTGTGTGAGAGAGAGAGAGTGTGTGTGTGTGTAGGATCATGAGCCTTCACTGCCCTCCAATGGTGCCATTGAAGAAGTGCAACACAACATTAAATTAGTGATGAACAGAGAAGTTAACAAGTGTTAATCTCAGTTAATTAGTGTGATTGTTGATGTGCCAATATCGGGCTGTTAGAGTAGAGCTGTGTGCATATTTTTAAAGATGTGGACACAATTTTCTCTTGGGTGGGAGCTCAGGTTAATGTCACGATATATATGGATCACAAGAAAGCAACAATGAACTAGAAAACAGAGGTGTGGACGCCTTCTGCTGAAATGCTTGATGAAGAGGTGTAAAAAAAAAAAAAACAGCAGAATAGTGCAATGAAGTGTGAAATGTTGAAAAAAGTAGAATATTGTGAAGTTTAAAGTTTAAATGAAGTCTGTAGGTGAAAGTATGTAAAGCAGCCAAAGCCGAAAGTGTTGAAGGTTTGTCAAAAGATTTGAAGGTTGTGCCATTTATATTAATGTAACAAAAAGGTGAATATTTTAAATTTAAAATTCGAAGTATGAATGGTATTAAAGAGTAAAAAAATGGCCATCGTGTCTGAAATGAGCTGAACATTGTGATATTTGAATGGTTTCTGCAGGACAAAGTATGCAGGAGTAGTAAGGTGCCAAAAAACCTTGGTGTAAACACTACTAAGACTACCAATAGATCACCCTGCAGTCTGTAGCATGAATGAATGAACTGTTGTTTCCAGGTGGGAGACGGACCTGGCCTACTGTGACACAGTGAAACAAACGCCTCCTTACAGCCATGGCACACGACTGGTGGATCTCATAGACATGGCTGTGCTGGACTTCCTCATGAGTCAGTAGATTTTATCGGTAGTCGATCGGTTTGCAAGGAAGTTATCATTCATTTTCCATCAGTATATACCTTTGTTAACTTGTTTTAACATGTTTTTATTCAAAGGCAACATGGACAGACATCACTATGAGACGTTTGAGAAGTTTGGCAATGAGACTTTCCTGCTTCATCTTGACAACGGGCGTGCGTGAGTGCCAGAACATCTGCTGACTCATCTCAGCAACTCACGCCTGACAGTAAAAATATGTTGTGACATCATTGTGGTAAAACTTTACTTGCATTTCATGTGACTGTTTTCCAGGTTTGGGCGTCACTCTCGTGATGAGCCGTCTATTCTGGCTCCTTTGCAACAGTGCTGCAGGTAAGACAAAGCAAAAAATGTCTGCACACGCACCCACTGAGCAAATCTGAGTTAACATCTCTCTTGATCGTGCAGGATCCGTCGCTCCACCTTCCTCCGTTTGCGCCTCTTGTCCCTCCCTGGCTTCCGTCTGAGTGATGTCATGCGGGACTCGCTGCTCCAGGATCCTCTGGCAGGCGTGAACCCGCTCCTCTCTGAACCACACCTGTCTGCTTTGGACCGGCGCCTTGCAACCGTCCTGCAGGTGGTGCAGTCCTGTCAGCATCACCACAAAGACACCATCTACGATGACTTGGAGGGATACAACAAAGACCACGATCGATGGACTGGCTGAGGAAAATAAAGTTTATTGGTGTTGATATGTGAAATGCTAAATGTTTTCCAAGTTTCTCATGAATTGGTTCAAGTTCTTGTGGGCGAGTTGTGTTTATATGAACTCAGATACAGTCAACGTGTATTCATCATGCACCATCAGTCTTTTAGCCTCTGTCATTAGGCTGTTGAGGCTGGTGACATTGCCCGCTTACCCAGCTCCAGTTCTGGCACGACAATGGCTCTGCTCCCCACCAAGATTTGCTGAACGCCTGGTCCAAAACACCTGTGGTACTCTCCCACTGCTCTAAACTTGCAGTCCAGGCAGCCTGTCTAACAAAGTGAGTTAACATGAGCTAACAGCAGCTACAGTTGGCAGCAGTTTACTTCACTGTCCATCAGGAAACTCCGTTAATCACAGAGAGTTGATTCTCCATAAAAGTTTCACCAAAATCAGTGAGATAGTTGGTGGTGTGGTGACTTCTCGTAGGTGATCGTACCTGGAGCACAAAGTTAAATAGTGTGAGAACAGACATACGAATGACAGAGACACCATTCACCTGATTACAAGTCAGAGTGATATCAACTGTTACAAAGCTGTTACAAAAAGTAACTTTAATGTGAGAAGAAATCTTAATATGAACTCTCTTTAACTCTGCTCATGATTTCCCACATCCGAGTGAACTCCTCACAGGACAACGTGTTAAAAGTCACACACTGTATGTTTGAACCGGCTGGCTTTCCGTACATGCACACACATGACGCACGGTTGTAGTCCGTGAGCGCTCAACCGCGTCCAGAGCACTGACTGGCACAGTTTCACTTTCCAAACGTCACCGAGAGAGGAGGAACTGAGAAAACATTTGTGGGCAGATCATCAAGAGAATCTCGAGGACTTCCGCCTGTATTCAAAGCTGCAGATTCTCCTGGGTTTGGATTTTTTAAACTTGTTTTTTGGTTTCCAGACCCTGAAGTGCCGAGCAGGACAGGTTGTGCAGACGTTATTGCACAGTTAAACAGCTCATGGAGCCTCTCTGGAGCACGTTAGTCTAGTGCCATGCTTTAATATCACATCTGAACATTTGGCGCATTTCGGCCTGGTGTGGCGATGTGTGATGACATGATAAACCCGCTGGATTTCTTGGAGCATGACAAACTGCTGCAGTTTTTCCGCTGTCATAAAACTGAAATGTCCTGCATGGACAAACCGCAGATCTTTCTCAGCAAGCTCAAGGACTACGGCCTGATCCCGGAGGACAGATACAAGGTGAGCCACTGAGGTGG
Source organism: Nibea coibor (assembly GCA_023373845.1). NCBI lineage: Eukaryota > Metazoa > Chordata > Actinopteri > Sciaenidae > Nibea > Nibea coibor. The sequence continues at coordinate 5,104,240 of CM041727.1, forward strand.
AAACCGCTTTACGCGTTTGTTATGGCGCACCTCACGCGGGCGTGTTTTAACGCAAAGCGCGCCGGCGCCAGCTGCTTGCGCGCGGCCCGAGATCCACCGTCACCAATAAAACGTTATTCTAGGTCTGATGTAATACGGTATTAAACACATCCACCGTTTTCTATTCTGTTATCATTCTTTATGTTTTTAATGCAGAATTGGAGCAACTTCAACCTGAGTCCTAAGAGATCATTTAAGTTTTCCTGATGCTGATTTCCATAAATTAAGTTAATTAATTCTCTAGAGAAGCAAGAAATTATCTCTCACCAATCCAGATTTTTGGTTTTTAATATTTCCCTGAACAGCTTCAACACATGACATGAAACCAGACAAATATTCTACAAACTGTGCTTAAGACTTTGATTTTACACACACACACACACAGTATGTACCTAGTTCATCACAGGGCACACACAGATAAACAACCATCCACACACACATTCACACCTATGGACAATTTATAGCCATCCACGCCGCCTGCTGTCAGCCTCACAACAAGAAGTTTCTTGCTTGCGACAGTACCAACCACCCAGTGTACTGATTTATTTAATTCTCTCTACCTGTGTGTGTGTGTGTGTGTGTGCAGAAGTTGAGTCGCATGAAGAGTAAAGACAACTTGAGGAAAGCGCTTTATGATTTTCTGGACTGGTTGGAGAAAAAGCATCCAGAGGACATCAAAGATTTCTGGACTAACGTCTTCACGGACACCATCCTGAATAATTACCCCACCCTGCGAATGATGCGCAGGAGCCTCATGGACGGTCAGACTTCTGATTTTTTTATTTTATTTATTCTCATCGTTCTTCTGCTGCCATGTGTCCGTGTGTCCCTTTGATATTTATCTCCGTTTTCACGGACAGGGTCTTTCCAATTTAACGTACGGCTGGCTGAGCCGGCGGAGAGCAAAGAGACGGACAACGGGAAAAGGAAGGAGGTGTCAGGACATGAGGAGGAAGAGGAGAAAAGGGCAAACTCAGAGATGAAGAAGAGGAAACTGAAGAGGAGGAGAATACGTGATGAGGATGATGATGATGAGGAGGAGGAGGAGCAGGCCGGCCCGTCATCGCAGTCGACTCCTAATAAGAAGAAAAAGGTCAAGATAAGCTTCTGTGAGTCACCTCCCACTCTGTAAACATGAGTTTGTTATCCGAGGCCGATGGTGTCGTTGGCCTCGTGGAAACAGCAGAAAGTTTGTGATTTGGAACGAAGGCGTTTTTATTTTCCAGCTCCTCTGAAGAAGGGAGAGAAGAGCAAGTTTTGGAACTGGGCCATCTATAAGCATCAGCTGCCTGTGACCTGTGGACAGCAGGAAGGCTATCTGAACAAAGACAGACTGGCTAAAGGTAAATTAAACCTCACGGCTGAGCGTTATCTTACCTGAAGGAAAAGAAAACACTGACTCAGCCAATCAGATTTTATTTTTGATATGAAAACATTGACATATATCAGCTGTTGATTATTCGTGGTTGCCATTTACTCGGTCCGAATGCTCTGAATGTTTCAGGGGAGAAGTGCATTGTGGTCGGGAAACAGTGGTTCACTCCCGGCGAGTTTGAGAAGTTTTCAGGGAAGAGCAGCTCCAGGAACTGGAAGCTGAGCATTCGGTGTATGAACACGCCGCTGGGAAAACTCATACAGGTCTGTTGAAAAGGTGTTTTCTAACCACGGGACTGTCAGAGTGTGATCGCTCCACACAGCGACACTCCGTTTATCCCGTGTCACAGCAGCAGTACACAAACACACGGCGAGTCTGGATGAGTTAACGGGTTGTTATTTTCTGTTGTACCCCGCAGGAAGGTCACCTGAAGTCAGGGAGGTACAAAGCATGCTGTAAAAAGGTAAAAATAGTTTCTGACTTTCTAGTGTATCTTCTTGTTTTTAATCATTCTGATCTGAACCATATCCTCCGTTTTCTTCCTGCTAGGCCAAGAAAACACTCTTCCCATCTGATGATGTCATCACAGGTTTGTTGTTTTCATGTGATGAGCACTGCAGCATCCCGAGCTATTACAAGAGCATCTGCTTACCTCTCTTTAAGTATTAAAACATTCAAATCTAATGAGCTAATAGCAGATGATCTATCTACTCACCTCCTCCTCTTCTAGTGTCTGAGGGAGAAGAAGATGAGGATGAGGAAAGTGACCACAGCAGCAAGAAAAGTTCCACAAATGACACAGGTGGGTATGCTAGCAGTAGAGCTAATTATTTCAGATGTGTGTCATAGCCCCGTGTCTTTCATACTCCCAACATGTCTGTTATAGATGATGAAGAAGAAGAAGAAGAAGAAGAAGAAGAGTCGGAGGAGCAGCCGGGGCCGAGCCATGGCCAAAGAAATAAAGTGTTCAAAGTTACATGTGGAGCTTTAGAGGGGACCTTACATGAAAAACGATTCGCATCAGGTAAAAACAAACAGTAAATATGTGTATGTGTTCATCCTGTGTGAGCAAATGTGTGCACGCAAGCGAAGCCCAATAAAACATGCCTCATCCAAACTCTCTCTCATCGCCAGGGTCGTGTGGGAAGAGTATTCGTACTGAGGCGAGCTGGTTGACCCCAATGGAGTTCTTGAAGGAGGCCTTGTGTCAGACGGGTGCCTGGAGGAAAGACATCAAATGGGAAGGCAAACCACTCGGTGTCCTGACAGAGGTAACCATCCTCAGGGTGGTGTTATAACTCTGTGTGTGTGTGTGTTGTCATTACAGTCCACTGATGGTATCATGAGCAGCCTCTTTGATTTAGCATGACACAACAAGTATGATTTAATAAGGTGCATAAATTTGTGTAAATCGCTTAATTGCATGTTTGCTGAGTGCAGTGCGGGGGTGGCGGACTCCGCCACTATCAATAAAAATGAGTGTATAACCAGAAAGAATCTAAATCTCAGATATAACAGGATGAAACAGACAAATATTCACTGCAGAAGGAAATCTGCCGTCATCATGTTCAGGTTTTTTTGATTTAGAGAGAAAGAAACTGCAGCATCCCTGTTGCTTACATCAGTACACTGCTGTGCAGCGCAGTGTCGAGTTGTCTCAATTCAAGCACGGGCTGTTGTGCACCAAAGATGCACCTTAAGGGCCAGGAGAGAGCCACAGAGAGAGTCAGTCCTCAAACACGTAAACGGTGAAACAAAGAGGTCGACACTGTGAATTCTATCTATTTCAGGCAAACGTCTTGAAGATCCACACACTGACGTGCATGTGCTGTCTGTGCAAACCAGATTGTACAGATGTGGTAAGTTTCAAACGAGCGCGTTTCCTCCTTCAACATTCATCTCTCGTTCTGTGGCGGTACGAAAGCTGTGCCTCTACCCGGCAGCAGTGAATTTAGGTTTAGTATTTCCTGTTATTTGCCGAAAGAGACTCTCCTCGGGTGCCTTGCATTACTTTACTTCCCATCTTTGTCTTTTTTCCGCCTGTTTTTTCCTCTTTCACTTCTCTGTTTGTCTGCATTTGTTCTCCAGTCCTGCATTAGTTTTGTCCTTGTGCTTGCCTTCAGTTCTATGTCTTTGTTGGACTCCTCGGGTTAACCTGCCTGTCCTGTACGTTATTAAAGTTTTTTACTAGGTTCACTTTCTGACTCGCGTCACAACACGAGGAACCTTCTCTCTCGTTCGAGCACAGAGACAAAGTTGCTGTCACATTTCTGTGTCTCGGCAGGACGACCAGAAAAACGATGATGAGTGCTGCGTCTGTAAAAGTGAAGGAGAAGAAGAGGAGGAGCTGGTGATGTGTGATCGCTGCCCTCGCTCCTTCCACCAGAAATGTCACCTGCCTCACATAGACGACGCCGTTTTAGCGTAAGCTCTGATCAAAATGGGTCATGAGTCATTTGAGATTTTCTGTTCAAACCAGCGACATCACACTCGACATTTTGTGCGTCTCTGTGTGAACAGGGACGGTAGTCAGTGGATATGTACGTTCTGCGTGTTCAAAACCAACGAAGAGTGCTTTTACAAGGACGAGCTGAAAAGGGAAGAAGCCGTTTCCAAAGGAATATCCCAACACATGCTGGTGAGCAGTGAGCGGCCTGTGAATCTGTCTGTCTCTCTTTGTGTTCAACCTTTCTCCGCCGTCACTCTTCTTTCTTACATCGACAGGAATGTCAGTATCTCCTCCTCTGCCTGCGCACTGCCGATGAGGAGCAAACATTTGCAGCAAATCCAAGCCGCTACGTGAGTCTTTCTTTGCTTTTCCCCCCACGAATATGAAGTCATTGTGAAGGAAATGAACAGAACACAAAGGTGTTGCTGAGTGTTTCCTTCTGTTCTGCTTTGCACCTGCAGTTGTCAGACTACTCGGCTGTGGTCAAGACTCCGATGTGGCTGAGCAATGTAGCAGACAAACTCGAGAATCAGCTCTACCAGACTGTCGGAGAGTTTGTGTCCGACGTCGAGCTCATTTTCACCAACTGTGCCTCGTACAACCGAGTAAGAAACTGTCATTAAGAACCTCTACATGACGTGCAGGGTTAGGAGTTCTCATATCAGCGGTTAGACATCAAACATGAATGGCATTGACATTGTGTTATTCTCTTTTGCAGGCCAATGCTAAATACCGTGCCATGGGCAACAGACTCAGGGAGTTATTTGATGGAGAATTTCGGAGAGTGTTCAACATCAGTGACTGATGCAGCGTTCTGTTCTCCAACACAAAGCTTCTGGCAAAAGGCTAAAAATGACACAGACTTGTCCGTACAACCCCGTTTCCAAAGAAAAGTTGCTAAACTTTTTTTGCCTTCGGTCCTGAATGTTGAATGTTCTGCCTGAGTGAGCCGGCTCAAATGTCGGCATAAAGGTGGTGCATTATGTTTACAGTACAAACAGTTGTATTGAGCCTTTTGCGCCTCCAGAGGGAGCTACACTGAATAAATGATCTCAAATGATGTCATGCAACATGCATTGGATTATGGGTAATGTAGGCACTGGGCTTCTTCAAGTGATGAATGACTGATACACTCATTTTTTTACTTTTTTTAAATTGCAGGACGTGACAGGACGTTTACTGCACAATAATACTTTTAACAAATAAAAATTGTAGAAGTCAGAATATATTTGTCTCAAGTGTTCATGCAGAATATCAAACAGGGTTATCATGTTACTATATGTTTTCAGAATAAAATGTTTAATGACATAATCTTTGTTTATTTCTTTAAAACACTTTATTGGTTTTAAATCTATCTATCTATCTATCTATCTATCTATCTATCTATCTATCGAAGCTTTATTGCGGGTTTAACATGAACCGCATGTGCGGTCACTGACGTCACTGTTGCCAGCAGCAAATCTGTGCTGCGGGCTGCGCAGCCGCTCTGCGCATCCGTCGGGCTGAGGCGGTGGACAGCGCAGCCATTTCTCTGCCCCTCATGAAAAACACGCGGGGGGATGGGGAGGGAGGGGGGAGCGAAACGTGCGTGTCCATCACGCGTGCAACTAACCCGACGTGCGGGAGTCATGACTTCAGCAGCGCACGCCGAGGCTGAACCCCGCATCGCCGATTGAGATCCGCGATCTCCAAACTTTCTCCCAAAATCCAACGCCTGCGCAGACAAAACAGGCTTCTCCATTGTGTGTGTGTGCGTGTATGTGTGTGCGTGTGCGTGTCACTGCCATGGAGGGAAATCTGCAAGGAGGCAACAGGGACGTCTCAACAATGCATGTGAAGACTGAAGCAGTCGATGAGAACACATCTGCGCTGGTTTTGGGCAGTCAGGAGTCGCCTGCGCCCTGCGGAGATACCGCATGCAGAGGAGGAGGAGGAGGAGGAGGAGGAGTGGATCAGACTGCAGAGGAGCTGGCTGACACAGAGCTGCAAGCAGCCACGACAGCCACTCCTGTGCTGCTGTGTGAGTGCACGTTTGATTTCATTTTTTTTATATAGTGCAAAATGAAATAAGTCATTCCGCATTTAAATCTGATTGTCCCTTTTCATTAGATCCGGTGAGCACAGACCGCTTCTTCACCACATCAGGAGATGGAAAAACTTACCTGAAGATAGCTCCAGGTGAGTGCATCAGTCAGTACAGTACATAGGAATATTCATCTGTGGCGGTTACGTGAATCTTTCTCAACCTTTCCTGTCTATAAAGTCATGCATTGTTTTAAAGAGTGTGAAGGCAGCTCAAAATCTAATTTGCATAGAAATGATTTTATATTTTCAGCCTGTTTCATCTGAAAGCAACTGAAAACTTTCTTCATATCGTGAAATATTTATGACTAAATAATAAACTTAAGATTTTAAAAAAACATCTTAAAGCAACACTGCATAGAAATGGGTATTTTTGTGATTTAGTGTCCGTCACTGTGGTAAATATAAACAGCTGTGCACTGATATTTGTGGTGATTAAATCGCTTATGATCGAGTCGATACTTACTAGTCCAACAGCAGCCCAGCTCTGTGTCTGTCTTTAAGCCTTTCAGTTGAACCTCTCACCAACAACTAGTCTTAGCTTCCTCCGTCAGTGTCCTCTTTAGTTTCTTCGCCTCTGTCATTATGTCCAAAGAGGCTGCTAAGCCCGGTTACATTGCTCGCTCACCCAGCTCCGGTTCTGGCATGACACTGGTTCATTCCCCCGTGTCCTCGGCTTGAAAACCTCCTCTTCCAAAACTCCTGTGGTACAAACACTGACACTCCCCCGGTGCTCTGAGCTCACAGTCCGGTCAACCTGGTTAACAAACTGAGCTAACAGCAGCTACAGCTGGCAGCAGTTTACTTCACTGTCCATCAGGAAAGTCTGTAAATCACAGAGAGTTGAGGCGGAGCAGCCGGAGGACACCAGAGGGAAACTGGATCATATTTTATGGAAAACCAACAAACATTTTCGTCCATAAAATATGAAAATATGAAAATATGATCCAGTTTTTACCAAAATCAGAGAAATAGTTGGCTGTGTGCTGTAAAGCGTTACGTACTTCTCACAGGTGCACCTGGAGCACGAATGACCTGATTTTAAAATGCGTATGTCCTCTCCCAGCCTCAGCGATGCCACCTGCTCCTTCAGAGAAGACGCTTCCCTCCGGCTCCGATTTCTCCTCCAAAGCCGTTCTGTGCCTGATTGAGGCCGTCGGACGCCGCTGGGGCCTGTACGAGACTCGGGAACGCTCGCAGCTCTTCCAGAGCGTCCAGGAGGAGATGGCCTCCAAGGGTCACGTGATCCCTGTCGAAAAGATCCGCCGCAAGTGGAACAACCTCATCGTCACATACAAGAGGGTCAAAGATCGCAGCCGGGAGACGGGACACGCTAAAACGTCCTGGGAGTTCTTTGATGTGAGTATGATGTTTCCACACGGGGATCAAATGTTGGATCAAATCTGAAAATATCTTCTCATGGTTTATATGTCATTTTGGGGATTAATTTGTACTGAAACTGGCTTGGAAAATAGAACTGGATCAGGTCTGACGTCTGACCCAGAAACCGAGCTCCAACACCAAACTATGTTTACCCATATTGACTGCTGTGCAAGCAGTTATAATCAGAGTAACTGGCAGACTGTTCTGCTTCCTCCCACAGTCCAAAGACATGCATTTAATTGGTTAATTGGTGACTCTAAATTGTCCGTAGGGTTTGTCCCTATGTGCCCTGCGATAAACTGCCGACTTGTCCAGGGTGTACCCCGCCTCTTGCCCAGAGTCAGCTGGAATGAGCTCCAGCCCCGCCGCGACCCTGATGAGGATTAGCGGTTACAGATAATGGATGGATATACAGACTGTGTTTATAGCTCTTTAAATGCGTCTCTGAGCTTTGCTGGGTATATTTCACCTCATCCATAAATGGAATTTACCATTTTGTTTTGGTTTTTATCTGCAACTTGACTCCAAACAGGAAGCCCAGTTATTTGCTAGTGATTTGTTTGCGTATGAATGGACTGCTCTCTATATGACTTGTTTATTTCCTCATATCTGTCTAGTTGATGGATGCCACGCTCTGTGACACGGTCGGCACGCAAATCATCAACAACAAGAGAAACAGAGCTGGGAACGCTCTCTCTGCGCTGCCCGGGCCTTTGGCAAAGATCGCAGCAAAGCCACAGCTTCCGCAGCCCCCCAGCATCATCCGCCCTAATGGGGACTTTGCTTCGACTGGTGTTCTGGAATCAGCGGGTCAGGGAGCCATCAGCAGTCAGATCATCAATAGCACTGCTGCTATTACTTCAATGACTACAGCCACCATTAGCCCCACAAATGCTCCAGACCTCAAGCCCCTGATCGTCCTCAACAGCGACATTGTTACAACCAGCATTCATCCAGCCACCGTCGTGCCATCTCCATCTTTTATCTCCTCCCCTTGTTTTACAGAGACAGCTTCTACTTCCCCTTCCCTTGGCTTGACTAGTAACACAGACCTCAACGCGTCGCGCTACGTAGGCCGTAAAGCTCCGTCATTCTCATCGGGCGTCATACCGTTTCGCCTTAGCAACGCGCCGCTCGGCAGCAGTCAGAATCTCCTCGGCCTCTCCTCCTCTTTTCCCCCCGCGTCCTCGTGCCTCACTTCGTCCGTTTCCACCTCGCTGTCCGCGACAACAACGCCGGGAGCTGAAAGGCAGAACCAGAAAGGAAACGAGGAGCAACCCAGCGGCACTCTGTGCCAGGAGATTCTGAAGCGACAGGAGGAGCAGGCGTACCTGGATCGGGTGGCTCGTCGCCGGGTGGAAGCCAGAGAGAAGAGGCGCGAGAGGAGGGAGGTACGGATGGCGGAGTCCCTCGGGAGGATAGCCACGGCCCTGGAGCTGCTCTCCTCCAAACAGGACACGGTCATTGCCCTCCTGCAGAGACTGGCTGACCGGAAGTGATGAGGGGCGTCTCGATTCGATTCGAAACATTTCTACCCAGCTCTGATGGCTATGCCATTTTCAGACTGTCAAGTCTTGATTTGTAAAGTCCATTGGTTTTATGTCATGTACATTTTAAAATTCTTCATTAAAAAGATAAGCTACATGGTATCAAGTGTGATATAATCACCAAATCTTTTTTTTTGGGAATGGACCAGTCCTTAAGATCAAATTAAAACAATTCATTAACTTATTTCAAGTCACGAGGTGGCAGAAGGGGAATCTTGCCTGCCACATATTGGAGTTATGGGGTCGAGCAGGTCGCTGTAGGGATAGTTTTAAACCTTTAGATTGTTACTGACTTCTTCCTGAAATACAGAGCAGCTGTATGTTTGTGTTTAGGTCAGAGGATAGGGCTGTCTCACTCCCTCGAGAACAGGTAGGAACATAAAGTAGAAGCCGCGACAGAGTCGGATAACAATGTCAAACATATTTCCTTGGACAGAGTAGCTGTGGCGCTATTCTGAGGTCGTATAGACGAGGCAGAGAGGACAGCTTCAATAAACCTTTCAGCATAAGACGACTTGGACTCCTGTGCACTTTCTCTCCACCGACTGAACACTGACAAATAAAATTCTCAGACTCACCTGCAAAGATCCAACAGGAGGATCGGTTTTGTTCTGGGAGAATCGAGGGGTTGAAGTCTGGAAAGCAGAGCGGCTCTGTGACGCCTGCCATGTAGTGAAACTGGTTTTACTCTTAAACACCAAACTTTTTATACTTTGCAGACTAAAGCACTGGGAGGTGTGAGTGTCGCTTTAACATAGAAAGAATGTGCATCTGTCATTAAGCAGGCACCGGCCACCAGATGGCGATTGTTATCTGTTTCCACACCTCTGCAAACAAAGTTATGCAACATTAAACTTAGTCCTGCAGTTGCAAATTAAATTCTGTCTATAAAACTGTATATATACATGAATTAATGCTCTGTGTAGTAGTATAGTAAATATAGTAAATACTTCCCCGCCATCCACCAAGTCAAAAATCTTAATAACAGTGAGATTGGAGTGACTTTAATTTAGTTTCCATCACTTAACACCCAGTTCAGTGTTGCTGCACAGATTACGGTGTACTTCTTTCCTCATTTTCACTTTTTCAGGTTTTGTGAAACTTTATTGGTCCAGTGTGTTGCTCAACGTCTCCCTTTACACAGTTTCAGTTTCACTGTCAGTTGTAGGAAGGAAGCCCTGAACAAGGAACACCGGACTTCATCTGTGCACCAGAAACTTTATTAAACATGATTTTTGCCAGCACGGACAATGTTTCTAATGCCAAGATCCCTGATGTACAGGCTGTCATGGATCAAGAAGAGCCGGAGACACCTGAAGGTGAGTCTGAAGGTGAACTTTGAAAACAGCACTCCCTACTTCTTGTGTACTTTAACCTTTTAGCTGTTCTTTCTGTGTTCAGCTGCTCATAAAGTCAAAAACACAGCGGATTTAATAGAAAATGAACTTTATTTGAAAGGATTTTACATTTGTTGACTTATAGGACGACTCATCAGGAGTTTTCAGTCATGTGGTTCACTCTGTTAGCACATGTTCAGCAGCTGTGGGCAAGTCTGGCAAAGAGAGTGGAAAACACCTTCCATCATGACTTTATCTTTTATTTACTCTTTGCTGACCTTTCTCCTCCCGTTTTGTTTGCATGAGATAAATCGTGTTTATTACACATGATAAACTTTAACCGTTTTGCAAGATTACTGAAGAGCTGTAATGTTTTAAAAAGAAAGAGACACGTATCACATTTTTCTGGGCTGATCTGACTCCTTTTTTTATTCAACCCTATATTGGTGTCAACCCACACCCCCCATTGTTGTCATAATCTTGGCTGATCGCCTTACAGCTGGCTCCTTATCTGACACGCTCCTTAGCGAGCTGTGATAATTTAGTAGTATGAAATGATTCTCTGCTAATGCTACGTGCTCACCGGGAGCTGACTCTTGTTTCTCATTGTAACAAATTCTGGATCAGTCAAAATCACTCAAACTGGTTTAAGCTCTGGTTAAAACTGGACCGGGCTGGCTAAGACTGGAAAAACTGGTTGGAACTAAGGCCACAACATTTCCCATCATGCCTTGGGTCTTACTATTGGTAGAGATCAGCAGCAGCTGCCGAAATCTTGGTCCCTTGTCTGCTGATTCTGTATTCCAGTCACACTTGGAATCAACACTAGGACTTTTTATCAGCTGAGTTTGGCTTGAACCGAGGACAGAATAGCACAAACCTCCTGACCAGATGGATGCTGATGATGCTTTTGGTGTAGGGTGTTGTAAATACTGTATATGCCTAACAGAAATAACCAATACTGACAATCCACTATGGGCTGAGCTATAACGTTGACCATCAAACAGAAAATCTAAGCGTGTAGTAAGATGTTTCCCATCTGTTGAATTCACAGAGCCCCTGAGGATCGTGCTCCTTGGGAAGAGTGGCGTAGGCAAGAGCTCGAGTGGGAACACCATCCTCGGGAAGAAAGTGTTTAAATACGACATGAAGGTGGTGAGAGTCACCACAGAGTGTAAGAAGGTGACGGGGACAGTTCATGATGTGCCTGTTAGCTCGACTAAGAAAGTTAAGGACGTGCCTGTCACCGTGATCGACACGCCCGGCTTCTTTGAGACCGACAGCGACAAGGAGGTCAATGTGCGAAAGATTCTGCAGTGCTACAAACTCCTGGAACCAGGACCTCACGCCTTCGTGCTTGTAGTCCCCGTGGGACGGATGACTCAGGAAGACCGAAGTACCCACACACTGATCGAAGCAAAGTTTGGTCCAAGAGTGTGGGACTACACCATCGTGCTGTTCACTCATGGGGATCGTTTGGCGGATCAAACCATAAATGATATGATCACCGAGAGCGATGCCAGCCTTCGCAGCTTCATACGCAAGTGTAGCGGTGGCTTCCATGTCTTCAACAACAAGACCCAGGAGGACCCGGAGCAGGTGACCAGTTTCATAGCAAAGATCCAGACACTGGTGGCCCTGAACGGAAAGAAAGTTTACGACAAAAAGCTGTATCCCAAAGAGGAGAGGCAGATCCGGGGGAAACAGGAGATTATCCTGGCAGAGAGAGATGCTGAAATCAGAAAAAAGGAGGACCAGCTGAAGGAATATTACAAGGGGACAGAACTGGAGGAGGAGAAGGAGAAGCTGTGGAGGAGGGAAGAGAAAGAATCAAGACTGGCTGCAGAGAAGAAGGTCAGGCGTTCCCTCCTTTGGCAGGCCATGATCATCATCGTAGGGTTGATGGTGCTAACTCTGGCTTTTCCGATTCTGTGGCCCTTTACGTTAATCGGCATTCTGTTTTTGATCGTCTACGTGTATCGATCTACTTCTTATTCTGGAAAAATGAAAGAGAAAGAAAAATGATTAGATGTGTTTTGAAGAGAGGGAGGGAAGCATTGTCTGTAATTATCCATCAATTATTTGAGTCTATGATATCAATGTAATGGATTTTATTCCAGGGAAATCGTCAGCTCATCATTAGTGTTTATCATATTATCTTTTTTTTTTTGCTTCCTCATCATTAAAACTTAATCCACTATTATGTAACATAGCCATTAAAAGATATTGTTTAAACTGTGTTTATCGTCAACTGTGTCCAAAATGTGTATTTTTTGTGTAAACCAAAATAAAAAATAGACAGTCTGACTAAGAGTTTTTATCATCCTCAGTTTTCATCACCCTTAACCCACCCAGAGCACAGAGCACGGCTCGATTCCAGAGGAGGATTGTCCGTCATATCACAACATTAGATACAGAATTTTGTTCCTAAAATGTTGGCAGAATGCATTACACTTAAAAATATACATATTTTGCATCTGTGAGCATTTCCTTTCATCTAAAACTATTCTCATAATACACACCTGAGCATATAGCCTGTGTAATGATGACTTGATGGTCGAATATTTAACTGCACTTCAATGAAAAATCACAACTTTGTGGCTCCTTTTCACAGAAACTTGCAGGTTTTCCTTGAGTTCAGCATTTCAGGGGTTGAAATGCGTCTTAAAACTTACAGCGGTCTGTTAATTGGAAAAGAGTGGAGTGGTTCATGTTCAAGGATCTACAGGGAGCTAAAACCCAGAACACAAACCACCAAACACACAAAGCCTGTTGTCCCACAGCCGGCCTGCAGAGCAGAGCCCTCTGCTGGGGCGTGAACAGTCTTAAACTTTCTGTTTCATTTCTCATGTGGAGGCACAGCAGAGGTAAGACGCAGCTTCGTGGTTTCATCTGTGATGACTCTGATTCAAAGCGGTTCTGAGGGCTGCAGGCAGTTTTGTGAAACAGTGTAAATGTAAAATGACATAACACAGTAAGTGTATGTTTGCTTTAGGTCAGTGATTAGAAGACTGAAGACAGACAGACAGACACAGCCTCCTGTAAAGGCACCGACAAGTCCTGACAGTCAGTAACGTCAGTCATTGTTGGGATTTTACTTATTGGTTTAAGATGGAGACTCCACTGTTGTAACCGGCCACAGGCGTGTGAGTTTCACTGCTGGGGTCAGTTTTAGTTGCTCTGCAGCTGGAGCCTCTGCAGGCTGACAGAGAGCTGCCTGGATACAAGACGCGTTTCTTCAATTGGAGGGTCGACGGAACGCGTTACGTTACACGTTACACGAAAAAAAGGTAATTACTCTAACGCGTTACTTACCCACAACACTGTACACACCTTATGCTGTGGCATTAGTGTGTTTTAACCCTCTCCGTCCGTCCTTCAGGTGGATGCATATTTCATATTTTCACAATAAAACAGACTTTGGTGCAGTAAAGGAGAGAGGAGAGCTTTTAGAGAAAAAGGAAGTGATTTTCGCGGCTTTTTTTTGTGTGTGCAGGAAATGGGTTCATTGTTACCCACATAGACCGCTGGCATGGATGATGTTTAAGTGTGTGTGCGAATAAGAGCTTAATGATAATAATACACAGTGTTCCTTTGTGGTTAATGAAAGTTTGCTTGGGCTTTTTGAAAGGTACAGAATAAAGTCATCAATGTGCAAAGACTGAATGGAGAGGAAAAGAACATGGTTAAGATCTTCTTCATCTGATGTTGATGAAGAAGAAGAGCGAAGAAAAGGAGACAGGAAATTTACCTTAAGGAGAGGAAAGAAACCCAGATATAATGAAGGTGATGATGTGGTTGAGGAGGAGGACCAGGACGAGGTCGAAGAAGAAGAAGGTGAAGAAGACAATGAGCAGCCGAGCGGCCCGTCCACGCAGAACAACCACACACAAGAAAGTGAGTCTGTGTGTGATATATGTGATGAGGTTTAACATATTTCATGCTGTTCTCCACACGTCGATCACGTGACACACTCTGAATATGCTCAAAGTGCAACTCTGTAAAACCTACAGGATTTTTGAAAGTGACCTGTGGAAACAAAACCGGCCAGCTGGATAAGGACAAGCTGTACCAGGGTAAGCCGAAACTTATAAACTTCATCATTCATAAAGACGTGAACACATTGTTATCCGGTATGTTCTAATCGTGTTGCTGTTTGGAGTTGCTCTGTTTAGCTGTGAAGTGTATCAAGTGTGGGGACGCCTGGTTTTCTCCCTCTGCTTTCGAGGAACTCGGCGGGAAAGGCGCCAGTAAAAAATGGAAGACAAGTATACTGCATGACAGAAAGCCTCTGAAGTTTTGGATTGACGTAAGAATTTCTTAACTCTATTCAGTCAAATCAAAACCAAGACAGCAAATAAACTAACTTCACACTCTTCTCACAGCAAGGCGTGTTAACCACTCAGGGGTTTAAAAAGAGAGAGAGAGGAGCTGAGACTACAAAGGTAAATGAAAGTCACTACACTGTGATACCGATTTTATACAACAAATATAATCAACGTTGGCAGTTATGATGAGTTTCGCATGTTTTGTTTCCTTTATTCTCCCAGAAAATGAAAATCCGCTCATCAAATCGCATCTCAGAGAGCTCCTCTGAAGGTTTGTACACTTTCTCCAAATTGTAATTTAAAACAACAATAACCAGAGTGCATGCAAAGTCAGTATTATTCACTTTTAAGACTAAACACATAGTAATCAATGATTACTTAATGTGTACGTTATTATATCCCTGTCAGAAGAGTCAGAAATACAGTCCGCAGAAGAATCTGAGGAAGATGATGTTAAAGATGAAGACTGGTGTCCAGCCAGTGAAGAACTGGTACTGGAGACAGAGGAAGAGAGGGTAGAGCTTGGAGATAATGAGGAGGTTGTAGACTCAGGAGTTGACGAGAATAAAGAAGAGGAAGATGAGGTGGAAAAGGGAGAAATGGAAGATGAGGATATGCCCGCTGTTGAAGGAAACGACAGCAGTGATGTCGAAGGTGACGTTTCCGACAGGAATCATCATCCGTGAAAAATAATGAGTGAAATAAAGCGTGTCAGGCTGCTGATGTCGCTTTGCACGTGGATGAAGATCGCTCCTTTTCTTTCAGGCAGGGCAGCAAAATCCATCATTTCAACCCCACTGAGGGAAGTCAAAGTTGTCATCAGAAGGCTTCCAGAGGTAAGAGCCGGGATTTTCCCCCTTAAATATATTTTTCCAATGTCACCAACCACTCAAAATAAATACTGGTAAACTCTTACATCTGTGAAACACGTGTTATGTATGGTGTCTCTAGTTTCAGGTACACACTAACACACTGGAGGAGGATCCACTCAAAGGTTTGTGAAATAACTGTCCTACTCAAACAGTTCAACTTTACTTGCATAGTGTCAAATATTAACAGAGTTATGTCATGATACTTTCCATGTGGAGCAGGTCTAGACTGAACTCTTTGTTTATTATTCTGTAACCTCAGTTTCGTTTGTGAACAGACAGTGAAGACGAGGATGAGAGCGCAGGCAGCGACCTCTCCATCACGGCGTCCGCGCAGCTCGATCACTCGCATGCGTCGGACGCGTCGACCATCGGAGCCGAGGAGAGGATGGAGGAGTTCACAGAAGACAGCGAACGAGAGGAAGACGAACAGAGAGAAATCAAAACTGAAAGTTCTCCAACGCTGTCCGCACCGGCTACCACGTCCCGAGACATCAAACCTGGAGCTGAGCACATGGGATCACTCTGCGATCACACTGCCAACCTCTGTGCCTCCCCTGTGCTGGTAGTTACTGTGACAGACACACATCTGGTTGACATTAAAGGTTAGCATCAAACAAAGATTTTAGAGCTCTCATGGTTTAAAATTTGTTTTAATATTTGACATTTTGTCCTTTGCAAAGGCGACTGGGAGGAGGGTCGCTGTAAAGAGATGGAAGAAGAAGAAGAAGGGAAGCAAACAGAGATGGTGCCTGCACTTTTTGACTGTGAAAATGCTTCTGACGAGCATCT
Organism: Nibea coibor; assembly: GCA_023373845.1. Classification (NCBI taxonomy): domain Eukaryota; kingdom Metazoa; phylum Chordata; class Actinopteri; family Sciaenidae; genus Nibea; species Nibea coibor. Next base: position 5,120,441 of record CM041727.1, read on the forward strand.
GGAAGCAGCTGGAAACATGAGAGATACCGCCACGCCACAGACGCTCATCAAGGAAGAAATCTCAGCTGCGGCCGGTGAGTTGTTCAGAAACCTTCACAGACGTCATTTTCTTTGTGCAAGACTGAAAATATACTTCAAAGTGAAATATACTCTGCTAACTGTACAGATTATGAGCCTTCCACTACACCCCCGAGTTTATTTGTTGGATGTAAATGTGAGACGACAGATGCCACCACCTCTGGCCGTGACACAGCAGAATTACAAGTGATGCTCCTGGAGCCGGGGTAAGAGTCTAATGCTCGCGTTCTTTAGATAAACGAAGCTGTTTGACTTGCCATAAAGACAACGTCTCTCCACAGAGCTCCCCAAATAAGCCAGGCCTCGGACACGACTCCGTTCCCTGACGTCGTGGAGGCCCGGTCCTCTGGGAGCTCCCCCAGCTGTGATCTGGACACAATGGACCTCGATCAGCTGAGGAGGGAGAAAATAAAGATGCAGATAAGAGTGTTGAGGTTACAGGAGGAATACTACGCTCTGAAAATAAAGGAGCAGAAAGAATGAAAGTGTTTGGTTGATGTACTGAGAACACTGAGACTTGAAACAACATAAAACAATCACTTGAATTTTTGTGCCAAGTTTGGACAGTTCAGTTTTCTCTTCTCTGAAACGTGCACATATTTCCTGTCTAGCCTGTTCGATCAAATAAAGAACTGTGTCCCAGTGTTACACTCCGTATACTGACAGATTTCAACTTGACTTCTTTCCTTTCGCTCTTTGACTCTGACAGAAAATGATTGTACTGTAAATAATAAAGACGTTACCAAGGCGATCAAAGGTGTGCATCAGGAGTCTGTTTTGGCAGTGCTTCTCAATAAGAACTCCATATTGAATGCCGGTTTGCTCTGTATACACGCAGGGTAGTTATTTAGACGTAGCTGTCTATAAATATAAATTTGAGCAGATGAACAATAAAGAACAAAACAACATTTATTAACCTGTAACATTACAAAAAAATGTACATTTGTATAACAAATATAACAGCTGTTACTGTTACAGCAGCTACTCCGTCATATTCCCTTCCTCTTCATCCTCTTCCTCTTCGTCATCATCCTCGTCAAAGTATTTATCCTCTGCATCTCTGCTGACGATGTCCAAGTTGTCGTAGTCCGGGTTCTCATCCACCTCGCTGTGACGGAAGCACACAAAACACACGTTTAAAAGCAAAGTTAGATGAGCTCATATGTTTCTATGTAACAAGGTGGCAACACGAGCGAGTCCGAAATTGACACCTGTATCATCGTATAACCTTAAACTTTAAGTTTAACTTTGGGGACTTTTTAAGGATCCTCTGCAGAAGGTTGCCGTGGTGTCGTGGTGGCTGACCTGTAGTTGAAATCTTTGTCTTTGCCATCAAGGAAGCGTTGATGCATCTGACTGATGAACTCCTCCCTGAGCAGAGCCTTCTCCTCTGGCGTGGGCTCTCCTTCCTGCTGCTGGACAGCATTATCTACGAGAGAGAGAGAGAGACACGTGATGACCGACAGAACAGAGACTGCATTCATTTTACAACCAGCTCCACCCGTCACCCTCCCTCACCATCGTCTTCCTCCTCCTCCTCCTCTCGTGCTCCGTCCTCTCTCTCCTGCTGCTCCTGCAGACGGTTCTGGATGAGACGCTCCTGGTAGGAGTTGAGGAGGAGGTGTGCGAGCCCTCCGGTGCCTCCTGCTGGTGCTCCCGGTCCAGACTGTGCCTCCTCCAGCATGGCCTCCTGGGAGCGCTCCAGCACCTAAAACATGAATCACACAGAAATGAGACAAACCAACAAGCTTAAAGTGTTCATTACTGACAGCACTGCATCGCGCTCTCACCTCCTGTTCAGTCAGGTACTGGCCGATATATTGTTCATACAGCAGCGGCTCCCTCATCCGCATCTGTTCCTCGCTGAAATACTGACCCTCTGTGTGAACGGAGGGAAGACAAGACAGATACACAGTGAATACACTTCATCGGGTATACGGTATGAACGACTGCCAGTGGAAAAAAAGCCTCTACCCTTCTGCAGGGCTCTGAGGGCGGCGTAGCGCTGGTTTCGAACCCTGGTCCTGTTGGTGCACGCTGCAGCTCGTCTCTGTATCACTTTGCTGTAGTGCTGGGCCCGCGGATCTGAGCAGACGTGTGCAAACGCTGACAGGTCCTGCGGCTTGAGGCAGGCCTAGAAAAGAGGGAGAGAAAAGATTAAAATCAGCTGTTATTGATTTCATGATGCTGTCAGCGAGATCAATCCCTTTCTCTACTGAGGGTGATGTTTATAACAAGTAACTGACCAAGACCAGACAGCTAATGTCTACATACATGGTACCTCTCCAGGAACACCAGCGGTCTGCTCCTGTACTGCCGCAGCAGCTCCTCTCTGCGCTCCTCCAGGGTCAGCTCAGCCTCCCCGATCTGCTGGCTCTTCACCGGGCTTCCACTCATGGCCACGGCCTGCACCATGTCTCTAACACAGGCGGACTCCGCCGCGCTCACGTGCTTCATAATAAAGCAGAAACACACACACACACACACAGGATGATGCACCTGTTTGTACGGTCAGTCTAAGTAAACGCTGCTGATGCTGCCGAGCTCACCTGCGTGTCTCCCCGCGGCTGCTGGCTCTCTGCGGGGCGGGTAAAGTCACACGTCCAGGCCCGTGTGGCCGGTTCCTCTGCCGGTTTGCTCTCGTCTTCGCTCTCACACGGACTCGGTTGTGTTTTGGTTTTAACCGGAGGCTCGATCTCACCCCACATCGTTACCCGTTAACCGGCTGACTGACGTTACTGCTCTGAATATGATGTCACCGAGAATAGTCTCACGGTAAAGATATAAAATATTATATATTATCATCAAACACTCTTATTCATATTCATAGATACGTATGTTTTTCCGCCATGCTGGTCCGTCAATAAAATTGTCCATCGTTTTCTTTACCGACAGAAAGGTTCCGCCTTTACTTTGGATTTTGTCGCCCTCTGGTGGCGTTTGTTTATAATAATAATAATAATAATAATAATAATGAACATATATACATGTATATGCTCTCTATATATACAGCTCTGTACAGCACAAGAACTCATTTTGGGGTTTATATTTATTTATGTACTTTTTTATATATATATATATATATATATATATATATATATATATATATATATATATATATATATATATATATATATATATATATATATACATATATTTTTTATGTGTTTGTTGTTGTTTACGCTGAGAGCCAAGTATAACCAGAGTCAAATTCTTTGCATATGCAAACACACCCGCACACACACACACACACACACACACACACACACACCTGGACAATAATTATACAATAGTATAAGCAAACGAAGCAAATACAAATATATTATTATGAGTGTTTTTTATTCATTAATTCATATTCATTCATTTGTATTCATTAAAGTAAGTTAAATAAACTTTTCCATGCTTCATCTGCTGCATTTATTATTTATTATATATCACCACAGATCATGTGGAAAGGTTAGGGGTCTCTGCAGCCAATCAACAGGTGTTGAAGGTGCACGCTCCTTGTCTCAGGACAGGTGAGTGTCACATGAACTGTTAGCCGTCGCAGGGAGGAGCCACCGACACACGCAAACCCTTCCCTCCCACGGGGGACGTTAAAAACACCGAGCTCGGTGTTTAAATATGACCGGCTGTCTGCTCGCTCGGTCCCGCGTGTGCGTGACTCCGCCGCAGCGCGCGGGTCCCTCGTGGAGGAGGAAGTCTTTTAAGATGCCGCGCGCGGACAGAGCACAGCACCGGAGGTTGATCTCTCCGCCTTTCAAAACAACTGCACGCGCTATACTAAAACTTCTCTCCTCACGCGGGCAACAATGAGAGTTATACTTTGAAAGTTTTAACAGGAAATTCACTTTTTATTCCCTCTCAGCCTGCGCGGACTTCACAGGAACTCTGCTCGCGTGTTTGGTTGTTTCGGTTTGAGATGAACGACGACGTGGGCGCCGCGCGGGAGCGGAGGTAGAGTCGAGGTGAGTGTTTACGGCTGCGTAACGTCAGCGCACTCCATCAGGACCGTGACAGCTCCTGACAGAACCTCACTGCCAAACCTCAGGGATCCCTGCACACACCGACCCTCATTCAGCCTCCTGAAGTTCAAGTTCAAGTCATTAGTAGTTTTTGTTGACTTGGCTTAAATGGACTATCCTGACTGATTTGAGCTCTGTCCACCTGCACCTGGCCTTTTAAAGGTGAGCTCATGTTTTAATATTTCCAGGCAGACAGTGGGGGTGTGTGACATCCAGCACAGGGCAGTGGGTTGGGTTCGACCCCGGGACTCAGCCCCGGGACTCAGCCCTGATACACGGGGTGCAGGCTTTACCAGGAGGGGTCCCACACAGTCAATATTTCCTGATTTCTTCTTAAATGATTCATATTTTGGAGCAATGTCGCACGCTTACAGTCATCTCCCCGGGGGAATGAGCTGGGACAGGTTCTCCCAGTTCATCCGGACCTTCCCTGCGGGTCAGAACATTTGAAAAGTGACTGTAACACATGCAGCGCCTGTATTTATGAGCTTCAGCAGGGAGTCCCACAAAGCCTTAAATTATGAATATTATGTTCACATTAACCCACACTTCTCCGTCACTGCTGAAGTGTTTTGAATATATGGAAACATGGAGTGTTCGACAGACTCGTAGTGGATGAGATGAGACCTCCTGCCCCAGCAGGAGCTCGAGGGCCTGTGAAGGCGGGTCTGACTTACCTGTCTCAGCCCGGTTAGCCTAAGTCGAACCCTCAGCCCTCAGCTTACTCACCTTCATCTCCATCTTCATCTGAACAATGTGAAATTTGAACTGCTTCTATTTCTAATGTCATATATCAACTTTATTTCCTTTCACTTCTTCTTTAGTGGATCGAGTGAGATGGAAATCCCCCGGGCGCTCGTTTAATTGGAGCTAAATATCAGGTGAGTTTAAACTCGTCTCTTCCTTCATCTGACGAAGCTGCCTGTGAACAGTAACTGTGAATTTTACTGTAATGCATTTGTGAGTGACTCCTGAGAGGACGGGGGTGTTAAAGCCGGCACTCGTAAGCCTCGTTAACTTTCCCTCTTTGTGCTGACACACTGACAGCTGCATTCCAACACAAACACGCAGAGATGTTCTGACGTTAATGTTGCCTCTCTGTCTTCATACAGTAGAAAATCCCAGGGCGAGTCTCTCTTTTTTTTGTTTTTGTCGGTGAGATCATCGACACACGTGGCTGTGCTCTTGCAGCGTTTATATTACTGTGATTAAGGACCCACACGGCAGCCTCTGTGGCTGTGAAGTGAAGCCAGAACCTGCAGTAATTCTGCCTCTTTTGGAGCAATGTCGTAGGCAGATAATAATTTCCCCGGGGTAATGAGCTGAGACAGGTTCTCCCAGTTCAAATCCTAACCTTCGCTGCAGGTCAGAAAATTTGCAAAGTGACTGTAACACATGGACGACTCTGTGCAGCGCCTGTATTTATGATCACAGCTGAGGCCAAAATGTGCGTGATGTAACAGAATCAGACGCATTGACTGTTCACATGACATAAGGCAAAAATACATAGTGTGGCAAGGGGAAAGCCGTCCGCTAAATATGTTATTATTCCTGGTTACATGAAAAATAGAACCAGGAAGTCAAACACAACACCTGCGTTTTCATATTTCCTTCTTTGATTTTTACTAAAACTGCGAAACGACTGGGAGACTGTAGCATTGTGAAATAAATGAACGCATCATAGTTGTGAAACAGGGATTTTTACTCATACTGTAATCACCCAGATCTAGTCTACACTCCAGTAACTCATGAAACATGTCTGCTGTTTCTCATAAAGTGAAACATATCGCTTGAAGATAAGAAAATTCAATTATGAGTCTGCGTAGGTTATATTAGGATGAACATCACAACATTTAATGCTCAGTGAAGTTCACTAGCTCTGCCCTAAAGTGCAGATGCTGACTTCATGTCTGGGACATGAAGCTCTACTCTCTCCAGGAGGAGGACGCTCTCACTCAGCAGCTATCTGCTCTCTGCTTGTGGCGGCCGTCAGCTAAAAAATGAGAAGTGTTTGACACGAGAAGTGGTGAAAGCACGAAAGGGCGGGACCTTGCAAACAGTTACAGAACAGTGCACGACACTTCTTGTCTGCTTTGTTTAGTGATTTCATTCAGCCTGATGCAGGGAGACAGTCTGTCTGTCCGTCTGTCTGTCTGCATGTTCGTGAACCCAGGAGAGCAAAGAGAGCAGCAGAGGAAGACGAGGACCGGCAGTCTTTACTGTACCCGGTGGAGATCATCATCAGCAGAGCTTACCATAAACCTGGTAGAAGGCCGCTCCATGAAGGCTCACTTCCATTTATTTTTTATAGTCTGTAACTGCAGCCATTAACTAAAGGTCAGTGTTTCCCTAAAACACCGAAAAAGGACAGATGCTTTGTCCTGAGTGTGATGGGTGTGCTGTTTTTTCATCCAGAGACGATATTATTACACTTGTATCAGAGCCAACGCTGTTAGTGTTACCACTTCTGCTGCTTCTCGTCTCAGATCCCTTTGTAAACCTGCAGCACTTGTCCACCCGTAGCTATAGGATAGATTTGTGGTTTCAAACAAAGCATATGTTGTTAGCCACATAGAGAAAACATAGAGAGTGACATAAGGACTGAGGAAACATAATATCCATGGAAATGAGGTGAGGTTGTTGTTGTTGTTGCTGCTGCTTGAATGGTGATACTAAATTGCACGTAGGTGATATAATCTTCTCTTTTGGTGTACTGTTTTTGCGATATCATTAGTTTAGCTTATCGTTGTTTTACTTTTTAACAGTTTCCGGAATGAAACCCTGTTCAGACGCTGACAGTGGAAGATCGCACAGGGCAGATCGCATGTGTACAAACTGTACACACGTGATCCGTTTAATTTCCCTAGATAAATAGATTAAAAAAAAGGTGATGAGTGAACAGTTACACAAGCTGGATAAACAGTCTAGGGGTCAACAAGTTTCAAGTAATACTACTATATACTCAGTACAGTATTTGTATTAGTTTATGATTACATTATTTATGATCAAAAACTAGTGAGTCAACAATTTTGCTAACAGCCAAACATCAAGCAAAGTCAACAACACAAGACTTAGCAGCCAGCTAATGTTACTGACTAGTCCAACAGCATCAGCCCAGCTCGGCTTCTGTCTTTCAGCCTTTTATTTCACCAACGACGACTCTTGTTTGACAGCTTCTTGTTCACTCACTCTCTCCTTTTCTCTTCTTAGCTTCCTCCATCAACGTCCTCTTCGATCTTTTCGCCTCTCTCATTATCTCCAGAGAGGCTGCTGAGCACAGTTACATTGTCTGCTTGCCCAGCTCCTGTTCTGGCACGACACTGACTCTACCCAGCAAACATTTTCTCCATAAAATATGATCCAGTTTCATCAAAATAGTTGGTGTTGTGTGTAAAGGTCTGTTATTTTATGATAGAAAGAGACTCCACTTCTAAATTTCGGTACTGCAGTTTCTAGCTGGGTGTAACACTACATTTTAAGTGCCAGAATAATAAAAGTAAACTGGGTTGGCATAAAAATACAGGATACCTACCTCCCATTCCTGTGAGTACATGTCTTCAGTGTGTACTTCTGTGTGTGTATTCGGGGTTTACCTTTCTCCGCTGCCAGAGGCTGATTATGTCATGTGTTGCCACGGAGAGCGTTGTGGTGTTTTCTGTAACGCAGAACCTCATTGGCCTCACCGTTCCAGCAACTCTCCCAGTTTATAGTGAGTTGCCATAACAACAGAGCGGCAGACCCGTCATCAACTTTGGGTGTCCGTTACCTCTGTTATGTTCTCACCGTTAAGTACAGGCTCATATAACTAGAAATGAGTCATTTAGACAGAGATAGAGGGTGGTGTATGTGATGGGAGTAGAACGAGGGAGTATGAAGGGAGAGAGGAGAAAGATAACGAGAGGCAGAACTAAAGGGAGGCAACGTGCTTCATGCTCTGAGGTAACACGAGGACAGTTTTCATGGGCGTTCGTGGCACATTTGCACCTGAAACTCTGAAAGGTTTGCACCAATCCAAGTGTGTGTGTGTTTATGTGTTTCCTCACTTCCCAGGTCTGTCTACGAGCCTCACTCTGAATCCCTGGTAACCATGGAAACCGAGTTGGGCGAGAGACCAAATGCAGATGCCTCCATCTCCAGCCCTCAGAGTGAAGCCGTGGCCAATGAGCTGCAAGAGCTGTCCCTGCAGCCCGCCCCCAACCTGCTGCCAGTCAGAGACAGGAAGAATGGTAAGTGGCAGTTTTTACACTCAAAACCGGATCACGCTGCTTTTTACTTATTCAAAGAGGTAAAAACTTGGACGTAATCAGGTGCAAACATGCAATAAGACCACATCATGCTCCCATTTGATTGAATGTATCAGCTGAACATGATTGTGGGCAGTTTTCTTTGTATTTAACTGTTTAAATGTTCCGAGCTGGTGGGAGGCTGTTTGTGTGCCACGGGTATTTTCCAGCGTCTGTGGAGCGGCTATCCGCTGCTGGCGTTTACATTTCGGACATACTAGGTCTCCCCTTCGCATTACGTCAGTATAAACAGCGAGTGCCATCTTCCAAATGCACTCAGGGGTGAGGTTGCTTACATTCACACCCACACACACACATAGTGTCCAAACCAGTGAAAATATTCTATGCACTCCATATTTCAGCAACCTTAAACGTCACCCACACGCTGAGACTTTGTGTGTAAGTTTGTCTGCAAGTATAAATACACCACATGTTAGAGGAGCTTCTCAAAGACCTCAAAGGACTTCTGTCTGCGCTTTCTAAGGCCTAAGAATAATCTTGATGTAGAAACCGGCTTCAGATATAAGGACGGAGGCTCATTTCCACCTGCTATTAAAAGTATTCTGTAAGATCAGTTTATGGATCTGTTTTCATTTGTTGGTCGTATTTCCTTCATCTTTTTGCTGGAAGTTTGCAGGAACAGGCGGAGTTAGACAGTCTGGCAGATCACATCACATTCTCATCACTGTGACATAACATGTTAATGGATCTCGGCCTAAAATAAAGCTGCGGTTGCTGTGTTTTTGTTTTCACGGTTGAGACGTAGACTTCTCTAGCCGGAGGCATTTAGCTGGTTGTGGATGTTTGAATTTGATAAAGGAGGTATTATAATGGATTTTATCTGGAACTGAGATACAGATCGAACATTAATGTCATCATAATATATTGTGGCTGTCTCCTTTTTGCTTCTGGAGACAGTTCTTTTAGGATTGATCTAAAATCAACATTCATGAGCAAACTTTTCCATTATTTGAGTGACACAACTGGCCCGTGTGTGTTTATTTGTATAAAAGAAGTTTCTGCTTGCGTATTTTTAAAGAGACATTCACTTGGAGACTATTTAAGGTCAGGTTTACTTTATTCAGACTCTTTAAAATGTTCCTAACTCCATGTTAGGTGACTATAAATGAGTAAATGCACTAATCTTTGTGATATTTACAGCACTGTTGGGAATTAACATGCATGAGAAGTTAAAATAAACTCTGCAGCAGAAACAAATATTACATTATGTGGCAACCAGATAAATCATAATGAAATGAGAAAGGACGCATTAAACCTCGACCTCTTTTCCTCAGAAGGACGCGACACGGGTCTGTTTTGTTTAAACGTGAACATATCTGCTACAGTAAGTTAACAGCTGACGCAGTAATCCGAAACGTGTGACGGACGGCCGTACCGGTTCGACAGGAAGGCCCCGTGAGCTCTCTGTTTTAAGGTGGTGCATGTCCCCACCTTCTGGCCAGTGCAAGTACTACACATGTACCTGAGTCTGGTTTAACAATTCATGAACAGAATATCATCGGATTGACTCATGATTGGTTTTAGTCCCCTTCAAACCCCCTTAAACAGTCCTGAGTAACCCATCTGCATGTGGCAGCATGTGTGTGTGCAACCTTAGCCCCAGTGTGCACGGATAAAGAGGTTCTGGATATAGCGATGTGGCCAGCTGGTCCTTTCTATTTAAACCAGTTGGAGAGAGTACAGAGGTTAAGAGGAAGGAGAGATGTAATATCAGAGGAGGGCTGGTTGGTCGGTTGGGGGAGTGCATGGCGTGATTTTGAAGTGAAGAAAAGGTTTTGGCTGAAGAACTTCAGGAAGAGCAAAATAGAATCTAAGGTCAAAGGGAGAGTCCAAACTACATTAACAGCATTTAATCCAAATCCACCAGAGAGTCTCAGCTGGAAACTATCTGTGTAAACTTTTGAGTTTGCAGCTTAAGGAGCCCAAAACTCCAAGATTAGGCTTCAGCCAACTACAGACATTTAGTGCATCTTTCAGAGCTGTCAAAACACACTGAGCTCCCATTATTTTTAATAGTTTGCAAGAAAAAGTGAGACGGACCTAACTCATTCTGTCTTTAATTTCCACAGAGTTCAGTTTGACTGACGTGTGGATCAATAGTTAATAACTACATTTTCATTTTGAGGGAGGGGAAAAAACTGAATGGAAATATAAAGACAGACTGATGTACGAGGGATAGTGGGAAAATTGATATCACTGAGTCAACAGCTAATTAAAAAAAAAAACTTGTACTTTTCAAGTACTTTCTTAGACAGACAGAAAACAGAGAAATATGATTATTATAATGACATGCATGACAACTCCACCAGAGGGGGGAGGAGGAGTTTAGGGCTGGACTTAACTTGTTTACAGCTTTGTCTTGTTTTAGGAGGAGCAGAGGTGATGAAACTAAAGAAGAGGCTGATGTGTAGCAATGAAGAACAGCGGGAGATATGAAAATAGCTTTCACAGCCACAGTTTGGTTGTTAAGAACTCAGATATACTCGGGCTAATTTAAACTCTTTCAATTCATAGGTCAACTTTTATGATCCGTGATGCATTTCATGACCCGTGTTCACAAGAAAAAGCCTAAATGAATTTTCAAAACTGCTTCTCCGCGAAGCAATTATTAGATCTGACAAATAAACTGGATGCAGCTACCGCTGGCATTAGCTTAATGTCCTTAAGCCGTGATAACTGTTCCTCTGTGTGGACCACTGCAGCCTCAGAGCCGTGATTTAATTTCCTGTATTGTGGAGCAGAAAGTCGGTGGGTTCCTCTCTGAAGTATTGAGTCAGCTTTTTAATGAACACATACTAGTTTACAGCTCGTTAGTTTACAGCAGCTACTTTTGGCGCTGACTTTTGACCCTTTCGTCTCATCGTTTCCTCCCAGTGACATAACAGCCAAACCCTTTTAATAGATCCCGAGAGATGACACTGATGAACATATAGCCAGACGTTCTGCAGGGAAATGAAGACAAGCTCAAAGGTCAGCAGAGAAAAAACAAAACACTTATGAATTGTGTGTTTATGAATCTGTTGGTCAGTCCACCTCTTTGATCCAAACTGAAATATCCCAACTATTGGATGGATTGGCTTGAAATTGATTGTTTTGCAAAGCCCCTAGAGTCCTGTGCAAACACCCGCTCTGCTGCTGTATGTTTAATTTGATTCCTTTAAATTATAACACAGAAGTTCCCATAATTTGGTAGCAAACAGGAAGTACGTGTTAGATGTGCTATCACTGGATTACTTAGATGCTGAATTAAACTTGATGACTCTGAGTCAGCTTGTTCCTGCCAAGTGAAGAAATGAAAAAATGCATCTGAGAGTAAATGATTACATAATCAGAGATCTTAATTAAAGTCCGACATCTAAGCTGTATTATTACTGTCGTGGTACTTGATTTAATTGAGTATTTATTAGAGTACTAACACTAATGACTTCCTATTAGTCTCCAAGGCAAGAGAGAGTGGAGAGAGTCTTTCCCCAAGACTAGTCTCCGCTCTTAACTCTGATGCAGGTGTTCTTGAGTTATTGCGATATATAAGATTGTCTCCGAGCTCCATTCTGGGGAAGTGTCACATTGCATTACAGTACAATAATTTGGGTCAAACATCCTCCTCCTGCCTGGGTAGGTTTGTAAAGAGATATTCAAGCAGCTGTACAGATAGAAGAGGAAATTCCCCCCTCGCCTCCGCAGACCTAAACAACTCCTGAAAACAGAGCAGCACTCGACACTGACCTTGACTAATCCATGGAAACATTACCTCACCGAACCACGACTGTTTATTAATCAGCAGAGATTCACATCGGCCTCCTCTGATACAGCAAGCCACGGCTCTGCGTGCAGCAGAGACGGTAAGAGGGCCGTAGATTTCCAGCCCACCCTCGGCAATTTGTTGGCTTTCATCTCGGTGTTTACGACTGAGACGAGCGCACGCTTTATGGAGGCTTTAACGGAGTCAGAGACGTGCAAACAAAGACGTGCACACTCATCTTTAGATCCATTTATACTCTCCCTGTTACATTAATAGCACAGATATATTATGGTGTCACCCAGACGCGCTCTCCCTGAGGATAAACAATCGCACACACCGACACACGCGCACAGAAACACACCCAGGATTACCCCTGCCGGCGTTTGTTGGTCGGGGTCTTATCTGAAGTAATGGCGGATCAGAGTGCTGATTCGTTTCCCCCTCTCTTGTCTGACTGAGGAGTTCGTCACCTGGGGCACCACATCTTGCATATTAACACCCTCTGATACAAAAATGCACACGCAGACACTTCGTCCTGCATATTCATCGTGCACAGACACACACAGACACACAGCCTGTTATTTGTGTGCATCAGCTCACTTAACAATCCCTTATGTCTGTAACAGAGCCACTGATTCAATAATGACCAAGCTTAACTCACCGTTTCTCTGTTTTTGAAGCACTAATGTGAACACGACAAGCGCTGTAACGCTGACCGACAGATGAGAAGAGGGCGCTTGGTTTTTTCACCTTGAAGAGGGAAACCTCTCACCTTTTAATGTCATGTCATATTATCTGATGTCAGCCGGGACGGAGCCTTAATAATGGAGATGAATGAAACTGTCAATGGACAGGAACAGGTGTTTTATGCTGACACGCAGGCGGGGAGAGGAGAAGACCGTCGCGAAGTGAGAGGCAGATAAAGGCAGTTTAAAGGCGCACGGGCAGGTTTACTGACCTGCTAAAAGAGGACACATCAGGCGGCGGTCGGACTGTAGACGCAGTTACACCTTTGGTTTCTCTTTTTTTATTTCACAACTGCTAAATGTCAAGGCCAGACTTCAGAGGACAGGCTTTCTCGTGACATTAAATTTCAGTCATTATGTGTCCTGTATTAAAACATCCCTGTAGGTGCGAAGGCTTGGAGCTCCGGTGTTTAGGATTCATCTAATTCTGAGGTTGCAGCTTGCAAACTGCTTCGTACTTGAGGGCTCGTTTGCCCGATTGACCGTCTGTAGTCACAGTTTGTTATTTTCTGGCTCTCATCAACTGGCCGTGGCTGTATCTGTACTCGTGATGAATGTTTGTCTGACAGAGTCATGTCAGATGTCCTCTCCGCTGCTGAACTGTGTCAGACGAGTTACGTTCTTGAGTTTGAGTCCTTCGAACTTGGTGAGCAGGGAGTAAAAACCCCGAAAGTCAAACAGGTGCGCAGAAAGACAGACGGACAAAAAAAGGGAAACCGGACCGAAAAGATAGCAGGCATGTAGAGTGGCAGCAGGTGTGTGTGTGTGTGTGCATAATGATTTTAGGCCTGAAGGCATGCCGGCAGAGAAGTGCTCCCACAGGTGTGCACCACTGACCCCAGACTGAGCTCAGATCAGAAGTGCTAAGTGAGAGGAATTTGGTGAGGAGCAAAGGGTCTCCACTCAGAGTGTGTGTGTGTGTCCTCGTGTGTGTGTGTGTCCTCGTGTGCGCCTGTTTGTGTCTGTCAACAGCCAAATGACTGAGTACAGCAACAGCTGTGACAGACTGCTTGATCACGGATTCACCGACATTTGACACACACGTGAACGCACACACACAACCACACACACGCATACCTCTTAGTCAGTCGTGTAGCTGCAGCAAAGGCAGCAGAAGCTCCTCTGAAGCTGTGCGGTAGCTTTGTAGTGATCCACGCTAGTTTTATGTCACTAATATGATACGTTTAATCTAATCAAGGCGTTTTTTTCCAAAGAAGTGATGGTAAACGTCTGTTTTGATGAAGAGAAATCTCTTTTCAAGCGTCACTTTGCTTGAAACTCTCTAGCACCCGCATCCGGCTTTTGTCAAAGAGGATTACGCTGCTCTGTTTTGTGGATGTACAGACTCGTGGCTCGCGACAGCTGCACAAATCCGACACCTGGACTAAGCCGCGGCCCACCTCCAGCTCCTCGCTTTCAAGGAGTCTCATTCAGAGTCATTTCCGAGTTTAATCGCACTTGCCATGCTGGAACACCTGCCCTGTGTCCGCATTGACCCTGCCCCCCTCAGGCCTCCGCCAATCAGCAGGAACATGGATGAGAGAGCCATACGGTTTGAGTTAGAGCGCCAGGCCTGTCAGAGTCTCAGACAAGGTGGGATACCTGTTGTGTGTCTTGAATCCAGAGCGCATACAGTACATTTGTTTATTTATGTGCTTCAAACTTGAAATGCTTTTAAAAGTAGCTTGTTGGATTGATGCTTTGATATCGTCGGTAAATGGTCTGTACGTGCACGGCCCCTTTCTCATCTTCTGACCGCCCAAGGAGCTTCTACGTATACACTTCATTCACCCATTCACTGCTCAGTTTTGGGTCCTAATCATTCACACACTGATGCCACAGACTTCAGGAGTCTTCAAGGACACTCTGACACGCAGGCTGGAAGCGCCGCCGTTCAAACCACCAATCATCTGATTGTCGGACGAGCAATCTCTACTTCCTGTGTGCACGACTTCCTGAGCCAAAGCCGCAGCAGAGAAACAATGTTGAAATAATTTGAAGGTTTCTGTCGATTTAAAAGAACCGCATCGACCGATTTAAGCGCGTGGGTCTTCCTCACAGTGTGTGAGTTCAGGTGCTAAGTGGATCAGATACTCTACAAGTGGCTGGGTTACAGTTGGGGCTCATCCAGCCTGGGCACAGCACACTTTGCCTTGAGCACATGAACTCAGCAACCTGTTGACTGTAGTGGCCTCCGACCAAAGTAGCTGGACTCGGCAGCAGTTTAGCCCGATTTAGGAGAGGCAGGACTCTGCGCACTGCGAGAAGCTTCCAGAGACGTCTAAAGTGGAATGACATGGATCGAGACAGCCCCTAAAAATAAGATTTAAAGTAACCACGTTATACTTAAACCTCTTCTACAGCTGTTAGATAGTATATTGAAACAGTTTGGGTGGTTGCAGATGTATATACAGTGTGCAGAGTTGCACAGGCCTCATTACAATCAATGAGTAATGAGATAAATTGGCATATTGGCAGAATTTTAACCAACATAAGCTGAAACTTATCTATCAATTTGTCTGTCCGTCTACAATGAGTCTCATTCTGCCCCCTTCTTCTCCAGTGAAGTCAGTCCTGTGTGTGTGTGTGTGTTGGCAATTTACAGTAATGTTCCTTCTAATTCAGCTGGCTGTCCTGAGGGATTAAGTTCCAAGCGGTTACAACATGGACACAAATAGAAAACTGTGTGAGAGAGCATGGGAGAGAGAGAGAGATAGGAGGACCACAGGTTAGAAACCGACCTCTGAGAAAGTTCATTTTAGCACTTAATAATGTTTTTAAATGGAATCATGGACAAATATACGGACGAATCCACATGGTTCAGAAGAGATTTCTAAGTTCCAGTCTTTAGAGCTGTGCTGAAAATCAGTTTGAAACAGTGTTTTGAAAGGTGACACTGGTGAGCTCGGTTCCTCGTGTCTCTCTCTCCCAGGAGAGGAGGGAGGATAATGAAGAACAGCACACACAGAGCGATAAAAAGGACAGAGCTGAAGACTGCAAAGATAGTGACTGAATATGGAGTAAAAGTGAAATCTAACTTTGGGGGAAAAGGCAAAATATTTCCAACAGTTCATGGAAGACGTCTTTAAGGTCGAAGTGACTGAAGCATCAGTGCTAACCTGCAGTTAGCAGGCCTCTTATCTGCTGTTGCTGCTGTTTCTCCTTCTCCTACACCACATTCAGTATCATGCTTAAAGACTGCAGGATGAAGTTTGCTCCTTCACCAGCTGATGATCCACAGAGGACAAACAGCATCATTCTTGATGCTAGTCAGTCTTGGTGTTAGAAGAACGTTGCCCTCTTCACCAGCGTGGATAACGCTGACGTTCCACCACAGACACTAATTTTAGCTTATATGGTAAGACAAGCAAACGTTTCCCCGGTGTGGGTTCATTAAAGTCTACCTTAGCACACTGGGAGCAGAGGGGACGTGTCAGCTGTTGAATGGAGCCTGTAACACAAAACAAGACGAATTTCTTCTGATTGAACTGTAA
This sequence comes from Nibea coibor, assembly GCA_023373845.1. NCBI lineage: Eukaryota > Metazoa > Chordata > Actinopteri > Sciaenidae > Nibea > Nibea coibor. The sequence continues at coordinate 5,136,830 of CM041727.1, forward strand.
ATAAATAAGTAGAACCCAACAAATGCTGGACTTTTGAGGCCAAAGATTAGAGATGAACACTGTTTACACTGTTTTCTTTTCCTCCCTCTCTCATACAGTTTGTACGTAGTTCACGTCTGGTCTTGGGTGATTAGTATAATTGGTCTTGTCTTCATTAACCCGCTCTGGAGGGAAGGTACACTCGCTGATATGAAGTGGCATTTGAGCAATGAGCACACTTTCCCAGAATAGATTCTGTATCAGCACATTGCATCACTCGCCTGTCATCTCTCGCCACGTATCATCTGCCTCGAAAACAAGTATTGTGTGTGTGTGTGTGTGTGTGTGCGCGTGTGTGCGTGTGTGTGTGTATTCACACTATGTCGTCGTAAGTGGAAGTATTAAAATATGTGTTTATTTATGCTGGGTTAATGTGCGCCCCTGTGTATGTTTGTGCCTTTGCAAATATTAGACTTGTAACGAGTATCTGTGTCAGTGTTTGTTTTGTTAGCATGGCCGTGTTTGTCTGCAGGAGCCAGTTAAATCTGTTCTGCCAACGGGAGAAGCTGCACCGAGCCTGCGTCAGCCGCGTCCTAATCACTGAAATCAAAGGAACAGGAATGCTTTTTTATCTCGGGACACACAGAGGTGTCTGCTGATTGTGCCTGCAGTGTAGGAGGCCACAGTTTGTTTTCATTATGACCAACCTGGAAGACGAAGAAACGCACGCAGTGCTGAAACACACAGATCTGTTCGAATGTGTAGAAAAACCTCCCTACCTACACAAACAAAAAGTTTGGTACAGTATGTTAGATCATGTTGAAACGTTGCTTGGAAAGATTGCCATTGATAATGGTGCTGTGTGTTATGTGTTGTCTTATAAACATACAGTTTTAGAAAGAATGAAATGAATTCACTTTCTCTGAAATAAAACACTCTTTGAGCTCCTTTGCTGTACTAAACCTGTGAAATATTAACCTGACTTGTGAACAGGTGACCTCATGTACAGTCTCCGCTCGGGGTGTAAGAGCGCTGCGCTCAGGAAAGTTGAGCTACAGTTTGAATGTCACTGGTGTGACTGACTTCAGCCCAGAAGGGGCAGCAGCAGTAAATTTCAAATTTATGGATTCGTCCTTTCACTTCAGCTCTGATGAGACAGAGTGACCTGCCAACGTGTGTTTTCTTTGTGCTGTTCACGCTAAACTGAAACTGGACATGTTTAGGAGTATTATGACTATTCCAACCTGAAAACATGCACGGTTCACATTCTAGGCCAGGCGGGTCCAAACTGTTCCACAAAGGGCCGGCGTGGCTGCAGGTTTTCCTTCCAACCAAGCAGCAGCACACCAGACTTGACTCATTTAATCAACTGATCTCCGTCTTCAGAGAGTTGATTGGTCAAACTGTGTGCTCTTGGTTGGTTGGAACAAAAACCTGCAGCCACGCCGGCCCTTTGTGGAACAGTTTGGACACCCCTGCTCTAGGCGGTGAGCTTGACCTTGACTCTTCATCGAGTCGGCAGTCATGGCTGCACATAACCCACAGCGCAACACTTCAACCACAGCTCTGCAGTGCTAAAGTGTGAGCTAATATTGTAACTGCGGAAGGCCGGGGTGTGTGGAAAAAGAGCTCTCTACCAAAAAATGCTCTCAGATGCTATATTTTATTCCACTTTAAGGCTGATTTCACAACCCAGATATAGAGCAGCTGCTGATCTGCAGAAGATCACTTCCTGGAAATTCATATTTTCACTTTGACAGTTCAGCCTTATGATTTCGTCTGTGAAACTGTGAGGCTAGTTAAACGCAGGTGGAGTCAGAACGAGCTGGATGAAGAATTCTGAACATTCGGATGAATGAAGTTAGAAGAGCCACGTTCGTTTGCTCTCTTTGTCACGCTGCGCGGCGCTCTGCGGTGACGAGATGTGACAAACGCAGCTTCTATTTAATCAAATACTTGAAACAGGAAACTGTTGTGTGCAGCGTGTGTGCGTGCGTGTGCGCAATCATGCTCGCGTCTTTTCCTTCCCTTTGTAGTGTGTGACATAACCTTTGTGTGTCTTCACACAGAGTGACTGCGGAGAACTAATTTTGATCATCAGCAGCTAACATGGTACCTCCTTAGCAGCTCAGACGCCGCGGAAACTTTACTCACATAAACAGAGAGTCTCGTTATTTTGTCTTTTCCTCTTGCAAAGTTCTGAGTAATGTCACTACTTTTGTGGTTTTCTGTGTCTGGGAACCGAGGTAGAAGTGATGCGTTAACAGTTTGAAGAGACTCTTCATTCATTCTGCAGTGACCGACTTTTGTTTCTCCGTCTCTTTCTTCAGTTCTTCAGCTGAAGCTGCAACAGAGGAGGTCCAGAGAGGAGCTGGTCAACCAGGGGATCATGCCTCGTAAGTAGACTGCAGTATATGTTAGAGGAATTGATCCATGCTTAGTCATTGTCTCTGTTTTTGAGCACCTTCGGACCATGAGTTGTTCATGATTTGGAATTATTGAACACATGACTGGTTCACCCTTTTTATTTTCATTCATTCACCGGTCGGTCATGTCAGATTCTCTCAGGTCAGTTCATCGTGTTGAAGTGAAAATAGACAGAAGGTAAACGTACTGTATGAGCCTGTCAGTAAACATCACTGTAACTCTGACTTGGGATGTCACGAAGTTTAAAAAGATGAATTGCGTCACACAGTGCCGGAGTTGTTCTGCATACTCGCCAGTAATGCTTATTTTCAATGCTCATTAAACTCGTGTCACTAAATACTAAAAAGAATAGGTCTGTAACTCTCCACATCCCAAGGTGACGTATTCAGAAAGCTTATTTTATTCAGCCAACATTCATTTTCTGTTTATCGGCTAACAGAGTGGAATAAATTACAACTTAAAGGTCCGTCAGAGTGTCACAAAAAGATGCACTGCAGCTGCGGTACACGGGTGAAAGATTACAGATAAAACATAACCCAACATCCTGCAGAGCTCGAGCTGTGGCTCGGTTTAACTATTCATTTCCACTTTGTTAGCTGGGCACACCGAGCTGTTGAGGACAGAAGGTAGGATGAATCGCTGAGCTGTTAGCTCGCTGTACCTGAAAGACTAACCGTGTATCCGCTTCCTGGCTTCACTTCACGCTGAGGTTTTCATTCATTCATCACTACCTGTGTGAATCGCTTGGGTTTGTGCCATGCAGCAGTTCTCTGAAGTGATTTGGATTGTGGTTAAGACAGAGCCATCATCATCTCCTGCCAGACGGCAGTTTCAGTGTTGAAAGAGGGGTGAATCGAGGTCCTGCTTCAACTGCCATCACAAACATCCGTTAGCTGGGTTTTTTTTTTAAAACTCTTTTTTATCTGATGAAGTGATTTCCCCTGTGCATCATCAAACTCAAAACGCTGCTTAAAAAAGCTGCTTAGAGCTGCGTTATGTGCATATTCTTCCAGAGCCGTTCAATCGAACGTGTCATTTCCATTAAACAGCATAGCTTCATACTGCCGGGTAGCACTTTTATTAATAGCAGTGTGTTCTGGTATTAATAATCAGGAGGAACATACATTTCTGTACGAGGCAATGACCCGAATGATCGACACATCAATGCCACGAGTCCCGTCTTGTCTTTTTTAGCTCGCTGAAGTAGAATAGTGCTGCTTATTTTCACAAATATTGAAATTCATAAAACACGTTGTCACACAGGAAGTGCATTGCACACCGCCTCTTATCTGCTTCTGCTTCCTATCCAGATCTGTTCATCTCTCTAACGCTTGAGTCAGCTCAAACTTGTAGCTCGCGGATGATGCACGACCGGTTCTTCTGACCGACGCTTCTTTCCCATTCTCTGTGTGGTGAGCACGTATGTGTGGGTGGAAATAAGACAGAGTGAGAGACACGGCTAGGTGTGACCAGAGGAGTTAGTGTCATCACACGCAGCTCCTTCTGTCAGCTGACTTGTGTTTCTTTCCCTCTGACCGACCGAAATCAAAATGTTTTCTTAACACGGTGGCCACACCTCGCCAGCGAGAACCAATCAGGAACAGAGTACCACGCACCTCTAACTCTGCACACACAATAAACACTACAAGATGCATGTTGCTTGGTTATATTTAGGTTGTAGTTCTGAAAGTTCAGGTTTGGATTTGAATGTGTTTAATGTCAGAGTAAGGACGTGGCAGAACAATTAGCCGCTGACATTTCGGCTACCCTCCTCTGTTACGTGACCTTTATCATAATTGTCCCAGTAGTTTCTCAGGGAGACTGTAGACAGTTGTGACAACACACACTGTAGAAGGAAAGTGATCACATCCCCAGAACGCCCACCTCTGTCTCGCTGCTCTTGTCCTTCAGCAGTCTAATTCCTCTATCTTCCATCCTGCATTACAATCCTGTTTATTCTCTTCAGTCATTCATTTTCCACCTTACTGCCCTTGTTTCCACCTTTCCTGCCCCCAAACATCCCCATCTTCCTGCTCCACCCTCCAGTCCATTTTCTAAAACATCAGATTAGAGCTCAAAAGAAGCTTTTGTCTCCAGATCCCGGTCGATAGTCTCACAGACAGCCTCTTGACCTCACTTAGAAATGGTGGCGGTGCCCTTACCTTCTGCGCTTGATGTCTTTATCACTCACTGTCCGTCCTCCCTCACACTGTCCCACCATTAAAAAATAATCCGTGCATGCTAGTTATCATTGCTGGACAAGAATCCAAAGATACTCGACTGTGGAGTGACAACAGTTTCTTTTTGTTCACAGTTGTCAGGCCTGTCCCGGTTTATTTATTTGAAATTAGAACTTTTGTTCAAAAACGGGAAAGAATGAAATATTTTATATAACCTGTTTGAATTCAGAATGAACAGACTTCAAGGAGGAATAGCTTTGAAGTAGTTTTAGTCTTGTGGTGCAGCAGAGGCCATTAGCTTGACCTATTGTATGCCCTAATGTCTAATCAGTAAATTAAGCAAAGAATGGAGGAGAGGCCAAAGGTCATCAATAAGATTAATTGAGTTGCACCAAAGTCTCTGTGGGCACTGACAGACGGACATTGATTTGACTGGTTGCTGAATGAGTCGCATTAAAAAGAATTTAAACGAGTTACAGTCGGTTTGAGTCCGTCTGAACCGTCGTGGGTGTTTGTGTCTGCGTTCGCACGCAGTGTGGAGTAAGGCTGCGTTCATTTGACACAGTGCTATAATAAGCCCGCAGAGTGATATCCTAGCTAGCACTTTATTTATACACTTCTCAGATGTGTGAAAACATTTTTTTAAGTTCGTGCTCATCTACATGTGGTGATCAGGTTAGCTGAGCAGCCTTTTAACAAAGATTTAGTTAGTTAGAGAGCTGGTAGTTTACCGACACGCAGGGGAACTTGCTTGAATGATGTGAGTAAAGCCTGTTTAAAGTATAACATGAAAAACTACATGCAGTATGAAGCTTATGTAGCATATTCCGAGGCAGCGATGATGGCGAAGCTACGGCTATTTTTGAATGGGTATGAAGACAAACGTCACTATAGTTAGATGTGTTAACAACAACTGGATGTACATAACAAATCTGGTCCTTTGAATAAACTCGATGTTATTTCAAATCAACTCAAGAGTCCGTGTTAAAACATTGAAGTCAAAATGTTTTTTTCTCATGGGTAAAAATGATGAGAAAAAACATATTGATTTATTTATCGATTTTTACAAGAACTGTCTTGACAAGTTGAATTATTTGGCATCCAGCATCACTTGTGTCACTGCTTAGACTGCTGAAGGTTGAGATGAGCAACGTTGCAAAGGTAAAATCTGTGGATTACAAAAAATAGTGTTATCCTGTGTTTCAAATGTCTCAAATCATGAGATGTGTACGTGAGTTTCTACTCCACATGTTCTGTTTTTTCACTTCTCTAACATGACTACGTTGCTAAGGTCGACTAAGGTAAAGTCCGGGTTAGTGTGTAAATAGAGGAAGTCTAGAAGACAGGTAGAGGACAGGTCAGAGTGGCGATATTTAGATTGGGGAAATGCTTTACTATTAAAGGAAATTAAACTAAAAACTTATGATGCCATACCAGATTCTTATAACAATCAGGCAGGATTCACATAATCCAAAATAAACCATCGCAAAACTGCCCTGTATGCTGGGGCGCCAACTAATGACACATTTTTATTCCAGCAGATCAGCTCAGCTTGTAATTTCACTGGCGAGCAGGAGAGCTAATCGGCTATCTACCAGTTCAACCAAGCAAATATATACAAATATGTTACACTGACAGAAATCGGCTCACAGCGACCACAGACCCTCCAAAGAGTATCCCTGATCCCGGGCTGTAGTCTAAATGAGGAAATCCTCCAGAAGTGTAACCCTTTCACCCTTATTTGTCGAACTCCAGATTATTCAACTCTGTGTACGTGTGTATGATAACTAACTATGATATCGGTGGAGGTGGAGCAGCTCTCGCAAAGTTCTCACGTGTGAAATGGCCGCTCTATGTACAAATGTTTGTGTCATGAGGGTTGACCAATAAATCACAGAGTTTAAACGGCTGAGCTGTTGGAATATAAAGTGGAGAGTTTCTTAAGCACGAGCCAGTTGGTTAAGTCACTTGTCATCAGCCCACCGAACATAAAAAGACAGCCTCAAAGACCGGGGGATGCTGGTTAGCTTTAGCATGGTGGCAAGAAGCCATGATGCAGCCATTCATGCACATAATTGAGTCTTTTCTCTCTGACCTCATCCCACAACTCTCTATTTCCTCCTCTTCATTTGCCCTTCGGTCTGTTGTTCCCATTTTTCTTCCAGCTGCCTCTCTCCATTTATCTCCTCCTGCCGTCTTCCCTCCATCCATTTTTCCGATTCTCCATCTTCTTCCTATCTATTTCCATCCTTTTCACTCTCCTCCCCGCTTCCAAAACCTTATCTTCTGCTCATCCATCCATCCTTCCCTCCATCCCACCACCACCACCACCACCTCAGTTCACATGTAGCTGACTGGCAGGCAGGTTCATACACCCTCAAGGAGGCCACATAATCCCCTTATGGATGGATGAGAGGTCTAACAGGGGTGAAGTCCTCAGGGTGCGCACGAGTGAGTGTGTACCAGCGGTGTGACAGTGCTCAGCGACGTGAACTCAGGCTTGAGCAGGTACCAGCAGTCCTACCCCAGGGGTTGCTAGGACAGCGACACTTTTTTTTTTGTTGCGTTAGTGCCATCACGCTGGATTTGAAATGAAAATGTGTCTTTGAAATTGAGTTAATTTGAGGGTGGAAACTCTTTCCAGCTCTCGTCCGTTATCACAGTTTAAACACACGTTCAGTTGGGTTGATGTTTGGCCACTGAAAACTTCTTGGTTGCCTCGTCTGTATGTGCAAGATACAAAGATTGCTGAGTCGCCTTCCACTTTCCACTGTCATCTTATTTGCATGCATAAATCCGTCATAATATAATGCACAGAATGGTTTGACCTACATATTATGACTTTATAATATGCTGCAATTCCTCAAGAACGGTTTCAACATACTCCACCTGTCATTACTTAGGTACAGCCGCTGCAGAGCAGGCTGCACGTGCTACATTCTGTGAAGAATGATCAGAGAAATCATTCAAAGAAAGAACAAAAGGCAAATCTTATCACCCTGAGATGTTTAGTTTTTCCGTGAGTTGGAGGCTTGCAGAACTTCACCGAAACACTCTTTGGTCTCACCACCAGAAGTGGTTAAAATGTCCTAATCTATTTTAAACACCATCGATTGATCTATGTTTAGTGCCACAATAACTTGCCATTTGAGTGTTGCCTCTTATCTGTCTCTCACAGCCTCTTCCTCATTCATAATAGCTTGTGATTGGTCAACAAATAAGCATTTGTACAAAAAGTTCACTTTACAACTCTGCAGTGGAGCAAATGGAGCTAATAAAATGTTTTTGAGGCCTTTACACTGGGGGAGGCTCGATTGCGTGTGTATTCTCACATGTAGTACAGAATTATTTAATAGTTTGAAGGTTCTTGTTTTGGAGACAAAATCATAATGCCTGTACAGATAAGCTGCATTTTTGGTGTCATCACAAGCCTTTAGGCTTTCAGGTTTCTAGCAGCACTAATCCCTCCGTCTTTATGTAATCACAGACCTACGGTGAAGTCTGGCCTGAGTTATTTGTGTATGCTGAACAGATTCCATAAATTGCACTGCTGTAAAAGAGGCTTGTTGGAGTGGAAAAGTCCATCCCATTACATTTCCCCCCTTTACCTTGAGATTTCTTTTACAGAGCCCGTTAATGGGACCACTGCCCAGGCTATTATGCATTTTGTTCTGTCATGGCTTATAAACATGTGAGCCTATACGAGTGAGAGCAGGCGCTGGCAAACGCTGACATGGCCCTCGTGTTTTGCGAGAAAGGAAAAGCTTTGGAAATATAAGAGCAATAATCCTCAGCATCAGTAAACGTATTCAGACTGAACTGGAAGTGAACCAAAGAGGCAAAGAGCCATTTAAAGCTATTTTGCTCTCCATTTCCCTTCAGTGGCATGAATGTACACACAGCCATGTTAATGTCCCTCTCTCTCTCTCTCTCTCTCTCTCTCTCGTTCTTTTTTCTTCAAGCACTGAAAAGTTCAGCTGCTTTCCACGAACAGAGACGGAGCCTGGAACGAGCACGGGTGAGTGCGTCCTCCTAGAATTAATCACTGGAGTCGAAACTGGCCCGTTTGAAGCAGACAGTCACTCCGTCTCTCTCTAAGCTTTGTGACATTTGACGTCATTACAGAAATTCTTGAGCACTCGTGTAATACAGAGAGGCTGGAAATGACAAATAAGAGCTGAGATAAGGACATCTACTCAAGAAATGAACAGTCTCTATCTAAAGTATCCATCACATCAGTGGTTTTCTAAGCAGGGGGACGTGGAAGGAATATAAAGTAGCCAAGTATCTAAAAAAAATACACAATAAAAGGAACAATGTGTGAAATATTTCCTGTATTAAAACATGTTATGTAACCAGAGATCGCACACTGCTAATTTCTGATGTTGTCAGATATAAAACCAAATTTTCTCACTCTCCCTCCGTCAAACAAAGAGACAAAAAATGAATTAAACTCCTTCGTGTCGTCATTTGGCACCTCAGACTGAATATGTTGAAGCTGGTGCATGAAAATAAAAATATGTTGTGCTCGTCTTGCACTCGTGAATCTGGCCACCGGTGTGAGCTTCCAGTCTTGGGAGGAGGAGGTGGGGATATTTGGACTGCAGTACCCCCTTTAACCGCTAGATGACAGTGTTACACATAAAGTTACATATTGCTCCTTTAAAATTGCTAAACAAATTGAAATAATGAGCTAATAGTAATAAATAAAGTGTGAATGGAGAAGATCTAGAAATGATGGAGATTGATGGAGTTCATTTGACTGTGGGTGTAAATCTGACAAAAAAACATGGCAGCCTCTGCACTAAATGGTGTATAATGAGGAGAGGAACTAGGTGTGAACATGGGCAGTTATGGAAAATGATAATCACGTCTTTCTCTGTCTCCAGACTGAAGACTATCTCAAGAGGAAGATCAAGAGTCGACCGGAGCGATCTGAACTAATCAGGATGCACATCCTGGAGGGTGAGTGCCACATGAAGCCTCCTATCTGTCTGGAGTTTAGGCGAGCGTGACAAATAACTTCTAAGGATCCGAGCACAGAGTCCATCGTTTGGTTTGTGTGATTCCAGAGACGTCAGCGGAGCCGTCACTCCAGGCCAAGCAGCTGCAGCTGAAGAGAGCTCGCCTCGCTGATGATTTGAACGATAAAATCTCCCACCGGCCGGGGCCCATGGAGCTGATCCACAAAAACATCCTGCCTGTTCACTCCAGCATTAAACAGGCCATCATAGGTAAGCCGGGCCGGACTCAGTTTGTCATTCACACCTCCACGGGGTGTCTGAATGACACAAGGAATCAATCCAAAACTATTCAGTGTTTCTACAATTATTTGAGTTTCTTGGACTGTTGTCCTCTTCAGATAGAGTCAGTTCTAAGCTTGGCTCCGCCAGGTGAAGTCGAGCTGTGTCTACAGCTTCTCTCGCTGAGCACGCCCAGCTGCGAGCGCTCGAGAGCCGCATCATTTTCTCAGCTGAGACACTTTGATTATTACGATGCAGAACATCCACAGGGCTAACGCTTAATTTATTGTTGCAAGTGCCTGAATTCACGGATTAAAAATGTCGGCACGGGTGCACCGGATGAAGGGAAGCGCATAAGGAGAGAGGATGGACCGGCGGTTTTCATTTCTCCTCCGGTGTCGTCATCGTTCAGCGCTTGTACATGTAGGATGTGACGGCTGGTCTTGGCGGTATTTATCCCGCCCTGATGCAACCAGGAAAAATATTTGCAGCAATCAGTGCTAGAACAGACACTCTACGCCTGCCACGTAAATATAAATACACAGCCCTCTCACTGCAAACCGCTCAAAGAATACACCAGCAAAAAAATGCACTCACTCAGAGATGTAGAGATGTCTCTCTTTGTGATTCACTCTCCCTTCTAGCTGGTCATCTGATAAACTTGTTAACCTACGTTGTGGTCATGATGATCCCGTTAACTTCAAAATGAAGTTCAACTAAACCAAACAGCTGCAATAAACCAATATTTTTGCTGTTGACATTGAAGTGAGGTCAGATATTTTCATCAGGTGGCCAAAAAACATAAACTGAATACTCGCGTTGCTCTGGGTATCAAACCAGTCAAGTCCAGTCAGTGTTTTTATGGCCCCTGATAGACGGGACATACCAACAGCACCTTTAAATAAACCGTGCCCTGCATATATGTGGACGAGAGAGGTGTAATATAAATTTAAAAGTGCAATATATCAAAACACACCCACAGTTTGAGGCTCCTGACAGGACGTCCCACCTGGCCCCCTCCTCCAGCTATCATCTGAGACGGCTCAGCTGTGCTACACACACACACACACACACACAAAGAAACAAAGACACATTCACGTCCAATATGCTCATCACAAAGTCCCCCAGCCGAGTATTAATGCCTCAAACAGTCACCGCCGTGGGAAACACTGAACTCGGATAAAGTAAATCATGTTTGCGCTCTCGTCCTCAGTGAAGACGTCTCTTCCTTCTCTGCTGTCGGCTTTAAATGGACACGGTGTCTGTTAATAAAACCCATGATCTTTTATTAGGAGAATTACGTACCAACTGAAGAGTTATGACTCTAAACGAATGTGATTCCACTCAGCTGTAATTTGGATATTGTGACAGAGCGATCCCGGTTTCACCCTCTTCTATTACGACACCCGCAATCGAAGGAACCGAGGAGCCAGCTAACTTTTTATTGTGCATCTTCAGTCCAGTGCCACTTCTGTCAGACATTAAATAACCACATCAGAGATGGTGGATCCAGCTGCTTGATTGATGCGCGGAGGCCGAGATTCAATAACGTACAGTGTCAGTCGATTATCCGTCTCTGTCACCGCCGCGCAATAAACGCAATTGCATTACCGCCACTTACTGTAGGAGCGGCGGGAACACGAGAGTTACACAGATCTGACATGCAAAGATACAAACACACACACAGGCGAAGCACGACACACAGACACACACTGTCACGGCACAGCGGTAAGGGAAGTCATCACATTATTGCATCTGAGGGTATTAAATCAGCCCCATGTTGTCTTTTCATCATCGCCTGCTGATGGGGAATTAATGGCCAGCAGTTTATTTTGTATAGCTGTCTGCTGCGGCTCATAGGAGCTCCTGTAATTAAATAACACACATCCGCCAGCAAAAGAAAAGTCTCTATTCTACGTCCACAGGATTTAAGGAGGTAACTTTAGTCCTTAAATCCCTGTAAAGACTCAAAAGTCTGCAAGATAATGAAATGATTATATGATACGCCTGAGGGAGGACATGCCTACCTGCTGCGTTTGTCCTTTATGTTGGTTTTCACATATGCCCATTGAATGACAATCATTAGGAGGCCGACTATTTAGGTTACTCTGCAGCATCCGTCACGTGAATGACAGTTCTGGAGCAGACACTGGAGACTGGCTCATTTCGGCTGACTTCGGGGGTTGCTCACACGGTGCCAGTTCACCAACGCGGTGCGCTGTGTTTGGAGGGTAGGGAGGAATCCGCTGGTGCAACACCTGTAAATGCAGGTGATAAAAGCTTCCTGTGCGGCCTGTCAGTGTACACAAACAAGACATACACTCACGCACACTCTGAGGCAAAGAGCTTGCTCTGTCTCGCCGGGGGAAAAAGAACCAAGTGCTCTTTTTGAAGCTGCATTCATGTTTTTTATCTGCCTTGGTGTCAATCCTTCCCTCCTCTGCCCTCTCAGAGACACAGTTTCCAAAGGCTTCAGGTGACAACTCGTCATGTGACGAGGACAGCAGTTACAGTCTGTCTCCAGAACAGTCGGTGAGCCAGGAGTCTCCTCTTGGACTGCTACCTCTGCCTTCTCCACCGGAGGCTCTGACCAGGAGCAGCGTCCCATCTCCTGCACAGGTACGATCACGCCGGAGAGGGTGGCATGTGGTGCATGAAGCTTGACTCTGTAATGGTGACGCTGTTCTGTCCTCCGATACCAATAATCTGACGTCGGGCATGGCTGATTTATTGGTCTATCTCTAGGTAAGGTTATAGTGTAGCCATCAGTGATTACAGTTTGTTTTCATCTTCGTCAATCAGGTCCCTCCTCCTGTTCCTCCTCTCCCATCAATCTCTGCGTCCTCCCCCTCATTGAAGCTGACCAATGGGACGGCAGCACCATCTGCCCAGAGGACGGCTGCCATCTCGCAGATCAAGGTAAGGACGTCCCATCACAGCCATCCAAGCAATAAAGATTTAGAGAACAGAACATGAACAGAAAACCATCACCGCACAATGTTGTAGCGTCTTTCAGCTCATTGTTTTGGTCAACCTGTCCCCCGCTAAACGGTACATGGACAAACGTAGCTGGTGATCGTAGTAGAGACCAAAACAGAGCTACAAGGAGAGCACAACCTGACTTACATTCAGTCAGGTGGCCACCTTGGATTTGTGGACAGGCAACTGTTTTACGGTGTACACTTACCACCATCCCTCCTTTTTTTTCAGTTCCAGCCTAAACCAAACTCTGACCGCTCAGCCCAAAGACACAAGAAACCAAAGGACACCAAGCCAAAGGTAGATGTTTGTTTCTGTTTATAGACAGGCAGAAAATACTGATGCTAGACGAGGTAGTAAAAACTGGTTACGGTCCAAAAGCACATGATGCTGTAGTCCTTAAACGGTTATTTGTTGTATCGTTGATGTGTTGCCTTCCAGATTAAAAAGTTAAAGTACCATCAGTACATCCCACCTGACCAGAAGGGCGATAAAGAGCCTCCCCCTCATCTGGACTCGTCTTATGCCAAAATCCTCCAGCAGCAGCAGCTCTTCTTGCAGCTCCAGATCCTCAATCAGCAGCAGCAGCACTACAACTACCACGCCATCCTGCCTGCACCACCCAAGTATGTTGCTGTGGATAGATGCACTTAGGGGAAAGAGTTTAATTGCATGAAGTCTAAATCGTTTCCCTCCCTCTGTCCAACAGACCTCAGACAGATCAGCAGCCATCTTCCTCTTCCTCCTCCAACTCCATGACCACCTCCTCCCCTCCTCGACCTGTCACCGCCCCGACAACTACGCCCTCCAACCAGGGCGGTCACAGCCGACAGAGCTCTGCTCCTTTAGGGGGGACAAAACCAGCGTCTCTACCCCCAAACCTGGACGAAATGAAGGTTAGCAGAGTTAGTTCATGATCCATAACTCATGTCTCAGTCTCAGTCCAGTACTGTGGTGCATTTTCATTGTACAGTCAGCACAGCGAAGAGCAGCAGCGAGCAGATGGAGTAACTGGTGGATAGAAGTTGACATGTAAAAGATTTTCTGTTAACAACATTTTGTCACCGAAAAGTGGGCTGCCGACTCTGAGCTGACAAAGAAAGGGACAGTGATGGATTATTCTGTCTTTTTGTTTTCTCTCCACCTTTTTACTTTGATCCTTTACAATCTTCCTCCGATATTCATCCTCATCTCGACGCTCTTGCCCTTCAAACTCAATTTCTCCTTTACTCCATCTCCTGTCAGGTCGCTGAACTGAAGTCCGAGTTGAAGCTGCGTAGCTTGCCGGTCTCCGGTACCAAAAATGACCTCATTGAGAGGCTGAGGACCTACCAGGAGCTGAATGGAGGAAGCGACACTACCTCTTCTCCAACAGCAGGGGGTACCACAGGGCCAGGGGCGGAAGGAGCAGGAAAATCCTCCAAAACTGCTGCAACCGCCACCAGCAACGGCACATCGCAACAACAGCAACAGTTTCACTTTCAGCGCCTTCAGACACCTTCAGGTGGGACGAATTGTGAAATCAATCACCACTCCCCAAGAAAAGATGAAGACAGCAGATTATTTTTATACTTTCTTCCAAATGTGGAATAACTCTCTGTTTACCTCTGTACAGCTGATGCAGATAGCATTGCCACTCCAGGTGCAGCCACTCCTCAGCAGCTCCTCTGTGATGGCAACATCTCCCCCGTCACCCCCTCTGAGCACTCGCCCGGCGCCCTGAGCCCAGACGATACCGCCTTTAACAGCGAAGCCCTGGGGGAAATGGTCTGAATTATTTTGTTGCCGTTAAAATGGATTGAAGCTCGGCTCTCGTTTTACACCTCTGAGCATGATTATTGATCTCCAGCTTATATCGCTCATACCATAAAAACTGGAGTCTGTAAAGCAACATTCATGTTGTATTTGTGTGATTTAGCTCCCTCAGTTTCAGACATCCAGTCAGATAATCAGCTAGTCCAACAGCGAGAAGTTGAACTTCAAGGATTCTTACTTTGTGTTTACTTATTTTTATTTGCTCTCTCTCTGTCCAGATGAGTTCACCTCTCACCCAGCTGAGCCTGCAGCCATGTTTAACTGCTCAGCTTCCCGTTAACATCAAAGAAGAGCCGAAGTGCTCCACCCCAGCGCCGTGTCAGTTCTCTTTAAAGGCAGCCGCTCTGCAGAAACGCTGCCTGGCCTCGTCGACTGCCCCCACCACCACGACCGCAGCTCCCGCAGTAGCGGCTCTGGACAAAGACAAGATGCTGCAGGAGAAAGACAAGCAGATAGAGGAGTTGACCAGGATGCTGAGGCAGAAACAGAGGCTGGTGGAGGTGCTGAGGATGCAGCTGGAGCACGGTAAGAGAGGAGGACTAGTTCCAGAGCCGCTGGTTCTTGTAAGAGTTAAACAAGAACCTCCTGATAAGCCCAGTGTCCCTCTCTCATCAGGCCATCCATCATTCCCCCCTCCAGTGTCATGTGAGTTGGATGTTACCAAGGTAACTGTCAAACAGGAAGCCATGGAGGAAGAGGAGGTTGTGTCTGAGACAACCATTCAGTCACCGGACACTTGTGGATTACCGCAGTCTGCAACCCAAACCCGGGAGGCGCAGAAACAGCCAGAGCAGACGAGACAACAACAACATATATGTCTCCAGGAAACCACTCTGCAGTTCGCCCAGCAACAGGCCATCCAGAAACTTTTGCTGCAGCAACAGCACAACGTTCAGAACCAGCAGCAGACGGTTCAGAACCGCAATCAGAACCAGCAGAACCTGCAGAAACTCTCTCAGCAGAGGAAGAAGAAATCTCACAAACAGCAGCTCAAACAGCAGCAGCAGCTGTCGCAGTTGCAGCAGCAACAGCGGCACCAACAGTCCAAACAACATCAGCAGCAGATGCAGCTGAAGCAGCAGATTCTACTGAAGCAGCAGAAGTCGTTTCTACAGCAGCAGAACAAGCAGCAGCAGCAGGCGAAACAACTGCAACAAATCCAGATACAGACCAAGATCCATCTGAAGCAGCAGCAGCTGCTCATTCAGCAGAAACAACGGGCACAACAGCAGTCACCACAGGTCAGGAAGGACTTTTACAATCCTCGTTATGAGTCTGCGGTCGCTCCTGAACTAGAGATGATGGTGAGAAATAAGTCAAACGTTTTTGTCTGATTTGTCACAGGCGTATCAGACGTGCCTCAACCAGCAGCCGGCTCCCTCTTTCCCAGTGGACCTCCTTAAGAGCAACTCCGCCCCGACTGTGGTCACCGACGGCAACGGTAACCACTTCCTGATTGCACTGACCAGTCACGTCGCTGAGAACCAAAGAAGCGGCGCGCCTGACAGCAAAGCGACCAATCAAATCCCTCTGCAGGTACGCGACTCATTTCCAGCAGCTTGTGTGTGTCTGTGGATGTGTGTGTGTGTGGAGGTCATTCATAAATGTTATTGTTACATTCAATAAACCAACTACTCTGTCAATTTGTTCTCGGACCAGCGACAGCAGTCCACTCCAGCCAAACTTCCTGGCCACAACCTTGTTCAGCTGCCCAGAGCTGATAATCAGAGCAAACAGAGCGCACACGTGGGATTCTTGAAGCAACAAAAGACAAAGGTGAGCGATGACGACCACAGAAGCCGTACCACACGACAGGAAAACATTTGAAAAAGAAAGAGCACAGCGAGAAGATTCCTCAGAACAGTGTTAGTGCTCCATAAAGGGTGAAAGAGCTGCTCCAGTGAGTCCAGCAGCAAGTTAATGATGTATGCTGTTTGAGACGGTGACAGCACTCCCTGATAACACTGTCTGACACCATCACAATGCTGATTATTATTGCTTTGCTAATTACTCTAACGACACCCTCCATTACTATGATTTATGTCGCTGACGGAGGAGGAACAAAGACTGAAGTCGCGTCTCGGCTAATTGAGATGTGCAGTTCTCCCGAGCGCAGGTGTGCCGGAGCAAGTCCTGCCACGGAAAATGTGGAGATTTAGTGGAACTGTGTGCTGATGGTGCATATTACTGCTGACAGCAGTCTTTACCCTTCCCGTGACACTTAATGCAGGGGTAGCAGTAGGCTAAAGGTTAGAGAAGAAGGCTGGAAGTTAGAAATCCTTGAGTACCACTAAATGCGTTGTAGGGGGTTTCTCGGCTTCTCGGCTCATCTTTCCACTCTTTTCACTCATTTGAAGCCACAGAATGGGGGACCTCGCGCATCCGCAGAGCAGCCTCAGCAGGAAGTTTCTCAGTGTTTGTCAGCACCTCCCAGTCTGCAGCCTTTCTTCAAGGACCAGGAGAGTGCTCCCTCAGGGAAAAACACCTTATCACCTTCCTCTCAAACTGTAAGTAATCTCCAGATGACATGGGTAATCTTCCAAGGTGACTTCGTCCTGTCACATTAGAAAACGGATTTTGTTATAACTTTGGAAAATCTTTATCTGCCTTTCTCTCCCTCCTCTCGTATCCTCTAGGACCTGTGCCCCGGTCTGGATGTCTTGTTTAGTCCTCTGTCTCCAGCTTCCATTAAGACAGCTGCCTCATCGCCTGATAACAAAGTATGACGCACTGCACGTCTGTAACATGAATGCTCGTTATCCAAAATGTGTGATTTTTACAACCCTTGGGGTGTTTGTGTTACGTGTGACATGAACTTCAAAGGGTGACGTGATGTTCCCTCTGTGTTTGTCCTGTAGGAGCATGAAGATGACTTCATTGACATCATTTTGCAGACTGGAGGTAAGCTGCGATGTGATAATATTTATTTTTTTAGTTACTTAGAAATTTGATGGTTCATTCATTGATTCCGTGTTTCTCCTTTCAGAAATGCCGACCACCTTCAAACCAGCACCAGATCCTTCTCTGGACCGTACAAACCCAAAGTCCTTTAGCTCTTCCCCTCCTCCCTCGCCCCTCCAGTTGTTACTATCACCTCCCGTCCCACCCAGCTGTGACACCCCACAGTTGGCCGCCTCGGTGCAGTCCGAGCTTCAGACTCCCGTCAACAACACAGAAGAGAAACACCCCGGTAACGCCAGGAGTGGACGCCTGGAGGATTTCCTCGAAAGCACCACTGGTAAGCCTCTCCTCGGGGTGGAGCCCGGTGGCCTTTTGACTCTGATCGATGACCTCCACAGTCAAATGCTGTGCACTCCCAGCATCCTCGACCATCCCCCGTCTCCCATGGATACCTTCGACATGGAAGCGGAGGGGGGGAATGGACTGGACAGTATGGATTGGTTGGACCTAACAATGGGGGGAGTGAGGGGAGAGGAAACACCCACGCTTGCTCCGCTGGGTCCTCAAACACCCACTAGCGTGTTTTCCACGGACTTCCTGGACAGTTACGACCTGCAGATACTCCAGGACTCCTGCCTATAGCCCACAGCAGTCTCAGCACAGGGCTCGGTCACATGCACTCACGGTTATACACAAGAACACGTAATTGATTGCTGAGGCTTCGGTATAATTAGAGCACTCCTTCTGTATCTTCTCACACACTGGAATATTGAATCTTCAAGCACTTTTACCTTTATTTATTTTATTTACACGCTGTAATATCGACCTGTGTGCAGACACTTATTAGGCAGGTCTTATATCCGTTTCTTGCTACACTTCTGTCGACACATTACTGGGACTTTTGTGCTTTTTGGACCCCGATAGTAGATAAGACGCCTTCAAGTGAGCCACGAACCTATCGCTTACACTTAAATTCATCTTTATTTGCTGCAGAGAAGAAGTGTTTATCTGTTTATTTGACCCTCTCCTAATTAGAGTGCAAATCCTTAGTGGCCTTTTGCAGTAAAGATAATCAATAGTTTACCACTACAGGAAAAGGTACAGGTAATCGATAGCCAAAGTTCAGCTTGAAGACAATGATTTTCTAACAGCAGAAAAGTTTTCAAGGTGGATAGTAAAGATGTAGTTTGGGCGTAGTTGGTCATAATTTAGATATGCATTATTAACTACTGCTTTTTAGTATTTAATTAACATTTCATTAATTATTATTCTCTCCAGTCAAAGATCGTTGCTAAGGAAACGCAGCTGTTGTACACATTTTTAAAGTTTTATTATCCATCAACAGAATACAAAACTCTTCATCACAGTTTTACAAATTATGAAATATCCATTAGAATTGTATTTATAAATCATAACAAAAGTTATCTCACGACACTTTCCATACGAGATGGTTGAAAGTCTTTAGAATATTCAGAGACCTACCACTTCCCACCATGAGCAAACGCTTGGCTCCAGCAGCAAGGAAAAGCTTCCTTTAATTCAAACGAAATCGTGACTTACGTTGGGAAAACGGTCGCACAGGGGTTCACACATAGCTCCAGTTACAGCACAGTGACATTACAAAATAGATCATGTGGTAAATAGGTGGTGAGGTGTGAAAACGCCTTCACTGACAGTTATAGTTTTCTAGTGTTTGTAATATTCCCCAAAGAGAGTTGCAAAAAGTATCTCACACCCTTTCTCTGCACTTTGCAACAGTCAGTACTGAATGCTGAGCATGTACCGTGTACGGTATGTATAGAACAACACGTCCTCATCCTGTATTTGAATGGAAAGAGCGCTGAACAAAGTTCAGGTAATTAAGTGTTTAAGCGCTCTCTTCAAAAAGTGTTTCTCTGCACACTGATTCACGAGATGTCTCAGGTGACTGTGACGTGGTTATTCCTGCAGGTTACGACGACGAGATGAATTTAAATGGTCCAACTTGTTTGGGACTTCTTCAGAGAGTTTATATTAAATGAATATTTCTGCATATTCGGAATGACTTTAACAAAACTGCACTTTGAATATGCCGCATGCATCTTATGTTTTATGATACTTTATAGTTTGTACAATATATAAAAAAAACAAACTTTTACACATTTTGTATTAATGTATCATGTCCTGAATGTAAACACGCGGCATTACAGCATCACACATGAACTACACATCATGATGCACGTGCTTCATGTTTACATTGGTGTGTTGGACAACTGCCAAACTGTTTGCACTTCTAATGAATGAATTCACGTGTAATATAAAGGGAAGTGAAGCTCCTTCTTCACGAGGATTATTTGGCTGTCCTGTACTGTATCAGTACTTTTGCCACCGGGGGGAAGACATTTTATTGAAGTCCTTTCCCTCTTTGAGACTTTACCGTGCTGTAATATACCAGTTTAGACACTGAACATGTTTTATAGTTTTCCATTTCTACTTGTGGAGCACTCTGGTGAGACCAGTTTGTGTGGACTGTGACTGTTTCTGACAAAATGTCTGTACTTTGGAGACTCGTTTGTTACTGCACGCACAAACACATTTTGGATTCTCACTTATCATGTTACACACTGTAGCCATATTTACTTTATCAATTCAGTTTAGCCTGCTACCTAAGATTTATGTAATTTAGCGGCAGCCGCATGGTGTCGGCCATTTGCAGCCATTTTACTGATGATGTCCTGATTTGGTGTGGATGCAGACTGGGTCAGACATTTTGTGATATTGTTCTGTAAGACGCGCTGTAAGGTTTCACAGCGTGTCATAGTTCATCGTTCAGGTTTTATTCTTTTGTACAGTTGATTTTCTGACTTTGCTCTCACATCCTGGCTGCTTCAACGTTAGGACTTTCTCACAGGAACAGATTTCGCTTGTTACAATCAGCCCCACTCGTTCACAAGCGACTGGGGGGGGGGGCAAAAAACAGCTCGTTCTGTGGAAAAAAAGTTCAAATTCAAACTGAAACTGATTCTCTTGGTTTTAAATTGGATGTTTTATGGGAGTATCCAGTAAATAGTCGGGTATTGTTTGTCAAACTCAGGTTTGATGCTGCAAACTCTGGTTCTCATTTCGTGTGATTGACTCACCTCTCGTGTGGGTTTTCGTTGAAGCTTTGAAGGATTTAAAGTGCCTGGCATGATGCAGCAAACACACTTCAACTCTGTCAAACTCATGAGGACAGGCTGTTTTCTCTGCTCTATTATTTCTGTTTAGTGTTGAGTCGCCTGATGTAAATTATTGTGATTATTCTGGGGGAGTAGTTTGAGCTTTTTGTGTACTTTAATTGTATTTCTTTTTTTAAAAAAACAAAAAAGAGTTTTGTTAATAAAAGACAGTATATTTAAGTCTGCGGTGGTAAGTTCTGTCTTGGTCTCCTGTTGCACATTCTTCGTATCAGGTAGCACCACAAATATTATAAATGCTAATTACACCCTAACATTAGTAAGTGGCTGTCATGCAGATTCAGCCTGGTTGAGATAAACATTAAACTGACATCCTGGAACTGTCAGACAACGATACGAGAAGCTAATTCGTCCATGAAGATTTGGTTTGTGTGATGATCCCTGACTTTCTGCGATACTGCAGAAGCTAATGACATGGAACTATACAGCTGAACATAATTGCGTGCTTGTATGTGCAGGAATCTTGTTTATCTTCACACCCACACCCCTGCTGTTCATCTCTGAACATGCATCAGAAACAATCAGACTCACACCACCTATGAGCCTACGTGAGAGCAAGCGATGCAACGGTGTCTTCGTGCACATGCTGTCGCTACATAAGTCTTAATCACACACACACACACACACTCTCTTGGGTGGTTAAAGTGTGTGTGTGTGTGTAAAGTGAGCAGGAGGATGATAAAACTGTAGTGTTGTAAAAAGTGAGTCAGAAGAGGGCGGAAAACTGGTTGACTGCACAACAGCTCTGTTTTTGGGAGAGGGAATACACACACACACACACACACACACACACAATAAACACACGTTTCCACATATGCAAACTAACACACACACATCCTTGCCAGACCAGGATATGGGTGGGCATGTGAGGGAGGCGAATGATTGGCTGATAACAACTCTCTAGCTGCTAATGGAGGGGAGCAGAGGATGCCAGGCTAACATCTATTCCACAGTGGGCATCCTCGGCCTCCCACTGGAGCCCTTAACAATAGGCTGCGTGTGTGCTCCCAAATCTACATTTTGCACAATCATGCACAGCCACAGATGTTATTGTTTGTATAGATCCGAAAGCCCCAAATATCTTGATTTTTTCTTTGAAATGGAAAATTGCCAGGTTCTTCACCTCAGTCACTCCTTCGTTTGATCCACGCTCAAGCTTCTCCGACCGAAGCTGGTGCTGGAGTGGGGTAGGAGTTCGGCTCTCTGTGTTCTTCAGAGAAATGGTTATTGAGCCCTCTTAATGCATCTTAACGTCACCTCCCACTGCAGTTAAATAGAAATCATTTCACTGGTGCTTTGGTGCTTATAAACTTCTGCACTCCAGGCAAAGTGGTGTTAAGTCTTGGTTCATTTTTTAATCCCTTTTTGATGGATGTCGGCGTAATCAAGCAGCTTGTGCGTCTCCAGCAGGTCAAAAAAAACAAGCTCCTCTTCTCCAGATGTTTACCAGAGGAGCCTTCTGCTCCGCTACGTCCTGTTATCCCGCTTTCACCATCGTGCACCCGCCTCAATCCAACGCTATCGTGTCGGGCTTTGCTTAGAGGGAGTTTTGGCCATCAGGCAGCCTGGAGTGACGGTGCAGATGCTTTGATCGTCTCGGCATCGCAGCAGGGGGCTCGGCTTGTCAAGTGTGAAGTATGTTAGTGCACGCAGAGAAACACATGCGTGCACAAATGTACACACAAAGTAAACAGGGATTTATCCTTAAAGACGGGGTGTACAAACGCCCACAGGGGAAAACCAAAGCTCTAATACCGCTTGGTTAAGATTAGAAGACCTTCGTCACTTACTGTTACAAAAGTACCACAGTCACGGTGAAAAGGTACCAACTCCTCTCCTCGTGTCTCTAACTTCACTTCCTGCCTTTGTTGGAATTCGTCTGTTTCGCCCTCATTGGTTTTCACCTGTGTCTTGTTATCCTGCACTCACGTGTGTGTTTGGTTTGTTGTTTGTTGTAGTGTGTGTCAAGCCCGTCTCCAGTGTCTTCCCTGTATTCTTGGATTGCAGTGTGTTTAATTTACAGCTCATAGGAAACACCCATGACACCACCTTTCACAATTATGAAATCCTGTATGTTAAACTTTGAACTTTAAACTTGTTTATATTCATGGAAACATTACAGACAGCCCGGTTACATTTTCTGCTCGCCCAGCTCCTGTTCTGGCACAACACCAGCTCTGCTTCCCATCACCGTTTTCCTGCCCAAAGTCGAAAACTCCTCTTCCCAGCATCCAAAGAGTAGAGCAGAGTTTACTCTACTGTCCATCAAGAAAGGTTGAGTTGTGTTGGATCATGTCCATTAGCCAAACTCCTTTAGACTCATGTGAACGCCGTCATACAGACTGGTTCATCTGAAAACACAACAACTGAATTTTCCATCTTTGGTGAGTCAACCAAACTACTGATGTGAAAGCCTCCCACAGTCACAGAGTCAAACACTACGCGATCGGGTGTGGAGCTTGTTGTTCTTGATTAGAAGTGACAGTCTTCTGAAAGCTCAGGTTATTTCAGAGCAAACCACATGACACCTCCCATGGCGGATGAGAGAGTGAAATTAATTTGTGGTTGGCATGGGTGGATCTGAAAAACATCTACTAAAGCAACATCCTTTCATGGAAGTGGAGTTGACAGAGAAGTGTCAGGATGAAAGGAAGAGACTATAGCACAATGTGTATTCTTAGTAAGATCCTCAAGGTCAAAGCAGGCTCGCTCCAGATGACAGACGAGACGCTAAATCTGGACAGCTCTTATGGAAACCTGCTGTGATGAAATGTTCGTACCAATGCACACATGCACACACTGAAGTGGCAGGTTTCAGCTCCAGCTGCATGTTCAGACAAAAATGCTGACAGCGGCTGTCAGACACACATGTGAATCAGCGGAACACGGCTGCGAGCGCATCGACGAACACACGCAGGCCAAATACGAGACGCACAAACACGAAGATCTATCCTCTTTTGCTGTTGTTGTTTGGTTGCTGATGAGGCTAACAAAAGTGGCAACTGAGGCCCTGCAGGGCTGCTGCGTTTCAGCGCGGCGTGCAGTACTCATAAAGACGGATAGCTGACTCATCGCATTTCGGCGAATCAGTTAAGTGAGTCTGCTTTTCACCCATGGACCACCTGTCTCGCCTCAGCTCTGCGGAGCCGCAAGGATGTAATCAGCATGCACGTGAAACCTCGGCTAACTCAACTGGCAACATGTGGATCCGCTGACTCCCCTCCTGCACTGCAGAGGCAATAAAAAATACATAAAACTAAATCAGATTTTTAATGAGCAGCCGCTGATGTGTCCGCACCTCTCATCCATATCAATACGAGGTCAGGTGCACCCCTTACAATTAGTTCCTGGTTGTTTCTTAATTAGCTAATTAGCCAGAACATCTCATCTAGCTGCAGGCTTCATTTGACCACAGTGCGGCTCAGATGACAAAAGGAAGCGGCCAAATGCGTTCACACTAACATCAGGATCCCATTCCATTTGGTTCAAATTTATCAGTGGTTCTCAATCAAATCCAAAGACGTCTCTCTGTCAAAGCTAAAATTGAGCTTCCTTCAGTTCTCTGCTGCGTTTTAACGTCTTTTAACTGCAACTTTATTGTTCTGATTCATTCTCTCTGCTCATTGTTGTCTTTGTCAGCAGCCTGAAGCCCCGTTAAAGCCGCTACACACAGCTCATCCATCACCGGTCAGCAGACGGACATGCAATTAAGGACTGGCTGGTGAGCACTCTGAAATATTTAGCAGCTGAACGACTTCCCTTCACTAGCCGGTGGAGACCAACGCTGAGCTAAAAGCATTGAACACAAACACGTCTTTAGCAGTCACCGCTCATGCTCCTGCTCGGCAGCGTGTCAGGTGCAGGCTGGGATGTCGCCTCCAGGGAAGATGAACACAGAGAAAACAACAAAAGCAGTAAAAACTACAGCGTAACCTCCTCCACCTCTTTTAACCCCCAACCGCCTGCGACACAGAAGAACAGACTGAAGAACGTAGATAAAGCGCGGATTCGCCGAGGTGACGGGGGGAGCACATGTTTGTGTGTGTGGGAACATTTGAGTCCCACCCTGAGCAGATTTTTATGTTTGTCGGTGAGAAAATACGAAAGCGTGAGAGAGAGAGAAGACGGAGAGGTGAAGAGCAAGAGAGCGGAGAACAGAAATAGCTGCGGCCCATTATCATCACCTCTACCTGTCTGGCTGTCGCACCTCTAATTACTGCTGCCACACTGCTCCAAATAGCACACAACGAAGGGAGTGTGTGCGCGTGCAGATGTGTTTGCGCCCGGCGTGTGTATTCACGCACGGGATGTGATTTTCTGCGTTTTTGTGCCTCTTACGAGACGTTTTCTGCACATCGAGTCGCTATGTTTCAGTGACTGTAATTCTTTTTTCGTGTTGTCACCGCATGTGTGTGTGTGTGTGTGTGTGTGTGGAGATTATACCTCTCCTGTTAACCACCTGGAGAGAGGCAGCCTGGTGAGAGAAGCTTAAGGAGACTTTAATCCTTGCCTTAATGTGACAGCAGCATTTTCTGTGAAACTACCATCATTACTAAACTGTTGAGCCTCACACACACGCACACACACACAGAGGCATCCTTGAAAGCAGACATTTTGCAGGAAGATAGAGTAAGTGTGACTTCATGTGTCATCTTAAGCACACTGTGAGCAGCCGATGTAGGTCAGGCGTATTGCAAACTGAGTCGCTGACTGTTCTCTGACTTATGCTTGAAACCAAATGCTACCAGGGGGATTATACAGAGACAGTGGCAAGCCACCCACCACACACACACACACACACTCACACACACACACTGATGTGCAGACCACCACATGAAGGGCCTTTTGAATCTAGGTCAGCCAAGCAGTTGAGACAGGACTGACCTTTACCGTACACGGCACACACACACACACACACATTACCTGACAAAATCCACAGGTAACACACGGAGGGTTGGAGTATAAATCAACGCGAGGTTCATTTGTGAGTCTTTTTACGTCTACCTCCAAGCATATGGGACGGTCCTTTGAGTCGTCTCCGTGTCCTTGCCATCAATCTCTCCTTCTGTCTCCGTGCGCAAACTGCAGAGGCAGCATCATATGGACCCTGACAGCTTCCATACTTTCTCCCTCTGCTCAGCAAAACTGCTGAACCTTTGCCAGAGAACGAGAGGAGAGAGAGACAGACAGCTCTGCATCCCGCGCTCCCATCTGTTTACGGTGATGCTGTTTTTTCTCTCGAGGTCTCTGTCAGGTTCACACGCCTGATCTCATCGGCTCTGCGTCTGTCTGTATCTACTGTACCCGTGTCGTCATGCAGTCCTCTCAGTGATTCTATAAACCTGCTTGGTAAAAGTTTCCTCTGGCGGCCGATGCGTCCTAAACAACAAAATCAAAGCCATCCTCTCGGAATGAGAGCTCGAGCTGCTGAGACAGCATTCGAGTAGTCGTAATAACGCAGTTTGTTTTTTTATTACTGACAGCTTTATCAGCTTTAAAAGCACAAGTGCACTTTAAATATATACCTGTCTCGGGCTGTCTACTTTGTAGTTTCACACCAAATGCATGAGCGCAAACAGTTCGGAGAGCAGCACTTAATCCCATAAATCACATTATTAATATTCTAATCTGGTATCCTCGTCCTCTCTGATTTTTATCTGCACTGCTTGAGATTGTTTCCTGATGTCCTGATTCGATCAGAGAGCAGATTTACATAATTCTGATACTTCAGAGATGCAGAAAATTACTTTTTCCACTAGCTTCTCTGTTAGTGTTAGTAAAGTTATTGGCGTCGTCTCCCGTTTAATGATACGAAATCACAATTTGTTTCAGCTTTTTGTAGCTTCGTCACGTAAATCGTAGTTCTACCTCTTCCGACTGGCTAAAAATGAAATTTCCTGTGGATCTGTGGACAGGTTGAATGACGTCTGTAACGGCACCTACCTGTCAATCAAAGCATCAGTGCTGTTAATTCTGCATAACTTTAAGCCTTAATATAATCTGGACAGGTGTCCAGTATATAAATTCACCCTCAGTACAGTTGTCATGAACAGGGAAATTAGCTACAGAGACCAAAACTGTTTTTTGTACCAGGCTGTAAACATGTTTATTTCTGCTGTGAACATTTTAACATGGGGACTTATGGAGACTGAGGTAATACAATAATATGCGAATGATGCACATTACAGTGGGGGATGTTCTTCTTTGTGCGAGCCCCACTTTGGGATTTATGATGACAAGCGAATGTGTATTTGTATCCACAAATCCTGCGTGGAGTATTTTTGCATTGAAAGTTTTTATTAAAATAGGTACAGTACAACCCCAAACTTTCATTATGCGGATCTGCATTCCTCGAGCTCCCTCTCTCCACTTAGAGCCACTGTATTCTCTCCAGCTATATGTCATGTGACGACAGGTTGGAGTTGTAAGATGTATGACTCTGATGCAGGTGTTACCTGACCTGCCTTCGTTTAACTAGAACATGTTGGCCCCCAAGATTACAAAAAGCAAGAGGAGGATGCCCCACCCTAACAGTGACACGGGGGATACTACTATTTTGTATATCCCCAAGTCTTAATCTGCTGCCTCACCCTCTCCTACAGCAAAACACCACGAGTACAGCGTCTCATATTAACACAGAAGTCAGAACAGTGGATGATAAGAGAGACGCTTTAGCCTCCGTCTGCCCCCTCTCTCTCTCTCTCTGAAAACCTTCCAGCACGATCAATGAGTCAGTTATTTTTTCCCTCGTATTCTCAGTCAAGCATATTAGGAGACATTTGTGATATTCCCAGAGACTGAAGATCAAGGCAGAGAGCTTATCCACCTCCTGTTCAGCAAGCACACATTTCCCATGACAACCAGAAGAAGCTAGAGTTTAAATCTTATTATTCTCTCTCTGATCTCTTTTTTTTCTCCTGCGGGCCAAAGTTTCATATCCCATCGCCGGTACAGCAGCTCGCGGTTTGCTGTGGTTGTTGCTAGTAAAGCTTTTTGTTGCTCTCAGTGATGGAGGCGTCTGCTCCTGTATCAGGTAAAGACAGCACATACGGGATGTGTCGTAAATCTAAACTTTTCCTTTATGGCCCCTTCCAGACGCAAAGTGATGCACACACACACACACACAACGCTACAGTTCACCAGCAAGGACCACACAATCATCTTTGGTCTGTTGCTGTGTTATTTGAGGCTTGAATGCAACCTGATACTCTACCTGTGTGTTCTGGCTGCGTTTATTTCATGTACGCAGCTTCTAAGTCTGAGTCTGGCTCACAAGTTACGCTGCAAAATAGTTACTACGAAAACTAACTAACTACTTACTACGTAAGTTTCCTTTGGTTTGGTGTCTGGTTTGAGAGAGAGACAGATTGCGCAGTGGTTGAGCGATATAGACAGTGAGGGAGTAAAGCCGGTTAATCCATGAAATACTTTCTGATTGTTTCATAGCAGTTATGAAGCAATTTGCCACAACACCTGTTGTACACACCCAGTACACACACAAACCTCATGAAACCGACACTCTCTGGCTCATCCCTCACTTGTTCTCTCATTTCATCACTCTTCCTCCACTTGTCATATCCTCTACACTACCTCTGTTTCTCACTCTTTCTCATCCTGACTCCTCATTTAAAAATGTTACACACACACACACAGGCCCAGGAGGATTCTGTTACAGGAAGTGCTGCTTAAAGATTGGAAGCTGTGACTGAAACACCTCTCTGCTGCTTGTCTTCATACACACTCTGCTCTGCGCTCACTTATTTTGCTGTGAAGTGAAAGCAAAGTAAAACACTGTCTGTCTGATGTGATTGACTCTTTTACAGAGTGTCCCTGTAACTAACATGTATGAGCAAAGACAGTTTTACAGTGAAATAGATGATTACAGTCGAATGGATTATGCACAGGCGCATACACACCTCCTGGCAGAGTGCAATAGCACTGTGTTAAACATGGACAGCTGTATACGTGTTATGATTATATTACCATCAAAAACTAGCACGTTGACAACTTTGCTGACATTCAAACATCAAGCAAGGTCAACGGCACAAGACTAATATTACTTACTAGTCCAACACAAGTCCAGCTCGGCGTCTGTCTTTCAGCCTTTTATTGCACGTAGCTCTCACTAGCTCCTGTTCTGGCACGACACTGGCTCTGCTTCCTGTGCAAAGCACCTGTGCTGTGTGACTTTGTAACGTGAAGCGTTACTTGTGGGTGCTTCTCGTGGGTGATTGCGAGCAAACAGGCATCCAGGGTGCAGAGTAGGAATGACAGAGAACTGATTACACTAAAAAGCTAAAAAGTTGCTTTATAGGAGATATTATAGGACTCCAGCAGTATATCACCAGAGATATCCTATTATTTATTACATGCATTCTTTGTCCTTGTCCACCTAATTTTACCCAAAATGCATCTGGACTGCTGAGAGTTCAGACAGAGACTTGTGTTATGCTAGTAGCAGCTAATGTAGCCTTGAGCTGCTCACTCAAGCAGATTTGTCTTGGCTGCAGAGGTCTTCTTTCAAACTCTGCAGATTGAAGACATCACTCGAGGCACTTTATCAGAATTTGGGCTCCACTTTTTTTTCTCTCTAACTTTGATGTGTAAAATCTGTTGGATCCCCCATTTTTGAGGCAGAGCCTCCTCCCAGGAGACACCGGGCCTGAATGCTGTTTGGTTGAGGATAACCTCAAAGAACAAAAAGTCTCTTCTCCTGCTGTTGTTTCACAACCCACAACCCTCATGGAGGGGCACGAAACTGTAGCTGTCAGATCATTGTAGAGTAAAGTAACGTTTTCCTCTCCAGGACCAAAACGCCACCACACAAGAGTTCGGATTTCATGATTCTAAAAATACATTTCTGGCTCATTCACCTTCATTTATATCTCAGTCATTATTAATTTCTTTATCTTTTATAGTCGCTCATTCCCTTTGTTCATTCTCCTCTCCACAGCCGGCAGCTATTTTCTAATTCTTTTTCTAAAAACACCTCTTTCTCACAAGTTCACAGCTAACACCTGCAGAGTCCAACACTTTTTATAAAGAGGTGAAACAATATAAATAAGGAACTCGGCACACGTTGCAGTAATGAGAGAAGGATGACGTTCTCATGCACGGCTCCTTTTTAAGGCAGCGTCTTTCCCTCTTGCGACAAGAAATGTCAGGATTCAAAGACGTTTACATTAAAGCTCCAGATGAAACAACATGGTTTTGATGGTACTTGTTCTCATTACACTGGATCCGGGTGACAGCTTGCATAGTTTTGCTTCTTCTTTAATGTCTGCACCAGTTATAGAACTGTCAGGACTACAAATTATTCCTTTCTTTTCCGCAGCTTTTTTTCCCTCTTTTTGCACAATTATAGACGATCACGGGCTGATGTCAACAGATACGGTGTCGCCAAAGGTCTCGGTCACTGTAGCATATTTAAATCCTTTTTGTCAGAGATAAGACTGAATACAGTCAGCGCTGGGAAAGAGCAGCTGGTCTGAGGAGGGACTGAGGACCGGCGCCTTGTTCGACGCGGTGAAATCACTTATCAGGAAATTGAGTTATTGTTGAGAGACGGAACTGAGAGAGCGAATCATCTAATTAGAAACTGGGGAAATTTGAGGTTATTCTCCACGTGCAGAGACCTTTTTTTTTTACACACACATACACAGTAATTAACCTTTTTGTGCTTCGCCAGCTTTTTTTTTTAAACATGATGCATGTCTGTGCTTAAGTCCTAATAATGAATAGTCAGGTTTGTGAGTGCTGCATGTATTGCTGTGATATAATTCTAGGACCCAGAGGCTGGACGTGCACCGAGACTCACTTACAATACAGTTCTTATTCTGATCGACTGTCCATAACTTTAATTTATTGAAATTTCTCTAATGTGAAAATGCTGCAGCGCTTTGTTCACAGAAAATGGCACCGCGGCTCCTAGAAATTAAGTTTATATACAACTAATCTACAACAGCAAGCACATTTTGATGGAAACTTAATTACTTTTTTACATTAACCTAATATGGAAATGTTGTTAATTAACATATCTGACAAGCCTCAGATATGTTGATGCTGAACATATCAGTCAAATGTGACTCGTGACTCTGAGGCTGCAGTCTGAGCTGAATGAAATGAATGAAACTTACAGCTGGGCAGTTTGGCAGGGATTTGATCAGAAACCAAAATATTGAACCAATTAAAAGCGTGACCTGTATTACAGGGCCTGCAGTCTCTGCGGGGGTCATGAGCATCCGAGGTCGGGGGTCAAACTGACGACACAGTGGTGCACAGAGTTGCGTGTAACATTGACAGATGTTGCATTAACATGCTTCCTCTGCAGACGTGATGTACGGGGAGTAAAGGGCTTTCGGTTTAGGAATCCTTGCACACGGAGTAGTCACCACTGATTAAGTCTGTTTGTTTGTGGTGCTGCCGTCAGCCTTGTGACTCATGTCTCAACGTGATTCAAACTATTTTATTATTGATTAAATTTAAACAGAATCAGGACCTGAAGCAGAAGAAGTTTTCTTTGGCTAATGTCACAGGGCCATAGTAGATATGCTGCCTGAGCAGCCCGCTGTTTCCACTAACATATCATTTGCATGCACACACTGTCATTTTGGCACATAGTCCCTTTAAAGTGATGCAAAAACACTGAAATAGCTAAAATACTACAGTTAATATCACGGTTTCATTACAAAAACAGATGTTTGCGCCGCTTTTCTGCTTGGAGACGTCCGCACGTCAAGGGAACTCGGTGAACTGAGCCTTACTTACGCATATCCAGGTTGCACACGTCTGACAGAAGTTAATGAGAGGAGCTGCTGTATTACTTGCATGTGAACGTGGAATTCAGCATATGCACTGCATGCAACTCTAAAGTGCGAAGCTGACAGAGGAGACTGGGTTGACGCCACACACCGATGGGCTTGCTGTGTGCCACAGACAGATTGGGGGGAAGTCAGAAAATACTGAGAGACGGATTAATGCATTGTTGGTTCTGGTCTTGTCATGAGATTTGTTGGCAGTAACAAAACTGTAGAATTTCCGCCGCATTATCCATTAATGGGAAATGTGCCGCAGAAAGCTGCAAATCTGACCATAAAAACTAATTACTACTATGTTGTTGTTCAGATGCTTTAGCCCCAATCTGTGCTTTGCCATTCTGGCTTCATCTTGATGGCTTCATTACTGAAAAGCCAAATTCAGGGTATCCACTGATGGGTATCACAGAATATAAACACATATTGCAACGTTTACGGCAGAGCAGTAGAGGGGATCCAATTTTGTGTCGAAAGCAACACCCTGCACAGCTCTGTGTAAATATATCTATATAATATATGTTGATTAATACAGAACTGTTGATTAAAATAGAAATTTTAATCACAGTAATGATTTGGATAATTGGACTCTAGTACAGGAGCAGTGTTTACCTCTTCAGCGTATACAGTGAGGCACAATGGGAACATTAGGAAGCCCCGGTGCAGTGCTGTCTGTATAGCTTTCACTGCACAGAATTGATTTCCAATACGTGTGTCAGCAGAGAGGAAGATTTGTGCAAACACAGTGTCAGGCCGACTGAATACACCTACAGCAGAGCATGGGAATACAGAGCTGGCACTTAGGCTGTAAATTAGCATGCGTGTTTTGAGTTCTGTGGAGAAATGTGGCTTCCCATGTGACATGCATAGAGTGTCTTTCTTTTTTTGGGGGGGGGAGCATTATGAATGACAACAGAAGATTATTTGCAGGTCATTCTCCAGTCACCACCCCATCAGCTGTCACAGTGCTCGTTGCCGCAGCGAGACAAATATTTCCTAAGATGCTATTTCCTGCCTCCACGGTGCCTTGTTGCTTGAATTAACCAACAGTTTTGCCTCAAATGCACTTCCCTCTCCTCGACCCTCCTGCTTGTTATCCTGATTACAACCGCGGCATCAAAATATCGCAAATGCTCGCCTGAAAACTGCTGCTGTCACGTTATAAATGAGAGAGGTCTGTGCCTACGAGGAAAGCGATGAATAAACAGGATCTGTCAGCAAACCAGAGTGTTACAGTCTCTGGTTAATAGATGTGACAGATTGCCATGAATGCATGAAGAGATACGTGTTACAAATGTTGTATGTATGCTGTGTTTACAGGAGGCGGTTGTTATTGACAGATGGCTGACTGTTCGCCGAACGTCCTGAATTTCTGTTAAGCTGTGATGTCAGGAATCACGTTTAAAATCTGCCAGGAAAGTTAATGTCCACCCCTCCGTACTCACGGGTTTGTATTCCTAACAAAATATCACATTTTAATGGAGCCTGTCAAAGTGCCGCTTCGCCTCGTTTGGTAGCGCACGCTCCTCCGCGGTGTTTCTTTGCTCCGTATTAATAAAACATGATGTTTTTAAGGCTGTTTACTGACAGGCGGCAATTAGCTTGTAGACAGCGATGGTGTTATTCTTGAAGAATCTCTGTTAAGTAGGTAAATCGGTGATGGGATGATGACATCCATCCTCCACGTGCTGGAAAAGTGTGGATAATGAGAATTCAGAAATGTTAACTCACAATGCCTCGGAGTGTGACTGGCGCGTCTTGCCCTGCTTGGTGTATTTCCTCCTTTTCAAATCATCCTTCTTTGATGCCTCTTCCCCCGCCCTCCTGCCTGCCACATTCAGCAGTTTCACAGACCTTCTCCTCCTCTGACATGTTCTTTTTCTCATTCAACTGTGTTTTAAGGGCCTAGAGAGTCAAAAGTTCATCTGTCCTTCTTTGCTCATTACTGGGGTCATGAAGGTGACGTAGTGGACTGCATTATACCTGACATTATGACCACCTGACTAAGATTGTGAAGGTCCCTGTTTTGCTGCCAAAACCGCCTTGACCCATCGAGGCATGGACTCTACCAGACCAGTAAAGTTGTGCTGTAGTATCCGGCACCAAGACAGAGTCGGCAGATCCTCTAAGCTGTAAGTTGTGAGGTGGGGCCTCCTTTTCCAGCATAGCACTGCCCAAAGCATCATGTAGCCCCATACCTTTCCATCAGAAGCAGCATGAACCTTTTCAGCAGTTTGAGCTACAGCCTTCCCTCCCAACGTCCATCCATAATCCGTTGGACTACTTCAGATAGGTACTGACTACTGACCGCAGATCAGGAACACCCCACAAGAGCTGCAGTCATCTAGCCATCAGTTTGACACTTGTCAAAGTCACTCGAATCTTGTCGCTTGCCCATTTGTCCTGCTTCTAACATCAACTTTGAGGACAGAATATTGACTTGCTGACTAATATATTCCACCCACTGACAGGTGCCACGACACGAGATAATCTGTGTTATTCACTTCACCTGTCAGTGGTCATCATATCATCACTGATCGCTGTGTGTTGCCTGGTTTATAATTTTTGGTCTTTACCATTTCCAAACATGAGGAGGGTCGTACCTCTGAGCTCAGTGCTGAGCCATTTCTTTGAATTAACACCTCTATGACGGTGTCAACAAAAACTGAACATTATAGGCATCATAAACGTAGACTTTATGGCAGAACTCTTGCATTGGGTCATATTAGACTGTAAAGCTGTGCTCACTGGTACTTTTGTGGTAGATTTATCCCTTACACTGTTAACCTGGAACTGTATTTTATATTATTTTGTATTTTCTATGTTGCTATGCTCGGTGTATTTTGAGGTTTGAGGGTCAGATTCTGGGAAGATTTGTCTCGACTTGCCACAGTGACTTAAATTCAGCTTCAAGTGGATGATTCGGATCCCGTCAGATTCACGTCAGCAAACGTATGAATGTGTCGTACTTGTATTACTCCTCAGCCTCTGAGCGACCTTGTGTGTGAGGATCTCTGACCAGCTAAAATACTTGTGCCTTGGTATTCTTTTGTGAGGATTTTCCATTTACTTCTTCTTATGCAGGGTCACTACCCAGAGCACATGAGGGTTAGAACGCAGATGGATTGGAAAATCAAGAGCTTTGCCTTCTGCATCAGCTCCCCCTTCCTGCGAATGGTCCGGTACAAAATCCGCAATACTGCAAACAATGCACCGATCCGCCGGGCCCATCTCATGCTCCATTTTCCTATTACCTGTGAAGAAGACCCTGAGATACTTCATGGAGCAGCGACTTGCTCTCATCCCAGAGGGAGCATGCCACCATTATCTGGCGGAGAACAATGGCCTCATACTTGAAGGTGCTGACTCTCATCTCGACCGCTTCACACCACACTGTGCGTGCTGAAGGTCACGGCCTGAAGCCAACAGAACCACATCATCTGCAAAAAGCTAATGATATACATACATACATAACGTACAGTTGTACACTCATATTGTCTCATTTAATTCTTACTGTGTTGAAATAAATGAATTAGATTTGTTTATTTGTTCAGTTTCCTCCTCAGTACATCACACAGCATTTGCCACATTGACCTTGCAGGAAGATAAAGTGCATCCCCTACAGAAACATTTATTTTTGTATCGTAAGAGACAATTAATCTTTAAAATAATATCTGGTACCACGGTGCCTTCATCTAGGTCCACATTACTGGATCTCTGTAAGAGGAGATGCTTAATGATCGTAACCTTGGCTGTGAAGGAAATTCACACTAAACGGGCTGCATGTTTCATTCATCCCGTTTTCTAACCTTTAACTGGAACACGAGGAAAATTGTAACGGGAATGAATTCAAGAAAAAACTGGCGATCCACCCCATCAGCATATTCCTGTGCCCGTTCAGTGTTGAGCGAGTCTGTCCTACTTACAACTATTTTTAATTGGTTTTCATTTCTGCGTGTGTTTCATGTCAGGCGTCCAACACTCAGGCTAATATTTCCACACAACAGGCATGAAGCAAAAAATGCAAGCGGGACGCCGCTAAATCAATGCACATCGACAGACGCCCAACCAGACAAACTGAACCCCCCGCCCCCAACTCAATGTGTGCACAGACACACATACATTTCTCCTGCATATGCCAATGCGGCATGCCGGCTGAGAAAATGCTGACACAGTGTGTGGCGGCGGCGGCGTTGGTGGTGGGGGGGGGGTAATCGGGCAGTGAGGCCGAGTGTAGAGCAACGAGAAAACACTCATCAAAGCTATTAGCATCCGCGTGACCCCATTGGCTGCTATGACAACAAGCTGAGCTTGCACTGATCGCAGCTCTGCAACAGCATGGATGAAGGGCAGCAACAGCCGTGTGTGATTACAACCATTAACACCACCGTTTTTCTTTTTATCATAATGATAGCAGGAGGCAAATAATAATAATAATAATAAAAAACAGATCCAAGTTCAGTTTCGGTGGAATGAAGGTCAGCATGATAACATCAGCAAACACCTCTACATAAATCATATTCATAGTTAGTTTCACTGCATATTTTTCCCCAGTCATTGTCGCCTTATAACCTTTATTTCAACAGGGAGGAGGGAGCAACAGAGAAAGCTTTACAAGGACGCCCTGATTACAGGACATATAAAACAACGTCAACAAATCATACAACAAATAAGCCAAGGACTTCAGCAAAAGGACAAAATCAATTTATGAAAACACCATGACAGATCTCGCACAAACATCACCTCTAAAGGTCCTTTAAAGGATTAAAGGTCACCTTTACTCTCGGTAATTGGCACGGGGGGGGGGGGTTGCGGTTGCACCTCATTTCCTCATTTTTACCTGTGCACTTGGTGATGGGAGTTTGGACAAAGTGGGTTAACGCAACGTAACAAAAATCGGCTGAGGAGTCGAGGAAAACAAACCCCATAAAATCCCATCAACAGTAGTGCAAAGGCTAAAAAAACACAGCGCTGAGATGCAGGGAGCAGGATCATGGGGAGAAGTACTGAGCCAAAACAACGCCTGACTGGGGAACAGATGTAGACGGAAAACACGTGGACTAAATACAAGAGCTAATTGACTAATTAAACAGAGGTGACACAGAAAACAGGCGGAAAATAGACAAAGACAGGAAACGCTGAACAAGAAACCCGAAACCACGACAAGATCAACGCGTTAACGTAGCTACAGCATCCTTCTCTGGGTCGACAAACTCATCAGTCCATGAAAAGTTGTGATATGTAACGGGTAAGCAAAAATTTAATCCATCAAATGTCATTTAAAAAAATCTTTGTGCAACAAGCCACAACTCAAAGCAGCCTCACTTGAAAATTTGGAAGCAGTGAATGTTTGGCATCTTTTCTTGGAAATGCACTAATATTTAGCACTGCTGTTTCAGCACTGGGGCTGACATTAGCGTAGTTTGAGGAATCTCGTCATTAATTAAAACGAGGGATAAGTGAGAAGGTAAGTCAGTGAATCACAAAAGTCAGTGAGATTTATCCTCGGGTGACCATAAAGGTAAACCCCATGCCAGTTCGTGAGCGATGGACTCCAAAGTGTTGATTTCAAACACTAAATCTATCCACATGAGCCAAGCCTCTGTCATCGCTTAGGATAAAAAAGACTGAGGAAGAACTGTAATATGTTGGAGAGATAGGGGAGTGTGTGCTGTGTGTGTGAGAGAGAGAGGTGGGACAGACTGAGAAAAAGGGTGAGGTAAAATGCAGACGTTCTATATTTAGCAGAGGAGCTATTGTTTCCTGGCTGGGGGGAAATGAGAAAGGCGAATGGCTTGCCAAACTGAGCTTTCCGAGTAAACCAAAGTGCACAATTGCTCCTTCATGCACATGCAAATCCACATACAGATGCACAAGATCCCCTCTAACATACACACACACACACACAAACATGCATGTGTATATATTCTGCAGCATGTGCGTGAGCAGCTCAGCATTTTATTCCCAAGACAAGTCCACCGTCTCATGGCTGGAACTCATCACATTATTATGATCATTATTCAGGAGCTGACCTTATCAGTCTGTGATTTATCGCTGACTCCAGTACAGTATCATCATCGTCCCCCTCCGATCTCTCTCTCAGATAATGGTGGCCTGGCACCTCTGTATCTTTTCAGCCTTATTTAATGAGGATTCGGAGACTGCAGATAAACAACGTTATAGAAGAGGATTGCAGGATTGTGTGTGTGTGTGTGTGTGTTTATCTGTAAACATTCACACACTAACGGTTACATGCAAGCATGTTTGGCACGTGTGCTGTCGCAGGCCGCTGCCCTGAGGGAACGTGAGCGTCTTAAACAAATTTCATGGCGAGGCAATTCGCTTAAAGCCGTGATAGTCAACCCGCTGGTTCAGCTTAAGAAAGCAGTCAAGGGATCACTTAAGTCATTAGGATTCATCATCTGGGGATCATGAACGTCAGCCTAAAAGTTCATGAATTTCATGGCATCTGTCTAATAGTTGAAATAACTGCTACTGTTGATCCTTCTAACCCAACATCTGTCCTATGTGGACACTAATGGTCTTTATCACAGGCATTAACCAAAGTGAGAGATGTTTCCCAGAGGACAGTCTCAACAGGGAAAGGGTCATGGTGGTTTATGGGTGTAAAAAAAAAAACAGAAACTGGAGTCCTGCATGTGGTTCGGTTTATCAGAACACTGTGAGATCAGGAGAGGAGCCTAATTTTCAAGTCAGTCCCTTGAGTTATCTACAAGTAACCATAAAGTTATTAATCACGCTTTAATGCTGAGGAAAATGAATTCCATTCAGAAAATGTGTGTGAAAGCTGGAATAAATTTTAAAGCAACTTCCCCCCTGTGGTGGTTTGAAATGGTATTGTTTGTGCTGCTGTTTCAAAGAGCAGATCGCTGTTTGTTTTCCTCAGAGCTTAGCTCCATGAAGAAATGATCAAAACCACTTTGGAAAAAAACGACTGAAGACAGAAACAATATTGTTCCAATTTTTATATTGGTAGGATTGGATTGATTTATATTGTAATGGTGTGCGTTACCTAGTAACGACATAGTTTGAGAAACAGGGACTAAGATATAGATCATCTGTGGGCAGTTGTCATGAACGGGGAAATTGGCTCTAGAGACCAAAACTGTTTTTGTACCAGGCTGTAAACATGTTTATTTCTGCTGTGAAGTTTTAACATGGGGACTTATGGAGACTGACTCACTTCTGGAGGCAGCCTCAAGTGGACGTTTGAGGAACTGCAGTTTTTGGCACTTTATTCATTTAGTCTCATAAATCATTCACTCTTCAAGGAAAGAGCGCAGACAGAAGAATGCATAGTGAAAGTGAAGACTCTGCAATCATTTACTTAAGAATGAAATTAAATCTACTTATTTCTGCTTTAAATGCAGTACACTGTACTGCTGGAAAAACCCGGTTGAAATATAAAAGATGCAGAAGAAAGCTAAAGAAGCTGGAAGCTAAACTGTAGCGCTGTCAAAGCTGCTTCATGTTTCTTTCAGCGTTTGCTGTAGTGCCCGCGAAAGCAGCGGTTGTTTTCTACTGAATGTAGTTCATCCTGACACGAGTAGTATTTACGAATATTATCTCTGTGCTTCGAGTGCTGTAATCGAGCACAGTTTAGCAGCATCCCTGGATTAGGAACCAGCATCTGAGATCAATGGAGTTTTCCCCCCTGACGTGCGTTAACGCTAAATGAGCAAAAAGTTGTGTGAAAGTTGTAACGGCGTCGTGCGCGCGGTGTGATTAGCATCGATTAGGGTGCGCTGTTTTCAACCGGCTGGTTGAGGACGAGCACCACCCATGACTCCACACAGTCAGCCGGAAGAATCGATGGTCGGCCCCAGCCTGGTGTTACATAACGGGCGAGAGAGGGAGATGACCAGAAGAAAGTCCTCCGCGCTGCCACGGGAGGTTTTTACTGCATCAATGTCAGGTCTTAAAGTAGCACCCCTGAGTTGGCTGATGAGGCAGTGAGTGACAACTGAACCTCATTAACTGTGCTGTATTTAGAGAGAGAGGGAGCCCTGTCAGCCATTACACCACCTTGCTGACAAGCTGCATGAATATATGGGATGAAGCCTGTTGAGTTTTTTGTACAAACCGACTCTGATCCGGAGAGAAGGAAATATAAACAAAAACTGCTGGCGTTTCACTTTCTCCAGAATTCAGCAGAGAGATGCGACAATAAGAATTAAAAGCTATAATACTGCAACTTCATGCCTCGAGGCAGGAAGTGTATTGTTAGTCCTGACTCTCAGTTCGGTTAGTTCACAACCCAACACTCGTCTCTCATCTTTATGAGCTGTCTACCTGCAAACAGCATGTAGCCCGAGGCTGATTT
Organism: Nibea coibor; assembly: GCA_023373845.1. Taxonomy (NCBI): domain Eukaryota; kingdom Metazoa; phylum Chordata; class Actinopteri; family Sciaenidae; genus Nibea; species Nibea coibor. Next base: position 5,176,724 of record CM041727.1, read on the forward strand.
AAGCTGCACGCGGAGAAGCTGTGGGTGAATTTAAAATAAAAAACAATTATAGTTTGCTCACGAGTGGCTTGTCTGCTTCAGATTAACTCCCATTTTACTGATGTGGATACATCAATGAAACAAAAGAAGACGATTCAAAGTAAAGTATGAATGATTTCACTCAACATATAATCGTATAAACACAAGCGGGATGCCAAAGCGGTTCTAGTTGATCTCAGCAAGCCGGGCTCCTCTTTACATTGTCTCGGTTTCCATGGAGACGACTGTACCATTACTTGAGGGCCACCAATCACGTCTCAGCATGAAGGGCAGAGGGTGCACCGCGTCAAGAAGAGGTGAAGAAGAAGAAGAAAACAAACCATGACGACAGATTCAACTCTCCGACCTCGGCGTGGACGAGGAGCCGCTTTTCCTTGTACGGGGGGGGGAGCGGGGCCAAAGAGAATAATCATCAAGAAAAATGCAAAAAAACAATGTTTGCATGGCTGAGACAGCAAGAAGAGCTTAAGGCGAAAGAGTGAAGGGTAATGAATGGTACAGGAAGCTGGAACACTAACTGCTGCTCCGTTAGAGGCCGCCATGGCTTTTTTTTCCTCCTATATTTGTTATAACAAACTCAAAATCACTCTATATTATCATAATTGCATTGGAGAGTAAATCAATAGATCATGTAGCATTGTGTCAGCCTGAGATGTGAACTTTTCTGTAAGTTTCTTAGACTCTTGCACGTCCTCGGTACTTTCTGACTGGTGACAGAAAATCGATTTCCAACCACCGAGTGAGAAACCTGCACTGAATCTTTAGGAGAAAAGAGAAATTAATTTAAGTGTGACAGTATCGCTGAGCTCGCACAAATGAGCCGGACTAAGTTTGATGGATATTTTTTTCTTTGTTTGTTTTGACATAAAAAAATTTATGACTGTAGTTAATATTTGTTCAGTGAAAAACTCTGTTCCACTCTCAGTGGAAAGAAGATGAGCTGTGACCTTCCAATAGCCCAAATTCAATAACTAACACAGCTAATTTATCTAAAACTATGCTTTCCTGCGCTGTTAAATGTTAAACATTAAAGCAACACCTTTGTAGAAATGAGTATTTTTGTGAAGTTGAACAAATTTTACCCTCAGTGTCTCCACGAGACACAGCCGTCAGCCCCCTGATGCTCCTTCAGTGCGTCGTTTTAAATCACATAAATTGAAGAGATCGAATTGAGTCCTCAGCATCAATACTTTCAGCAGTGGGGTCCTTAATCATCTGCGTGAAAACCAAAGCAGGGGTTAACTCTTTAAACCAGCCGATCTCCTGTGCACTGACCCATTCAAACACACACACACACACACGCACACACACACCATCCTGGTTATGTTGGCTGTAAAGCAGCCAGCAGAAAGTCCTGGAAACGAGACGGCTTTTAGAAATCGATGAGAATATCAAACAGTCCTCTGTTCGGCGCTTCGACTTCAAATCTTTAGAAAGACATATTGAATCTCCTAAAGCGCGTCTAGCTTTTTTTTTTATCGGTGGAGAGAAAAGGAGCCTCGGGGTGAGAGTCTTCAATGCTGCGTGGAAACAAACAAACTTAGTGAGTCGCGCAAATGTGTCATGCAGCTGCAAGTGCAAAGAGGACTTCTACTGTAAGTGTCAGCGGGGGTGGGGGGCTGCGCTGCTGTCTCTTGAAGGTGTGGCAGAGATAATACAGAGACAAAAAGAATGAATGGTAAGAAAAACAGCGAGAGGGAGATTGATAGAAAGTTGGATTCAAGAAGCATTTAATTGCTAATTAATAGGATAATGTTTGGGCTGCAGTAAACTGTAAAGCCTTATGGGACCTCTATGGTGGCTCCTTATGGCGTTGCCTTTAAACTGCCTTTGGAACACTAATTAATTCACATCCTGCTGCTAATTATTTTGCCACCGCTAATTAAACTGAAAGGCACCTTCTTTTCACCCAGTCGTCTCCGTCCCTTCGCTCCTCTCTTCTTTGCAGCGTTTCCATCTTTGTGTTCCAGCCTCCCTCGATTCAACAGCTCATCCAAGGAGCCCGACGCCCGCTCTCCCCGCAGTGTCTTCACGGCTGACAGCTGATGCTATTATTGTGTTATATGCCCCCAGCTATAAGTGAAACATCTTGCTATTTGTACCTTTAAATGCTTTCACCAACAGGGGGATTGTTAGCAGGATGTCAAATATAATCACTATCTAAATCCCAGCACCGCGCTCGGCTGATAGGATTCAACCTCACGTCTCCCACGCGGACAATCACAAGCTGCAAATGGCTCTCACAAATTACGCAACACTTGTATTATTTTTCCTTAATGATGAAAAATTCTGCTAATCTCTGTTGATGAAAAAAAAACAGCTGTTTTCCCAAGAAAATGTCCTCTGATGACTCATGACTTTCACGGCCATCTGCAACGCGCTTTACTTCCACGCCTGAAATGACTTTGCCGGGGATGTCTTGTTTTAAAATGCATGAGGCCGTGCACTGCGATTGAACTGTACGAAAGAAAAAGAAAGAAAGGTCCTCACGCATGAACCTTGACGCCTCGCCGCTGCTGATTTGTTGTTGTGCCATACGCTGGCTGATGAGTCAGAAGGCGGAGGTATGGAGGATGCTGTGTGATTCTGGCCTCGCTCGGATGAGCTCCGTATGAGTTCAGTCCCCCGTGTGTGGCTTCATGACCCCTTCGCCATAACTCGGTCATGGAAATGTATTGCATGCCGATTTGACCCCCCGCATCCGTACGGCGGCTAATGCGCATAGCAGCGCATGACGGTTCAATCTCATGTGAACTCACATGAACTCACACCAAGTGAAGGGACAGCGCTTCACGTAATTTATGAGAAGTCAGGCGGTGTGACATGGATTTCATGGTGTGCAATTACGAGTTAGTATCAATTATAGTAATTGAAATGACCTCATTATATCTGCAATTTACTCTGCTTATTGATACATAATGAGCAGCCCTGGAGTTTTTCACACAGCAGACATCTACAGAGCCCGAGGTCATCTTAAGCCTGACTTAACTTAAGGATTTTTTTTATATATATACAGACATTAACCTCTGTCATCAAATGTCATCACGGGCCGTGATTCATTTTAGCGAAGCATCCTATGATCTATCTCACACAGCAGACTGGTTTTTGTTTCTAAATGTTCTGATGTAACCTAATCAAAGACCTCGTCCTCTTATGTTGTGGGATGGTGAACTTAACACTTAATAACTTAATTAATGATTAAGTAAAAGAAAATTACATTTTTTCCCAACTTGGCTCGAGGTTCCAGAGGCTCTGGGGACACCTACAACCTGTAGTGTCAATAAAAGATTCACAGAACCCAGACGAGTCTTTAGGAGCAAGGCCAAAAAAACATCAATGAATGCAAGTGAACTTCAAACTCTCTTGACTTCATAGATACAGTGACCAATAACTGACAACAGCAACACCTGACACCAACACAACACACCAACTGAACACCAAGTGAACAGAGTAACATGTTTAACCTCTCTTTGACCCACTGAAGAGACACATAACACTTAACACCGCCATAGTTTGTTCACCCGTGTAATTGGGACAGTATTACCGTCCTTGCAACAGGACTTCAAAGTAAATGATCTTCCTGCAGATGAGCGCAGTGCTTCCCTGTGCTTTAAATATCCATCCACTTACATCAATAACAATTACGATGATGATTATGATGATAAAGGATTGTGCTACAGTTCTCTCGGGCTATGATGTGATTATATTACTAACGACAAAGATAATGAAAGTCATACACTATTGATTACCGCCGAAATAAACCTTTACAGTGGCGGTGTAAAATTTAAAGCCTCAATCTTTAGGAAAGAGAACGTGTGTGTGTGTGTTTTAGTCTGTGTGTCAAGTATCATTACAGACAGCACAGTGACCTTGTAAGGGTCGTTAATGATTCCATGGCTGGAGGGGTTAACTAGATACGAAGAGAGTTTCTGTGCGTAGATGAGCTCACTGCGACTGTCTGCCTTTGGATGTCTCGTGAAGAAGCAGACGTGGCTGCATGAGCGTTCACAGCATGGAAACACCTTCATACACTCGACATAAGAACGTCGTCTGCGCGTGAGCGTGAAAAGTGACAGAAGAGACGTGTGATCAGATAATGAGACCTGGTATTTAAAGATGTGCCGATCTTTTCAAATCTAACGTCATCTTGTTCAGGACATCTTTATTGTTTTATTGTGAAATATTACATCGGAGTGATGCCTCTTCATTCGCCACACCTTTTGAGATCTTGTAATATCCTCAGACAAACCACACACACACACACACACACCTTTCTTCCACATCGTGAATGCAATGAATTCCTAATGACTGCCCTGATAGAAATTACATCTCCGTCTTTGCTCTCTTTGTGATGTGTCTGCACTGAAATCCACCGGGACTGAAGATGTCTGTGCCTGTGAAACATCTGTTTCGGGACAGATGTGACCCGTGGACTATTGTTTGTCAGTGTCCTCATTTTCAACAGAGGATTCCTTTAGGGAGGCCTCAGTGGTAATCACATGAAACATTCCAGTTAACTCTTTAGAGATATTCTTTGTAGTTTTCACTCCTCATGGCAAAAAGAATCCCCAAAAATAACCTGGCGCAGAACTGTGACAGACGAGCTAGCCAAGAATAAACTAACTTGGGGGGGAGACTCAACATGTTGCCAAGGAAAGGGAATGATAAGGGCTCATTGTCGCCTCAGGTCCCACAAGGGACAACAGGATTAAGTAAATTAAGTTAAATTTAAATGTAATTATAACTTGAAGTTGTTACGTTATGTATACCATAGCTGATGTATGTCTCCTTAAAGCAGCGGCTATGTCAAAGTGGGTGCACACTTCAGTCCTTCTGTAACCAGCCTCAAGTGGACATTTGAGGAACTGCAGATTTAGGCAGTTCCACATTGGAGAAGCACTCCATGCTCAACTATCTGACCATGAGTGGTACCATCCAGGTACTCACGGTACTAGCAAGTTAAGCATTGAAGTAAAGGGTCAAGATGGCCAACATGGTTGACATTACACCTGCTGAATATTAGCGTGTTAGCATCGTCATTGTGAGCACGTTGCCATCCTACCTGCATTCATCCTGTTCTGATCAAATACTGCTACGGTAATTGAACCTGACATGTTTCTGCCCTCGTGCCGGGTAAACAGAGTCGCGTATGTAACCTTATCCAAACACAGGTCTGGGATCAGAGTGAAATATGTAGGTGCAGGTGTATTGTAGAGCAGGTCAGTTACAGATGCTCAGCGAAGTGCAACACACCGAACAATGTGTCAATGTCCATTCAGTCCGTCTTAGTTTGTTGTTTTAATCGTATATTATATGTTCTTCATGGCAAAGATCATATTTGATATGATCATCTTAATTGGCATGTTATTGTGTCATTTGAAGAAGCAACAAATTTGTGTCTGAGTAATTTTCATGCATGCAGGATAATTGAACATGAACATCTATTTTCCTATTCCAGGAACAAGGATATTCTCTGTAGCAACAGTGGAGAATCTCATTTTGACTTAGATTGTTTGTGATTGGTGGAGATGGATTTTGTGATGAACCAATTTCAGCGGAGCTTTGAAATTCGAAAGGGATAATGAGGTCACTGCAGCGGGCTTTGATGATGGCGAAGGAAACATGTCTGTCGTTGTCCCCGGCCTCTGTGCTAAGTGAACTCTGAAGGCTTACAACTCTGGAATATAAAAGAGAGAAGGATACCTTGCAGGAGTTTTATTTTGTCTGACGACCCAAGGTGGTTTAACTGTACAAAGACTTCAAAGCTTACAATCTGTGGGGAAGGAAGGAAAAAAGGGGCCGTTTGCTGTCAACATCAGGGATTTACCAGGACTACAAAATCACCTGTGGGTCCACTAAAGCTCTGCTGCGGACTGTTATCTTTTGGAGTAAGTGCTCCTTTTAAGCTAATAAAAAAGGAGAAATCTCTTAGTTGAGTGGCTGAATTTGACTGGAAGATTTATAGTTGTGCTTTCATGGCACTTTGTCGGAGACAACAAGGGGGTCTTTATCATTTCTAGACAAGAGAAACAGACACGCTTCAGCCTCCACTGCTCACTGACTCCAGATGAATGCAAAGTTTGTAGCACAAAATTGATAATTACTCACACATGGTGACTAAATCGGGACTGCCTGGCTGAATTATGAATGTCAGATGTCTCTAAATGAATATTTGAATGGATGCACTAAATTATTTTGGCTAATTTTTAATATTTCAGTCCTCAAATTAACCATTAAACATTCTCATGGTTTCTCTCGTCTCAGTAAAAAAAAAGGAAAAAGAGGATTGAGTAACTCGGGCATCGCCATGAGCCTCCTCGACTCCACTTTCCCTTTGAAGAAGTTTAAAGAATCAAATTAGAGAGGAAGCCCTGACTTTGATACAGCCATCTCAGCACGAACATTTTAGATTAAATCAGGAAAAAATGCCCCCAGAGGCAATTTGCCTTCCAATATATGTCACGTATTTACACGCTGTAAAAATACTGGGGATTTTCTCCAGTTTACGGCCCTTCATGAAAGCTTAGAGGTGCTCCTGGGCTCTTCATGGCGTGTAGGTAATCGACAGCACAAGTTGGAATGTGTTTCTGTAAGTGTGATAAGATGATAAATATAGAGTTGGATAAACAGCTCGAGGGAGAAGCTCTGTGAGATGTGCAGTGATGTCATCAGCGGTACTGGACCAAATATGAGTCATCCGCAAGTTTAGGAGCCTCGGTGATGAAAACATCGGCCCTAAACTAGGCTAATCCACTGGAATCCACAAATTGTGCGAGCACATACAGAAGCACACACATACTTAAACCGGAGTGGTGCCTGCATAGATCATTTAAAATTAACAAGAGATTAATTATGGAATACTACATGTGTGAATTACAGACCTTGTGCTGTAAAGCTTATCGAACATGTTAATGTAAGCGCTTTACGCCCCCGCGTGTGCGTGCACAGATCACTGAGCTGCAATAACAGTCGACTGGATTTTCCAAATCCGCTTTGTGTCACCAAACTTTAGCAGATCAGAAAAGAAGAAGCGAGTGAGGGCAAGTTAGTGAATGTCTCTGCATCATCAGCGTCCCCTGACGACTCTATCCAACTCAACTTTTCTTTTTGTCTTTTAGCAGCCTCTCCCCAGCATGTCCTGATGGATTACTGAACGAGCCGACGAAGCACGGGTCCAGAGGTTCGAGTGGTCGGGAGCGCCTGTGTTAGAAAGCTTGAAGTGGCTGTTAACATTTCTGTTTCGAATTCATGAAACGCACAGAGAGTACAAATGCAAACAAAACAACAAGAAAAAGATACATCATAAGACTTGAGATGTTTACAAAGAGATGCAATGTGACAATAAAGGAATAAACACAAATCAACACGAAAACAACTACAAAGACAAATAAAAGGACTTCAAAGAGACGCAAAATGACTACAAGGAGACACAGAACAATTACAAAGAGACACAAAGCAACTACAAGAGGACACACACGACTTCAAGGAGACACGAGATGACTACAAAGAGAAACAAAACAACTGCAAGGAGACACAAAATGACTACAGAAAGACACAAAACAATGCTTAAGGATGATGACAGTAACGACAAAGAGACAAAAAATGATAAAATCGTTACAAGGGGACAGATTTTTTTTTCTTGTGCATGTGGAGGAAAGGTGGAGTGCCCTCCCTCATTGTTTCCCCAGATCACCCACACCGCCTACACCTTTGGATGACCTTTCTGTCTATCTTTCTCTCTCACAAACTCTCTCTTTCTACATCCCTCTTCACTCTGTCCCTCTTTCGGAGGAACAAGTGAGGACAGATCTCATCTCCGACCGGCTGATTGAGTTACTGTGGCTGTCCCTGTCGACACACACACACACACAGACATACTGATACACACAGTCGATGGCTTTGCAGGGGACTGAAACGGCATCAGGATGTAACAGAGACATACAGCTAATAATGACACACACCTCCCACTGAGACACAGTTGGATAATCCTCTATTGATGGCTACTTGCTGGCTAGTTATCTAGCCCGGTGGCTCCTTGGGTGTTTGGTGCTCTGGTTAGCTAACTGGTAGTTCTCCGCTGACTCTTGCTGACCTCTGACTGATTTTCATCCGTCCATCCGTTATCCATCCTGTGCAGGGTCACATGAGGATGGAGCAGATCCCAGCACACCATGGACAGCTAGTTTGTTTAAAGGGTGGCACCAAAAGGAAAGCCGCAAAGGCACAGGGAGAAGTTTCAAACTGAAAGGAGGAAGTTTCCAACTCAGGTGATAGTACAGGGCGTGTGACCTACTGTGACTCGGCCTAGAGCAATATCTACCACCTGTGTTTCTGTAGTTATACCACTAAGCACACTTCTCAGTGAGTTGTTGCTCAGATAGGATCATGTGGACATTCATTGCACTATGCAGATATTGGCAAGGCACTTGCGCAGTTCTCGAGACACCAGAAGAGAAGAACAAGAAGCGAGTGGAGTGGAAATATGACTGCTTAAGCAGCGCGCTGCGTCTCTTTGTCAACCTGGATGTAAACCAGCGCTGTGCACTGCTGGTGATTTGAGAAGAGGACCGGAGAGGGCTGGCATCTTGGGGTGAGAGATCACATTCTTTCTTGTTGTGGGCATTAAGTTCTGGCCTGCAGCATTATGTTATGGCCTGTTAGCAGCTGGTACAGCTATAAGGATTATCTGTAATGAAATCCCCCCTCTGCCGAGCAACAAATCATTTTACAGTACATGGTCTTATATCCTCTCATGCCCTTGTAAGGTCCAAATGTTAGGTGGTTTTCTGCCCTACTGGTTGGCATGCAAAGAGGATTGGTAAAGCTGAAAGTTTGGCTCATGGATTGAGTGTGTTGTTGGCCATCATCAAACTAAATGACTGTTTGGATAGCTGACAGACAAGACTGGATAGGCTGGTACACAAACGGCTAAAAAAAGTCATCAATACTTAAATGCATTAGCAGGAGTGATTGATCTGCCCGTGGAAGGGCAATTGGGGTAGACTTTCTTAGTGGGGTAAAATACAAAGGAACAGAGAGAAGAGAGAGACATGATATGGAAAACGAAGATACACTACACAGATACACGTACAGAATATAACACCACTCCAAAGTTATGTATTCCAATAATAAACTGTAAAACCTACAACAGGAAATTCAAGACGCCCAATGGATTTATTTCTTTTTATATCAAACTGACCCGTTGCCTCACAGAGAGGTTGGAGCAGGGCTCTCCTTTCACTACAGGCCTTCTCCCCCCTCCGACACGACGGGCAGGCGGGCGAGCTCTTTGTGTACTTTCTTTTGATTGAAGAAGAGGGAAAGATGAGAGGGTTACAGACAAAGAGGGATCGCAGTACAAAAAGTGCCAGAGCTGGGAATTAGACCCAGCTGGCCCGCACAGGGCGAATTCATCTGCAAATTAAACTTTTATTTAAAAAGAGCTGCGATGATGAGAGTCCAGGAACATCTTAAAACCTCCAGTGAGGCAGTGTTACTTTCAAGAACTTTTTATTTTTATCTCTAACCTTTGAGATATTATTGGACACAGCTGTACTGTACGCTGCCTGGAATCCTACACTGCCAGACATTGTCAGCTCATTCTTACCCAGGATGTATAGAGATGGCTGAAAAAATGTACTGTACCAGTATGTTTATTCACTTTCTTGTTGAGAATTAGATGAGAAGATCAATACCACCCTCTGCTAAATATGAAGCCACGAGCCAATTAGCGTAGCCTAGCATCAAGAGTGGAAACAGGGAGAAACCAGTAGACTGGACCTGTCAACACGAAGAAGTTTGATTTGGTTTATGTCCGATGGTTTAAGAGAGAGAGAGAGAGGAAGAGAGAACACTGGTTGGGCGACAAATGCCGTGAATGAGAGTGAGGGAAAGACGGTTAACGGGCAAAATAAAATGTTATTTCCTAAATGTTTCGCAGTGTTATATTCAGCACAAGCACACACACACACACACGGCTGCACAACCCTGAATGTATCCTTATGGTCAGAGGGAAAATACCAATAAAATAAAGCAGCAAACACACATAAACACTCCTAATTACAGTGTCAAGCATAAGCATCACATCGAAAACAAGACTCAAGATAGTCACGATGATGTAAAGTGACGATAAAGGACAGAAAAGGGCTGTGACCTCCCTCTGAATGACCACAGAGAGTCAACAACAAGTAAAGAGACGAAGAGACTCAAAACAGCCACATTAAGACAGAAAACAAGGCTAAAAGTTATTACATAGTAAATTTCTGCAGTCTCTGCTGGATGTCTTACAACTTCACAGTAAAGACAAGACTCAAGAAAGTGACTGCACCAAACAACAGTCCAATATCTGCCTTAAAATGATCAAGGGGTCAAGTTTAATCCATAGTCTTTGCCCGTTGTTAATTTTACTGTAGTGTTTTGGTCTCACCGGTGTCATGGTCAGAGAGATAAAACCAATAAAACAAAGCAGCAAACCCACCCACACACACACACACACACACAAACACACACTCCTAATTACAGCGTAGAGCATAGACATTTAATTCCATCCCGTTAAACTCTGCCGTGATCCTCCTCTAAGGAACTTGATATCTTTGTTTGTGTGTATATGAGTGTGTGAGCTCAGGTGTGCATGAAAGTATTCATTTACGCACGCGTGTGTGTGTTTGTGTGCCGGCTCTGAATCAATGGCAGGTATACGATGTCCCTGGCAGTCAAGGGCGAGGTTGTGGGAGGGCGGCGGGATGAAGGGATGAAGCCGAACAGCAAAACACTCCTACAACCGCAAAGATCCATCAAGATGTCATCAAACTCTTTTATTTTAGGAGCTTAATCGCTTCATCTGTGTCCCCTTTTCCTTCGTCTTCTTATCGTCTCTCTTCAGTTTGTGACCATTTCAACACTTTCAGACTTTCTCCTACATGACTTCAGCTTGTCCCTTCTTTTCCTTCATCATCTGTCTCTCTCGTTGTATCCTCTAAAAAGTTGTTCATCTCCACCCAGAACTAATCTACGCTGAGCGACAGTCGGGGACTACAGGAATGATGAGCAGCTATAGCGTGTGAAATGCATGAGTGACACAGAGCGAGGTAAAAAAGGAGTGGGAGTGACAGGCGTGGCGTGACATATATATATATATATATACTAGAATTTGAGAGACGTGGGAGACAGTTTGATGAGAGGATGGAGAGATGAGGGGCGAGACGGAGACAGGCACAAAAGATTGAGAAGGTAAAAAGAGGGGATGTGGTTTGAAGTGTCAGCCGACCGAGATGAAGAGAAAGATTGAGGTTGGGCTTTGAGGAAACTCAACATGTTTATCCTCCTTGAGTTTTCTATGAAATTTAATGAAGGGCGAGCGGGAGAGGAAGTGAAGAAGAGAGGGTGGAAAATGAGAAGAAAGGAGAGGAGAAAAGAAGGACGTGGAACGATAAGGAAGGAGTGGAGGACGAGGGGAGGTGACAAATGCAAGAGGAGGAAAAGGAAATGGTGAAAGAGTTAGAGCAGAGAGAGAGAGAGAGGAGGGAGAACATCCATTTTATTGGCTTTGCTAAGATGTGACAGAAAAATGTCTCATAAAAATCCAGCAGCTGCTTTTAGATGGAACACAGTGAAAGGTGTCAGGATAAATAATACTTACTCTGGATGTAAATGGATGAGGATACGTTTTCCGAATATAACCAGCAGCAGGATTTTTACAGTCATTTCCGCTGCTCCTCCTCCCGCTCTGACTGACCTGTCACCACACTCACAGACATCATACGTACACTGCTACAATCAGCATAATTCAGCCTCTACCCTGGAAATACATTCGGTATTCAGATATTCGGCGAGCTTCGCGCTCGGTGATATTTCATTAGGTTTCACCAGATTTGTCAGCGCTTGACTCATGGGGCGCATGTGACCTCGGTGACGAGAAACTGACAAGCTCAGGTTAGGGACCGTCTCTTATTTTCTCGTCTTCGTCTTCTCGTTCAGTCCAACTTAACTTTCATGTGAGAGAGGGGTGGCATCTGACAGTTCGATGCGATTCAAAGGGCAAAAAGAGTATCGATGCATCAAAAACAATGAGATTATATGTTGTACATCGGCTTCAGAGTGTACTATGTAGCATTGAAGCCCCGGTTTTCCCAGACTGAATACGGACACAAGGCCTTGGCAATGAAAGTTCCAAGCATTTACGATTTGCTTCGTCCTTTCTTACCTGTTGAATCATTCTCTGGTTAGCATCTGCAACTGGTCGCTTCTCCTTCAACTCAAGGAAACATAAGAGCCATATCTGTAGTTCTTTAATGTTAGTTAATGTTGGTTAATAACCTCAGATTATGATGCACAACCTTCAGTTTGTAAAGAAAACTGTTGGATTCTGCGACATAAACAGAAGATGCAGATAGTATTTATATATGAGGCTGCTGTATGCGTAAGCAGGAGAAGTGGGAATTGTGTAAGACCACAGCCAAGACCGATGCACAGATCTCCCATTCAATCTCTCCGTCCTCCGTCTCTCCAGAGGATTCGCCCTCTCGTTCCATCTTCCTGCCTCTCCATCCATCTCGCCCCGTCTTTCCTTCCCCCTCTTGTTTCCAGCCAACGCTCTCCCGTTCCCATGCCTCTCTGAGCGCTGGGAGTCAGTGTCTTGTGCATCTGATGGTAGTAAACCAATCTTAATTCACCTTAACTTTAAATCCTTTTCCGAAAATTAATGACCTGCTTTCCATTAGAGAAAATGTGCTGAGGACACTTTAATGTCAGACCGCAGCACGGAGGAGGGGGTGGCTGATTTGTGGCGCATCACGTAATCGTGGTGTGAAGCCATGCGGAGTGTGTGTCGGCATGCGTGTTCGCGTGCACTTGCACTGTTGTTGTGCCTGTGTGTAACTCCTGATGCACTCTGCCACAGATTGTAAGAGAATTTAGGCCGAGAGGGTTGGACAGAGTACAAACGGCGAGCGAAGATGAGCTCCGGGTAAAAACAACAACAAAAGAAGACAGTGGGGCTCAAAAGTGTGTGTGTGTGTGTGTGTGTGTGTGTGTGTGTGTGTGAAGCAAAAGATAAAACAGGAGAGGGTGACGGGGAAATTAAAAAAGACCTTTTAAGTAAAAAGTTGAAGATGAATATTTAAGATGAATATAATGTTCGGCACACAAACAGAATAAAATATTAAGCAGAATTTCCTTTACTTCTTCTTCCCCCCTCTCCGATGATGCCCGCTTCATGGTTGGACCCAAAGGCACTTCTTCTTCTTCAAAATCGTTTTTTTTTCCCACATTCAACATTATATCTGGGATTATTCAAAATTCATAACGTTTTTCTTCATCTCGCTCTTCCTGGGAATTTTCTGGGCCCTTATGAATACTATTCTCTACCCTCAATCTATTCTTTTCCCTCTCTCTCTCTTCCTCTGTGGGTCTAATGTGTCACTTTCCCATGAGATACTTCTTATTTTTTCTTCATCCTACCTGTCGTCACCTCCCTTCCTATCCATCTCTCTCCTCCACTCCCTCTCACTATCCCTCTGTCAGTTCCTATTCCATGTTTCTTAATCCCCCTCCCTTCCCTTCCCTGAGATAATTCCTCTCCTCTTACCCTCCCATGCTCCTCTCCGTCAAGCCCCTTCTCTCTCTCTCTCTCTCTCTCTTCCTCTCCTCTTCCTCTCTTTGGCAGCCGCTCTGCTGTCCTCTCCTCTCCTCTCCCCTCCCTCCCTCGCTTCCTCTCTGTTTATCTCCCTCTCGCTTCCTCCTTCCCCTCTTTCTCCCATCCCCCCTGCTCCCCCCTTCTTCCTCTCTTTCCCTAAATCAGCCCCCTATGGACTGCAGCAACCACACACACACACACACATGTTCCAGACGTGTTCACACACAACAAAGACCCCAAAGGATGCGCGAGAGAGGTGTTAGCGCAGTGATTACAGGCGCGACACATGCATGCGCGCACGCCTTCACGTTACAACCTGACGCTCAGTCAGCGACGGCGCTCCCATTTGTTGGACTGACAGGCATTTTGTGGAAGGAAAGTAGCATGGGGGGGAAGAAGCAAAGTGAAAAGGTTAGGCAGACAGGAGGCAAATGGAGATGAATGGATATATAAAAAGAACAGGAGGAGAGAGCATGATGGGAAAGAAAAAGACAAGGAGTTCTGGTGGAGAAGGAGGAAAAAACGTGGGACAAAAGTGAGATGAGAGTGTCGGTGACACATAATGAGAGAGAGGAGGAGAGTGAGAGGGAGAGTCCGCAAGCAAAAGCTGCACTCATTTATCCACAAAAGATTGAGAAGTGTGTGTGTGTGTGTGTGAGAGAGAGAGAGAGAGGGAGAGGGAGGAGTGAGCGTGCGAGAGAGGGAGGAGTGAGTTGGAGAGGGAGGAGTGAGTGAAAGAGAGAGAGAGAGAGAGAGAGAGAGAGAGAGAGAGAGAGAGAGTGCATGTGTGTGCGAGACATTGTCATCCAGTACTGCCAGAGAGCAGCGGCAGCGGCAGCAGCAGCGAGCAGCACCATCCGACGGGATACAGACGCACTGAGGCAGCGAGGAAATTACGGGAATACACACTGATGAAGAGGCAACAACAAAAGGAGGGAAGGATGGAATAAAAAAAGAAAAGAAAAGAAAGCATTTTGTTGCTTTTCCCACTTCTGGTTGGAGCATCCCACAAGCAGAGCACCAGTGAAAACACATACATATGATATATATATAAAATTCCTATACATATATATCAAATTATGCCTGTTTTCAAAGAAGCTGCAGCCGGACAAGGACTGAACTGACAGCAAAACAAACCAAAAAAAAAAAGGCATGAAAAATTTGGCAGCATTTGCCTTAAAAACTGTCGCATATTAATGCTTTGAGATTTTTTTGTCCATTTTTTTGCTCAGTGGGAGAAAAAAAAGACAAAAAAATACCATTGAGGCAAATGGGAAATTTGGAAAACTGGCAACTGAGTTGTTGAAGCAGCAACAGCAACAACAAAGAGCTTCTGCTGCAGACAGTCCTTTACTTCCAAGAGGGGCTTCTTTTGAAAACAGGATTTTTATTGTATTTTTTTTTTTTTTTTTGATCTGCCCTCGGTGTCACCAGTCTATTTGGCCGTCTGTCGCATCTCCACTTGTCTCCGTCGTCCGAATGGGCTTTGGGGAGCGTTATTCCAGCACGCCGCTGAAAGTGCAGAGGGCAGTCCACAGGCTCCCTGACCCCACGCTGATAATTCCTCAGCAATCGGCAAAAACCCGCACAGCCCAGCTCGGGCTGTGAGGATGAGGGTGAGGTAAGTTGTGGAACAGAGAGAGAGAAAGAGGCAAAAAAAATTATATATATCAAAGAGAGGATAGAGGGAATCAGAGTGTAAAGAGACATAAATCATCAAAAAAAGGAGAAACCATCAGAGAACAAGCCACCAGATCCGTCATGTGGGACACTCCACTGTGGTCAAGTAAATCCAGCATCTCTTTTTACAGCTTCTCTTGAGTCTCGGGTGCAGCAACGCTCAGGCATTAAGAACAGGCATTCAGTATCACAACATCTGCCCTCCCCTCTCGCTTTCTCCTCCTCTCTCCTCCCCCCTCGGTCTTAGCACTTGTAGGGCAGGACAGAGCGGGCTGAGAGACAGACAGAGCACCCAGCCGGTGTCCCTGGGTCTCTTACAGACCCCGGGATCCACGGAGAGGAGGGGTGTCAGTGGAGGAGCAGCAGCAGCAGCAACAGGAGCCCAACGCAGAGGAACAAAAAGCCATTGGACTCCTTGTGTGGTGTTTAAAAGCTACAAGCTGACACTGACAGAGCACTGTCACCAGGGGGGATTTGAGCTGTTTATGAATGTGTGTGTGTGTGTGAGAGAGAGAGAGTGAGTGTGTGTGAGCGTGTGTGTGATAGAAAACACGCCTCAGGTGCAAGAGGGACGCTTTTGGACTGTAATCATCACAGGATTTCAGGCTGGAGTAATGTTTTAAAGACAGCTGCTGTTACCTGTTGGGGCTGGAAATAGGAAGGAGACATCCTACAGAGTCTTTACAAAATAAAAGCTCAGTGTTTAATATCACTCATAAAGACTGAACAAAGACTGGATCCACACATCTCAAGGAGGGAGTAAGGTTAAAAAAAAAGCTCCTTTTGAACGGTGACACTGAGAGCGAGAGGATGATGCATGCAAGTTAAGTTCTGAGAAGCGGAGGAGACTGAAACTTCACTCTTTTTCCAGAACATCAGAACTGATTTGACTCCAGTGTCGAGCATTAGATCCACTCAGGAATATGAATCCGTCTCTGGAGTGGAAAAAGCCTTTCATGTGGGAGCCTGTGACTATCTGAGACTTAGAGGATTCTTCTTCTTCTTCTTCTTCTTCTTCTTCTTTTTTCTTTATTGTGAGCGCCCTGGACCCAAAAGTTCTCACTTTTCACGGATTATTCATCCACTCAGCGGGGGGGAGGAGCAGGAAGAGGAGGAGGAGGAGGAGTGGGGAGCGTAGTATTGCTGGAAATGCCCGAGGCAAGTTCATTGGTACGTAACACACCCTCCTAAACTGGATTCACTCCAAGCCGCAGGATTTTGGATTTGTCTACAAACGCCTCTGCTGTCTGCCGTTGACATATGGTTTTGTGAAAGGTGACATTTCCTGAATTTTGGAATATTGTATTTGCTTTAACGAACACACACACACACACCTACATACATACATACTGTGCAGGGACTGTGATGTGTCTGTGCGTTTGAGTGCCTTCTCACAAGGGACTCATTCACTCCTGTTAGGAGCATGTTGAGATGGGGGATTGATTTCTTTCACTCACTTGTTCCTCTGCCCCTCGACGACAATTTAGCTTCCCGTACCTGTGCGCAGTAATATCTCCCACAGTGCTAATTGAATGCTTTCTGTTAAATGTAGGTTAAACCTCCTCAATGATTTCTAATTCCTAAGAGAGATTCATTCAATGACTATAATTTAAAGCTACAGACAAGAAGGATTTGTAACTTTCTTTGTCTTTGTTTGTCTTTTAACCCAGGAGCTTTAGTTTGGGCCTGTCATTGCTAATCACACATCAGTCCAAGATGGCCACCTCTGTGCATCCACTCTTGGTAAGCCTCTCTCTGGCCGTTCTCCTGGGTCTGACCTCTCTGGGTGGACTGACCTCGCGGCCTTCAGGTCAGGTTTTGGCCCAGGTCCCTACCAACAACCAGACAACAGAGCCCACTGTGGTACCGGAGGCCGCGCTGGCTACGCCGACACCAGACGACAAAGCGGTCCCGACTGTCGGTAACCGTTGCTGGGGTTACTACGATGTCATGGGCCAATGGGACCCGCCCTTCAACTGTAACGCAGGTATCTACCTGTTCTGTTGTGGTTCCTGCTTCTACCGCTTCTGCTGCCAGTTCAAAGTCCACAGTTTGGACCAGACTTCCTGTTCCAACTATGACACACCCGTTTGGGCAAACACCGGGCGACCGGCGGCCCCCGTCACAGAAGCCCACGAGGAACCAGACCGGGATCGGACCCACATGATCGTGTATATTATCTGTGGAGTGGTGGCCATCATGGTGTTGGTCGGGATTTTCACGAAGCTCGGGCTGGAGAAGAGCCAGGGAGGACAGACGGACATGACCAACTCCAGGTATGACGAGAGAGATGGATGAATGATGATCGTGCGCAGGAGGGAGTGAGGATTAATGGAGTGGTTGATTGAATGATGAGCAGAGAAATAGATGGTGATGATGATAATCATGTCACCATGAATTATCATGATACTGATGGATTGATTTTCATTGGCTCTGCTTAATCGCTGGATGGATGATTGTTGCCTGATTTGTTCAAGAAAAAAATCCAATTATCATCTAAATTCACATATTTATTCAAGACAATACACATTTTTCTATTTCTACAATTACATTTTTCAGAACTAAAGCCTATCTACTGCATTTTCTTCATATTTCCCAGCTTTTTTTCAAAGGCACTTACAAATTTTCAGGACAAGGAGATAAAATAAGGAGTTAAGAAGTAGGAGATGAATCCCAACAGGATTTTTTCAAAAGATAAACAACTTCAGAAAATATCTGGTTCTTTGAAAAAGTCAGTAGCACCGGGCGCTGTGTCCGTTACAGACATTTTTGAGGGGACTTCTTCCTTATCTGACTCACAGGTCTAAGAATAGAGGGTGTCAGTCCCTCGGAGCTTCCGTCACCGGAGGCAAATTTCTGAATTGGCCGACACTGTCATTCAGCATGCATCGAGGAAAGACCTGAAATAACTGAGAAATACTATATTTGATCTACACAGTCGATGCCGAAGCACAGGGCGGTTTGTTAAACGTACACGCCAAATTCTCTCACGTTTGTCTCTTTGTGCGTGTCTCTGAGGGTCACCGGCCGGATAATGAATCACAGCGAGGTGATAAGTGGTGTGATGTGTCTGTATGCAACCATGAGGACATAGTGATGGAGAAGCAGAGAGAGAGGGGACCAGATGGAGGTCAAGCAGTAGGATGGCTGTTCGTACGGACAGATGTCAGGTGACAGTGAGTGAGGGAGGAGTTTACAGTGTGGTCGTGGTGTGTTTTCTCTGTATTAGTGTCGCCGTTTCGCATTGACAGGTGATTGATTGCTGTGACACAGCTATGACTGTGGCAATGTGTGGCCTTCAGTGAACAATGAGAAGAGAGTGGGGTGGGTTTTTTTTGGAAGGGGGGAATATTGAGCGGATCCGACTGGAGTGCAGCCAACGGCTAATTCTAGTGCAGAGAACAGGGGTGTGTGTCTGACTATGTGTGTGTGAGAGAGAGAGAGGGAGAGGAAGAGGGAGAGACTGTGTGTGTGTGTGTGTGTGTGTGTGTGTGCTGGGTGTGACTGGCCAGCCTATCGGGTGATAAGAGTCGTGCCACAGGGGCTCTTTTACAATCCTGTCATTACCGGATCTCCTCTTCCAGTGGAGGAGGAAGAGGAAGAGGAAGAGGAGGATAACAGCGGACATCCTTGCTCATTAGTGTTACACTGCGCTCAGCCACCATATAACACAATGAAAGCTGGCAGCTCTTGGTACATTTTATCCCCCGATTCAAACAGTTATTTTAATTCTCGAGTCGAGGGATCGTTTCAGAGACGTTTCTGGCATCTGGTTGGCTGTCTCCACCACATGGAGGTCATACTGTCAAAAGAAATGTCCAGCGTTTGTCTTGAAGTTTCGCAGAGTTGACATGTTTATGCCTCCGATAAGCAGGACAGATGCTTGCCAACATCTGTCCTGCTGAAGTGTCCTGGAGCAAGACACTGAAACTCCACCGGCTTGGCCGTTCACTTTGACCTTCCTGGATAAAAAGCTTGTTTCATTCCCCCCCAAAGGAAGTAAATAAAGCTGAAAGGATCTTTCGTATGTCACTACATTTCAGCACAAGGACCTTTTGCCTATCAGACTAAAGCGGTGTCAAAGAACTGTATTTTTGCGTTTTTTCAAAGCTTTGTTCTGTCTGCTTGGTGGCACAGGTACTGTGACAAAAGCTGAATTGTTGTAAACGTGCCCTTCCTTGCACTGCCGCGGTGCGGTCCCCAGGAAGTGTCTCTTAACTCATAGGAGAGGACGGGGTAAGGGTCAGTGACGAGCACACAGCAGGAGAAAAAGGAGAAATAAAAGGAGAGAACAGAACTCGACAAACTACGTCGGGAAAAACAAAGCGAGCTGTGATGCAGAGGTCGTTTTACTGCCATCTCGCCGATCACGGCACGGCTGTTTACTTTATACCTGCTAAATCTAGTTTATGTGAAGACGGAGACAAAGACAGCGGAGCTGTGATGCGACGAGGGCCCAGCGATAAAGGAGAGGACAGTCCACTGGAGTGTGAGGGAGTCGGGGATGGATGGAGTTACACAGGAGAGAAGGAGGTGCTGATGAGTGAAGGACTAAGCTGTTGTAATTCTGCTGATTTGCCACTGAGAGTTGTGGATGACTGCTTTGCTTTGCGGCCAGGCCACACAGAAAATGATTGTCTTTCAGAAGTTGCTAAAAAGACATTTTTACTCTGGGGGCTTGTTTTAACACCTCTGGACTGCAGTCTGACGACGTGGTTACGCTCTTACTGTTTCTCTCAGGATGGGCTGCTGTTGTTTAAACTGCTGGCAGTGCTCGTACGTCCTCTTTCATTTTCACCTTTCGATTTTGACAAGGAGGTCGTGCCAAACATTAAAATAGAGACGATTACTTTATTAATTGTCATTATATTACTTATGGTCAAAAACTAGAAGGTGACAACTTTGCTAACAGCCAAACATCAAGCAAGGTCAAGACACGACATGGCAGCCAGATGATATTACCGACGAGTCCAACAGCAGTCAGCCCGGCTCGGCGTCTGTCCTTCAGCCTTTTATTTCAACAAGCTCTCACCAGCGACTAAAAGTCAGTCCCAGATTTAATCTTGCCTGGCGGCTTGTTGCTCGGTCACTCTCTTACTTTCTCTTCTTAGCTTCCTCCCTCAGCGTCCTCTTATGTTTTTTTCACCTGCCATTATGTCCATAGATGCTGCTGAACTGCATTGAGATCTGATTTAGAAATCCCGATTTCGGATAGTTTGCCTGTGAACGACAAAACGCTTTGACCTCTTTGCGTTTCGGGAACACAGCGGATGAATCCTGGAACCGCCACATCTATTCATGGCCATCCGATTTTAAAATTCATCCTCAGCCTGCAAACGTCTGACGGCAGAGACACTTTAACCCAGCTGCGAGCGAGAAAGTGAGGTGGCTTTGTGTATAAATGTGTGTGTGTGTGCGTGTGTGTGTGTGCACTCAACGAATAAATCCAGCCACAAAGCTGTTAAGGTGGTAATGCGCTGAAACCTTGGGTCAGGCAATCACAACAGGCAGCGGTGCAATGACGTATAGCACAAAACATGCGTGCACACACACTACACACACACTACACACTCAAACCTGTCATTATAAGTGTTTTCCGCTGCGTCTCTCATGGGCAAACTTCTGCTAAGCAAAATGAAAAATGAATTATATCCTTTCACGTGTGATTCAGAGGCGGGAATTAATGTGCCAAATCAAGTTGTTTTCGATTAACAACAGCTCGAACTGTTGAAGGTGAAGAAGAGATTCAGAGGGAGGGAAAAGTGAGAGTGCCTTTCAAGCTGTGCAGTAAATATTATTTCAAATGTTCAGATCTATAGCCAATATGTTGACAAGGTGCCTAAAAGCCCTGTCATAAGACCACCATGCACACTGTGGCTGCAATAATCAGCAATTAAGGAGTTGGAAATAAATATTTGGCACTATAAAAAAATAGATGTTTGTGCAGCATTACTCAAAGCGCAGCAGCTACTCGTGCATTAAGCAATTTAAAGACAATAAAACAATAGTTCCCAGCCAACAGCATAAATAATCTCAGTGCCAGGCATGAATTAATGCCAGTGTTAGCGGGGTGAGTATCAAACACACACAGGATGAGTCGAGGCAGCTGGACTTGCGAGACCATAAAACTGTGAGATCCATCTTACAAAACCAAAGTGGTTTGAAACAATCCTTTGGGTGTGGTTTAACACCGGTTTGTGTCTCGATGTGTGTGAGAAGTGTATCTCTTCATCGAAAGCAGAGCAGAGAATGACAGGCAAAGTTTTTTTCACTGAAGATGATTTTTGCTCTTCTTACTGGTTTGACTATGTTAAATGGTTCTTTGATCTGGTTGGTTGATGTTCGCCTGTGATAGACAGAAAGTTAGTGCTAATGTGCATCTTTACCTCTGGATCCGACCAGTGCGGCTGCGTGACATCATGGCTCTCAGAAAACCTCAGATTTGGGTATTTTGGTACTTTAAAAAGTAAGCACTTCAGACCTTAACCTATAGCTATATAGAAATATTTCGCCTAGCCACACACACATGCACACACACACACACACGGCATAATATCCATTTCACTCCCCTGAACAGCAACATACCACTTATCATAAGTTATTCTGCTGAAGAGCCATGTGTTCAAGGGCACGGGCGATTGAATGACCCACCGGGGATCCAAACGACCCGCTTCCATTGGCCGTTCTGTTCCTTTACTGTATTATGTTTCATCAACAGTGCTTTCTATTTCCTTTATTGTTCAGCCACATTGGTGCTTTTCATCACCGCCTATGACAGGTATTTAGAGGGCAGTGATACACACGATCACGCGACTCCGCTGCTTTCCATGAAACGGCCACAGCAGCGCACAGATGAAGCCAATACTTTATGGTGAGGTGTGTGTTTGTGCGTGCGGAGGCCTGTGAGGCGGAATAAACTGATGATGAGGGGTTTCATTTTCTTTAGGTAAGTAAAAATGAGACATCATTAAAATATCAAATGAGAAACGCAGCAGATGCGGCAGATCAAACAATTCTTCAAATTAACGAAGGAACTCTTCATTGGTGTGAAAGCGTGTCTTCGGGCTTCAGCGCTGATTTCAACTCCATTGTTAGGAGCTGTTCTGCATTATCAAGAGCAGCGAGGCTTGTTAAGCTATCATCTTCCTCCTCCTCCTCCTCCTCCGTGCTTAATCTGGACCCAAAATAAACTCTTTGATGCTGCGGCGGTTTGAAAAATAGACTTTGACCCTCCCAAAGTGCGCGGTTAACTCGAATCAACAAGGAAGCATTGTTGCCTCTCTGCACGTTTGGGGAAGCGGTGATGATTGTGAGTACATTCAAACATTTTCGCTCCACTTCACTGCTGCTCTTTAAAGGAGCAGTGTGTAGGATTGTGATATTGCAATCTCCTCACTTCACCCTCGCCTTCCTGGCAATGAATGAGAACGACCCATCCAGTAGCTCCACGTAGAGCCAGTGTTTGTCCCGTCTGGGCATTTGAACATGCGGGTTCTTATTTTCAGGTGATTGCACACAATGAAAACATAGTTCTGCATATTATATTCCATGTCTGCCATATTCTGACCCCCATACACACACTGGATCTTTAAAACACACTGCTCTTAGCTGACTACTGGCTTTCATGTAAGATTTTAGAGAGCTCTGAGAGGAAGCACTGCGCTGCAGGACGCCAGCTCGCTATGTTTTGAAATACTTTCTTGAATCCAAGCAACACATATCTGGACCAACCACTACTCTCCTGGTTGTGTGCTGTGAAAGAAACATGATTTGTAGCTGTTGTCTTGACCTGCAGATCTACACGCAGCTAATCAATATTTGAGGGAATATTCCACAGAGCCAGTTTGAAAATGGAGGCATGTCGGGAGCAGACGTTGAAGAAAAAATGAATGTTTTGCAGATATATTTAATATTATCTGCAGCAATGGAGCATACATTTACTCAAGTACTGTACTAAAGTTAGGAGGCACTTTATACTTGCTGCTAATACGACTGTACATCTACTTATGTAATTAATAATGCAAGACTTCCACCTGTAATTGAGTATTTTTGCCACTCTTACTTAATTTAAAGGTCTCTGCCACCACTGTTCTCCAGACAGGAGTGTGTCTTTTTACAGGCATGTCCCACAGAGGCAGCTGTATCAGTGTTATGATTGTAACTCCACACCACACCTCAGTGCAGCAGAGCTCAGTGAGACAGATTGCTGCAGAGCTCTGAACTTCCTCGGCTCATCTGTTGCTGCAGTGGCTCCACAACACACTACTTTCTCCGTTCGGTCTCCGTGCTTCCTCCCTCAGTCGTCCCCGTCTCTAATACGGTATCCGACCATTTCTCCTCCGAGTTTCATCACCTCGTCTTCTTTTTCTCCTGCTCGCTCTCGCTTCTGGGGCCTCATGTATAAAACATTCCAGGTGCATGAAGAAACAGTAAAAATAATCAAAATCCTGATCTTTGTACAGACTTCATACTGCCACAAAACTGTGAATTGAGCAAACGGATGTTTTTTGATTGCATAATATTCATATCACATGTTCCCGTAAAGAAAAACAGCATAGTGTTGGGTCGTTTTCTTCAACCTTTCATGGCTCTTACTCACTGTACATTAAATGTCAACATTGCAGCAGCTCGTCTCGCAGTCGCCTCTTCTTCTTTTCTCTCGGCTTCGTCTTTAATTTATAGTTGCATGCCAAAGCATCCAGTGCCTCCTCATCATCATCGTCCTACATCTTCTGTAAATTATATTTATATCAGTTTTTCATCGAAGCCCACACACCCAGATTACGAGATCATCAGGACGTTTAACATAAGATGAGTAGCATCTTTATTACACATGTAGATAAATGAAGAGTGATTACTTTATAATGAGAGGTTTATTTCTGAGCAGGGCCGTGGGCTGTTAACAAGGACCTGTGTCACTTTCGACTCTGTAAATCAGAGGCTCTGTGGGAGGCTCCATTGTTAAAGTGTGTTAATACATATATTCCCTCTCTATGTTCAGCCTAACAGTGTTTTGCTAACTCCTTGGAACTGGAGGCTGTGTGTTTGTGTGCATCGTCTACGTGGAGTTTGGGAACAGGCCGTCCAATGTGGGCTCCATTTTCACTCCAGTGATCCTGGTAATGGTCTTGTCCCAGTAGATTGACGCTGGCTCCAAGTCGCCCTGACAGAAAATCAACTGCTTACATGTAGCTGTTTGCTGGAGCGAGCACGGTAGCAAGCAGTATCACTCTGTGTGTACTATGGTCATCTCTCTTTCTCCTGCTCTTCTGAGAACTGCCTTAAACTTTAACATCTATCTATCTATCTATCTATCTATCTATCTATCTATCTATCTATCTATCTATCTATCTATCTATCTATCTATCTATTTTCTCATTTTTATTCATCGCCATCTCGCCGTTCTCAGCCATTATGCATATCCTCATTTCTTTGCAATCTGCCCTTACACCTTCTGTTTCCTTTTCATCTTTTAATATCTTCTGTCAGAGGAGGGAAGAATACTGAAACATTCGACTCAGGAACGATTGTTGCCACCCGGAGCAAGTAAAATATAAAGTGCTAGTCTTCAAATGAATCATCGGTGTGTTCAATTAGCTCATGAGTTCACAGTTCCTGTATGTGATCGTGTGTGACAGTGTATATGAAATACTGATTTACTCAGTCGGCGAGGTTATAACTCAGAGTTCATGTAGGTGTGTGAATAATTTATGAATGATTTTTAAAATTAAGACCCGGTCAGTCTGATAAATATAGAAAGCAGTTGACTACAGTGATTATTTAAAGCTCGCCGTTCTCTACTCGGAATCTACATCATGCCTCGCTAACTGCTCTCCATAGTAATTATCACGTCTAATCACCGTCCTCATCATCGTATCTACAGATCATGACAACACTGTTGCTAATGAGGAACAATGGGAAATGTAGTCCAAACGCGTAGATAACAATTTCCAATAGATGCGTTAGGTTGCACGTGGGTGTGACTCTTCTCTCCCTCGCCTCTCATCCCCTCAGCTCTTATCTCGAAACACCATCGCGTCTACAGGAAAGCTTCAACATAACACGCAGATTAAACATGAGAAAGACATCCATCCCCGCTCCCCCCTCTAGACTCCTCCATCCTTCCCTCTCCTTCCATCGCTTCCCATTTGTTTTCTTTACAGTCCAAAAAATAATTATCTGCTGGCTTGCATCGCTAAAACCGTCAAACACCCTCTGCATTGTGCAGGAACACAGATGAAACAAGAGTGTGGATGAAGGGGAGAGTCAGCAGAGGAGCAAGAAGGAATCCCCTCCTTCATTTTCCTCTCTGCTTTCATCTCTTACCGTCATCTTTGCTCAGGTTCTTTTTTTCCTTTGGTCTTTGTGTGCTCAGGCCTGTTTCATTCCCTGTTGGTCTCTCTTTGTCTGTGCCGTGTTCCTTTCTCTCTTGATCCTTTCTTCTGTCACGCTGCCGTCTCTCCAAATGAGCCCTGATTGTTTTCCCCAAAGTTTTTGGGAACTGTTCACACACTGTACAGTATGTAGCTAGCAAAGTATGATGACATTAATCTAATGATCAAATTAAAGAAGATACATGTTCACCTATACGCACACGAACACTCGACAGGCTGCAGAGTGTAGTGCCGATACGCCGAGACCAATCTCATGAGCAGTTTCTCAGCTTTCGGGTCGACCAGCTGGGTTATTCATCTTCCTCTCATACCAGCTAAAAGACAGACAGACAGACAGAGTGTCGTTTCTCCTCACCTCTCAGTATAATGCACTCCTGTACAACAACATCAGAAACTAAGACATCAATAACAAACATAAAGTAGAATTATGCATTCAAATGCAAAACTTTTTGTCTGCACTGTTCCAACAGTGCACCGTTGTTTGTTATGAATAATAACAGAGAAATATTTGCTCTAATTCACTCAGTTTGTCTAAATCAATAGTCACGATCCTCAGCGACCGAGAAGAAGAAGAAGAAAAACATAAATGAGCGGAAAAACCAATTCAGATCACTTTGTTGTTGCACTCAGAAACAAAACTCCGAGCTGTCGCTGCTGAAATCAGCCCAGAATGCAAAACACAATTAATTAAGTTAATGGCCATTTTCAGCTCCTGTTTTTATCTCGTTTATGTGACAGATCTGTTTTTTTTCCATCTCCCGATGTTTGTGCTAAAAGCCTCGTCTTATTTCTGGCTAAACTCTCTTGTGACATGAAATTGCTAAAAAAAAAAAAAAAAAAAGCCTACTGTTTATCCAAAATGCCTTTTGGCATTCTCAACTGCGGTTAACGTTCTGCTCCGTAACAACGCAGTGATACATTAAAGTGGCAAAATCAATCATCGAAATGTGGATTATTGTTCCACGCGGGTCTATTTTAGGCCGGATTTCCTTCAGACAGCGTGTAGTCGCTGTTTCACGGCAGCTAATTGTGGCTTTACTCTGTATGTTAGTGGCGTAACATGTAACATGATTGATGAGACTGCAGGGGTTCATGGTCTACAGTCGATAGCAGCACTATATCATTTTGTCTTCTGCTCGCCTCCCTTTAGCCTCCTACCAATCCACACACACACACACACACACACACTCATACAGAAATACTATAACAAATACACGTTCAGGATTCACAACAACAGCAGCAGAACTGCGCTTGACATTTGCACATTTACTATGAAAAGTTTTCTGTTTTACAAAAAGGCAGCAGCGAGTTCAGATCAGATCGGAGGAGAACACGACGCGCTCGGGGAATAGATGCTTTTGCAAAATAACAAACATGTATCTGATTAACACACACTCGCCCTCTTCCAAACATAGAAATATGCATAATTAATTTGTTTTTACTCGGTTTTGTTTTTCACTGTAATAAGAATCTATCTTCATCCATCTACTTCTAAAATATGTAACTGACTATGTTGTCTCCCTCTGCAGTTTGCAAGCTGCCGAACTCTTCCACTGGCAGTTTAGATTTACTTTATTTGTGTTTTCATCTGAGGCAGAGGGTGACGCGTCAGACGTGTCAGTTTAAGTATTTCACGATATCAAAACACGTCACAAAAGCCCCGTGTGCTTCAGCAGCAGAGTGTATCTCTGCTCTCTGTGTACCAGGATAGGATCGTGTTTGTTCTTTGCGCTCGGTGTCTGAGCCGTAATGAAAATCAATCTGGATTCAGGCCTGCAGTTACAACGCATGATGACACTATGATAGTACACAAGGACTACTCTGCTGCCGGAGCCAACGGCACGTATTCGGTTCGATCGTTTTACCTGCGTCTTTCGAAGAACTTTGGAAGCGTCCCATCGTCACTGGAGACATGCCCGGTTTTCTAACACTGTCACTGTCAGCTCTTTCCAATATTTATTTTTATTGTTGTTCAGCTGGTCATAATGATGCCAACGCCGTGTCAAGTGCCATCTTCAATTATTGCTTTTGTAAACATGTGAATCGTGCTCTCATGCTGCCTAATAACTGCAGCAGTTGCACCACATACCGTAGAAGCTGTGACAGAATAAAGGTGACAGCAAATACTGCAACAGATTTAATGTTTAACTAGTTCAAAGTTAGAATTTTGGCACCGAGATCGCTCTGACGGTCAAAAGTGCAATTAGTCTCCAAATCAAATTGTACTGCACGCATGCACAAAACACATTTGGCAGCAGTCGAACAGTCGATGAGTTCTAATTATACTGATGCTGCATCTACTTTATAAATATCAGCCTGACGCAACACCGACGCCGGCTGAGGGAACCCTGTCACCGCAGAAAGAAAGACAGAAGGTCAAGGGAGCAAGGGAAGAATGAGCGAGGGAAAGAGATTTTGATGTCTTACCCTTGAGCTGGAGTGAAAACAATGTAATACTCCCCGTGGGCTGCTGTGAAATAACACAGACTCAATGGAAAATGACAGGGGAACCGAGATTTCTCATCTCTACATGACAGCCATGATGGTCAAACTACAACTCACCTTATCCGTACACTCCTTCCTCTCTCCAGTCATCTCATTTTCCATCCATCACCTTCATCCGCATTTTACCTTTCTTCCCCCGCTTCCCTTTCCTCCTCCTCTGTTACCATCCTCATAAACTCCTCAGCTTGCCTGTCCCCTCTGGTTTCTCGCCACACGTTATTCATTAATACGTCAACACTACAAAGCTGTGATTTTGTTCTGTAATATTTAAATGAAATTGCAAACTCGGACTCGTCAGTGACCACATTGCGTTTTAAACACATTCAGCAGTAGTGCCAAAATGAAACCGGCTGTATATCGCTAACTAAACTGATTAAAGAGACCACACTTTAACAGATTACCGACAGAGACTGTTGCCCTCGGGCTCTCTGGCAGGCCGCTCTGAGATTCACAAACAGTGATATTAAATGCTGTTTGTACTGCGGATCCTGGCTTGCTAACAGCCAAAAAGCCAACACCAGAGGACTGCAGCGTGTTAAAGCATTTGAAAAGAACTGGCAAGTGAAAATGTTTCTCAGAGCGTTGCTGTTTCTAGCAGCATTGAAGTGTTGTTATAGTTAAAAGATCTTCATATTACAAGATGAATTCATCTATATTCTGAGGTTTTTGCCTGTAGAGACATGGTGATTTGGTTGGTAACTCCCAGTTATGTTAGAAAATACTAATAGTGCAACACAAATAAAGTTTGTCCATTACTCTTCTTTGTCTTACTTGAATTCCACACGTTATGCTGTTGGCTACAATTGCTGCCCCGTAGCCTATCTTCCCTGAAAGTATGCTCAATCAGCTACGAGCAGTTTATTTTTGTCCACCGATGGGTGATCACACAACAGTCACTGGAATACTTTGACACTGTAGAAACTGTAACAATGTGATGACAAGTTCTGAAGTTATTTTTGCAATTCCTCGGTGGATCTGTGGACGTTTATTTGCAACAGACAGAGGTCACAGGTAATGCTAAGTCCCACTGATTATAAGAATGTGTGCATTATGTCATTGTATTATGCTTTGTATGTAAAATACAAAGCGCCGCTGTGTTAGAAGCCATTTTACAGCTGAAGACTCTCTCCGCTGTGATTATGGGGATGTTTGCTGTGGTAACACAAAGAATATCCACTCAGGTACAATGGCTAAAAAAAAGAGGAGGCATTAATGTTCAGACTGCTCAGTCGAGTTTTACAACAGCAAGCATCTAGAGTTCAGCTATTGCTCCGGGAAACAAAGTCACTTCATGTACATTGTTCACTCCTGCTTTGTCCTCAGTGAAGGAATAAAAACACTGGTTACCGTCAGTCCCCATAACCAGTCAACCCAGCCCAGCCTCCCTCCCAGTGGTGAGCTGCACTGTTTAACCATACAGTGTCCTTACACTCCTTAGGAAAGTGGAGCACGGAGGCACAGAAACACGGTTACACAACACAGGACAAGAGAGACCAGCGAGTTTGGGGGAAACAAACGGACAAAAAGATATGGGAAGAGATTAGTGTTAGTGGACTCCATGGAGGACGACCTGTGGCGTCTGTAGAAGTCTCATTCTGAGTTAATAAACATAACTATTCTTATTTTCATAGTTATACAACTGTAGTTGTCACAGTTTGTTGGCATTTGCCAAGAAATCCTCTGGTCTAAACTACAAAATAGGTCATTTGCTTTTCAAAGTGACCCATGTGGGTGTGTCCCTCTCAGATATGAAGCATCCTTGTCTCCTGCTGAATGTTTTCTGATCTGGCTCCACCACTGTAAATGTTTGGCAATGAAAACTACTTGGTGAATCAAAGGTCATGCAGTTTATAGTAAATCATTGTCAATGGCTGCCAGTTATTTATGCATTTGTGCATTGGTGACATTCTTTTAAAGTAGCAACATCATTTTCTTCTTGTACTTTGGTTTGTGTGTGTTAGCTATACAGTATATTGTAATTTAGGAATGCACTTCTTTCTCACCTATGGCTAATGAGTCTCTCCTGCTTTCAGGCCATATGGGCCTCTTTGAAGTTGAGGGCCAATTTAAATGCAAATTAACTATTAATTGCACGTCAGCCCGATGAGATTTCATGTAAACTGTCAAATAATGGATAGCGGTGCAAAGGTGAGATTACTTGAGTGTGCGCTCCAGTGGCACATCCTCTGTTGTGCTCAAGCCGGATCAATTTTCCATCAGCGAGATCTCGCTATTATTTTGTTTCTGTTTAGATGCAAACACAAGAAGAAAATGAAAGATGCACTCACTCCAGAATTCTTTTATTTATCACAAACACAAAGCTGTGCATACACAATATGTATTCTTCAGAGTATCCGCATTGGAAACAGTGAGGAAATCAGAGGGCTTTATAGGAATTTATAGGTACTTGGATAAAATGTGGCTTCAGGTTTTGTTTTATTGTACTAAAAGGACTTGCATACTAAAGTTATATTATCGCCATTTGTCTTTATATTCATGCTATTTCTTCATAGCTTCTGTTTCTTCTTTACTGTTTTCCTCCCTGATGTTTTTTCTCCTGTGCTCACTTCTCTTGTACCTCCTCCATTTATTCCCTC